>CANUEZ040000003.1:11214728-12445842 GCA_948099385.1 Fasciola hepatica
AGCTCCAACTGAAATACAGCTCCCTGATAGCATAATTTACATACCTGCTTTACTGGAACCTCGGACACGGTAAAGAGTAATACTGAGCCGTGAAAATTCCGTAACAACACCTTACTGTTTATAGACGCAGAGAGCCTCCCGAACGTTGCAAAGCATTTTTATTCATACTGTTCAAATTACCCTGAAACTTACCTGGAATGCAGGGTCTGTCTTTCTTGGATTTTGGTACTCTGATAAAGTCACCTGTCTCTATCACCGGTTGGTAATACAGAAAATGTACGAGCATTGACATCCGTTATTCTGATTTACCAGTCGGTCATTCTGTCCATCTTTCTGTACCGGTCGAATTCGATTTATTTTCTTTCCATTTCAATCGATACGACCTCTATGCTGGACAGCATCGTACGTCTCTGTACTAGGCGGTTATTGATGCCGTTATTCAAAAAGCTCAAAGCTGGACAATCATGATGAGTCACTCGTGATAATGAGGATGATGATAAGCGGTCACGTGAATAACTACCCTATAGTCATCCAACTCAGGACAGCTTCGCGGGACAGTAACGTGTGAATTCAATTATTCTTAGTGAAAAATGTCTTTGGAGTCAGTAAGGCAAGATAATAATGTTACTTGTGTTGAATCAAATTCAGAACCGCATCCGATTTTTCTGTAGTCTGTCCCAAAATTAAGACCCATTATGTCAATCCGCTTTAAGATCGAGTACAATGAACTGGGGTTGAGGATCACGCCGAAAACTGGCGATCTGCGCCGATCGGACTGTGTGATGCAAACACATTTCCAGCGAAAGAAAAATCTTCAACTTTGAATTCGTTGGATTTAACGACGAAACAAAAGTGGAAAAAAGTGCACTCACCCTCCCTTCTCTCTCTCTCTCTCTCTCTCTCTCTCTCTCTCTCTCTCACACACACACACACACACACACACACATTCCTCCATATATCTGGACGCGAACATTCTCCTCGACATCCCGCCTAATCAGATTTTCATTATCTATCCAGTGGAGCTTCCCCGTAGTTCAGCGAACCATCTATTCTTTGGACAGTTGCGTCCTATTGGTAGTATTGATAGACGGATTGCAATTTCATGTGTTTACGTACTTGCTATTCAGTCAGCCAGTCTGTATGTATGATTGTATGTGTGTGTGTGCTTGTGGCGGGGGGGGGGGGGTGTATGTGTACTAACCTCAGAAGTAAGTCTGCTTTAATTTCCTCCAACTTTCTGTTTTTTCCTCGAGAATTTAGTTGAAACTTCCAAAGATAATTGGGGTTTTTTGATCCGTATTAAAAGTCTATAAGGTCTGGGTGAAGAAAAACTCACTTTCTGGGATATGTTTATTTAAAGAGTTTTCATCGAGAAACTATGTATCATGAAGAGTTATTTCACGATCTTTTTTTGATAAAGCTCGAGTTACAACAGTCATTCTGTCCTGCACAGCTGATCGATGGGAACATTACTTTGTGCGAAGCAGTCCGGGTTTTTCCTGTTCTCTCAAGAAATACCACCCGAGTCACTTATAACGCAGGCCTTTGAGTACGACACAAGTGATCAAAAAGTATCGTGGAGTGTGAAATACTGTGAGAAAGGCGAAGTAGTGTATACCTACTCAAGTTTGAGTGCAATGCTTCAGTCATAATTCCTTTTATTCTAAATTGGATCACAGTACAGCGTGAACGAGTTAACGTGTCTACTGGACAGCACAGGATTCGTCAGCCGTTCTCCAAAACTGTGAATGGTGCTATAGTCTCAACCATTCACAAGAGGGTACCAAAGCCGAGGACGTTCCTGAACAAATCCCTAATACAATGCGGGAGCTCTTTGCATTGGAACTCAAAGGAGAGTTTCATAATACTGTTCAAATCGAGAAGTTCCAGGTAGTATTGGAGGTGATTTATTTTTCAGTTATGTGACGTGCCTTTGAGGCAATGAACTTCAGTCAAGTCGTGGGGCCCGTGATAGATTAATCGATTAATTGGTATTATAGAACAATAAACCCACTGTTGTCCGATTCATCACCAAGACCGATCTGTGTAATTCATCACTCCAGGTTTCAAAATCATGGTGACCGCCTATCCGTGATATTGCAAAGGGCTCTGGTGGTAATGTTAACCACGTCTCTACCATCTGCCTCATACACAAGCTTGAGATGAAAAGTCGATGTTTGTGATCACGAATCTGATGACTATGTCACTACACCGACACCATCTTATCTGCATTTGCTTTGTAGAGACACTTGAGAGGGAATAAAACTTGCTGAGACAATTAACAACAATCAGTCCACTCCGGAAATGTTACTGTTAAGGCGACGCAATCGCTACCAACCATGTCAGGTGGAGGGTTGGTTCGCCAGGACTAGACCGTATTCTTCAGGACAGAACAGGGAAATGCTGTGAAGGCCAGTTTGAATGTGCTATAAGTTTGTTTCGGTTGATAACAACACCACGTTGCCGACTAAGAGTTCCACGTATTGCGGCAATAATGGTTGTTGGTATGAAGCAAGATGGAGAGAAGTGGTTCAGTCGGACGAATAGTTACGATATGAGGCACCAATTCCTACGAGATATCCCAGTTCGAATCCCAGATGAGATGAGTGAAAATAAACAAAATTTATTTCGCTAGTACTAATCTGCTACATGTAAGCTTAAGGGATTCATAGTTGGTCTGTTGTAGAACAGCTCAGTAAGCGCTCAACACACTCGTACACAGCAAAACACATACACAAACGCACTCTATATTGAATCGTGTAACCAAGGCCGCACCGGATCACCTACGAAAAACGAGATGGTATAGTTCGTCCAGATTCGTTCGTCAGGGAAGATGGTGCATCACCAAGATAGGCTATTGGCCGAATGGGACTTAAGGAGATATATAGTAATGCGTTGAACAGTAATGCCGTCATAATGAATCATTGAAAATAAGCTCGTTAGTCTGTTTGTTCTCTATATTAAGAAAATATTTCGGTATCACAAAGGGCGCGTTCTGTCGAAAAGTCAACTGAATCATTCGAGAATATCAAACTGAAATCCAAAATCCCTAACTCAACGTCAGAGCATCGATTCATTGTTCTGTTAGTCGAAAAAGATGACCATCGGGACTAACCAACTCGCTCAACCAGGCCCTTCTCCATCAGACTGACATCCGAGTCATTACGTATTAGTGCGTATTGTGATGGTATACGTAACGAGGAGCGTCAGATTGACTAATGACGGTACAACTCTGCTTTGATTCGATGATACAGCACTCCGGAAAGTGCCCCATACAGAAAAAGGCTTTGACTGTTATTCACTCAGAAGGTCGACGCAGGTCAGAGTCAAACACAACCGACTGGTAAAGTGCACAAAAAGCTGATAAACTCCTCCGGGTTCTCCCGCAATTACTTTTGAATCAAACCACTTAGAGTGACAAAACTTAGAATCCTTAAGTGTCACTCAACTACTATATTGGATATACATGGAGATTATGCGCATAAAACAGATAAGACAATTTATCCTGAAAAATGTGTCGGTGAGGATGCGAAATACTACTAAACCCACTCCTAGAAAACTGGCAAACACATTGAACTGGCTTGCAGACTAAACGAAGTTCGTCGTTAATGGCTGATTTTGATAAGTTGAGATCTGTTATCGAAAGCGGTTGACTTTACACATGATTCACAAACGAGGTTTTCTCAGGGTAAACTTATTGGTTAGAATTAGCGATCTCCCATTGAACAAACGGAGGGATGAGGTGAGGTACAATGCTCTCTGAACTGGAACAAGGAACAGCGCTCGCATTACAAAGACTCGGGGATAAGCGTGCGTGAAATTCCCAAGAAAACTTCCAGAACGATGATAGTTGTCCACAACTTTTAAAAGGATCCCAGTGATTATGTCATTAGACGAAAAAATCGAATTAGGAGAAGAATCTCCGAGCCGAGTACCAGAAGACTCTTGCAGTGTGCTCTGAACCAGCTAAGGAGTGCATTGAAGCCACTGATATCCTGGCATTTACAACAACTCCTACAGTCTGCACCTCATCAGCAGTAAAGAAAGACGAAATTACTGTCTTAGATGGCTGACCAGCTTTTTCAAGTAAAGAGCAAAGTGCCAGAAATCACATCACTTAGAATGCTGGATGGAAAAATGAAATCTTAAGAAATAAGAATAGGTTTAATTTCTGCTGGAGGAACCATGATCACTGATGGTATCACGTGCTGCCGTACAACTTCAGGAAAGGCATGCGGAGACTCAGTCGCCCAGCCTTCGGTGATGTCTCTATCATGGTTTGGGATGCTATTTTTGAAGATAGAAAATCTCAGCTAGTAGTCTTAGAAGGGAAACAGACGGCTAACTAACTCAGCGGAAAATGGACTAGGCAACATGATTTTTCAACTTGACAACGCTAAAATGTACAAAATCAACCTCACCGAAATGTGGCTACCCTATCAGAAACGTCAAGACCATGGACTAGTTCGCTTACAGCCCACACTGGAACCCGAATGAAGATGTCCGGGGTCTGTTAGCGACGCGGGTCCAAGCGGACGGAAGATGCTTCGTCACTCAGCCCTAGCTGACAACTACCATTCGGAGTGAATGGGTCCGTATATAACACGAGACCATTCGGAATATAACTGGAAGCACACCTGGACTTTGTGTTTCAGTCAACAACAAATAAAGGTCATCGTATTTCATAACCAGCTGGTGGTTTTTGCCATTCTTCCAGTGGTGGGTTTACTGACACTTCGCACCTTCGCAGGCCCTTTTCCGGGATAATTCGGTTTGTCTGATTCATGCCTAAAACCTGTTTGTACAGCTGGTGTAGTCGTGGGTTGACACCAGCTTGCCAAGTTTGGTCACTAAGTGGTTTGGATTAAAGGCAATAGCCGAACAACAGAGATAAACGATCGGTTTAATAGCACTGTAGGTGGTGCTGTTGGAACAGAACGTACTCGATCAGTCTGTTGGGTGAAATTTCGACCTGACTGAATTGCTGGATCATCTTGGTGAACGGCAGCTCCCGATCCATTTGAGCCCCGCGAACCTAGTGGCCCTGACCGTCCATTTACCTTGTCCTGCACGTTGGTTTGTCGGATGATACGTATCTACCTCTGAACAGAAAGGTTACACTCGAGGCTTGCCATAATCACCATGCAACCACTGGTTCAGCTATGGATCAGACGAACTATCGTTATGCTGGGATCACGTAAACTATAACGACAAATGTACTTTTGGAATATACACTTCATGTGAAGGCTAGTTTTAGATCTTGAGCGCAACGATTCTGGCGATTCGGTTAATAGGTTCACACGGCATTTCCAAATGAACTGTGTTTTATCTGAAGTTCAAGAACTACGTGCTCAAAATCATGAGTGGTACTCACAAGCGAGTCAATTATCAGTCGCAAAGTGTGAAGAAAATCCGTCGTATTATCTGGGAAACTTATTCAACAACAGTGCAAAAAAATGAGTTTGTTTATTGGTGCATAAGGACATATGAATGTGTGATGAATAGGTCACAGATAACTACGACGGTCGAGTGCCTCTATCATTGTATAATATTACAAATGTGGAACAGGTATACAAATTGCCAAGCTACCTGAAATGGCAAAGGACTTGACTCCGAATTATGTTCAACCAAATGCACGTAACTAATTAAATAGATGATTAAACTGGATTTTATTTAATCTTGGGCAGATTTTCGATGACTTCCCGTAAATGCTGGGCGAATGGGGTGATCAGAATTGATATTTTATCTCTCTTTTCAAGTCTCACATCCTCCCCCACCACCGCCACCCACATGACTACGACCACCGCGTTGAATGAAGCTCTCGTGCCAGGTCAAACTGTTACCAGAGTCCAACTGGCGAATCCTAGGATGACTGCACAGAAATATTGTTGAAATTCGAATGAAATTGTTGTTCTTGAAATGAATAAGTTCTCGATAAAGAACATTACAACCCGATCCAAGCTTTTTATATCAGTCTGAAGAAAGTACGCCAAATTATTTCGTCAATATTTGAAAAACCCATCGTCATAATCAAATAAGGACTTTCATGGGGCAGTTCTTCTAACTGAACCTCAAACGTTTCCGCGATTTTGCTGCTGTAAAAACACAAAACAACTGAATGGATTTGTCCACGGTAACTGGATTCATATTCCCAGGGAAGGTATAACCTGACGCATTGTTTGGCAGCACAGCAGTCCCGGAATAACTTCCAATCTGACAGACTGGAAGAGTTTATTGTTTCCGCCCACATGACTTCTTCGTTGATCATTGTGTCGTAGATAAAACTCCGTCATTGTGGATGGTCATATCAACGGTAGTAATGAGTTACACACATTAAAAGTCACTGGAATGAGGTTATTTTTGAATTTCATAACGTGGATGCCGTTTTTTGGTCCCCAAATCTCACTATACAGTACAGAAAGTAAATCAAACAAATCATAATAAAATTTGAAATCCTTTTAATGACAGCGATTGAGCCCTCTTGTTGGGCGTATAATATTGGGTTTTGATCTGCGAGAAGATTAAGTAGTATACTTTCCTCCATCAACCATCGTAATAGTGCGTAAAAGGTACACAGAGCCACTCCCGCTGGATATACTTGGTGTTCGTGACCGTTTTTTGATAAGAACCCAGACAAAACTGTTATCCAGGTCTACTGTGTTGGCTTTTGTCCCGCCATTATTATTACATGAATAATGAGGGGAAGTTTCTCAACGAAATCTCCAACTGAAAACCTCCGTCACTTTATCATCCTCTCATCTTGAAATTTTCCAGTCATGAATGTGCATTTTCCCATCATCACGAAAAAACCGGAAGTTTAACGAACCATGTGCATTCAATCCCGATTTCAAGATCATTTATTCCAAAAATGTCAACTGTTTTTTTTTCTCATTAGCCTACCACCATAGAGGAAATTGCTAATAAGCTACCAGACGTCTGTACTGTGTAGTATTGTCTTTGGTTCTTTTTTCTGAGCAGAAATATCATCGACAATTCTTTCAAAAATGAATTGCTTCCGGAAGGATCGGTATTTATGGCTCCACGGTGAAAACCCCATGCCATGAATATTACTTTCATGACGACGAATTCCTCCCATTCGGCCTTTCCTTTAAATTTCGTCTGAGGAGCATCAGTCAGATCATACATGTTACTCAAGGTCACGCTGCTTTATATTCACACAGAATAGTACAGAACGAAAGTGAACAATATTAATTTATGGAAATTTTCATAGTTCCAATCCTTGTGTGCTATTATATGGAAAAAATGCGAACTTGAAGCTCATAAGGGAGAAAATACCTTGTCATTCGAATTTCGACATCAACTACCTATATAGTAGATGACTTATAGTAATTTGTGTTCTGATGACGTTACCACCTAGTCTACTCATGAGTAGCGTGGAAATGTTTCATGGACCCCCAGTATCTGTAACCTATTTTCTCCGTTTCTAATGCGTTGACATAGTTTAAATCTATTTTTTACGATGTATACCGCACAAATATTCTGTGTTCATATTCCTGATTCTGGTGTATTATTGAAACCAGGACGACAAGCTGGGGTAGGACCTTTGTATTTCAGCGGCCAAACAAGTCATATCCATGAAACACATACACTCGTTTATATAGTCCATTTTCCAGACCGCTCGGCACAAACGTTGTTCTTGCGACTGCTTGAATGTTTCATCTGCTTTCTTGCCAGTTACCAGTGGCCGATAGCTTGCTTCTCTTGGGCATCATTTCTACTCGATGGGTCCGATTGTCTCCTTTGAAGGCTTGATCGGTAGCCCCTCAACTGGGCTATCTGCTTGGTTGCCCATGATCCTGCTGCTTTCCCCCTGGTAGTCCGTATACCTCCTTCTGTCTTCTCCGGGAAGCCTCCGACATATTTGCCGTCTGTTCTTTTGTCTATGACCCTCGGTTGGTTCGTCCGTTCGATTTGATATTCTCGTTGTTCTCTTGCCCCAGCATTCCGCGCTATATTATGATTGTACATTTCCATTGTAAGATAAATTCGCTGAACTTTTCGCCCACGCATTAAAACTGCATTCATCAATCTCGTACTCCTGACCACAGCCCCACCACCAACGCACTACACCTTTGAACTAACACACACATTTCATACTTAAACAGACCCATCGTCAGGTCTATTTGTTCACCTTGGCACACGTCTCTTCTGTTGTTTTCCAACACCCACTATTTTGTACTCTGACATTAATTCCCCTGTATATTCATGTTATAGATTATTTTCCTATTCTGTGACTGAAGCTATTATTTCGTGTTAATCAAAAGGCCTCTTGATTTACTATCTGCCCCCTTGACCGTACTGCTCTACAGTTTTGTTTGACTCGTTGCTGAGTGGACCACTTATGACTGCTCTGCGTCGATTTATCGATTATTGTTGTTCTTGGTAGCTCACGTGACTGTGAGTATCATGGCTTTATATATATATATATATATATATATATATATATATATATATATATATATATATATATATATATATATATATATATATATAAAATGTACAAGAACTACATCTTGTTGAAGACGGGGTTCCACTAGGGGCAGTCTGACTTGCACATAACCAAGTAACACTTTCTCTAAGTGAGGAAAAACACAGTCATTGCAAAAGTATTGGGTTCTGGTGAGTTACTAGTTCAGTCTTTCTTTAAAATTCGATATTACAGTTTCGGGAATATTTAAAAACCTTGACAGGTACGGAACGGTAGAACTGCCTTAAGCTCGGGGCGTGCATGAAGGTGTATATAATTGGAACGTGTGGCAGAAGAGGAAACGCATTTAATTAGGTGTTCGTGAACAGAGTGAGTAGAATCAGAAAGTATTTTTGTAGAAAGCATATGGCAAGTTTTACTGTGTTGTGAAATGATAATTTGAGTGAATTGATGTTTGGGTACTCCACTAAAATGGATAAGAACTTAAAGGATCTAGAGAGTACTTTGAAATCTTTCGACAACGGACCTGGGAAAATGACAGGGAGGCATAGAGCCACTGGGGTAGAACACAGGAAAAAATAACGCGTTTTATATGGAGCCTCCTTACAGAGTGGCATTTGAGATGCGATATATAAAAAGACAAACGGCTGATCTTCGTAAAAATATGGATTACGTGCAGTGACCAGGTAGGGTTTCGGTCAGTTGTCAAACCCTGGTGCTTTGCCGAATCTTGGCGATTCAGTTGTTCCCTACTAAATAATAATGGAGTACATAAGTCAGTGAAATCGGAGTTATTATCGCCTTTCATGAGGGAGAACAGAATGTTACCACATTTAAGGGGATTCGTAGCCGAACTGTGTATAGTGCAGCATTCAAATGGTGCAAAAAGAAGAGTTACAGAAATATGACAAGCAAACAGTGATGTCGTCAGCGTACTTGAATAACGAGACTATTTTCATGGGTTCGGTTGGGAGATACGCAGGCTGAAAATAGAAAAGATGATCAAACGGCATCTTGAGGGACACCAAGGGTAAAGGTAACGAAAGAAGATCTGTTGCCATTGTAACGGGTGAACTGTTAACGGTTACGAAACAACAGAGAAATGACCGGGGGAGGGGGGGGGGGGGGGGGCTCGGCACTTTAGGTGGACAAAAAGCGAGCCACAGACCTAGATCGATTCAAATAAAAGCGTCACTGAAGTCAAGAAAAGAAATCCTAGCTAATTTACTCATTTCCTCGAGTGACAAGAGAATGTAATGTATCGTGGTAACAAAGGCGTCGACGGTGGACCACGAGGATGGGAGCGCATGCTGCTGGGGTCAGACACATTTAGGGTAGATCTCATACGTGAGAGAACTAGCTTTTCGCAAACCTTCAAAGCTACTGAAGTGCAAAGGATGGTGAGGGGTTTAGAAGAATACTTCTTAGAAACAGGGATGATGGCCACTAACTCACAGTAGTGGGAAATTTTCCTGTTTTTCATGCACTAATTGAACAGTTCGAAAGAAATAAGCGAGAGTCTGGTCACATGCTCCTTGAGCTCTGTGGGGTTGAGGCCATCTGATCCAGAGGATGTCCTGGAATTTGGAAGAATGAGTTCCTTGTAAACATCAGGGGTCTACACACAAAAAGGAGGCAAGTTTCGATGGTCATCTTCGACAAATACGTAAACGGGTGACCCAGCTTCCATATTGAATGGTAGATTGAGAGCTTCGATGTCCACAGCAGCAGACGTGCATGCGGGTGAACCTCCATATAAATCTTTTAGTAGACTCCATGTCTCTTTATGGTTTTTATGCTCTAAGAGGTTGCGTGTTTATGTGTAATTCAGCCTGCATAGCTCAGTTTTGATTGATTTTGTGAAGTTCTTGACCTTTGCGTAACCTCTGCGTTTGAGAGCATATTCTTTCCGGCATCAAAGTTGTGGAAGGTTAGGGAATGTGAAGCGAGTGATATCCCGAGGCAGTGCTCAGTTACAATATTCAGAACTGAAACCGTTATGTTTTTACCTAGTCCCAAACATGTTTCGTTTTTCGTTAGCTCATTGTTTTGAACTGTCCCACTAAATCTAATGAGAAGACTTTTCTGCCTCCGAATAATCTCGTCCTAGTAAACAAAAACAAGCAGTCTATATAGAATGGTAGGTGACCACGGTCAAATTGGTGAGGAAAACTTCCCTTAATTGGGTTTTCTGGCTGATTATTTTTGGTCACATCCCCATTGGTTGATTTCGTCCCGATCGGTTAAAACAAGTCTTGACCGCTGATTGGTTGATTCCTCGTGGTTCGTTGAGAACGACTGTTGGCCGCTGATTGAATGGTTTCTTTCCGGCTTGTCGCTAACCGATTCGGTCACGAACCCACTTCGTTAGCCTGAGCTTCACCATCGATTTTGAGTAGACTATGATGTGCTGTCTGCTAACGGAACTATGCTGCCTATCGATGGATCGGCCAATATTGTGGCACCTATAAATACAAATTTTCTACCTGGTAATGGAATAAAACCCACGTTTTATGATTCTATGCAAGTAGCCAGCACCAACCGATTCGAATTTGGTCCGAAAGAGCACTGATATTTCGAATTGATTAGTGAATTTCTTTCTCAGCGGAATTAATCCACGGGGGCACATTCCACTCTACCCTACCAAATGAAAAAAGACAATGAACAAAAGAGGACGGAAAAAGTTGAGCTTGTAACGGTCACCGACTGTGGGGGGATTATCACTTCACACAATTGTACGAATAACAGGTAGTCAATCGGTGCGATACGAGTACCCGTTACATACGTCCTTCTGATGATTGTGTTCAATGTTAGCTCGCATGACAGATCCGAGAACTGCCTTTTGATAAAATATTTCGTTAGTATAATCCGTTAGGGGTGGTAATGAGTTTTTGATTCCGGTAAATAATGCTCCCCAATTCGAAGTTGAAATGCCGCGGGTACTGATAACCTGAGGATACCATTTTTCTGTGTGGAGAAAGAAGCGGAAACAGAATGGTAACGTCTTATCGAAATAAAACACAAGTGTAAGCGACAGAAATATTAGACTCTACACTCTATTGCTAAACTAAACCAATATTGTAGGTAAGTGTTTATAGTTCAGTAACACAGCGCTATCGGAAAAGACAAAGCTGTGTTACCGAAAAATAAACACTCATCTTTAACATATCGTATGGCACGTCGTTTTTTCGATACTCTCCGAACGGATCTGGGATCTGACACTTTCGAACAATCTTGCTTCCCCACCAACCTATTTGTTTTTCCCATCAATATTTTACGGTAAATCTGTTGTCTTATTCAGAGACAAGTTAGGCCCTGACTAAACGTTGGCCCTGTGTTGGCTCTGGTGGTATGTTTTAGACTCTTACCCATGATCTTTGACAGTTCACCTACAGGGGTTCCCCTTGGTTTGATCGCATGTGCTGCCGACGATTCTGCACGGAATTACTTTTGACCGACTCTAATCAACAGAGCCGTTGATGCTGAGGCTTGTGCGGTGTACACGTAATATTAATGATCGTTATAGAAAGGGCCGTACTGAAAAGCTAGATCGAAGGTCACCATTTTACTCTGGTATAACATTACTCGTACCTCAGCAACTGCTAGGTGATAGTATTATGGATTTTTCAGTCCGTCTTTCTGTTTGCTTTAGGACTCATGTTGCGTTCAGGTTGGGAGCTGTTTTGTTAAACATACTTTACCGAGAAATTTTCGTTGGGTGATAGATAATGCACAAATACAATGATGGGAATGATAGAGGTTTGAATAAGCACCGCTGTTATACGTAGCCTATCCCAGCCATGGAAAACCGATTTATCGAACTTTTCAGCTGAAGACCCTGAGTGAACAGCAGGTGTTGCCGAAACTCGTCGGGCGTAATATCCTACTCACTGAGTTTCTACTTCCTAATTCTTGAAAAATAGTATATCGTAACAGAGGGTTGCACTATAAAATCCCACATATATGGGCATCCTTAAAGCTAATTCTGGGTGATCTGTGGGTAATTGATGTGGTGTTATCTTCGTTACCATGATAAAATTCTCTGAAACTTTGAAGTTCAAGATGAGCGAAGTACAAAATACTGCTCGTTTTTAAAATCGTGAAGGTAAAATTCACTGCGGAATAAATCTTGATCCTGACATAAGCAGTTCTTTTTGCGGAAGCATCCATTGTGTATCTACCTAGCAGAAAGAAGTGAAAACAAAGTGAACACAACTCAACAGCAAAACCAATGTGACAGACACACTGGAGAAAACGTTTGGTTCATTTTAAATGCGCGACCTTCATGTCAAGGCCATATGAGCGTGATTGTGTGGCGCGAAAAGCTGGTGTAACCATAGTAGTGACCAACTAGTACAGTACAGGATAATCAATGGTATGATAACTGGATAGGTGAACTCTCTAACTAAGACGTTGGAGTAAGTCCCTGAAGATGGTGCGAAGTCAACATACTATCAACCAAAGAGTACTATTAACACAGGAATTCATGCTATTATTCTATGTATATTACCTCATGCAAATATATCACTTATTGTTCTACTTGTGGTAAACTTAAATTTATCTCTGTGGATCGATGGCTGCGGGGAAAGACAATGCGAAACACTTTGCATCGGTTGATGATCTAGAACACAAACGTCTCGTCGCCAGTATAGGTAATATCGTCAATGGGCAGGCAAATGTTCCCTTATCCATCTCACTCACTCGCTCACTCACGCACGCACGCACGCACTCACTCACTCACTCACTCACTCACTCACGCATTCACTCACTCACTCACTCACTCACTCACTCATTCTCTCTTTCTCTCTCTCTCTCTCTCTCTTTCTCTCTCTCTCTCTCTCTCTCTCTCTCTCTCTATATATATATATATATATATATATATATATATATATATATATATATATATATATATATATATATAAAGTTTGCATCTGTTTAGTTTGCTTTATCGTAGGATGGGCCCACTGAGTCCCCATGGAAATATTTTGGTTGGTGTTCCATGTCTACGGGTGGGTAGTATTTAGGTAGTATTAGGTATTAAAATAATGAATGCATTTTTGTGCACAATGTGGTGAGTTTAGGGAGTAAATTGTTTATGCCAGAGTAGAACTTCGCATGCGAGAAATGGACTTATTCAAAATCTCGTCATTTTTGATGAATTTCGACATGAAATAAACAAATGGAAACCACAAAATGCCCCCAAAAGTTTGGATTGATGTGTACTGACTTTCCGTGGTGTATCACTGGATAACAATCCCATCGGTTCGAAGAAACCGAAACATTGATCCGGCTTTTTTCTGAAGGGATGTTGCCACCTTCGGAAGTTTTCTGGGTGTTTTCGCATACCGATAAACTATTAGTTGTCGTAGATTTTGACATTTTTTAGTCTGAAACTGTTTACCTGAATTAAAAGTCACAGTTTTGACTTATTGCTTGGTATTGATCACACAACTTTCCGATTTTCCCCACCCCTTTTCTTTGGTGCCCTTTAAATGTCCAACTCATAAATGTCTGTCGTTTTGTATTTAATTTGTACAATATGCTGTGTCACTGATGATCCAATAGAAGCCACCCAGCTGAGGATCGAACAACTCACCGATCGAGAGGAAAACAGTGCTTCACTTCTGTGCCAGCCAGGTCAAACGGACCGACTGGTCGATCATTTCAGCTGTTCTGCTCCCTGCCACACCCACACCTCCGTTAATCACCCTCTGGGTTGCTCGTGCAGCACAGAGCGCAATAGTTAGTACTTAAGCAGCACAGAGCTAAATACCCTGTGAAAGCATCGTCCGATTTTATCACTACCCACTTGTTTCCTTAAAATGAACTGTCCGTTTCTGGTCAATACTACCTTGTTTTTACTTCGGTTCGTGCATTCTGTTTGAAACTCTGCCAATAATTTATGTTCAGTTCGTGTTGCAAAGATTTTGACCATCTACTACTTACTGTTGCCCTACACTCTGATGTTATTCTGTAATCGTTGTCGAAACACTGTCAGTACATGGCATTCAACCAATATTCATCGTTTTGATTAAACTTCATGGTAGCTGGGACGGGGTGAGATGCATCGAGGATTGCCTGTGGGATCCTTAGAGGCTCGGATTCTAATACAGAGAAAATGCCACTTGAATCACTCAGTCTATGGGATCAAGCCATTTACTTCTACTGGATGACACCAGGATTAACACAGATAGATTAAAAAGACAACAGGAAGTATGGTGGTTCGAGTGTTACTATGGGTGTGAAGCGATGCCACACAGTGCGACGCTTTATAGTTTTGTGTTCAGCAATTCGAATGAGATTCAGCCATACAACTGGATTCGGAACCAAGTTATCAGACTAAGCCAAAAATAGCCAGTAGGGACTGATGAAGTATCGGCCACAGCATATGCGATCGGCTTTGGTCTCTACGATCCACCGTTATACATTCAAGTGCTGTTCCAGTAAGCCACGAAGGTCTCTCACCCGACTTCCCAACATAAAACACAAGATAATTGCAACAACCACGTTCATTTTCGATCCCAAGATAGATCTCGATCATGCCTGTGAACCTTGCTCTATCTAGACCCACCCCTTCCCACCCCACCCGATCCCAAGCCTGTTTCTCCAACTGCATTGGAAATTAGGCACTATTAAGAGTGTATTGACCTGATTACTAATCACTGAAAACGAACAAGTTCGCCAATTCACTTTGGTTTCTATGTGTCCTGTGACTTTCCAGACAAAGATCAGACTATCCTGATACAACCAAATCGACCCATGATTGGCTATAAACATTTTCTGACACGTATAGTCTCGTGGTATCAATAAGTATGTTATGAATAAAACGAACAACGAAACATACTCAGAGTTCCGGTCTTCTTAGTTCTGTGTTAGTGAAATTCCGGGCACGAACTGTGCCAGTACGAACACAACTCCGGGTAAATCTTGGGACTACATGAAGGCATTTGAACTACTGGGGAATTAAATATTAAACGTTCTTCATAGTTCCCGGATATGGCGATGGTAATCAGTACGGTTTCCGAAACATGAAGATCTTCCACCGTTGGAGTTCACGAAGGTAGACTGATCCTCAAGTAGAGTAGAATTCTGAGCCTCATAAACTGATAGTGGTCGGGTGGTTTAGAGCGTTTACTCACTACGTCGGAGGACAGAGGTTCCCGTCCCGGCACAGCGCACGGCCTTGGTAGTAGACAGTAGCCCACTGCTGCTCTGCGACTCGTTACCGACTCTGACCTTTGGAGAATTTATGTGGTCCTCCAATCCAAACCTCAGGATAAGGCTGCTGATAGAATGGGTGGAGTGGCTACAGCAATCATGTGCAAATAGGCAATACAAAAGCTCTACAGGAGTTGTTTTCGTTTCAGTGCAATAGTATCTTCCCCATGAGATAAAATAAGTTGAGTTTTCTTATGGCTGTGACGGGATTAATTACTAGCTTTCCAACTTGGTGAGTGGCTGGCTGGTCGCAGTTATGCATTCTGTTAATCACATATCCCGCTTGCTCGCACACAGTCTGAACCAGGTGCGATTTGACTACTCACTCACTTTCCACCTTCGTAAAACCTAAATCTGGTCGTGCGCTCGATCACCAACTGAATGCCTTTCGAGTTCTTCGATCTGCACACACACACACACACACACACACACACACACACGCCTCTTTTACAGTTATACTAACACGTGATGAGTAACTTTTGTCATGTTTATGTTGTTCATAATTGATTCATCCTGCTTATCCTGTTTTTCATTGTTGCTGTATGTTACTCTGACTTTCGGGGTAGCTTGGTAAAGCTCTGCGAACTGAGCTCGATGATGCACGGTTACACAAGTTCATGATTGACGGTGTCAACAGCCAATATTCAGAGTTCGATAAGTTTTTCGACCGACTCATAGGCAGGAATCGTTGCTTCTGTGACTCCCATGAAGATTTTGAGGCTTTTATTTCATTGCTGTCCAAGTTACCCAGACGTGAAGAATGCCATGGGTTTGAAGAATATACCTCCAAGAGATGACCTTTTCAATGGCCTTACAGAGCACATCATAATACAGCCATTCACTGGAGAAATAATCCAGTCAAGAAACGGAACTGAAGCCGTACTTGAATTTAACATGCAGATTAGTGAACAGTTAGGCCAACTACTGATTTACGGGCAGTTGCATAGAAACTGAAAATTGGACTATTCCACTCCATGATATTTTGATAATAGATTTGAAACTGCCAAATTGTCTTTCGATGGGACAGATCTCTGGTAATAGCAGAGAACTGCTAATACGTAAGCGATCGTTAATTTGATTCCTTTCAAAGTCGTATTGATTCATTAAGATATTCCCCGTGATCATGTTGAAACAGAAATGGAGGAATATCAGACAAGATCTGATCCCGGCAGTCCTGAAGGAATAGCATGCAGCCGTCTTCAAACCAAGTGGAACAGACATGCTACTTCCAGATTTGATCCAGTCATATGTTTGGGGTTCGCATACTTCTGTACCAATTGGTTTTACCAGTCTATCGAGATATTTACTCGGACACTGTATTACCGACAGAAATTCGGTATTCTGGTTTCGGCTGACATTATTACTCATTGGGGATAAACTCTTTGGAAGAAGTATGTGCGCAAAATGGAAAATAAAAGGTTATCGGAAACTTTTGTCAAGGGTTGTATTTCAGTCGATTGAAACCCATTGTCAGCGTATTGGAGCCGAAGTCGGTTCGGATAGTATCGAAAAAATGATGCTCCATGTGATATTTTTCCCGTAAACTTTTGGTGTTTGGTAGTCAGCCCACATTTCCGTTATCTCGGGCAACCTTTCTCAAGGCCGATTTAATTGCAAACAACTGAATGTAAACCGGTCTTCAGAAAGGTAACCCTCCGTAGCGAAAACCTCAACTGACTATCATCATTTTTGACAAGTTTGTGTGTTACCGAACATCGAACGCTTACACGAAACTGTTTGTCGCCTGTGCAAAGAGGAAACCGACAAACACGGCGTCGAACTAAGGCTGTTTTTACCTAGTGAAATGAGTAACTAATTCATTTTGAATTATTAAAACCACACAAACATTTTCGGTCATCTAAAGGCTGGTACAAATAGGTGAATACACAAATATATGACATCCGTGAGTAGGAAATTGTTATATGCACACCTTGGATTACTCGGTAAGTGGTGTAATTTGATTGGATATGTATCTTAGAACGTTTCAACATTCCCATTCGACGAAATATTCAAAACAAACCTTTGAGTCTATACGGTATAGATCAGTCATATCCGAATAGCACAGTGATATTTTCCGCCATGTAATAATCCCACTAACGATTTCGAAATTCACGATTATTCACTGGGGAAAAATCAGTCAACTGCGTCACTTTCTACGCGGAAAACGTCGACGTACTTAGAGTAGACCCGTGGTGTCAACTGCACAGCGTCATTCTGGATGAACAGTAGCCCTGACTGTTGGGTAAGTCGGCTAAGACTACCTCGTTGGATTTCCAATCATTGATCATCATCTTCGATGTTCAAGGTTGAGCCATTTTCAATAAAATCAGATCACTGCTGACTCTTATTTGCCTGACTTCGCATTCTCTTAATGCAGAATGCTGTTTGATGTATAAAACTGTTTTCTAACCACACCGGTACCCAAGTACCAGACAGTTATTGCGTAGAACACACAAACAGATACACGCGTGGTGTTTTTCTCAGTTTATCATATCTTCTTCCGAATGAAACATCTTCAGTCAATGACTTGCCTCACAGGACCACTTGTCACATGTTTACATGGTTCAGTGGATCTCTTCAAGTATCTAACAGAATACACGTCGTACCCATAGATAACCTGTTCTCACTGAAGTTCAACAGGCACCTTGACTGTGTTGACCAGCCACACACACGCCCCCAACAGAAATAATTTCAAAGTAGAATTTCAGTTCATGTGAAACGCATCAACTGTGTGACTTGTCGGTCACAAGAAGAGGACAAAGTCAATATCGATTTTAGCTGACTCACTGAGAAACATGATGTGACCTGAACAAATCAATTGAGTGTAAACAAAATCAGCGGGACAACGTAGGCCACATGCCCTAGATATATTCTGACGGAGATTCATCATCTATCAAAGTTCGCTGTGAACCGGAATATCATATGTACTTTTCAAAACAAGGGTCGGAAGTGTTTACCGTGTGACCTGAACTGGTATGCCAATTAAATAAGCTATATAACAGTGCTTCAGAGGTGGCAAACCGGGTTCCAATACCTACCCTCGGTGAGTAAGCTATACTTTCCGTGATGTCTATACAGGGGACAATGATCTCCGGTTGTACCATCTTGCGTTAGAATCATTTCATTGTCAGTCAGTTATAATTTCGACAGTCCTAATTCGACCACCTTTGCTGGTCTGAGAATTAATCTGTTTAAGCAATGGAAGATGTCATTTGATTTTAAGGTGATTCAACGCTCAATTCAACATTTAAAACTATAAAGTCATAACTATCTAGCTGTTTCATCTTGTTGGGAGTTACCACAATCGCGCGTGCTCCATCCGAGGCCCTCATTGCTATGCTCCGCTTTTAGATTTTAGCAAGTACGACAGCTAAATTTTTTGAATGACAAAAAGTCAGACAGAAGCGCTTTCCTGGACAGCTCTTTCGCTTTGGATCCTACTGGTCGGTGACGGCTCTTCTCCAGCTCAAAGTCTTTTGGATGCTAACGACCACTGTTTGCAAGGGTTTCTAACTAACAGACTTGAAGGGTGCAGTGCACCAAATTACGCATAAATTCTTCTAGCTCCTTGGTCAGCAGTTCTAATGTGCTTCAAGAAGCCGCTCTTCAGCCATACTTATTTTCAACTTACACCGGTGATACAAACATTTTAAAGTAGGCAGCGGTTGCTGTTCTATGTTAGATCACTTACCATTCTTCTGATTTCACTACAGATTCATTATATGCGGGGAAATTTTCCGCCCAGTTTGATCTCACACTGAACCCCTCTAAGTATTCGGAGTTCACCATTAAACTTTCACATTAATCTTTACTCACAAACGATGTCACCTTTAGTAACGGTTGTGTCTCTACTATCGATTCCATCAAGTTCCTAGGAATTACCATAAATGACAAATTACACATTCATTATTGTGTTGAGAAACAGTGACTTTCTTCTTTCCACATTCGAAAGTTCAAATTGTTCCAGATCCTGTTATCGGTCCTGTCTACTTACGTCTATCACTATGTTCTTCCTATCTTATTCTGTTATTCATTCGCAATTTTTTCGAATTTCTGAAACAATAATTTAAACTTTTATTAACGCCATCTAGTTGTTAACGATCCTATTTTCTCAACCTCTATTAAGTAAGTGATCTTTAAAATCATTGTTAGACATGTTGGATCGCACGTGAAACTTTCTCATAGGATACCTTTAGACCATTTTCACATGGGGCCCATTGATTTGTCTTCCTGCTACGCTCGACGGAAAACACGATCTAATTTTCGATGTATCCTCCTTCGCAATAAAGCTCATAAGAGGTCTATTCTACTCCGTACTTGGCTCGCATTTGGACGAATAAATAGAGAGAGAGAGAATAGTAATTAAGATTCACACTAATCTCGGCTCTTGAAATTCAGTTCATTTTGAACCATAGTTTACAATATCAAGTGCAACCCAGATGTGGTGGTTTTTGAAGGAATTTTTTGTTGACTGTAGTGCGAGCACACGAGCTTATAAAAGACTTACAGATATAAACGGTTGTACGGCTTCCAAATGGTTTTCCATAATAATATTTCATCACGGTTATGCAAGAAATAGAATTGAAGGATAAACGTTAGAGAAAAAAGCACGGCCAGTATCTTGTTTGATCACCGATAAAATTCCCATCAGGAGGTACTCAGATCAGTTAAGATTAAGTTATTTGGGTAGAATGTACAAAAGATATTGATAAATGAGTTTGCTTTTACCGAGCTGACATTGAAGTGGTGGGGGTACAAGGCGAGGAGGAGGAGGCTGGTCGGCAACCCCAACGAGTCCATCAATTGCTTCTAGATCATATCAACGTAACCCAGAAAAATGATACCTCTTTGGGTTAATCGAATCTGTGTGATTGAACCTACTCGCAGCACATACGTTGTCCCATAATGCATGCGGTTTTCGATAGGGGTTTATGCACTGCACCCACCCACCTCATCGCATCCTGGTCACTCATTGTCGATCAGCTCGATTGAGACGGTCGCATATCGGAAATTAGTATGTGACTGCAAGGGATCTGATCCCACCCTCAAACGATGCGCTTCTTTTCTGTGTGTGTGTGTGTGTGTGTGTGAGTGTGTGTGCATGTGTGTGTGTGTTGATGTGTATGCCTGAAAGAGCCCAGGACGTAAGGGGTGCTCCAGTTCCTATTTTAAGGGAAATTTCCTCAATCATGGTACACCAGTCATGTCACCTGAGCCAACGACAACCTCAGTGTCTTTCACGTAGGTCATTCATGTATCTACACGTCTGTCATTTCGATATTCGTGATCCCGCTGCCGTTTACCCTCTCGCCAACCATCACACTGTGAACAAATAACACGACTACTACATCTACTACCGTCCTCCTGCAACCACATGTGACTTCGTGGCTATTTGGACGAACGAGTCCGAAAGAGTCTTCTTCTGTCAGTCATGGTGACAAGGTTGTGGTTAAGCTGAGGGCACAAATACCTGGACTAAATATCGACTCGTTCGCTCAATCTATTGACCGACTGAATTACCGGTCAACTGACTGACTAACCAGAGGAGGATTTTCAGTCTGGCAGTAAAATTATCTACATAAGACAACGAAAAGCCCGTACAAACAGGTTATTTACCTAAACGCTTTTGGCATTTCGGTGTCAGTTCTAATCATGTCAAGGTAGACGATTATTAAGCACATTCAGTCGATTTGTTAACTAAGACCATTTCCGATTAAATGAGTGTTTGTGTGTGTATATGTGTACACAGACAAATATCTGAGATGAACTAAGGACTTACTTTAATAATTTTTCAACCTTTCAAATCCACTTTAAAATGACATTTCAAGAATTATTGGCCGACGATGGCCACATGATCAGCATGGTGGGATTCAGACCCTTGTGAGCCGGGCTCGAATCTTCCCGATGCCGCAGTCGGTGGCCTTCCCAACTGGTAGGCCTCAATTAGCCGAGACTTCCTGCCAGGACTGTTGTACTCCTGTGATCTTTCGCCACTCTTTAACTTCTTACATAAACGTGTGTTTGAAAACAATAATAATAACAATAATAGTAATAATAATAACTAGAATAATAATGACCAAAACAACGATAACAACGCTGAAATGGGATGAACTTTTGAGTCGCTTTAAGTGATTGGTTGACAGATTCTGTCGATGATTCGTTGTGTAACCATAACTTTACGGAGCAATTGTAGGTCTTTTGATAGGGCCTGTTATGAACCACCAGGTTTTTTGAATACCTACAGAGTACCGACCAAGACATGCATCCGGTCAATACGTTTGCTTGGCTATGTGGGTTGACTCACAACGGCTAGTTTTAACAGCTTATGAACTAAACGTGACGTAGCTTCCATCCATCATCAACCTCATATATTACAAGATTTTCACTCATTCGAAGAAGGTCATCTGGTTCGAGTGCCGAGAGGAACGAAGACAAAGCTAATAATCTGTCGAATTCAGATACTTGATAATTACTACAAACGTTTTCCAATGAATGTAGGCATTCTGTTCTTTTTCGAAGTGAAAAGAAACCAGTTTCTTTTCTACATACAGTACTCGTTACCGTCCTTCTCATCAGTAGTATTCCAGTCACGGTTTTTATGAATTACTGTGTTGCTGGTAGTTAAGTCAAGTCAAGTCAAGTCAAGGACGCACTTTATTTGTCCGAAAGGTGGACATTTTCAGTGGAAAGTTATCAGTTACATGCTTTGGCCATAGTAGTTAATAAGCGATAGAAAAAAACGGTCATGATTGAAGCGTGTTGATCAGCATGCAATGTTCGTCTACTATGACCCGGGGGGAACATGGACAATCGTGATTAAAAGTGAGACTTTCTCGCAAGTCTTTCACAATATATCAATTTAAATTTACTACACGTGGCAGAGTGGGAGTTACTGTTAGTTAGAGATGAACGTAGCCGGTGTGTTCCATCAGAAAGTATAGTGTTGCCCTACTGTTCACATGCAGAAAAGTGGATTTTTTCCACGAAATTCAATAACTCTTAGTGGGATATGTTACTGCGCTTAGAAATGCATTTGAGGGAGCTCTTGATCAACACAAAGTCTTTGACAAGCAAACCGGAAAAAATGACAGGGGAGCAGTAAAACCAGTGACATAATATACCAGAATGAATAAACTTAGATATGATACGGGTAGGTACACGTAAAGAGATCAGATGAGAGATCTAAAATGTTGGCTTTCTTGCTTTGAAAATGGCTGCTCGTACAGGGTGGGTCCACTTAAGATCTGATGAGATAAGTATACCAAGTTACTTGTAGCACTGGACTCATTCCACGCCTGAACATGAAGGTCGGATAATTTTATTGAGACGAGAATTTACTATCAGCCGAAAAAAGTACTTCTACACACTTGTTTTGGACTGTGCTAATTTAATGGACCATTCCGTCATAGACTGTCGAAGTAGATTGGTATATTTGGAAGCACTTATCTCCCTCACTTATCATTTTGAACCACTTACCCAACAGACGGACAGAAAAACAGAGATCGGCTGCAAACTAGGTAACGTGAACAGCGAAACTGTATTTACTGTTTTTCTATAAACTAATGCACGGTGGATGTACCGTCAGTGCGTTATAATGGATGTGACATCTGGTGTGCTTTGACTGTGTCCATTTTGCACCCAGGGGTAGGCGAGAAGGAGGAAAGTTGTCAAACACCTAGGGTTAAGTGTTTCTAAGTGAACAGTGGAGTTTACCACATGCTTCTTTGAACAGCAGAAATAAATATGTTACAAGGTTTGGGGTGAGATGTGCACCTTAAAATTCTAACATGTTGTTGAAATGCCGAATTGGTCCCAAACGAAATGCTAATTTGCCCCGAGGACAATAAATTTCCTTACTTAGAAAGCTACTTTTCACAAGGACAACGAATACTGGACAAAATACCGCCACTTAAACAGAATGTTGTACCCGTTTTTGTCATGTGCAGGCTTTTAGGATGGTAATAAATCTGGGAAAGGAGACACGAAAAGATTGATGATAATTTAATTTCTGTTTTATCCGGGCGTGACTCGAGTCGTGTGCATAAATAACACAACTACAGTGTTAAAATCTGATACAGAGTTTTACCGGCACGAATGGAGTCGCGAATTCTGTTACTTTGTTGAACCCGGTAACCATGGATGCGACATATAAAATGCCCATGTCCCTACAGTGACCTTCCTGGTGTTTTTGGCGCTGCAAGATGAAGAAGAGTTATCACTGGGTACGAAATGAAAGAAATGTGTAAGATATCGACCTCAAGTGATTTGATCGTATTCAGCGTGCTTGACTATTCGGATTTAACGCTCTTGGTTCCCACGGTCTATGGCGACAGGTTGTGTTCAGTGTTGTTCCTCTGTTTACTTGACCCACTTGGTTTCTCCGTGAGAAGCTTTCACCTTTGGTTCTCATCTGGTTTTTCGATTTTCATTTGGAGTTTCATTGAAAGTTAGCTACGAAGTAGGCCTCAACGGGTGCATGATCAGCCGTTGTTCAACCTAAGATGCACTGGATGTGACCTGTATGGCTAACGGTCCCGAGGCAGAACACTATTGCCTCCAGTCACATCTCCATTCAGCCATGTTTGATTGGATGCGATCCCCTTCCAGAAACGTTGCATGTTTGTCGTATGTTATATAGAGAACTTAGTACACTATCATTATTACTATTATGGATAATAGGTGGCGAAAGGAAAGACTGACTTCAGTCAGGGCGTTCCAGCTGTTAGTTGACAGAACATAGTGAGCATCACCAAAGGCATTTGAGCAGGTGAACAGTTTGATGATAATGAATGTAACAGAAATCCAGTATGAGACTTTTGAAAACTTAACACACCCAGTCAGATCATTAAAAAAACAGCTCAAGACCAACAGTATGCTAGCACAGAGGTACTAAGAACAGCTTTTACCGTAATCACTTTATTAATGGTTACAACCATCACTGTGTATGGTATTGTTTTGCGCATAAGGTTTTGGTTAATCAAAGTACGATAGGATAGAGCTTGCATGTTCCAGGTAGCTGGCTCCAAGTACTGTTTCCCAGCTGAAATCCTATCGCCTTTATTCAGAGCCAAGACGGCGTGTGATACAGACCAGTTTGTTAGAATCTACGCGATCATTTATCCTCAAACTTTTATGATCAGTTTGACTTCCTTGTTCAGCTAGTCCTCGGATCTAGGCTATTAGTTGCAAGTGCGACTTCTAAACTGCTTCTGCTGCTGATGGTGCAAAAGGCTGACAGCCACCCGTTATCCTGCCCTCCATGATATCTTTTGAAGTCATTCTAAAAGAAACCCTGCCATGTGCGTCACATGGAAATTCCTTGAAGCGGTAGCAATGAGTGTTGAGTTCATTGGGTTTCTGGTGCATTTTAAAACAAGAACCAAAGAAATGCAGTTATTGCTATTCAAATCTTGACAATCTCTTGAAATCCTTAAAAATCATCTTCAGCTCATTCTTTTGGTAGCAACGATAGACCCCAGTGAAATGTAGCGACAAAACCACTGCTACTGTTAATACTACTACTACTACTACTACTACTACTACTACTACTACTACTACTACTACTACTACTACTACTACTACTACTACTAGTAGTTCGGACATTTAAAACTGTGAGTCTCTCTGTTTCTCCTCTGCGCACGCGTACGTTGACCGAGAGGCCATTTTACTTGATCATGAACGGATTACTACACACCAATGTTCATTTCTTGTCAAAATTACCTCTCCCTAACTAGTGATGTCACAAGTGTTGGGAAGGCAACTGACGAAACAAGTCAGCGTGTTTCCTCCACCCACACTGTTGAATTCAAAGGTGTGAGTTAAACAAAGATTTAAAAACCGGTTTGGTGAAACCATGGAAGAGAAGATTTGGAAAGTCCTGGAGAATAAAGGCAGGCCCGTTGATTGCTAGTGTAATATAGACTTCGTTTTCCCTCGGAGGCTCATGTTCTGCCATGGTTAATGCCAACTGACGATGACAGAGATGTGGTTTTGTCTGAAGTTTGCGCTTGCCTAATTTTTGGAAAAACTAACCCTCGGGGAATTTAGCAAGAGAACTCCATTACTTGCTTATTGCTATGCGCGTAACTATTCACAATTCAACATGGATTCCGTCATGCACGGAAGTAAAAATATTTTATCGAATGCCCGTATTCGTCAATTTCAATTAGACCTGTAGTTATTAGATTTAAGAAGGCGTACAGATATTAAAAACTTTTGGGCTATGGTCAAGCGGTCGTTGTGGTAGACTTTAGAACCTTGTTTTGTGGGTTCGAATCTAGCTGCCGTCACGGCCGGTCACTCCCCAATAGGCAATCTCTGATTGGCCACAACCTCTTTCCTGAAACAAAGCACCATTACCATAAAGTAATAAGAGGAAAGTAAATGAAAAATGAAAAAATATATATAAAGATTGCATTTGTAACCACTTTCGTTTTCTCCTTGTCTCTTTCAGAGGAAAGATTACTGATGATCTCTGGAACTGTAGGAGATCGATAACTGTCTATAGAACAGAGCTGGGAGATGAAGGATGATTACAGGGTGGAAAAATTGTGGAAAACTACACAAATTTAACCGTGAGCTGTCTACTTCTGAGACCATGCATAGTTAGTCCCTACATGTCCGCAACTAGTGCCGTACTACATTCATGCGGAAGTTGCCGATATTGTATTGCCACGAAATTAACCATTTTGTACTCTAAACCCGCTTGGATGCAGATACTCCCACCTTAACACAGGTTACAAAGGAAAAAACATTTCGTACGGTTCCTACTAGTGTTAAATAGTTATAGGCATAAAGACTACTCATCTGTCGTTATAACGATAAGGAAACTGTATCTTCGGTCTGTGTAAATTCTCGTCTTGACATTGAAATTACTTCCTATGGTAAAATGATCGGATTAGAATACAGTCTGAACATTTATTATACGCATTCATTATATTCATATGTGTTAACCTTTTTCCTTGTTCACGTTCTCTTACGTTTATGAATGAATTACTCATCATATGAAGAGTCTTTGATGACTATGGTGCGTAATCTGTGTTGCCCAGAAAGCAAGAAAAGATAGGCATTATACCTTCCTACATTTGCATATAATCCACACGAACTAGTGATCATAACCACCCCCAGATAGTTTTTTTTGGTGTGCAACAAACTACCAATTCCAAATAAGATGATATTGGCCAAAGATTTGGATGAAACCTAAAATTTAGACAAGATTTGTGCATGTTCGTGGCTGTAGAAAAACAAAAGAATGATAAAGACCAGGTTTGACTATCACTGTTCATTGCACATGATTGATTTAGTCGGAACAGCTGATGTTTTTTTATTAGACCAATCACGTGAAGTTACACTAGCGCTGCTTGTTCGCCGTTTGTTTTCCATCCCATCCGTACCCACAGAAACTACCGTAGAAACCGTTTCATAGACCAGTATGAGTGGCTATTCCGGCTTGCTGTGACGGTCATACAAAACATACATTTGCTGTGAAATACGTTATGGTCGATACGAAAAATTTGGAATTGATCCAAAAGCTAAAGTTTGTTGACTCCAGCGGGATTTGGACTCGAGTATGGATCCCACCCGCAAACTGGTGTCATGTGCTCACTGTCAGATGAGCTAGATAACCACACTAAAGGCTTTGGGTACTTCACAGGTGGATGAATTCCACATTTTCCGAGCTTGACAAATCATATCAACTTTTGGAAACGGGTTAATTCCTAGTGTGGTGGTGTGTGCTTACTACTCGCTGAATAAGTAAGTAGTTGATTACCCAATGGCCAATTATGGTCAAGTATGGATAGATAACGGAATCAATTATATCACGAGGACTGAAAGCACTGAGACGAAGAAAGGCATAGAAAATACCTGACGTTATCCCCGGTCGGACTACGACTGCCTAGAAATGGAGTGGATATTGAGAATACAAATAAGCAGTTCCGTTATGCTTGGTCGATTTTGTTGATCATCAGATGAGGGGTTCGTGGTGGACTGTTTGATAACCGACATTCCCTGAGAACTACAACACTAGGAGAATACTGTCATGTGTAATCAAAACACAACTTACCCCAGTGTGATGGATGCCGTGTGCTAATGTAATTACGACGGCTAAACTGTTTACGACATACAAGAACTGCTCAAAATCACGTGGCGTAGTCGCGCATCTCAGGTGGTCGAAAACGGGCGGTCCGAAAACAAGGGCATTAGACTTTCCTTCTTGCATTCATACCTGACCAGGGAAGATAAGTTCCAAAATTTTCGGATTCATTCCACGTATGCCAAGTCTGAGGGACTGTATGTAACTACAATTAATTGCCTACTGGTGTATTGTGCCTGAATAAACCTCATAAACTTAGCTTTAGCCTTCTCCGATATGGGTTGCCATGTCCCCCCACCCCCCTTCAGTCGATGCTACACAAAGGTCCCAAGGTCATCGATTCGAGCCCGCCAGAAGGTTTCCGGTAGACTGTAACAATCCGGACCCGCCCTGATTGTTTATGAACAAAAAAGCTTTCATGAACGGATATGCATTAGACCAGTAAAAACTTCACGAATAACGACCATGAAGATTAGTCTTTCCGTGTCCGGTTATTTTCACTTCATACGAGACAAACCAATTTGGTTCAGATTCCTCAGCAAAGTTATGAGAAACAAAAAAGACGAACTGCGATTCATCTGCTGCTGGCGGTCGCAAAAACATGCCGACTTTTATACGGGACAGTGAGTGAAACGTGACCAATATTTCTTATCGAAAACCTTAAAGAACCTCAGAGGCTTCGGTACTGGTTTGAGAAATATCATGCTAAAAGATTGGATCAGAGCAAGTTACTTGTTATGTAATCAAAGAGGCCAGAGATTTCGCGTTATTCTGCGTGGTGTCATCGAATTGTGTGATTGATTTTATCGACCATTTTCTTATATCCTCCTACTCTTGTTTAGCCAAACAGCCATTAGTTGGTCGTACTGTAAGTGAACTGGGTAATGGCCCGTGAGATATTATGCTGTGAATGAATGGTTGAGTGATTTAGAAAATTCCATCTGATTTTTATCTTTATCTAATGTATTTGCTTTTTATGTAGGCCTTATCTACAGATGTAGATGTAGATTAGATGTAGATATTACTTACATCGAAAATTCTAAATCGCGACCACTATGTCTTCGTCATTGAGGTTAGCTGAGTATAACCCACATGGAATCGTCAGCAAATCACCGTGGAGGTTCCTTAGTGGACTAGGATGACACATTTCCATTTCATGCCAGTTTATGGATACAGATTTCCTCTGCTTAATGAAAAATAATTCAGACCAAGCCAAATTTTTAAGCCACTGGTAAGAAGCTGCCATTTTACTTTGACAAAAAAAAACACTTATTCCTCTGCTGATTCGGAGTTAGGATATCCCGTATCATATAGAATTAGGATTTTTTCACTCGTTGCTAGCATAAGCCTGGGAATGATGAAAATCAATGCAAGTATTTTAAAAGTCACAATTTCTACCTCACTGCATTCGAACCCTCGTATAGTACGTCAGTATTTTCGATAAAGTAGAATTCCAAATCGGTATACTTCCCCCCGAACCTGTTTAATTAGGCTCAGGAAATGAATAGGGAAATGAGAAGAAAAAAAACCCCGGAAACATTGCAATCAATCTGGATATGCAAACATACCGAATGATTGATGGTTGATCTGATCACTTCTCCGGTTGTGTACAAGTTCGTAAATTACTTGTTTGAACTACACTGAATTTCCTAAATTTGAACTATGTCCAACTTTTTCAAGAATTAGCGTTTAGCCGTGTATTTTCTAACCTTTTCTATGGAAAAGAAAGGAACAGAACCAATGACAACTTCCCGTTTCCGGTTGCTATCGAAAGTGAAAATCCACGGTACTTGATTGCGAATTTCCTCGTCATACTACGATCTAGTTTGGTGTGCTATCAACAGCTCGCCACATTTCTCTCATGCTGTGTACACGTATACCTAAACAAAGTTAAACCTATACAGCATTAATTATTTTCGTACACCGTGCACGATCTGTGGCTTTGTCGGTTGGGCTTTTGTAATCTAGTAAACTGAAAACGACAAGACACGTAAATCTCTCTTTTCAACTGAATGTGCTTAGCCAGGAAAATATATGGCACTCATCGAATGTGTTTCAAAGATGTGTTAAATTTTTACCGAATTTTGATGCAACGCCTCGGATGTTGAGATCTGTCTGTCTCATTTACGTTCTGCCTCACTCACGCACTCGTCCCATGCTGTGGTGCGGAGTGTTAGCGAAGCGGGGATGGAGTAGAGTAGAGGAACGGCGGCAAGTGATTTACGAGAGCTCCAGTAACCATTCCAAAAGAACACGGACAAATTAAAAGAACGACTTTTAAAGATAAGCAATTACGGTGGAGGGCTGCAAGTGGCAGGGCTACGGAGCTTAAAAACCGTGGCTAGAATCTCTTTGAGCTTCCGGGAATCCTCAGACCTGAATTTTGTATACCAATAGCAGAAATGAGAAGGCAGAATCCCTAGGAAATGCAAAGCGTAACTATGACGTCAAACCGATCCACTGTGTCAAAATCAGTCGAAGAAATACAGCGTGCAGTTTTAAGGCTTATTCAGAGATGGAATAGGTTCACTGACGATTAATTTTCATGTCATCATAACCGACAGTCAGAACAGTTACTGGTATAGGCAAGTAATTCAGTGGTATTTACAGAGAAGACTGTAATGCATCAATCGGTTATGAGTCCACAATTATTCAGTTGAGAATGAATGGCTTTTATCTGTGGGAGGAGATCGTACATGAGCATCGGGATAGGTTAAAAACCTTCCTTCGATTGAACCGGATTGTATCTACTCGGTTATCATCAAGCTTCTGGTGGACATCGTATCTTAAGCCGCATTGTAGGATGCACCTAGTAGTGGTTGCGCAAAAGAGAAGAACTCATTTGATAGAGAGGAACCAAGGCCGAAAGCCAAGCTAGCATTTAGAAAAAGGTCATAGGAAAGAAAGCGCAGGCGCACACGAGACAGTTACTACTGGAGCACACCATACAGTGCCTCATCCAGCATAAAACACCAAAAAATATACCCCTACTAATCAATCTATCTAGCCTCACGAATAGAGCCACTTACAGGCTGGTTGAAATCCAACGAAATGTGTTATCCTGATTTCTATTTTTATCAAAAAGTCGGGCTGGGAAAATCATTATTATTCATTCGTCGCCGATCACGTTGAGAATATTCGGTGTAACTCGATAGATGTGTAGGTCGCTAACAAATTACCTGCACGACAAATTACAACAAAGTAGGAGATCAGAGCTCCAAATAGATGAACGTGATCACTGCGATACAACAGCTGACCGATCTAAACCACTCCTCTTCATACTCTTTATCAATGGCACAGTATTAGCCATACACTCACCAAGTTCCATTCTCACTAACAGTGTCAAAATTATGGAAATTCAAGGAAGATATGATCTATGTGAAGGTGAAGTTGTTGTCCTAAATTAAACGGAAATTTCAGGCTAACCTCTCAAATTTGGGAAGAGCTTCTTCTTGTCATGGATAGTAGAAAGCATCACAGTCATCACATGACCACAATCAGTTTACTACGGAGATAGCAAATACGAATAATAATTTCAAAGTCTTCATGATCAATGATATCGAACAGTCAGATCAGTGTACAGCAGTTGCACAAACGTCTGTTATGAGCTCTTACGATTGAGGTCAGAATTGTAGCATCGAAAACTGGAGGTACTCATGCCACTCTACAAGGCTGTAGTTAGACATCACTCACAATGTGGTAAGCAGGTCTGTTCACTCTTCGATAAGAAGAATATCGCCTACTGAATTTGCATGCTTTCTCCCGATTCTATCGGAGAATCAACCACATGCACTTTGTACTGGTGGGTCTCTAACTTGTATGCATTCCACCGATAGAATCATCGATGCCCGATTGGCCGTATTCTTAACCGATTCTGCACAAAATGAGCTGAATTGTTTTGATTTAAACTGAACTGAACTGAATTGAATTGAATTGAATTGAATTGAATTGAATTGAATTGAATTGAATTGAATTGAATTGAATTGAATTGAATTGAACTGAACTGAACTGAACTAACTTTTACAGAGACAGGCAATGCTTTCGAAACTTTATTCCTCCAATCATTCTTATCCCATTTGCTCTCATTACTCCTTCAAATTTTCACATTATCAAGTGTGAGCTTAGTTACTCGTTGACACATCTGATATAATCTTTCAAACTGAGAAATACCCGTCTTCTTCCACCCATCAGCATCAAATCGCAGTCACAGTAAGTCCTGATAAACCGTTGTGAGATCCTCACACTCAGTTCGAATGATATTTTCAAAATCAGTGATTGTATTTGATTGTATTACATTCAATGAATTTGGTGAGCAACCACTTATAATACAATCAAAATTACTCGACAGTAAGATAATTCCAAGTGGGGTCTAAGAGAATCTTTCATTCAAACTTATCACAATCCCACGAATAGAGTTCAGACGAAATTTGGTGAGTGAATAGGTAAATGGAATTGGACAAGCACGAAAAATGATTAGAAGTTCACTGCTAATTGCTTTGACATCATTCCTTAAAATAATATGAAGAATAGTACAGAACAGTAGAATGAGAAAGGACAGTACAATGAAAGACAAAACCGTAAATAGCAGTTTGCCTATGAATTGTTTAGTCTCTTTTTTTGGCAAATCATTCTGGTGAGTCTGAGTTTGGTGGTAGTGTTTCCTCCGGGGTATGTGATGGAATTCATTCTGGGTGGAAGATCATTAGTGATCATCGGAAACCAACACCGAACGGAGACCTTGAAGCATCTAGACGTGTATTCCACACATTTGAGTTATTTCGTAAAAAATCTCGACCAAAGCCAGAGCTGTGAGAGGCGAACACGCGAGTCTCAATCTTTTGCACGGAATATTTGATTGGATCTGATGTTAGACTTAAAACTGATGATTATGTTCCTATGCAGATGCAGCATTGAAAGTTTAATCTGGGTTGACCCACAGTTAGCAGTCAAACGGCGAACATTAATTCAAAGTTGTGTCCCAGAAATATCGTTGCTCCAATGAAGCTAAATGCTTCGGGCCTTCCGTGCTTTCGGATGTGACCATAAAAGGACTTTGGAGCATAATTTGATCGAAGATGGAAGTAAGGGGATTTTCTGTTTCGAGAACAGTGGGATCAACTTCTAGTCTGTATAAATATGTGGCCGCAAATCATTAGATTGACGGATGAACGCGGTGCCAGTACCATTGATTTTCACCTTACCTGGAGGCGCTGTATTTTGTCGGAGAATTTTACCGTTTGTGTATACATATTCTGATCGACGAACAGTGTCTTCAGAAATCCCATTTCAGTCTTAAGAGCAATAAGCTATAACCGTCTGATATATCTACAAATTTGTGGAAATGTTCTTTATGCCTTCATCGGTATTTTAACAGTGGAGAGGTAATTCAGCTGCTATTCTAGCCCAATGAAGCCTCGCAAGGAATGCATACAAATCGAAGTGGTCTATCGCGGCGTCAGCAAAGTGACCGACTATTTGATGACAAATAAAGAGTAGAATGAGAATAATAAAACAACAATAATTATGGAGGAAATGTTTCAGAAGAGAAGCACAGCCCGACGATGATTCCCGAAGTGGGCCACACCTGTTAGTGTCTTGTGCGAATGAGTAGTAGGTGTTTGCTCAAGGTAAATATTTAGTCAACGAAGTGTAAAACTCAGTTGTCCTTTGGAAACATGGGTCCTAAGATTCATTATGAAACCTTCAGGATGTTTGGCAATGATTTTGTGTCATGAAATTTTTCCTAATCGATAAGAAATGTATTGATCACTCAGACCAAGAAAATATGAGGATGTGTTGACAGTTGATTAAAATCACGCATGATGAAACATAGACAATCATCGAAAGATGGGGCGAAAACTGTCTAAACAGCAAAGACTAGAGGGTTAAGAGATGAGGTGTTTATTGTGATTTGTATGTATCTGTTAAACATGGAGTGGCATCGACCAGTGAAACGGTCGGTACTTTCCGCTTGAGGATAGTTCGCATGTGGATTCTGTCTCCTCTGCCACCTTCTCCAGAATAATCTGAAAGCGATTGTTGCTATCTGTTAGTTTCACAGAGCCATCAACATGCTGGTCCAACCATGAATGTTCTGTATAATGTTGAATTCACGTGAATTCCTACACTGGTGATAGTCTTCCCTTTTCTCTGCCATTATGTCAACCGGAGATCGTAAAATTCCTGCAGTTTTCAAATTCTTTACTTCCGCCAAGCTCCTCAATCAGGATTTTTGACCCATGAAATTTTCATCCCAGCCAGAGAACTGCTCGTTTAGCGAAAAGATGACAGAAACCACTCACTAGTTTCACGATCAACTCCCAACTGCTGACACTGCATCATACTTATTCCCAAGAGATGCAGCGTCCAAAAAGATGCAAAGAGATTTCGTCTAATAACACTCTACTTATCGGTACGGAATCTAGTGGATTTTATTCAAGCACCAACCCAAGCATTGGAGCTACCCTGAGCAAAGGTCGATGACTTCGCTCTTGACCGCAGTGCTGATCCTGCTCCCTGTTCTCACCCCCTTGATCTCATAACTGACAGACCAACTGATTGACTGACGAATAGACTGACTGATTAACTGACTGGTTACACGTGCTCCATCGTTCCAATTATTTTGTCTGCATAAACACGCGGTTTCAATGGCCTGACAATGAAATCACCGAAGACGTATGCTCGCTTTCGCTTTGTTTTATGATGCTTCTGTTTTTCCTGAGCGACTGTAAACTTAACCATAACTCCACTTAAAGGAATTCATTTCTTGCACGCAAAGCTGAACAGTTTACTAAATTTATTTTGTATCATATAAGGAGAAAACTGTGGAAGCTGGTTTACTGTCCAGCCCGTATTTACTTTCTATGCACGTAAACGACTTCGACCAGTGGCGGATGAATGTTGTCTAGTATCGCACGTGCTCCAGTGACAATGCTACGATGCCATGCCATCCGATTCGCTTACCTGTGGTTACAAAGAGCCATTCTAATTTACTCATTTGCAACCTCGTAGCCAAACTGGTAAGAGGTATGCCTAACTAAAATGAGGTTGTTATTAGACGAAGTACAATAATCCAGGCAGGGGGATCGCGGTCACTTGGAGGCTACTAGTCGAGGTTAATGACCGGCCGTGATGGGAAGCCAAACTCAAGTCGTCTTCGTCCAAAGTCAACGTTGATAATTGTTTGGCCACGACCAGTCGACGAGGTTGTTCTATTCGAGGCAACAAAAAGGCTGGTGAATTATGGTAGAAGTGCATCAGGCAAGAAATTCGAAATGAGTGTCATCTGAAAACCTGAAAAATCATATCCATTTTTCAACACTCTAAGCGGTCGACTGCGGACCCGTTTTTACTTACAGGGTACGGTGCACTGGCATAGTTCTGCTTGCACGCGTGTGCCACAAAAGTCGTTTTCATCAAACATACACACTGTCAAGGAATGGTTCGAACTCGTCACATTTGGGCGTGAGATTTGCCACCTTGTATATCGTGTGATAGCCACCATTCGGCGCAAATGGGACATTGTCATTTTGCACATCGAGTTATCCATGTGGCATCAAGAAGACCTGGATTTAGTCTGTGTTAGCATATTTCGATTGCGCACATGAATACTCTTTAAAATATTATGGTAGCTCTTATGAACACAGGGGTACAACCGAGTGAACCGGTCAGGTATCTATCTATCTGAGATATTCATTTCGTAGATGGTAGCACAGTGCTCTCACTGGGCTTCTCTATGGCTGCAGCTTGGGGTGGGGGTGGCCTGGGGGTGGTGTGGAAGCCCTAGATGCCGATGATTGCAACCTGTGTATGCTTGAATGTCCGGAAGCTATGCGCGTGCTAGAGTACCTTCAGCCTTGAGGACCGGAAACAGGCGTTCACGCAAATAAATATGAACTACCACGACAGTTGGTCTGTCCGACTGGGACCGCTTGCCTCGATGACCGCCCGCTTTTAAAGGCACACACACACACGGGAAAGACTGTCAGAAGCCGACAAAATTGTCCACTCCGAATATGAATTTGTGGATGCGAAATAACAACAGTCATAGCCTGATGTACGATGGAGATGGCTCAGAATAAACGTGTCAGTGTGTGTTAGTTAGTGTCAACTGAACCGAGATCTTGGCAGTCAGTGATGGGTGCCCTGAACGCGGTGGTGGTGGTGGTAGTGCTTATATAACTGGTAGTCTGGGGGGGGGGCAATAAGAAAACTGACCCAAATTCATCATCCGCACAGCCTGGTTCACTTGTCAGAAATGGCAAATAGGATAGATAGGTAGAGAGACAAATAGGTAGCAAAAGAAAGCCACCAAGCAAGCAAACAGTCAGATGAATTCTTATCCATTTTCACTGAGTGGTCGACAAACGGATAAATGGCTCATGCGTATTTATGTGTGCGAGTATTCAGTGTGAATGTGATAGATAGTTGGTGAGCAAGAAAGAGACGGTGGATGAGAGAATCAGACAACAAAGATTCACCGGGTAAAAAAGAATGCGCATAAGAAGGCTCCATGAAGAATCAGTGTGATTCGGTGCCCCTTCGTCTGACAGATACGCATTGAACTGAAGGCACCACTGGTCACAGATATTGACGACGACCAATTTGTCAGTAATTAGTCTGTCATAATTCTGGTTCAAGAAATATCTCTTCGTGGTCAGAAGTAGTTCGTAAGCGATACTCAGTCACACTCTGACTCAGGTGGACTATTTCATTTCCCAGGATGGACCCAACAAATGCCACCAGATGTCTAACAAAGAATGAAACAATACGACTGTGGGCTGTGGAATCTTGAATAATTCATCGAGCACAGACAGCCGTCAAACTGAGAGCAAACTGACTCCGATAGCTGTATTGTTCTAGTTGGTGCGTTCATAAAAGTTCCACCTGCGTTCCTCCTTCGTCTTTGTGGTTGGCGTTTTCTCTTCACCTCATTCATTTCAGGCTGTAAGTTAGCCAGTAGGTCCACAGAATCAGTCAATTAGTCAGTCAGTCACTAAGTTCACCAGGTAAGCAAATGAATGAGTGATTGAATGAGTCAACCAGCCAGCCAGCGGGGCAGCCGGCCAAACAGTTAGTCAGCATCTCTTCGTACCTTATAACTACTCAAATTCATGGAGTATGTTATTCCAAACGGGACTAAAGGTCTATTTAGTAAATGCTTTCAGTGAGAGGACGAAAGCGAATTCCCGGCGCTTTCCACCCGGTTGACTGACTAGTAGCCAATTTAGGGGAGATGGCTAAACCCTAATTCCAAACCAACCTCGGGTGGCGCTTGGGGCGTACAACGGTATACTCACCGGCATCTGTGGCGCAGAAGTGCACTGGGTACCCAGGATGTTTGGCTTCATCCGAAGGGCGAATGAACCGAGGAATCAGTCATCGGCCTCCGGTGGGTTACGGACCCCACGTTTTGCCCCGCTGCCTTTTGGGTTAAGGTTTGGATAGCTAAAGGTTCCGGTTGTGAATCCGTAAGAGAATCACCTGCTTTGGCTTGGGCAACCTGGCAGTATCGCGCCCACAAACAAATCATGGGCTCGAACTATCCACCCCTTCCTCCCCGAATGTATCATATTTCGTTTGGCACATGGAGGTCAACAGATGACGTGGCAACGAGGAATGAGAAAATGTACACCTCTTCGTGGTTGGGATCCGAAAGATCCGTGTACTAGTTGGCTGGAGACACTGTAGGATATGACAGTGAACCGTGAACAGTGGTGATCGTGTTGTCACTTTCTGCCAAATCAGCATGATCGATCAGTGTGCATTTGTACAGTAAGACTGTGTATCCCATGTGCTGGCTATTAGGGCATTCTTTCCTTTTCCCTCTCGTGTAGGTCCATTCCCTGTCTGTCTTGTATATTCACACTTTGTAATTCAACGTGCAACGTGGTGAGATAGGCGGAGGTCAGTGGGGCTTGCCCTGTTGTTTAACGCTGTACGATGATGATGATGAAGAAGATATATATATATATATATATATATATATATATATCGAGAGAGAGAGAGTAATGGATATAGTGCCTGATCCTAGATTACTCCAGGTAATATTACCGTTACTTAGTATCGGTAGTATACTTCAAATAAAAAAAGTGGCTTCATGCGGTAGTCACTCAGATGATGACATTCAGCAGAAAAGAGATGGGATTAAACAGTTCAGAAGCAAACCGCTATTTACGGTTTTGTCTTTCATTGTACTGTCCTTTCTCATTCTACTGTTCTGTACGATTCTTCATATTATTGTAAAGAATGATGTCAAAGCAATTAGCAGTGAACTTCTAATCATTTTTCGTGCTTGTCCAATTCCACTTACCTATTCACTCATCAAATTTCGTCTGAACTCTATTCGAAGGATTGTGATAAGTTTGAATGAAAGATTCTCTTAGACCCTACATCGAATTATCTTACTGTCGAGTAACTTTGATTGTATTATAAGTGGTTGTTCACCAAATTCATCGAATATAATACAACCGAATACAAACACTGATTTTGAAAATATCATTCGAACTGAGCGTGGGGATCTCACAACGGTTTATCAGGACTTACTGTGACTGCGATTTGATGCTGATGGGTGGAAGAAGACGGGTATTTCTCAGTTTGAAAGATTATATCAGAAGTGTCAACGAGTAACTAAGCTGACACTTGATACTGTGAAAATTTGAAGGAGTAATGAGAGCAAATGGGATAAGAATGATTGGAGGAATAAAGTTTCGAAAGCACTACCTGTCTCTGTAAAAGTTAGTTCAGTTCAGTTCAATTCAATTCAATTCAAATCAAATCAAAACAATTCAGCTCAGTTTGTACAGAATCGGTTAAGAACACGGCCAATCGAGAGTCGATGATTCTATCGGTGGAATGCACGGAAATAAGACACCCACCAGTACACAGTGCATGTGGTTGATTCTCCGATAGAATCGGGAGAAAGCATGCAAATTCAGTAGGCGATATTCTTCTTATCGAAGAGTGAACAGACCTGCTTACCACATTGTGAGTGATGTCTAACTATAGCCTTGTAGAGTGGCATGAGTACCTCCAGTTTCCGATACTACAATTCTGACCTCAATCGTAAGAGCTCACAACAGACTTTTGTGCAACTGCTGTACACTGATCTGACTGTTCGATATCATTGATCATGAAGACTTTGAAATTATTATTCGTATTTGCTATCTCCGTAGTAAACTGATTGTGGTCATGTGATGACTGTGATGCTTTCTGCTATCCATGACAAGAAGAAGCTCTTCCCAAATTTGAGATGTTAGCCTCAAATTTCCGTTTAATTTAGGACAACAATTTCACCTTCACCTAGATCATATCTTCCTTGAATTTCCATAATTTTGACACTGTTAGTGAGAATGGAACTTGGTGAGTGTATGGCTAATACTGTGCCATTGATAAAGAGTATGAAGAGGAGTGGTTTAGATCGGTCAGCTGTTGTATCGCAGTGATCACGTTCATCTATTTGGAGCTCTGATCTCCCACATTGGTGTAATGTGTCGTGCAGGTAATTTGTTAGCGACCTATACATCTATCGAGTAACACCGAATATTCTCAACGTGATCGCTAACGGATAATGATTTACAGTGTGTGATGCCTTGAGAAAAACGGGAGATCATTCCATTGTGTGTGATTTTTGTGATGAAATTTACATCTGTCTGACGCGTTAGGTTACAATTTGTAGTCTGTCATTGAGCTTATCTGGATTGAATTCCTCACTTGTTCTCTTCATTGGTAGACTGAATCGTTGTCCAGGGTACCGTTCCAACCATAGTCCCAAGAGTTCTATCCCTTGAAGTCGGTTTGTTGAATGCGTCGGTCATCTCCGGGAATGTACGAGATTCAGAGGATTACGGCATCTGAATATTGCCGTCAGTCACAGTACTCGGTATCAGTGTCATACTCTGCTCAAATTACATGGGAATAGACGGCCTTATTCATGATTTCCGTTAGGTTAAGGTACTGCCAGCTGAGGCGTTGAAACCTATTATTGATTAATATTTCGAGTTTCGTTGATTAGTTAAGGTGCATCACAGTTTGATCTTATTTAGGTTCAGTGTGTTACGAAGGATACTTCAGTTTGTGTCACCTTGGATTCCATGAAAGATTGGTGTGAGTGATGTAGGCTAAGAATTTCCAATCTATGGAAATATGAATTAATTGGTAATTAGAATCAAAGTACTAAGTAGCCGTTAAATTTGAAAAGGTTCCCAATTTATTGCTTTCAACTGAAGTAGGATTTTGAGCAAATGTTTAATTTTTTAATTACATATGTAGGAGAATGTTAAGAGAAATACCTCAGCAAACAAATTTTTTATGTTCTTTATGGGGTAAAGACGATTCGTATGGTCGACCATCAAAAGCAGTGAAAAAAGGAAGTTCCTGTTTGCCCTATTATGATCGTTGGAGTCACGGTTATTTGAGTGCTTTTCGTTGCTCGCTTTCATTGTTATCTCGATAATGATGCGAGGATCCACTATAAGTGAATTTGCTCGACACTTTCCTAAAGGTGGAGGGCGGAAGGAGGAATTAAATTGCAAAACATTTGTGAGTTTGGATATTTTGTTACGAATCTTGTCCAATATGTAAAGGTGACTAGGAACTCCAATCACCGGATAAATCACAAAATCTGCTACGAAACACGTATTTCAGAGTCAAATTAACCGGCACAATAAATGTTGTTTTTACGAGACATAAACTCAAAATACAGCGCCTTAAATCCTTATCCGTTATCTACAGTAAGAGTATTTCCAGACACACTCGGTTCCTGTTTCAGATAAGAATTTGGAACTTTCAGAAACGGCCAGCGTCAGCAGACATGAAGCGCGCATTGAATGTACAAAAGTATCTATCTATCTATCTATCTATCTATCTATCTATCTATCTATCTATCTATCTATCTATCTATCTATCTATCTATCTATCTATCTATCTATCTATCTATCTATCTATCTATCTATCTATCTATCTATCTATCTATCTATCTATCTATCTATCTATCTATCTATCTATCTATCTATCTATCTATCTATCTATCTATCTATCTATCTATCTATCTATCTATCTATCTATCTATCTATCTATCTATCTATCTATCTATCTATCTATCTATCTATCTATCTATCTATCTATCTATCTATCTATCTATCTATCTATCTATCTATCTATCTATCTATCTATCTATCTATCTATCTATCTATCTATCTATCTATCTATCTATCTATCTATCTATCTATCTATCTATCTATCTATCTATCTATCTATCTATCTATCTATCTATCTATCTATCTATCTATCTATCTATCTATCTATCTATCTATCTATCTATCTATCTATCTATCTATCTATCTATCTATCTATCTATCTATCTATTTTTCTATCTATCTATCTAATCTATCTATTTATCTACCTGGCCATCTATGTGTGTCTGTCTGTCCATCTCTCCGTCTGCCTGTACTATCGTGGAAAATATGCTGTTTGTTCGGAATGTCAATGTGCGCACTTAAACTAGCTTTAGACCTGAGATTTCCAAAACTCTGAGAGATGACGGCTACCCTTCGACTACTGCGCAACGGCTGCATATAATCCTACATGTGCGTTGATAGGGGTGACTACATGTTTATTAAAGTATCAGTGTTCCAAATTAGTGTTCACTGGAATGTCGACTCAGTGCTTTTTTATATATCTAGACTTTTAATGAAATAAACCTGGAAAGTGCTGGCTTGAAAACCTGTCAGGCTTGACCTGAATTGTACAAGAGGCATACTGGACGAGGAGCCCCGGATACCGGCGGAATGCTTTCGTGTTATTGAGTGCGACATCGTTCTTGTGTGACGATTTCGATTAGTGTGCGACTAGTCTGAGCGTGACCTTTTTATCAATTTCCAATTAACCTCTCCTCAAACGGGGTTAGTTGCTAAGTTACCATCAGGTCTACGTGCGCACCCTTGTTCATACTGTTGTTTTCCAATCGCGGTCAGGCAGAGCACTGCAAAGAACATACGCATATAAGTACAATGGTAATTAATAAACCTCATTAACTGAATAAAATGCACGGCATCAGTTGTAGTTATGATGATCTCAGTAACTGAAGTGAAATAAGTAACTCTGTGCTCACTGATTCTCTCTCAAAAAACCTGAAAGGACTTATCGTGATGATGGTCTATGGTTAGCAAACTTCTTATTGAGTGAATATGAGACGCATACTATGATTCAGAGCTAGTCGAAAATGGTCCACAGTTTCAACCGAGAATTACATTATGTTAAGCCTGTTGTCTCGTTGTCTGATATGCGATGGCTTGAATAACCGTTAACGGAAGCGTATGGTAAGGATAGTGTCAGTGCCGGGACCATTCACCAGCCCAGAGGGGTCAGATAAACAATCGTCTCTAAAATTACGGTCATTGCAACCGGTTTGCACCGACGGGGATTGTCCCTGGTCGTATGTCAACAAGCTGGGGAGATAAATGTTCCTGACTTATGAACCTTATGATGACCCCATCCACAGTAATAGAGCGGAGATTCATTGTCGTAACTTTCCTTTTATACTGAAAACTATGAATTGTAAGAAATACCGAAAAGACAGGGATGCCTTTGTTACCTTAGGTGTACTCAATCAGGATTATGGGAAAGCTTTGTGGCTGAAAATCAATCAATTTTACTTCTGGATAAAGCATCAGAATCTCTGGTTTACATTTCATGCAAAACGGTGTTGTCATACGTTGACTGTCTACCACCCCATTGCAAAGACGGCTCCCATGAGGCCAGACAAAGCAGTGCAGAAATAATTGTACACGGATTCGATGTAAAACAAAGCAATGCTGCCTTACTTTTGTCTGGCTGCTCACTCTTCACCTGTCTGATATGGGTGAGCCTACAGAATCGTTTTGCGACCCAATCGACGTAGCCCTTGGAGTCATCTTAGTACAGAGACCCAATCACCACGATAAGGTAGAAACATCGAGTAGTGGTTGCCCATCATTGGATATTATCTTGCGTTACTCGGGTCCGGTTGACCGTACCACGATAGCTCCACCTCTAGAACAACAGCCTCGCAAGTGGAAGGTCGCTGGTTCGATTCCAGCTCTCGACGAGGACTACTGAGTCCAATATAATTCACTCTTCTTTGCAAACCCTGGAATCCGTTTCATCAGACGTGCTATATATATATATATATATATATATATATATATATATATATATATATATATATATATATATATATATATATATATATATATATATATATATATATATATATATATATATATATATATATATATAGTGGATGTCTGGGCCGGGAGCCTTTTGCCACGGCTTCACTTTGGCGGCAAATTTGACCACCAACCTAAAACTGAAAAATGTTTGTGAATAGCATCGTGTCCAACTAGATCTGATCAACTTCAGTTTCAGTTCAGTTCAGCTTGGTCAGTTAACCCAATTTGGCTGGCCTTAATGAAAAGTCAATATAAGAAACATCAGTTAAATTGGCATACTTGCTCGGCCGTTGAACAGAACAACCAAATCGGGTTATCAGTTGAGATGAGCGACGATCGGTTCACGTGAATCGGGTGGTACCAAAAATATACTGCTTTAGCCTTCCAACTTTAAAAGTGCCTGATTTTGCAGCCTCATTCAGCGCACATTTTATGGTGCTTTCTTGTTGGGCGTTACATACAAATCGCACAAACATGTGCTTACCTGAATGCATCCATCGGTACCACCCCCGACAGATGAACATAACGGCCCAATGGCTTCATACATGTCCGAAACAAGTCAAACAGTAAATTCGGCCCAAACTTTGCATTTTTCCATGGAGTTCGAAGGGTAGCTTTCCACTCTCGTTCGACTGGCCGTGCCACGATAGCCATGATAAACTAGATTTCCTGTAAATGGAGGTCGCTGGCTCGACTGTGACTTCCTACGGGAGCAAAAATGCAAGCGACTTTTCTATTTTCTATAGCAAAAGCTGCCCTAATCCATCATCACAACTCCTCGTGGGTTCAGGAAGAGTGTATGCATATATTAGAACTATCATTGATCTCTTACAAAAGGTGGCCCCTATTGCTTCCCTCCATTTATCCACTTTATGGAGTAGACGTACATACTGTGAATTATGGCGCGCTACGTCATTAACGTGAAGCAAGTGAATGGTGGCCGGGGTACCCACAAGGTTAAGATTTGTGACAATCACAATCCTTCAAGTTAGGGTAGGGTCCCGCGTGGAAGTCCTTGGAGATTCCTTACAACCATAGGATTGCTTCTAAGTTTATAGTGGATTTACAACGTTGAGCTGGGCTTTGGTGTCGTATTATGAATTATTCTATAAGCATAGTGATATATATATATATATATATATATATATATATATATATATATATATATATATATATAGAAGTGATGAATGGGGCGAATAGAAACATACTTGTTCACCAATCAGTCATAAAATCTCAAAGACGTGAATTGGCAAGAGCAGGTTTTCCTCTTTTCTGTACCTCTCTTCAGACCAAGGGAACCACTGTTCAACAACATGGTCCGCTATGTTGTCAGGGAGCCACAAAATAATCACCGTGTTCCCTGGTCCTGTGTGTTTCTCTTACCATCTAGCTGATCTTAGGCACAGGATGCTGGGGCGCCTTGACGAACTGGTTTTAGGTAACCTAACAATAATCGCCTCAGCCTTAGGGAGGATTCATTGTCTGATTCCTTTAGGGTAGCTAGAAGACAACGCATGAGACTGAGCTACCCTTTTTGCTTTGATGTGTGACCTGTGCCGGTCAAATAAACCTGCGTCCATTTGCATACCTTCCTACCAATCCCTCTGACCGACCAAGGAATAAGCTGTAATTAGTCTTGATCAAACAGGCTTTTGGTTTCTCTACAAGTTTTGACGCAAAACGGCAGTGGATGTGGAGCGAAACCTCCGGCTGAGTGCAGGAGAACAGGGAATCATCAAAGTACATTCCGAAAAATAAACATCCCATAGAAATTCCACGAACTCACTTTGAGATACACACTTGAAAAATGGAAGGCAGTTCGAAAGGAATTTGATTGAGCTAAATTCTTCGGCAATGTGAAGAAGATAAACTACTATTACTGCTACCACTATTACCACTACTATTACTACTACTAGTATTGCTACTACTGTCACTGCTACCACTACTAGTACAGATACCACCACCACCACCACCACCATCACTACCACCACCACCACCACCATCACCACCACCACCACCACCACCACCACCACCACCACCACTACCACCACCACCACCACCACCACCACCACCACCACCACCTCTACTACCACTACCACTACCACTACTACTATTACTAATACTACCAATACTAACACTACTACTACTACCACTACTAATTTAATCAATACTAATACCGATACTACTACTACTACTACTACTACTACTACTACTACTACTACTACTACTACTACTACTTTTGCTGTCACTATTACTCTGCTTGGGATGGTACGCGGCCCTCGTGTCGGCCTTTCCGTGGACGTGTTCGAGCTCGCAGAAGTGGCTCGCGAAATGGCCATTCTTGGCCTGCCTATCGTAAACACGGCCCATGTCAAGGATTGAAGGATGAAAAACGAACTTGTGGAGAGGACATATGGACCGAAAGTTTTGAACCTGAAAGACGAAGCCGCGAAGGCCGAGCGGCTGGAATAAACCCGGTGATCCTGAAGTGAAAAAGGGGAACCTGTTTTGTACGAACATCCGTAACTTCGATGGGACATCGAAGAAATTGTTCTGAAAATGTCACCGCTAGAGAACTCAACCGTTACCGATGAGGTAGCGAGCTTTGGAAACCGAACCTATTACGTAGTGAAAATGTGGAAAATTGTCATCGAGATTGCTTTGAACTTGAACGGTATGACGGGGGAAATGAAGACATGTCTTCTGACACCGCTGTCATTGAAACCGCAAAATGCGAAAAAACTCAGACTCAGTTTGAGATTCAAGACCAGAACGATCTTAGTCCGACGATTACGAGAGAGAATGCTTCTCGTCCTGGGAACTTAACAAAAGAGGAAGTTGAATCCAATGCGATTCAAATGGAGCCCATAGAAGACTCCATTTCCAACCACGATGGAATAGCACAATGCTCGGCCCCACTTGGAAATGAAGTGATTTCGCACTATTTCGTGGTTACCTCCCGCGACAGCCAAACATACAGGGGTACACTGAATATAGTTATTGATCGTGGTGGTCGCGTCAATAAAAAAATTTGGTTCGATGCGTAAAACCCACCGAGCGAAGCACTGCACTGGAGGAGTTGTTGGCTTGATGACCACGCCACCACGAACCGGCATTGGATGAATGAAACCCGGAATGTAGAAAGATTGGAGGATAGTCTACGGAAAACCGATTTTTTTGTCAAGGGAGGAGTGTGACAGAGTGCACGAGCAAGTAGCTGAATTAGTAGGTATTAGATTTCTCAAAACAAGTATGGACAATCGTGGGTTGGTGACGAACAGGACTACGTCACTGGGACCGAACTCAATGAAGTAAACGAAAGCATTCCAACCACACAACTGCATTCTCTCTGTCTCTGTTAGGACAATAACTGCCTTCAAGTGGACTGGACCGTTGGAATGCAAATAAGCATTGTTGTTTCACTTGATTAGTTTTGATGACTTCTTAACGGGTGATTTCCATTAAACAACATGTTTATCAGATACTTTTCGTGGATTACAATACAACCACTGCTGCCATTCACACCCGTACTGCTATTGCTACTACTACCATTACTACCACTACTACACTATTACTACCACGAATGAGAATAAACAAATACATTTATGACATTTGTTCACCAAAGATTCTCATCTTTTCGAACAAAATGATGCCTCCATTTTCAGGTCCTTTGTATGACACATTGCATCTTGTACAACTTACAACAAATGCAAATCAATGAGATATGCGATAAACTCGTAAAGAACTAATTCTGTTCTTTTAGTAGGATCACGGGTCCCATTGTTCGTGTGAAAAAACCCCGTGATTATGGAGGGACTGGGTTGCTGATGAAGGTTAAAAAGATACAGTGTACGCATTATGCACAGGATGGTGAATATTCCGCAGTTGCACAATTATCGTTGTACTAATAAATTCAATAAAAATGTGTGTTCAGCGGGTCAGTTTACAAAATTTGTTGATAGAAGGTAGCTCGGTAGGGAATCGAGCGGAGCTAGTAACTACAGTGGATTTATGGCCTTCAACACTGGGAAAGAGATATTTTGTAACGGGATCGAATGGCAAATGTTACTATGGTCTGATCAACATCGGGATGACGGGATATCGGTTGTCAACCGAAATCTTACTAGAGAAATTCAAATATGCCTTTTGATGTTGGGTTACGATAAAACGAATTAGTGGGTCACAAGGATTCCACTATATTGAGATAGATTCACAAGAGACCTGGAGATAATTTTACAATCCTTGACAAGCAATATGAGAAATGTGAAGGAAGAAACACCGAGCCAGTGCGGGGGTACTCCTGGAAATATAAAACTTTTATTAAAGTCGAAAGGGGTTAGAGAATGACTTTAGTCATATCACGCAAAAGGGATGTCATTGGTTTATGAAGAGGATTGCTTCTGCGTGATCTGTACCGAGGATTATCATGGATGATGGTTGCACTGAAGCAAATGATGAAGGGTATTCTTTCTTTCGGTGTCTATTGTTGACCGGATGCTTGCCAGTACCGTCCGTCAACCAGTCGTGTGCTTCCGGGGGAATTTTGTCCTGTCATCCAGGGGTAATAATATACTACTTATATCAAAAATCGAAATATGGGACCATGTGTTCTCGTCCTGAAGATTGTCCTTGACTAATCGACGAGGGTAACTTTCAGAGAATTGCTGTGTGATTCTGAAAGTGGACTCGTCGTTCATGCATGCTCCTCACGGTTCAAATGAGATTAAGGTGGTTAACTCAACGTGGAGTGCTCAAGTATAGGGATGAGTGGACAGGAGAGTACCGGCTACGCATACCCGACGAGCGGCAAGGACGGCAAAACCGGTCGTGTGCTCTCAGGGAAATTTTCTCCTCTCATCCAAATACAACAGCATACTACTAACATCAAAATTCTCCATCTATTTTACAACTTTGCTGATTAGAGCTGGTTAGTGAATCATACATCGTTCTTCAGAATTAGCTGCTCAGAAGCGTGAGGAAACCAACAGCCACGTACAATTATTCTCCAAGATTTCCACAAGGTCGGTGTCATTTACAGGAAAATTCCACAGATTACTACGTAAATATAACACAGATAATTATTTCACCATGTATTTTATGAATTAGTTGTTATTTCGATTAATTCATGGTAGATGGATTTTTCATCGATATTCTTACTGTTTATCAGATGCATTCGCGGTATCATTCCGTCTACCGGCTAATGTTCGGGAAACAATCGAGTACATCAAAACACTACTCCTCTACAGAAATAGGCAGGACCGTGCGAGTGAGTTGATACAACACTGGGAATGCTTTAGCTGATACCGCGAATCATCGTTCGGAGAGCTTTGCAGAGTTTCGAACACATACTACAGAGGAAAGCGTTGCTCGGGTCCTCCTATTTGGAGATGAGACAAATTTACCGGATCGAATCGAGTTCATTGAGTTTCATTGCTACGAATACCAGTGCTAAGTCTACCAGTTCCACTTAGTGCGTACTGTCGTAGGACATTGATATGTACTCAGAATAAGTCGTGTTAAATTGGGTAATTGGGCGTAAAATGTTCAATTTTATTAGGTGATACTTACAACTCTGTTCACTGAAATTACAGTCGCTTGACTTTGTAAATAAAAGTCCATTTTGTCTTGCCGACGGTACTTTGGAAAAGCTTAACTGTCAAGATAGTTTCCTTTCTCTAAGCCTTTCACAATTTTGCAGGTGGCAAATCACAGGGTTCCGAAAGACACAGGTGTAATCAAACAAAACTTGTCTTCTCCTTTTTACCATAACCCGAGGGAGTGAGATCACGTTTGAAAGTAATTCTGCGCAAGCGACGTCCAAAGCCCAAGGCCCAAATACCCAGAGCTTTGGGGCTGGATTGCTCCATGTCACGTTGAAATATTGGGTTGAGAGTAATGTCAACAAGCAATACTAGTGAAACCAGGAATTGAATAATGCCAGAAACGATGTCTCAGTTCGATGATCATGTGAAAATATTGACTTTTATCAGGACTCAAGAAAAATAAAGTGCAAAAGTGTTGTCTTTAGGAAAACGCTTTAGCCAGGGTACTAAGTACTGTACCGCTTCGTACTTGTCGAAACATACAGTAACCGAACAGAGCGAGCTGAAGTCAGAAAACATGCAAACTAGCACTGGAATGTAGTTCTTTTTAAGCATACGAAAGGCGGCATTTATACAGGCTGTAAAAGTATGGATAAGCACACAGACAGTCAACAGTTGAGTAGGAAGCGCTCTGTTGTCAGATGACAGAGTTTGATCGAATGTATGACAGTCAAGATCAATAAGCACAAACCGCCATCAAAGTTTGAAGTGGAATGAAAAATATTTGCATGATGACTGATTGTGGGGAAATCGGTATTGCACTATCGATCACATGTAGCCATAGACTGAAATTATTATGTTGAGTGTATCACAATAAATCAGTAAAATCAGTTTGAACCTATAGAGGTCAACGATTAGGTAGCCTTGGATAGGAGAGCCGACGGTCGCGATTGGGTTGTACATGATTTATGCGAATAAAAAGTTGCAAATTTTCCCCCTTCTCTACACTACAATTGAGAATGAAAATTGAAATCAAATGTTCAAGAAAATGGTATTTATCTTATTATGGCTTTGTGATAGATAAATGAAATAATTGTAGAAGTAAAAAATGCATCAAAAGTTATTAATCGTGAACAACTAGACCACGGGGCACTGTGACCCCTCCCCCCGTCAAGGAACACTAGTCGGGATCGCTCAAACTGTTTCATGCTGGGACGTTTTGCATACACAGAAGGAGATGGTTGAAAGGTGGTAGTCATACAGTTAGTATCATTCGGAAAGTGCTGTTTGCTAAAAACACTCGTTTTTTGTCTTCCAACTATTCTGCAAAACTCGGCTTGAAAAAAGACCATTTATTATTCGTCATTCTTATCATTTATCATCAAAACAATTCGGTGGATTCCGTGTAAACAACTTCTACACCGTATCTAGTTCGCACAAAATTTGAATAATATCCTAGGACCCTCTAGTTTTTCACACAAAAATGTGGATATAATAGCTTTTGCAAAGGTGAGTCGTCTCTTACGTCAAGCTAAGTCATGTTCACATACAGATTAGCTGTTGCAAGGAAATTAGAAAAACAATGTAGCGAAAATATAGCTCAAAGTGCGTATTGCAATTATTCAGCAATGAAATAATTTTCCGGTCCCTGTCACTGAAAACACTGTTCCAGCATCTCAGCCACTTCTCGAATGTGCTCCTTGCCATTCAAGTACTACGACTGTTCTCACAATGGCTTTCAACTTGCGGTCGATTTTTGAAATGCCTCGAACTGGCCGTTTGCCGATGATTAAGGGTTTTAATTTCTTACCGGAAGCGCAACATTACCGCCAATATGTCTTTGCTTTGTTCCCTTCGGTAAATTTTTCCCCGTGCTCTCCATTGAATACGTAACGCGACCCGTAACCTGCGCACAATTCTGGTGCTCTTCGCAACTGGTTGCTAACAGCTTGTGTAGAAATCTCCAAGGATTTCTCGTGCAAAATTGTGCACTGATTATCATGATACCGTAGGGATTTAAATAGTCAGTCTTTGCTGACCGTGAATTTTTCACACCCAAGTTCACCGGATATTTTATTGGCTTTTCCTTGTAGCATCTTGCCAGAAAAGAGAACGTTTTTTCTTTGCGTTTCAGTAAATAACCGAAAAAGTTTCCCTTCAAGGTGAGGATAGTTGCAGGCTCAGGGAATAACCCCATTTTGTTGTGAATTTGTGCCCTTTTGCCGTCGCTGTTTGATCAGGTCTCCATTTCTGTAGAAAGTGCCTCACCTGATAATGGATGACACAAATTATTATTGCCGTATTCTGGGTAATTTCTCCTCATTCACCCAGTTTGATCACACGTATCCTTTGTCTCAGGGACGAAATGTTCCTGCTCGGTGGACCCAAGATTCAACTGTGGTTACAGAAATCCCACTAAGTGATCGTTGTTGACCTGCGTCAACTTGTTTACCCTAAGAACAAAAGAGTGAGCGAAACGCGTGGTGATGCGACGCTTTATCTCGAAGTTAGGCATACTTTGATAAAAAGGCTGTCTGGAGGGTGCGAAATGTTTTTCCCGCATCCCAATCGAATGACAAGAACTACCACCCAGTGATCGGGCATATTATTTGAAATAAAATCAATCTTCCTAAGTGAAAATCCCAATTCGTATAACATCCCAGTGTGCTCATGGAACAAGACGAGCGCACACAAATTTCACAATCTCAGGGTTATGTATTCGCAAGAAATCGCAATAAGTTGCCGGTACTTTAAGAGCACTTGGTATACTGTGTGATTTCCATTTGTAATTTCTTAAACTGTTCATTTTGTACACTTCGGATTCGGTGGGGCAGTGAGGCAGCAACCAGAAACGGACAGATAAAATGTGGGCTTAACGGTGAATAGAACAGCACAGAACCGAACGGAACAGATGAACTGGACTGAATAGTATTAAACTATCACGAAATGAAATGTTCAGATGTAATTTTCCATTGAACACAAATTGATGAGGAAAGGATCATTTGCTTTTAGTTAAAGAACATCCCGAATCTTTCAATTTACGACGAATAGTAAAAGAGATTTGGGAATGACGTACACGAAAAAGGATCTTTATTCTGGATAATGATGACTTACGGTTTCAAATAAAAATCCCAATAATACTACAGGCCGTGGTGGTTAGACGGTCGATCTTGGTGGGTTTTCAACCCTTCGGTCAAGGGTTTGAATAATACTTCCGCCATCTGTCGTTTCCTTCAACTGGCACCCTCAAATTGGCTGCGATCTCCTTCCTGAAATCGTGTACTATTGTTATGTAATAAAAGGAAGTAAGTAAAAGAAGATGAAGGTAGAGAGCATAGGCACGGATGCATTTTCATCACACTGTTCTTTCATGCATGCTTGCCTAATTATGACAACGGATTTTGATCTTGAGTTTGTGACTGTAAATGGAAAAGTTTCGTTAAGAAAAAAATGATACTACTTATTTTGAAGGTAAAAAGCAACTTGCTTGACACTAGATGATCGGCTTTTTTCTGACCGTGAGAGAGGAAGTTAGGTTTCAGAAAACTACACGGCTTGCTTATGAAAGTTCAGTCGCGAAGGGTACCTCTAACGTTGCATCAGATATACCATCATATCCCGAGCTCCGCTGTTATCAGTCTAATCGAATAAGAACATAAATGAATCAAGACTGACACAACATTATTGAAGAACGAAAGATGCCAAGTGAATGTGGTTGCCGAGATTCATTTACTTGCTCAGCCATACATTTTTGTCGGCCTAATAACAGACACGATACAAGCACAAATATATATATATATATATATATATATATATATATACGGGTAATTAGAGATTCGATTTTTATGTAATACGATTCATTACGCGATAGTGAGTTGAGCACTTGTACTGCCCAATAAATCATATTATACAGAAATATATTCGTCACTGCGAGTAAGAAGAAATTCGTTGCTACAAGTTCCTGGACGTGAATGGCAGACTTATCACGTATCTTACAGTACTAGGGACCTTTATGACTGTTGATTACGACCCTTACGGTTATACTCATGAGGAATGAATAAGCACAGACCTTAAGTAACTGAAATAAAGAGTTTCTTCTAGTTCTTCAGTGATATATGATAACTCATTCCGAGTCAATGCAAACAGACTACTATATTACCTAGAGTGATGACACAGATATGTGACTTAACTTGCAAAGACTGAACATTTAAATGACACGGCAATAAACGGTTTTTTATTGTAAGTAGACATCTGTAGTCTCCTCAGGTTCAAACCCACCTCAGATTGCAGTAGTCTACCTGCGAGGAATACTTTGCTATGCAAGGAAAATTTTCCATCATGTAATAATCCCCCCAACCTCTCTAGTCTTAAGCGAGAAGCACATCCAATGGAATTTTACCCTCCGGCAAGAAACACTTTCGGGTCATAATGCGAGTCAACTCCAGCCGCTAAACACAATCATAATTCAGGTGGTAAAATTTAACCCTAGAAATTCTTTTCCGCTACATGTTATACGAATGGTAGACGAGTCTTTTAGATTCAGTGAAATAGCAAAATCTCCTCACCTCCCGTTTTTCATGAGCCTAATATGTCGAACAATAATCTTTTTCATGAGTAAGAAGCGAGTTTTTCTCCCGGTCTAGACAGACAGTTATGAACTGAGCCTGGTAGGGCTTGAATCCGATCTTAAACTCCGAGTCTCAGTTCATACAGCAACTGATTCACGTGGACGGGATAAGTTTGAATACGTTATTACTGTTTTCCTTTTAGCATCCCATTGTCAAGTGAAAATGATGCAGCTTGAATTAAGAGACTACTTACTTTCACTAAGACAATGAAGTTCACATTTTTGCAAACACAAATACCCCAGTGCATTTTAGTCATCCTTATCTCATTTGGACTTTCCAAAAATTAAAGAAATGAACGCCAAATATTAAACGATCCCTTGGGTATGTTTACTTTATCGACCGACGCAAAACGGGCACTTCTAAAAAATACGACTCTAACAATGATACAGACAGGACCACTTCCTTTTGTCTGTGTAGATTCAATACCTCCCAGCAAGAAACGGTTTGAGTGGTCTCGATCAGTGTTTATTACCGAGAAAAGGGCTACTACTGTAGTGAGATTTAGCGCTCAAGCTTTAGCCTATCTCCGATTTTCAGTCAAGTAGCAGACTGTCATTTAAGAGACCTTAAGATACAACGAAATAAAAGGAAGCATGGCTAAAGAATATGATTACACGGGACAGAGAAGATAAATCCTCGTCCATTCATTTCGTAATTTCTAACCCAGACGAAGATCAGTAAAAGGGACGACACACTGGTGATACGTCGTAAGCTTTATTTACGAGAGATTAGACTCATCAAGCAGTGTGGTCAACAGTGTAATCATTCATTTTTATTATTTATTGCTCGACTCAGACTGTCAGCCTGTTCGCAGTTCGGTTTACGCGTATATCTTGTCGTTCATCATCGCATTCTGATTGCCACTTGGTCGAATGCACATGCACGTGCGTGTTTCGAGACGATTTGACTGCACGTGAATGGCGATAGATGTTTAGTCAGTGCCACCGAGAGAAAGGATAACCCATGCGACTGCGACTCAGTGTCCGGCACTCAAACGCGCACACATCTCACTTTCAAAAGGAGCCGAATATTCTGTTTGGCTATTTCAACCGAACAGAATGTTATCCGCGAAAACTAAGTCTGCCAATAAGATAAAATCGCCCCAGCCATGCATTGGCTGCACATAAGCTCCCAGATGTCACATTGCTCCTCTCCGGGATCGGGTTGTTGCTGTTGCTGACATTGCTGGTGATGGTAGAGATGATGGCGCTTTTAGCAGCCAAACTCGGTTGTTTCCAGTTAGCGGGAAGCCGAACGAACGTGCGGGCAAGAGGAAACCAATGAATGGTAACGTCACACTGTTTTGAATTTCGTTTGTGCAGGGTTCAGCTCTTTGTTCGGTCGTTGCTCCCCTGGCTTTGGTTTGGTGATGCAAACGTATGGTCGCGGAGGTAGGATAGACTCATACGCACACACACACACACACACACACACACACGGACTCGGGCACGCAATAACTCATTCGGTGGGGAAAAACTGACAAATTTGTTTTTGCTCTCGGATTTCCCCCCAAAACACTATGACTCATTCACGTATGGGTGTGTCAGGAGGGATTATTATTAGGATGCGCAGTGTTACACTGATGACGTCCTCTCATCACGAGCGTTTTAGACTCGCATGCACACACACACACACACACACACACACACACACACACACACTCGTTTGTTGTGGGTGATGCAAATGTGATGCATTTTTCCCCTTGGAATGCTTCTCCGAACAATAATTGCTATGCTCTGTTCAACTCAACTCGCCTAGGATCTATGACAACAACAGAAAATGATGGGAAAGGAATTAGGGCACTCGAGTCATACATGCATTCAAACTTCCGGTAAAAGTGAATGTACGTAACACAGTAGTGTTTAACATCTCGTTTTTTCTTCTTCTGCTGCTGACACTGATCATCCGTTACATTGGTAATCAGCCGTGCAAGACAAATACACACGCATACAGAGACAAAAAGAATAGAGATCAGTGGGAAAAAAGACGATCGATGAACTTTGCTCCTGGAAATCCATAAACTTGTCTTCCTGATGCGATTCTATGCTCCCTATAGCCTGTCAACTTGAGACTTAATTATGCTATTTTGTGATGGGTAAATAAACTAGAAGACACTTTTTAGAAAGAAAAATTCCGAATTTCCTCACGTGAGGAAAGATGTAGTGAGTATGTTCTCCTGCCCCTACAAAGTGTAGTTTCACGTATTCGATAAGGTCATTCACCTTTCAGAATTGAACTCAGGAAAATTCCAACCGAGATGGCTGCATCGAACACCTATTGTCGGTAGAAGTTTCTGCACTGTTTACATGAAACCCATCTATTTAGCATACCTTTGCAGCTCGGTATCCATCACCGAAAAGCAGTTTGCACCGGTGTCTTACTGCCGCGGAGGATATTCAAACATAGAACAAGTGCTGCAAAGATTGGGGCGGAAAAAGCTGGATTGTTGAAAAAAAGCTATTGTCTACCAGCTATTCGAATTACGTCGTGCAATCAAACAACCTGGACTGAGAACCTGATCCGAAGAAACAAGTACTCAGGCACGTTCGCACAGATTTACATTTCAGACGTGTCCACTAACGTAATTAAATTGGTTGTGACTTTAGAGTGGTAATAAAGAAGTGTACTGTTGCATTTGATATGGCTAATCAAATGGGCGAGCCTTGGAATTCCCCAGGGTGACTCGAATGACTCACGCGTTACCTTTCGGCATATACGCAGTTTTCAAAACTCCTTCTGGTGAAACTGATCACTGCTCGCCTTAAAGTGTGCCAGAGCACATGCCTAAACGGTTGGCTGGAGAAATAATTGTCATCTACCTCCATCTCACCTGAGAATAAGAAATCGTCGACTTCTTCTGACGTGGAACACCTAATTTCAACTGGTTACAGAGTTGAATTGTCCCGCTATTTTGAGCTGACTTTATGTAATTCAGTTTTGGAAAAATTGATACTAATAAAAATGTCTTACGTTCTTTTTATTGATGATACCTAGACGGTAAAACATTTCAGGAAGGTGTTCGCAGCCAGCTGCAAGCCCCCCGGATGGTGAGGTAACAGTGGGTTGTAGGATTCTAACCTGGAACAATAAAATGTAAATTAAGCCACACTGTTGATTCAGATGGTGATTAAGTGAAGGAGATCAGGGATGAATGAAGAAGTGATCGCTGGTGTCAGGATTTGTAAGCCGGACCTCCAAGTTTGGGGCTCATCGTGAGGACCATTTCACCGCTGCCACTTAGAAAATATTCAACCAATTTTACCGGGTAATTGGGGGCTCTCAGATCGTAGTGAATTTCAGTTTGCTGACTCATCAACTGTTCCTTCAGAGAAGCTAAACACTAACTGACCAAAAAGTACAACCATGTTCACAAATTACACACCATTTTTCTGAAAAGAGAATTTATGCACAGCTCTTCGAAAAACACACCCACAATCCGTAGTTAGAGATGAAATGAGAGCAGTAGTTTTTCAGCCCTACCAGTCTTTGCAGCCGAAGTCGATCAAGTAAACAAGCTCTGAAAATCTTTGTCGAAGGCTGCACTGACAAAACGTTCATCGTGGGAGCAGTTCGCGTGGCTGGGGATGATTTGTTTGTCTAAAATCAGTGGTGGATGGACACTGTAACATTTACTGTTGACGGGAAGTCAGCAGAGGTAACACACACACACACACACACACACACACACACACACACACACAGTGATACTCCCCTTGTTCGAGTCCCAGTTGGAATCCCATAGACGTGCACGGTTCATTGTTCATACCAAATTCTTAACAGCTGTGAAATGCTTACGTGGTTTGTCCACATCGTTCAAGATTCACCATACTGGCTTATCTTCCTCGTTCAAGGAGTGACAGTTAGAAAAACGTAGGAAGGATTTGTCTCAATTTGTTCATCTCCTAAAGTGTAAATGAAAGCACAAGAAGTAGCAAGCAGTGTGGCTAAGAAAAGTCTTTGTTAACTAAGGCAAACAGCAAAAAGCTGCAACGGCAAGACGCGGAATAGTAGATGAAGCTCGTAGGCGATAGTAATCTTACCTACGGCTAGCTGTGACCAACAGTTCCCAATACTTTTAAAAATTGGTGTCGATTGTAGCACTGGTAGGCATTGTTCAAAGGCAGTTGTGACTGACAGAGTCCAGGTTCATGCACAGAATTATCATATGCACCAGTGAGTAGAGAAGACCATTCGAACTTCGTGAAAGTGACAAGGAGAGAGGTTACAGAGAATACAATGCTCGATTTGCTCAGCATCTAACTAATAATACCATGATTTAAGGAATGTGAAATTTTCACGCCGGGGAAAATCCTTTGGTATTCGTGACGGAGGACAAACAATCGCAGCTTCGAACCTCGCCCACTACTTCGAAAATTTGTATTTCATTTGATTTTCCAACTAAAATAATTTTCTGACTGATGTCTAACAGTCTGTCGGTCTGAGCAGTGTTCGTTTATTGAGGTTGGGTCGGCACCGGAACAGTTCGGAATTGTTGTGCATACAGTGCTTTGCTTGGGTTTCGATTTTTGTCCTGCCTTACCTTTCCGGAGCTTTGTCTACTTTCCAATCCAATCTGCCGGTTCTTCTGTAGCGTAGCGGGATGCAATCGCTTCAGATTTTCTTGTCAGTTACAAAAGTACATCATGACAGCTTATGAACGAAATAGCTCAGATAGGAAATGAGATGATCTGTGAAGCTTTGATATTTACAACTTGGTTTAGGCTAATTTTATTTCATGCTCCCACAGCAAATTCATTCCGACGCTTGATTGTAACAAGAAGGTGTAAAAAAGCCGATAATACTCTGGGGGGATCAAGCAGATTTTTCAGCCCATTTTCACAAACTGGTCACTTGCAATATCAACCAAAAAACAACAAAAAATATGAATGAAAAATCTTCAGACCTTTTCAAACATTAACGTAGGCAGAAAAAAGCAACTGTAACTGGCAGGATTTTGGTCAATCTTAATGTTATTTTGCCTATTCATTTGTAGTGTTTTCGGTCTAAAGTTGAAATTCTTTAGTAATGTGTTTAACCAAAATAATAATCCACGTTGCTCTCAAATCTTCAGAGTGTCTTCGGCATAACCGGACCACTGCAGTATGAAAAGATGTTATCATTAGACATAGAGTTGTGCTTTCTTCGTCACCGGTTCTCGTTGAGAGAGGGACATTTGTAGAGTGTATGAAGATTCAAAACAACCACCATAAACCCTTTATTCTCTTTTTGCCATTCCGGTTGTCCTAACAGTGACCGAGCCCGAACAGCGTGATAGGGCACGAGAAGAGTGACCAAACCAAGAAAACAAACCCGCTTCTGTCTGAACCAATTTCTGTACATAACTGTGAGACTGGATGCCAGTGCTATTGCTGCCCGAACTATCATACCCACGTTTTCACGCACAACTGTGTAACAATATATTCGCTGTATTTTCATACGTATTCTCTCTCTCTCTCTCTCTCTCTCTCTCTCTCTCCGAATATTTGCTCTGTCGGCCACTGTGTCATCTGTGCGGTTATTAATATAGAAGGTTCCCGTTTCAGGCAGAGTAAAAGCTGTAGTTGACTGAATGAATTCCGTTCGTACCGGTGGCAATGGTTGATCATTCCTGGCAGTTACAAACTTGGCAGCCCTGCCAGGAAGCCACAAATTTGTGGAGGAAAATCTGAAGTTGGAGAGCCATTTGAATCGTGGAGGAGTTGGATCGGCCGAGTTCTCAACGCTATCATGACACTGATTTCTTCCATCATCAGTAAAGTTGCTGTGCGGACTCAGAAAAGACCAACCATACAGCCCCCTGAGAAATTTTGTAAGAGAGATAATTTTAACCTCTTGGCTGCAAATGCCGAGATGTATATTAAATTTTTCGCCCCAGAGGATCAGGAGTCCGCGTTACTGTCCTCATTTGATGGCGAAGCTCAAGACATCGTAAGGGAAGAGGGTCTGCGAAAAAGCTGGGTGCAAGAAGATACATTCCATCATCTACGCAGTCACCTGGTTGGTGAAGAAAATCACGTTCTCTTGCAATTTCGCTTCCAAACACGAGTACGGCTGCCCAGGGAGAAGTTGGCAGAGTTCGTGAGTGAATTGCGGTTGTGGGCCGTAGAAGCATTCTCAGACATGGCCAAGACCGGTTGGTAGGAGAAGGCATTGTCGCAATTTCGAGTGGGGTTTGCCACGCCGAGCTGCTTCGGAAATTTGCCATCAAACCCCCCGAATCAGTACAAGCGGCACTGGACACTGCTCAAAAAATTGAGTTGGCGAATGAATTAATTCTCCAACTGCGTTTGGGTCAACCTTCTCATGTCTCTCCCATACAAAGTTCTCCCTGGCGAGGATATTCTCCCCATAATCGTTGAGGTTCCGACCTTAAGGAAGAGGTGGCAGACGAATCAAGGAATTTGCCCATACTGCCAGCGATTCGGGACGCAGGCGAGAGCATGCGGACACAATCGCTTGGATGAGTCCTAAAATTCAAATTATATGATGCCACTTTGTCCATTTACTTGCCATGGCTGTGAGGGATTTGTGTTACTTGTCAGCCTTAAGATTGCTGCTAACTAGATAAAGGCATTAGCAGATAAGTGGCCGCTTGTTCCTTGATACAGTCGTCTAAATTGTCACCAGGAACTGCCCTCCACACTAACTACAGGCAGACTCCAGTTGAAGCTAACGGTCAGCCGATCGCTATGTTAGGCTCCGTCGACGTACAAATCACGTTCGGACACCTGAAAATACGACAAACACTAGTGGTCACCAGGTACCCGCCTTGGAATGTAATCCTGGGAGTAGACTTTTTGAGATCACGTAACACAGTGATTGACATGCCCAAATTACACTTACTCATAGGTGATATACACTTGTCTTTCTGGCTCATGCAGGCGGAACATGCAGAACAGATTCCAGTTAACAGTATCCATCGAATTCAACGGTTGGTGTCACAGTCACAGATCACGGACTCATCGGTTAAGAACGAACTAATAACTATCCTCAAGGAATACTTTGAAGTGTTTGCCTGGACAGACACGGATGTTGGTCAAATGGGGGAGTGCTGCAACGTCGAATAGACATCGGGGATGCCCGACCTATCCGTATACCTCCGCGATGCATTCCACTGCAGTACCAACAACCGCTGCAGGAGACGATCCAGCGAATGCTAGACCAAGGAATCATTCGGCCATCCATGTCTCCAAGGGCATCCCCAATGGTCCTTGTGAAAAAACGAGATGGTTCCCTTCATCTGCGTGCTAACCACCGCAAACTGAACGAGGTCACCCGGAAGGAATCGTTCCCTCTCCCTGGCATCGATCAGACTCTCGATTCTGTTAGCGGGGCCCAATTTTTCAGCACACTTGACCTTGCTGCCGGCTACTGGCAAGTAGAGCTCCACCGCGACGACCGGTGTAAGACGGCTTTTACCACTCCGTCTGGCCTTCACGAATTACAGGCTACGCCCTTCGGGTTAAATAATGCTCCAGCTACCTTCCAAACAATAATGCTATTAACTCTGCAAGGCCTAATTCCCCAAAAATGTCTGGTGTACCTAGACGACGTCGTAGTTTACTAGCGTACTTTCATTGAGCATCAAACCCATCTGTGCTAGGCCTTAGCGAGGTTTCGAGAAGTCGGGCTGGAGCTAAAACCTTCCAAGTGTCACTTCGTACAGAGGGAAGTTCGCTTCCCCGGGCCACGTTATTTTGAAAGAGGGCTTTCGATGCGACCCAGCCAAAGTGGAACAAGTACAAGCGTGGCCCGTTCCCAAGTCGGCCGACGAGGGGTGCCGTTTCCTAGGCCTTGTTTCGTACTACCTTCGATTCATTGCCAACTTTGCACCGGTAGCTGAACTTCTGACTGCATTCCTACAGAAGGGCACACCATTCGTCTGGTCGGACAACGAGATCCGAACATTCACGGAACTCCGATCTAAGTTGTGCTTGGCGCCTGTCCTCGCGTACCCCGATTGTTCACCCCAAGCAGGCCTCTTTATACTCGACACTGAGGTTAGCGATCAGGCCGTCGGATTTGTCTTATCACAAAGGCAGAAAGGCGGCCTAGAACGGCTGATAGCGTATGCTAGCCGCACTCTGTCTGCTATAGAAAGTGATTATTGGACAACTCAAAAGGAAATGCTAGTTCTGGTATACTTCTTGAAACACTTCAGGCCATATTTTTTGGGCCGAAAATTTCTGGTAACAGCAGCTCACAAATCTCTCCTTTGGTTGCGGAATTTTCGTGATCCCGAAGGTCAGTCAGTCCGATGGCAAAAGCCCTACAGGAGTACGATTTTGACTGCGAGCATAGGGCCGGTAGAGCTGATACTCTATCTTGAAGCGCAAGTCGTTCGCACGGCGATTGTCGCTCTTGCACCTTCTCAGCCATCATGGCACTGTCACTCAGTGTACCCGAGAGCGCAGAATGGGCTAACCTTCAATCAGCGGACCCAGACTTAAAACTGATATACGAGCAATTACTCCACAATAAACCTCGACCACCCCCACAGGAAATGAAGAGAACCAGCTACTCAACCCCGTTGCATGTGGTCTTTGTGGCCTCTATTATGAATGGTCAACGAAGTCTTGATGTTCCAGAATGGTCCATCTTACATGCGCCGAATTATAGCTCCGTCTACCACGGTTAATACAATACGTCATCGTCTACTTGAGGAACTTCGACACTCCGGTCAAACCAAACTCCTCGATGTAGCTCGCAGACAAACTCGGTGGACACACATGCGGCAAGACGTGGATAATTTCTGCAACGCGTGCACGGAATGCAGACAGTTCAAAAACCGAAGTCCACTATACAGGCACCTCTACAACCCATGAAATCCGGTTTTCCGAACGAGATTGCAGGAATCGATATAATTGGACCACGGTCTTTCCCCTTTCGGGTAACCGTTACATACTGGTGATGATTGATTATTTTACCAACTAATGTGAAGTAGTGCAGATCCCAAAAGTTGATGCGTGGACAGTTGCCAAATCTACGTTCTCCGAAAGGTTTGCCCGTTGGAGCTTCTCCTACCTAATCCACTCGTACCAAGGGTCAGCGTTTGAGAGCGCCCTTTTTCGTGAATTGTGTCACATTTTAAACATACGCAAGTCTCGCTCTACGGCCTACCACCCTAAAGGTAAAGGGTTGGTCGAAAGGACTAACAGTACAGTAAAAGGACTGTTAAATGCGTTCGCCAATCATACAACCGACTTTGCCGATCGGATATGGTGTGTTGCTTCAGTTACAAAAATTCCATAAGAGAAATAACACAATGGAAGATACACAAACGTTAATAAAGGGTGAAACGAGCACTTAGATTGGCTTTTCTCCCTTCCAGACAAGTCAAGCGTGAAATGAGCAACTCGTGCGAACTCACTTGATTTTTTGCTGTATCTCCTTTATAGCTTGTATGTTTATTTAGGTGTTTGTTTTCTGTCTGCCCATCTGTCTGTCTGTCTACTGAGCCCTCGAGCTATTTATTGCTTTGCATATTTCTCTTAATCTGATCACAAATATTTGCTTACTGTATTCGACCGGTTCAAAACAAGCGAGATAAAGGCAGAAATTTCTTCATACACAACCAAGCCTGCGATCTTATAATTATGACTGAATGAACACGATCCGCAAAGTTTTAGTTATTACAAGTTTTGAGGAGTAACGGAAATTTGACTTTTGTTAAATTCCAACAGGAATGCTTTCAGTTTACATCTCGATAGGAAGAGTACTGGCTGTGAAGCCCTAACTATCTATTCAAGAAGGTTTAAACATAAATGCTTCCAGGTATAATGATAGCGTAGGCAATCCGGTCATGCTTATTGTACAGTAGAACGTATTTCATAAGGACTGGGCATTTAGTACCAATCCTCCAAGCGTCATTCTGGTGGGCTTTTAACCCTTCGGTCCCGGGTTTGAATCCTGCTTTCACCGCCGATCATTCTCTCCAGTCGACAGCCTATAAATGGCCGCGACCTCCTTTTTGGAATATAGTGCCCTTATTACATAATAATATGAAGCAAATACAAAGATAAGACACAAAAATTTGGTTCCAACCCTCCACATATATCGAAAAAATCTTAGGACATTGTGCAACCGTTTAAATTGGCCTGTTGAAAATCAACAGCAGCGCACTATCCGATAAATGGTAAGGGAAGGTCATCACAGCCAAACTTGGTTCTTGGTGTCCTGGGTTCGAATCCCAGTAAAGTAGGTTAGCTGGGTTCCTTTAAAAACATTATGTCACTGTCGTACTCGCAAGCAATAGTGAGACACATGGAAATATAAATGGTAATTGAGTTCTATCTATCAACAATAAAGTCAGCGGGCTCATCTCGAAAGGGGAACTTTATTTCTGAAGCTCATTACAATCCTACAATTTGCCTCACGTCAATAGTAAATAATGACATGGGGTCACGTTCGTTTTTTTAGTCAATTTATTCATAGTAGTCCCTTAAAACGATTCACATAAAGAGTCACCAGAAACAGGTTCCAAAGATGAGTAATTGATGAAGTAGAATTCATTTGCACAACAGTAACATCCTGCATAAACTGTTTTGATTTTGGGAAACGCATCTGACTCTCACATATTTGCTGAATATTGAATCGGGTCGAAGTGGAAGTGTGCTATGCAAAAATTCATTAATCTGTGTTTTGTGACTTTACCAGTAATATATTATTATTATTTATAAGGCAGAAGAAATTTCTTCGACAAAAAAGTGTGAATAGAGAAACCAATACTGCTTGTTTGCAAATTGTATCCAGAATCATCTCACTGCATCTTCACGGAGTGCGAAAAGCAGTCACGGTAGTTGCTTACATAGAAAAAACAAACACGATAATATGAAATTGCAAGCTACTTCTGACAGTGATGCAGGACAAAGGGAAGTCCACAAAAAATGTTTTCTAACAAGATGGAGACCGACGGATAACACTTTCCGGATGCGTAGATGGGCGTTTTACATGTGGATGATCGGCCTTAAAAATGTGATGGCTCCAATCGACTAAGTGGCAAGAGCCTGAGCTCCCCTACTAAGCGCATTTAATGCGCTGCCGAACCGGTAACTGTTTTCAGAACCGTCTCGATACTCACACCACCGACAAAAGAGCCACTTCCTCCTTGCACTATTTCTGTTTGTTTATCTTTCCAATTTCGGATGCTTGGCTTTTAATATAGGCGGAATAGACAGGTAGGTACCTCGTCGAATAACCCAAAATATTCTGGTATGGAAAGTAATTGAGAGCGGCCCATTAGCAGTAACCCCCCCAAGGGAACGGAAGTGTCTCAGATCGTCGATCAAGCAACAACTTTGAGGGAGGAGACAGTACGTCACTTCGTACGGCGCATTTGAGGTCATTCACTTCAACAGCGAGAGGATAGTGCGCACTTGCACAGAGGCATTGCATATTTTTAACTAAAACACTGACATTCACAAAAACAACATGAATATTTCTGTATTCAAATTTGTACTTCTATCATTTTACCGGCCTACTGATTTTGAGCCGTCGAATTAGCTCCTAATCACATTGGATAAACTTTGAACGCATTCCAAACTTGATGAAAAATTTGACGTGTCTCCAGATAGGATGAGAGAATCGATACGAAATAAAAAAAAGAAAGTAGGGAAAATAATTTGGGTCTGTGCGGAAACAAGTTTTGATGAAGCAAAATATAAACCTGCGAAGGATTATAATTTGTTTGGTTAATAGAACAGATATTTGTGGTGGGATGAACGCGACTTACATGTATGATAACGTATGAAATCAAGACTGCCGGGAAACGGTCAGTAACCTTTTTCGTAACACCCGAGTTTATTGAGAGGATATCGTGAAATCGCAGAAAAAGTGCATTTTTATTTCAGAGATCGAAATCATTGTCAGGTCAGGGAATCAGTCTACCTTACCAGTGTGTGCAATTAAATGATATAATTAATACAATAGATTTATGAACAATAATTGAGAACTTGAGACTCACTGGCCATTTATGACTCTCATTGAATATCCCATTTTGCTTTTATTACACGATCCTCAATATCCTACTTTTTTCGTTTTTCCGTGAAGGTTGATTAGGAAAATGTTCACTCTATAACTTCAGAATGAAAGAAAATGATCAATTTGTTCGGATTTGGTTTTGCTAACCTCTTAAAGTAATTTGAGTCAGTTCACGAATATAAACCAGCAAAATGTAAAAGCGAAACGAATTTCTTTTGGTAACAGGGATTCACCACTCGCCTTACCCAGTCCCTTGGTATCATGAAATCTCAGAGTGTTGTGGTCAAGGCAGATGCTTCTGGCTGATATGGAAACTTATTATCTTTTTATTACTTACTCGCGCATCAGTACAATGGGAGGGATGTACTCACCAACCACAAAGGCCAGCTGCATTACCGAGGATATATATATATATATATATATATATATATATATATATATATATATATATATATATAAAGAAAGAGAGAGAAAGCGAGAGAGAGAGAGAGTGTCTGACCGGTGCCGTAGGCCATGTAGGGTGTGTTACTCTTCCTGCGTGGGGTCCGAGAAATCCCCGTTTTCACTGGTCACATCAACTGGGGGATATGTTTAGTTGTGAAGACCAGTGAAGCTCTTCTAGTGCTGATATTTTCAACGACTTGTTGCTACTACTTATAGGTCACCTTCAGCTCGTTACATGGCTGGTTGCTTTTTAATTCCCATTATTGGTTTCCACCAGTAAACAGTACCTCAACCGCCGCATACAGATTTTGGTCAACATTCGGTCTTAGTTCCCAATGGATGTCCTATTTTTACGAAGGAAATGAAAACAGCCTAGGGAGATTAACCATCTAATCACCTTCAATAGGAGCTGGAGGGAGTTATCCCTTAAATCATCTATGGGACTGTATTTGCACTCAACTGCCTATCAAATCAATCGTGCTATGGGCATCCAGTATTCAAGCCAAAATAACCTTGCTACGCAAAATGATGCAAACTATAAAGAAACATAAAAATAGGGGTTCATTCCACCTTTTGGGAGAGGAAGGGAAATTTCAGGGGAGTGATGACGAACGCTAGCCGAACTCGTAGACCGTGAATGTATTCAACAACGTTTCAAATATCTCGTGGATTTTAAGTTTAACGACCGAGTGGTTGGAGTCAATAAAAAACGACCTAAAATGTGAACCAGAAAGGAATTAATGGCTAATCTATAACTCTCCGTTGTACTTTGGAAAAAAGACCAGCGGCCCTGACCTCGTGTATTATTTCGTGACCTTCTTACTGAGTGCGCAGTCGTTAATCAGTAGCATTTATCATTTGACCCGAGTCGGTCGGGACGCCCCACTTTTACAAAATGTTCTGGTACCACGCGGGATGATGATGTGCCAAGGCATCTGACTGAATTGGTTTAACTTTATCATGCGAATTAATCAGGTGTATCTCTGAAATCGGTGTGCAGTGTATGATGTATCAATTTGATGCACTGAAGAACAATCATTTATGGACGGCAATATGGCTTGCAAAGGTAAAAATGAATAAGCTTGAAAATCTGTACTCTGCTCTGCTCCCATAGAAGAATTTTTCATGTCAACACATCCAAAAATGTAATACAAAGGTGCCAATTCTAAAATTTTGAAAACTTTCCGATTTATCAGTATCTCCGTAATTCGGTTAGGCATATTCTTACTGGCAAAATACTTGAAGCGAAGCAACTTTTGATCACGCCATCCAGCTACTACATGGGATTCATGTGTTAATGATCGGAATGCGTGTGTTCGAATCTCATCGAGATTTATCTGGATCAACAATAGAAAAAATCTATTAGGAAGTTTATTAGATGATTTCAGTGAGTTTATCTAAGTCATATCATTGAACAAAATTAGCTGAATGAGCATAGAACAATGAGTAACTTAGCCATGCCAAGCTATCACTTTGCTATAGAGCAAATGTGTTCGTATACTCTAGTTGACGAGTGAGAAAATCCTGTCGGAAGCGCTCATACAGTGGTGCACGTCATATAACAAATATTTTTGAACCGATAGCCAGCATCATCCGTCTGTGAAATGTGTGACGCCACTGTCACACAACTCAGTCGATAAGGTGAGTACGGGATATAAAAGCTAGGGTTATTTGAGATTATTGGCCGAAGGCCTAATTCAGCTAACAGACAGCACATCATCATTTGCCAAAGATCGATGGCGAATCTCAGACCAGAGAAACTGTTCGATGGGTCAGTCGGTTCGTGGCGAAAGGGAACGAAATCATCCAATCGGCTGCCAACCGTCGTTCTCACCGAACCGAGCGGAATCAACAAATCAATGGCCAAGAGTTGTTTTAGACGAACGGGACGAAATCAGCCAATGGACGGTCGTCGGTTAGTTTATCTGACGGCGACGAAATCAGCCTTTCGGGGACGTTACCAAAAGAGCCAATCAGAAGAATCGGTTATGGAAAGCTTTCTGGACCAACCAGCTTCGTTCCATGGTCTTGACTGCAGTCACCTGTTATTCCATATAAACTGCTTGTTTTTGTAAAACCAGATGCTATGGTTAGAAGGTAGTAAGGTACTCATACTAGAGTTACTGGAATGGACTAAAACAGGCGTGCTTACCAAGATTCACAATTTTTGAGACTTTGAAATAGCTCCAACAAAGTTCAGGCAAAACCAGCCGAACAGAATTTTTTAGATTTTTTAACTGTCTGTCTCGCAGCACCATCATCAGCGAAGGAAGCTGTTTCGAGTGAATAGTTCATTCCCATCTGAACAAGAATTTCTACGGTTGTTTCAAAGCCCCTTTAAAATCCTATCTTGTTGAAACCTCATTTTATTGGTTTGATCCACTGAACATAATGCGGTTGCAGTTCATTTAACCATTACCGGGTAATTATTCGTAGGTTGAAAACTTTCTCATTCAGTCTAATGTCCTCGTAGTACAAGACAAATGTTACGAATGCAAAGTTCGCATGTCTTTTCCATACATTTAGCAGTAATTTACAGTCTCTAACTCATGCATTTATGAAGGCACACTAGGTGGAACTTCTCGATGTTCCCCTTGATCCACTAGTATCAGCAATATGTAAACTCCGTCTTTTCAGGCAGGACAACTAAGTCCTTTCACTGGATCACAGACAGTCAAATCTTCTTTCATGTAGCTGTTCGTATTTCTGAATTTCGTATTTTTGCTAGATAATTTCTTGAACCTGTTAAAAATGAATTAGGTCACCCCTCGTCGTGGTCTTAACATAATCATTGATATCCCGTGTTTAGCTTTCGAGAGACTTAGCAGATGGTTCTCAATTCAGTCGTTTGGTATCACCATTTACATTTGGCAAGTGGATTTTCGGTATCTTTTCATATCATTGCTTTCAGGCCTATCTAATTCGTTTTAGGCCGCACAAACGGATGATCGCTCATTTCCTTCTTTCTACTATATTATCGACGAATAGAAATTTAGTATTTCCCTTTGATTTTTATGTTTTGAGTAACAGTAATTTGGCGTCTTTTGAAACTCGAACGATTTGCATGGTGTAATTTATGATACTGCAGAATCTATGATGATACACCTTTGTATTTGAGCATTTCTGATTTAAAGCGCCGTAGCATTATTCTCAAGCTTTAGTAATGCTAGCCAAGACCGCAACCAAGAACCGATCACGAGAGTGCAGTGTCACCTATCTCTACTGTTTCCACAGATGACGCATGAGATCCTCCCGATGGGAATGGGAGTATTTTCCAACCATTACTCCTCATTCGCTGTATTATCGATAGAGATGGCATTTGCCTGAAGTTTTCCAGAATAGCCAGTCACCTTCAGATTGTCTGTTCGGTGTTTTACTTTCGAACTGGACAAAGACAAAACCTAACGGTGTACATATGTCACTAGCTTGAGATTTTTCAAAACAAATGATATCAAGACGAATGGTTTGCACCCTGGTGTAACTGAATTAATTCCTGAGGTAGCCCTATCCTCGTGTGAGAATAGAGGCCTCGATCTTTGTTTAGGAATTAAGCTGTCTGACTTGGAATATGCGGAAGATATTTTTCTTGCGAATGAAGATTCAAGACAATTGCCAGCTTTCCTTGATAGCCTAACCAAAAGAGTAGCAATGTTTGTGATGTTTCTAGCAACTTTGAAGTGCAAAATGCTGCTGAAGGACTTGGTCGGCTCAACACCAAACCTTTTCTTGGCGGGAGAAGCTCTAGCTGAAGTGGAAAAATCTTTCGACCTGGGAAGTTAAATCACACCAAGTGGAGAGATATCTGCTGAAGTGTCATCGTGTACACAAAAGCAGCGCTTAGCTTTTACCATCCTCAACCATCCTTGAGGCCGGCAAGGCATCCGATTGTCTGTCATGGGTAGGGTGTACAATGCGGCCGTCAGGTCCGTTCTTCTACACGACTCAGAAACATGGCCGTTAGGAGTAGAAAACAGACGAAGATTGTCGGTATTCGAGCACCGATATCTCCGTAGCATTGTCCGAATATGATGGGAACACGGTATCTGCAATGCTGAAGTTAGACGTAAGATGTTGGGAACCAGAGGTCAGTCTCTGGATCAAGTGCTGAATCAAAAAAGAATAAGGTGGTTAGGACATGTGTTACGCATGTCAGCCGATGGGCTTCCTCAGCGTACGCTGTTCTCTGAGACAGGTAGTGATCGGAAGGTAGGTCGAAGTGGTTTGTCCGCGAAATGACAAAAAGATATGAAAACCTTGACCGGTGCTTATGACAACGTAGGACTAGTTAGACATCCAGATTGGGGTCCAAGCGACCCACCCACCGAATGGTTGGAGACATTAAGTGATATGGCTAGGTATCGCGGCCAGTGGCGTTGTTACATTCGAACTCTTTGTTTGTCATCCTGATTCCAGCTTATGGCTATGATTTTTGGGGGGATTTTTTCCACATTGCCCTTCTATTCATTTGCCTCGGACTGGACGATGCTGGGAGGTAGCCGCTGGAACCAGAGCACAGAAGTGCTAGGGTACTGGTTGAATAAAACGAAACTGAAACGAAGTCAAGGAATTCGACCGGCCATTGATTCACTCTAAGGGGCATCATCTAGACCGGTAAGCAGAGCACTTTCTCCTATCAATTCCGTTAACCTACTTCAACAGTGTTCTGTCCGAATACACAAGCCAGAGAAAAGATCAAGGTACATATCACTCCCCCATCAGAAACGAAAGTTATCTCGAACATAGCTTATTTGAAAAGGTAGAAACCACTGAACCTGATGGGTTGTATTCATCTCATTTCAACGATGGAGTGAATAGATGATTATGCCCACTTATAAGAAAGGTGACAGATCCTCTTATGAAAACCACACAGGAATTAGCTTGGTCAGTATCGCACCCAAACTATTCACCAAGCTTATTCTCCACAGATTATCCAACATCCGTGAAAGGTATATGCGTGAGAATCAAGTCGGTTCGAGATCCGGTAGAGGTTGTATCAACCACATCTTCATTCTTTCACAAATCTTAGAACACAGACACATCTTCCACAGACCAACTATCACTGTCTCCCTTTTTTCTGAAAGCAGCATTCGACTCAGTCGACCGCACAGTTCTCTGGCACTGCCTCTCATTGAATAACGTGCTAGAGAAATTTATTTCTTGTTTCCAATTCTCGTATGCAAACAGCCGAAATCCAGTTTTTGCTTACGGCGATCTTTCACTCGAGTTCACCACGGAAAGTGGTGTTCGTCAGAGTTGCCCTCTTTCGCCCTTCCTCTTCAATTTTATGATTGAATTGATTCTTGAGATAGCCCCATCATCGTGTGAGAATGGTGGCATCGATCTTTGCTCAGGCAGTAAACTGTCTGACTAAGAACATTTGAGCGATACTGTTCTTGTGAGTGAAGTTCTAGGTAAGTTGCAAGCTTTTCTTGATAGCCTAAACAACGATGCAGTAATGTGTTGAGATGCTTTGTGCACCTTTAAATTGTAATGTACTGGTGAAGGACTGGGTTAGCTCTACACCAAACCTTGTGTTGGTGGGGTAAGCTCCGATTGAATTAGTCATTTCTGTTATCAGTTATGCTGAAGTTAGACGCAAGGTTTTTGGAACTAGTGGTCGGACACTGGAGTAAATCCTGAATCGAAACAGGTTAAGATGGCTGGCACTTGACTTACACATACCCACCGATAGACTTCATCGTTTTACGCTGTCCTCCGAGGCAGGCAATTATTGGTGGGTAGGCCGAGGTGGTTGGTCTGTGACACGGCAAAAAGGTATGAAAGCCGTGACCAGTTGACTTAGCCAATTGGGACGTGTTAGACTTCCGGGTTAGGATCCAAGAGACCAGCCTACCACGGGGTTGGGAACAATAAGCGCGAAGGTTAATGTATCGTGGCCAGTGGCGCAGTTGTATTCAGTCTATTTTTCATCATTGTTTTAGGTTCATTTTCACTTGATGCTTCAATTCTTTTTGCGCTCAGCCTAAGGATGCTGCGATATAGTGATTAAATCCAGGGCACAGAATAGCCAGGTTAATGGCTGTGGGAGCTGAAATGAACTGATTTATATTACATTAGCAAAAAGAACACGCTGACGAGATTGACTGTTTCTTGTTGGCCATTCTGACTTATGCGCGGAGTAATTACATGGGAGATTTCTGATTACTATCCGGTAATTGGAAAGGTTTCAGTTATTCTTCTCTAGTACATAACTACATAAGTTGTGCTAAAGACTTCTCAGGACGAGCCAATGGTTGTCAATTTTGATGGACATTGGCAGTAAACATCCGCTGTCTCTATGAAGTATAAAAAGCAGTAATTTTAAAATTCACAGTATTGTCGTTCATATTCAGGTAAGCTATTTTTGACAGCCTAATTCACCAAAAATTAATAGGCTACATATCAGATTATATCTTTTGTGTGCATATTTGATAATGAGATGTGATTTGGCATGCCTGTATATTCAACTGGTGGACACTGGTTGATTTGTAGGGAAATCCTGTTGTAGGTCGTAAAATTACAACACGCTCCGACGTCGTGTGCTAATGTAACTTGTGTAGGTATATTGTGAATTCCGTATGCGAAGATCCCGAGATCTTTGGAAGTATCCTCGTAGCTCAGCTGATAGAGGACAAGCAGCCCGAAAGCGTGGGTGGCATCCGTCCTTGCGTTTGAATCATAACTGCGACGACATCTTGTAAAATATTTAGATCATTTCAAAATCTATCAAGCCTTTTACACCTTTTTTCACAGACAGAGGGTTCATAATTTTCCTTGAATTTCAAAGCGGATCACAATGAAAAATGATGTTTTCGGACTTTTGATGATCTCGTGAATTTTCTCTCTCAGTCGTAATGTAAACCTTATCGGTTGGGGTGAATTTGGGTGCTCATAACGCATCGATTGTGCTAGACATAGAACCACTTTGGTGCACATTTGACGTTTCTTTGTCGATAATACCTACATTTTCACACAAATTAGCATGAGATTAGGTACATGGTTTCAGTGAGACAATGAGGAAAAATCCAAGTGACCAAGCTCCGTGGAATGCACACCGGAATAAAACGATCAGCAGAACATTTGTCATGCAATAATCTTTCCTGGATGAGAATAATAGCTCACGAAAACTGAGAGACCTCAATGTAAGACGCATAACTACACTGGCAGAGATAGGATTAGTGCATTATACACCCCAACCCCACCGTATACAACTGTTGTAGGCTGTTTCGAATGAAGACCAACCGGTGGTCGTATTTGTTACCATTTGTGTCACGTGGATCGGATTTCTCGGACCGGATAACCGAAACCAACTAGCAGATGGACCAAGTGGAAAAGACCACCAGCATCACGGATTCCGTTCCTTGTGATGGTCGAACACTGGACCAACCTAATCGCAGCCTCGTGTGAAGAAACACAGCGTATGAGATAATCAACAACCAACGTGATTGCTACATGTGTGATTAGTTGAGGGTATAATTAGGGAATAATTGAAGCCAGAACAAGGAAAAAAGTCGACTAGCAAGTGGAGGATTTCCATACTTCCAGTTCCCTTTATAAATTCCACGTGAGCGAGAAAGAGCTTCACCGCAGGACAGAATGAATTCAACTGTTCGCCCAGTCTGAACTAGGTGACTGTTAGGATTTTCCGTCAAACCAAAATAGGCGTTTAGAGTGATATGTGACCGTAAGACTAAAAGACTATTACTTTTGCTAAGGCCGTGGCCGTTCAACGTTATAAATCATTCTGTCCTTATCGTGGTAGGACAGCTACTGTAATACCATCCAGTGAGTGTGAACCCCATCCCTCCCCTTATACAATCCGAGTGGAACTGTTGACCTTTGACCATCGTATTGGTTTTACTTAGTTGAGTGTTTTTCTTGTTTACTAGTTTGTCATTGTTCTGAACAACCTCTTACTTGATTTCATATACACGGTTGAGAAGATTATTCTAAACAAATGTGGGATTTGCTTGACCTGAACATACCGCCTATTGTATCTGTATTGCTTCATAATTGCATATTTCGTGATGCCACTGATAAACTGTTTGGAGAAAAAGTTTTGTGGAATATCTAGCGATCATTTTGAGTCCTACTATCATGCAATGCGGTAAATTCCATTAGGACCAAACACTGTTCATTGGTCCAGAGTGCGCTACAATCACCATTCATCCATTTTCACACACAGCCAAGTACTATGTGTGCGTATGATTCATCCTAATGCAAGCTTGGATATTGATTATCGCAGTGCGCACTTCTCGCGCACATGATTCTTCTACACTTCACGTGACAGCGCTTGGCAAGGTTGTGTCTACCAATTATATCGTTCATGGGTCGACGATGGTGTGCTTATAAAAGTGCCGTATTTCGTACGCTAAATGAAGACGACGGTCTGCGTGTCTCCTAATTCATTTCATGCATTTTGTTCATTACATATCTTCTCCGTATTTCTATGCGAAATACAAATACAGTAAAAATATCAACTTGGTTAAAACGCCAAGTATCACGAATAATCTGTTTAATTTTTGAGCTTGTTAGCTAGTCAGACCAGAGCGGTTCATTTCACGAAAATTTCACGGCTAAAAAATGATACGGTGGAATGCTTAATAAGTTCATTGAAATGATGATCTTAGCACGACTTCTGGTTTTTTCTTATAGGATATGAGCGGTTGTGAATATGTTCTCCGATCCTTCATGAAAGATATTGGTTGAAAGCGATACATTCTTGAGTCAGAATACCGACTGAGCAATAAATGGTTGTAAATAACATTATAGTTTCCATCCCTAGAAAATTCTGGACAGATCGCGAGTGGATAAAGTTTGACATTCAGATTTCTATAGCATAAAAGCTTTAGAATTTAGGCTGTCTCTCTGTTCGTAGATTTCTGAGTTGGTTTGCACACTCAAATCAAGTAGATGAATGTTTCTACGTATGTGACAATGGGTGGCAATTTACGGAATAAACAGAACATACGGAGGACTTTGTTTATGAATAAATAAACATGTAGGTCAACCGTAAAACTACTTGAGGACCAAGTTGAAGTTCATAAATAGAGAAACAATGCCAGAAATAATTGTTGTTCCTATACTCAGAGTTGCAATCAAGAGGAACTTGGAATTGGTAACGTAAGTAGAGAAGTGAGAATGGAATCCAAAGAATATCGAGTGAAAGGGACGGTTGGTTCCAGGTAGGAAACTATCAATAAGTTTGTCAGAATGAATAAGATACTACTGAGAGTTTAACTACGTAGTGTACCCCATCCCCGAGGTCGATATTGTCAGTACAACAAGAAATAGCTTTTAAGGGTATGAAGCTGAAATCGAAATCGTTATCTTTTAGACCGTCAGAAAATACTGGACAGCAGTTATGCCAAACAATGAAATTTTTAGTAATACTGCACTGCCGTACAATTGTTTGAAAGACCGAAAGTTCCGAAAAACTTGGAACCATTGAACTTATTTACTCCGTATGTAGCTCCTTGAAAGTTATTGGTTAGGGAAGTAAAGTGACTCGGATTTCAAAAATATCCAAGTGATCCTAATTTTATGCGTTTTTGAATTCAGCGGGATTCGAACCCACGCACGGATGCTACCCAAGCTTTCGGACCGCGTGTGTTCTATCAATGGAGCTTCGAGGTTACGCCCAGTGGTGTCAGGTTCTTCGCATACGGAATTCACGGTTTACCCACCCAAGTTACATTAGCATAACGCATGGAACACGGTGAATTATTTTGTAACCTGACTGTTTACAACACGATTTCCTTATAACTAAAGCAATTGAATGCTAGGGTAATTTTTCGTTATGAAATAAAGTTCGGGGTATTTATTGTTAATTCAATAAATATTGCTTCCTCAGAACTCTAAGTACTGAACAAAAGAATTTTAAGGAAATGGTTTTTAAAGATGAACAGGTATGTGATATTATGAGAAAAACTGGTTGATTTCGTAGCTATTTCAAGAAGTCCATGAGTGGGTCATCGAACTCATTTGAGAACGCTAAAAACCAGGAGAATGGAAAGCTCACGAGTAGCTCATTCGGAATAGTCCTAAAATAATCTAATTTGTGCTTCAGATATGTAACTAAATGCTCTCTTTGGAGTGTCCTTTAGGGTACTCCAACCGTGGCTCGTTGATATTTCTTCGTGGATTTGTCACAGCTCACCTCGAGGACGACTGGACTGCAGTCTCTTTTTGACTTATTGGGAAAAACGTTATACACAACTAAAACGTACTTGATGATGGTAAAGTTTAACTCAAGAATGGCTGATCGAAGCCAGCAGCTGTCCTATCTGCCCACTGCCCTTTACTGCCCTATCCCCAAATATTTGTACTATATTGCTCGTCTGAATAAAACATGAACCATTGGCCCTGAGTAAATGGAGAATTAGTCGGCCAGTTATGATCTAACAGTTACTAAAGCGGGCCGAGCATCAAGCGGATCCGGGTATGAATCTTACCGTCATCGGTGCCATTATTCAACCACGGTTTATAATTTCCGTTACCTTCTGCACTGTTTTGTCTATGAAATCTTCAGGAATGACAGAAATCAGTTACACTAATTCACATACTCGACAGGAGCAGTACAGGACTACCATCAACAGAAGAATACCAATGAATTTACCGTTTTGCTCATCGTAGATTCCCTGATGTTGTGGAGTAAACTACGAGAGAGAGAGAGCTTCCTTAGGAAATGACCTTTCCAATATACAACAGTCCATCGGACCGGTGATTCTAAGTGTTTTGCAACAAATAAGAATAAAAATGACGAAGTTAAACTGACATGGGGTTACTCTCCAGCTACCGGATATTACAAAATGAATTAGACTACAATAATTTTAGTGTATAAGGAATAACAGAAGGGACTACTTCCATCCGAAAATCCGTGACATATTAAAAAATGAACATTAAAACAAGGTTTGACAAGGAATATCTATCAGGGGTGTATTACTTGATCGCCATGGTTTAGTGCCATGATGTGTGAGGTGACTTCCGACATCCGGGGTCCGGATCACCACCGAGGCGGTTTTCATTCACAGCACAGCCATGCAGAGAACCTTTCTAGATGAGATGTAAAAGTTAGATAATTTATTTGACCTTATCTGTGAACGTGAGATAAAAGAACTGTGCATGTGCTTCGGAGAGGTGAATAGCTAATATCTGTGTGGAGATATAAAAGCATGCTAATTGTAGTCCGTGATTACCACACCTTTCCAGAAAATGCGCAAACATTTTACACAAAATGAAATAGCGGTTTACTCATCATTGGGTATACCCTTGCGTTGCAAGCTTCCCTTTTTTTGCAATGGGACAGATCGGCTGGTAGAGCAACCACCCGGTAGGCTGAAGGTTGCCGGTTCGATTCTAGCTCGCTGAGTGGGACATGGATGCAAAAACTGCTAGCGGTATTTGCGTGAAAGTCAGTTGAAAATGAATGACAAATAGAAAAGGTGATTTGATGAAGATTTGGGTTCACTTATTTCTGTGCAAATAGGCTTCGGCTATCTGCATACGCATGCATATACACGGAGTTAGTGTAGATTTGAAATAACGGGGAGTCTCACCGAATGCTCCCTAACTGCCTTTGGGCATCTTTAAATGAATTATGGTTTTTAATGTTTTCGGCAGCAGTAAATTTCCGATCGGGGCGTTAGCTTTTACAGGTAGCCTGACCACAACAATAAAGCCCTCTCCCGTTACCTGCATCGACTTATCAGAGCACAGGAACCGCTAACTTAACACCACGGAAAAGCAAACATTTCAATCTCCTCACAACAAACATAGGTATTCTGCTGGTTTCATTCGACGTAATTTTACTTGCCCGATCTTTATGAGTTATAGAAAGCAAACACGTGTCTTTATCACTCAAAATCAACGAAGAATGCCGCTGGTCCTAATATGTATATGAAATATATTACGTACCTGGTCAATAGCACAACAGTCTGATATAACGCAGACATCTATTGTTTGGCAAGGAACAAGTATTTAGTATCGAATGGGTGATGAAAAAGACAGTTGTCTCAATCTTACCAAAAGTTTGCAAACCGGACTTAATCATCAAAAAGGGGATTAAAACAGCAAAGATAACATGAACAACAAAAACATCGAAAACAACAGTCATTATCTCCATAGTAATGGCGAGAATATCGACGTGGACGGGAATATGAGCTGTAAGCTGGTCATATTCCCAATATTAGCCGGTCGGTGACGCCCAGCTGGCAGCTGTTGTCACATTCAGAACACAAAAGCTACCCGGTTTCTTCCAGCAGTACAGGTAAACTTGGATTAAAAAGATATGCTCTTGACTGAATGAGCGAGTGAGTGGATTATCCGAACGACAGAACATGGGCGTATTTTACTTAAGGTAACGCCCTTAGAAACTATAGGATCGGTCCTTTGGATAGGAAATTCTGATGTGACGCATCCAAATAACGGAGGAATAAATCCACGTAAAACAAAATGATATTTTTCTCAATACTGACTGGATTCGGGGACCAGAACCGAGCCAGTTTCGAGATTTATACCTGCGTGTCCGTGCCCACGTGTGTGTACGTCTTTGTGTGTGTGTATGTGTGTGTGTGTGTGTGTGTTTGACTTTGTTAAACAGCACTTTACATCTTTCATAGCCGTTCATAACGAACAAATCAAGAGCTGTATGAGACCAGCGGTGATGAAACTTTTACGAGGGAAACGCAAGTGCGAGGGACTTGCGCCCTAAACACTAGAGTTCAGAATGTTTTTGCGTTGTGTTCGCTTCTTTCTGCTAGGCACACATGTAATCGTCATTTCAGAAACAAGAACTGATTCTGGTAAGTTTGGCATATTTCCAGTATAAATAAAAACTATCTTTAGTGATGTTTACTTTCATCATTATAGCAATTATTTGTTTGTGGTAATTTACCAGTTTTCATCCACTAAGCTCCAGGCGGACTCGTGACCGCAACCAAGGTCACAGTTTCAAGGGCCTACTGGTTGTCACAGAAATCACCTAATAATTTGCAACGTAAATTGAATCTTATATCCCAGACTTTAGCAGAGACTCAAAGCCACCGATAATATATGGTACCTAAATTGTCACAACACAATATTTTCATCCAAATGAGCTTGCAGGAAGTACTGATTGACATTATTATGGAACAATAAGAAAAGTCCAAAATAAGCACAACGTCATCTTCTTCCGAACAACTCCTTTTCTACCCACTTATGTATCACGAAAATAAAAGGTGAATAATAAAATAATCCCGTGGATTCCAAACTACTGCTCCACATATCACATCCGAAAAAGCTCTCGATCTCACTTTGCTTAAGTGGACATTTCGTTTGCCTTTACATCCTACCACTTTGGCTTTACGGACCACTTTTTATCTTCTCCAATCTACTTAGGAAGGGCTTCAAACCCATCTACAGATCTTTCATACAGGTTTACAGTTGCAGCACTATGTCGGGTGAACATCTTTCTCACTGTGTAGCGTCGCAACGTTCCCTTTTGCGTCATTAGTTGGCATCGAACATTGTAACATTGTAACTTCATCAAATGATTTTCTAGATGTTCTCCTCATTCACATTAATATTACTTATTGGCTCACAAAATCGTGTACCAATGTTTTGCCGTACCTCATCCTGCAAGATTCCTGAAGAAACATGATCATTTTATACACAAGCTAAAAGCTGTACTTCTATAACGGCTATCTTATTGTTCGAATAATGTAAGGGTTGGGACTTGTTAACACAATTATTGAGCCTCGGCTCACGGAGCTTCTCTTTCGCTTGTTCTTTTGCAGACTTAACATGTGAAACCCCCTCCCACCCTTGCGTTTTCCACTTCCTTGTATTTTTAATGTTATGTGATCATGTGACAGCTAAATATGTACCTCTTGGGGTGTCCAAGACATTTGCTTGATTTCACGTGACTGGAATGCATGAGTGACATCGCGGGTGGTTTATGCTCTTGACCATACCAACACTGGTTACCACGATTGTAGTACTGAGTTCGGCATATTTATGACTTGACTCCACTCTATCGATCATTACTGAGGCAGTTTAATTGAATACGGGGACCTTAACTTGCCTTCTGTTAGGGAGCATCCAATTTAGCTGGGACAAAAGAATGTTGGAATTGGTATTCAATGTAATGAACGGCCCATATCTGCCCAGTTGCTAAGGCGAGCCAATTTGGTTGAAATGCTTTCTGAGAGTTAATTAACTCAGACTGGTGATTTTCATAAGTGAGTACCCTTGCACTAATCGGTAGTGTTCCACAATATCTCACTTATTACATCGGCGTGTAAAAGACACCTATTTGCCTGCCTAAACATCGTCAACAAGAAGAGGCATTTCCTTTTTGGGTTCAGCAGAAGAAAGTGTTCACTGAACGCTGATGAACAAGCTTTCTCCGTAAAACACAAGGCAAACGAGTGAAGCCATTTGATCAATTTCTCTCGAAGCAAAATAGCATCTCATCCGGAATAGTAGTGAATATCGTCTACCAGAAAACGATATGAGGTGTTTTAGATTTTTAAAACAAAGCTCGGAGTCGAGAGAGTGAACAATTATTTTGGAATAGTTCCACTGCAACTCAACGGGTGTCCACCGTAATATGATGCACATATTTGGTCCTTGATTTTCAGAGTATAAACATTAAATGATATACAGTTCGATTTCTTTCACAAAGGCAATGGAGCCAGGCTGACATGTAGGTGTTTTCTCTGGTTAACACCGAGTGGGTTGCTATCCGCAAGTCGCTATCGCTTCAGTCAACTCTAAGAATGGGAAACTCATGTTGGATAACAGTATCCGGAATGACTTGTTACGGTCCACTTTGTGATTTTTTTCCTAATGAGTGCTTTGCCATCGATGACAGAGATATCTTCCATGTTTTCTGATTTACATCACCTCTTGAGTCAACGTATCTCGAAATGAATCCGTTTTTTATCGACGCGGTTAAGTAACTCTGCTCTTCTATCTCCAATTTTCCAAGGTACTTTTCTCAACCTCTACATCATATTCATAGATCTCGTTCGGTTCAGATGACTGAGGAAGATATTATTTTTCTCTAGGGCTCCCGGCTTCTAGGTTTTAGGCAAAATGAGAATTGAAAGAACGACAAGGTACTAACTAATAAACATACTGCGATTACTACTATAACTATTTCCGTTATTTTCATCATATAATTTGGTAAATTTGATCTTTTAGATTGAACAAACAGACAAAACTAAGCCACGTTTTCATTAGCTCGGATGAAATCAGTAACTGTCCTTTGTCACATATACACTGCGTGCTTCATACTATAATTATAAATCCAATATAAGCAACAAGCAATTGTAAACCTCAATGACCACGGTTACGTATACTTAAACGAATACAATTTGTCCATAGAATGAATGGAAAAACAGCCTACTCGAACAAGAAATGAAATGTTGTATCATTCTCTTTGCATTGGATCACCATATTCAAATGTTCTTTCAAAGGTTTCTCATTTTATTCTTTTTTTCATTCTCCAGATTGCGTAACAAGGATATCTACTGTTTTTCCCCTCTAACATTTAGATACTCCAGACCTAGTAAAAGAAGAGCAAAATGAGTTGTACTAGAGTTGACCATCAAGATTTCAGCCATAATATTTACACCGTCGTTTCAATATTTATCCATATCGTTATACTTTGATAAGTGAGACTCTAATCAGTTACGATAATTGAATAAGTAAAACAGAGATGTTGGCTTCCGCCCAATTATCAAAGATATTAGTGTGTTCAGAGAATGTATTGTTGGCACGAGGAGCCTGAATCGTATGTTTTTGGAAAATCCACATCGAAAAGTCGGACGCCGCGAGCCGGAATCGAACCGGCGACACTCCGCTTACCGGGCAGATGCTCCACCAGCTGAGCTATCGCGTTATTCACACCGGACAGTTCGCACCGCGATAGCTCAGCTGGTAGAACATCTGCCCGGTATGCAGAGGATCGCCGATTCGATTCCGGCTCGCAGCGTCCGACTTTCCGATGTGAAGAATGCAAGTGGATTTTCCAAAAACATATTAATATGTCTGTGTAATTTTGCGTCAACATTACAAAGATGGTCCTATCCAGTACTTGGATCACTTTTTCACGTACGAAGAGAAAGAGGGGGAGAGAAGGAGTAATGACCGAGTGATGATCAGACATTTTACTGTGTTAACACCAGTGATTTTCCTCCTATTGTTCAGATCACATGAAATCCGAATACTGTGACTTCTAGGTCAAATAACTTTAACCGAAATGTTACCTTTTGAACTTGCAATAATCAAACGAATCCAAATAAGAATATACGGAAGCACGACACTTGTGGTTTTAATCACTCTTAGCTGTTTATCTCCAAGATTAGTCTGTTCAGCTCCTCCAAAATGGGAAAGATTGTCAAGATTTCCCTGGGTGTGTATCGGAATCTAGTGCAAAATGAATTTGATTTCATTGTTAGTTTCCGAAGTTAAGAGGTTGTTGAAAATTAAACTCGATACTTGAAACAGCGTGCTGGTTGATGAAAGTGGGTAGAGCACCGATTGATTCATCGGTTTCTTCGGTGACCATGCTTCATTTGAATAGCTGGTATCTATCTCACCGTTGTGCTTCTAGGAGGATAATCCAATTAATTTGATGAAGCCGACAATCAGCTGTTCTGTTTGGGTTCACTCTAGTCCAAGTGACGTCAGAGCAAAAGTAATTCATTTTGTTTGTTCCTTTCAAAGATGATCACGTTTTTAATCATTTACTTAATAATTTAAGCTCCTATCTAAGCCGGTGATGATCAAATGGTTTAGAGGGTTTGCTTTCCACCTCGGAGGTCCGAGGTTCGAATCCCCGCCATCACCGGTTACTTTAGTGGTAAACAGAAATCCACTGTCTTCCGGATCGTTACCACATTTGACCTACTGGGACCTTAAGTGGTTCTTTGACTCAAGTTACCGGTTCTATTTGACATTTATCCCTAATAGTACAGTGAGCATTGGTGGCTATATAGTGTATACCTCTTCTACTGCACTCATTCGCAAGAGTGTAATGAAAGAAGAAAGCATATTAAAGACCAGAGAACTCCGAATTAACGATCACTCTGACAGTCATATTGCACTTAACGCATCAAAGATATCCTACCAGTTTACTTGCACGAACGATAACATGGCAGAACAGAAGGACACTTGGCCTAAAGCGTGACCGAAAACATCACCAAATGACTTTTGCTTTCGCTGACTCAACTGAAATGAACAAGACGAATTCAGGCAGGAAATCAAGCGTTATCTATCGCGCAGAATCTGCTTTCAACACGGCATTCAGCTGACTTGACTGGTTCATTCCAAGTGCAATTACGCATAATGGATGCAAAATTGCTAACGTTTAGTAAAGCTGCGCTGATCGGGAGTGAACACCGTCTCTTTGTGTACAGAAACTATTGTCGCAAACGGTCTGCCCTTCCGGTAATTAGTTGCACAACCACACGAAAACCTTTGACTCATTTGTGACTAACATGCTTCTTATTTTTCCACTGTATGTACCATGTATCTCGTCATATATAGACTGATATATTTTACATACGCGATCGACAAGAGTAAAAGGAAAGCTTGCATCTCGCAATTTAGGTCTTCTTTCCGCTCTCTTTAACTGGATAAAGGAGACAAAATATATCGAAAATGTGGAGCCCATAGAGAATAGCAACTTTCCAACAAGTGAGTTTGTAAGTACGTGCATAATTGGCCGGTGGGTTGACCGGCTTTGGCAGCTGCTTCCTTATCGCCTAAATTGGTTCGATATTGCGAAAAAGATGTACCCATTTATTGCTCTTCAGTCTTGTGAAAGGAATAGAAAAATATAAATATCCGGTATCCCTTGGAAATTTCACGAGAGCTGGAACAACAAGTATCATCACAGAACGGATCGGAATAAACTATTTCGTGTTATTATCTCAACTGAAAAGAAAAACATCGCCCTAAGAGAAACCGGTCAATTTGACCACGAGACCGGTTCATACCGAAGGTTTGTCAGAGATCAGTAAGTCTGCCGATTTACTGCCTTGCACAGTCGTTCAACTTTCATTTTTATATGAAGGTCTTCATCCACTTAATTTCTTGCGAATAAACCAGGTATACGTGAATTTCATCTGTCTGTTCGATTCATCGAATGTTTTAGGTTCTTTGCTTGTTAGCCTGCCGTTTGTGACATCATTCTGAAAGACAGTGATCCCTGTGAATCAGAAGGCAGTTAAGAAACAGGATCTGCATGTAAAGTATAAATTAGGTATTGTGTTCAATTGTGGCTATAGAGTCAAAGTTTGTGGCTCATGATAAATTGCTGGGACAACAGGTTGCATTGTCGAAACGGATACGCGTCGGACAAACATAAATGGGATTTGATTGCTCACATCAACTACCTTCACCAAGGGACAGTTTAGTTGAGCACAGAAATAAGAAAATTAAGCTACTATGAAATATTTTACATTATTTTTGCCACGAATTCGCGATAGACTACTTCAGAAACCATATACAACTTTAGAGCTATGAAACACCTCAGGATATGTTTGTCGCTAGTCGAGGAACGAAAAGGAATTATTCTCTGAATATAAGAAATCCAGTACGAGCTAGATAGGTGTAGGTTTATTAAGGGGAGTTGGATTCTCCCTCACAGTGAGACCAGTCAATATGACATTTTGACAAGTATCAAGCGCTGACTGTGTCGCATTTACTTGTTAGGGACATTATATGACCATTTCCCCCAACTGAGCAAGTAGACAACGACGAGACTGATCAACCGATGTACTTCGTTTATCCTCACTGGAATGATGTACGAAATTCTACCACCGGACTGACCCACTCTGAATTGCAGAAAATTTCAGTTACATGAACGAAATGGCTAACATTAGGAGGGGTCAATTAGGTAATGTTTTGATCCAACAGTTAGTAACAGATGAAGAAATACATGAGAGAATTTTGAAGGCTGATTAGATTTTGCACTTGAAGAAAGAAAATCGTCGTACAGAAACAAGATGAGGACAAAACGATGGAAAATTAAGTTAACTTGGTTAATTAGGGCATTAGGTAGATGCCTCTGGTTTCACTTGACGGAAGTTGTGTGGCAGGGAAAGCGATAACTGGGATAAATCTAAAATTAGATACGGGAAAAACTACCGTCGATGCAGCCTCCGGAGAGGAGAGACTGTATGGTTATCTGACATGGATTTATCTGTCCCGGATTCCAATTTTTCCCAGGCCGAACATGAACAGTCAGAAAAAGGAAAGGAAGAGCAATATGCTACTCGGTTCACTGTTGAACATGCGGGCAAACAGAGACCACCTCGGGCCGGAGATAGCGAGGTCTCGTCAACGAAGTCGTCAAAGTAAGTCCGGTTTCCAGTTTGGCAGATGGCACTGGTTAGTTTTCCAAATGTTTCCCTTCCCTGTCGTATAAAACACTGATAAACATGTTTTAAACTACCCCCGGTGCTACCTACTTTTGGAAATTTGGAGAAGATTAGTTAGTCAGGTTTGAAACCGATGAAAATTTTATTTCTGATGCTCACCAGGCAACATGGAGGGAGGGGAATGAAGCCTGAGGTCCATACTTAGTGAGTGGGAGGTCTCCCGGAGCTAAGTAAAAGTGGCATTTGCCTGGAATGAAATATGCAACAAATGTTTTAAACTGAGTGATACAATGAGCTCATTAGAAATAACAGTGTCTTCCCCCTGATTGTCACACACGCTACTACTATTTGAATAATGATAAATGAAAGCTTGGCGGCAAAAGAAGCAGTCCGAAAAAGCCGTCAGTTCAGTGAATGGGTCCTAATCGGGATTTTCAGATAAGCATGTCAGATTTGTCTGTTTACATGAATGCACGAAGTTCAAGAAACGAAAATTGGCCGGATTATGGATGTGGAAGGATCCATCCAGAAAATCCCGATCCTAGAAACACCGGCATTCTGGGTGGGTGACCAAAATCATCGGTTTGGATGAGTTACCAAGATTTATTTGGGCAAGTTCAGACAGGAGGTTTGTTGCTTTGCCAGCCGTCCATTCGTACGACGAAATCAACGGATGATCCGATGGTTGAAATTACCACCCAGTACGAGAATGGGAAATTCGTGAATCTACCCTAACAGTTTCTCGGCCGTAGGCTTCAAGCTAATCGACGTGTGCAGAAATAAACTCTGAGCCCATGGTTGATGTTCGCATAAAATTAGGTCAAAAATAGGACTTTACAGTTCTGAAACGGTGAGCTACTCGTAGTGTGCCTTTCGGTTCTGTGTATTTAAGCAAGTGATCGGTAGCAGTCAAACGGCCGTCCTGGTGGACCTTATACCCTTCTGCTCCCGGGGTTCAAATTCCACGTATCCTGCAGGTCATTTTCCCCAAGTAGCACCCTCTAGCTGGTCATCACATCCTTTCTAAAATATACTGTCTTGAAAAGGAAGTAAATGAAATGTGACGACGCGAAAGGTAAAAAGATTCATGTACGAGGCCGGCCATACACAAATCTCATAAGAAATGTATTTGATTTTATGTCTTCGTCTCACCTCAATTTGGAGCCATGTAGATTTAGGGACTGAGAAAAATTCCCGGTGAGTAGTAACTATGGGGCTATTGTTTCATCACGTGTGTGTTATTTATTATGTCTGTGTCTATTATTTTTGTTTATCTTCAAATTTCTCCCAAAACTGACATCGCAAGACAAAGTGGAAGCAGGTATCCATCAACTGCTCTAACCATCATTGCCATTATCATCATCATCATCATCATCATCATCATCATCATCATCATCATCATCATCATCATCATCATCATCATCATCATCATCATCATCATCATCATCATCATCATCATCATCATCATCGTCATCGTCATCATCATCATAATCAACAACAACAACAACAACAACATCATCATCATCATCATCATCATCATTATCATCATCAACAACAACAACATCATCATCATCATCATCATCATCATCATCATCATCATCATCATCATCAACAACAACATCATCATCATTATCATCATCAACAACAACAACAACAACATCATCATCATCATCATCATCATCATCATCATCATCATCGTCAACAACATCAACATCACTGTTTTGCAGGTGAAGAAACCATAAATTAACCAGGTCCTCAATTTTTTCTTGGTGGGAATATTTTCACTTTGATTTTCATTAATTTTACTATTTTAGTTTTTCTAATGCAAATGATTCCTAATCAAATCGGACGTACTATGTTTTGCTTAGCAGCGTACAACAAAACTTCCCAGTTTCACGCCGAATACGCTATCCGGCTAACATTCCATTAGACCACCTTTTCCAGTGATTTGATTTAGTTACGGACGGTTTCCCGTGAAACTGTTGAACTGAAGGCAGAAACACACCCGTCAGCAATTCTTCAAACAGGGGCATATGAATGCCTACATTTGTATCATCTGCGGTAGGCTAGTCACGTATTTGTTCAACTATTTTCAGTGATTTTGCCTCCAAGGATTCTGAGTACGGTCCTTTCTTATTTCAATGTTTCATTTATGATCTGTACGAAATAGTGCTTCTTAGCTATTGTAAGCAATGCCCATTCAAAGATTAAACAGACTGTTGAGTAACAGAGTGACCTTCAGACGCAAACTGGAAGTAGAAAGTCCATGAACCCAGGTGGTCTCTTCCAACCGTCAGCAAAGTTATTTTCCCTCGTTCAGTGATATACTCAACAACAATAGTAACAAATTTGATCAATCAATCATAACATGAATACCGCAAACCTTAAGTAGACGTTCTGCCCCACCACACTGTGTAACCAAAGTGGAGAAACAGAAATTATCTTGCTTGGTTGTCCATGCGAGGCCTCGGCATCATGGTTGTCATTCAGCCCGGATATTACGCTGAGTTCTTGAGATTCGGAATATCCTTCATCCACTGCACTTGTGCTCACGCATTATGTAACCGGAATGTGCAATTCACTCTGAACATATGTTGAACAAATTTGCTGAACACAGTAGACATCTGAATTAATCTACCCACTAAAAGCATGCTTATCTACCTATTATTTCTTTTTGTTATGTGGTAACTGTACAATATTTCCGGGAGAGGGTCGAGGCCAAATAGAAGGTGCCAAATGGGAGCACTAGGATTCGAACCCGGGATAGAAGTGCTTAAAGCACATCATGATGGCCGTCTAACCACGGCCGGTCATTGTCCAGCCCTGGTACAACCGTTTTGTTACCTATACGGCTACGTCATAAGCAATAAGTGCAAACCCAATCTGGGTTTCATTTCTTATCGGTGACTACAGTATCAAGAAGTATTCAATTAATTTGTCATTTCCTAAACAAAGCCAAATCAAATGCAAAAAGAATATGAACCACGAATGGAACAATAACAGGCAGTCACTCACTTGCAAACTTCTGGAATAATATTCAGATTACTTATTTTAATTTCAAAGCTGGATAGTCTTTGGTAGAATTTTATTGCTCAATAGTCTTTATTTTCAGTGAATCACTAAAGCATCTTGGACACGGACTATGCGAAGCTAATTATGAAACCCGTAATAAACCCGAGTTTTCGTAGCTTCTATCTACGTCTCCAACAATGAGAATGAATTCTAAGCAAAAACAAAGCAACATTGTTATAGGCTACTGAGAAAATTGGGCCTTCGAAATGTTCAAGGGTCTCACACTGGTGGTGTTCAAACGAATAACATCGTGGAATTTAGACGGGCTCGATTCCAGCAACCGTCGGTCACCTCTCCATTCGGCAGCCTTCCATTCGCCATGGACCTCTTCCAGAAAAGTTCTTTTTTGTAATATATTAGACAAACAAAATGTAGGGGAATTTCATTGAAAAAAATTTCCAACTGCAAACTCTTATTGGAAATTGACTTATATGGCCACTGTCGCAAGATATCCTACACTTTACGGCAAGTGAAAAGACGCATCACCTTACTGCGGAATGGTTTTCTTTAAAAGAATTCTGATCCAAACAAATCATTTATTTTTTGAATTAACCAAAATCTGTTTTGTTGTGTGGGATGTCATTCATAGCATTCCCCGACAAGGTTGATCGTGAATGCGTACTACGAGTGATGAGTTTTGAGACGTCAAACTCAGCAGACTGAGTTTCCACGAGTAGCACCACTGACGCTTTTGCGATCCCTTCAAGTCTCATCACGGAGAATACAAACCAAATCGGTGGCCAGAATGGTTTACGATGCCATTTGACTTCTTTCCGAGCATAGCATACCTGACCAGTTGGGTTCGTTGCTTGATTCATTTTCAGATAGGCTGGACGGTGACGCAGCATACTCCTCTTCTGTCTTAATCACCGTAGCTTATGGGAATTCATTGGAGAATCTTCTCTGTGAATTAAAAAAACGATTTCTCGAAAGCTTGATCACCAAGTTGCAGATGGGATCACTAAACAAACTGAATGCATTGGTGTTTCAATCACCGCTTCTTGTTGTGACTTCAGGTTTTAGATGAATAATGCGAATAGATGGGTAGTCATATGAGTACCAGGAGATTACATTCTACGTAATACGAGATTCAACAAGCAATGTGAACGTTCAAATCATTGAAATACATGGAAGCAGTGTGTAGCTGTTTCAGTCTTGTTAACAAGCGCCATCAGCAGTGCACATCCACCGGGTCCCCACTGGGATTCAGACCTGGAGTGGAAGATTGTGAGTCTAACACATAACCATCAGGCAATCCGGGATGGCTTTCAGTAGTTTATTTGACATATACACCCCATGATAAGGCGCCATGAGTTGAACTTTCATATTGCACGGCGAATCATTATGCAAAACACTTAATCAACTACTACTCACAATCATACCAAAAAAGATCGTACCACAGTTTAACGGAACACTTTCACCGTACTCAAGACCCTATAGAGAAGTCGTCCATCGTACGAGTCGCATGCTGTGAGGGAAACGCTCTGCTAAGATTCATAGCTAGTGTCAGCAGGATGCTGTATCATTTACTGCATAAGTTCAATAAACTTTTGAGAGCCAACCCCGATAGTCTTGTAGTTAGGTTGGTCCATTCACAGTCGTTCACCGCGGGGTTCCAGTCCCAGTTGGGGCTCGTTAGATGTGCACTGCTGACGATTCCTCATATGACTAATGAAATATTCGTACAGTGCTTCCATGATTTTCAAAGGTTTAGACGTTCACATCGCATGATAAAACCTCGTATCATATAAACAGGTTGTCATGTATCGTACGGGTGTAAGCAGTATTTATTAAAGAAACATGTGACTGGTCGGCTACCAGAATTCTGTCTCCGAATTTACCAAAGTAGCGAAAAACTTGGTGTCCAGGATATTTGTTCTGATTTAACCAAAATGTCTTCCCTGGTGGGACCGCTATCAACAGCTAGATTACTCTTGAGTCACAAGAGAATGCAATTTATTACGATATAGTATGTAGTACATAATGTAAAAGTATTTCACAAGTATAATTGCATTATTTTCGCTTTATTCTCCGAGCCAAACATGTGTTTGATATTCCAGCAACAAGAATAGATTTCGGCCGGATATGCATTTATTTATTAGTGACGTAAGCTGTTTGTGATGAGTTTAACTTCCATAATTTCGAAGATTATTCACATTCGAGAATTATACTAAGTTTGGGCTTCTGAGCGTCAGATTTATCTACTATGGTATCCAGTGTCACACAGTTCCAAGCGTCCGCTGATTTCTACAGTACTAAAGTTACGAACGGTAACTCGCATGGAATTTTAAATGGCAACCCCGTTTTTCAATAAATGCTGAATTATTTCTACGAAAGCGAAAATGTCTGGAACGAAATTTGTTCGCCCAGTTATTTAGGACAGCATCCGTATATTTACACCATATTATATGTTTGGATACTGATAACTCGTGAGCTTTTGTGAACTGCCCGAATAGCCAGGCAGCTCTGCTACGGGGCTGTTTTGGTCCTCAAACAAAAGTCGCAGTTTCTTTCGAGACAATGACCAAGGTAGATAAGTTCTAGGTAGTTGTCTAAGCAACTGTACTTTCACCCGAAGACTGAGTGTCGGATGAAGTGTCCTTAGGCATACTAGAGGCGCGTTTGAATACTGCTGAACCCCTGTCATCTATGGTGTGGATATGGTATCCGGTTACCCACCAAACGTTAATTACGTGCTGCATCGGTTAAATCCACTGTTCAGCAAGACCAAGATATGCGAGGTCTGTGTGCATGAACAATTATCATGTTTGAACTTTCTCGCATTTGAAAAATTCCTCGAATATGGTTTCAAAACCTCGTGTCAACAATACCGAAGCTCGGTACATGAAACAAATCATTAGACGAGGGCTACACTTGCACAGTCTTACTGGGCTGTAGGGGTTATGACATGCTTTTTGTATGCCGCCACATATACTTAGTCTCTCAGTGTTCATTAAGGCTTACGGTGACTGGAAAATCAGGAAGAGTGATCAGCGCAAAACATGAGAGAAGGGTGTGAAACCTTGGTGGGTTGATTAGTTCACCTAAGGCGCGTTAGCCTCCCTGGAAAGAATCCAGGCAGCTGAACAAAATAATGACTTATAACAGAGGGATACGTGGGGGATATATCATAACCCGTGGGGCACAAAGCTGGTCTTCCATCAGAAACTCGTTCTATGGTCTGGATCTAATCTTCGTTTTGCCATGAGGTAATGAAGGTAAGATGTCTTTGATGATGAATATTGAAAGGATTCCGTTTATAAAGCTTATCTCCAAGATTCATATATATATATATATATATATATATATATATATATATATCTGTTAGATGTAAAAATTCATAGGTAGTCGTGCTTCGCCTCGTATGGTCAATGCCAAATGAATGACTTCCGCGCGAAAAGTATTAAAGCCACAACCCTATGAATAAAGGACACGTTATCTTGTCCGATACACAGTGGAATAACACAAAGAATACGTGGTCCTTGAGTCTCTGTACAAGGCTTCTCGCATTGTGATACTGTCTATTTTACAACAGCGAGACCAAGTTTCAGAAGCTCGCTGTCAGTGCACAGCTCCTATGTCACTCGGTTGTGATTGAGTAAACTGTTGACAGCTGATAAGACCCGCGGAGGAATTTGTGCCGTTCGCGCACATTTCAGAGCATCAGCAGCCACGGTCATACAGATAACGAATAAAAAAGTTGAATGTACCGGCTTCGAACAATGTTTTATGATAAATGGCAAGTACAGGTTGTGTGGTCCATAGCTTTTGTGTCAGGCACCTTGGTCAAGAATGAGCCACATATTTATGTCTCCGAGTACATGACCGACAGAAACAGCTGTTCCAAGTTGTAGTGATTTACATGATTGCTTCTGGCAAGCTATAGAAAAATACGAGACGCATGTTCCACTTGGTTAGTTTCGCCCTCACGCTCTCGCTCTCTTTTCATTTACTGTCGATCAGTACACTGTATTAGATGAACATGGCTAAATGAACTCGACCAAACGAACGACAGGTTAACGGTGTCCTTGTAGTAGAAATTAAACGCTATAGCTGAGTTGGTCTCCAACAATGATTAATCTTGTCCATAAAAAGGCGTAGACTTTTTGAATAAGGATTTGAAATTCTCATCAGCAGGTCATTTTTGTTAAAAAAACTCATTGCATACAGTGACAATATGCGTCTCTGAATTTCTCGGTATTGCTAAATCACTATTTGTTTCGATTCAAACCAGTTATTTCCGTTTTTGTCCAGCATTCTGTCCAGACAACTCACCTTACCCACATTGATATTTCTGCGCATGAACTTTGGCGTATTTGGCTGAAATGCTCCTCCGTATCAATAAGTTTACGTCTTTTCTAGTTATTCTTTGTTTGGTGTTCTCACCTTGAAGACGACAGAATTTGAAATTCGACCTATCCGCTCAAATCATTATCTAGGTAAACAATGACCTACCCATAAGGATGGATTCAAGGCATGTACGGGCTCAAGCAACTCAGATCTGTGATGGAAATTTTTCCCCGGCAAAGCAACATTTCTCAGCCAATACTCTTCATTACTCTATTCACTCTCGGGTTTGACACCGACCACTCCCAATTTGGCAGTCTTAACTCGCCGCGATCTCCTTTGTGAAACCTTGTCCTACGGTTATTTTCGTGAAAATAAGGTAGTGAACGAAAGGCGGAATACAAAAGTGACTATTTAGTTAGTGAATTAATTATAAAGATAATTGACTGGTCTGTTGGTTGGTTTGTTTACCGACCTAGTTGATGCCCTTGCTACCTATATGTTTTGTCTTCAATGAGATAATATTTCGTTGTTATTCATGGATTTTGGGTTTTATCAACTAAATGTGTGAATTACATTTTGATCTACTGAGGTTATTCATGCCGTTTGTACTAAAGATTCACATGACTAAACTGCTCAAATGCTTATCATTTTTTATCTGAGGTAAAAAACAATAGAAGCAATAAATGCTAGACGACCGACTACGTCGGTGCAAACGCAGGCAGGTTTCTCTATCAATGAAGAAGCAAGAACTACAATGGGACAAAAGATATCACAGAATATACCCCTTCTCAAATCCAGCTTACTTCGTAGTAGAAAGTTTTGGGAAAACCTTGATTCAGCTTCTAAGGATGATGTCACGTAATCGGATGGTGAAATATTCGCCACATTTTAAGTTCGTCAGGGACGAATGGTTCTAAACAAAGGAAAACTGTTGAGTAAAACTGTTTTTTTTTGCCTGAGTTACTTCATTACACTCCAGAGATTCAATGAGCTTTCAAACTTTTTTTCATAATTCCTCTAGATCTAGGCTCACAAACAATAGTCTAAAAACCAGTGTATTTTCTACACCTGAGGATGGAATGTACCAGAATAAAACACTTCAAGACCGCTAATATGCGGAACTCAATAATTCCTGAAATAACTACCCTCTTGCGTGAGAAATTTCCGTGTTGACAATCGGCCGTCTCAAGGGCGATGACACTTTTTTGCTTTTTGTCTGTAGGTTAGAGGAGATCACTTACAGATAGGTGTGGTACAATCGACGAGCATATTACCTGTTGAGTCAGTTCACATGCTCTGGTTATTCATGATTAGTGACATTATACGACTAAGATTAATTACTTATGGGTGTTACGAGGTAACTCGTCCGAAGGGTGGAACTTTTGAGCCAAGGTACAAAACTTCACAGAGGAAGGAAACCAACTCCAAAAGTGTATGATGCCTTTCGAATTTAGACACGGCCTTTCTACTGAACATCATATGAAAAGCAAAGCGACATCACATTACGCGAAATGTCTATCAACCGGAGGGCTGTCAGAATTTTGGATGGCTAAGCAGAATGATCCGCATCGTAAGAGTCCGAAACCCATCGGATTGGCCTCGTAGCTGAGCTGACCGAGGATGTGGTACTAAAACTTGGGAGGCTCTCGAGAACAGTTTTAAATCTTGTCGTGGTCAATAGCTTTCAAAATTTGGATCAGTTCAACAAGTAACCAATCATTTCTTCGGTGAGTTTACCATTACGGGCGAATAAGCTATTGAGCCACTGCTTAGCATGGTATTCTCACAATTTATTTGCAGTTATTTAAGTCTTTGGAGAGGCTTACATGTGACCAACATGGCTTACCAGGGATCGTGAGCAGATGACCTCGATTGGCCAGCTTAATAATATCCAGATAACCGGCACTGAATCTGCATACCATTAAATCGCTATTATCAAGGCTGGAACCCTGGTTTCTGAAATCATCGCCTAGATCGTACCAACGTGACAACGTACAATGAGGTACACCGAGCACAAAGCACTCTCTAGTTGACAGTGGCTGCACAACTGTTCAGATATGAAAGCACCACGATTATATATATATATATATATATATATATATATATATATATATATATATATAGTCATAATTGCTTACGAGTATTGTGCAGGATTGATGATACTGTGCTTGGTTGAGTGTCCTTTGGACTCCACCTCTCACCCACAAGCCTCGTGTCATCCAACCAACCCTACACTCGGAAGCACCAGGCTCGAGTTTTGCTCTCTTTGGAGCTCATCAGTGGTGTATTTCCTCCACCCAACCCACAGTGTGAACCCAGGCATTTTCACCTCGAAGGCTTGTGGGTGTTACCACTGCCTCACCTCAGTCCGGTCTGGGCTGATCCCACCCATCGAGTTCAGCTTGTTCAGATGTCGTCCTCTATAATAACCAGCTATACTCGACAGATTCGGAGGGAGACACGGTCATTGTCCCGTTAGCTCCAAATGAATGCCTTCCATCAAATCATGTCTTCTGCACAGGATAGGCCAAAGTATCCATATTCAAACCTGCATCGCGTTTGATATCAGCCCACGTCTGACAGATACTTGCAGTTAGTGAGTGGGATTGATGACATTTTTGTCTGACTGACTGTCCTTTAGACTCCACTATTTACGCAGAAACCTCAGTTCATCGGACCAACGGGAGCGAGGTCGCGCAGTGGTAAACACACACGACTTCGGGGAGAAAAGACCCAAATTCAACACCTGGGATCGGTGGAGGATAAACACCGCTGATGAGCTCTAACAAGAGCAAAACTCGAGTCTGGTGCTTCCGAGTGTAGAGTTGGTCGGATGATCCGGGGTTTACGCGTGAGAAGTGGAGTCCAAAGGACACTCAGCCAGCAAAGTATCATCAATCCAGCATACTACTCACAAGTAGTCGCGAGATATGTAAATATCCTGAGTTTAAATGATAATATATATTGGCACAAAAAACGACATCTAGAGTTAAGACTAAATGTTTGCTTAAGGAATCGGTGGTACTATCAACCTAATGCATCGATAAGTTCCAATTGCAGACTTATACCAAGGCTATTTCGGTTGTTAGGAGGTATGACCAATTTCCAAATTCTCTGTGTGTGGCCTTCCAGCAAAGCTAGTTGAGCGTAAAAGGCATGAAAGCGCGGAAGATTTTCAGGAGAGGGCCCCAGTTCCATCGAGCAGACAAATTTGACCATGTGGGTCAATTAAAGTCGCGACAGTGCTGCAGCTGGTACAACATAGCATTTTCCAATCACATTTCTTCTAATTCGAGTCACGCTAGTTATCCATGGATTTGATTTCACACTTTATCCAGAGACCGTGTTGAGTGTATTTTAGTTGAAAAAGCTTCGAGTTACAAATTCCAGCTCTGTTGCTCCCGAGGCCGAATAAAGTTTTCGAATTAAACCTGGTCCATTTAGTCTGTGAGATCAGCATTCCATAAAATCCTCTGGAGTTGGTTTCTGCGTTTAACTCCCTTTTACTCCTGAGACCAACCGTTGATTATCTACGAGTTCGAAAAGCTTTTTCATCAAGTACATCAGGTGTAGGATCCTTCAAAGTTCACAGTTTTGTTCAAGTAGCACTGGAATCCTTTACTGATCTGTCAGTTGGTTTGGGGATATCGCTGTCAGTAAAGTAATCGGCATCATTATATAAACCCACCATGACCGTCATGTGGAATGTTTCAGTGCTTTGTTTCATCTACACCGGTTCAATGATGAATTCAAATTCTGGGTATCGGAAATTCGATTCAGTTAAAGTTACGATCAATCTATTCAACTTTCAGATGCTTTCTTACAACAGATGTAAATATCTACAGAACTGGCAGCAAATGGAATGTCAAAAACTGATAATATACTGACAAACGAAAGAATTATTGACACATTAAAATCACCAAGGTATTGAGGACGACAATTTTAGTCCAGGATCTCAAAAGGTCGGGGAACTTAAAGAAATGTCATATCAATCGAAAATGTGTCCCTACCTGAGTCTATGCATAGGAAATGCCCTAGCTTTTTGCTCTAGCATGATGTGGTTGACTATTCATTAACTTTATTTTATTGTGAATATCTTTGATTCGGTAGGGGGTTTCCCATTTCAACCAATTAGCTACTATTAGCACGAACCATGAAATTACTAGGATGTCATGACCGAACAAGCTTCGGAGTGAATCGAAAGATGTGATGGGTTGAACGAGAAAATATAAGGCTTTGAGAAAGGTTACTCGCGGTAACCAAAAGCCAGCCTATAGTTTTTCCACCGACAAGGCCGTATTGTTGACATTATATTTTCTCACGAAATTATTGGTTCAAACAATTCAAGGTCATGTGTTCCGCAAAAAGCACATTTTTCTTCCTGGGTTCAAAGAAACCACTTTTGACTGGGACCTTAAGGGGAGAGGGGCAATATCATTCGATCAGTTCGTATAATTGGCTCTTCGTTGAATTATTTTGAAGCTCTAAATTAGATAAGCTGACAGAAGTTGATGAGCCAGCTGCCGTATGTGTTCAGCTCCACGAATTTTTCCCTGATGCCCTTCTGTTTTGGTCTCCAGTTCTTTCCTATTCACAAATGCATGTCTATCCACGTGTGTCGTCTACGATCGTGTAGGGGATACGCACGAACCTGCATGTTTTTCACCAGCTTCCTCTGCAGATAGGTGACTCATTTTGGTCCTGTGGTAATTATTTCAAGCTCATACCCACCTCGTGCCAGCTTCTCTAAGCCGACAACAAGGGCCTACTCTCTCTCCCTCTCTCTCTCTCTCTCTCTCTCTCTCACACACACACACACACATGCACGCAAGCACAGACACAACCAACTAGCCACGCAATTCACATCCGCGAGATGGCTGTGTAATCAATCATCGCTCACAGAGGCTTTCACAATTCTGACATCCATCATTAATTTGACACCTCATTTCAAATGCAAAACACAATCGCTGTCTGTGTGTGTGTGCACACGCGCTTGTGCTAGGTCGGTTCGTCCTTACTGTTGTTCTCTTGTCCATATAGTTGTCTTCACATATGGCCTTGAAATTCACACAACCCCTACATCTCTAAGAACTAGACAGTTACACTCGCACCCCACTACTTGTTCTTTACTATAACTCTTTCGCTCTCTATCGATGGAGAAGTGGGTGGTCAATTCTCTGAGGCCAGGTACTTTGGCAGACAGTATGATGCCGTAGAAGACCTAACTGATCCATCTAATGCGAACGAAATCCCTAACATCGCTCGCAAACTGTCAAGGTCAATGTTGTGACTGGAATATTGTGGATTGTTAATGTTGTTGTTGTTCTTCTTGCTATGGTAGCTAATGAAAATGCGGTTGACCAGCCGGTACACCATTTCATCCGCTAATGGTTAAACATCCAATCTGGTATTGTCCAATTTTGTAGTGTGTGTACAGCCCGGACAACTTCACGATAGCACCACAAAAACAGAACAGTATAAGACACAAGAACAGTCCCTGTGGTGAAGCATAGGCGTATTCCGAAAAAAGAACATTTACACCACTGTCAACTGGTGTGTAAGATGAAGTGTACGCACGCGCTTGGCTTGATACACTGCTTCAAGACGTCATTTGTAAATGTCTAGGGTTCATATACAGGTCTATCTGAGTTAACGAGCGTTTCTGTACGTGACTTGTCAACTGAGACCCCGAGTGATCAGACCGAGACAAAAGAGTAGCTGTCCCCGCCTTGAATGGCCTGTAGGTGGTAGAGAATTGTAGAGAATATCAGTGCATGAAAAAGATTAGAACAGGTGGTTTGCCGTTTGCCAATTTTTCGGGATTTTGAATTAATTTCACATGAAAAGATATATATTGTTTGGACGTCCCATATAATCTGGAAGGAAATCGAGTGGTAAGTTATCGGACAAACTGATGCCCTATGAAAGATACTGTCCAGCTTTTCAAAACTGTTTTGGTAGTATGGTTATTTTATAATTGTGAGTGCTGTTCTTCTTCCAGAACCAGTGGTTTCGCAAGGATTTATTCGCTTTTTCCACAAATCGATTATCTCTTTGAACCACGTATTCTCAACGAGGGCTAAAATCTGAAGTGCATGTTTATGAGTTGTGAACGTTACTTCGAGGGACAATCTTATTACGTTGAAATTCAGGGACAGGTTGATTATTGCGCGCACGGAGTTTAAGTAACTGAACAGAATTAATGCAGATGACTATCATCCCATGTTGCATTGTTGACTTGAACCAAACCATTGACGGAGCCAGCTTTAGGGTCGCCGAAAGGAGAATGTGTGCGACTCAGTATCATATACCCTGGTTTTGACGTCCCATTATTAGTCTTTTGATTCGCCCCAATGAGATTTCTTAACGAGGGAGATGAAACTGTTTAACGGTACTTTGTGATCAGGCAGAAGACTTGCCGGATAATGGTCGGTTTATCCGGTAATAGACTTTGAAACACCCGTAACGTCAGTTGGCACAACTGACCAGCTTATTTGTATCGAATAAGTATAATTATTATCACGAAGGTTTATCGGACTTTGCGAATAAGTGTGCTTTTCTCTTCATTCCATTTTGATCCTTCTACGGGTCTTTATCGCATTTTGATTCGCTCCGGTAACCATAATTCTGGTAGATCACGCGTCCACTCACGAGTTATACGTGAAGTATTCCACCGCACTTACCTGGTTTTCAGTGTTGATTTGAGCTTTGGTATTCCGGAATGAATAAATTTCTAAGCTGTTGAAATCCACTGTTGCTACTCATGCTAAATTCCCGTGGAAAATGAGTCAGGTTTTCCCTGCTTTCTCCAAGAAGCCTTTGGTTTTGTTAACTTTTGCTCAAATTCTAACACCATTAGAATTAGACAACGTGGTCGCCATTTCTGTGTATTCCACTCGAACAATAGTATTAACCTCATTAACTGAAAGGCAGTTGTTCCTAACTGGCTGACATGCCTCATCAGTGAATGCCAGTGAACAGACCTTCTGTCCGCTCTAACGCTACATTCATAAATAAAAGTGAATAATTACTTAGTAATAAGGATCAGTCTGGATTTATTTCCGTGATACTGGGTGGGTGCAGCGGAGTAACCATATCCGATAGCCAACAGAGTATACTGCCAAAAGTCAGGCACAACCACGAACCATGATAATTGTGCTATCAAATGATTCGTCACGTAGTATTACCGCTCAGCTCATCTCTGCAACCTATGGAAGCAATGTCACATGACTTGTTAGGAATCCCTCGTGACTCATTGGGACTCGAACTCAAGGTAGGCGACTGTAAGTTAAACGTTCAACATTCAGAATAAGCAGGCTGTCTGCTAACGGTTTGTTTAGCATCAGTAATTCATGATAAATCGTCCTTCTCTGTTAACTTATTCAACGTGCAGTATCGATGCCCAAATCACGGACTGAGTTGCTAAATTCACCTTTTCGGGTTTGCGTGTCACACAAACACACACAAGCAAATACTACGTGTTCTCTACCAGTTGAATCACAAGTTTTCGCATATGGATCATATTGTTTAGCCAAACAAATCACATTCGCACATGGGATAAACCATAATGATACAAACTGTTATTTGACTGCCCACATCAGGATTTCCTTCTGAATCGATGCCCGCCCAGTGTTGTTTCTCTAAACACGGTCAAGGTTTCTGTTGGTCAACAAACCAATCAGGCTGGTTTGTCTCAAGAAATTTCTGCGAAACTTGAAATAGCCTTTTCCTGACAATATAATGAAACAGAGTACAGATAGTCAATTATTATAAGAATAAATGTATTTATAGTTCATGAAATGCCGGTAAAATTACCTTGCTTTTCTGCTACAACTTTCGAACCAAACCGCCTAGGTTGACCAAATTTGGTTTGGTGATATGTCACCTCACTATAAGGATTGTAAACACGAGACGGATAAATCTATTTGTCCCGGAAAAAGTGTCTGAGAGAGTGCGAAATAATATTAAATCCATTTTTGGACGAAGGGCAAGAACAACGATCTGATTTGCAGACTCAACGACTTTGGTCGTTAGAGTCTCGTTTTCCATACTCAGGGATGCGTTGCTGAACAGTGTTCACGTCATACATGATTCTTGGATGAAGTCCATTCAAGCAGAATCCAACCGAATCTGGCCATTGTGCCGGAACATCAAGATCATGGACTGGCCCGTCCACAGTCCAAGTTCGGGCCCGACTGGTAGAGCTCGTGATCTATTAGTGACGCCAGCCAAGCCAATGGATGGGTTTTCAATGGTTTTCACGAGTTGATATCCGTCATCCGCGATAAATGGGATAGCGTGGAACTTGAAACCTTCCGGAATGTAATGGGAAGCATGCCTAATATTGTGTTTCAGTCAATACCAAAAAAGGTCACCATGTTTCTCTACCGGATATCTGTTTTGCCAGTAGTCCAGGGATGTGCTCAATGGCATTTTGTACTCTCGCTGACACTTTTTCCATGATAAATCAACTTATATCCTTCATACTCCAAGTTTGTTTGCTTATTTGGTAAAATAATGGGTCGACACATCAGCGGCCCTAAGCATTTTGGTACAAAACTTTTCCCCTTTTCGTGCACGGTAGACTGCATCATTCATTACAACTCCTTTTTCTGGGGCAGCTCCAAACAGACAAATAATTGCTTTCATCTGAGCAGACTAGGCTTCCACCTTTGGATCCAAGACAGACTGTAGTAAATCCGAATTTCTGACGGCAGAATATCCGAGAGAAGTCAGTTTTTTGGTATGCAAGAAAAGAACGTTACATTTTCTAGCTTTTTTCTGATAAAACAGGAATGGTGAACTTTTCACCCGTGGTTGAACGTATGAAGCTACACTAATCAGTACTCTGGAATCTTTATAACGTCTCAGCTGAAATACAGCCAAATCTATCGAGAAAAGTTGTTCATTTCTACGCAGCTCGATTCCTCTTCGAGACCACAAGATTATTCTATTTGATTAATATGATTCGTCATACCATGTGAACGCCTAGCTCACCAGTGAAAACCATTGGAAAATTGTACAGTTGATACATCCCTGTTTCGATGACCATTAGCACTTCGACCTAGCCCGCACCGGGATAAACGATTGGGAGCAGAACAGCTTCCCACTAGGTTATCCAGGCCGGCTGTCAGTTGTTCATTGAAATTATATGCTTCGAATGTTAGCGGAGCGCTTGTCGCAAAGTCAGCGACTCCTACGCTGGACGGCTTGTCTGTAGGGGGCCAGGTACAAGGAAGGCAACCTACAGAGTGGTTATTGAAGCGGCATCGTCATCCGAAAATGTTCGACAGTTTTGGACCCTATCAATGTACTTTTTTCTCCTCGAAAAGTTTGCTTTATCCAGTCGTGTATTCACTTATTGGACTTTAGTGTTTTTTTACTCTCCTAAGTGAACCCACTCTTATGGTAACTATTTCAATGGAAATGAAAATTAACCTGAAGTGGTGAGTGTTTTATCAGCAGCGGATATGAGCATTCGTTCGATGAATGATGTTGAAGTAGGCCACAGTTTATGTCCGAGCCAACGCTGGAGCAGACAGTTGTTTGGCTGGAGTGCATATCTGATCTCCGTAGGTTTTATTTGTGGTGCAGTGTTTTGTTCCACGACTATCGGTACTTTCTGTCCGTCGATAAACAGACACATCGGAAGATTAGCACTTTTTATCGGAGTTTTTGCTAAACCTTTCTGGTTTCATTTCGCCAGCCGTCGTTTCTAACGTTCTCCCTAGGCGTACCTATTTTCGGTAGTAAATATTCGGGGATTGCTTCAAGCGTGTTTTCAATGGTAAGATTTAGCATCGTATTGCAAAAATTAACAAGTCACGATCGGAACAGCTGAGCTGTAACAGAATGCCGCTGCCGGAAAAGCCGGTATCACCCATCAACAAAAATTTAGTTATGACACAATACAAGTTTTTCCTGGGAAAAAAGCCCTTGATGCAATCTACAAGGCATATAACACACGATTCTGCAGACCAGTGGAATTCAATGTTATGTCAGTAGTAATACACGTGCCTCAGAGCTATCGCCGTGGTTATTTTACATTCTTGCGTTGTTCCGACCCAAGCATCGTGTTACCTTGTTTGGCTGTTGCTTAGAATGCATGTGAACAGGGTATTGTTCCGGTACGGATGCTGCGAAATTATCCTAGACATATGTAGTGTATCGTCTCAACATTGGATTCTTTCTTCAATTACTGGTGTAGTAACGCGAATTACCTCAGTTTACCGATCTTCATATTCACTTTGGAGGTTATGAACTAATAGAAATCAGTTTTACTCCGCTTATTTACACTTATCCTCTTTGAATATTGTAAAGACGAATCTTGTGGTAGTCACAAAATCTGAAATGTGATTAGCCTTATTCAGATGCTGATATCATGCAGTGCCATCTTGAGTTGTCCACATGTATCCTGCGAAATGAGTCGACTTAAGATTACCATTTCCAGTGATTACTGTTTATGATGGACTTCTAGTAGTCGTTTAGGTACTCGTGAAACAATCCAAAAGTCGCCAAAAGTCCAGTTGTGGTTTTCAATACTGTTCTTTATAAAATAATCATAAATTTGACGCAGAAACTGTACAAATCTCAACGGCAACGGCTCTTTGAATCAGAGTCGGCCAAAAGCGAGCCAAGTTCACAATCGGGTAAAGTTCAAGCGGTCGAGTCTACGAAATGTCTGTAGATAATATGGGTCAAAGTTCATGGGACAAAATCCGCGCCCAAACCAGTCAGCGACCGCATAAGGTGGATGTCCGATGTGTGGTTCAACAAAGGAGCAGGTGTGGCCCCAAACGGTAATAGGAAACACAAACTTGAGATGAGGGTAGGGGGTCGAATTGTTCTTGGGCTAGAGCCTCGAGTTCAGCTGGTTTGTCAAATACAATGTTGTTGTTCACGTTTCATTTGCTCCTTCTTATACATTGTTTCTTTCTCGCTCTCTCGGTTTCCATCATTCGGACATTTGCACTTCATTCACGTGGGGCAAAGTAATCGAGACGATATCAGTGAATTGGGGAAGCGAATTTTTACACAAATCACACTTTTCAACGCTTATTCACTATCCAAAGCTGACTCAAGGAATAAGAGAAAAGCACGTATTATGGTTAGAGGCACAAACTGAATGGCATTTGTTTGTTTTCCCCCAGTCTTATGGGGCACTAGTTCAGTTGGGTTGCAATTTCTGGGCGTGAGTGATTGAGAAAAAAATTAAACCAGCTTCTATGCGCATCAATCTTTATGAGTCGTTTTCCTTAGTCCATCAGCAAAATGAAAATAGACCTCCATTGCCGCTTGGCGTGCAAGGGAGAAAGTCACTTCGCAAAAGTGGTCCCTAAGCCCAAATCATTTCAGGGAAAATGTGATGGTGTTTTGTGAGAAGAAGTGTACTGTAGTGTCAACGAAGACACCCTCTCCTTCTCACAGAAACCAGTCTAGCAATTCATGGAAAAATACCTACAGACCATGTCCTAAAAGTTCTGCTAATCGGAAACGAGTTGATTTTGGCATTCCCATACGCATAAGGATTGTGTTAGATGACGCGCACGAGGAAGTTAATCCTAATCACTGCATTAGGCATGATTCATCCCGTTTTTTGTGACCATGCAGTTCCTCATCACCTGCCAGTTTGAAAGATAGAGAGATAAGTCCGTCAATATTTTACTCATTCAATCAGTCAGCCAGTTAGTGAGACAAATTAGTTTAGATCAGGTGATGCACAAGCAAACAAATCCCTGCATAATCAGTTCATCGTACCTGTTTAGTAGTTTATCTAAACTTCAAGTCTCGTTGGAACTAAACGAATGTCAGGTAACTGAGTGGTTTCATATGATAACGTCACCAGTGTACTAACGTTATTCTCAAACCGTATAACCTGCCTGTCGATGAGAAATAACTTATCTTCATTGATACGGCATTCCCCCAGCAAGAAAAAAGCAGTCGGAATCACTCAAATTGTTTCTTGCTGAGAGGCATTGAATTCAGGAAGGGACATGGTCAAAAGGAAGCTGTCACACAAGTGGTTATTTTAAACTCAGAGTTTGCTAAAAGGATATGGATTTTAGGTTTTTCAACCATTCTACAGGGTAAGTTTAACCAGAAAGACAGTTTAATATTTGAAATTCTTGTTTTATAACGTTGAAACGACTTCTTACCGTCAAAGTAGCAATATTGACACCGTAACTAATTTGTACAAGGGTTAAACATCATTCTAGAACCTCTGGGTTTTTGTTCTTGTAAAAATGTAGATATATTAAGCGCCGCGGTGTGTTATCTCTCTAGTCCAGCCACATCATGTTCACACACAGATGAAACGTTACAAGAAAAATGTTAAATAATGCGGCTTAGATAAAATTCCGAATACGCGTGTAATTTTCCAGCCATACAAGAATTCTTTCGTCCTAGGCAGTTGGTTGATTGTTCCAGCGTCTCATCAACCCCTCGAACATGCTGTTCACCTTGCAAACGTTAGGATTGTTCTCATAATGAACTCCAAGTTGGGATTGGTTTTCGAAACTGCTCGGATTGGCGACGGCCAAAGGCTTCAGTTTTTCACCCAACACACTCCAGAACAACATAATTATCAACTGGTCTTTTGATTTTTCTATGTCAGAAAGTTTTCCACCTGCTCGAGCAGTGTTTCCGTTTGGCCTGTTTCGAAACAACAAGCCTGTTTCATTAACGTTGGATATGCTGTGCGACTCGTGATTTTACGATGCGTGATCGCAAAATTCATCAAGAGGTGATACGAAGGCGGTTTACTAGCATCGTGATTACCTTTCATCCCATCAATGTCTGGATCACGTTGACATGCGAATGATACCGAGATTTCAGCATGAGCATGAAACCCTCCCGCACCCGGTCAACTGAAGTCTCTACCATTATTGCTGACTGACCCAGATAAGACTCGGTAAACATGTTTAGAATTTGCCAAACTCGGTGTCCTAGTGATTCTAACTTATTCTGTCGCATGACAGCGCATGAGTGCAATAGATGGATTACGTCCCATAGTGTTAAATACCCACTGCACTATTAGGGATAGCCGGCAACCAGACCGTGAGATTTGGAGTAGAGAAACAGGGAAAGACTGCATAGGTTGTAAAAGCCAGTCTTGAAAAAGGTTACCCGTGGTGACCGAAACGTCGATAATTTACCAACGACTTCGGCTATGCTATGCTGTTAAACAATAAAATTTAACTGTAACATTTCACTTGGCACATCCGTTTTTCGTTACACTCCGAACCGATCTCTGTTCTGACATGTTAATGTTTCTTGTTCAGTTCTGTGGGGTTTATTGCACGATGGAAGACTTTCTGTGGAGAAAAATTTCCTGCAGAAGGATTATTTCAATCAGAGGTTATATTCAGGAGGGAGCTCTACTGTAGCAGTGAAAAATGTGAACCGTTGAGAATGAAACCTAACAGCTATGAGAATATTCGCGACCGTCTGGCAAAAGGAGTATATAGACTGAATGAATGAATTACCTTCCAAAGGAAGCCTGTACGATTTGTATGTAATTGCCATAAATTTAAAATAATCACTTCATTTATTTGTTATACAAAATGGAAAAGATTTCTAGAAGGGACTACGGCCGAACGAAAGTTGCGCGATTGGGAGTGTCCGGCCTTGGCGGGAATTAAATCCGTGACGTCACTGGCCAAATTCCACGATTATGACATTTTGACCAATGCCCGTAAATAGGAATACCAGTTTAATATAATATTTTGATGAAAGTCCCTCAGCTAGAATGAGGTTTTTACGGAATCGTAAGAATGCGTGAACGATTTAATACAGCGAAGGTGAAGTTCCAGACCAAATTGGGTCAAAGCAGATACCTAGAACCTTATTCATGCATCAATCTGAGACGATTCCACGGCATGCTTGTGCTAGTTTGCCATAAAAATTGCAACGATGATGTACAAAACCACGGAACATTTAGCCGATGCCATCCTATTACTTCAAAGAAGTATTAGGTCAGGTATGAGGAAGTAGTGCCACTAGGGGCGACTGACTGTACATGATCATCATAAAGAACTCGAATATGAGGGAAATCCGCTGCATTGAAAAGTGAAAAAGCTGGAAAAACAGAAACGGACCAGCTGGACGCCTAATAACGCTGATATACCCATGCTATCTAATCAGTTCTACACCAAAATTTCTGCAAAATCCAGACGGTCATTTTGATGTTTACAATGTAGATGAAAAATCTAGATAGACCACATTCCAATTTTAATGGCAAACTTGATGACGAACCCACCACAACCACTAAAAGCACCATATTTAGTCAAGCAAATTTATAACTCACACACTTAAGACCTGAAAAACATTAGTCTGTGAAGCGATGTGTAAATCGAAACTAATTTAGGGAAACGTGAGCGTTTGTTAAACCATCATGCAGCCCTTCTGCTTGACGTATCGGTATTCGATAAAGTTGCCTTTCTAGTAACTGTGAATTCTCTGTGTATACGCGAACGTGTGCAATATGCAAGTAGGAAGTGATAATCAGCTCGGTTCCTTCGGTCCAAGACGAATAAAGTCAAGTCGAGGAAATGTGTTATACGTAAGTGAATATTCAACCTTCACAGTACTGCGTAAAAAAGAAAGCCGGGGAAGCGCGGGATTTTAATTCTGAAAAATTTGTTCACTTTTGCTGAGGGATCTCGCAAGTCACACTGAACTTTTGTGGGCTCCGTGCCAAAAAATGTTTCTGTAACGAGAATGGGTAAAGAAAGTAGAAACGTATTTGGGGAGGTAGCTGTGAATTGTATGTAGATGTCCGGTAACACCCAATTCGTGACATGATTTGGAAAAACTGAGAAGAAATACGCTATGAAATGTGTTTCCATGGTAAACCGCTGTATCTGCCGATACGTTGAGGAGCTCTGGAGATGAAGTTTTCTTCCTTTACAATTAGACCGGGGACTGTTAAAGCCAGCAGGGTGGAACACATGAGCAAACGGAACGTTTAATAAAAAAAGCGAGATAGGAAACAATTAAAGATGGTCAACCTAAAAATTAAGGTTTGACTTAAAGAAGGTATAATATGGTCAGACTATTTTGGACTTCGTGCTATTATTACACGAGAATGCTTTGCCAAGACAGTTCAGACGATATCCTTCATTTATACGTATACGTGGAGTAGATTACACAGTATTTGTGCATCTGCCACTCTTTGGAAGTAGAAGTTAATCTGCAAATTTGCAAGAGTTGAAATCCAGTTTGTGATTGGAAGAGCAGTCCGCTATATCCGAGACACCTTGCTGCAGAGAGGGGAACAGTGTTCTGATCCAGTCCTAGTAGCTGTGGTAAAAAGAATTTTTTCCCTTCGAACCACCTCATTTTATCACACAAAACAAGCAGTTTATGTACGGTAATAAGTAACCATGGTACGAAGCGCCCTGGCCTTGAAAGCTTTTCACAAAGGGTCATGTGACTCGCCCTTCTGTCGACCTACTCAATTGGGCGAGTTCGTACCTGTCGGCCAAAACAACTACTTTCAGTTCACTGGCTGATTTCCTTTCGTTGGGTTGAAACACCCCGTGGCTCCTGACTGAGTGATTCCGTTGCGTTAAAAGAAACCCTACTCTGGGCTTCTGATTGCACGATTCTGCTTGGTACGGTGAGAATGACTGCTGGGGGTTGATTGGATGATTTTGTTCAGTTCTGTCACGAACTGATAGGGCTATCGACCTACCTCGCTGACCTGAACTCTGTCATAGATGGAGGGCGGATGACGAGGTTCTGCCTGCTAACTGAACTAGGCCGTTTATCGATATCACCTGATACCCTCGTACGGAGTCGTTGGAATATCAAACATAACATAGCCTGGATATTTAATAAGAAGTCACTAAAAGTGAGCATGGTAAGTAGGTAAGTAGAAAAGAATAATGGTCATGACAAGGACCAGTATGAGATGTCTAACGCGTAAGATGCAGGGAGGAAACCATAGCACATTAGCACGTGAATTGTCAACGTTCAACAATAATTGATCCATAAGGCAATAGCCATTGATTTTATATAATCGGTGACAAGAAGGCGAAATAATACTCCATTTCGACAGAACAAAGCTTATCTGTAACCTAGGAAGCAGACTGTCGTGGCTGTACTCATTCAGTCCAATGTGGACAGGATATCTGGTTCCAAACAGACAGGGAAATCAGTTTATTCAACCATTAACCTCGCACTTCAGTGCTCTGGTTTTGGTTGCTACCTTCCGGCATCCTCCAATAAAGAGCAAAAGAATAGAAACAGTGATAAAGATCCAAAAATTCGAAGTGCCAAGAGGAAATCAAAAAGTCAAGGAAAGAGTCCGAATGCAACCGCGACACTGACCGCGACACCTAGCCATATCACTTAACGTCTCCAACCATTCAGTAGGTGGGTCACTTGGACCCTAACCTGGAAGTCTAACTAGTCCTACATGGCCATATCCACCGGTCAAGGTCTTCATAACTCTCTGCCATGTCATGGACTGACCACCTCGACCTACCTTCCAATCACTACCTGTCTCAGAGAACAGCGTACGCTGAGGAAGCCCATTGGCTGACATGAGTAACGCATATCCCAAACACCTTATTCTTTTTAGATTCAGCACTTGATCCAGAGACTGACCTCTGGTTCCCAACATCTTACGTCTAACTTCAGCATTACTGATACGGTGTTTCCACCATACTCGGGCAATGCTACGGAGACATCGGTGCTTGAAAACCGACAATCTTCGCCTATCTTCTACCCTCAACGGCCATGTTTCTGAACCGTACAGAACAGACCTAACCACCGCAGTGTACACTCTACATTTAACAGACAACCGGATGTCAGGTCGACGACACAGATGACGGAGGTTAACAAAATCCAAACGCGCCTTCTGTATGCGCGATGACACTTCATCCGATATCAGTTCACCTGGTGAGATGTAATTTCCCAGGTCACAAAATTTATCTACTTCAGCTAGAGCTTCTGCTGCCAACACAAGGTTTGGTGTTGAGCCAACCCAGTCCTGCAACAGCAATTTACGCTTTGAAGGTGCAGAACTCATCTTAAACATTCGTACATTGTTGTTAAGGCTATCTAAAAAAGCTTCAACATAATTGGATCTTCACTCAGAAGAACAATATCTTCCTTATATTCCAAGTCAGACAGTTTACTGCCTGATGAAAGATCGACGCCGCTATTCTCACACAAGGATGGGACTATCTCAAGAATCAAGGCAGTCAAAGAATTGAAAAGGAAGGGCAACTCTTACGAACACCACTTCCCGTGGTGAAGTCGGGTGAAAGATCGCTGTAAGCACGAACTGGACTTCGGCGGTTCGCATACAAGAATTGGAAAAGAGAATTAAACTTCTCTGGAACACCCTTCAATAAGAGGCAGTGCCAGAGAACTGTGCAGTCGACTGAGTCGAACACCGCTTTCAGATCAAGAAAGACACAGATTGTGGGCCTACAAAAGATGTGTATGTGCTCAAAGGTTTGCCGAAGAGTGAAGATATAGCCGATACAACCCTGAACGGGTCTGAAACCTGCTTGGTCCTCACGCGTCCACTTTTCGCGGGCACTGGATAATCGGTGAAGAATAAGACCGGTGAGCAGTTTAGACGCAATGCTGACCAAGCTAATTCTTCTGTGGTTTTCACAAGTGAATCTGTCACCTTGTTTGTAAATCGACACAATAACTGTATCGCTGGTCAGGATCGAGGGTGTTTGATTGAGGTGGCATCATTGGTATCAATACTTTTAAAATAATCACGGGTAATTGGTGGCCAAGGTAGATATCGTAAAGTGATGTGATGAAATTCACTTGCAGCAGACTGGTGTTGTTTTTCTGTCGTAGGCTCTGGTAGAACAAATCAGAAAAATTGCAGATGACGTTGCTGCATATTTTTTCGGCACCACTGACAGTAAAATATCCAGCCCATTGGTTTTTACACAGTGCAGCTGGAATAAATCTTTGCAGATATCAGAACAGCACATCAACGTTGGAAGTAGTTCCAGTGACTTCACTGAAACCAAGTGAACTCTTCTAGATCCAAGTTTGGAGTGCTGTCGGCTGACGAAATTCTACGAGGCAGCTTCTTACCATATTCCGGGTTTTGTGATCACTTCCCTCGCCTAGTGATGATTGAGGATACATTGCCCTGAATCTTCGTAATATAGCTGCAGTCAATTTTAAAAGTGATTTCTCGAAAATGGGGGGAGGGGTGGTAAAGTACAACGGATTAGGATAAGTGCTTCATGCGGCCTTGTTCGTCACTTGCTAATAAAACAATGAAAGGTAGGCGATGGTCAGAAATGCGTATAGCTTTCCCGGGCCTTCGGAGTCGATTCAAAGTGATCATCTCAGCCAGAAAGCGGCTATCCGCACTTATCACTTGGCGACGAATCTCGTCACTACTCCCCCGATTTTCCCACTGAGCGCTTGTGATACTTTGGAGATATCGGTCTTTGAAAACAAAAAGTCACCGAGCTTCGTCAACTTAGAGTGATGAGGCCTCTAAAAGACGAAGTAAAACGCAACGAACCGCAACGACGTATACCCATCCCTTAGAGGCCAGTTGGTATCAAGGCGGCACCGCAAGCAACGTAGACTGATGAGAGCTGTTCTGAATATTTATGTTCTAGATGGGATCTCCTCTCCATTATCATTTCCAGAGGTAATCAATCTCCCGATTCATTAGAGCTATGGACTTCTTCTTGCTAATCCCGAAAGAGATTTCAAGTACGGCCTTCTCTCAGTCCTGTCAAAGTGCTTTACTCTTGGTAGGCGCAAAGCGCATTCCACAAACGGATATCTAAATCACCAAGAGGTTCACATCGTGCAGAACTGCCCCTGGATTTTCATACAACGAGGCGAGTTCATCGAAAAATTCCAAATCAAAATCCTACTCCCTGGAGTGTGTTCTACTTTCCCATTTGGTAGGACAGACAGGGCATTCCGGAGTGTATCATCCATGGACAAATTTAAATTAAATGAGGATATAGGGCAACTTTGTCAAACCTCGTTACAGGCAACAATGAAGTCGAAAGTTGGTCGTAGATTCTATCTCTTCCTTCGTGGACTGGCTTGGAGGTCTCCTCGAATAGAAAATGCCTAAAAGGTCGGAAGCTTCTCAACCATTTAGGCTCTTTAGTGTTCTTGTTCACTTTGACGGCGAAGTAAAACACTAAGTGAACTAGGTGCAAAGAGAAGTCAGCAGCCCATTTAACTCCCCTGTACTGCTGGTGAGAAAACTCAACGGGAAATTCTTTTTAGTACCAATTTTCTACATGTAAGCGATATCGCTGTGCACCAGCCGGGGCCGGTGTCCTCTGTAGCATAAATATTCGAAAAACTACAAGCACTTACCATATTTCTTGGTGATCAACATGCATTACGGATATTAGTGAATTCCCCCAAAATAGAGTGAACCCATAGAAAACTGCGTCCAGTATCAGGGCCAATTAATACCGCTTCTTAAGTACGGTATTTGGATTGTCAGGGGAACAGTTTACCTTCAGCTTCCTATTGCTCAGAACGTTATGTGGACCACCAAATGTAGCTATTTGTGGAGATGTTACTGTTATCTACAATCGAAAGATAAAGCCTAATAAAAGGACAATGAAGAGCTGGAAACTTCGAAACGGGAAGAGGGAGAAGTGAAGACCAAAAACCCCAACGAAGCCCGCTGCTTTTATGGAGAAATTCAACACAACAATTGAAGAAACAAGGCAGGTTCGTCACCTGCAATCGTCATTAGTGCGTTAGACTACGGGTCAACCCAGGCACCAGTTGAGACTAACGACCAGAATGACTTTTGCTTGATGGATACTGCAGCAACTGCTCTCTTAAGTGAGCCATTGCCAGACGATAAAGTGCAAACGAGTGCAGTTGCGATGGATCCCACGGGTTGCCATGTTTTGGATCGCGATGGAACAGCACAACAAGTGGTTCTCAATGACAGTGAACTGCACGATTTTGTGATGCCATACGATACCAGCAGGACAGTTTCAGGTTCACTGTAGGTGGTAATCAATCCTAGTGGTTGTCGTCTTTAAATAAAGCTCGATTGGATGCCATTATCAATCAGACGAAGCACGCCACTGAAAGACTAATGGGCCTGATGGTCATGTAGCCACGAGAAGGCACTCAGAGAAAGAGAGAAACAAAGGGACGAATCATAATCCGGTAGGTCTTCTGGATTACAAAAACCAATTTTACTAATGGTACCACTGGAACAATGGCGGTAAAAAACAGGTGTAACATAAAGTACGATTACAAGAACACAGGCAAGAACAATTTTTTCAACTTAGGACTACTAACCAGGGATAAAATGAAATGGGAGAGTTTCTTTAAGGGCTCTGCGCAGCAGAAACGGAAATTTGGAAGGTATATCGATATAAATAAATACTTTAGTAAACTCCGAATATTCCCACAGGGCACATAGAGAACAACATAAGGTGGCGAACAAGCTCGTTTTCAGTGATTCGTAATCATGCCATTACATCACATTTTATATGAACAGTGTTAGGTGAACAGAACAGAAATCAATCTCGCTCATTAAGAGCATGGCGGCGTAGAGACACACGGGTGATATTAGCACGATTCCTTCTCAGCACTGTCCAATATTGTTTAGGATATTCTGATTTCATAATACAATCGTCAATGAACTGAACTAGAGTATATGCCACTGCCAATTTCGTGCTGAACTTAATGTAACTGTTAAGTTCACGAAGTACACCTGGGCCTTCCGGAGGACGAGCTGAAGCAACTCCTCTTTGTTTGCGCGTTTAACGTGCAGTTTAAATTCAATGACGAAATCTATCGTCAAAAAGACGGAGTAGCAATGGGGTCACCCTTGGGACCACTATTCGCCGATGTTTTCATGGCGAAAATTGAGAACAATCAACTGCAGTCCACCATCAGGCAATGTGTGCTTTATAAACGCTATGTCGATGTTATAATGTGTGTGGTAGACGACACCATGGACATAAACTTTATGTTAGACACATTCAACACAGCCCATCCTAACATCAAGTTTACGATGGAAAAAGAGGCAAACAATGAAATAGCCTTCCTAGATGTGCGCCTAAGCCGGCGAGGGGATGGCTCAGCTCAACGATCAGTGCACAGGAAAGCAACGTGGAATGGGCAGTACATTCACTTCGAAAGTTTCTTGCCACTCCAATTTAAGCGCAACTTAATCCGTTGCCTGATTAATAGAGCGCGCAAAATTTGTACTGAGGACACACTGGACAACGAACTGCTTTCTCTGCGCAATGTGTTCCTGAAAAATGGATATCCGGATCGTTCCATTGATAAGACAATGCGACAAGTGGAAGAAAGAGCGAAAACCACAGTTGTCCCAAAAAAGTCAGTATACATCCGCCTGCCGTTCAAAGGTGATATCCCAGCGGATATTATAAATCGCAGATTATCAGGAGCTGTCGACAAAACATTTTACGCAGCAAAGCTCCACATTGTATTTACATCAAAGTTCCATTTTGTATTTACATTAAAGCCGTGTGTTTTTATGATTAAAGGATAAGGTGTCAGATTCTATGGCCTCTTTCTGTGTGTACTCCTTTACTTGTTCTTGTGGGACAACGTACATTGGCCGTACTACCAGACACGTATCCGAACGAGTCCGTGAACACCACCCAGCTTGGTTGAGCACTGGAGCAATCAAAGTAATGACGAGCGCTGTGTGTTCACACCTGGTTCAGTCTAACCATCCAGTGAATGTGACCAAAGCATTCCGGCCAATCTACAAAGTCCGAAGTGGGCAATCAAGACTGGTGAAGAGCCGTGTTCTAGCCACAGCGGAAGCGGTATGCATTCGTCTCTACAATCCCCTGTTGTGCGCCCAAAAACAGTTCGTGCAAGCGCTAAGGCTTCCCTGGTCCACCCCCTACCCACAAACTAACCACAGATCCGTTGATCCGACTAATGACACCGCAGACACCCATTCACGGTCCAGAGACGGATCGAGGTCACGCATGTGATAACTGATCCCCTCTCCCCCCGCTTTAGTAAACATAGGAACAGATAACGGCAAGTGGGGATGAGTTGTATGCAGTGCTTAGCTATTCACTAAGTTTGAAACATTAGGTTCCCTTGATCCAGTTCATCAAACACAGATAGAAGACATAAATTGCGAGATGCAAGTATTTCTTCTAATCTTCTCAATCGCGTACGTAAAACATGCGATTTCGTGTTCGAATGGGGCACAGAGCAAAACAATGGAATAGATAATGTCAAGCGAAATTAGGAAACGATTCGATAAACCTGATTGGTTACCGCCACGGCAGGCACACATTGTGGGTCAAAAGCTTCTGTGCACACAGTGGAGGCCTAAATATACTCATCAACACAGCCTCACAAAAAGCTAGAAGCTTTGGGTTCCGATTCCACGTAATCACTCGGAACGCTTGACCCGGATCAATCCGATGACGAAAGGTCACAAGGTGCTTCGCGATCGATTAAGACGGATTTCTCGTCGTCGTCTGTTGTCCGGGCGGAGAATGACTCATCCACTGCACTAACCACTTCGGTACATGCTCCCCCATTCTTTGACTGAGGCACCAATCCGTTCTGCCTATGTAGGTGTCACCGCAGCTGCAGGTGAAGTGATAAATGACGTGAGAGGCATTCAGGTTCGCGACACTGTTTGAATGTGCTTGGAGGTTTAGTCGTTTGGTGGTTTGCGAAATCTGGAATTCTGCCGCCAAGTAAGTGAGCTTTAGAGCACACTTTAGATTTTGGCTCTGTGCCCCATTTGAACACGAATTCGCATGTTTTACATACGCGATTGAGAAGATTAGAAGAAATGCTTGCATCTCGCAATTTATGTCTCCTATCTGTTTTAATGAACTATTCACTAACTGTTGTTTTTTAAAGGCTCCTGATCGCCGAGATTGGTTTTTAGGTTACATACGTTTGATCACCAGTTTAGGCGACGTCGTTTGTGAGCAGGTGCTACACATGAACACCGAGTTTCAAAATTAATGGGAACCGTGTGTTTTAATTTTATAGAAATACTTTAGGCTGAAAATTGAAGATAACCTCATGAACGGAGCAACCGTACTGCAGGTTTTTGGCGTCAAGGCAATTTCCGATACTTCCCGGAAGTTTATCGGTTCATACATTATTTATATCTATGCTGAACATGATTACTTTCGAGAGCTTTCCTGTATCACTGAGATTGAAAATCAGAAATCCGAACCACTCAGCATCGCATCCCCCCACCCTCGTTTGACCTTTACCAGTACAATTCTTGCCAGTCATCTAGTCCGGATATATGGATTAGGTTGGTAGTCTTCGCAGGCTCCCGACTGTCTGCCAGTCTAGTCTTTCTAATGGCTGACATCCCTGTTCCGCACTAATGATATCAGCTCGAATGGTGATGAAGCTTTTGACAATCTGAAACGGAAGCTCCTCCATTCGGATGACATGAACCCCAAGGAGTGTTTCAGTCTTGCGGCTCACTGCCTTTATTCTATGTCAAACAACATCCATTTACTCGTGGATATGTAATGATTTCGACCAGTGAAAAATTATTTTGCCCACTGGCACGTACAACTGTCATCGGGAAGCTCGTTGGCACGATATATATTGGCCGGCTTCGGGATTTTTCTCTGAACGTCTTTTATAGAAATCATACTCAAAAGTTGTTTTAGTCCCCTGGGAGTGAAGTGTAAAACATTCAACTGTTACGTCAATTTTCACATCCCTGACTAAGTATGCTGGATGCAGTACTCTTTCGTGGGAATTGTGCGTGCACCATTTGCAAAGACAAGGAAAACTCGGAGAGCCGGAGCTCAATAAGTGCATAAGCAAGCACCGATATTTACCCCGATAAAGGTGGGTTTAGTGATCCATGTCTGGACGTGTTACACATAAGACTCGTGAAATTTGAAAAGGTGACAGATTTCATAATGATAAATCTTTATGGCAACCAACTTTCCATTCACGGTATATTCACGACAAACGAGGCACTTTAGGTCCGTCTACTTACCAGCAATTCGAGTTTTCTACAACAGTTTTGGGATACCGGTAGAGCAATTCTATAATTGGGTTTGATAAGGAAGAAGAAATTCATTTTCAACAACTCTCTCTCGATATATATATATATATATATATATATATATATATATATATATATTGTAAATTACTTTTTGTAATTTGTATTTTTGACGATATCTTCGCTTGTCTTACTCGTGAGTAGCGTGTATATGCGTCATGAACCTCGAATACTTGTGATCCAATTCTCTGTTTTTACTGTACTGACACAGTTCAGATTGACCCCTTTCCGACGTATGGTGCGTGAACATTTTACGTTATATTCCCGACTCGATTGTTCTATGATTGTACATTCCCCTTGTAAGAAAATTTTGCAGAACGTTTTACTTACGCTTCTTGACCCACTGTCTGCACCGCAACCGTGCTGCGCTACAGTTTTGCATGACTCCTTGCTGAGTGGACCGTTTATGACCGCGCTGTCCCGATTTTTCGGATAACTTTCTGTACTGTTGCCCTTGGTTGCTCACCTGGCTGTAAGTCATTGCATTTATGTATTTTTATGTATTGCATTGTTTAGAACCACGAAATTACGATAAACACGGGTATACATTTGGAATTTGTTCTGCTGCCCGTAGCCGTGTACAGCCCATATCGTGCGTAAAGCTAGTGAGACCACGTTTTCTGCTATATTGAAAGTTCAAGTAATCGGGATAGTTTCTACAGTTAGCCAGGTGAGCAACCAAGGGCAACAGTACAGAAGTTATCCGAAAAATCGGGACAGCGCGGTCATAAACGGTCCACTCAGCAAGGAGTCTTTCGGCAAACCAGGCAATTCATCTTCTACCGCCCGTGCTTGGCGGACTTGGATGACTTCCTGACCTTCTAGCGAAGTTAATGCAAGGGATACAGTGCGCGCCTTGGTTACAGTTTGCTCCAGCACGGAGCCGTCACTCAGATCATCGATACATTTTCTGGCAATCACGTGAGGCCTGCCGAACCGGCGTTCTAGTATGCGTATGGCTTCGTCGTAACCTTCCTGCGGCTTAAGGACCGTGCACCACCGCATGGCTTCAGCTGGTTCCCCCTCACAAGCCGAAATCAAGTAGTCGAGGAGGTAGGCGGGGTCGTTATTGAACCTGGCGACCGTAGACTGGAAATTTCTCATGAAACCAATGAAATCCATGGGATTTCCATCGAATGTGACTGATCGGGTATATATATATATATATATATATATATATATATATATATATATATATTCATAAACAGAGACAGGTAAACAGAGGACATAATTAACTCCAGAATCACATTCGGACAGTTTCTAGGGACTCCCAGGCTTTCCAGTAAAGGATTACACAAACGAATTTTCATGACATCTGAACTCAAATCATGCAAGCGATACAATGAAGCTCAACCGGTAATGTTGTCACGGCCATTATAGGCGAACGGTCTCGTTTCAATCTATTGTGCAGTGCCTGTTTCCCACACCCAACCACACACCTGTTCATTTACCACACCTACTCCGTTAATAAGTGTTCATACATTTTCTCTCGACCCGTTGAGTTCATGTGATTAGATTTTTAACCGGTCAGAGGATAAGGCATATTGACGGTTAAAAACAATCATCTACAGGTATTGTCGAAATTCATGCATACCGGCCTTTGATAAGCACGTTATGTTCATTTTCATGACAGTATTACAACAAAACCACATAGCCTAATATCTAACCTAATTAGCAGAGAGTGAAGAGGTTGTAGGTCAATATCCTTTTTGGTATGCTTGTGTGCGATGAACACAAATATACTCAAGTTGTAGACGAACCCCTATTTTTGCCGCTACCAGTCAGGCGTAAGCTCAAAATAATATGAGTTTCCGAAGAACAATGAAACAAGATTTATTTACATTGAAGCAGCCCAAACGGTAATAGAAAAGAGAAGTTCTCTGATACTAATAATCATTTAGTCTGCCTTGGTTCTTCAGGATTTTCCAGTCTGTGTAATGGAATCCATCATGTTGGCTACGAAACAATTTTTTCCTATGTTCCAGCACATTTTCCATTTTAGACTTCAGTGACCATTGCGAAGGCAGCCCCCCCCCCCCCCGACTTCTCCCTTCAGAACAGAGAAAATGTTTACAATTACTTTTGAAAGTGCACTGCTAAGTAGTAATTGTATGAACTAAATCTTGAAATAGCATAAGTCAACGGGTTAATAATGAACAAATAAATCGTTATGAATGAATAAATTTATAAACCTGACGTAAAATGTTGTATGCAGATTTATTCTTAAGAACTCTTATCAGCTCATGTGACGTTTTTTCGCTGAGTTTGAAGAAACTTTCAGTCATAACAGTGACGATCTCCCCGCTATTTTAATTGTATCTATTTGAAGTCTATCAACCGGGTAACCACGTTTTGTTCCAATCAAAATCCATAATTTGGTTGAGTATGGCTTCACGGTATTGGGCAGGGTACTTTTTGGGGAAATTTCCAATTCAGATCATTTTTCTGAGCCTTCAACGGCTCCCCACTTAAAAAGCTTTCCTCTAAAAACAAACTCATTTCCAAAATGGCAGGTATCGTGTCTTGAAGCCCCTGATGAGTTAAATATGTTTCCTCCTTTTTGGGTATTCAGTACAGACTTTATGTCAGCAGATACTGTAGTATGCTGGATGCAATGTTCTTCCGTGGGTGTTGCACTTTCATGACCCGCAAAGGTTGAAAGAAATCTCGGTGATCGAGGCTCAGGAAGTGCATAAACAATCATCAACATTTACACCAATGAAGATGGGCTTGGCTATCTATGTCTGAGAGCTTGTCAATACTAACGGCATTAACCTTGCCGCTTCTTTATTTGCAACTGTGAATAGGAGTGCGCGAAAGTATTCCCACTCAGGATTAAGAGAAGGGATTCACGGCGTTATTTTTGAGTGGAAGGCGTGTAAAATCACCTTCTTCCCCCAATATACCGAGTCTTCTGTCTCTGAAACGTGTATTTATGGGAGATGCTCTGTGAATTAGCCTATGATCGATACTCCTATTTAGGCCCAAACAATGAACAAGACCCACCACAGAGAATTCAAACATGTGAGCTTTTTCCGTTCTACTGTGCTTTACTTTACAGAGCTGACAAGGACCTACAGTTTTACTAAATATATTCACTTGCTGCTGTCTGTGGCCACTTCGAATCAGACAGTCATTGTTTGCCATTGAAGAGGTTTTCTGCTGATTGAAAAAAGGTAGCAAAATCTACGAGTAGGAAGTATTGGGTTCTAATTGGAATGAGTGATGAAGTCAACTAGATGGCCAATAATATCTTCACCATCATTGGGAACCACTACAGATCAGATACATGCGTAATTTGCAGCCCACGCGTATACATATGGAGAGCCAATGGAGTGAGAAGATGAGCCGGCCCTTGTGAAACAGTCATTACAGTGAGTTTTTGAACCCGTGGTCCCCCGTGGTTCAAATCCTTCCACGACCGTGGGTAACTTCCTTCTCGATGTACTCTTATTGACTACGACCCTGTTCCTGAAATACTAAACCACTTACGCATGATTTTTACAAATAGGAGTAAAATATTAACATTATTCTCATTATTATAACTGAAAAATACATTTGATAAATCCGTGGGGGTCAATCGGTTGCCTCTAGCATAAGCAAGTTGAGCAAGTCTTAGCATTGATAAACTGACAAAACCTGCTAGAACATAATAGGAGCAAGTTTTTGCGGTGCTGATTTTTGGACGTGATATGTTAAGGATAAGAAGTCACCACTGGGTTTCTTGATTTATTTGATATAGGGTCGAAAACTGAAAAGGGTAAAAAAATTAGAAAATGTTTTTTCTCTTAAAAATTAGATTCTCTGTGGATAATGTGTGCACTGTTCCCCGAGGCAAGCGTTGGTTGGGATATGGATCGATGTGATCAATAAATCACCTCAACCAGTGAACCATTTACAGGTTTTCTGTCTTTTCTGTTCGACAAGAGTAGCAATGGGCAAGAATTTACCAGTCAAGCAACAGGTTCAAGGTCACCCGATGTGTTATACGAGTGCAAACCAGTTGGCACAGTCAAAAGTATGAATATGGGTATATGCGTGCGTTTGTCCAGGGCTGGAAGAAGTGCCAATAGGCAAGCCATATATATATATATATATATATATATATATATATATATATATATATATATACTCAATGCAATCCGCCGGTATGTCCAGAAAGTGCCAGAAAGATAACCAATTCATATTGCAAGCAGATGCACCTCGGGCTAATCAATGAAGCTCACCGAAGAAAATGCACCTACGAAACCCAGAAAAGCCGATCAGAGATGGGAGCTACAAAATTACTTGATGACAACTGGATGATAAGAATGGAAAATGTCATCTAGTTGACATCGAACTCAAACCCGTCTAATGTCAAAGAAAGACTAACATGGAAGCTCAGGGCAAGCATACTAACAGAATCTGAATACGCCAAATCAATCCACAACTTTTCAAAAACGCTAACTGCTCCCAACTGAAACATCTGTTTTATTTAAAGGACCAACATTCAACTAAGCCAATGTCAGACCAGCCAACTTTGTTGCCTCAGTCGAAGCCGGAATAAGAAGATGCCCAGTGACAGAAGAATTACGTCAACAGATACGATCTAAGATCTGCCGACAACTCGCACAAACTAGACGAGTACACAACCTTCCTAACCATTAAGTGAGGGCTTTAGAAACACTGCAGAAAGATCGAAAAATAGTCATTCTCCCCGCAGACTAAGGCAATACAATCGCAATACTCGTCAACTCGGATTATAAGGAAAATATAGAAAAGCTACTCTATAACGAGGAAATGTACCAACCAGTCACAGGAAATCCGATCAAAAAACTATCAAGCGAAATTCCTACAGCATTAACCACACTCAGAAAAACCAAGGAGATCACAGACGATTTATACAAACGTGTGAAACCCACGGAAGGTCCAACTCCACGACTCCAAGGTTCACAAACTGCAGGTGCCACTTCGACCAATCGTCGCGTCCACTACAGCCCCGAACTATCAACTAGCCAAATACCTTTTCAGCCTCCTGCGTCCGACCCTGCCAGAAGACAGCTACGACATAAAAAGCTCCATTGCTTTTCTGAAACAAATAAGGAACTTCAAAATGAATACAGATGAAATAATGGCTTTCTTTGATGTGACAACACTGTTCACGAACATCCCAAGGCCGATGGCCTTAGACGGAATCCGAAGCCTGATAGAAAACGACTCCAGTCTACAGGGGGGAACGATGTTGTCAACAAAGGACCTAATGGGTCTGGTGGATCTCTGTCTGGAAACCTATTTCCAATCCAGTGGAAAAACATACAAACAAATAAGAGGCGCACCGATGAGGTCGCTGCTTTCAGGCCTGCTAGCAGACGCAGTCATGAAGTAATTCGAAGCCAAAGCATCCGAAACAATCAGATCTCGTTTGTGGAGCAGATACGTTGATGACACCTTTGTAATACCAGAAAAATGTCAACAAGTTCGACTTCATCAAAATCTGAACACTCTCTTACCAGGAATAAAATTCCGAAAGGAAGGAGAATGCGAGGCAAAACTACCGTTTCTCGACATTCTGATCATGAGGCAAACAAACGGAAATCTAGAAACAACGGTCTATCGGAAACCAACGACAACCGACCGCATACTGAACTTCCAAAGCAATCACCTAACATGTCACTTGAAGAGCTGCGTGCTCACCCTATTCCACCGGGCCGACACACTGCAGCACAACCGAACTCCAAAAAAGGAACTGATCAGGCTTTTCAAGTTGTTCGTGGCAAACGGTTACCCAAAAAGCTTCGTAAACTCTTGTATCTGAAATAACAAAAAAAAAGCCAGAAGAAAAGCAGCCCAGAAAGCATAGTCGTGCTACCATACATACGAGGAGTATCAAAGGCAGTAGATCGTATGCTAAAACCGTTGGGCATCAAAGTTGCCCACAAACCCATCAACACCCTGCGAACCGCCCTATTCAACGGAAAAGACCGTGTGGACCAGCACGACCAATCAGGAGTGGCCTACGCTATCCCATGCCTAGGATGTGATAAAGAATACAGGCGAGACAGGCAAACAACTGTGTACTCGCCTACACGAACACAAATTAGCATTACGACGCGCCGACCCATAGTCACAGATTTTTAACCCCTGCGCAGAGACAGGTCACGAGGTCAAGGGTGGTGGCAAGAGCAAAGAAGAAGGAGGAGCGCCTGATTCTCGAAGCCCTCCATTCGATCAACTCTTTCAACCTACACGTTGAGGTTGATAAGCTTTACGTCACCCTGGCAAAACCGGTGGCGAAAAATCGAGTAACGGACAGACGAGCAACACACCAAAATCGTGCGGAACTAGATGTCCCATTCACACACTCATTCACTCACGTTTGACAACAAGTCCTAGTTTGGATCGAAACGTCACAATAAACGTTTAACAACTCAGTGTACGCCTTGACTTCTCTGTAATTATATATATATATATATATATATATATATATATATCGTGACCTAGCAATCAAAACTGGAGCCCTGAAATACGAAGTGAATGGTTAAATGAATTGAATTTAATTCTTGGCTGATGTGCTGGATTCAAGCCCATTAAATAATGGCCTGTTGGACATACTGCTCTTGATTCCTTTTCAGAAGAATAGATGTTCCCTGAAATGATGGATCGAATGCACATTTCTAGTAGATGTAGATACAATGTAGAATGATTTTTGAAAGTGAATAAAGGTCATTCATCGTTTTCTGAAAATAGTTTCTTACGGTGGAATTTCTTTCATCGTTTGTCTTCTCCCCTAATCCCGAAGTGAAAACGAAGATACACATCTTTCGGCCTGAGTCCAGCAATTCATGTCAAATAAGCTCCATACAGTCGTGAATTGTCCTAGTGTAAAATCCAGACAACGTTCAGTAAATAATAGCGCTCTGAAACTCTTCATTGTTCCTCATAGGCACTGCATTCGGTACGCCACGAGACGTTCCATATGCATGTAACGAAAAAATCCACAATTAAACAGGACAGCTCGAAAGCTTCGTACTGGCCAAGATAGCATGTCCTTTGACAAAAACCGGCCAGAAAAGAAGTCACTACAGAAACTCACCTGGTTTTTTTATTTTGTCTTTGAAATAACTGACAGTCATGCCCGAAATTCTGATAATGCTTGCTCGACTAAGTCACTCGTCTGTATATTTAGCTGTCCTTTGTGAGCTCCCGAAGCTCTCTACCCGTGCTGTCCGACAGTTTAATCATTTGTGTTTCGTTGTCGGTGGCGACGGCGACGGTCTGTGTACGTGTGTTGTTATGATTCCAACCGGTCTCACTCTCTTGTAAACATTCTGTGGTTTGTCTGAAAATCGTCAATATCACAAATCGAAGACCACGAAACGGGTCCATGTTAACTTCCTCTCTGATGACAGCTGTGGCCTAACAAATGTGACAAGGCAGTGTAGCACCAAATGGGAAAAGTTGATTGGTTTGTCTAGTAAGAAACGGATCATATGCACAAAATGGACTGACGCAAACGTCAGAAGAGAAACAGACAGCGGGGACTTCTGGGGGCGTTAAAATTTTCGGGTTTTCCGTTCAAGATACTTGTATCTGTCATCCAGACACGCGTTCTCTTTCTTACTCCCCGCGGTTAAGCTGCTTTTTCTTTCCGTTCTTATATACAATATAATGCGGCAGGGGTATCGCAGGAGAATAAAAACGGAACAGTTGGGTAAACCAAACAGACCGAACGAAATCAATCATTTTGACTGAATGTCAACCCAGTTTCCTTCGCTTTATCTTTGCTAATGACAAGCTATTTCTTTGGGAGGTAAGACAGTTATGTGCGATATGTGAGCCGTTAACTCTGTCACATATTTCGACGGCCGAGTGTTCAGAAGTCATCTTCCTTGAGAGCTGGACAGTTTACGAATGCATGATGCTATCGGGGTGGTCTTTACAAGAAACAAGTCAAAGTTACAGCGTGATCGGCTTGGATGATGACCACATTTGTGAACCATACTGAATCAAGTGTGGAGCACAGCATGAAGTTGAAAAATTGTAACTTAAGAAATAAACATCACAAATAAAACAAAAAGTTTCTCTCCCAGTTGAATATTGTGAAGTCGCTCACTCCTAGAGGAAGCCATTTTGCAAACTAACACAGAATGGTTAGATGGACAAGTTTTCCGGTTTTTTGTCCTCTGCTTCCCTATTCCGAAGATAGGAAAACCAAAGTGGTCTGTCACGATGCCCAACTTGTGCAAACTGGAAGATTGAGGATCAACAAGAACTGTCGTAAACCTTTCTCACTTACCAGTCCATCAAGAGGCTGTAGATAAAATTCCACTTTTTTCGTTCACATCCATCATCAGTAACACTGCTGGATGTATGTTTTCTGATAGTAGTAATATATGTAGCAGAAGAAAGAGATTTTCTCTTGCGAAGAAATAAGCTTTGCATTACCATTCCCTCTGGTACAGGCTGGATATTCTTCCCATCAACTTCATTAAACTTAATGATTTCGAGGCGATCTATTTATGTTTCGATGAAGTGTCAATATATCTGAATTAAGAAAAACAGCTCAGTCCAATTGCACAACGCACCATCGATCAATGCGTACCAGCGGATGTATGCTGAATCTACTTCTCAGGGAGTTGGCAACAGACGTCCAGTTGGTTCATCCGAAACAGACAAACAGAAGGTCAACTAAAGCGTAAATCTCTCTCAGTTTTCCTGTTTTTCATGTGCATTTCTTATTCACTCTGTAGACATGATTACATTAGTTAACATCAGACATGAAGGTCAAACAAAAATTTTGATATGACTGCTCCTGGTCCAAAAATTCCAGAGCTAGATAAAGGAAAATCCACCGGAATCAAAGCAGCAAACTTCAACCTAACGCTCGATTCAAGAGGGACTCACTGGCAGGTAAAGTGGCGAATACGAGTTTATGCAGAACACATAAAAGGGACTTTACAGTTTACCGGCTCTATACTATTCACGGTCGTATGTGTTTCGGGGTCTGATACTGATTATTCTTCAGGGCTTTGAAAGAGTGGATTGATATATAGATATGGCTTACTTGAAAGCAGTTATCATGTGTACCTCTGTTTGTGTCACTGACGGATTTAAACTCAATACTCTGTGAACTTCTAAGGGGAGGAACCAGACTCATTTTTCCGTAGCACAGAAGTGGATAACCAAGACTACTCCGTCGTTGACTAAGTTTTTTATACTTTATAGTGTGGTGTAGGCGGGGAAGCACGATTTTGTACGTTTATGTCTGCTTTAATAACTCCGTGGCTGTAATGTAGTAGCAATTTCGAGTTATCCCGTGGTAGATGAACGAGACCCTCAGTAACTAAAATAAGTGCTATACACACAAAGTGGCTGCTTCTGGGTCTTTGCCAAATAGTCGTTCTAAGCTCAGCCCAATAATATCTGGTGCCTGAAACACTGTATCCCCTTTAACCAGTTAATAAGAACGGAAAGAAGACATATAATGCGAGATTCAAGCGTTTCTTTCACTCTTGTAGATCACGTTCGTGAAACAAATCAGTGTATATATGATAGGGTACATGGGATACACAGTGGAATTTCATTCACTCCACTGTGTATCCCATGTACCCTATAATATATAAACTGATATGTTTCACGAACGTAATCGACAAGAGTGAAAGAAACGCTTGCATCTCGCATTATATGTCTTCTTTCCGTTTTTATTAATATCTGTTGCTTTTCTGAGCCAAGAGGAAACATTGGGGACTTGGCGGTAAATTCTTTGCCGATGACTGATGTCTGTCTTTTAGTTGGGTGTTTGCTGATTGTCTACGGCAGTGAATGTACACGGTCCACAAAAGTTGAACATCCTGGATATAACGCTTTCACTGTAGAGTTCAGGGGTCATTACTCTTCTGTCTCGGCCTTCTGCAAGGTGTGCTATTGAATACTGTTGGATGGATTTCTTGCTCAGAAAAACTTGCTGGTCACATTTAGCATTATTACGTTGCTTGGTGTCAGTCATGTATGCTAGGAATGCATTAGTTATAGCATAGCCCAGAGAAAATGATATACTTCAAAGTGTTTGGATAATTACCTAGCTGCTAAATTTATATCACATGACTTTTATGAAAGATCACTTCACGGCGGATTACAGTTCAATAGTAAATTCTACGCCCACATTGGTCCTCATACTTTTAAGACGGTGCTTGCCTCTTTGTCCGGAATGAACTTCCTATTCGTTGGTATAATTGAGCGTTACCGTGTCTAGGTATCAGGTGTCTGCTTTTATAATTCTTTCAGAGAAAGTCAGACAGTTTGCAACACAATTATACTAACAGTGAGTCAGAGATTGTTTTGTAAAGATCTTATAACTTCACATTCGCACAATACCTTCAGTTTCAGCATACAGTTTTGCTATCAGAACAAATTAAACCAGTACTCAACGAATCTTATTGCCCCGGGGATCATTTATTATTTAGTTCACAACTGGAACAACTTGTTCGTTTTTCACCAATTTCAGTGAGTAATGATTTAGATGTACGCGGTATGGCATTGTATCCGGATGATTCAGCATTGAGAAACCTTTTGAAAGTTTAAAATATTTTTCGATAAAATTTGAGCTGCACAGAAAGGCTCGTGGTTCTTGAATTTCAATATGTTCAGATTAGGACTTGTATCTATTTTGATCCTGTTAGATTAAGGATCACGAGACACTGATTCAAAACAAATAAAATACATGCTTAGCGTTGGATTTGGTGTAATTCATGGGTCACTAGTAGTCATTGTTTCCTAAATTTACCTAAATGAGAAAATTTTTCAGCTTCATATAAATTTGGACAGACTGAAAGTGATACTAAGTTGGAGCTGTAGGCCTTCTGTGCTAACAACAACAAACTATTAGTGTCTACACCGGCTGAATCGCTGTTCATAGGATAAAGGTTTTAGATTTGAGGCTTGAAAATTGGAGTTGATTTTGACGTTGAATTTGATTGCGACTATTTTATCTGGTTCGAAATGGAAGGCTACTGATCCATTCAAAGACCTGGAAAAAAGCAAACTTCAGTGTAGCTCACTGGTTACTGTAATACTCAGTTATTGATCTGAACTGTGCTTCCGTGAAGCAATTGTAAAAGCCTTAAAGCAATCGTATGTTCTAACTTTCACTATCAATAAAAATTAGGAAGACGGTCCAATAAAACAATTCAGCTTGACCAACAGGCTGTGATTTGTAGTAACAGTAATATGATGTACTAATCATTGAAAACATAACGAACTCATTTTTGTGTTTGGTTTTCATCCCCCAAGTTCACTATTTACTCTAGCCAGAAATGTACAAACTTGAATGCGCGTTCAGGCCACAAGATGTAAATTGATTTGAGTATCGTCTGGATATGCATCCACGTTTTGTTACAGCGAGGTGTGAGGGTTTCCATATAGTTTATACATGAATCCCAAGACCTATTCCGTTCATGTTTGCTCATTAAACCCAAACAGAAACTGAATTTTCCTGTTGATCTTATAGTCTGGGTAAAGACGACTCTCGCAAATTGACCAGGAAGCCTTCATCTATGTTAATTTGAGACGGGCACGTTGATCCCCAAGTTGTACGTCAATCACGCACGTGAAAAAGTGCAGCTGTTACATTTCCCTGTCCACAACCGTACAAATCAAATGACATATTCTAAAGGTCCCGGAGGAAATCAGATGCGAATGGATTTGGTGCAAAATCATTTACGGTTCATCGAGAATGATGGGGAGGTGGAAAAGGACGACAGAGTTCGCACGTGTTATTGCCTGACCTTTTGATTTTGACAACTTTTTGACACGTTTGACAAATGACTTTGCTGAATACGAATGATTGCGATGCAGATTTCCTCTTCCCCTCTCACTTTTCCTGTCTCCGATGGTTCATGACTCTCATGCTTTATCAGGATTTTATGCCTCTCCGGGATTTGTATCATTTCCTTGGTCTGAATAACGTGACAATTTGTTTACGACTCAGCAAAGTGAAGTGAACATAAAATACAAAATATCTAACTACGGATTGTGAGAGAGATATTACACACAGGATTTTGGTACAAATTGCTGCCAATTCACAACGGAGGACAGTTTTTTTTAACAGAAACTTACCTGTCATGTGGAAAACTTTTGAAAGTAATACCAACATGATAACCAAGTAAAATTAAGAACAGGAATCGTCTCACGTAGACAAGAGTACTGGAAATAGTGTCTGTGAACAACTCCATCATACGGCTATAAAGCCGGTCTCATTACCTGGAGCCAGAGGAAACCGGTGCAACTATTTCTTCTTTGTTAGCAATTAGCGGAGCTGCTCGTCCACCTAGATGCACCAGGCCCGCGACTACTATGGAAGCATTACTGGTAATCGTTTAATTTTATTTTATTCATTATATAACAACATAAAAGGGGCCCTCGGCCAATCAAAGGTTGTGAACTGGGGAAGGGCTCAGCGGTGACGGGAATCTAACACGGGACGACAAGGTCCGAACTCAAATCCAGTGAGAGTTTGGCCACCGGGACGACTCTCTACTGCGAATTTCACGTTAACACTGATAATCGTGAACTTCAGATGTGTATTCTGTTGGTTTTATATTCAGTTTGCTTGAATCCGACGGGGATGTCAGTCGCTGGAGTCAATCACTGCTGGGATAGCTGATAGTAGAACTCTACAGCAAGAAATAGATAGGAGTTTTACCGTGGTGTGCTGCAAAAAATAAACCTCTTGCGCCCATCTTCCCCGGGGTTCCAGTTCCGTCTTTTTCACGCTGAAGTGTAGCACTCACTATTTTACCAAGTTGAATGAAACAGCTCTGCAGCAGCATCCACTGCTCAGTGAACAAGCTGAAGGCGGTCATCTTATGACTCAATTATTGTGAGTACAGGATCCTGTGATTCCCTTACTAGGCTTCGGCTTATGGGTTTTTTCTCTTTGTATTATACAGATTCCACACTTGTAACCTCATAGAAGGCACTGGTCTTGCATATTACAGCTGATGCAAGAGGAGTTACTACTACCTGATGAATCTTTTCACGAAAAAAACTTATTTCACTTTACCTAGACGAACTACTGCCAATACAAATGAATTCATCTTCACATCTTCCTCTAAGACCCACAGTACCTGTGTCAAAACAATAGCAATGTATTATTTGAGTGTTTCTCAGTATATCAACTGCTGTACTCAATTCGAGTGTTCGCAAAAGGACCAGATCGGGACTTCTTAGGCCTAAGCTCAGAGGAACCGAATACCTCTTTCGGAGGATACCAAGTCGACCAACAGTTTGATTAATGTCAACAGAGACTGAGGGCCTCACAGCTCACAATGAATTCCGAATTAGTAAGAACTGAATGGATTGTCGATGCACTGAAAACGGTACAATTTGCATTAGTAATTTTTCAATTGCCAACTGAAAATGAAAGAGAATTAACTAACTTACTGCTGAGAGAAAGTGGGTTAAGGTGAGACCACGATCAACAACAATTTGTCTTTTATTGAGAATAGTTATTATTAATATATGTATGATTACCCTTATTTTCTGTCAGTATCAATCAAATCAATGGAAGCTACTGCTTTATCCTTTCAGAAATCTCCGAAAAACCTGAGGATAGTTAACAACAGTAAACCTAAGGATACTTAGTCACCGGAAAAATCGATTTCTCGGGGAATATGAATAACGTGTTGCAGCTGCGCAACAAAAGAAACAAGACATGAAACTGCTCTTACGTGATTGAACGTAAACAGTTAGAAGGGTAAGATAAATACAGTCTGTCGGATAAGAAACGTTCGAAAGGTCACTGCTTATTGGCGGTAAACATGCCAGGTAAAGTGCATGGGGCGGTGGGAAGCTGAGATAAATCACAGACTACATGCTTGGCTGCTATCGGTATAAGAGTCCAGTTCACCTGTGGCCTGAAGGTCTGACGGTCACAAGGACCACACACCAGGCAGGTGTTGTTTGTCTGAGTGAGTCTTTGTGCGTACGCACAAGTGCGCAAGCTAGGATCAGCAGCGAAAGGCAGCCAGGTTGAGCCTTGATCGTGAAGGGGTTGTTGATGGAAAACATGCCACTGAAACAACGAAACTCAATCGTTCTCGATCGTAGCCGTACTAAATAAGATTGAGCGAATTCCACTGGTCTTTTTTCCTTCAAGAATAAGCGGAGTGATTTTTGATCGACCGTAAACAGACACGTTAGAATTTCGTTTACTCTTAATAATCGCCTGGGTGAAACAACCTGATATATATGGGGGACTGGAGTGATCATATTTCTGAGACATTCCTTGATACTCACACTCTGCAAGTTCCACTTGTATTGGTCCCGTAAATGATAACTCGAAAGAGCTGACACAGGAATGGATTGGGAGCTGCCCTTCTTTTAATTTTGTCATGCATTGAAATTAAAATGACAATTACGGTGGTGGCTAGAAACACTTATTGGTATTCACTTGAGCAGTACAAATTCAATTAATTTGTTTGTGTATTACACAGTAGTGGTGCAAGAGTTTTGCAACTAACAGCAGAATTACTTACGGCTTGTCAAAGAGGCCATGTGATCAGTCCCGGTATTATTAGGACCGAGTAATGTGAATTATAAAGTTCGCAGTGTTGGCCGTTTGAGCACCTCAGGTGAAACAGAATTGTACGGATTCAGTTAATGGTCACCAATACTTGAGTTATCAGAGCAACATGACTGGTTTTTTGCCAACTTGAGATCAAGTATGAGACGACTATGCGGTGCAGTTAATTGGAATAAATCAGAATTTGATTCAGTCACCCGATCCACTTTTAACAGTGTACAGAAACGGAAAGAAATCATCGACTGATTAGAGGGCGTAGTAGGTGAGATACAGGAGTACACTAATATGATTTGAAAGTTTGCCCATAGTGTAAGTTTCCCCGTAGGCCTTTTGTCGAGTTGAGAGATATAGGTAGACAAATTTGACGTGGAATATCCTAGTGCACATAGAGCTGGTGGTTACATCAGCTAACATAGGCATCGTCTCGTTCAGTGCAGATAACTTCGGCATTAGTTTGTGCAACATTGTAGAAGAGAACCGATTTCAGCTTGTGTCAACTATAAAAAATATGATATCACGAGACGGAATTAGTACATCACCATGCGAGAAAAAAACTGGTCAACAGAAATCAAAAACCCAAGGCTGTGACATTCTAGCACATTAGCTGTTTTCTGACAAATAATCTGGTTACTAAATTCACATTACTTTCTCTGCAGACAGAACCGACGGGCAGTTTTTTTAACACAATCAAAAATGTGGTAAGACCATTGTAAATTGCAGCTACTTGTGATGCCTAAGTATCTGGCCGAGTCAGCTCCGAAAATGGGGACACTATTGGTGATTAATACCTCACTAGAATAAGAAAAAAGAGAGAGGGAGAAGGTATTCTCAATACATTTAGAAGTGTTGAGATGTAGTCCAGAATGGGACAAAAAATCCTGAGTACTGAATAATTTTTCGGAAAGAGTTAAAGTTTGGTTGATTTGAGACAGATTGAGAGAGAATCATATCATAGATGTATTTAAAAAGTCTTGCGGTTGGCTCAGTGGTCAAGTCGTTGATGTATGTGGTGAAGAAAAAAATGGAGGAGAAACTCACCTTGAAGGACACCAGGGCTGTTAGTTGGACACCATAAACCTGTACCAAATTTGGTACTTTGAATTCTATTGGAAAAAAATCTCTGAACAACCAGAGAAAAGAAGTGAGACAATTAAAAGACTTTAGCATTTGAAAAAGTAGAAAAAGGGAATTAAATAAAAAGCGGAAGGATAGCCGGCGAAAATACAATTAAGGGATTCCATGGAACTGCCTAAGTTCTTTGAAATTACCTGGCATTTTGAAGCAAATGCTTCCAGAATGCGTGAGTTGATTTTGTGCTCAGAGAGAAGGGGGTCATTTGAAAAAGCGAAAGAGGAACGCAATCAACAATGGATAAAGTGTCCGGTAAACTTGAACGCAGAAGAAGTAACGGTGATGGGATGAAAACTTTTTGACAAAATGTTGTCAGAAGAATATTTTAGGAATGGGTACTACTGTTACGGGTTTCCAGGAGATGGAAGTAGCACCGGCGTCAACAGATTCATTGACGGAGGGGGGGGGGGGGTGGTTCATAATTCTGGATAATTGACTTGATCCTAACCGCAGGAAAGTGGAGGACAAACTGTCTGAACCCATAGCAGGTGATGACTTCTAGGTTCGAAGTAACGTGATGACTTCTTCTGAGGGACATGGCTCTATATCTGAGGGGTTGGGATGAAAACAGAACGGCGGATTATCCGAGTAAGGACAAATGAACGTGTTCAGGCTGTCGGTATCTATATCGTGGTTTTTGACCTGGCCCCGTTGTCCACATTGAAGCTGGATTCCGTGCTGAAACTGTGCCCGTACGACCAGTTTGTGTGAGACAAACCACATCAGGAACAAGTTATTCAATTTGCATCACTAATGAACGTAAATTGTCCAGAAGGGAACTTTCAAAAATAACACCAAATTGAAAAACGGTCAGTAACCTTGTCCGAATAAGATCTGTTGAAATAAATATTTATGTGTAAGAGCATTTGTCCGTCAGTAAAAATAATATGAGACCGAAAAATGGAGCCCAGACATCAATACATATTTTCTCATGAAGATTCAGTCAAAACCTGCAATTCTTTAGCCACAAACCTCAGTCATTTAGCCTTGACGTAAAACCTTTATTCAAGCAGCTGCAAGCCACTCAGACCAAAGTATCGAAATATTACGACATCAAGAGATGTTGGAACAATTTACTTTTTGCAAAGATTGGTGTCGCAAAGCTGGCTGAACAAATGAGAAAGTGTGACGATCGTATGCTGTGCAACTGACCGCGGTAATGGTATCAAATGCTGCACGGCAAATTGATTGGAGGAGGTTGAACTGCTGTGCCCGTATCATCGAACCATGTGGCGTAGTCCGTATAACTGTTGTATTTTCAGTGAACAAGTTTCAATGTGCTGAGAAATCCAAACGTATTATGATAAAGTTCTTCCTCGTTTTTGTTCACCGAATAGACCTTATAGTGGACTGAATGATGGTATATGCCTTGGGAAAAAACGTATTTGATGAGTAACACGTGATTATGCTACCATAGACCTTCAACGAACGGATACACTGTCAGTGATAAGCGCTACTGAAACACCACGTTGTTCAGTAGCAATAGACACTGAACCATAAAAAAAGGCTCGTTTGAAATGTGCCACGTAATCTTTGTATGACATACATACTTCAAGATACCGGCGACAAATGAACAAGCTTATATGTTCGAGTCAAATACTTGACGGAAGACTTCGAATGGAGGTACTACTTGTCAATGAGCGCCCCTAGCTACGACAACAACTTTTACTGTAACTGGTTTCATCAGTAAGCAACCTGATCGCTACTGCCAATCGGTAGATTCTGCTCGTTTAGATTTGACCGTATTAGAGTTTTATTCCACTGGTTGAATAGTCAGCTTCTCAACCGAATAAAGATGTCTATCAATCAGTAGATCAACGAGTAACTTGCCGACTGTTGTGTTTGAGGAATTCCTCTTCCATCCTCTCCTTCAGCTGTCTCAATTTGCTTGTTGGGTTTTCGTCCACCACTTCACACAGATACCTGACAAAACTGTTCTTTGAGCTTTCTCTTGTAGGACGCAGGTGTGAATGCTGTTTCCCAATCTATAACTTCAAAAATATTTATGTTTTTATCTTAAGTCCGAGGTGTTTGGCAAGGTCCTCCAAATCATCTCCCTTTTGTGCATATCCGATTATCCTCCGTCGATCTTCAGCGCTGGTGAAACTATACGATCTTTTTATCGCATCCACAATAACTCTCTCCACATTATTTGGTGGTAATGCTTACGGTGACAGGTAAAGTACGGCGAATACTACCGCAAACGGCCGCGGAGTGTTTATAGCGCCTGACTGCTTCCGAAAGAAATGTCAACCCATCGATTACGAGTTTGTTCATGTAATGGTAAAACTTCTCGAACAAGCAGTCCTGTTAGTAAGCATCCGTCACGTAACAACAGGTACTCCGCCTAGCTTCCAAGGTTGCTGACAAAGATCAAAATTCGATCTAATGAAAAAATGAAGGATTGTTTCTTTATCTGTGTGAATAAGTGAATACCATGACAGTCCAAGTATGATAGACACAGCTGTCATGAATGCATTCCCATCAGCCTCATCAATTTATGTATGTTGCAACATTTGACACCTTTGGTATCCCTGAAAATGGCAGTCATAAGGGCTACGCCACATGGTTCGATGATACGGGCACAGCAGTTCAACCTCCTCCAATCAATTTGCCGTGCAGCATTTGATACCATTACCGCGGTCAGTTGCACAGCATACGATCGTCACACTTTCTCATTTGTTCAGCCAGCTTTGCGACACCAATCTTTGCAAAAAGTAAATTGTTCCAACATCTCTTGATGTCGTAATATTTCGATACTTTGGTCTGAGTGGCTTGCAGCTGCTTGAATAAAGGTTTTACGTCAAGGCTAAATGACTGAGGTTTGTGGCTGAACAATGGTGAACGGAAGCTAGAGAATGGTGGATAGTGGCCGAAAAGCAGCGGTTAGTAACTGAAAGTGGTGAGTTGCGACTAGAAGGGTATGGGTTTTGACTAAATCTTGATGGGTACAAGTGTAGCTGGTCGAATTGACGCATTCATCCCTCGTAAACTGAAATGATTTGACTGGGGCTTGGACCTTTAGGGCGAGTCCCATCCTTACCTGTAACAGTAGTCATGCAAAATCTCAATTTTTTCAGAATTATCTACTCTGAACTTGCATCCGGAGTTCTGATTCAACCAGAGCGCTCCAGTCAAATTATGAATGGATTTTTCTAAAATAATTTGAAAATTTGTGGTCAATTTTATTCAGTTTTTGGTTCTCACGGCCAATCGCAACTATAATTACCCAAAGGCCACACAATCAATAAAAGGGGTGGCACGCAAATCAAAAGGATATTTTGGGAAAATCAACTGATTAAATGTTCAGTCGAACACGCTTGTAAATTTGCCTTTACCACATAGTGATAAAATTGTGCACATCAGTGAAGAAACTTTAGGCTGTACCGCGGGAAATCGTAATATGAGCATCGTTTCTGAGGCAGTAGTCATATTAGCGAGGTTCTCTTTTTCGAAGAAGATAGCCCAGAACAGAATAAGATGAATTAAACGTACTGGAAGCTTGACCAAATTCTCACAAACCTAAGCCACGCGGAAAGCGCCCGAGAAGGAAAGGAAAATTGTCTGTGGGAATTTTTCAGGAGAAATGAGTACCATAAATTCCGGTGACAGTCCCAAAAATGACATCATTCGTGCACAGAACTGTTAGCAGTGTCATAAACCGTAGATGAGTTTTGAAGATAAGCAAGTTTTTAGATGAGTTTTGAGAGCGCATGGGTCGCATTAAACGCAATTAGTAGTTATTTCCGGAAAATCATCATTTAAGCTGACTCTTTACCTTCAAATAAACAAGCTATTCAAATTGGGTAAAGGTCCTTTCAGTTCGTCATGCTTATTTAAGAAACAGTTTAAATAAAACCACCTATAGATAGAAACGGATTTTTCTGTTTTTAGTGAAACAACCAAGAAAAAATAACAAAAAGTCACTCACTTCTACTGATTTCTAAATCCAAAACTTGCATTGGTGAACGTGGAGTCACATTTGATCTCGTTGAATCAGACAGACATTGCGTATTACAGAGTGTAATAAATGGTAAAGCTTTCTGCATCTGAGACCTTACTGCGATCAGTAATCCACTGGGTGCACACAATATGTTTGTGACTGGTATGCTGCCAAAGTTCTCTGGGCACAACACAGTCATATAGGGCAGTACCTCGTTCTGCATGTCGGTGAACAACCCGAAGTCTAAACAAAGAGTCACCTAAACTACTTGTCCACCAACAGATCTGAGTAGTGTGCACCCAAGAAAGTAATTTTTGTGGTGAAAAATGTTTTAGCCGATCATTCTCACTCATCACAAAACCGACTGCTTGCTTCCGGGGCAAATTTATCCCGTCCTCCAGATACAGTACTATATTACTTACATCAGACATAGGGAAAGTAATTTAATTCAACCCGTATTCTCCTATCTTAGGACGGCTAATTGAGATTTGCCGTACTTAAAAAACGAACTTCATACTTAAACAGAACCACCACCAGTAGCTGAACGATGCAAGTTCTGAAGTTGTACTAGTGGTATATGGTTCCATCAGCGTAGATGAAACTATGCGTTTCCTCGTCCGTTATTGCCGCATCATTCAGTTATTCCCATTGATGTCATTCTTGGCTCATTCCTCTTGATCCTAACCAAGACGATCAGTCGTCCATGGTACTGATCTCACCTTTCAACACCACGGATGCGATGCTGACTGCAGGATTTGTTGTATCTGTTTGAACTCTACAGTTCATCTGAAAGGACCTCTGGCATGTTGAAGCAATTACCACCTGGTTTGAAGAATCGGGCATGAATCTTCTCGTGACCTGCCCCTCCGTGGTCCACCCCCTACCCTCAGACAGACCACAGATCAGCTGATCAGACTAATGACACCGACGACTTCCACTCACAGCCCAGAGATGGATCTCGGTCAAGCATGTGAAATTTCGTCTCTCCTCCCCCAATTACCTTTGACTCATTGCCTCACCTTGATTTTTTTCTGTTCACTTAACATTAAAATGGCGTGATTATGAATCGCTGATAACGAGCATGTTCGCCATCTTGTATTGGTCTCCATGTACTCTGTGGGATTATTCAGAAATCTAGAATTTTTCTCCGAATTCCATATTTTCTTTTGCAGGTAGTGATTTGCGTCTATTCAGGTATTTATTTGCTTTTTGAAATCTTCCTGGAAATCTGACATATCCACATCCATGAGTAGTAGTGAGCGAGTATTACTTTTGTTCCAGCTCAGACAATTTTGGGTCTTGCGCCATTATTATGTTACGATAAATGAGATACCACTGCTTGGAATTCGCGAGGGATCTTCCCACTCGTCGTATGTTGGATACCCATGTATGGTCCAGGACTGGTCTAGGGACGGGCAAAGCACAAGTGTATCTAACAACAAAATCATATTTTGTTACTATTCATTGCCCTGTTGGGCTTCGGGTACCGTATGGACAAAGAACTGGTGAGACGAGCAACTTAAAATGGGCATATATCTTTGGAACACTGTTTGCTTCATACTCCTTGGTATCCTCATTCGTATATTTACCTTTTGCTCCTCTAGTATTTCCCCGATTTTCCCGTATGCCGCTCAAAACTAACCGGTACATTATTTCTTTGCAATGAACCACTTCTATCACATTGTTATTGGCAATAGGCGTATGATCTGTTTATGACATTAGGCCGAACGAGCTCGCAGTACTCGTTCATGATCCGTCCTTTCGTAGCCGAAACAAGATAGACATCCAGCCGCAGTCCATCCCTATTCCGTCTTGCACCCGGTCACCATAAGGACGAAAGTGCTGCCTCTGTTCTTCTGACGTTTAATACACAGATTCGCCACGAGCACTTGGACAACAACACCCAGAGCCTTAAGGTGACCCTCATGACTGGTCCCACGAGCCCTCATGGAGTATAACAACAAGCATCTTTCTACTAAGCACCTTATAGCATGAGTGCTAGGCTCATCCGAACAAGTACCTTTCATACTGCATTTGAGAAGGCCTATTAATTACCAAAGGAGCGTACAGACATCTAAGCCGCGTGAATTAAACTTTCAGTAGTATTGGGGATAAATGTCTATGGATGAAATAGAAGTTTTTGGCTTGCATTCCCAAATTTTACTGGTTTGGTCAATTTCAACACTGATTGGTCTAAAGCAAGGAGTATCTTTTCAGGCGTTTCATCAAAGTGCTTTTTCAGGTTTATTTTTTTCGAACTTGACGTTGTTAAGCCTGCCGGTCTACAATGGTACGGATCGACTTGAGTCACTGACCACGACACATTTCGTTTTGTGGGATTCAGTCTACCGGGATCAATGAAACGATAGATAGTTTGTCCAAACTGCGATCTTTTAAGTGTCTGAATGGACGTAATTACCGAATAACGTGTGATATCAGAGCTGTTGGTAAAAATTATGACTACTCAACCGTGAATACTGGAAATGGGGTAAAAGCAACAAAGGTCATTGCTACGTAACCACCTACTGTTCTTCCACTTATACAGTGCTGGGTTTATTGATATTTCCTACACTCGAGACAAATTATCCTTGAATAAATCAATTTATCCAGGGCCTCGCTGCTAGTCCAAGTACATGTATAGTGTGGTAGTTAGGAGGAGTTGTCACAGTGGTGGGCCAGTTTAGTCACCCTAAGTGGTTTGATGCAAAAGAAATCACCAAAAGCATTGAGTGGGTTCAATGGCTTTTTTGCAAATATATTTGTTTACTTTTGGGCTACCATGGCTTAGATAAAGATGAATCAGGCATGAGGTGAAAAGTTCCTCTTAGAACAGTCCCCTTGACCCCAAATGGGGGAGTTTCGCTGAAAAGTGCATTTAAAAAAGGTCAACGGTAAGCAGTCACGCTTCCATTTCCGTAAACTTTCTTTACGTGATTTCAGTCGCTATACATATTCACACAACGCTCGTGCACTCATGGGCGCACTTTATGGGTTGGATTTGTTTTGGTGGACGTGTTGCCATAGACAACTGCTGGGTAGAAATGATAAATTGCCTGCCCATAGACCAGTCATGGTTTTACAAGTAGAATGATCATTCATTAGTTTACGACAAAGTCGTACAACAAAAGACCGAGAAGTGACTCTCTGACAGTGTAAAGATGTCTGAGTTTCAGTGGTCAATTTTGTTCCCACTCTCATGCCACTTATGTGTGTCCCAGTGAAAAGGCAATTTTGTAGAGTGCAATCAAAATTTAGATTTCGAGAATATACCGAAATGGTAGGATTACATGTAAAACACCAACTGGATCAAATACACAGAGGAAGAGCTGTGATGGAGCATTGTGAGATCTCTTGAGAATTATCCATTTTCGGTATTTAACGAAATTGCCTTCCCCTGGAAAACTAAACCTAGAAGTTGAACCACACCATTGGCAAGGTGCCCTCCGAACGATTCACCAAGTTCTATGGGACAAAATATGGTTAGCCGTCTCTAATGTCCAAGAGAGTTTCTTGTGAAACCGTTAAGGTAAGACCAACTGACCATGTCGGGGTGCACAAAGGTAAGCCGATTTCAAGATTAATCTATTCCACAGCCAGTGCAACGGGGATGATGGCACTAGTTAGCCGACAAAAGAGTCGGTGTGACCAAAAGTGAAAATCCACACTAGAAAGAACATAATTAAACTTGGACAGTTGTTCACTACTTGTTTGAACAATTGGCCATACCATCAAAGAAAAACCGGTTAACCGACAGATAAAATACCTTGTGATATCTGACGTTGAATGTCTTTATATTGAGTCAGTCTGATACCGAAATGTTCAAACTGAAATCTCCATTCGTATGTCTGTGTTCGACTTTGGCAGGGTGAAGGCTTCGAGGGTTTTCGAAAAAAGCAAACGATGAACCCACTATTTAGGGCAAATAGCTTGCATCGTAGTATTTGCAACCGAATCACTGATTGAACTATGTGGAATATAAAGACGACACTCTTTCCGTTTCTTTAACTTATTGTAAGACAAAGGTACATCATTTATCCAGTCGAGGATACTGCTAATTCAGAGTTTGCGAAACAGTGTCCCATTTTTCGGGTCCTAAAGCAGAGAGACTCATATTGCGAAATACAAGCAAAGGCCAAATATAAAGGTTACTGGCCTCAGAGATAGTCGGATGCTTCTCGAAATGGATTCTGCAATTATGAATTTTGATGAACTGTTCAAAAATTCCGGGCTAAAAAGGATATTTAAAGTTCGATCACAGAGCCGGAAGCCAAAATTGTACTGAATAATGGAAAGTTCACTTGCATTTCCATATCCAAAAGCTGGAAGTCAAAAGTAGAAAGTGGATCTTCAACATTCTACTTACTGGGCAGATGCTTTACCGGCTGAGCTATCACGATACAGGCGTGAATAACGCAAGTGAATATCCAGTCGTGCGTACATCGTCAACCTCGGACTTTCGTAGCGCTTTTTCTGTTTCCAAATTTTCAAATGGCTTTATGCTCACTTTTTGTGTATTTATTCATAACTCAGTTCCCTCAGATTTTGCATTTCTACTGTGAAATAACCTTTCTGGGGTTTTCTTTTGTACTGTCATGCGGAGGCTTGAACTCCCAACCTTAATTGTGCTGTCATTGCACTCCGCCATTAACAGACACGCATCAGTTGCAATAAAAAAAAAACTAATGCCGGGTTCGTCCAACCCTGTTGACACATGTTCTCGGCTGTCCCATAGATTCTATTTATTTACAACTATTCACCGATAACTCCCTTTTGTGTTGCAACCACCATTCAGTTCAACAACTTAGACTGATTCACTGATTCATGCTGGTTAGAATTTTCTCGATTTACTGTTTTCTATGCCACCGTGCATCGATACCGCTTCATTTAACCGCTTGCTTGGTGAAATGTTTTATTTTTTGTGCCATTCCGATTTTCAGAAACCTTCTGCACTCTGTTCTTGGTTTATTATTGAATTGTAAGTCTTCTTTCGCTGTACATTTATGCTTATTTTATTGTTTTAGAATAACGAATTTCAATGAACGCCGTTAGACTATTGGAATTTGTTCTACTGCCCTTAGACATGTGCTGCCCTATCATGCGTATACCTAGAGAGATTAGGTGTTTTGTTAGACCAGCCTCACGGCCTCAACGGCTCTTAACCGTTGAGAGCCAGCCCGGATAGCCTTGTGGTTAAGGTGTTCGATTCACAGTCGTTCACCCCGGGTTCGAGTTCCCGTGGGGGCTCGGTGGATGTGCACTGCTGATGATTCCCAACAAGGATGGAACAGCTGAACAGTGCTTCCATGGTTTTCAATGGTGAGTTGAGCGTTGAAGCTGCATGATGAATCATATTACATACAAATCTAATCTTCTACTACTTAATTGTAAATAGTAACCAAGGTCTGTAAGTTGTTCTTAACGGAATGCCTTCGTTGTACTTAGGCCCCTACAGAGAAGTCATCCATCATAGGAGTCGATCGCTGTGTGGGAAGCGGGTTGTTACCGTTCAAAAGCCAGTGACGGAATGGTGCTATATCATGTAGTGCAGATGTTCAACAAACCGTTGAGAGCCAGCCCGGATAGCCTTGTGGTTAAGGTGTTCGATTCACAGTCGTTCACCCCGGGTTCGAGTTCCCATGGGGGCTCGGTGGATGTGCACTGCTGATGATTCCCAACAAGGATGGAACAGCTGAACAGTGCTTCCATGGCTTTCAATGGTGAGTTGAGCTTTGAAGCTGCATGATGAATCATATCATACAAATCTAATCTACAAATCAATTGCATATATATATATATATATATATATATATATATATATATATATAGTAAATGAAAAGAATTGAAAAAGTACGGTGAATTAAATAATTGAATATTCTCACAGTTTAAAATTAGAAAGCTGGTAATTGCCATTTGCAGTAGACGTATTTCCTGGACATCAAGAGCTTGCCAATTCGTTTTAACTCCGACGGATTTCCGGGGCCTCATGGTAGGTTTGGATTGAAGCTACATTGGTTACTAATATTTTATTCTCCTCATCGGTCCAGAAAGCTTTTCCGGTTTTCAGCTACTGTCTGTTTCTATGTGAGCGAACATCACATTGTCTAAAGAAACCATGTTTTCTCTAGCATTTTCGCGATTTCCACATCTTGATCCGTCCCATTGGTGCTTGGTATAGCGCCAATTAACTTGCAGATAACTTTTCCATGACTGAGCTGTTCCTTTTTTTCCGCCTTCCCCCATGATCGATAAGTGTTGAGTTTGAAAGTTTCGGTTTGTTTCCACGGGCCGTGTAAACTGAAACGTATTTATCATTAGCTCATAACACATGATTTGATTCGGTTTGGCCATAATGGTTATACTGCGAACAGAGAAGGCGTAGACCAGTAGGCATGCCGCCAACGCCTGGTATCGTTTGGCACTTAATCCAAAAACTTTTAAAATTGCGCTCTGAGTGTCAGTAAGTTTCCCAACTAACCCCTAATGGAATCCTGATGTAAGCGTTCAGATACTTGTTGGTTGAGTCAACAAGTTTGGACACTTATGTCCAATTGAAGACTGTAATCTCATTCACAACTAGGTTTTTTTTGAAACAACTGTCACGGCTTTCAAGTCTATCGAAAAGCATCGCTGTAGCATGCTCCAAATTTCCACTTCCACTGGTGATCTATGAATTTATTGGCGACATTGCACGTGGTTGTCATTGGTGTTTTCAATAAATCGTGCTGTTCAAAATACTTTACTCACGAGTTGAATCCCGTGTAAAAGTTATCACGTAATCCGGAGGAGAAATGCACGCGGAGTCTTACCATATTTATTGGATCACTGAATCACCGATAAATAGCCAAAGTCTTCTACCGAAATTCTCGCTCCCATGCCGGAAATGTAAACCAGTCCAGTGTTTCACAGAGTTTAACTTTGCGAACTGTGTCGCAGTATTGTTGTTCCGCCTATGAAACAGACGCTAAAATCATATTTCCGGTTGAACAGAGAATAAGTCCAATCACAGTTGAATACAAAACAAAACTGATTCTGGATTTAACACACTAGAGCTAGCATGAATTTCCGATGTTTACCATTACAAGATGTGGAAGAAATTTAATTTGAGCCTGCCACACTGGACCCTGCCGAGGTCAGATGAAACAGATTAATTACAGGAATGAAATTGAACTGCTACTGAAACGTGTATTATTATGATTCAGGTAACTGGTTTATATGTTGGAATATCAAGCTACATATCCATGAAACAATAGTCTTTCAAAAAGCGCTAAACAAAAGAAAACAAGTTACTGTTGAGGAAATTTCTTTCCTTACAAATTAGTGCCAAGGAATTCAGATCCGTGGTCACCTTTGTCTGTCTCGCCTACCGTTTGAGATATTCGAGACTGACTTTAGACAAGAATTGCGTGCGGTTGGAAGCTGCACAAAACTGCTAGATTCTCATTCACCGGAATGAGCCATGTTGTCTTGACTTACAGAGGCACATAGACGGTATATAAGCAGCGGAGCACCACTGTACATTCGCATTTGGTCCAGCACTGCATACACCTCCGAAATGAAGGTTTCGTCTTGTATTTTTCTTTGCGTGTACGGCTTTATCCGAAGTCGAGCTTGTCGGTCGAAAAACGAGATCTAGGGAATTGCGTAGTATCAGTCGTGCGATGCACGATCTGGATTTGTTACTCTGATGTTGAGAAAAACAGGTCTGTAGTCCGAATTAGAAACGGTATGGATTAGAATTCAGCCCGGATGGTAGCACTATCGAACTTTCCCAGATGAAGTATATCCCGACTAGAAAGCAGATACAAATTAAAATGGAACTGGGAGCAGTTGAAGGAACTCACTGGGCCAAATCTGTGGACAGTCTTTAGGGAATTTGAAACATATTTTTCTCGACACTAATTTGAACAGAATAGCTCAAAGGATTCGTTCGTACAATGCATCCAGATGAGACTATTGACCGATCTATGTAAGTAATGTAGTCTCCATCATCTCTTCATTTCTGCCTAGCTAGCACACGTAACTGAATCTCCCTTTGTCCTTCCTCATTATCAAAAGTTGTTCACAACCTTACCTGTTAATGTTCGTGTATCTTGACTGTATAGACAGCTGACATGATTGCAGTATGCGCTTTACGAAGATGTAGCGAAATGACCCTGGATACGTAGTACAAATCAGTCTTTTGAGATTCTGTATTTAAGTCCTCTATGAAGCACAAAAAGTTAGCATGGCGAAAAATGAACAAGAAGATTACTGGTAAACAGCCTTTGTTCGGTCAAATGCTGGGGAACAATTAGCTTGAATGTGCAATCCTCTTGCACTAACTACGACTAAGGAATTAACCGGGTATCTCTGTCGTTTGTCACCCTACGTTATCTTTCTTGTTTGGCCCAACACTGTACTGTCTGAATGAGGTATCTCACGTGAATGACTATTAGTGAATATTCAACTTTTTGGAGCACGCGTTTTCACTCCTGTGATGAAACCTACGTTTATTTGTGATTGCTTGCGGGTTTTTGCTGTTTTTGTACTTTGGTTTGTTGTTGGATGGTAACGCTGTATTTGTTATTTTTGCTGGTAGTTGTTGACTTATATTGGTTGTTGTTACCGGCTGCTGGTGTTATCGTTGTTGTTTCCTTGGTTCTTGATTGTAGTCTTTGTCTTTGTTGTTGGTTTTTTTTACACTGGGCAGTAATTTCTAACCCAGTTTACCTGCATACTGCTGCTCACTGTATCAGCAGTTTATTAAATTAGAAAAACTTGAGTGTGTGCTTTAAATTCATCTTTATTACTTGAGCACGGAAGTAACTGCATTCAGAGCGAATATGCGTCCGGTATCGATAGCGATGGAACAGGGACTGATTGAGTCGAGCACTTACAAAAACGATCGTCGTTTTGCCAAATGGAGGCGTATTTATTTTCAGAAAACATGCTGACTGAAAAGCATTGTTTATCCAGTAAATTGGTCATTGCGGAACAGTAATAACGAAAAGAAGATTCAGTTGGTCTAGATAATCAGTTAAAACCTTTTTATTTATAACTGAGCGTGGTCAAATGAAACAGCAGTTTTGTAAAATTATGGGGATTCTGCAAGTTCAAGCTGTCTTTTGCACCCGGCTGTGACTAGATTAGGGATGAAGGCTTGCTTTCCAATTATCCAGCAGCTCATGTGATGTAAAGAAGTTGAAAGTAGATTGGGTGGTTGAATTGACAACATTCTACTAATTACTGATCTGGTTCTACTTGAATTATCTTAAGAAGTACTATAACGGTACCGCTTCAAAGGTTGTGTTATCATGCTGCGACCAAATGGTAGTCATAAAATAGTTGAAAAGATCATTTGTCAAAGAACAAAACTCTCTGACTGCAAATTTCATGTTTGGTCACGTCAGCTCTTTGAAAACGTCATATGTAAGCTTTTGATGCTCAGAAAATAGCGTTTGTAGGATAAGTGGTAATCAGTGGACATTTCAGCTATCTTTATTCAGATCACCCGGGAAAGATTCTCAATCGAACTCACCGTGCGGCAGATTCTCACAAATCATCGTTGGAAGGCATTGCCTCTCAGAGGCGAATATATATATACATGGTAAAACGAATACCCCGTAAATAAAAAAAGATGCTTCTTACATTGTCCGATCAAAATTCTCAGAACTTTGTATCAAATAATGGAACAAAAGAACCAAACGGTATTAGCAGTATTTTGATAAAATTTGAAGCTAAAACAATGAACGTTGAGAAGAAGCAAATTTTTATCATTTTGCTCTTTAAAGGAGATCATTTATGCAATCAAATAAATTGTAATCTCAAGTCAGCTCTAAGGCACACATACACAGCGGCGCAGTTGCGTTTGCTGTAGACGACCAAAAAGTTATGTTTTCCAAATCACTCAAACAGTCTTGCTGATCCCAATGTCTCACATATCGTCTACCTGTTCACTTGCAGTTGCGGTGACGTATACATTAGCAAGATGGATCGTTGCTTGACTCAACGAGTGTCAGAACACATACCCAAATGACTGTCAAACTTGATGACGCAACCCGTGAAACCGCCAGCCTCTTCGACTGCAAGACACTTGATTGCATCAGGTCACGAAGTTGACCTGACCCAGTGTTTCAAAGCATTGTTGTTCAATCCAACACCGAAGCTATTAGCGTTAAGTGAAGCTATTCTAATCATGATGCATCAGCCAGCACTCTGTGCACAAAAACAATTGATCCAAAATGTTTGTTTACCTTGGCGTTAACACGACAGACTTCACTCTCCCCAACGTACGCACTGTAAGAACTTTCGATCGTGCCTACTTTACCGTTGCATTTGCCGCTCTACTGTACCATGTGTATATACTGACACGTTTTACGTCCGCGGTTGACACACCGTGTTAATAGTGGTGCAACACTTGCAGATTATTAGTTCACGTCACATTGCATCTGTGGCATCTGAGAAGTGAAATTATGAGATGACGACTTCCGAAGACCGCTGAAAAACTAAGTAAACAACAAAGTTTGTTCGACCAAAAGTAGAAAGTTAGGAATCTTTTCCGATTATCCGTCCAGATGGTGATAGGAATGTACGTTCCACATGTAACTCTTGAAGGCAAGTCACTCACACGCGGTGAACGCGTCAGATGAGATGCTTGGGACAGTAAACGACCAAAAGTAGCGACGAACAACAGGTTTAGCTCCATTTGGTATCAAAATGCCACTCATTTGTCAAATAAAACTTGAAAGTCGCAAGGAAAAAGGGGCAGAAAGACCTTGATTAAAAACCTAGTGACTGAGTGGGATTGGAGCGGCAGTGGAATCCGAAGCAACAGATTGTCTACAGTTATGGGTTTTTGATTCCATGCATATAGGTGGGGCAAGGAAAATTAGCCGTTCTTGACTGTAATAAAGCTCTACTTTAATGAGAAGATTCAATCAGTTCATCCCTTTTTTCAACAATAAGCAAAATGCAATGGAAGCTATGAGAAATTTGAGTCAAAATTATCTCGAGAGAAAGCTGATATCTGCATTTACTCTATGCAAGTTAATGAAAAAATCGAAGAAGCGGAATCAGTTGAGGAAGAAAGGAAGTGCTGTCAACCGAAACCGACCACCAGCTAAGGTGTCACGTGGAGTTTTGGAGAGCTTTCAATGTGACTCACTATATGATATCCGAGCAGTGCAACCTACTGTCGTCAATAGCAGTTGTTTGTACAACGGATTCTACAAAAACAACTTGTTGAAGGCTTTTACGGAACATCTTCTACAACGGTTTTGTTTATAAGATGCAGATCAACGTCTGAAATTTTACACCCGATACTCGGATCGCAAAGTGTACTGTGCAACTCTGGACGCAAACCAGGAGATTTCACTAGTGACATGAGAATCCCATGAAATTTACCGCCGATCGACGTAAGTCTAATACGAAGTTGATGATGGAGATGGGAGGGGTGGGAGATCATCGGTCCTGATTTTTTTCAATTGGAATATCACAAGTAAAAGCATATCTCACTTAACTCATTCCGAATAAGAAGACCATATCAGGATATGGTACATAATGTTTTTGCTCTTATCTTAGAACTAGTGTCACCAGCCGCCCATTATACGACATATGTTCGGTAGTGCATTGCCAATTTTTTGAGGGAGGCTTGATAGGGAGAAGTGATTCAACTGAGTGTTTTCCTAAGTCTGTGGATCTAAATCCGTCAGAAATCTTATGTGAAGAGAAAGCATGTTACGGCGGACATACAAAATTGCACAGCATGCAAGCTTGTATCACTTTGCGATGCAAGAAGATAACGATTGGTCTTTTAGAGAAATTTTAAGTCCATTGCTTGAAATGAATGACATTGTGCAGACAAAAATCCGAACAATACTTGAACACTAACTTTGAATTAAACAACAAATTTATTTGTATTTTTCTGTGTACCAGCTGGTCCGTACAGAACAAAGATAATTACTGAGACATGGTGACCTTTCATGTATTCTTCTCAATTATCTAGAAAATCAATTTGGTATTTACAAAAATGGTGATTGTAGCTACAATGAAAGAACCGGAAGCGTTACGTTCGTACACGGAATAATGACAATATTTCCATGGTGAGCAGATTAACTGTGTCAGTAGTTTATGCGCGCAAAACATAGGGTCACTATGATGAGTTATTGCTTGTCGATCCTGGATTAATTTGAAAACCCGAAGTGACCTCCGATATGACTAGTATGACATTGCATGTAGATGACAGGACAAAGTTTCCCCGGAAGCACACGACCAGCTTCTCGGTTGTTGCAGCTCATTAGGTATGAGTACCCGGTACTGTCCCGTCCAATCATCCTTATACTTGAGTACTCCACACCGGGTTCACAGTGGTAATCTCATTTGAATCGAATGGAGCGTGCACGGACTGAGAGTCCATTTTCAGTATCACACGGTGATTCTTCCACAGTCACCTTGTGATTCTAAAAATGGACTCTCCGTCCTTGCAAGCTCCATTCGATTCAAATGAGATTACAGCTGTAAACTAACTGACTTGGTTATGCGAGGACTGCGAAGAGAAGCCTGCATTCATATTCCCATCATATGTACCCTAAGGCCTTTTCATATTCTTTTGTACATCTGAACTGTATAATTCATTCATCTGTGGCATTTAAAAACTACAATCTACAATCCACTACTGGCCCAACTTGGTTTTGATTTCCGATTGAGGAGTGTGGTAAGTTTTGGGATGAGCTTAGTACGGTCTGCGCAGGACCGATTTCGTAGTTACGTAATCTGATTACGATACCTTCGCTTCGAATTGCGAATGCGTAGCAACAGTTCAAAAGACAGCATTGGGTCAAATTTTATTTGGAGGTTGTCACATGCTTCGCTATGGATTTCCCTAGATTTGGGTCACTATTGCCCCTGGATAAACTATGAGCCATCGATTTTTATTAGCTATCCGAGGATGTCCGGAAATTCACTATGATAGCCAATGGTTTGCTCCGCTAAAGTAAGCATCATAACCACCCCTGGCGAACTGATAAACTACATGTGAAGCATTGACGTATAGCTGATTAGATAGATCTCATGGGAGTCCGATATGACATTACGTATAGTTATATACAAGGGATAAGACACTGAATTTTCTTCAACTGACTATTGATGAATAAATTTTAATGTTGGCCTCAATGAGAATGATCAGTCCAGAATGTACAGTGAGTCAACATAATTTGTCACAAGTTGAAAATAGGCAACAGTCCTGTTCAAAAAGTGATTCCGCTTTGACTAACTGTCTGATCCGTTCCTCTGCCACTTCTTTGATACAAGACTCTCCTGATCATAGACTGATGCAACCATTTGGGACGTTTTTATTCCGACATTACCCAGCTCAAACAGCTGCCTGAATCAACCCAACAAAAAGGAGAACAATAACGATACTCTCCGTTTTTCCTACATTTCTCACCCCTTTTGCGGTGAAGGTTTTTGCAGCGCTCTCTTACGTTCCACATATAAGAGAACGCTGTTCAGCTTCCCGAACTGACTTATGCTTTGTGGATCTGACTACTGGAATAAACGGAGAGTAGGTGGGCTTGAAATGATGAATTACAAAAGATCTTTGACAACTTCCGTGTTGTGGGATGCAGAGTCATCCACGGTAAAAACCGCATGTGGAATTGAAGGATCTTATTGTGCGTCCATTAGGGCAAAATGGGTCTGTCGGGTTAGCGTCAGGATAAGCATGTTATGTCATATGTTTTCGTGAGGTAACCTATCATGATAAGTATCACTTACTGAAAGTCAATAGCTTCGGTGGTGGATCGCACAACACAACTCTGATAAAATGGGTTAGGTCAGCTTTGTGACCTGGTGACCAACTAAGTATTTCATAAACAAAAAAGCCGAGGACTGCACATCAGTGTGCTTGTCCACATACCACACATACCATCAATTAACTGATGACGCTGCAGAGCAAACGAAATTATTGCAGCACTTGACCAATACATTCTTCCTTTTTTTGATAAACTGAACAAAAGTGCTCCACTGATTTTGAATAGACACGCCTGAATTTCATGGAGTGTTCCAAGTCCCCCACCAATTCCGTCCCTGATTATCAGACAACGGTTGTTTCGAAGAGTCCTAATTGGAATCAACTAGGATAATTCGAACAAGATATTTTTCACCTTTTGCTCGCCACCCTAGCCAGTGTATTGATGTGTCATTCGAATTTTAATGTAATTCGTACTATCCTAGTGTTTGAATTGAATTTTCACAACATTTATCCGGTCGACGCTACGTGACTGATGCCTTCAGCTGCGGAACAGAGCAGATAATTGGCACAATGCCACTGTCTATTGGCAGAAAACTGGACCTCAGCACTTCGTGCGATGAACGAACCCATGGATTTGTTAGACGCATTCCAGTATCTGAACTAATCGAGAGTGGTAAAAGATGTTTTTAATTCACTCTTCCACTCTTCACTTAGTGGCGCATTTCAGGAAAATATTGGACCCTGCACGAATTCCGGAAGCCTTGGTTTCATTGAAGTAAACAGTCCCTATATATAAAACACCATCCTGCAACAACTCTGTGACAGCAAACAATCAAAAAGGTCGATGAAATTAAATAGCAAGCCGATGACAGTATCCAGGAATTTCATTTTTATACAGTATAAAGATACAAGTCGAATTGCAAAATTCCTCGGTCTTCCAGGATGGTTCAGATAGTGTACATTACACTTCTGACAAGGCTGAAGCTAGTTTCTGTGCATCTTAGAATAAGCGTAATTCGCAAAACTGTTGGCTGCCATCAGAAACCATAATAGCGAGTTGGTTTATTCATCCGGTAATTCGTGTCCCGGTGTAGAGGTGAGTTCATGTCCGACATAGCATTGCATCCGGTCAACCGTGTATGGAAATTTCTTTGAATATCTCGGAATTCTAAGTGGAACCGGAAGAGGTAGCATCGCGATGCTTCCCCAAAAAAACCCATTGTAATTCAAATGAGAAAATCTAATGGTTAGCGTACCCCACTCAGAAAAGTTTATGATTACCTGGTATTTGGTGGCATTCCCGTGAATAAAGATAGTACGATACTATTCTTGGTATATATCTATATATGTACAATATGCATATATATTTAATAAATGTATACTTCTACCGAAGTTGTTCAGAAAAGTTTTTCTGGTTTTAGGCACTAGCTCATCACGAGGCACGAAACACCAGTTAAGCACCTCATTTCGAAATCTAGCCTAACAGCAGCTGTTAAAAAGTGATTTGAATTGTCAGTCCTCTCACTCCTTGTCGCTGTGATATATTGACCATATCAAACGGTAAACGGATATGAAATCTGTACCATTGAGCAATTTTTCATCAAGAATCATGGTAGATTACAGTCCAGTTAGAAGATCCTTATTGTTATTCTGGCTGATGTACTCAATCATTATGCGATAAATCTTAGTAACCATGGGGTTTGTTTACCTGATAAATGATTCATTATCTAGGTAAACAATGAGCTTGCCGGTGTCAACCAAACTTCCTCAGCAGAAATTGTATCAGATAGAAAACGACTAAACCTAGAGACTGCGATGAAATTAAATTTCGTATAGAAAACACGAATAGCGAACAAGCTCGTTTTTGGCAACATCATCGTCGTGGCTAATGCTGTTACGTTTATAGATTAGAAACTCATAAACTATGAACAATGTTTGTGTTCATATGTGATTGGGTAGCCATCAAAATTGATGTTGCGCAGTTAGGGTGGACAAGAGGAGAAATGTTGTTGTTCCATGGTAGGAAAAAGGACCAGTGAACACGGGTTTCGGTGATGATCTATTTCCGGTTTCAACCAAAGGGTCAGCTCGTGGGTCACACTGAGTTCCAGGGTCGATCTCGGATCGTTGCCAGGGTAGTTTGAGTGCTTTAACGAAAAGCTTGTGAAACAAAGCAATAGATTGAGCTATCTGATCGCCTCAGCGTCTGCCGTTGCTAGACCTCGTTTCAGAGCAACTCTCGGCACTTTTGTGGTGACTGTGTAAACTATTTTGAAAGCGTCGTTGTTTACCCGATGTCCAGTGTTCGCAAGGTGTGCCACAATCGCACTGGTAATGGATTTTCTGTTTCCCGTCACTGATCAAGCTGGTTTGTGCTCTCTGATATTTTGTGATAGTAGCCGTGTGTTTCTACCCATATAGCCTGCCCAAAGTGAGCAAACAAACGAATAGGCTCGCACGGTCGATGAAACGGGATTATTCAGTGAAAAACATGTTTGATGCTTTCTGGTTGTGAAGTTCTTCGACGGATTGTGGACAATGAGGCTCGATTATTTTCAAACAAATCAGGAACACATAAAATCACTCCGTTCGTTTTGTGATGTCTCTTGGTATTCGTGGGTGAATTCCGCATTATCTTCCAGAAGAAATAACGTCACTGATAAACAGAGAGAACTACTGTGCGATAATTTTCATGTCACAATATTTAGTACCAATAACGCCACGATTTCGAAAATTATCCCTTACTTCCATAATTTTTGGCTTTGTATATCGCGCACCGCCTTGATCTATACTCCTCTGATTTAGGAGTGAAATTTGATGGAACCAAACGAGATACCTCTGTGATTCAATTCAAATTCTCAACCCACTATATGGTCATTCAGTCATGCTCCACCGTTACGCATACTGACCGGATATTTAAAAGTTGCAAATTTTTCCCGTCACTTCCGTGTCACTACTTACCAAATACTTATCCTCTCGGCTTTTTTCAAGTTTCATTTCTGAAGGAATTTTGAAATCGTAAAACGTAATGCAACTACGGGAATGATTGCTAATTCCATGAACCAAGAAAGGGGTTCTGGCTTCAGTGAAATTTACCATTTAAGGTTTACTCCTCAAGTTTTAAGGTTTACGTGCCGAGTAGAAAGTCGATAGAAAGCCCAGTATGTTGTACGGAATTGCACATTACAGTTTTCGACTTTTGTTTTCGGTCCACAGTACCAAAAGTACTGGACCCACCACTTCTTTCCGCCTATTTCCGGCTCTGCATCTTACGACAAAACCATATCTGATGAGAACGACCACAGGCACGGTACAATATGGGATACCGAAATTTCAGAACGAAACAAGGTATCATGTGCTAATTAAGGGTAGAAGACGCAAAAAACGAGGGTGGCAGAATTATAGGATCCACGGTGTATTTGCTCTGTCCAGTGGAAAATTTCGCGGAACCTGGCTGACCACTGAGCCTGACAACAAGCTGACTAGGCTGACAACCTCGTGAATTATGACTCATTGGTTATTATTTTTCACACTGAGAAGGACTGCCACTGTCCGAACTTCCTATCCGTTTGGAGTTTTGTCCATCTGTGCTGAGTCGTCCACACATGTCTGTTTCGTCCGCGTCAGTCAGTTAGTCCGCAGTCAGCTGACTCTACCGACTCGCACAAGCGCCTACGGTAATTTCGTGTACGTGTGTGAACATTTAGTGTTATGAAAAACGCGTTTGAGTTCACTCCGATTTTACCTTTCCCCTAGAAACATACCTCCCTGGCCTAAGCGTCCTTATAAGATATAAATACTGAAGTATTTACTGTTTTTATTCTCCTAAATGAAAAGTGAGTTTTAAGCTCATTCAAGTCGTAAGGTGTTAGTCAGCTGCGCTCGGAGTTTTGGTGTCCATAATTCAGTTTACTAGGTTCCATTATCTTTCCTCAATCAGCCATTCAGCTCTCACTTTGAATGACTAAAATTTCCAAAATTAATATTTATTATACAGCTGCACGGTATATACCACGGGAAACCGGAAAACAAGATTTACAATTGTTGAATTTAAACTCGACCAAAGCTGGGATATTCGAGTCGTGGAACTCACCGTTTCTTTTCGGTTAATTTCAAGATTCTGAGAAAAACTGTTTTGTTCCGAAAATTGCCAAGATATTTGGTTTTAAGTGAACTATCGGCATTACCTAGCAAGAATTTCACGCCTTCCCCGGTTAACGTAAAAATATTGATCTGAGCCGAATCGGTTACTCGTCTTTAGGTAGTAGTATATGACACCTCATAATGCAACTATTATCGATTAATCCTAAGGAAAGGAAGAACGTGGGATATATGGGCTACAACCAATGAAGGCCCTGTGTAGCTGTTCCAGCTGACTTGTGCAAATCATCAACAGTTCACATCCGACCAATCTCAACTAGAGCTGAGTCACACTCATTAACAAGAGACTAAATATCCTGACGTATTACGTCAACTCCTATTTATGTTTCACCCACCCCATTAGGAAACCAAGCCCCATAGACCGCTTGCAATGTCTTTGTTTTGCTTTGATCGCTGACCGTCTTATGATTCGATCGTGATGCAGGCAAAGGTTTATGGGCCATTCACAGCCACTGATTGATGTTTGCTTTGATAAGAAACAAAAGTAGACGGATAGCACGAATAGCCTAATGGTAACGTGAGCGACACTGAGTTCTATGCGATGCACACGCCTTTATGGCGCTTGGGTAACGAGCTTCATAGCCGCACTGATTCAGTTATTTCTAGTGAGTTTAATCACATTGTTTATCGTGTGAATTTTTGCTGTACTACTTTCGGTCCATTTTATTTGAAAATGTTTGTGCTGGTAATGCTATTAAATCCAGCCTGATTTCCCACGAGTACCATTGTAAAACACAAACAGGGTGATAACATTTGACATACTGCTACAGTAATCCACATATATACCAAATAGGAACACGAATTTAAAGTATAAAACAAACAAATTGCATTGTCCTGCGTAATGTGCTTCAGTGGTTGTGAAAAATGAGAAAAACACCGAAGTGGTTTGCAAACACTACAAACTTCGTCGGTATTGATTTACTTTCGGTACTCACGAGTGTCTTTAAATAGTGGGCATATCACACCTGATTTTATGAGGGAAGTTTACTTAAGCTATTCGTTTCGATTAGAAATAATGACCTGTCATTCATCCAAGGTCCAAAACTGTTTAAGTTCGAACAAAGAAAAATACGGGTATATGAGTCCGGGGTGCATGTCAACTGTTACCGTCTAAACTATCTTTTGCAATACAGAAAGGTGAGGTCAATGCCTTGGACGACTGATCGTCGTCATGATCGAGGAATTTCGTCACTTGGGATACTAAATGGAATGATATGGTATTTATCAATGAGGGAACGTTGAATAAAGAGGGCTCTGATAGAATCACGTACTACTGGGACGACATCGGTAAGAAAATGCTGTACCTCTGTCTTTCAGCTCTGTGATGGCCTGGAAGTGCCTTTTTTAAATACGGCAAAACTCAGTCAGCGAGTCTCAGATAAAAGCAGACCACTGAAGTCTGCTTTCTCGATCATTCCAAAAAATTGACTGAGGACCTCGGTATTTCAAAATGAGAAAGTAGTCATACCTGCGGCTACCTAACCTAAATGTGCCCGTTGTACAGGAACATCCTAAACTGGCCCGCTCAAAGTCCAGACTTGAAACCGATTAAAAATTTCTGTCAGCTGTAAGTAAGACCAGTCTGTGTGGATGGAAGATTCCTCGGTATTTTATACGAGCTAACTTCCGCCGTCCTGGATGAGCTGGAGAACTGGAAACCTTTTGTGATAGGAACAGAAGCATACCTGGTTGTTGTGTATCAAGCGTTCACACTAAGATCCACTGTGTTTCGTAACCACTGGCTTATTTTTGCCATTCATACAGAGATAGATTTAATAGTATTCCATACCCACTGAGGCATATGATCCGAAATAAACCGATTCATCCGGGTGGTGACTAAAATTTGCGTGCGTATGCCTAAGGTAATAGTGGTTCGACACTTTCGCATGATAAACGTGGTCGTTCTTATTGGTACGATTCAAAAGATTCACATGAAGACAGGGTGGGTTTAATAGTGTATCATTCATTATGAGGTCTAATTACATCACTACTGACCATTTTCCCGATAACCGCTTAAATACACCGGATTTAGCTTTTTCCAAAAGTCAGAAAAACCGGGTGAATCGATTGAGGGACTTAATTTCACAGATTTAAATGAATTTCTCTCCTTGCCAATCGCCAATAAAGTGAACTCCGTTTGTCCCTTTCCACGCCTAGAATCCTTGTAGATATTCGGCACACTTGTGTGTTATAGTATCAGCAAACCGGATGTGGTCACTGTACGTGATTCCGTTCAACAATAATCGCAGAAAAGAAGAGTGGATTTCAAAGCATTTAATGCACTACAGATTGCGGTCTTTAGATTCGAAATTCAAAGAACTATCTCTGATTTATGTAGGCATCCCCAACAAGATCTGCTTCTTCAAAAATCGTTCGACATCGACACTTGGCGACAGCGAAGACGTTTTCGATTTGCGCTGTAAATAGTTGCTTCTTACCCAAAAACAATTTTGTAATCTGACCGAATCGGCAGTGGCATAGAACCAAAGTCGAAGCACAAACGGGGTGCGGTTTATTGCGTGACTTGGTGATGTAGCCACAAATGGTCAGATCCGAGCACAATAAGCTCCGTGCATCTCTTGATTGGCTGCGGTATATTTTCTCGTGCTCACTATCAACAGTGACCTAATCCACCTTCAACTTGGATGTTCTATTTGTTTCTTTTTCAAAATTATTACATGAATCTTTCCACATGCAAACCACTCAGTAGGTTACGCGTCTCTTAACCAGGTTTTTTACGGGCTTCGGAAATAATCATCTTCAAAATTCGTAAAACATAAATGTATATTTATGTAAGTAAATATATTACATGACGGATGAATCTACCAAAATACCATGATGGCTACTACCTTGTTCTCAAAACCTTTATGAAGAACTTTAGCACTTCCAGTAGATACCCGTTTTGGAAATCATATTTTCTTTAGATTTCATGCTTTCTGATGAATGCAGTGGAAGAGGTATCTTTCATGGCCATTACCAATGGTTGCGATATCACGGAACCTCGGCCTCTGTGACTCTGCGAGTCTGGTTGAAGATACGTTAGAGATCCCAGTAGTTTATTAGTGGCAACGATCTAGGTGATAGCGAATTGCCATCTACTACAAATAATTTGACTATATGGTAGGTTTTCTCAAAATTACGCTGCCACTTTTGTGCTTCAATCACAGGCAGACAATTGACGGAGCTTGTTCAGCCGTGATTGGTGCAGTGACAGCTCATGGGGTATCGCTCCAAGGAAGTGTTTCACTTTGTGTTACTTTTTGTGCAAATACCCGATAACCGAAGCTGGTGAAGCAATTTCGTTTTATGGCTGAATAAAGGTTCAACAAATGTGGCAAATAATTGCAGCAAACTCATTTGAAAACCAGTAATCAATCCGATTTATCACTTTTGTGTTCCGAAGCCACGACAGACTGTTCATAATTCACCGACTTCAGGCCCCATCCTCCTTCTTACCTTTGAAACTTGCAAACGACAAAGCCGTAGAAAGCAAAGTAGATTAGTCAGTCCTTGGATTTTGAAACTGTTTCCTAAACTCTGTGCCGTATTTTAGTTGAAGTTTTCGGGTCAAATCCGCGACGATTTATTGTCACTCCCTCTCCCCCATCACTGTGGCCAGAGCCCGATCTCTTTCGGGTGTATTGCTCAAGTTCCACTGATTTAACAGACTGAAAACAAAAGGGAATCTTTTGGGGAAGTTTTTCGTGCAGATATTATGCAAATTGAATGAAGGTGTCGCTTGCGGTAATGGATACAACATACAAATGATGATGTCGGTTGGAATCCATTATAACGATGTCGTTTTACACTTGAAAGCAGTCAGTAGATGCCAAAAGCTGCCCTGTTTGTTTTGAAGTCAGGAAAAGATTTTGAAATGGCTAGATTTTGTGCAAACGCAATTAGTCGTCGGTGTGAATAACAAGTAGAACGGAAAGGATCCTAATGGATGATCATGAAATCTCCAAAGTTCTTGCACTACCGGGTATCAGAAAAAGCAGATAGATAAAGGGGTACCGCATATGCATACCTAATGAATGGCAATAATCACGAAGCCGGTAGAGGGCTTCCGGGAAAACTTGACCTTCTTCCACAGATACAACTTACATCATAAAGTATTCATCTGTTTGTAAACATCAATGTCTTTCGTTGTTTTTGTTTTTGTTGTTATTGTTAGTGTTGTTGTTTTACCAGTTTAATAATCCCTCTCGCTACTTCTTTGTGACCCGTTCCTAGTGATTTCATTAGGGCCGTAGCACGTAATGAACCAATCAGCTCGCAGTGATCATGTCGTTCCCTTTTTCTATTACTATCAAGTCAATATTTGTTTCACATGTGTTTCGTCGGCTTGAGTCTAGTTATTCCAGGGAAGCACGGGAGTGCCAAAGGAAAATTCTTCAGAAGGTATATTTCACCTAGGTGAAGAGTACACAAAAGATATACTAATCGGTGTTTTGATTCATCTTCAACTGTGGTCGCTTTTCAAAGTGTGAAAAAACACGCGAAAAATGTATAACCTCTTGTTCTGCTTGCCTGTCTAGCAGTCCGTTTGTCGTCCTCACTGTCTGTCCTTCAGTCTCTCTATTTGTTACCAACTGACATTTGCATAATTTTACTCCAAGTTATCAGAAATCGCAAAGTAAAGACAGTGCTGAGAACAAGTAATACGAAGAGTGTTCCTCAAATAGGATAAACAACAGATTCCGTACAAACAAGCTGACGATTAATCAAAAAGCCTCGGAGATTTTTTGGATATTTGAGTCCTAAAATGGGGTCTTCACAGGTTGCTCTCATTTAGGAACGTTGCACAATGTGTATCTGCGAAAAGGAAGGTTGTCCGATTATTCCCAGAGAGCACATTAGGAGAACACAGATTGGGGACAAGCTCGTTTTCAGTGATTCATACTCATGCTGTAACGTCACAATATATTACTAAAAGTTAAGGGGCTGGATCGACTAAACAAATAGGGAGTGGTGGAGATTAATGGGCTACAATTGTTTTCTCTCCCTTTTTATCTCATCAATGATTTCTATCACTCCCTATTTGTCTTATAGGTCCAATACTTTAATTTGTCGTAATATATTATGATGTAATGGCATGAGTATGCATCACTGAAGATGAGCTTGTTCGCCTATTGGCGTTCTCAAACAGAGAGGTGTCATATCGTGTCTTGAATGATAATTTAACGAGATGTCATTGACTGGTTTCGTCTAGCTTAGCGGAAATTCCTCTCAGTCCTCATCCGTTCAGAGAAGTGCGTCATTTCAGCAGTTGGAAAAGCAATTTTTCTTAATTATTGCGAGTCATTTGAACACGTAATTTTCAGAACATAATTCACATTACATGAAATTACCTTAGAATTACGTTTCCATCAAATTTTTGCAGGTAAAAGCCATGATAATTATCAAAAGCAATTGAAATTTGCTGACCAATACAGGGCTTATCGTGAATAATAAAATACACCGTCAGAAAAAATGATATTACAGTAGGTACTGTGTAGCTAAGTTACAGACGATCCAACATGGGTTAATTAATAGTTTTTAACGTCGCCGCAATATGCGTTTTGCCTGAAGAGACCATAAGTCTTGGCCTTTGAAATAAATTTCTTTCCCCGAAAAAATATTTTTTACTTTCTGAGTACATCACTGGTACTAATAAATTGTGCTTTAGTTATACTTCGTTTTCGACTGTACCGCGCAATACCTAGTTTTTGCATTTGATATATGTAGTATCTGGAGATGGAATGAGAAACGCTTTCAAAAGTAAACGGCCGGGTTCACGGTTATTGCTACCCGTCAGGTATGCGTATCCAGCACTGCTCTGTTTACAGACCTATACATTTGTTCCCCGCAGGTGCGGTTGCTCGTAATTCTCTAGTGTGCACATCAGGAGCGTGGGCGGATGCTCTTCCCAGAAGAGGCGTATGAAGCATCTCCGCGGACAGTTCCATTTGGTTTAGTCTCGGCTAACCTGGAGAACGAGGACACGGCAGTCCCGAGTTCAGATATCTAAATTTAGGCCGCGTGGTCTTATCAGCGAACTGCAGTTGGGATTCCCCAAATGGTTCCTCTGGCAAGAGCAACCGGTCACACTCCTGAAGCGCAAATTAGATGGTTGTGAGTGAACTAATTTATGCCTTTTCATTTTAACCAAAGAATAGCCCCGAAGTTGTGTTCTGGTGAGAATCTTTTCCAACATACTGAATAAATGGACCTATTATAGTATGCTGAATGCCACGTTCTTTCGAGAGGGCAGGAGGGTTGCATGTGCACTATTGGAAAAGATAGAAAGAAATCTCGATCAGTCGGGGCTTAGTAATTGAGTAAGCAAGCATCAGCACTTACACTGATGTAGATGGGTATGACGATCTTTGTTTGAGAGCATTAAACTGCTCATACCCCAAGAGCGTCGACAACCTCAAAACGGGTCTTGCGCTTCCAGGAAATGTTTGTCCTGTCATCCAGATACAAAGCCGTACTACTCATACCAAAAACATTAAAATAACCTCAGGGAAGTGTATGCATGCTTAACTTTACTTGACTACCGCTACCAGGTTTTATATCCCTGTGGAATTTTCCAAGCATTGCTTACACTTTCTTCAATTGCAAAATGGTGTTGGTTAGACAAAACGGTTGATCTAAAAGGTTGGTACTCACATTTTCAGATAGACACTATGGCTATCTGGAAAGAAGTCTGTCTTCATTGTTACACATTTCAGATGTCACGTATCAGATTTTCACAGAACGTGAAACAGGATCAAAGAGGGAGATAAAAATGCGCTAAAGTTGATGTTCTTTTAAAGTTGGAGAGGTTTATTGGAAATAAAAGTCAGAAATATTTGTTTCGGCTGCAAATGTTTTCGTCATATTCAGTATACTGAATTATTCACTACTAAAATCAGTATGAGAGCCTATAACAAGGACGATTTCCGAACTTTTTCTCACTGCCTAAGTAAATGTAATGGCGACAGCTAGCTTTCAGTGTGAACTTACCAGATGGACAAAAGACCCCGTAGCAATCAATCATAGTCACGGTTACTCCTGTTATGCCATTAAAAACCAATTGCTTATAATGACTTGAAAAGTTACAACCTTCACTGTCAAGGTCAACGCATCTGACAGAGTAAGACTTGAACCTGGGAAATACTTCAATCACTATCACTGTTGACAGGGACAAGTCAAACATTCCAGAAGATTCTCGTAAATGATATTTGCCCATCCAGCTTGGATTACCGTTAGCTCCAGACGGAGATATAACCGCGACTTGTACTTCCAACTAAGAACTCGGAACCTGCTGCATCTAACTGGGACCTTGGAAAGTATTTCTGGTGAAGTATTATTTTCCCAAGTTTAACTTGCAATTTGTGGTAGGTTATTCAAAAATTTAGGCCATTATTCCGGTGTGAGATTTTCAGTTTCAATATTTGCGTAAAAGGGGTCAACTGTAGGCTTATTTCAGCCTTGGAAACTGTACACCAGGGTTAATTTTTCAACTTTCGTCGAACATACAAGGGTCACTCAACAGTCCATACCAAGCATCAAATGTATATCTTCTACCAAAAATTAGTTAATTTCATAACTTGTAACATCGGTTTTGTTGATGATGGAGTTCTGATCAAATTGCGTACATGAATTAGCCAATCCAGCTGTGAACAATTCAAGATATGTATATTTTTGTCACACGCATACGATGTTCCAGAACGTATATGGTTTTTTCCGAGTTGTTTGCGGCTAGAAACAGCTGAGATGGCAAACTGAAACGTTTCTTGCAAAGAATGATGTAATGTGGCGCAGGGAACGTTCTTCTCATCAGCATGAGGTGTTCAATTTTCTTTTTGAATAACTTCAACCGAGCTCAAGATTGGTGAATGAGTATTCCAACGACATCCATTTTTCTACCAAGGGTCGAGTGTACTCTGCAGTAGTTAGGCCAGTGCTGCCATACGGTTCAAAAACGCGGCCACTACGGGTGGAGGATATGCGAAGATTGTCGGTATTTGAGCACTGACCTCTTCGTAACATTGCCCGACTATGATGGAAACGCCGTATAAGCAATGCTGAGGTTCAGCGGAGAGTCTTAGTTTCATGAACCAAATCATTAAATGAAACACTCGAGCTCATCAGACTAAGATTGTTAGGACGTGTTGCGCATGTCTGCTGACGGGATTCCTCGGCGCAATGAGGCGTGTAAAGGCTGGAAAACGAGTAAAGAGAGCCAATCTATGACATGAAAGAAAGGTAGGAAAACCTAACCCGTGGACTTCACCATGTAAGGCTTGTTCGACTTCTTGCATAGAGTCCAAGAGATCCTCCCACACAGTGGTTTGATACTTTACAGGAAATGGCTAAAGGCCACGCTCAGTGGTGTTCTTGCATCCACAAACTTTCTCCGTCGACCTGATACTAGAATTTTGTTGTTCTCTCATTGCTTCTATCATTTTTGTCTCTTTTCGTTACTTCCTGTTGAGGTTGTCGCTAGAAGATGACAAACAAAGCCACCGCACACAGGGCGTGGTTATTGATTTTCTGAACTAAACTGAACTGAATCCAACGAATTCAGTGGAATCGCATGATATCTTCCGAATTCAAAGCAGCTTACCTAAAATATTTAAGTCTTGTTCAGGAAGACCATCTTAATGCTATAGAGAGTTAATTTCATTTTACTGTAGTTATGCTGAATTCTGTCAGGTTTGTATTCAATGGAAAATGAACAACTTTGATACGTTATTCCATACTTACACCTGGGGGCAGTGAAAGTACCATACCTTGTGGTTATAAACGTCGTTTGTGATTTGATGTAGGACTAGCAGCCGTGAATAGTTAAACTGGATTGGACATCCAAACGGGATTCCAGTAGGTCAAGCGAGGTAACTTACTGGGAAACTGCGGAATGAACTCTACCAACTGTTGCATAAATCAAACCTTCTATCTCAGATACGATAGAGAACCCACTAGATCAGTATCACTCAGTCACGAGTGTTTAACAGGAACGATATTTCATAGTTAACAGTGAGTCATGGGTTTCAATTTCGGCGAACTCCTGGTTATTGTTAAACGCAGATCTTAACGGATAAGCTAAAATATTCTGATTAAAAGAGTTTGACTTTGTTGGCTATAGGAACCATTTTTTTGCGGTAAACACAATCGCATAAAGGATGCAAGATCGTAAACAACTTGAGCGCCGCCTCCAGGGTCCTGATGCTTGGATTAGTCTGTTGCTATCCTCGACTAATTAGATAGCCCATTAGTTAGACACAATGGTCAATGTTATTCTTTTCTTAAGAGGGGGAAAAACTAAATAACGAGGTAAAATTTTTATTTAACTGGAAAAAATAATAAATAATCTCAAATTACTCGAAAATATCCAGGAAAAGCATGAATTAGATGAAAAATAAAGCACTTGTGACCTTTTGACTTCCTTACTAGAAGCATCAGGAGCTCTCTGCCTTTTTTATATGATTAGTGACTAAACACCCCAGAACAGTTTGTGCCAGTAGTGGATCTTCATTGTTCCTTCCTTACCTACCACTTCTCAGAAAATTACACCTACTTGTGGTCAAAAGATAGGTCTCTGTCGCGCGTGTTAAAGCTTTCTCTCTCACTTCTAACCCGTCTCAAACTCCCGTCCAATGGTCCGTTCAACTTTGACACTAGTCATAGAATGTGAAGCACACGAATGCTAAAAATAAGTCCCTAAAAGCGACCATTTTTGTTGCTTTGTGTTGTTCTCTATGCCTGCTAAAGTAACGATATCCTCTTTACCCTAATTCTTTATTTGTCGATTTGAACGAATGTTTTTTTCAAAGGATTGTAATTTGACAACAACCCACCAGAAAGGGTTTGTGGTCTTTCTTGGTCCTACTTGGTGCCGATAGGAGCTTCAAATAACACTGTTTGTGACTTTGTATTTCATGTCCTTTTGGTCTCGGCAAATCACTAAATATTGGCCATTTTAGTTGGACTACGAAGGGAATGCCACCCTTCTGTTTAGGATAAATCCTATTAAAAAGAACTGGATAATTCAGCTAACGCAAACAGCAGATTCTGCTTGGTGCGCAGAGAATCGCATAAAACGGCAAGCGAAAAATGAAGACATTATTGAGGGCAGTATTCATTGGGGTCGCTCATGCACTTAGGAGTTTCTCCAACATGCACCTTCCCGATCAGTCTTCTGGTTGATTCATCAATCAAATGAAGTGTAATGGATGTTTTTTATCTTCACTATTTTTCTTTGCATGAAGCAAAATTATCCTACAGTTTGACATCGAAGGATTTATAACTGATTTGTCATCATGTGTTCTTGAAAGACTGTTGTGTTCATCCTGCTGATTGCCCGGGTGCAGTCTCTCGCTGAAGTTGATATGGTGCATACGATAATAAAGTGTAGAAGGTGTCCTCGCACGAAATCAAGTCCCACTAAAAGAGAGGGGAGTTAGATCATACCGTGCATAATTTCAATAAACCTTTGAGAGTCACCCCGGACAGTCTGGCGGCTAAGAGTTATATCCACAGTCGTTTACCCTAGGTTCGAGTCCCCTCTAGGGACCCGTGGATGTGCACTGCTGATGATTCCTAACAGAGATAAATTAGTTGTACCGTACTTTTATTGTTTTCAATGGTAAGCTGAGTGTTCGTGCTGCTTAGTGAATCCTGTTACGCAAAAACAGGGACGATTATTACTTGAATAATTTCAGCAATACTTCTGCTGGGTCCTTTATGTATTGTCGTGAAAGTACTATAAATCATACTGAGCACTGAAGACCTTCAGACAAGTGAACAAAATACAAAATGTCCGATGTTTATTTCCGTCCACAATTCCAGCATAAATTCTAAGCAGCATAATTATATCTTATTATATGTTTGTGTTCAACGTGTAAATTGTTTCTGGAGTAATAAACACCCAAATTACAAAATTTACTCAATAGAACCACAATTTTACTTCAAAATGGTGTTGAGTTTGATTCACATTCAGTGTTTTTGCGCGGCTTCAGAGCAGCATAAAAGAGCTACCGTATTCTGAATATCTCCATCCTGAGAACTAATTCAGCACCTCGTAGGACTTCCTCAGCCGATTTCTTTGAGAATCACCCGAGGAAGACAATTGGGGAGGCAAACCGTAGACTCGTAAGGCCTTCGTACATGAATTTTCTGGACACACTACGTATACGGCGACACGTGTGAATGACTTACCTTGAACTCACTGTTGTCCTCAACATTGAGTGCTCGGACAGGTCACTGAGATAAATTGATCCGGATTTGTTGCACTGTAACTCGGCTTTGTATGATAAGTCCCAGATTTTTCGCATCGTTTCACAGCCGTTCATGATAATTTACAGTCAGTGCGTATATTAGACTACAGATCAATGGGACTGACCTCAAGAAAGGGACACAACCGAAGCCGAGGCCGCTTTATGGGCAAACGATACGAAGAAAACATGCTGAACCCATAACAGCTCAGCATATATGAATTATATTTGCTCATTTCCTATAAACAAAACTCACCAACACGATAGTTCATCCATTTGGGTTGACAAATTTGATAGTCACTATGCCGGCGAGCATCAGCCAAAGTCCCGACGCATAGAGGAGCGATTTTTCGGTCGTCAAGACAACTGACTTGTTTTGCTTATCAGTCGTATTGTTGCGGTATGCAGGCTTTGTTAGTATATATGTCGTGATCAACAAAGCTCAAAAACGGCACTGAAAGACCCGTGTATCATTTTAATTGATAATTCTTTAGCTTCGTACAAAACCGAACCAGGTTTCGCAGTCACTTTCTACACAAACGCAGCCAAAATGGGAGGTGCAAGAAGACAGAAAAGGAATGCACAATGAGAGTTTTGCAGTGTGCTCGCAGAGGTGAATAGATTAGAGTGTCGTGGCAGATTGAATGATTTCAAGCTCAGTGTACACACGGCTGAGAGGCGACACAACGAGGCTGATAAACATCATAAACAGCTAAGTAAAGGCAAAAGACTTGTGGTGCAGCTTGATTTTACTCAGTCGATCTAGGCGACCATATCAAATACCAGTTTATTTCAAGAACAGATCATTTTGATGATAGCTCAAATAACATTGGTGCATAAAATCCGCAAGTCAGTTTATAACTGAACTGTCTTATGAGGGATTGGTCTAAAAATTTGGTGGTATTCAGCAGTTAAGCTTGTGGTCAAGACTGCCTTAAAGCCGATAACTCGAAAATCAGATACAGGAAGCGAAGTCGGTAAACTAAATGTATTGTAAAAGAACCACTGTCAGGTGCTGGTGAGTACTTTGTGGGCAATCCGGCCAGAAAATACAGACTAAACCATAGAGATCAAATCACCATCCAAAAGGGGTCGCAAGTGCACATAGGCAAAGCCAACATCAAAGTCGAATAATAAACAAGGATCAGGCAATTATGAGACAGGTAGAGAAGAATGACCAGTGGCGATCAGGGGTCGGTGACAGGGTAAAACTTCGGTTCATTTCATGGGATAAAAATGTGTGGGGGAGAGAAGAGCGAAGATGGTCCTACCAAACAAATAACACGGCTGCTCGTTGAACCGACGACAGCGGTTGGGAGTAGCGATCGCGAATGCATAGACACTAAACGATAATGAAGACTGCATGAAAAACAGTAGTGATGATAAGCAACACGATAAGAGCGTTTGATTAGGCAGATATGGACTCGGAAAACCCGAGGACATAGCGAGGCCTGGCCGTTTGACCGGAGAGTAGAACCCAGGTGCTTGAAGTGGTGTATCTGTCCCACAGTTTCTTAATTGACCCGCAAAGTGTGTTGAACCCTGTGAAGTGGTAAAGAATTTTGGTCTTATAGTGTTTATCTCCAGACCAAAAGCATTGGTTTTTACATATAATAAGGTCCAGAAGCAGCTACCCGGTACTGGAATCCTCTCTTAGAATGACAGTATCGTTGAAGAATTCAAAATTGTATTCCTCGAAAGTTGCTGAGGGTGCGACACATTAACCAGTCTATGGCGTAGTCAAATAGGACTGGTGGTAGAAAGCTTCCTTGGTGGATACTGGAATCGAGTGGGAAATAGGCAAAGCTTCCGTTGTAGGCGAAGAAGCGCGCCGGTGTTGTCGAGTAGTATAATTTCACCAATGTAATATAATTTTCGCTTTGCGGTATGCTCCAGAGCAATTATCTGTCAATGGAGTCAAATTCTGCCTGAAAGTCAATGAAACAAGCTGTGGTAGTTTGTTGAAATTTGTATTGATATTCCAGAATTCACCGTAGCCTGAAGACCTGGTATACGCGGCCTCTTCCTCGACGAAAACCACACAAGTTGGAGCTCGTTCGCGCGTCTCGAATACCGACAGAACGCTTCAGCCGAAAGGTCGCAAAATGTTCGGCCTTTATATCAATGAGGCTGATAACCCTGTAGTTCGGCCAGACAGTCTTGTCGCCCTTTCTTCGTATAAGGAGTAGAGTAGAGGTAGACCAATCTTCGGGAAAAACTGTGTTGTCTCAGATATCCAGAAAGGAAAAGCTTACTTAAGGGTTCCAACAAAACTGACAAACAGAACTTGATCTCGGTGGAATACCATCCTCCCCAGGTGGCTTCTTGTTTTCCATTTTCTGAATGGCGACGAAGATTTCCGATTGTTTGGGCTGCTCAAAGTCGATTATATGTTCTATGTCGCCCAGTGCTATTACACCAACGAGTTGGATGGAAGGGGTTGAGCACCTGAGTGCAGTGTTTGACTCAGTTTTAAAGGTTCTGATGGCAGCCCGATATAAGATGGCTACTGTCGCCGCGTAGCATAGGAGGAAGAGTTTGGGCCTCTCCCGAAGAGGGACACGATTCGAAAAAGCTTCCCAAATTTCCTAAAAGCGGATGCCGTTCCCATCCAGGTTGCAATTTCAAACCAACAGCGTTTACGGTCGATCTTCTTTGAACATGTGGCTTCGCGGCGAAGGTTATGGTAATCAGGCGAATTGCGGAGTCTCGCGTCTTTAGTCTTAGCGCAACTTTCAAGCTTTTCTGAAGAGATTTATTCTTCTCTGTGCCACTTTAGCTAGCCTAGCTGTTTAAAGGTGGTTCTGGCGATGGATACTTTTAGTCCCGTTCGCTGCTCATCTACGCTACCATCCTCGTCGATCGTTGCTAGCATGGAAGAAATTGCGTTTGACAGGGCTTGAACGTCGTCCGGGATTGCTAACCCAGAAGTATCTACTCTGTACTGAGGATAACAGTTGAGTCGTACTAAAAGGTGAAGCTTAAGGCGAGCTCGTACCATTATGTCGTCCGTGCGATTGACTTCTCTCTTTGGGACACCCTGGTTAGCCCAATCGTTCTCAGCCGATGAGACCCAACGAGAACGCTCCAGGATATAATCGATTCGGTGGGCCGTCTTACAGTCGTTGGACTGCCAAGTCAGCAGGTGTCTTTTTGGGTACTGGAAGCGGGTATTGGTGACGACCAGTTGATTGAGGTCTGAAAACGTGACTAGGCTATCGTTATTATCGCATCGCTTACCGAGACCGAATTTTCGCAGTACTTGTTAGGTATCTTCGTCTGTTAGTCCTAAGCTGCCTTCCAGTCTCCTGCAATCGCGTTTGGGAACTCGACTGACTGGATTCTGAAGTTTATTTTAGAAGACATTTTTGGTGGGTGCCTCGTCATGTAGAGCTGGGGCCTAGACGGCAACCACGGTCAAGTTGAACGGAGTGCTCCTGAACCGTGCTACCGCAATTTTTGGTGATCCAGAAACATGCTTTCCTCGCTACCAATTCGAAAACAGAAGTCAAGAACACAGGTTGCACAGTGATTTCCGGACCATTTCACTGCATCATTATAGAAAGCGTACTGCAGTCGAAGTGATTACTTTCATAGGAGAAGGGAAGAACGGAATGCTTTTGAAAAGTACAATACAATGTCGCGTACACGCACATACCTATGGGATAGGCACGCAAAAGTTGTCACACTGCATTACCACATAAATAATAAATTGATCACAAGCTCGCGTTGTTTGCTCAGTTTAGGACGGTGTGCACGGATCGACGGGGCTTCCATATATCTGTATAGTTTGATAATGATGGTTGAATAGATCATTTCGAACGCCTGACTTACGATAACACAATGCTTGGTCTCGTAAAGGTGTCGAGTAACTGATGACCTGATTGACCTTTGCTCGACTGATGATGCAGTTGTGATGAATTTGCTACTCATTGTCTTCTGAAGCCTCAACGGAATGCGTCCAGCCATTCGGTGACATAACTGCCCTCCCATTTTCCCCATGTAGGTGGCTGAGCACCCATATTTGAGCTGGTGTACGCAGTCTGATTTGGTATGGATAAGCGATGGTTCCTTCATCGACAGGTTAGTTAGCCGATTAGTCGTAAATACAATTACCGGATCGGCTGCATAATAGGTATATTTGACAGATGACTGCAAACGTTCCCTGATCAATTCACTTACATTACCACCTTTGGGAGGGAGTTCCAGATGTACTTTCATCTTAGAAACTATGGTTGGAATATCTTTTTACGGCTTGGGGTGACGATACTTTGCCGGGAAAGATGTTAGATATCCACTTACCGTCAGAACTCTAGTGACCTGACTTGTTTTCTCATCAAGAACATCCTACGTGCAAATCTTCGTGCTCTGTGAAACAGTGTTTCCGGTGTGCTTATCTTGTACTTTATAAGATCAGAGCTACTGAGCTGGAGCCCTGACCAGGTGTTCTTTCAGTAAACATATCTTTTAAGTGAACCCTCTTCTTTGCAAACAATCTCATTGTTCATGAGGCATATAGCGTCATTAGCCACAATACGGATTGTCATCCTCATATATGGATGCAGATTATTAAACAAAGCATGCAGCTCTTCATCTTGTAGCTTGTATTTTGTGATTATGAATGATATACAAACGCAGTGAAATGATCCAGAACACATTGTGCAATCTACGTTTCTGAATTCCGTTTTCAAATTCCCGGAGCAACTCGTTCCCAAGAGATCAGGGCTTTATGAGCTCCACTGTTCGTTGCCATCGCAATTCCGTGAAGCACAAAATGGTCTACCAACCCATTGCGGTACATCCAATAGTATGCCTCCGTGCGAGGGACTTGAACTTGTCGATTGTCAGATTGGTGTAGGGGTACTTCAGAGGGACAAGCTCTGAATTCCAAAGTCGTAGAGTATGCGCATGGCAATGCCCTGGCTGTCTGTATCTGGGAGAGTTCTCACATACCGACAGGCTACATAGACCCATGGCCTTGCCTTCAGGTTTAGGTTCCCTGCACGTGTTTGGGTCACCCCAGCCACTGGGGGAGCGCGGGGATGGTCGCTTACCAGGGAAGCCGTAGCATGATCAGAGTGAACTGCAGAGACCAAATCCATGATGAAACCTGGGAACGGTTTACGAAGTAGATCTACTTTGGTTTTCGTTCGAATTGGCATTTCTAGGTGCCTGTTGGGCAACAGGAAAATCGTGTTTTTGGAGCCGACGGTTGATCGAGAGGCACGTACTTCTTTTGGATGGTAGTTTACCGATCCGGGATGCTCCGCTCCTCCAGGTGACCTTGGTGAATGGGTGCGGGAGGCTCTGTAAGAGCTCGTTCGCCATTCGGTAGAGGTGACCATGACCCCGTGGTCCGTGCAGTTTTGTTGGTTGTACGAATTTCCTTGGTAGCCACTAGATCCAGAAGATCTCGTTTGCTTGCGCACCAGTATCCGTCTTTGCATGCTAAGCGCTGTCTCACCGAGGTTTTAAGGCTCTGGTGACCCACAGTCTGGTTTGACGCATCTGTTACTTGGTTTGACGGGATATGGCTGGCGATGCACACCTCAGCTTTGTGGAGCCACGGGTCAGAGTTGAGTGAATGATGAAGACTGATAAGACAGAAAATACCTCAGTGAGCACGACACTCTACCAACCCAGAGCTACCACTCCTCTCTGACACCTAGTACACCCCACGGGAGCTCTGCCCATTTGGCTCATCACTTTAATATCATTTGAATTGTAAGGAGCGTAAATAGACGGAGAGTCCTTTTTTAGAATTGCATGGTGATTCTTCCAAAGTTATTTCGTAGGTTAAAAGGACTAAGCTCCAAAAAGTGAACTAGTGGTCCCAAGTTTGGATTTTTGATGTTAGTAGTACGGTTGCAGTCTCAGTTTATTCAACCAATAACCTCACACTTCTGAGCTCTGGTCTCGGCTGCTACCTTCCACTATCGTCCAATAAAGGACAGAAAGAAAAGGAGCATAATGAGAAGGATCCAAAAAAGCCAAAATACTGGGCAGAATTCAAGAGGACAAGGAAGGAGTGTGGCTTCTGGAGGGACGGATCAGCGAGCGTCCAACGGAACAACCGATGTCGAAGATATCCATCTTTTGGAAAGCGCACTTGAACCGGAGTTCTGGATGGCATTCGGAGCGGCATATAAAAGCTTTCTTGATCTGTTCCCAGCGTTTATCTTGGTCGTGCGCATCCACCTACATGGACAGCCGTGTAGACAGCTCCGTCTGAAAATTGTATCGCTGGTTGTAGTCCAAGAGCAACTGCGCGGGACGGATGGCATTTACTTTGGTGTGACCACGGACGAGACGTAAACAGAAGCGAACACGCACCAAGGCGTGATCTGAATCCATAGGCGTAGACCAGAATGAACGACGATCTTCAACCTATCCGAGCCAGCGGTGACCAATCACAGTACGGTCAACCTGAGTCCAACGTTGTGAAGACGAAGAAGGACGCCATGTGAGTCTAAGCTGCTCCTTATGGCAGAGGTTCGTACTTACCAGAACACAGCTGAATGAGACGACTGCCGTTATCAGTACGATCGGCTGGGATAGCAAGTGGCTCTCCCATGTGACTTTCGGAATCTCCCAAATGGCCAACTCGGACGTTGAAATCTCCAGCGATGATCACATCGTCCGTTGAATGTGCGCTTCGAAGCATTTGTGACAAATTCTAATAGAATTCGTCCTTGGTCTCAGAGGAGCTGCTGTCAGTCGGCGCATACACGGACACGACAAACAAGCATCGGCGATTAGGTTTGTTGCTGTTGACAAGCACAGAACCGTCCAACCGAATCGCACACAAACGACTGCTGACTGGAATCCAGTCTAGCAGTGCAAGCTCAGCGTTCATGCTCAAAGCAATCCCAACGCCAGCCTGACCACGAGCACTAGATAGCGAATCAGTCGACATACGAAGAGTGAAGCGAGAGGCTGAGGTTGAATCGGGGGTGTGAAGAGTGGTTACAGAAGTGGGATCTTGTACGCGTGTTTCGGAGGCAGCATACATCTCCTTTAGAAATATCGAGAGTTTTAGCGAGGGTAGCCTGTTGCCCTATCTGACATAGTGTGTAGACATTAAAGGCACCCAAGCGAAGTGTACATTTAGGCTTAGGATGAGCATTTGATTCATACCCAACTCCTGAACTACTGCTTCCATCACAGCCACAACTACCCGTGGCGTTTTGCTTCGATCTTAAACTGAACGAGGGAAAATCGGCAATAAAAGATATTGGAGGCTTCTGGGCGAACCACTCTTCCCGGCCGCCCACACCTCGGAAGGGGTTTTTGTCTGGGAACCCTAACCGGAGTCTTTGACTCAAAGGTCTCTCCCACAAGACAGTGGGGCGATAACCCAGCCCGGGAACGTGACCGAAGAACCCGTGAACGAACTTCTTCTGATCTGTCACGTGAGACCTAATTACTGCTCGCGTTTTGCCTTGTCTTCGCTGGTGCTTTGTTATCGATCCGCTTTCGGATTCAGTCCTTAGCCTCATGCACCTAATGGAGCAAGCGGAACGTGGACGGGGAAGCATCCCTGGGCCGAGGGCTGCCCAACTTAGGCGGGCGACAGCTGCCCAATGAAGTGTGATGACTTCTTCCACTGTTGATAGAAGCCCCAGATACTCCTATGTCCATCTAATGGAGGTTTTTAGACCGGTAGACTGCTTCTCTCCGTGTTTATTTGCCGGAGTGTCCTCTCCAGGGGCACAGTGAATAGAACCAGATATTGCTCATCAACTGGTTCTGAGACTGGACTTCGTCTGACCCCCACCCATTGACCTGTCAGGCATGATTGCATCTCCGGCTTAAGGAAGCCATCCTGATAAGCTCTTTGGGTCATGGAGACAAGCAAGCCATTACACCACGCCAAAGTGCAGTCTCGTCGTGATGGACGGTGCGGTACCGTACCTGAATGACGAAAACCATTTTCTCAGGAGCACATCCTTGGTTTCACGGTTTTTGTAGCTTATCAGATAAGCGTACTTGACACTCTTCCTCCCGGTTACCTTTCTGATGTTTGATTTAGCAATAAACAAATAGTTTTCAAGTTGATCCAACCTTTACCGTGCTTGATTACGGATTTATCTAGGACAGTAACTTAGCACATTTAAATTCTGACTAATGCAATGGAAGGTTTTATTCATACGCTTTTCACTGTTGATGGAATCGTAGCAATGTTTAATACTGAGCTGAAGGTTTGATAATCCAAAGAAAGCTGAAGTTCTTCTTCATAACCTTGAAGAAGAATGTCGGTATTACAGTTCTTTTCCGCGGTTAAATGGAGAACTTCCCATTGTACAGTGCCCAAGCTAGCTGCTCAGCATTCTGGGTTGGATTTTTGTTAAATAGTTTTCCAGATACTTGAAGATCGATGAATAAAATCAGGTAAAGGCGTCTAAAAACCTACACCTATTGCTCCATGAGAAACCAAGCAGGTGGCCTTGTTTCACACTTTTTCTTCAGTAGTTCACTTTTGATATCATGTCGAAAGTAAATCAAAAAAGCAAAGGAACGACTAATAAAATGAGAATTGAGTGACTTTTCAATTGTAACAAAAAGTATAAATTCGAACAGGTCTGAAAAAAATTATTTGTTCCTTCTGGTTATCAGGGATGCCCTCAGATCAGCGTGAGAAATAACAATGTACCGAAAGTTTGGTTCAGAAATGCTTCCTTTTTCCTGTTCGTAGGAAGTATAAAAACTCATTTGGTGTAATCCACTATCTCTGTCATGATCTCGCTTAAAGCATGAAATGCCAATAAACCCACATTGTTTTTTTTCCAAACATTACTGGTAAACCAAACCACTTAGGCTGGCGAAACTGGGCACGCTGCTTTGTCGGCCCAGGACTGTATCAAATATGTGCAAGAGTTTTAGATGTGAAACAGATAAGTCAACTTATCTTGGAGAGCTGGTTTGAGAGAATGCAAAACCTTAATAAAGCCACATCTGAATGATTTGCAAGAGCATCGGACTGGTCTAAGAATGAGACGACCTTGGTCAGTAATGACTCACATTTGATGCTCAGCAATGCGTTATTGATCAGCATTCTCGTCACTCGTTTCCTGAATAAAGGTTACTCAAGCTATACATTCTCATTTGAAATAGAAACTTCTTATTTATGAAGACGGAAGGATAGTTCCAGGTCCGAGGTTTTTGAGCTGGAACAAGGGAAAATTCTCGCATACATAATCTCAGAGAGAGACATTTGTTGATTACCGATAGCCGTTTAGCGCAATTAGATGATCCCGGTCATTATATCTTTAAGCCGAAACGTGCAATTCGAAGAAAATCTCCAAGTGGGCCACGGAGAGACTGTTGTGCGGTCCTTCGAACCAACTTACGAGTTCATCGAAGCCGCAGAGGTCCTTGAAACCGAAAGTAATCACTCAGCCTGTACAGCAACTCCTAGAGCCTGCACCACATCTGTGGTACAGAAAGACGAGATCCGTGGCTCGCTTGGATGATTTCCATTTTAAAAATCCAGAGGAATACTGAGTGGAATAAAGTGATATTTGGCAATGACAAGGAGTTCAATCTAGACATTCCTGACGGAACTATACACTAATAAGAAACAACCTTTCCCCGTTACAAATTTGAAAACACTAATAGCATAAATTCAAGAGAAACAAGCTGAATCTCAGTCTCCGTTGCGTTTGCTGTAGACGACCAAAAAGTTACGTTTTCAAAATCACTCAAACAGTCTTGCTGATCCCAATGTCTCACATATTGTCTATCAGTTCACTTGCAGTTGCGGTGACGTATACATTAGCAGGATGGATCGCTGCTTGACTCAACGAGTGTCAGAACACATACCCAAATGACTGTTAAACTTGATGACGCAACCCGTGAAACCGCCAGCCTCTTCGATTGCAAGACACTTGATTGCACCAGGCCACAAAGTTGACCTAACCCAGTGTTTCAAAGCAGTGTTGTTCAATCCAACACCGAAACTGTTAGCTTTCAGTGAAGAGATTCTAATCATGACTCTCAGTCGTTTAGCCATTACTGGTGGTTCTCTGGGGGTCTGCAGTATGGCTTTCAGGACAGTGCCCATCATCTAGAACTTCTACAAGGGAAGTAAACGGCGGACCCCCTTGTTAGAACATTGCACGGATTTTCAATCTCGATGACTCCGGATTATCAACTGAGTGCAATGATATCTGGACAGGACAAAGTAACCCTACATACGGCCAGCCCCAGCAGAATCTGTCTATTGTGCCGAAACATCGAGTCTGCTGTTTGGCCCGCCTGCATTTCAGGCTGGACACTATCAAAAATGTCTAGGGCCTGATAGTTAGGCGAGTCTGTGAGGATGGAAGAACCTTTGGAACTTTGCACGAATTGGCGTCCGCTGTCTCCAATGAATGGGATAGCATCAAACTTGAAACCATCTGGAATATAGTATGTTATTGCGTTCAGCCACTACCCATTAAGGTCACTGTGTTTTCTAATCAGCCACTTGCTTAGCCACTAGTCTAGGGGTGAGTCTGATAAAAGTTAGCACCCTTACAGGCAGGTTTTTAAGGATCAAGGGGTTTATCTGTTTCACGACTAAATCCGGGTGCATGTCCCATACAACAATGGGTTGATACGTCAGCAAGATAAATTTGGCCACCCTAAATGTTTTGGTACAAAAGTAGTCACAGATAAAGGTGAACAAGGTGGGCAGCTGTAATCTCATTTGAATTGTATGGAGCCTGCATGGACGGAGAGTCCATTTTAGAACCACATGGCGGTTCTTCCGAATTTAATTCCTCGGTTAATACCGCTAACCTTCTGAATGAGGATTCATGGTCCCAATTTTGAATTCGCGCAATAAGTAGCACGGCACTGTATAAGGATGACAGGACAAAATTTCCCGATACCTTTTAAATAAGAGAACTACTGCAAACTAACCGTGGAATGCTCACTTATGGGGCTGATTAGGCAAAGGAATACCGGGTACGCATACCTGAAGAGCGGCAAAAACCGCGAAACCGGTCGTGTGTGTCTGGGGGAATTTCGTCCTATCATCCACATACAACGACATACTACTCATTTTGAAAAAACAAGGCGGTTTTCATAGCGCTTCGTGCACTACATTGTTACGCCTTCAGTCTGTTATTGCCGTTTGCGTTTGACCTAAGAAAATAGTGAAAACTTCAAAACGCTGAAAAAAAGTAGTCAAAAATAAAACATTTCCTCTTGTCCGGCCTTCATAGTCCGTCAAACTAAATCTTTCACTAGAATTAGTCCGGTTCATTCTTGTATATAACGGAAGCATGTTCATGATGAAGTCATCATTTGCCCATCTTCCTCTCTCAGCATGGGAAAACGTTGCTGAACGCTCTAGGTTAAATATAATTTGTTAAAAACATCAGCCAAAATGTTATTAGCAAAAACCAAATTTTTGCTTGCAATTTATTGGTCAATCTGTCTGCTTTTTTCCTTTAACCGGAGAAGGCAAAACCCAGAAGATCCTTGTTGCCTTTGAAATATGTTGAAAAAGGACATTGTCCCGAAGGCTGTTTGGGTCTTGCGGTTAAAAAGTCAATCATATTTGGTCAGTGACTGACCTGAGTAAACCAAATTGTTGTTCGAAATATGAGAGTTTTTTCCCCATCACAGACCAAAATTCAATTTAGCCTCATCAAGCACCATATTAAAGTATCCCGTTATTCAACACGGTTCGACTACTAATGGAGAAATGTGTTTTTTCTTCATATTTGCCATCAGTGCCATGGCGAATTCCCTAGGGGTGTTGATCAGATTGAAATGAGGAATTATTGTTTCGCAAGAAACTTCTTTCTACCCAATTTCTTATGGAATGTGAAACGCAGTGCGACATTACTTTTCGATGGTTATTTTATAATCTGTGTTTGTTTCAAATTGTGTTATCCGACTAACCCTGAAACGCGTGTTCAAAACCAAACAGTTGAAAAATAAGAAACTTTCTTATATGTTTTTCTAGAATTACGGAAGTAGGATTCACCAAAGGTGATTTTATTCACTGATGACTGAATGTTAATCCTACCAGAATTAATTCCTTGGTCTGAACTGTTGACAAAATAATGAAAGAAATGAATATAAATCATGGCTCAACAACAAACGTTCAGTTGATCGCGCTAATCGGGAAAAATGTTTTGGTCTAACTCAGATTCGAGACCTTCACATCACGTCCACGTGAGCCATTTTTCGGAAAATTAGAGTATTTTCTCAGTATCCCATAAAGAATCTGCGAAGACCAGAAAACCACACCATTTTAGAGGAAAAGCAGGAGACAAAATCCAGTGATCCTTTTGGACTAGTGTTTCAAAAAAGACAACACATTTTGTGTTATTCATGAAAAGCATGCTATCAGAAAGACACGCTGGGCAAAAACCAGTACATTCTGGTCGGGTAATGATATCTACATTTTGACAAAAGCACTTCTTACAAGCAGTAAGTTTATTCAGTGAGAGCAGATTTCCCGTTAGTTTCTAACAGCCACTGCGAAGCAATCTACAGTATTATTAGGACATCCTATGGTCGGCAATGTGCTCCTAACGAAAAAAATTCATCCGTAAAAATAGCAGTGGAAAACAAATGGTTTCGCAAAGCATTTTGGGCATCCGACCAGTTCGCAATTTCTACATTGTGTCCTCAATTGCTAGCCAAAACGCGACTCGTGATAAAAACCTACTGAACAAACACTTTTCATTAACTTCGAGGCTTTGAAATCTAGAAAAAGCAGACAAATACTGCAAGTATTTAACTGGTTGTTTGCCGTTTTGACAGTCTACGCAAAACAACTTGATGCTTATGCAAAATGACGTTAGCTACCACAATAGGTGGACATGAAGCCCCATCTTTATTCCACAATGAATAATGGTTGTCTCCGTGGTACTTGGACTGATTGAAAGTATCAACATTTTCTGCTCTTTATTGAGAGGTGGGTATTGCAGAACTGCAGAGCTGGGCAGCTCCAGGCCAGAAAGAGGCTGGCCCATCCATGTTCCGTCTACTTCACTGGGTGTTTCCGAAAAGCCATCGATAATAAGGCACCACAGAACACAAAATAAGACAGGAACAGCCATCAGGTCCCATTCGAGAGAACAGATGAAGTTCCTTCACGGTACATCGGTGACGTCCTCATTTTAGGTCAACGAGCTCTGTGGGTTCGAATTTCGAGTCTACGCCTCCGGTAAGAACACCCGAAGAAACATTTCTTTTGCTGTGAGGGCATTTGCGAAGAATTATTTGCACAGAAATGCCCAGCGATCCTTCAGAAACTTTTTCTCACACCTCTGTCTTTTATCCTTCTCACCCCATTTCTAAGTGAATAAGAGAAGCCGCAGTGAGCTGTGACCGAGAGCTTGCAATTCTTGGTAAGGGTATTAATTGGAGACATGGAAAGTATGAAGGATCGATTCCCAGACCCGAGAATTCGCTTCTTTCTGCTGCTTACAGAGTTTACACACATTCTCCGAAAGTTACCGCCTTAGACAGAACGCATGAAATCTTTAAAATAGGTATGTGTTCTGCCCCCGAAGCGCGTATACCGTACCTCAGTTCAGAGTCAGCACTTCGCATCCCAGATAAAAATTCAGCTTTTCGTTCCACTCTTCGCATGTCAGATGATTCGATATCTAGTTCCTGTGGGCAGTCTTGCTTTGGAATCGCTCTGAGCGCGAAAGCTGAGAATGCACTGCTCGAGTAATTCCCAGTAAACAGTCGACTGTGTGGTTTGGTTCGATGGTTCTAGGCATGTTAACAGCAGTGAACCAAAGCTTCGATGCCTGTTTGTCTTTCCTGTGCTTGCCCCGATAGACTGTAGCTCTACTGGGGTTAAAGACATTTTCTAATAATGTTTCTCCACTGCTCCTCAGCATTCGCTCTACGGACGTAGTGGTTGTTGCTGGTGATTTCAGTGCTCAAGTTAGAAGATTTGACGAGGGGGAGAGGCATGTAGGAGGTCGATTTGGCACTTCAGCTGATCGAACAGAGATTGGAGGCCAACTCATCCATGTATGTTCGGACCATAGACTATTCCCAGTGAGTACGAATTTCCCGCATGAAAGCGGTATCAACTAAACTGTTGTCCTCGTCCGCCCTCACAATGCTGTACTCAGTTCAACCACATTGCTACTGATTACAGCTGGTGTGCATCGACTTAGGACTGTCAGTAATTTTGATCAGCATCTTTAGATAATCATTACTTTCTTGTCCGAGTGCTTTTCAGCCTAGGTCTTGTCGGTGATCCAAACAACATAAAAACCAACCTTTCCTCACAGCTGGCACTGGACGATCACCATCTGTCCGCTTTGCAAACAGAACTATCCGTCAGGCTATCGATGCAATCGACTGTCCAGAATCCCGGAGAGCAACGAGCAGAGGACGAGTGAGCCCTATTTGAGGCTGCTAATGCTGCCCAAGTTTCATTAACCAGACTCACAGGGAGGATGGGTATCTGCATCCTCATTTACAAGATTAGATGCTCGCGAATCGATTCCTCCGGGTTCCGGAAACAAGGGAATGTCTTTAACACGAATTGACTGAGAGCATGGGAAACGACCTTGAGCAATGGTAGATTGCGAAGTACAAGAAGCAGAAGAGGATGTTCTGATTGGGAAGAGTCTCATCCGTCTAATTAGGAACACCGGCCCAAGGAAGTCATGTGTTAGTGAACTAGTCAGAAAAGCGATAGCCCAACTGATTCAGACTCAAGAGGGCCATATGTTACATTGGTAAGAGCATTTCAAGAAAAGCAAAGCTGGCCTCTTTCTCCAACAGGCATCACGAGTAGTAGAAGGGTTGGATTTCTAAGTGTACCTACCAATCCTGCGTCAGGAGCGCATGGATTGCTACCATCTATCCTCAAAGATGATGGATCAGCTTTGTCACTGGAGTTGACAGAACGCCTCAAATTACTATAAGAGACCGAATAAACTCCAAAGAGCTGGCGTGAATCAGTGATCGTACCGTTTTATCAGAAAGTCGAAAAGCCATAATTCGAAAACCAGAGGGAAATCAAATTTTTGGCATCGCTTCTGGGCTGATCACTGGAATAATGCTTCACAGGTCAACCAAAGCATTGGAAAAATGATCGCGCGAGAATCAAACTGGGTTGTGTTGATCAAGTATCCACCTTTCGACACATTTTAAAACATAGACACACCTTCCATATGTCCACTATCTCCGTTTCTCTTGATCCTAAAGCTGCCTTTGAATTCGTCCACCACACAGTTCTCTGGCGCTGTCTCTCGTTGAAGGGTGTATCAGATAAATTCATTTCCATCATGAAGTCCCTTTACACGAACAGCCGAAGCCTTGTTCGGGCTTATGGTGACCTTTCACTCGAGTTCATCGCGAAAAGCAGTGTACGTCAAAATTTCCCCTCTCTCCTTTTCTCTTTGACTTTGTGAATGATATGGTCCCGGAGGCCGCAATTTTGTCAGTTTAGGATAGCGGTATTGACAGTTTTCCGGCTGGAATTGTGTCAGACAATGAATACACGGATGAAATAGTTCTTCTTAGTTAAGGTTCAGGTAAGCTACAAGCCTTTCTGGACAGCATGAACAACTGCATAGCAATGTTCGACACACGTTTTGCACCTTCAGAGTGCAAGATGCTGTTGCAGGATTGAGTTGGTCCAACATCAAGCCTTTCAGTTCCTGGGGAGACTGGATACCAGGCAGAGTGTTCTGAGCCTACAAAACCCATTATTTTCCAACTCTTATAAACTTTGTATGGTCTAAGATACCATCTACAACATTCTCGTGACAAGCTCGATAAGGATTATATGTAGGTCGTATCACCTAGCCTAATGATTTTGGCAACCTAGAATTTGGACTGTACCGAAAGAAGAAAACAAGCTGGATTGGTAATTTCTCGTTCACTCTTTTCAGTCGCACATGTGTGAAACAATCTAAAATCCACACAAGATGGTATAGGTAGCGGAAATCAACAGACATGAAGAATCAAATTTATAGAATGACTAATTGTAGTTGTCTTCAGGAAAATAACAGAGTTACGCAATCTGATTGGCATAGCTCTACGAAATTCTAACATGTCTTGGCTATCAATAATTAAGGTTCAAAAGTGGTTCAACTTTATGTATGGCCATTATCGGATAGTTAGCTACAGATGACCCTGAAATTCGATCCGGATGAGCAATAGATGAATTTTGCGTCTTCCATCTGATCAGCCACTGAGGAATATATTCTTAATTCCACCCTTAGATTCGTCGATTTGTTATGAAGATGCATGAGTTGTCGCAGTCACAAATGGAACACTATACTGTACGCAGAATTCGATGACTGAATCAGCTGACGATTGTCCAGAAGAACCCCTATGATAGTTTGTAGAATCTGTTTTGGGCCGACTGGGATTGTTCGATTCATGGCTGAATTAAGCTACTGAAGCACATCGTCCAGCTTGTCGTTACCATTATAGGGCAACATAAAGCGAATAGCCTTCTTTTGCACTTTGTGGATTTGGTCACCTTCTGACTTTTTCACAGTGAAAATCCATGAGTTTTTCTGGTAACCACTGGGCATGCAGAGAATGGATTTTCTAATTCTCAGAGGAGTTCGGTTTAAGAAATAGCTCTGATGCGATTAAAAAGTACTCACTATTCCACCACGCTGTAAATTGAGCGCAAAGCTTATGGAATTCAGGTATGGACAAATCCATGTAACTTTCTTGAGGACGGAACGCTGTTGTCCCGTTTGATCGGCTCGCATTTTCGACGTCCTTAAAACCAATACAAATAGTCTTCATCAGATACCTACAGGCTCGGGGTGGATGCAATTAAACTGATGCGAAAGATTAAGTTTTGTAGACTCAGAACACTCTGCCTGGTATCCAGTCTCCCCAGGAACTGAAAGGCTTGATGTTGGACCAACTCAATCCTGCAACAGCATCTTGCACTCTGAAGGTGCAAAACGTGTGTCGAACATTGCTATGCAGTTGTTCATGCTGTCCAGAAAGGCTTGTAGCTTACCTGAACCTTAACTAAGAAGAACTATTTCATCCGTGTATTCATTGTCTGACACAATTCCAGCCGGAAAACTGTCAATACCGCTATCCTAAACTGACAAAATTGCGGCCTCCGGGACCATATCATTCACAAAGTCAAAGAGAAAAGGAGAGAGGGGAAATTTTGACGTACACTGCTTTTCGCGATGAACTCGAGTGAAAGGTCACCATAAGCCCGAACAAGGCTTCGGCTGTTCGTGTAAAGGGACTTCATGATGGAAATGAATTTATCTGATACACCCTTCAACGAGAGACAGCGCCAGAGAACTGTGTGGTGGACGAATTCAAAGGCAGCTTTAGGATCAAGAGAAACGGAGATAGTGGACATATGGAAGGTGTGTCTATGTTTTAAAATGTGTCGAAAGGTGGATACTTGATCAACACAACCCAGTTTGATTCTCGCGCGATCACTTTTTCTATGCGTTGGGTTTTATGTGAACTATAATTTATTTTGAATGACTGTCAATCTGAAAATTACATTGTTGTGTTGTTCTTTGCTAGATGATGTATTTTGCTTTTGTCCACACCAGTTTTATATAATGTAATTTGGAACAACATTTTCCGTTGACATAAATTAGTCTTCTATCCAAGACCTTTCATCATCTGGGATTGTTCAACTTCGTCTAAACGCAGCAGAGTCTCTGCAACACTTTCCAATACTGGCACGTACTAAGAATCAAATGTAAAGTGTTTATCTACTGAGCTTCGCTTTTGTAGCATAATACGAGTGGACATGCATGCATTTTTAGAAGACTTTCCTTTGATGTGTCTGAAATAATTCAGATTTGATTGAACAAGTCACGTTTTGCTGTGCATTCAAGACGGCGATAAAAATTATTAGTTAATGCAATGGTACGTTTTTTTCATAATGAAAGCATGATAGTCAGTCTTTCTTTTTACAACGCTGGGACTGTAATGATGGTGTTATAAGAATGAAATGATTTTGACCAGTTGGTCACTATTTCGATAGGGCTTGGCAGATGTACGACAGCATTCAAAGAAACGGATCAACAAAAACCTCCCGAGAAGACCATTTTCATTGTCAACACTAGCCCCTCAAATGATTTCACGTCGACAGTCACGGAAAAGTTTACTTCCCAAAGGCAAAATTCATCGGTCGATAAGTTTCATGAAGAAATTAAACCTCAGACATAGGCTTCCGAGATGCTGTTAGTAAATAGCTCGTCCTTTTTGAACGGTTCGTGTTATTTTCTGAAACTTGTGCTACTTCAAGCAACAGAATTATCCACTGGAACTGAATCGGTAAATCTGTGAACCATTTCATTCAAAACGATTGCTGCTACGTCTCTGATACTTCAATCCTAGTTTGTCTCACGAGTTGTGCTGTCAGGATTAGAAAAGTCGCAAAGGATTGCTTGTCTCCTCTTTTGGTCTTATCGTGTCTATGATTATTTTCCAAATAGTTATATGTATTAGTAACCTTCTGGAGTGGGAACCCTTGCACGTTGGCGGTGTGTCGTACCACGGTAGGTCCAATTCCGTCTAGTTTCAAAATAACCACTGGATGTGGATGACAAAACTGTCTACTACAGCAGATGGCCATATGAGAAAGCTCTACTCCGGGGTTCGGATTCAATGGTTACAAGCTGTCAAATATACGACCTCGTCAACAATAGACCGATGGCAAAACTATAAACAGTTGCAGGGTTTTGATCAACGGAAAGTGAATATCACTGCAACCAAATCAATGGGTAGTGTCGAATTTCAATGGAACACCGAAAATCTGTGAAATTACTGTGCAGTACTGTGCACCTGGTCTTAATAAAGATTGATTGTTGGATACGATAACCCTTAGTCTATCTGTGATAACTTCTGTAAACGTGCAATAAATGTTGACGTTGCCCAGTTTAGACAGGTGGTTTGAAAAATAAACATTTCTCATTTTCAGTTATTACCATTCAAAATTCGCAAAATATTATTTCTAATCGGAAAGCATCTGAAACCGGAGACAGGGTCCGAAAGATTTTCCGGAGTTATTGATGAAAACAGTCTCTGAAGTAGTATTCACTTCACATTCAGTTCCAAGTGCAGATAGATAGAACACATTCAGTAATTCGTTTACTCAGAACTATCAAGTGGTACAAGGTATATCCATTTTATCAGGTGAGCATCGAATCTGCCTCGTTGATACTTCTTTGTACTGATGTTTTGAAAAACAAATGCTTGACTGAATGGGACCTCTTTAGCCAGATTTTATCGACAAAAAGTAAGCGACGAATTTAAATTAAATTTCCGCAGTTTGTTTACGAGCGCCAGTAGAATATGTCCGTGGAAACCGATGTCGTCACAAGTCAAAACATAGTTTATGTGTGTCCAGAATAAGCAACAAGATGAATTACAACCATCTGTTCGTCTGGTCGAATTGCAATTTTGATGTATCACTTCAGAAGTGGAATCAGATCGACAATCTTCTCGTCCTTTCTTGTTTCTTTTCCGGAACATGAGATCAAGATCACTCGATTTGGCTGACTCCTGGAAACGTATCGTCAGCCGTCTTTCCATCAAAACCAAAAAACCTGGAGCTTGTACTTAATTTCGACAAAACTCAGAGATTGAGATTTGTATTTATGGCACTGGTTCTAAATTCTTATTTTCAGATAAAGTAGAAGATGCAAATACGAGTTTGGGCGTACTGTCTACTTCCCATTCTTTGTGCTTACCTGTAAGCTCTGTGGCATAACTGCAAAACCTAATAAAAGAATGGATTTGTAGTTAAGCGAAAATGTTTAATTCTTCAATGAAACCATATAGTTATTTTAATAGCCCCATTGGTCAAGTATCCCAGATCTGTAGGTTGTTTTTCAGTAATATATCGACTATCTTTAGGTATCCTACGGAGGAGTCTTCCACGATAACAGCCAAACATTACCATCCAAGGCTTCTGACGGGAAAGCTCTGTATCGTGTAGTGTGTTCACGTTAAACAAACCATCCGGAGACAGTTCCGGTACCCTGGTGTTACGACATTCGATGAACTGTCGATCACCACGAGTTCTGGTCCCAGTAAGAGATCTGTAGTATTGCATTGAACTGATGATTCACTACAAAGATGAGAACGATATACAGTGCTCATGTGGTCTCCAATGATGAGTTTAGTTTTGATATTGTATGATGAATCAATAGCCCCTGTAAATCTGCTAATATTAGTACTGACAGAGAAAAGTACCTAACGTTGGCGCAGTGCACGAAATTAGAGTAACTGGATTGCATACGTCTTGATCTGTGGCTGTTGACTGATTTTGCATTTCAAAACTTTACCACAATTCGAATCAAATATAGCACCTCAGCACCCCACATGTATGGTACTAGTTCAAGGACAGCTGATGGCTCGTAAAACCGTGCCCCATTGATTTGATAAGAAAAAGTTGAGCAACGGTCACGGTGCCACTCAAGTTTCCTTCGCTTCATCCTAAAACATATCATCGCAAAATAGCAGAAATGCCCCACCGATTTGGTTTGAAACGGTTATAATATGGATCACACCTTGTCAATGTATACCTGACACTGGTTTTAAACTGATGTTCTGTGAATGAAGAACGAAATAATGCACTTTTAAACTAAACTTCTCTGACAATTATTTTTCACTGGGGTTAGTTCTCCATACAGTATTCACAATGACTTTGAGTGTTAGGGCTACGAAAGTGCAGTTGGCTGTTTATTTGTATTCACCTGCCCGTTTATTTGAAACCGTCTGTTAACCGCAGAGCAGTGATGTATTAGTGTGATTAGCTATCCTTAAGCGACACAAAGGGTGCTTGCGTGTGGTGAACTTCTGTGAGGTCGTACTATCTGTTGAGTGAAGGACATGTGCAACCACCTTTTCAACGATTGTTTGAGCTTGAAAACTTTCTTCAACTCTTATTTGCATGGAGCAGCCAAAATATTGGTTTGCACAAAGTATCCAGGATGATTTCGCCGCATCTTCACAAAGTGTATAATGCAGTTATTTATACTGTTTTCATGGTCAATACAAACAAAATTTAGGAGACACATTTGTGAACAACTTCGAACACTAATGAGAGACAAGAAGAGATCAGTTTAGATGTTCATTAGCAAGGTTGAGATAAAGAGATGAATCAAGTCACACAGATCGGGGTTTTGGTCGTGAATGTCCAATAAATCTACGTAATCAGGTGGTTCTCGTTTGTGTTCGGAGTAGCTGAACTTTAATGCGTCGTAGAGGATGACGCAATGCCTCTGCTTTTATATGTGTTGCGTAATCGTCGACCTAAGTCAGTTTCTTTCCTTTGGTGACATCATTGGTAAGTGTTTGGTTTTCATTGCTTTTTGTAACTACGCCGGGATATTTTTACCTGTTAAAAAGCGTAAATACCTCTCAGTTCTGCCATTTTGGAAAACGGATCATCAAAACTTGAAGCGATAAGCACAGTTTGAATTCACTATAAAAATCACTCACCGATTCTAGCAGGCACTTAATGAAAATGAATCAAAATGACACTGGACACAATATTTGCACCAATTGTTTTCGTTTCTCTAATTTTGGAACAAATGCAATCATTCTACATTTCAGACATATTGAATTGTGTTGGATTCCGTTAACATCTGATTTCCGGAAGTGATCTTTTCAACGGAATCACTAAAGAATTTCCGATGAGAAGCTCAGCCGGATTTCATGAGCCCAGTGGTAGTATCAAAATAATTAGCCGAGTATTTAAAGAGGAAACTATATCTGCAACCCAAAATTGGAAAAGTCACTATTTCTTCAACTCTACAAGAGTGTTTCACTTGGTAGCCACACCCACTGTGGAACAAGACTTAAGCGCCAGCCAAACTAGTTTTAAGACAGTAGGTTTTTTTGGATTTGGGTGGGAGTAACTTTTTTGATTTTCGCTTACAATTTCTGCAATATATGCGCACTTTTTCTTTCATGTTTTCCTAATTCTTTCCTGACAGTTTAGCTCAAGTTTTTGATTGCTGCAGCCTGCAAAGTTTTCCTTTGGGAACTCGTTTTATTCTCCACGATATTTCTATGGTTATTCTGCCACAGCTGACATCCGGAGATGTTATCTCCTGTCAGTGACCAACTGACGTATATATTTCTTCTCAAAAACTAATTGCGGTCGGTATACAGGAAGGATAATCTATTTCACCTAGTCCCTAATAACGGACAGTGTGCAAGCAGTTTTGTGAAAATTTTCGTTGCGCAGATGGTAAAAGGAACGCAAGCAATGAATAGGTGAACAATAATAGTTCATACACCTAGTTGACTTATTAAATCCAAAGTGTACCTCTTATTCTCTGTCGAAATCGTTTTGTGATCACCCCATGGTTCACCATGTACTATGCATTTAGATTCAAAGGAAATAGATCTCCAGGTGAATTTACAACGTGAATAAATATCCTTTAGGATTACGAAGCGCTCATTCTTCTCTTGACTGAACATTGATTCCCTCGTTGTTTCACCGAAAGCAGGTGAAGCTCACTTCTCTTGGGGTTCTTTCTCCATAAGAACTGGAGCAGTCACTGAATAGACAAGAGACTGTTTCGGAAATGTCTCTCATTTGCTATTCAGGAAATGATATCATAGGATTGCAATGAATTGAATTTTCGTCCAACTTATTTTTCCAACCTTAGGGTTTTTACGATTTTTGTTTCCGCTAGCGACAAGACTGTTTCATGAAAAGATCAGCTGTCGCTCCGCAGTGGTGAGTGCCGAATGAACTTGATTTCAACCGATAATGAAGCTTCACTCCCAGGTCCAAGGTGACCAAAATCCATCAAACTGGATTGCCTGCAAAGCCCTGTACAGCGGATTCAGGCACAAACGAGATATAAAGTGTAGCTGATCTTTCAGCAACATCACGGAGGCGAGGTAATACGCGAAGAGAATTCTTTATCCCAAGAGTTTCATCAGCAACTATTTAATCAACTCCTATAAAGTATCCAGGTTTTCTTTCAGTTTTCGCTTTCTTCTGGCTGTGAAGAGTTACAGATGTTTGTTATGAAAGGAACAATTTAATTAGCTCAATAAACTGGTTGGGAGAAATTTTCACGGTTTTGCAGCACAATATCATTGTGGCCTAAACAGAAGAAGTATTTGGACCGCCGGTCGTCCAAGCTTTTCACGGTAAAATCAATGACCTGGGGTTCTAATTGCACCGCTGCCGTTTTGCTTCTCAGTTCGATAACTTCTATTCGGTCGACAAATCCCTTCTGAAATATTTAATTTATGTGTACTTAACAATGAAAAGTGTAAGACATTATTCAAAAAATACAACACTAGAATCTCCTGAACTTCATGGCTTTACCAGCTGAATTGTCTGGAGAATACTTTTCCTAGGATAACAGCGGTGAATGCATATGTAATACAAGCCATGATGCCTTTTCTTATCGTACAAATATATCTGCAATTGGGTAGTAGGAGATTAGATTTGTATACTATGATTCATCATGCAGCTTCAAAGCTCAACTCACCACTGAAAACCTTGGAAGCACTGTACAGTTGTTTCATCCTTGTTGCGAGAGCCAGCCCGTATAGCCTTGTGTTTAAGGTGTTCGATTCACAATCGATCACCCCGGGTTCGAGTCCCCGTGAGGGCTCGGTGGATGTGCACTGCTGATGATTCCCAACAAGAATGAAACAACTTTACAGTACTTCCAAGGTTTTCAATGGTGAGTTGAGCGTTCAAGCTGTATGATGAACCATATTATACAATTATATTTGTTGAACCGGCGCTCTCTACTGTGATTTGTTACCACGCATGAGTATTCCAATCACAAGTGACACTGCCAGAATGGTGCGGAGACCGGCAGGTCTTCCGTATCGTCGTGAAAAGCATCCACCGTTTTTACTCACGTGATCGAAATGTTTTAATCGCTTGATGCTTTCATTGGAATTTTCTTACAGTTAAAACCGCAGCACTGTTGTTCTCGATTGAAAATCATCCATAGTCTCGTCTAACGCGAATCATTTTTTCTCGAAGGAAGTTTCACAACAGATTGTAAACTAGAAAATTTCGCCACATCATAAGCCTCATCGGTTTCCGGTTGACTCAGTGCCGATAGTCGAACTGTGATGCATTTTTTTGAGCTAACAAAATATCATTCCAGTATGTAATCGGTTTAACTGGGACTCGATATCGAGATAATTCAGTCTTCATGTTTGTCATCGCCATGATTTCGAACTGCATGTACATGACTACGTGTCCCTTGAACACGAGTGATCAAAGCCTGTTGTTTGAGATCGTCTACCTGTGATTCCTGATAAGAATGAATCATAGGCTGTTTGTACCTCATTATCAAATTTTCATCTCGGCAGTGATTATCGGTTCAGCGACTTGCTCATTTACCGTTGACACACGCACAACAATGGGACAAATCAGCTGGCTCCATAATCTATGCGTTCTTACGTGTTCGTTGTGTCTGTGTACGGTCGACACGACCCATGGTTAACCACGCCTGTTTCTCTCTCTCTCCCAATCTGTATTCCTGTGGTGTCCTCAGCCTTTTGCGTGAGCAATGAACGCTCCGTCCACTCTGCCTTGCACACATACACGTATGTGTATGTATACGAGCTGTTCCTCAAATCCGGTACTTTCTTTCACACAGGTTGAGTTCGGTAGATAGTAACGAGTTGGTCGGGTGGCGTTAGCCTGGTTTTCTCGTGCTGTTGGTTGGGGCACTGCGTGATTTTACGGGTATTTAGTTCCGCTCTAGTGTGTCTGCGGTCGCACTGGTGTATTAGTGATGGTGTGTGTGTTTGTGTGTGTGTGTGTCTGCCGGCTTTGTTTGCGAATGTACATTTTAAGGTAAAACAAACGGTCCAGTTGAGAGCAATATTGGATTCCTTATGAATTGTCTATCAACTCGGCCAACCGACAAGTCGACCAAATAGTCTACTTGACAAAGAACAAGTGAATCTTACAGTCAGCTATCCAATGGAAGCCTCGTTTACTCATCAATTCACCGGTTCACCAAACATCCATCCGTCCATGCAGCCTTCCATCCATCCATTAAACCGGGCAGCTGGCCACCCACTTCGGTTGAGCCGTTGACTACTACTCATTCCGTTGCCATGAGGCGCATTCGGGTGTAGCTTGTCAGTTGTGCTCCCAGTATGACCGGATTTTTGTGTTCATAGGGAGAAGCTCCCGTGTAATCTGAGGTTTATTACGAACTGGTGCTTGGAAAATTACCCACTCACCTCTTGAACGAATAGAGCAACGAAGACATACAGTATTCTGCACACGTTTTTCTATCTCAAATGGTTTTTGGATCTACCCGATTATGGAAATAATGAATACTTCAAAGGATTACCGGCAGTTATTCTAGTTGACAATGAACCCGCTGATCACCTGTGTGTGGGTTGTTCCATGTCCGACTGCTATGAAACATACCCAAAGAAGGTGGAATTTTATGACTTTGTTACTTGCTGAAATAGTGATATTATTTATACTGCCACCCAAACTTAAGTTGTTCTTTAAGCTTATGAAATCAGTGCCATCTTCGCTCATTCCCTTTCTCCTTTCCTACTAACCCATCAACCTCTGTCGTAGCCAAGATGGGGTTACAAATTGACGGTTCAGACAGCGTACTTAGAGCATATTTCTAATGTCGAAACTGAGAAATTCCGCGGTCGAGAAACTGGAAGAAAAAATATCCGAATCGAATAGACATTTGCCAACCTATTTGTCCATGAACCATGTGAATTGCTCAAATGGAGTTCAAGACAGGAAAACCTATTCGATCCCTGGTCGAATTAGAAATCATACGACCGACAGTGTTGCTGCCGACGAAGAAGAAGGAGAATTGGACGAGAAACGTCCCACATCAAACAGTGCAACCGCCGGACCAACCACGCATAGAGTTGATTTCGTCATCCCCGGAATGTTTTCCGGCAACAGTCCAAACGATACGTCGAGGGAGAATTCGATGCGAATCTTGGCCAAACGAACCTTGCACATCGACTTGCCCGGGCTGCAGCCGGCAAGTCAAAAAGCACTGTTTCTCTTCTCCGAAGAGAATGCCATACGGAAATACTCTAAAATAATCATCGAGTGGGGATATCCTTTTCGCGAAAATTTTGTATAACCTGTTATTGACTCAGATGTAGGAGAGTAAGTCAGCACCGTAGGAACATTTGCTTATCCAATTTATCACATGAAGGGTAACCACAAAAATTACTACTTGGAAGTCATGTGATCTTTCTTGGTGTTCAGAAGCTAGTCATCCTGTTTCTTAGTGCCTATACATACTTTTATTTACCAAGGATATTCAGATAGTAATTTACGAAAGATAGTGTAAAATCTCATAGTTGTCACCGATCTATTCGCTCCAAGGGATTCAGATTTACGCACGATCCCACAAAGGTTCAGCAGGGGTTATCGTCCTACCTGAAAAATGAGCCGTTTTAAAAATATGTTTATCAGCTGAAGTGTTTACATACTGCATTGAAATATTTTGAGACACAGTTGTCTAGATTCCCCGTCAGGTTTTGGTGAATATTTCGCTTTTGATTTTAAGGACTGTTCGTTATATCCACAAACACGTAAAAATAAGGCAGCTTGGAACGTTCGATTGTTGATTGTCCCGGAGCCCGGACTTTTGTTGTAGGAATGGAGCCTGATTTCAGATGTAAATTTCACTGATGATTTGAGAATTCCGTCGTATGGGACAATATAATAATCGGATATGTAGGGTATTACAAGGATTGTGAATGTTAGCATCCCAGCTGGAAACAACGTTTTCTTCAGACAGCTAAATATGGGGTTTTTCAAAACCACATACTGCCGCTTCTAATCGATCAGTTTGTAGGAACTGTTTTGATGAAATGAATATTCTGGTGCATAGTTTTTTCCTATAGCAGAGGCTGGTTCTTTTCCGAGTATAAGGTTCAAGGACCAAAGAGTGACTTCCAAAATCTCAGTGAGCCAGAGCAATATTTCTTTCACCAAGTGATTCATTATGAATTATCAGTGCAGAATTCGTCACCCTGAATAGGCTACTGATAACATGGATGATTTATAACCATACACCCAGTATCCGAGTTCTAGCAAAGATTTGGTGAGCCATGACAAGCCAAATGAACAGGTCTTGCAGTGACTAACGGTTTACACCAGTTAGCTGAGCTTCGGTTGTGTGATAATCCATTTCCGAAGTCCTTATATTTGTGCTCTATTCGCAAATCCAGATGAAATTTCAACTAAAAGCAAAGGCTTTGCATTATGGTCGAGGCTTATCAGTCTTGACTACATACAGAATTTATCGGTGCACACTGTCCTCCAAGGAAAGCATAAATTGGGTCAAGGCTGTTGACTAAGCCTCTTGCACGAAGTATAAAATTTCCTGTATAGGGTCCAAGAAATCCGTTCATTTGCCGGATGGCGATGCTGCACTACATGACTTAGTTCCGCATTCATTTGCGTACTTTTATGCAAACTCTATCTATAGGATCCTCATATTTTTCTTTCCAGGCTTTTTGATAGCCAATTTCTTTTGATCCTTGATTATGGAAAGCAGAGACGAAACTGCGGCACTGAGGTGCACGGTTCCTTGTCGATGGAAGTTGATCGAATGGAAATGTAAAAATATAACTTCATAGGTCCACTACTGCTCATAATATCCAGAAAGCTTGTCGTTTCGAAATTTTGATTTTAAGGAGAAAATACAATCACGTCCAAACTCAAATAAGGATAAACAAACCCGTGCATGTTTTTGTGAGTAAGGTGAACACTACCCAACTCTGTTCAAGGTCGAGTACATTCGAATAAGTCAGATCATTATCTACTTTTACAGCTATTTTTCTGTTATTTATTTCTTCATGTTTTTGTATGAATAAACCGAGGAAACAGAATGACCCAGTGCTGCTTGACTTACTAAGTGATATTTACTTCAGAATATACCATTAAATAGGAACAAAAATCTACATGGCAACACGGAACCGCACTCTTTTTGGTTTCTGCAGAATATAGTGTAATTAGTCGAAATCCCCGTATGGCTTTACATATTACCCTGGAATCTGTTTGATTTTCATGGACTTACGCTAATAGAGTCTGTATTTTTGATATATTGCAAGCTCAATATCCGTTAAAAGGTCAATACTACTCGTTTTTGAATGTTGTGTAGTTTCTGAACTGTGACGATGCAATTTTAAGTTGTTTGTATAGGCTTTTACGTCAAACCATTTATGCTGTGCACATATTGATATTTTCTCCCGATAAAGCTAACGGGTTTCTGTATGCATATGACCACGTCATGAACCATCTGAATGCGTGACAAGCACGTATACGAACTCCGACCAATCACTTCTCTAGGTCATTTGGCATTCTCGTTCGGAAAAACATCGAGCAGAGCTAAAATATTGGTCATGCCGGATCGATAAGATCAGTTGCAGCAGGGAACAAATTGCTTGTAGGAATTTTTTCCGCATGTTCGTGTGTTTATTACGAGGTCAACCGGAGGGAACCGTGCACTAGTGAGTAGGCGCAAAATCATGTATTATTTGACGTATACTTTGTTATACGTAAAAACAAACGAATAAACGAGTACATATTTGTGCAAGTGAAATGATCAACCCGAAGTTAAGGTGGCAACTGGTTTTATGGTATGCATTTGAGAGGGACGGCGGGTAGTTAATTCCATATTTTATTCCCTATAATTTCATGGGTAAAGCGGGATCGATTGTTTGGGTTGAAATTGAGAGAGCTTAAAAACATGATCCCATTCATTCGCACTCTTTTGTGTTAGGGTAGTTTATAAACTTTGAATAATTCCGCACTACCGTAGGCATTTCTAGTTGTTTCGCGTGCTGAAGGATTACCTCATGTGAGACAGTAAGACAAAATTAGCTGAAATTTCAGACGTAAGTGGCAGTTACTGATTGCTTTAATAATCTGATGACGAATTCAATCGAAATTTTGTTTGGTTAATTGCACCGAACTGAATGGTAAAGTACAGTTTCTCTATTTAACTGGACTCTTGATAGATGTACTGAAAACCAAACAAGCATAATCCGTTAATTGGCGTGAAAAATCATAAGTTCAACTTTGAGTGGTTGGTATTTTTATAACAAACTACAGGGTAAACATTTCGAATATGTTCCGTTAACAGACTGATGGCATTGTGCCTTTCCATAATGAGCGGCCATCAGTAAAGGTATGTTGACCGCTGGGAAAAATAAACCGATGGCACAAACAGCCAATAACAGTGTTTTCTTATCAAGTGTTTTCTCTTATCCCTTTGCTTGGATTCACTGATCGGGAATAGAGGACGAACTTACAGCGACCGTCTGCAATGCCAATTCACATGTGAATTAACTTTGTCAAAGAATCGAAGTAGACAGGTGCACCCCGGACTGTTCTCCTCACTCCCATCCACGAAAAATCTCGGCGTGTTTAAACCACTAATAAAATGTTCTACTCGGAAATGATACTAAGGTTTTTACATCGAAAGTAATCCAGTCTTATTCGTGCAAGACTACAATGACTACACGGCTTGACAAGGAGAATATATTTTCTCTTTATCTACGTGATAGGCTACTAGGAATCCCTTGTCTTTGCTCAGCAGAACTGAATCCCGAAAGTATGAAAACGTGCAAAATAGTCAGGTCATGCCTACCAAAAACAAGCGTAAATAAGGGATTATCGCTGACAGGGACACATAGGTTATCTCCTTGTAGCTTACAAAGTTTGACCACTTGAATTCGTCACTTGGTAATATAATTAATGATTTAAAGTGGCTCTAGTAGCTGTGCCTATAATGAAATGTGAACACCCGATTCACTGGTCGCTAAGGAACATTTTCACTGATAATGTAAACAATAATGCTTTAAGCGTTATATTGACTGGATAGAAGAGCACCAGGCCCGTTAGTTGCATGAAATACTGCACATTCTAAAAAAGCGGAAGTAAGTTGTACTGTCAGGGGATCCATAATTCAAATATTAACTCCCCATGCCCGTTATTGAGAGAGCTCTGTCCTACGAGATGATCGGAAATATGCGAACTAATGAAGACGCATACTTAGTAATACTTGATCACTGAATGACACGACAACACAAATTATTTGTTTTTTCACAAAACAATGCATTTTTTCGCCAACATCCTTCAGGGAACTAAATAATAAATCGGTGAATATATCAGCCAACCACGCAATATTTTTATCTTTGTAAGTGGTTTGACGACTATGATACTGTTTTTTCAGTCGAGACCTCAAGTTACCATTAGACTGTGACTCTAAACTATCTCACATAGCTTGTGTCTTCTTCCTGAATGTTGCTTTTGACTAATAGATAAAACATCTTTCGCAGAATTCCCTTGTGATTCTGAAAATGGACTCTCCATCCTTGCGCGCTTCTCACGATTCAGATCAGATTAAGGTGATAAGCCTACTGTGGAGTGCGCAAATGTAGGGATGGTTGGGTAGAGGAGTACCGGGTGCGCTCACCTGATGAGCGGTGGCAACCGCGAAAGCGGTCGTGTGCTTCTGTGGGAAGTTTGTCCTGTCATCTAGGTAAAACACCGTGCTACTCATATCGGAAACTAAAGTTTGCCCGGTAAGGATAAGGTACTGTTTGTGTGCTGTTCAAAAAGTTTTCGAGCATCAAATTCAAAACCTGAAAACTTTGAATCAGTTCGATGATTGATAGCCCTCTTCTATCTGTTAGATCGCTAAAACTGTTGATGTATTGCGGCCTAAGTTTTTATGAGAAATTCAGTTATCTCGGTAACTTATTGAAATTTCCTAATTATGTGTTATTCCCTCACTCCTGAGATTATGTAGAGATACTGAATGAAATGTCTCAGAACGGGATGTAATTATAAATACAAACCAGATTTAAATGTAATTGTGTTATTTCGGATAAAATGTGATTAGTAAAGCTTTATCTCGGATAAAATTTAAAAATGCCTTTAAATCAATCCTTATAGTGAATCCGTGTATCCTCATTAAATTAGCATCCTATTCAGGTCCAGGATTTTCGAAAATTGGGTAACTGTAGGATAAAACCAGGAATTAGGCGTGAGTGGACATCCGAACGATGGTGTGTGTGTGTGTGTGTGTGTGTGTGTGTGTGTGTGTGTGTGCGTGGTAAACAGCTTCCCCCCGGGGTAGCTGAATTCAGCATTGAATAATTCGATTACTTGTTAAGAATAAGTACGTTAAGTGAATGACGCATTCAGGCATGAAGTATACCACGTTGCAGCATGTCAAGCAGTATGGCACATTAAAAAATCATTCATGCAAGAAAAATGCCTGGTATGAGATATCTGATAGGCCAGAGTACTCACAAACGATAAATTGATAAGGAAAACCTGGAAAACCCAAAGTGATCACTGGTAAAATTTGCAGGAACAAACAAGGTTGCTTTCAACTAGGCACCCTAATAATGTACAGTTTTGGCAACTGATACTGAGGGGATGAAAATGCCTTAACGTTGCTTTGAAACAACATTCCAGCGTAAATGTGGTGGTAAATCAGACAGAAAGAATTGCCACCACATGAAAACATGCGCTGTTGTACAGCATATTAAAACATTTCGGTTAAACTTGTGGTAGCAAACAGACCAGTTGAAAATCATTCTTGAACTCGTGTATGCTCAAGGGTTATTTGAAAATGGTGTTTCATCTGTGGAATCATGGTTGAAATGAGCATTTCTAGTGCAGAGGAGTGCCGTATGACTGCTTAATGCGTCATGCTCCGTGCGTTCAATAGTGCCCGCTCACCGACCACTCAATGGTACTCAACCAGGGAATGCATATCAGACTGTGATTTCCAAATTCTGAATGAAGAGTTATTTGAACAAGTTCTCGAAGGCGTGTCTAGTAAAATACTATCATGATTTACTACCCATGGTTGCTGATTCGCAGTAATGGTAAATTTGTCATCCCAGTTATTGAACGGACTCCTCAGAACTAGTATCAGGAATGAGTTCAACCCGTCGAAGGTGTGACCCAGTTTTGATGATCCTGGCACAATAAAATAAAGCATACATCTTTGGGCGGCTGTATCGGTGTATCATTTGGCTTAAAGTCAATCACACTAGTCTGGGATGACACCGTTTTTAGCGCAAGCCTTTTAAACACTCGAAAGACCCTTGGTCCACAGAAAATAGGGATTAAATCGCATAAAACTGCCTCGATTGTCTAGGTCGACCGGATCGAATTCTTAAAATAAGCACAAGAAAACAGTTGAGTCTGGGATAGATTCTAAAATCCCACGGAATATAATCAAGTGAAAAAAAAAACGATTAGAGAAGACTAAAATGGACGAACGGCGGTAGAGAAAGCCATTCATTCTGGGAGAAGTCACTGTATGAGATGTGGTAGAGCAATCAATTAAAATTTCACCGTCTCCGTTCTCGTGGCTGATACCTATGAGTCAGGCATACTCAGTGTCATCGAACTGACCTATCAACGCAAAGAAAAAACATTATAAATTCTGCTTTTACTGAAAGTATTCCCACTGCTTTTTAATAACTCTTTCATTAACAACTGTAATCTTATTTGAATTGAATGGAGCTTGCATGGACCGGGAGTCCACTTTTAGAGTCACACGGTGATTCTTCCAAAGGTAGTTCGTCGGGGAAATTGTGTCCTGTCATCCAGGTACAGTGCCATACTACTTTCTCATTTAGTTAGGAAAATTCAATCAAAGGTATTCGAGAATTCATTTTGCCGTCTTATACGAAAGCCTGGATATATCGATGTACAGTGTGAAAAAACGTAGACGTCTTAACTGAACTGACCTAGTACGAAACTGAAATGCAGTTTTGTTCCTTTGGAAGACTTAGACAATTCTCGCAAGAACCATGTTGCTGACGTTTTTAGCTGGGTAATCTTGCGACACACTTATGCATCAAATACATAGACATTTCCAGCGAGTTTGAATATCGGGATTGTTTGTAGTTAAGGTTGGTGGTTTGAATCGGTTGTTGATCGCTGAACTTGGCTTTAAGGTCGCAAACATTTCACCACTAGTCGCCGTGACATCAGTACGCAGGTGATGATGTCACCTCGACTGGAGATGAGACGTATACGACCTTAAAAGCAACCCTAATGATCACCAACCCGAACATCGAAATAGTTAGCATTATTACGTTTGCTTGACTAAGACTAATGTTAGATGGAATTATTCTGTTTCCTTTACTATCTACTAAATAATATTAGGGAGCGGCAACTCTGCTCACCCACAACAAGTTACCTGGTCATCTTGAGAAAGGTACTGTGCCAGACTCACTTTAGGGTTTCCCCCGCGGGAAGATGTCGATTAGCTTTCATTTAGCAGCTTTGTCCTCGGTGGAATGATTCTCTTCCCTCAAGGCAAGCGATTAGCCATCGATTAGGAAATCCCTAAAAAAGGTAAGATATGCTTTTCTATTTAGGGCAGATCTAATCAGGCGAAAACCTTGCTAGCCGACTTTCGTCTCTCGGATATTTTCACCTTAGCTACCAGGGTAGCACATTGGTAACTGACGGTTGTTTGAATAAACTCATTCCATATTTAGAAAGCTTTAATTGCGCTATACGGAAGAGTTTGCAGAAAGATTCCGAAACACTTAGACGTAATCTCCAAATTTTAGGCTCAAACTTTCCAGCATGTACAGCTGGAAATAATGGAACAAGGAAATGCTCCGCCTCGGACCTCACATCTTCCGAGACTCGTGAAAAACAATTTTGTGCCACAATTCGAAGGCAAAAGACTCTGCCTGATATGTTACACATTCGACACACACGAGAAACCTGGTTTGGTTCTGTTTGACGAAATTTCAAGAACAAATCCTATTCAGTGTACTCATCCACGATAACATATAACCAGTTCATTCGGAAGCACATCAGCGATTTTCGAAACGGTCGTCTGTACAATGTATACCAATAACATCTGTTCCATTTTTTAGGGGGATATTGTCAACACTGGTACCATATGGTTCCCAGTCCGAGTTCTTTGCAATGCGTATGTACTCACCAGATGGGCGCGATTTATTTTCTGCTTAAACAGACAAAGGAATATGGAAAAATGCTGTTTTTCCTGTCGGTATGTCGATTTCTCAAGTTAATATGGATTATATTCGTGCAACTTGAGCTATGTATACGCTTAAATATGACAAGCATTCATGTGTGTGTATGTGTGTGTGTGTGTGTGTGTGTGTGTGTGTGTGTGATCCGTGCGCAGTGCCTTTAGCGAGTCGTTGTTCAGATAATGCACTCTCGATACTAAAGCACCAGTATTGCATCACACTGTGAAATTCGGTAAGTTAACAAACTCACATTTCAACCAAACAATAGGAAGACTGATCATTGCCAATTTGGATTCATGAAATAAATGCTTCGGAAAAAAAGTGAGGCTCTTCCGAAGAACCAGTAACTTTCGTATTTTCAACCGGAACGCTTACTAAATAAGGCACCGTGGAGTTGTAAAATATATTTACAGGAGAGGGGAAACTTTCAAATGCGGATCACGTAAAGTGTACAGGGAAAGTGTGCGATTCACAAGAAAATCGGCGGTGAATATTTAACGGACTATAATGTGTAAATCGTAGGCCGTCTACAACAGAGAGTCTATTGGAGTCAATTAGACACGACTGATAATAGCCAAGCCGTGGAGCAATGTGATAAAGCTTTCTTCAGCTGACCAGGAATGAGTACAGAAAAGGAGGACAGTGAGATTGGAAAAACACTTGCTTTGGGCTTTGGATCCTACCGTAGTTATCGGTGGGACCGATTTGGTGTCGGACCAGCTGACGGCTTTAAAAATGTTGGGCTCATGAACAGCTGGCACCTCTTCACAAGTGAAACGCTACTGACTTTCTTTTTAGCGGAATAGTAATTAGCATACTGTTTGTAGCTTAAAAGTCTCATGTTTATACAACTGAAGTCATCTGTGCGTATTTGACTAAATAGTATACCGAAGCAGCGGATATGGGTGCTGCTTATAAAGACTAGGAAGCAGCGGAGAAAAAAAGGCGACCAGGTGGCATCCATGCAGAAGCTATTCAGTTCGGTTGTAAGCCATAGGAATATAAGTTCAGGCAAACCGCTGTTCTCGAAAATTCATTAACAAGCCCTTACAATTTATATGATATGAAAACCCAGGGAATAGAAAGTTTGCTAACATGATTTCCGATCCATTCAAATGTAATATGATGCGGAGCAAAGGGGGTACGGCCAGGATCCTGTCACTCTGCAAAGTTTTGATAGACTAATTATGACTCGGAGGTCAGGTGATCCACACAGAAGTGACAAATGTTTGAATATGGTGTGCCTGTGCGTGTTGGTGCGACCATTGGTCACTGGAGGTAGAGGAAGTGCACTAATCGCCTCTATGCGCAGGGGTCCGGTATTGGGTGTGGTAGTCCAACAGTTTCGGTGATGAATATTGTGTGTATTCGAAACTGCTCCAATCGGTTTTGGGCACCGGGCAAAGTATCCATAATGTTTGGTCGGGATCTACTTTCTGACTGGGATCGACCGCGTGAACGAAAACCGTGCTGGAAATCGTCTCAAATTCATTATGACCTAGCTAACGCGGGGGTGTTCTTTCACGCGGAGAGACAACTGCCGAACCATGAAGTCAAAGTAGAGTGCGTCCGTAATATTCTCCGGTTTAGCTTCGTTATCAAACGGGAACCTTTCAAAAAACTTCTCAATCATGCAGCCTTGAAAAAGGTTTTCACAGTATGATTTAGGCGCATCTAGAAGATTGCAGGCAGGTTATCACCCTTGAAATGAAGGCTGGTAAGTAAATCTTCTTTTTTAGACGTGGTTGCTGGTGTCATACCACGTTCCGCCGGATGCAGTCGTTGCGATATCTTTTTCTTCGGAGGATGCTGGTAATGAAACACAATTATTCAAAGTTTCGAGCCACTTTAAGATATTGTAAATATGGGAGGAAATAAACGAGAGAACTATTCATCCTGGTCGGATTTTTGTGTCATCACCACTTTCTGATACAACAGTTCTGGGAATTAACTAGAACATATAGAACACCCTGTCTGAACAGCGAGTGAAGAAAGTGTAAAATAAATTCTACGGAAATTACGAAACAGGAAATAGAAGGGATGGGAAGCAATTAACATGAATTTGGTACAGTCAAAAGTGGTGTTTGTCAGCTTGTTCCTTGTCAAATCCTTTGACACTGGACGGCACATTTATTCTATTCACATCATACTGTCAGATGAATGATAGGTTTATTTTGTCGTCCTGTTGAATCAATCTCTATGTGTTCTTTGACTCAACATAGTATGAATGCATGACCCAATAAGACTAATATCTGGACAAAGTCATATTCCTTCTAACATAGCGTAGCTTTAGGAAGGAATTTCCGGGTAACAGGCATGTGAGAACAACATAGCTTTTTGTCAGACTCCAATAACTCTTTGTATTTTCGCACTGTTCATGGTCTTTGTCTACTCATCATGCCTCCTATGAACAAGGGTATACGGAGTATTTGCTCAAAAGCTATAACTCTTGGAAGCTGAGCACCATCACTCTTACAGAAAATATCGACACTTGAATTATTCTCTATATATCTCTGATTTTTTTATATTACATAAAGATATCACCAGATAAAAGCTAAATAAACTCGCTACTACGCTAATAGTTATGTAAGTCATTTGAGAAATACGAAACAACCAGAAATTTTACTAACTTTTATCTTCTATATAAAGAAGTTCACTGTCAACTTTCATATTCATCAGTTCTGGTATCTTGATTATTTCAAGATACCACGAGTTTTCATAGTAGGCTAATTTAAAGGTAAACAGAACAACGCTTTGAGCCTGAGGAAACAAGAGATTACCAACGAAGACCTATTAAAGAATATTTTGTGGTCTTTCACGTGACGGCTAGGTTAAATCATAATGCGTCAACGTGACGCGCGTCTTCTAAGTATCACCATATTTATGATATCAAGATTCATTTTGTATATGGGCGATTAAAATGACTTTTCAAAAAGTGTTCACTGATTTATTGTATTTGAGTGTATTCTTACGCATGGCGACGCAGATTAGCCAAGGCTCTTCAGGGATTCTACAGATATTATTCAAGGACAAAATGCTTAACATATGGATGACTGGTGTGGTCATACGTAGTGTAGTGTTTACGTGAGACGAACGGACGAGTTCCAGTTCAGACACGCTTACGGTAAACTAGTGCTGTAGCGCTGTCCTAAAAGTTGAAATTCAGGCCTCTTTTTGGAGCATTTTTTTCTAGAAAGTACTACTAATATCTATTTCTAAGCAGGGTGAAACCCACTATGTAAATTACCACTCAAGAAAGTTGATCGGTCTGGGACTAACAGCTGTCGAGCTTTTTGTGCTCATTATCAGCCTCTGTTTCATAGTCCATATTCATTTGTGACCGTTTATTGAACTCACATAATCTGATTGAGAGCGTAGTTAGAATCCTATGGCAGCTTATATCTACAAGCCACAAAAATGCGCTGTTTAAACAGAGCTGAGAGAAGCTTTCGATTTTATGAACAGCGTCTTGACTAGTTACTCAACCTTTGAGTGGAAATCATTGTTCATGGTAGAATAATCGTCCTAAATGTGCATAAGAAGCACAGTCTCTGAATTTCAGTAGGTTAAATGACGTTCATTTTCTAATAAACCGCAAACCTCAAGACCACAAAAACCAAAATACAAATATAAAGAGATACTGATGTTGTGTTCATTTTCGCGTTGCCGAAGGCTGGATTATATCACTGGATGAACAAAGATATCACTGAAAGTGTTCAAAAGTTAATGTGATATTTAAACTCTTGGATCTGTACCAAACAACATTTACTGAAATCACCGAACGGGCAAAATAGATCGGGTGGTTAAAACTGAATAGCAATAATAGCTGGAACACAAATCGCTTTCATTGAGTAAGGGAATTGAATACCAAACAAATCAATCATTATCTGTAGTAGAAAGATGCCTGGCTGCGGGTAGACTCTCAATGAGCAACTTTCTCTGAATGGCTCTTCGATATATCGGCCACACTCCAGAAGAATGTGAGCTTTTACCAAAACTTCTGACTGTAGCTCTTCCACACAATAGCGCAAAATTCCGCCTTGGAAGAAGTCACTTTGTCCGTGTTTCTCAGGGGAACTTTGTCCCAGTCATTCATGATAAACCTGGGGCATCGCATCTTTCTTCAGACAGTCAGCAGAACATTCAAGAAAAAGTTTCTAACCTTCATCCCTAAAAGATGTCCAGGTGATTGGTACCTAAAAACTACTGTATCGGAAACTGTAGTGTTCACTGCGGCATTTAAAAATACAGTATTTTTGCCGTTTTTCCAAACCACTACTTTCTTTTCACAACAAAGACGCTGTGTCACACTGGCCAAAACCAACACTCGTTTAGTGTTTCTTTTTACCGCTTTATTGGTTTCAGGGATTTTTTTAACAAGAAACCAAAATACTTAGCCGCAGACTCGCCCCATTTTATTCTTTCGGAAATAGTTCGTTTTCTCGAAATAATTATTATTTTAAGAGCTGCCGGAAAATACCTAAAAGGTGCATATTTGACGACAACAGTTACTTCTGTTGAAACATCCACCTTCTTTTGTGACCATGTAGAACATTTTGGAAGAACTTAGGAACCCTATTTTCTCATGGAAAAAAGACTTCATTCGTTTTGCAGACCAGATATTATTAGTTGTACCCTTAGTAGAAAATGTTACCTGAAATAATAACAAAATAATAAATATTATTTGCATTTGCGAAAATACTGGAATAAGATTCAAAGATAATCTCTATCCTCTCGGTCTCAAGGTAGTTCAAAGATTAGGGTGCCGTCCTGGAAATCCTTTTTGTTTCCGTTCTTTCTGTTACTAGCTAGTTGCATTCAATCATTTTTCCGTCTACCGGAATTTAAAACTATACAGATCCCGACCATCGAAACCCAAGGTTGCAGACCTAGTTGTATGAAACTTCGTTACAGTGGAAAGGAAAATTAACTGACCTATCCAACCGTGTCTTCGGTTGGAAAGAAGCATTATTATCATGTGCACATATAACTAATTAGCTTTTCCGATCGATATGTTCAAATGTCGGTGCTTTTGCTCATATTGAGACAACGAAGAGAGCCTAACCAAATATTTCCTAAATGTTTCTTTGTGTTCTGAAAAACCACGGGAATGACAGGGCGCTGAACAACAAACAACTTCTCGACGACTGAACAGAATTAGACAGGGTCACTTGCGGGGATAAGTTAGTATAATTCTACAATGTAGAGTTTCCGACAGTATTCGCCAAAACCATTGGTCAGTCTAACAGATGATGTTCCAGTGGTTTAGAGCGTTCCAAGGTCCGAATCCCCGTCATCACCGGTTACTTTGGAGGTAGACAGTAATCTGCTGTCGTCCGAATCGCTGCCACACCTGACCTATAGGGACGTCATGTGGTTCCACTTCCATATCTCAGCATCCGGTTTCCGGTTATCCCTAAAACTACAGTGGACCTACGTCGCTATGGAGAATGTATCCCTTCACCGTATGCACAACCAGGTAATAAAACAGTCGGTTGCCTTAGAACTAAATCACACGTATATCTCCGGCAGGTATTATTTAATGAGGCTTCTGAAGGAGCTGTCGTGAAAACGCGTATGGTGGAGGTTTTTGAAACTTCACTAGTAGTCTTAAATTGAACGCTAACATAATAAACGTCAACAATAAGATAATCAGATTTGAATTCCTTCTATGTTTGTTGACGGCTTTTCTTGTTCATCTTCTATTCCTTTACGGTGTTTTGTCTTCACATATCCATTGGGAATGTCAAGCCATTTAGTTTGTACGGAAGACCATTTGTCCAAGCTGCCTTATTGTTGAGATTGTACTGAACGCTTTCGTAATTATTTGCACAGTGCTGCTGATAAAACTATTGACGTAAACAAAAATGATGCTGGGTATGCTGGCGGGATCCGAATTTCATAATGTTGTGAGAAAAACAAAGTGATGTTAAACACTTTGTTTTTCGGAACGATTAAAACCACCTTTCAGAAATTTTACAAGGTAGACAGTCACTAATACTCAGTGGATAAATGCCATTACCTTCAACTGACTAAGTCCTTACCACCTACATAAAGTCGGTTGTTGAATCTAAATTTTTTCCAAAATGACCGGCCGTCTAGGTTTCTGAGGTGACCTTAGGTAACTGCCAGTGATTTGTGTGCCTACAAAGTTGAGAGTTTCTTCTGCGAAAATCCGTTGGATGAAGCAGTTATTCTTGTGGAATGAGATAGCAACGTTTGCTGCTTATGAATATCGGTAAAAACAATAAACGACTTGCTCACGGCATCTTATCTGACATAGGAGCTAGTAATTTAGCTATGCCAGACAAGATATCTTCGAATTGTAACGGCATCCTTCAGACATCTTCTACTTCCTAAGTTCCAATGCACTTGCAGTGTCGTGGAATTTTAATCATTTCTCTGTTTACGAACGGATTTCCTACAATTCATTCATTCTGCAGGGAGACCATTTTACAAGATCTATAAAACATGTCCTCAACTTTTCTCCCCTATATATATAATGTGGAATCTGTTGAAGACCAATAAACCAAATAGTCTGCTATTTTTTGACTGAGCTTTCTAATGGAGGCGCTCAACTCACAGCAAAACTTCAAAGGAAATAAAAAACACATTTTGTGTATTTTCAAAACGGGAGTATTTTTAACATGAAACGTCATAGAATTGCATGAAACAAAGCTTTCAAATAAGAAACAAAGGCAAGACAAATTTAAAATCACATTCGACAGCTGGAAATGTAGATGAATCAGGCACTATGAACATGGTACACTGTAGTATTAGTATTAGGAAGTCCCCAGCATTCATTCCCTGCTCACTTCTTTTCATAAAAGTGCTTCAAACCTGTATTGGTACCGACAAGTGAGTTGGTGTGCCACTACTCATGAATAATTCAAAAATCATTGACAATTCTTCCCATCTTCGCTGATAACTGTGCGCAATAATAAGGGTATAATACCTCAAGCAGGATGCTTGTACTGGAAAAGAACTTAGAGCAAACTTCCCCACCAATGTCCGATCAAACAGCAGTCACATTTTTTATCCGAACTCGATGACCAGCACCACGTGCAGTGTCAAACAATAGTTTAATAGTCAGCAGGAGGTCTTCCGTTTTTCTATTTTACTGGTTCATACGGAGGAGGCCAATAAAAGCGATTATTTTTTGCATAAATATTCATCATTCGAGTCATCAATGACAACAAAACCTGGCATTCTAAATCCCATTGACCTAGGTATTTACAAAACGAGTAGTCACCTAATAGTTTTCTTCGAAAAGATACGTATTACCACTCGTGATGAGTACTTACTTAGTTTTGGTTCACACTTTGAACTTCCGTGTTTGTAGCAACTATCCCGTTTACTTGAGCTGTCAGTCGAGCAGAAACTCTGTCTCACAAGATACGGGTTGTACACGGCTAGGGGGAGAAGGACAAATTCCAATTGAATAACCGCATTTATCGTGACTTCTTGGTTCCATTTAATGCAGTGCGTACAATATATATATATATATATATATATATATATATATATATATATATATATATATATATATATATATATATATATATATATATATATATATATATATATATATATATATATATATATGGAGAAACGACTTACAGCCAGGTGAGTAACCAAGAACAACGATACAGAGAGTTATCCAGTAAATCGGGACAGAGCAGTCATAAAGGGTCCATTCAGCAAGGAGTTAAACAAAACTGTAGCTGGGCACGGTCACGGTACAGATAGTAATTCAATAAGCCTTCTGGCTAACATGAAAAGATAACTTCAGTCACAGAATTAAAAAATACTCTATACCTAGAATATACAGGTCAAATCTAATCAAGTATTTGCTTTGTGTACCTCAGTGAACGAATATTCCAATGGTAAAGTATAAATACCAGCAGTTGGAAAACGACAGAACACACGTGTGCACGTGAACGATTGAACCTGGCAATAGGGTTGTTTGTGCCACCGATGTGCATCGACGTTTCAGATTATTAGAGACGGAAAAATTAGGGCATCAAAACTCGAGGTCTATGGCACACGTGCACACTACTCATAAGTAGGACAAGAGAGAATGTCACTAGGACACAAATCACAAAATAGTAATTCAGTGTTCGTGTCTCAAGCAGCTGAAACAAAAGAGAATGCAAACTGTCATTTATTTGCAAGTCCAAATTTGAAGTCAAATCATGCACAGATGAATATTTCTGTCCTTTTCAATACAATGAAAAAGCATGAGACAATTTTTTCTCTGGCACAAGTCCGAAAACAGAAGTCGGAAACTCTCGATGATGACCGGACCACTTTCTAAACATGTCGTGGCCAAAGCGGTTATCATTATAAGAAAGAAATTAATGGATAAGCTGCTGCGAAGGAAGAAGTAAAGTCATATGCTTTCAAGCACACATCCACGTTTGATTGTACCTTTTTTCTTTGAATATGTAATAATCTCCCAAATTGAAACCTACTTGATTGTAATGACGTGAACGCAAGAACCTCGTTTAATGTGAAGAGGTCGTTTCTCTATGGAAAACCTCATGCCAAGCAATAAGTTCCTGAAAACCTAGGAAGAAACATTCTAGCCTAATTTCGCCTTATCCCTTCTTCCTAGAAGAAACATATACGGATAAATGTATTTGGAATTTATCCACCTGAACAAAACGTGTTACTCAAATCTATCTAGACTTGTGATCTTAGTTGAAATCACCAAGCCACCGGAGGTAATGTTTGCTAATCACGTTGGCCATGTCCTATCTGAGACGGTCAGCAATAAAGACAAAGACTTCAACTGATTCGGGGGTGAAAGGATTACCGTCTGACACGAAGACCTCGATAATGTACCCCCGTCACGATGACCCAGGCAATAAGCACTTGAACAATAATCAGGATGGCAGCAAGCCGTTTCTGTATCTGATTTTGATGACCTTCGGGATCATGCTTCTCGACCTCAAGAGTGGGCAAAATAACCCACTCTGACGGTGCAATTTTCTTGTTTCCATGCGCTTTAAACTTTTACCTTTTGAAAGTAATTGAAAACTGTTCTGAAGTACAAAAGCAAGAGGGTGGCTGACAATAGTATTACGCTGCAGAGCAAACTTGGAACCCTCAGTCACTGGCAAAAGATGCAGTTTGAGATGTTTCAATAGTCGACCGAAAAATGAATTTGATTATGGGAATAACAGTAGAAGTTGAATGGTGAGAATCATTTTCGAGAGGAAGCTGAGGAGCTAAAGCAATACACTGACCGCCAAGGAGAGAACACCTCTTTTATTTCTCGACAATGGCGATCAGCATTCACGGCTGATTTTAAGCCATATTACTATCATTCTCCTTGTAATATCTAACCCATGGATGAACAAAATGTGGCTTGATTTTACGGACGACTCTCATTCTCAAAAGCTATCATATTCATAATTTTTAAGAAAAATGCTCTAAGGTTTCGGAATTTTATTCACCACCTGTGCTTGTTACATTGATTCCATGAAATCGTTTTGATATTGAAAATGTGAATGCTGGATATCGTGATTTCCTTGGTCACCTTTACTTTGTAGAATGGTTGGGTGGTAAAAAATGCATTATTTTAGCAATTACCAATTTCAAGATGATATCACTTACGTTATCATATCCTTCTTATCTTAACGGCCCTCTGAATGCAATACCTCTCGGAAAAGAACAATTTGAGCGATCTTGACTATGTTTATAGATGACGGGACTACTCTAGTCACTGACCGTCGGATGATTTCTGTAAGGTTGCAGTGAAATGTTGCGGGATACGTTTTTACAATCCGTGTCTTTGATTTCATTTATCAACGAATTATGATAGTTGGAGACGAACTGCTAGCTTTTCTGTAGTTCTCTCTAAGCAAACCAAATGGTACAAGTGTATTGTTCCCACAACTACGGGGCCGGTTGTTGGAGACCTTTGCTGATCTCGTGGGATTCACCATGGGTGTGCTGCTTTGGGGAGCAACCTGTACAAAATTTTGCTTGAACTTGGTGGCGTCCCTCTTCCTCATGCCAAAAATACCAGTATTCATTGATCTACATTATCATACCTTTATTTGTAAAATCATGTACTTCAAAGTTTTGTACTAGAAAATATGACCGCTTTTCTGAAAAAAAACCCAGTTAAGTTACCGATCGAACCTTAGAAAATGCTCTGTATGACTTATGCTTTATTCGTAAAGGGACTTCGGTCACTTCTGCCCAGAAGAATTTAGATTACTTGCCGATACTGTACGCTCTTTTGACTGGAATCACTCTCCATATTTATTCATTTTAAGCAGACACTACCAAGTAGTCCATTTTATCTCCTACTATACTATAACCTAATAAACATATGTGTATTCATTTATTTACACCTGCTTGAGCTCAAGCAAGGTGCCAGTCTGACTCAATAGAAACTTTTAACTTAGCTTTCATCCAACTTTTACCTAACAGTAAAGAATTTTCTTTTTCTGGTGCAGTTCGCAACGTAAACTAATAATTCTTGGAGCACTTACAATGTCTTTTCAGGGCAATTTATTATTAAACGGCTCTACTCGGCTAGTTCAATACCAGTCCGTTAATGCTGGTCTGTAGTTGGATGGTGTTATGAACTAGGAAATAATGTCAGGAAAAAATAAACCTATATATGGGACTTTCAGTATTGTGGTTATTTAATAGTCTAGCTGATCCCTAGCAGGGGGCGGCGTATCTTGACAAACTGCTTTAGAGCGATAAGGAAAAGGTTTTGCCTTTCTGATCCCAGTCGTATGACCTATGGAAAGGATTAGTTTACTGACCATCCTATCCTAACGATAGTCGGTGCCTGACAATAAACGAATGATTCCTCATCACTTTTTGACCTATACCCAATGCATCTAGTACCGTCGGGCTGATTCAATCATATTCGCTATTTGAGAACTAGGTATGTCTACCTTATTGGCTCGAAAAAGTAACGGAGAGGCATGAGTTCTGTTTAATTTTGGTGGCATATGAACTGAATGCGATAAGTACAAATGTACTGTTCTGACCTACTTGGCTAATCTAATAACAAAATGAGCTGTAAAATTGGAAAACACAAACGCGAGGCGATTCTTTCTGGATCGTCACAGCGAGAAGCGAAACGACGACGCAACTCTATAAGAATAGAAGAAGAACGAGGTTACCTGCCCGAAAGTTTGTTTTGTTCACAGAAAATCAATAGCCTAAATCAGGTTGTCAAGCCAGAGAAGGAAAAAAACAAACAGTAAATAGACGGCGGAGTTTCACTCAAAAGTGCCTAAGTTTTGTAGAGGTCAGCATAGCCTGGGTAAATTCAATTAAGTTTTCACTGACCAGAGGAAAAACCTAGTACGATTATTTTTCATCTGATCACGTTCGTCGAACTGTTATCACTCTTTTATCGATGTTTTCAAATCAGAATGACAAATTGTACAAGTATTCCTCCGGGAAATGCTTTCTTTACTCAGTCTGTTCCACTAGAGAAATTGTACGTAGATTTGTTTGTTCATCATTGAACGTCTGGTTAGGTAATCAACAAATATGCATTGCTGACGGAAAAACGAAAGCTGTAAGATCTCACGGAAAATAATAATAATAATTTAGCAAGACATTTGTACGACGCAGACAAAATTTACAAACGTGGTAGAAGATGTACCAAAAAAGAGTCAGAAGAATTTGAAATTCACCAAGTTTCAGATCGACTGCGTTTATGAAGATGTTTCAGTTTTTGGGGAAAATAACCCGATTAGTTGACTCCATCCTTAGTTCGATACTCGTATCAGAAGCAAACGATGAAAACGAGTCTCATTTTCATCGCGTCGCGTGCTTTCCGAGCCTTTATCTGGGTTAGCTGTAAATGCAAGAAGCTGAACAGAACTGGAAAATGAGTATTAGCGGAAAACGTCTCAGCGAAATCTTTCATCTGTAAAATTTAGCACGAATCAAGCATTTGTTATCCAAAAGCTGGGAGAAAAATGCCTTGATAAGGAACTCCAGGAATCCAGAAATCGGCGGATAAATGAGCTTTTTCGCGTGACACATTGTCTAATTTAATTGTAATATCGCTTTCAGTCGAAATGAAAAAACCTGGACATTTTAAAATTTGTTCGGTGCGTTGTTTGGAATAGCAAAACATATTTCGCTTTATATTCCTATTCTGGGTAGATTAATTTCGGGGCGTAGGCCGGAGAAAACCACGTGGCTAATGAACATATCAATCAACATAATGAATCAGGAAATGTGATCGGAAGATACACGTGATGCATGTATCTTATGTCAAGAAACACATTTTTGGCTGGGCCGATTTACCAACCATTCAAAATTTCGGTCACGGCTTAGACATTTCAGACGATTTCATAGCCCAGAAATTTTGTCTTCCTGATTCACACTAATCATAGGTTTGTGTTACCTGATTCCAAGTTTATGTAAATAATCGGTAATGTTAGTGTATGTCGTTCAAAATACCGTAGCTTTTCGCGCTCAGTTTCAAGCTAATTATACTACTTATATACTTTTAGTGAATGTATATCTTGAGACAGACTTTCATAATTCTCGATAAGTCGGGCATTGCAGAGGGCTGGGCAAAATAAAATTTCCTTCGCCATCCAAGTTGGCAGCTTTTGATGGGGTAAAGCACTGGTACTTCCGGGAAACCTAGCCAGAAATTTGTCTTGCTCAATCGCCGTTCGCGATTATTTTGATTACATATACGCTTGCTGGTTTTCGAGGATCAAGTTAATGGCCTAATTACACTTTCAGATACGTCTTAGCATTCTAGGAAAACAATTTTGGTGGGTAATCTCAGTGTTTATGGGTTTTATTTTGGTAACATTTAGATTTATCATCGAGTCACTGAGTACGGGTACGGTCCAAATTTCTAGGATTTCATTGTTTTTCGAATTAATCAGTCACTGACATCCAAGGTTGAATCCAAGGTAAAATTTCCCAATTGCACGGAAACCTTGCAATCGTTTCTTAGTTACACACTAGAAGTAAATTTCTAATCTTATTCAGTCAGTGAATTTTAGTGGAATATTGTCAAAACTAGACAACTGACATTCTTCAAAGGTTTGCATCTGCAATCATTTATCACAAGTTGATAGATTGGTCTGTGTTTATTTGATGTACAGTCTCATGTGGGATATGATCTGGCACCTCTTTCTACAGTTAGGCAGTTTTCTTAGAATAACTTCTGCTCTGAAAGGCAGAGAATATCATTCGTTTTAGCACTGTCAGTTGTATGTTGTTCAGATTATCCTAAATGGTGCCCCATAAAGAAGGTGGATCATGATTTCTTGGAACCCATGTCAATCTTCTTGTGGAATTATTTGAACTTAAAATCACTAAAACCAGTTTCTTCAGAAATTTCTTTCTGCTGCCGAAGTATCCACAACCCCCTTATTCCTACCATAGTCCGTTCATAATAAATCGGTAAAAAAAACGATTTACGATGCTATTCAGATATTATTTTATATGCTACTTTCAGCCAACTTTGTCATTCGTATAATATTGGGTTTTGATTAGTTGAAGGCTAAAGTAACTAAATTCTTTTAACATTGTTGTAAAGGCTCAAGAAAAGATTTAGCAAATCTTCTCCCATATCAAACGGTTGTTGCTCTCTTGGTGTCATACGTATTCCAATGCATCTAAAGTCATTAGCTTGTTCGTTAATTTGACACCACATTTTATTATGACAACACTTTTGTGTGAGCAAGGAGAAAAAATGTGCTGTCATTCAGAAGAAAAGTGGGAAGTATGCACAATACATCAACAAGTCTTTGATAAGCTCACGCAACTTTAGCACTCTCACGTTTGATTTCGTAGAGGAATTTTCTGGTTTCCGGTAAATATTTATTCAAAGTAGCAACGACAAAATGGACGTGTATCACGGGTCGCGCTCATACAACCCTGAAATCCAGGTCAAGCATTCTAAATAAACCAAAAGGGGTTCTTCCGTGAGGTTACGCGTCATCATAAGTTAGCCGACGAAATGTTAGACGAAGCGGTATTTTCCAAAAACATCCGCTTCGTTGTTGTTTCTTTCTGTTGAGCAGAATGGTGGCAGGCAAATCAGGATAAAAGAAACTTCCCTAATAGGACCAGAATTTATTTCTCAATGGAAAAATTCATCCTCATTGAACCTCAGCTTCGTCGATTTAACAATAAATTATGTATGATACTTATTTATTTCGGACTTCTGAACCACAGACTAATTTATCAAGGTCATCTGAATTCAGTCGCCAACAGATCGCAGCAGAACTAACGTGAATGATATCAAGTTCTACAGAATTTTACATTTGAGCCCTGTGTTGTGACATGCTATGAAAAGTTAAAGGATAACGAAGATAACGCTAGTCTGGCTAGTCCCCATAGCACTTGTATTTACTGTTTTTTGCTAATTAAACCAGCTTTCTTTTTGAAATACAACGATAGATGTGGGCGACAAAAACGAGGATTATCTGATCCTACCGCTCAAATATTATTCGCCTCAAAAATTGAAACTCCAATCATGCATACTTAACAGCTTTCAGATCTCCTATGTAAACCCAGAACCATTTAGGACTTCATGTTTTTCGATAATTAGGTCAGTCATAGAGTGATAATTCCCTACCTTCGATGGGATTTCCTATGATAACCATGTCATGACCGGAAGTGAACAAAAAGTTCATTAGCGTAGAAGGGTAGACCATTCTACCTCCGGTTCGAATCCTACCGCTGCTGGGTACGTACCCCAGTTAATAGCATCTTACTGGTAGTGACCTTCTCCTAAAATATTGAGCACCAATTATATAATAAAAGAGAAGTAAATAATGAAAAGAATATTGGTTATCTTAGTATCATCCATAACGTCCTAAATGATAGGTCATTCACGGGATTGCAACCAATGAGCCTCATGTCTAGGTCGCGAACTTCTCATCCTCTGCTCACTGGTGATGAACTGTATGCCAAGTGTAAACGCAAACTCCAACAGCATACAAAATCCATCAACGTGACCTACCAATAACTACACCGAAGCCGAAAATTAATAGGAATAACTAGATGTACCAAGGCTCACATTTCACACCACATGCTTAGTTTTCCTCCATCGCTATTCCCTTTTTATGGTTTACCCATCCGGTAGGATCAGTAGCCGGTTTAATAATCCCTAAACAGGAGTTCCGGTTGGTTTGGATCGTCTGTACATGATTTTAAAGAGTTAAACCTTTTGATGTTCAGCTGCTAACGGAAGTCCGCAATTAGTTCGTGCTAATCAGAACTAAACTTAAGTTACTCTCGGTATAAGTCGAATCAAATAAACAATGAGCAGCAGGGAAGGGTGTCGTGTAACTGAAGTGACGAAATAACTCAAATGAGGGGTAATGATACGGACATTTCTTGTTCTGGTGCATCTTGAGTTCCATTTTCATTTGCCAGTAGAACCCATTATAGACTGAATAAGTCATATTCGGCACCCACGTGCATGTGCTGCTTGACAGGGGAAAAGTCAGATGTATTGTTTGTGGTTATATGAAATATTTCACATTGCGAAAATGAGGGCAAATTACAATCCCCGGGGGTAATATCGTTGAAGTACAAACTCTCATACACCGGTCATCGACAAAGCTCTGTCCTGTGCGACTATCTGAAATAAACAAGCGAATGAAGGCTGTATGGTCTAGTCATATTTGCATATTGAATGGCACGCCGATGTGTATGATTTGTGTGTTCACAAATCAATGCATTTTTCCTTCAGGGAACCGAATAATTAGTCGATGAATGTATCGTTCAAACACGTGATATTTTTATATTTGTAATTATTTTGACTATTACAATCATTTTTTTCAGTGGAGACCTCTAATTAGAATAAGGCTGTGACTCTAAGTCATATAACGTAACTCACAATTTCCCAAAGGCTCGGCTTTTGTTTCTTCTGTTCTTATCAGTCTTTTACATTGGATTATAGGAAACCACGTCATGGGTTCCAATCTGGCAGAAAGGCACACAGAAAGTAAACAAAACCTATATTTTGTAATCTTATCACAATAGTCCGGCTCTGTTTATCTCCGAAGGGGAAATTCACGTGTTTAGAAACTGTTTCATTTTGCAGGGAACTCAGATGGAGTAACACACTACTTACATCGAAAATTGAAACTTTGGACCTAGTGTCCTCGTTCTGAGCATTGTCTTGGAGTAATCGATAAAACATTTTACGAAGAATCACCTTGAGATTCAGTGAATCAAATCTTCATCCATCTACGCTTCATACGATTCAGATGAGATTAAGGTGATAAACCTACTGTGAAGTGTCCTGGTTTGAGGATGATTGGGCATAAGGTTACCAGGTGCTCTTACCTGATGAGCGGCTGCAACCGCCAAATCGACTATGTGCTTCTGGGGGAAGTTTGTCCTATCATCCAGCTACAACGACACACTACTCACAGTAAACATTTGGTTAAAATTTTCATGCTCTCTTTTGGTAGCCAAGATTTATCGTGAGTGATGACGATGTGCAGATGAGTGAAACGGTTATTGTCGTACTAAGTTTATGCGTTAAACCCTCAAACCACAAACATATTCGTGATGAACAACAGTTAATATTTCCAGTGTACACATTTCACTTCTCATGGAAACACTAGTTATGCAGTGTCCCTGAATTACTTCTTTGTGAATCGTCCAAATCGTGTTCATTGCCGGGAACGCAAGTGGGGGGAAATTAGATTTCTAGCTACAAAACCGGATCAAAAGGTGACTAAGAATTACAGACACCAGAATAAATATGAACATCTTCGCATCTACCAAAAGAACCTACTTCATTCCTTTAAAATACAACTATTAGTAAGCGAAAAATCCATTTGTCTTAAACTTTATAGGGAGAAGGTTTTGTAGATTGCGTTTGACCATTATAATACAGAGACAACATTAGGCATTTACTGTCATTTCTTGGGCTGAGTATGCCAGAATGCAGTGACAATTTAGTATAACATCATCATACTGTGCGCACGAGCTAACGGCTGACAGCCCATCCGTCTGGCCAAAGGGTAAATTTGAAAATTTGCCCGGTCTGCAGGCTAATCGAGATCCGCATCCAGTTCTGATTCATTGAGCACACCGCGCCAATAGTTTTCCATTAAAACTTCGAGATAATTGAAAAGCTGCGAGATGGGAGAGTGACCGAGGGTGACGGGAATCGAACCCGTGTCGCTGTTGTCCGAAGTCTGCCATGATAACCGTTCGGCCTACACTAGTCACATAGTCATATGACTGATACTTAAAGATTCTATTTATACTAACTTCACTGAAAACAATAGTTTTCAACAGATAATTTGAAAGTATTGAGAGAAAGGGCCACCAAAATAAGTTGATTTTCCGGAGTTAGTTCCCTAAAATCAGATTTATTTCTTGGTCCAAGCAACGCGCACAAACTACTCATATGATTATGGGTATATATATATATATGCGACACTTGATAGGTCTTCATTGCTCTCCTCAGACTTTGTTAATGATGCGAAAAGCGTTTATTACCTCTGCTGAATGGTTTAACTCGACAAGGTGTGAACACACAACACTCGTAATTGTCTTAACTGCTCTAGTGTTCACCCAAGCTGTGTGGTGTTCATGAAAACTTTCGGATAAGTAGCTGATTGTAAGGTCAATATACCTGGTTCCACAGGAACAGGTGGGTGAATACATACAGAAAGATGCTGCAGATTGTGGAATTCTATCCTTCATTCGAAAACACGCGACCGGTTTGGACTCGAATATAGTTTCTAGTTGCGCAGCGTAAAATGTTCTACTGACTGATCCTCTTAGTCTTCCTTGAATAACTTCAGTTTCCGTAACTCCTTCGAGTGGTAAACGGATATATACAGGCTTCTTTTCGAATACTGTCTGCTTTGACCTATCTTCATGTCGTTGCAGCTTTTTGTCAATGAACCTTTCCGGATAGCCGTTTTTCAGCAAAAAACACTCGTCAGAAAACACATTAGAAGTTCCTTTCTAACTGAATGATGTGGAGACCAACAGTCAGAGTGTCTTTCGAAATCCAGTTTGACGTAATATTGAATAAGATGGTTTATTGGTCTTCTTACCTCTGTAAGCAGAATATCAGACAAGTTCCCAAGCAGAATTCACTTGCAGTGGCACATTTACTGCTTGAAGCACATCATTAGCTAGGCGTCTTGCTCTACCATTTTTCCTGCCTTAAAACCTACGCTGACCTGAATACAGGAAATCATTTCCTGCTAATGACTGTTTTTGGAAACACATTTTGATCTTTGCAAATTACTTCCTTTAGGCGCACAACAAAGTTCACTGAAGTTTTCAGTTCCAACTTCTCGCTCATATTTTGGACCAGATTGAGTCGGTCCTTTATTCAGGACGAATGATGATGTGTTCATTTTAACGAATCCTTGTACATCAAAAACAAAGGAACACACGCTTGCTCAGCCACACACGCAAGGCACACACACACAAACACACACGCACAAACCGACACCTTGGATAGTCGGTGCGAGATTTATCCACCATTGAGGACAAATATTACCGGTAGTTGTGTATTTGTTTCTCGTTTACTGAGGTCATACCTGTCTGATATCGTCAGACCCAGATTTGACGGTGTGGTCATCACGAGAGATTGTTATGCACATCCAAGATGTTATGCATGCTGTTAAATGAAGCCCACCGATTTGTGGCGACGCGCAGGCTGTTCGTCAGACACCTCTATAAGACAGGATTTTGGGATTAATTTGTCAGCAATTCTTGATTTTTATTTAGAATAAGGTCATGTAGTAATCTAACTTACGACCTCACATTTAAAATGCGTAGATAGGATGAAGGGAAACATAGGTAGCTGCGGATTATTTAAATCTTTCAACCTAAAATAATGCGAACACTCATCAGTAATTCCTTTCGTATGGCCTCAAAACTAAGAACTGATTAGTACAGCAAAATTAGCTACTCTTGTGAAGGATAAATTATGCCGTTTGAACTGACAGACAGACTGCTTTACTTGATAGTGAAACTAAATAATTTTTGAAGAAACCACGAACAATTTTCATCATTACGGGACAGAGTATCAATAAAAGCTTTCCCTAGACTGATGAACTTTCGAAGGATTGTGCAATTTAACTTACAACTATCGGAAAAATTCCCAATGAACACATTTGGAGAACACAGTTTGGCAAACTGGCTCGTTTCCAGTGATACACAATCATGCCATAACATCACAATATATTATGGCAAGTCAATTAGATTTGATCACATGCGAATAACTTCCTCTGCTCACAGACAAACTCCTCTGTGCATTGTGCCTAATTTGTTAACTCAAAAAGATACCGGATTACGAAAAAACCCTGGTAATTGAATAAACTGGAATATAATAAGACGAAGGACGAAATGTCCGATTAAACATCATCTCCTTGGAAACCGAAGTAGTAACGGCTGATTTGCACCAAATTACGTGATTTACGCCTTATGAAAATGGTCGGGAACTTATTCCATAAATAAGTTAATTTGGAATAGCAGTGAAGGAAAAATGTTCTGTCAATCACTGTTTTGATAAGCTACTTCACGTTAGCTTTATTGATTGGCAATTGATGATAATTTTTTAAACTTACTGTATAAAAATACGCCAACAAAGAAGATGACACTTGCTGTGAGTTCAAATTGAAGGAAGGATAACACTGTGTGCATACCAGAAACGGCTGAATTCAACGTTTTTGGAAAAATGTGATTTTGCGAAACACTTTGGCTTCATCAATGAAAGTAGGTATGTATTATTATTTTATACAGTTCCGTCAAGTCATTTTTTTGCGTGTCCGGGCGACAGATTCGGTAGAGAGTGAGAGCTTCGTGGCTTTGAAAAAACCCTTCAAAATGGATTGTTGTTTATCCGTTTACTAGTTCATATATATATATATATATATATATATATATATATATATATATATATATATACATATATATGCACAAACACGAACTACATTTCATGATGTCTGAGTGAATTCAGATGAAAGCCGTCAATCCCCTGAGAAAATGATATTATACACATCGTTGATGGTGAGAAGAAGTGGAAAACTCTGTTGGCAATAAATTTCCATTTGGATGGATCCAATTAAAAACTTTTTCTAACTCCCACCGCAAATAATGTGATTCTGAAACGTCACTTTATCATACATTTTGATCATAAAATAAACGGGTCCACTAAGTGGAAATAAAAGATTGTGTAACAATTAAGTCATATGAAATATATGACTAGAGGAAATATCTTGGAACGAATGAGAGGCGTGTTTTAGTCTGATACGGAATATCAAATCCAGTTTTCTCCAGCACTGAATGGGGGAATTGAAGATAATCATTCAGTTAAAGCAGTTCTGCTCCGTAAACTGTAACGTTATTTGCAGCCCGCTCCAAGACGCGCGCTGAACGTGTGGTTTTCAGATCATTCTTATTGTTTGCTTAGCCGTAGCTTGCTCGCCAATAAATCACTACCGACGTGATTCATAAGTTTGAAATTCGAATCAAAATTTAAGTCAGCTAATCACCCTTTGTGTGCAGTTTTTTGATTACTCTTTTGAATTGGTTTTTAACCACTATCTTGCAATTATCCAGGTTCCTGAAGTAAAAAACGGGCATTTTTCAGAAGTACGGAACATCACTTACTACTTTGTGGGATGATATAAGCAAACCATTAGGACCAAACAAACATTTTAAACTCCTTAATGCTATGACAAGTGTAAGTCATCCAACCCCTTTTGAATTTGGAGTACCACAAAATTAGGACCAATAGAATTTCAGGTTCTCGAAGCAGTCTATTGTACGGGCACAATATGTCCAGTGATATGTCGGTTTGGGTATTCGGAATCGGTCATACCATATTGCTGAATGCTATCACGAATGTTCTTCAAAAAGGTCAGGCCGTATGGGAGAGTGCTATGTTCGGAGTAACCGCAGAGGGCAAAGATAAGTTAGTACATGGAGGCTGAAATCAGGCTGTGACACGGGGTTTAGTCATTAGTTCTCTTTGTGTGGGATTTTGTAATCTTATAATCTAAAGAATTCAGATAAAACACCTAAACCGGGTTTTACCGAAATCGGAAAATGTATAATAAGCACGGTCACGATCACTCCGTCTGCTAAAGACTCCCTAGTTTGCACGTCATTTAGAGTTTATCTCAAAAGTAAAAACAGCCACTTTCATTAAGAAGAATTTAACAATAAGACCTACTGGGAAAGCTTGGGATATCTCTCTGAAACTAGGAAGGTCCATTCTGAGAATGTATTAGCACAGGAATAAATACGATATACTGGTGTATAGTATATTGTTACGGGAAGCAGTCTTGTTAATCATTTCTCTAATAACAAGCTATACTAATTTTTACCTTCAGTTTCATACAGATAGTAGACAACAGCAGCTATGTGCTGAATCCAAACAGAAGTGCGGATTTCGGAATGTGGAATGGTGATCCGGACTTGTTTGGCTATTCGGGATCGTTCTCAACGTCAGTCAGCTTGGCATGCTGTACCAGACTCGTATTTAAATGGTTTCTTTTCTAACAATAGTGAAAAACTATAGTGAACATGCTGTGGGCGGGAGCTATGGTATAAAAAAGGCATCAGCAACAAACTGCAGAACGCATTCACCTAATCAATTTGAGTGTTGTTTGATTCAGTTGCCATAGTGATTCATGAAAACAAAGGTATTCCAAATTTCATACTATAGTAGCTGTTTAATACGAATATGATCCATCTTGTTTTAGACAACTTATGATCACTTTCTAACAGTGCTGGAAATCCAATATTTCTCGAACGACGGACATAATTATTTCGACTATTTGTTTTTATCTACGCCATTTGTACTTTGCCGAAAGACAGATCTTTTGCGAAGGTATTGGTCGTAGTATCTGCATCTGCTGACCAGTTCTCTGGAGCACCGCATTGCAACAGAGCGAAGATAGCCAGTGATAAAATGGTATTCACTTATTTGTCTAACAGATTCACAAGAATAATGCTTTAGTAGGCCAAATGAGAAAATTATCCTAACGCTTGTTCTATTGTTCTCACGAGCGTAGATAGCACATAGTTATCACTTTTGGACATCAGTTCCTATTGAGCTGTAAGGAAAGATATTGCTGGTTTAAAAAATGACAAAGTACATGTATGTTATGCTTTATTTCTGGCTTTTAGTGTGGTGCACTACTTGGAAACAGACAGTGTGAGTATAGACTCTGTAACCTAACGAACACTGCTAAACTATGTAACCCTTGCTTGGGTGTTACCCGGCAGTGTCGTACCATGTCGCTCTCAATGATCCTCATTCTTTATCATTTTAATTACCGAGGAGGTTTGTAGTTTTGGTAGATGGATGTCGCAAGTTCCTAATCACTGAGCTCGTCTTTAAAGTCGTTAGATATGTACCACGGACAAAGACGGACTAATAATTTCATCTCCTGTGGTCATGGCACTTTTAAGAATCAAAAGCAAAAGTCATAAATTAAAAGAAATTGAATAATTCAAAAAGTCGAAATTAAAGAATTCCATTTGAGTCCAAGCCTGTACTTTCGTTGGCTACCTGGTCAGATCTCTACCATCTACCTGGCCAAAATTTATTTTAAAGAATAGAAATGAGTGAGTCTTTCATGAAAACTTCCAGAGCTTGCCATAGATACAAGGGAAATCGTAGTCCTGTTTTAGAGAGAGAAACTGTGTACCTCATGCTTCCCATCAGCCAATAAGAACAAGCTACTGTTCTGGCAGCCAATAAGCGCCTACTTATGCTCAACTCTTGGTAGACTGAGAACCTTATGGTATTAAATGGCTATTCAAAACTGAATGTTTCGTTGCCAAAACGACTGGTTTTTAAAATTAATTTTCCGTCCACTGTCATAATGCCCGATAAACGGAGTTAAGTGATTTGGTTAACCGCTGCCTTAGACACAGGCTTACCTATGACGGCCTGTTTTCCTTATGGAGGGGACTGGTGTCTGCTCTGTTCAGAGCAAAGTACAACAAATATTTATTGTACAAAATGTGGTTTCACTTGATTGTAGTATTGCATATCAAATTTTATCTACTTGTTACAAACTACATTTGCCACGAATTCATTTGTGTTGGGGTTGCTTACCTTAAATATGCTATTATATTTTATTCATATTTACCGTTACTTTGGAGTTCGAATTATCATTTTTGCTAATCTACAACTTTGGTATTTTCTAGTCTATTATAAGGTCGGCTATAAACACATCACTTCGAGGAACAAGGTGAAATCTTTTACTTTACAATGATTTTCTTTGTGCCTCAGGATTCTGAGTTAATACTTCTAGTATACCAGAATACCTACAGATTGTTCAGCTATGATCTCGAGCCGAAAGATCAGCGCTGGGTTTGTATACTTGGCAAGCTGAACAAACCCTAGTATGCTTTTGAGAAACTTTGCCCACCGGTCTCTATACTGATTACGTTTGAATCAGCTAAACGTGAAACTCACACACTGGTAAATAGACACCTTTGCACCTGTATCGCCATTCCAATAATTTTGTCACTAATAATAGCTACTTACTATTCACGAGCTGTATTTTCAGTCGACGATCTGGGTCAAAATGTAGATTTAGAAATACTATCCTGGTGCAGATAGCACGGGTGTTTTGTTGAACCACGAGTATACTTGGAACAGCAGTTCACACGAACCGTTTTGTGCAAGACCGCAACGGAAAATAATTGGCCCTTTACATGCGCATGATATCCGCAATTATGGAACACCTAGAAGTGACGGGTCACAAAGTCAACCCACTTGGCGCGCTCCCCATAGTGTATTGCACCAAAATGGAAACAAAAGTTTGGCTTCGCAGACGTAGAGGCTATCAAGATGTTCACCCGGATTCTACGGGCTCCAAAGCATAGAGGGGCTGAACTGAAGTTCACTTAGTGCCATTCGCCACATTCAAACAGAAGTCTGCTCTTCTGATTTCCACTTACCGTTATTTTAGACATTCAGTCGCCCTCTTTTCATTTTCCACCTTGAAAAATATCCCTTCTTCTACACAGATACAAGACTAACATACCATTTGTGGCCCCAGGCATACCCGCTTCTCCTCGTTTGTACCCACGTTCAACTATAGAACAAAAAACATCTTTTCTGATGCAAACTGCGCAGCAACGTCGTGGGATGCATCTGCAGAGATGTGGTCAAAATATTTTTTAACAAGACATCCTATAAGCATACTGCTTCTATGACGATTATGTGTACTTTTTTCAGGAGGGTGCCACATAACTTCGGGATTAAACGTCGAAGGAAGAGGTAGTTTAAAATGCGTCACATTAAAAAAGCAGGCCTGTAAAGGTCACGTCTTAAAAATGAGTATGACCTACATATCAAAAAGCTAAAAAATAAATACAACTGATAATGATGTGAAGCGTGAAATCAATGGTTTGTGAAGATTTGCTGACTAAAAGTATCCCGAAGTCATGATTACTAAAAGATCAGTACCGTTATTAGTAATTCTAATGAAGCGGGAAAATGCACTTATTTCACTTTTATCTTAATATCAGACTAACTGGATGTTTTTTTTTTCTTCTCATTCCATTGCTCCTTAGGTTATGCGGTCATTTGAGCGTCAGTGCAACATACTAATAGTTAGACAAGTGTTCAGCCAGGCGAGAACAACGAGTCACTAATCCCTGTCAAGTGATCACAGGGCTAAATAATAATTTTTTCCAAAGATTTATTTGAACAAACACTTCACGGTTACGCTTACTCTTCGGCTAGACTAATCCATGGAAATTTACCCATCCCCAAATACTTTCGTTCCCCCTTCCAAACACCTTCGATAAAGGATATGCACCGGACTGTTAACTGAGTGCAGATACAGTGGTATTTTAGCAGGTTGCCGGGGAAAAAGTCCTCTACGATAGTTTCGTCTTCTCAGTAACTTTTTTATTCACTCAATGTTGAAGTTTTCGATCGTTTATGTATCTTTCCCAATATAAAATGTGTCGAAGTGCGAAAGCCCTAGTGGGTTAGAAGTCGTCTTCACTAGGCGAATATGGTTGGTTTCCCATTGACGTGATAGGTAATAACTGACTACCAGTGGTGACTTGGTTCATCTCTTGTAGTATTCAACTTTGGAAGTATATGCTCTTTTTGCAATAGCGAAGCTATGGCTGAGTCAACCGAGTAAGTTGTGCTCTTTATCTGTTTCACCGTGCAGCGAAAGCAGTCAAATATGCATTGAAAACAATAGAGTCTGTGTTCGTCTATTCCATTCCCGACTGCAGCTTCCTCCCACGGAATCCTAGCTGGGCCTCAATCACGGAGTACATAATTCTGAACCACACACACCACCGTAAGGTCCTCCGGGTTAACTCTCACGTGATTTGGGAGGGTAACCTGTGCGATCCATTTGCAAAATATTGGAAGTCCTTGAGATGGGCTCGTAGTTCTACCAGTAAAGCACCCGAGTTACCAACGCGCGAATGGGAGCCACACGTGTTCGAATCCCTTCCGGGGTCAGAGACAGTTATCAAAAAAATTTCTCATATCTGCCGAACCTCACTTCACAGATCTTAACTGTTCATTTTGAATTAGTATTATAAAAATCGGAGATAATATTCCAGTCACTAACATTGGGTGTTGGCTGATTTAAACCAGAATACAACTGGAAAGCGGATTAAACATCAGTTTGTAAATAAAAGAGAAAGAAAGTCATCGTGAATAACTCGTTTCAGGAACTATTTTTTTCCAGAACGGTGTGTTCACTGTGTTATCGAACTATACTGCAGTAAAAGATTTACCTCAAAAGATCCGAGAAGTTCTTATGATTAAGTGGTTTCTAATCATTTCCCTGTAGATATTTTGTGAGTCAGTGCTCAAAAAACTATTTACTAAAACTAAAATTTTACCACTGTCAGGGCGAACAAACGAGTGTGATTGATAGGTATTTTCTAAAACTCCGTATTTCACCAAAAAAGAAAGTTGCTCTCAGTATACGAATGTACGCTAGGCATAACAGTTTTTCCGGGAACAATCACGACATGAGTGGAACTGTGCGACAGTTTTTCACACAAAGCTATATCACTCTGTTTTGACGCACGTATACAGACTGTACAAATTGCAACAAAATAATTCCAGATGTGCACATCATATTTAAATGTTTGTTCAAACAACTCAATCACAAAAATGGTCAATATAATCTACTTCGTGTGACTAGAATAAAAATTCGAATATATATATATATATATATATATATATATATATATATATATATATATATATATATATATACCATTCACCAATTAACTAAGCCACATCTTTGTTTGAAAACCATTTAAGCAGTGTATATGTGTTTCACCAATACCGGCTGTTATCAGTAGCGCACGATATAAGTGATCTCTTGTTATCACAAAGAAATATAATACTTCTAGACCGGAAAGGTAATATCAGCGAGTGCCAAACGTTTGCCAGAAAATACCATAAAAAGAAAATTCCCATCAGCTGCACAAAAGATTGGCTCGCTAAGTGCTTTCCCCACCTAATTTAACTAGTATTAACTCATGATCAGCTTCATTATGGTAGCAATTATTTTCCCCGTCATCTCATAATGAGAATAATTCAAAACCTCGAGAAGATGCGTTGAATCCCACTGGTCCTTAATGGTTCATTTTACCCATTTTTTCATCACTTGCGTTTCGAGCAGACTTACTTTCAGTGAGAATTACCAAAGTCTGTGTTCAATGATTAATGATTAATTTGCCCAAGGCATGAAACCTTAACACTTCTGTCCACCTCTTGAAACCTACGGTAATCAGTTCAAGCACGCATTAGCAACCTATTCTCAAATATGAGAAGGGAAAAATGTTCCCGATCATACTGTTCTTTAAAGCTATTCTACAGAATTCAAAAGTTTTTAGTCGGCCATTCTGAGAGTTTCGGGTCATCCCGTTTCATCTGAAGCGGCCATCTTTTATATACTACTGACGTACTGAGAGCCATTCAGTTGATGCAAAATGTTCTCATCCTGAAAATCATCTGACTTCTTACCACAATATGGGTATGAAAAATATCACTGTTCTCAACTGTGCGCTGCTCATGGCCAAGCAAATATCCGACTGATAGTTTTGTGGGTGTAGGTGGCGATGGTGGTTGTGACAGTGTTGGCTGAAAGCCCAGTGGTGGGAAATAAAATGTACAGCCTGAAATTACCGCTGCATTCAGTTTACAAACCACATCAACGATATCCAAATCATTGGTAAAATGCATTTGTGAATGCAGTAAACGGATGTAAAAGAGCTCGGGTCTAGTAAACCACACATACGGTGATCTGAAAAGTTGTTATATCAATTTCGTTATCATTCGTCTTATCATGAAAAGGTGATACTCATGTCGATTCAACGGTGGAGGCCGCTGTTTCCTCTCGTCCGGTATGTTACTGTTGACACCGAGTTGATGGTGCGTCAGATATCTTGAAAAGCTTGTTAAGATAAAGTTCCAGGTTTCGACTTTGAGGTTAGTCGTGCATATCTTCATTGTTTTATCGAGTCTGTGATGGGAAACGGTTGTCATTACGGTTTCCGGTTTATTCTGCCATGCTTAGCAATGGTTAACTTAAATCGAAATCACTGGTAGAATCTGAGATTTTTGCAGATTGCGTGCAGCTGATGGCAATACAAGCTATTTCTGGAGGTAGTCTTTTTAAAACTCATTTACCTCGCTGGAAGTCGAAGTTAGACAAAATCAATTAGAACTTAACACGCTACTTTTTTATTCGTTTTAAATGTCTGCTCTAAATCACAGTGTTCCTCAGATAGGTATCTAGGTGACCTCTGATCAAAGACATGTCAACACTAATTCCCAGACCACTTCCAATTTGCTGAACGCGTGTTCGACTACAAGGTCATTTTATATGCACTCTAGGGCAGACTACACAAATTTGACCGTGTCGTAATTATTTCATGTTGTCAACCGAAATCCGACCAAACCTTAACCAGATTTTGTGTGATTGATTGTACGCCTTTCGAGTACATGGTGCTCTTGACAATTCTTGCAAACTGCATAGTTCTCGCCATGGAAGAACACTTACCTTCACACGACAAAACCACACTGTCGGAGACATTGGTGAGTTTCCTGCAAATTATGTTTTCATGTTTCGTGATACGAACTTTTAAATTCATGAGACTTCCTTATGATTGATGAACTATTTTAGAATTCCATGATAATGGACCGTTGATCTTGGCAGTTTTCGGTAGGAACACAGGAAACATACTAGGTCCGAAATAGAGTTCATGAATTTTATGGACGGACTTACCTTGGTTCAGTTTGAGGCGAAACTGCTCAGCGGAGGGAACATGTTTAGAGTGCTCCAATGGTCGAAGTCCTCAGTCGCATTTTAGTACTTAGTGCGCTCTGTCGGGTCAGCTACCAGGTCACACCACCAGGGATTCCAATAATGGGCAAATAGACCATACTCCCGAGGCAGAACAGTATACTGTATCAGAATGCAACATGGGTATTGGTTACACTTATGAGAAGAAAAGTAGATTTTGAGCAAGAAAACTAAGGGAATCGCAATCTCGCTGGTTGTTTCTAATCACATCAAAACTGTCAAGAACACAAAGACAAATACCAGTGGATAGGTTGTGGATACAATTGGGCCTTGGTAGTGAAAGTTCAACTGAGTGTGAGTAGTAGGTTTGTTTTATTTAATACCATTCCCAACGCACTATCAATTTGTAACACGAAGCAATTTCTTTTCGATATATCACTTCAGGCATTGACATATATAGTACTGGGTAAAAGAGAGTATATGTGCAACTAAAGATAGCAGAGAGTGAGTAAATGTGCAACAGATCCGGTAACTCGACAACATGCTTCAATTTGATGAATCTTGTTCGTTGTGTGAACGATAATTCTCACGTTCACTTAGTAGAGAAGCTCTACGGGTTAATAAAACAAAATACGTTCTTTGAACGGAGACCGCAACTTTGACCATCACAGTCGCTCACTTGGTGGGCAATGGATTGTTGCCTGCCACAGAAAAAGATGAAAGTGTTTAAGGATGATATTATGCAAACCGTTGTGACCCAGCCGGTACAGTCAGGTAGTTAAATACTAAACTCGTAATCGCTCACTCTAGGTTCGAGTCCCACTGAAGGTTAGGTCGATGTGCACTACCGATGATTCCAAACATTCATGATGCAACAGATATTCAGATATACAGTGTTTCCATTGTTTTCGTTATTCAGCTGAACTTTACTGCTGCAAGATGAATCACACCACAAGAAAGTTTATTTAAAAGCCCACTGGCGATCATGAGCAGGATTTGAAATACGGAGTAATCGTGCGGGAAATCTAACTGATTTCTACTGGAATGAAATTTCAGTATGATGTTGATGGCAATGCTTTGAAAAAAACGGGGAATATCATAAAACTGTATGGCTAAGGAAAATTGAGCCATTAAAATGAACGACTTTAGTCATTCTGGGCTTTATCATCGAGGATTCACTGAGACTTGTTTCACATATTGCCATATCCTTTTACAGGAACAGACGGAGACATACTTCCTGATTATTTTTTGCGTGGAGGCTTCGCTGAAGATTGTGGCCTTGGGCTTTCTGTTTCACCGGGGTGCATATCTGCGGAACATTTGGAATATTGTGGACTTCATTGTGGTTGTAACTGGGTAAGAGATTTATTTTTAGGACGGAAGTTGACTCATACCACTCTTGCTTCCTTTGCTAAGCTGTGAGGTGACACGACACTTGAGTCGCATTTTTGTCCGTACTAAGTAATAAAGCTTCCACGCTGGTGATGAAAGCTCTAAGCTCACAGGGGAATCAGTGTCCCGCTTATTCACGTAAATCAACCAGTATTTTTTATTGCACAAGCTACTATGGCGCTGCGGATGATTTCCAGTCTAGTAGTCAATTTCTTCAGGTCAATTCAAGCCAAGTAAATGTTTCATGCACCCCGAGTAGTGAGTATTCAGGTTTCAAATAATTGTTTTGCGCTATGAATGATCAAATATAAAAGAAATTCAAGGAAGCATGGCCTTTAACTCAGAAACTGTTCGATTGGGCTCTCTAAATGATCACACAAGATAGGGGATAAACGAGCATTTAGTAGCTTCTGTATCGGCAAATCAGCGTGTATAACTTGGCCGAGTGGGAGGACGTGGAATAAACTTGATAAGATCGCTGTGAAATGGATGAGTTGGGTCCGCTCATTTGTTATCTGACAGTTGGTGACAAACTTTATAATGTTGTGTTGACAGGTACTGAGAAGGGTGTTTGCGCGGTATATGGTTGCATCTTGAATTATGCTTTCTTGACCTGGAGATAAATCTGAAATTCTTTGCAAGCGGTTCGAGAAAGATTACAGGGATCCATAAATCTGAAGTGGTTGGGTACAGGTATACGCTAAACTATGAATCGAACAAAGTAATATGGAGAGTTTTCAAGAAGCAGCACATAAAATGCTAGCCTCCTAACTTTTACAAAAAGAGGAAAATACGGTCAGACCGTAGCGGGTTTTGTGTTAGGATCATGCCAAAGAAACTTTGTCTCCAAAAACCGGGCCGTTTACAGTAATCGATCATATGCTATTCTACTATAGCAATAACAGTTTTGAACAGCGAGGAAATACGGAAACTTAATGTTAACTTTGACTATAGCAAAAGGTGAACTGGAATAAGGCAACTGAATAAAGTATTTGGAATGAATATCATTGTGGACGACTCGTAACTGTTTACATTAGCAAAGGAATAATAGGTGTTCCACGTACAACCATTTAGTCGATTAGAAAGTCATCGAACGTGAATTTCCGTGGATCTTGTCATTTTCCCAGTCAATCCTAATCACCATAGTATACCATTTTTCCTTGATATTATCATGGAACTTGCATCAGTGAAAGCATAAGTGGTGTTTGAGTTGTGTTTGATTTTATCACCTCTGTGAAAGGAGGTTCAAACAACACCAATTTCGATTTCCTAGGTCGCATAAGGAAATGTAATTTCTCCGTAAATGACCAGTTAGGACCCAAGGTACAAGTTCCTGAGTCAGGTTGCAGGTGATCCGTAATGGTGTAGTGAGTTTTAAAGCTACTGCTTATTGTCCGTCAACTGCACTCATGCACAAACATTTATGGCAAACATTATCAACCAGACTTCTCAAATCGGCTGTGAAATGCATCCGTTCATGTTATACACAATCAGTCAAACGGACTGTACTGGACATATACGAATATCGTATTAACTTTTTGCTCAACTTTTATTGTGATTTGCCACAATAAAGCATTGCAAAGAAACCACGATTACGGTTAATCAAGAGGAAAGAGCGCAACTAGTTTCACGATAAAACGGTTGAAAAATACACAACCACATTCAAATCAATCTTTAATCACTTGTTCAGGATTTTTCTTAGAACTCCGAATTAGTAGTTCAGTGATAGAATACGGACTTTGAAGCCCAATCACTGATGAACTTCAGCTGTATCAGACTCGTCACTTTAGGTTTACCAGTAACGAGAGCATCAGGTCTCGACGAAGACTTACGTCTTTGAAGCCCGAGGATTTCATTCAACACTCCGATTTATGAATGAACGTGGTATGAACGTTTGTAATTGCAAAGAGAGTGGGATACAGAACAGTCCCACTGTTTGCTGTTTGAGTGATGTAAAAAAGCATGTAAGCGAAGGTCGATCGTTGTAGAGCGATTTCGGTTCTTCAAGTACTTGAAAGAGTGGAGGAATTGTGAAGTACGTGATATTCTGTAGAGCATACTTTCAGGCTATCAAAAGTTCTTCAGAATTCACTAATATTTTGTCATATTCAAGAATACACGAGGACCATAAGATGGCCAAACGGTTACCATTCAGCTACAGTTGCGCTCGCAGGTGCACGCTATCTTCTGCAAGTTTGTGATATACACATGTTTGAAATCATCTAAAAATCGTAGTGTGACGGAACAGTAATGTCCGAGGATATGATGTTTGTTTTGGAAATGTGTAACTTTTCAATAAGCAACATGTGCGTGAGCATAAGTACTAGTCTGATCACTAACCAAATAAGGTGTCAGCCCCGTTTATGATCGCACTGAAATAATGTGAAGTCATCAAAGTGGAATAATTTACACATCTTAACTAACGAAAGGTGCATCAGGTAAGTCCATTTCCTCGGAAGCATCGACTTTCCTTCCGTGAATTCGACATGAAAGTTTTTCTTTATTTTCTAAATAATTTTCTTCTCCGGGGAAAAGTCTTGCAACCGAGCATATAACACCGTCGAGTCTCAGTATCCTAGTGGTTCAGAATAAACTGTGCAAGTGAATCAGGTCTAACGAAAGAATCCTAACCAGTTTTTTATGTCTAACAAATACTATCCTATTTGATGATGTCAAATGATACTTTACAAAATTTGCAAGAGCACTCGCTTGTTGTAAACAAAGGAATAATTGAAGTTCTGAAAGCTCTGCATGCCAAGTTGAAGCACATCACTTGAAAAAGCTATCGGATCTATTCTTCTTTTGTACAGGATAAAAATCAGCACTGTCTGTTCATAGTCATTACATTTTGAGGACATCCGGATGGAGTAATCCTCTGTACTTGGCAATTTATTTGTTTGCAACTATTTTTAATCTCAACAGCTTGAACATAAAGTGATTCTACGATCCATGTTTCATTACATTATCAAACGAGCCTTTGTTTTGTGAACCGGAACGACTACTTGTCGAAAAGAGCCACACTGAACGGTCAGTAGGCTGAACCAATATCATCCCAGTTGATGATGGTGATGAAAATTTCGTAGTTCCATTGTCCAGTTTTGTTGATTTGTGAGCTAGCATCGACCTGCTAAACCAGTTCTACCAGGAACCAAGTCATCGTAGAACCTCAGTGCCCGTGGAATTCTATGAAAACAAATAACGGTTATCTCAAACTGTCACCGACATTTTTTAGGTCGACAGCTGTAAATATGAACATGTGAAAAAGTCGGTATTTGCTGCTGACTTTGAGTTTAGTCATAAGAAGAATGGCTACCTGTACAATTAATGGCAGAAAATCTTTTGAGCGATTACCAACGAATATCATCTGTACACTGGAAAGCAAGGTGTAGGCAAGAATCTCTTTTCGAGGACTTTATTTTCATTTATATGTTAACAAGTTAATCATGCAATGGACCAATCCATGGGTTACCCAGCGAAATAATCGATAAACAGGGACGCGGCAAAACTAAACGTTGCGGTCATTGAACTGAATCAGCATCTCATCCGTGGATTACGTCTTTGGCTTTCGGCCACGGAGGTTAAACTGTTTAGGCCGCAGTAGTTAGATACTGGTTATCTGGAACACGGCTAGTGTTCCGTGTCTGACAATTTTTGAAGCTCAAAGAATTCGCCGCTTCAGTCGTGTAACGTGAGTCTAATAGACGAGCAACAGTAGAACGGGGTAGGTTTTCCTCCGGTCTTACTGATACCAACGCATTTGAAGATCCTTGGTGCGCTTAGACAGATGCGTTATCGTTCGACCCACGTAACTGGGTCCATAGGTGCACTTGAATTGAAGATTTATCACGGTGTCACCATAAACCTACTATGTCACTTCGACTGGTGATGAGAGGTTTGTGATCTAAATGCCAAGCTCAGTAATCAGATCATGACGTAACTGTTCTGCTTTCCAGGGGACCAGTCAAAGCCCCTGACTGTGACACCTGATTTTACTCCTCCCCGTTACCCAACTGAGTGACCGGTTAGTAGATTGATCGACCATCGGTTTAACCGATTGTATGCGTTCCTTCGTTCCATTTTTTTATTCTCACATTCGCCCATTTGTAATGAATTGAGATTAAAGACATGGAAAAAATAATTTCACCCGCGCTCTGCTTTAAGGGGCTTCTTTCTCATTATCAAAGATAACACTTTAAATTTGCTTCCAAATTTGCTCCTTTCTATGACACTTCTTCTAATGCTGCTGGCAACCTCCTGTTTAATTCGATAAAATTGAAACTGAATGCAACCATATTTGACTTCATCAGTTTGCTGCGTATTAGTGCTTAACAGAAATTTGATCAAACCGGCTAATCCATTCAAGCTTTTGGACAGCCGTCCTGGATAAATAAAAATCCATCTAATTAAAAAAGCTGACTTCGGTGATCTAAATTTCAAACTAAGTTGGCTAAGAACAGTGTCATCACAGGTCACCTTTGCCTTCAAGGAGGCTGGCAGTTACGATCTGTAAAACCGATGATGTTTTATCAATTAGTTCAGCTAGCAGGGCAGTGGAAATGTTCTGGAAAATTTATCCACCGAGTGACAAGCACGTACTGGTACGTAATCCGTGAAACCTGATTCACTCTCGCATCGAACCACTAGCTGAAGTCTGTTTACTGGAGTCCTAACAGATACTCGAAACCGGAATGATGCAATAAGTTCCACAAGTAAACAGTACACTGTATAGCACCTGATCCTCATGAACTTAGACCTTATCACCTTAGCAGTCCGAGAGTCATAGGTTTCCCCAATGAATTTCGTAATCGGAAAAGTATCAAAAAATACTGATGGTCGTTGACAAAGGAAAGTAAGGCTAATTCCTAAGCATAGTGAACTTGAATTACCGTCTGATACACCCGGGTATGAATTTTGATCAAAGCCCAAATAATTTTGTATTTTAAATAGATCTAATAGGGCAATTATTGATAGTTATCATTTTGCTGTTTTACGTCCACAATAGTCCTTTAGCTACATCCACACAAGACAAACGCATTTGACTGCTCTTTTTACGCACTACAGTTTTGCAATCGGATGAATTTGTAAGGGATGAAAACGCCTCACAAATGGGAGTGCTAAGGTGGCAACTTTGTTCCCGTTTACGTCAACTGTTCGTGAACAATCGAACGGCAGTTGCGTAAAATCAGACTTAAAGCAAATATTGACTTTAGTGTCTACTTTGTTCGAATAAGCAAAATACAGGGGTTGGCACATATTTTTCTGTCACCTTACAATATGCAAACATTACGATGCTTATTGAAAGCTTCAGGTGTAACACTTACATCTACATTCCCATTGAAATTTGTTTAGGCCGAATGTACTTATTCCGTTGGGGGGATGGAGCACGAAAATTGAACCGGAATACCTGATATTCATGAGTATGCGTAAAACGAACAAGTGCAAAATAACTAAACCCGTAGAATCAGAACCTTTTGGTGAGAAAATTATTCAAAAATGTTTGTTGTCTTGAACCACTTAGTTCACAAATTTGTTCGGCATATAGACAGTTACATCTATAAGTAAAAAGATAGATAGGTAGATAGATAGGTAGGTAGAGAGATAGATAGATTTACGGATGATCCTACGTACAAACGTGCTGAATGGGATAACGTGATCGCAACGATACGTTGTCTGTTTGGCAGTCTCCCATATTGGTTGCCAGCAGATCGATACCAGTGAAAGAGTCCGACGTAGGCGAACATCTATGGTATCGTGAAAGCTTGAAAGCTGTCTGAATTATCCGTGCTAATCCATTTATTTTGCTATTCTTTAGTAAGACGTACCTACTCTGTTAGAGAAATTGAAAACGGGCTTCTTCGTGAGAAATCAGCTGATGGATATCAGTTGATATACATAAAAATCCTGGTGTGCGCTGGAAACTTTCAAGTCTTTTGTAGTGGATTTCATGCGCCCAAAACAATATGGGGCCTACGCAGAGTAGTTTATCTGACCTGCGAGCAATCTCTGGTCATCTACACAAGGTTTACGCTGAACAGTGAACGATCGCACGCAACCCCTTTGATGGTCTGTGGAATTCCCTAAACTCTTTGTGTGTTCTCGCAGTTTAGGTAGCGGAGCTCACTTCTAGCAAGTATATCGGCTGAAACAACAGCAATCGGAAACATTCTGTGAATTTTGTCCTCACTCGTTAACCAATGGTTTCCACAGTCGGACTTTTGGACTAAGTTTCAAGTGCTCAACAAAAGTCTCTTTTTGTATGAACGATTGTCATATGGGGGACATCATCTTGCTTGTACGAGAGCTTCTCTCTGTCTAGATTCTCCGACTGAGTCAATAAAGTGGAGTTATTCAATCTCTTGTACCGAGTTACCGTTTATTTCTCCATGGAAATGACTGTTAGGAGATACGGAGTATTGGCAATGCTACTTTACGTGGTTATAATTATGCTGACAGAACTGGTCAGTACAAATATGTAAAAACAGAGTAACCAGGAAAGTAATGTCCTGTTCAATAAAAAGGATTTTGTTTAACCAGTAGAATATTAAAAAACACTAGCTTTTTATTATGGAAGCAAAATAGAAATGTCATGAAAATATGAAAATGCACCCAAATAAGCTAGTTTGTTTGGAATGATGGTACAAACTACAGACACCTACTGATAGAGCACTGTTTGATAGCGAGCAAAGCATCTAACACTTTTTATATTCAGTTCTATCAGAGTTAACAAAGTTCTGCATCTGGGCGGACTCAGAGTTACCTAAGACCTCAAAATATGAGCTAAAACCTAACTGACTGTATGGTAAACCAGGGAAATTTTCATCAGCATGAATAAAACAGTGTTTCTTGTCTGTAGTCTAAGGTATATCAGAAGGAATGCTATAAAAACCCTAAGCAAAGAAGAATTCCGCTGTGAGCCGGTACAGGAAAGGTAACGATAAACGAGAGCAAATCCGGTCAACAAGAAGTGCGACGATTCAGGCTGTTAGTAGGTGAAAAGTGGGGTGTCAGGGGACTTAGCTTCTGTTATAGAAACCTGACTCGCTCGCTGGTGCACATTCACTTGAGACAGTGACAATAATGAATTGCTGCCAAAGCAGGTGGGGTAATCACCCGATTTGAAATAAGGCAGATGGTCATAAACAGAGCAACTGGTCAGGTGTGGCAAGTATCCTGGTGAAACTGGGTTATTGTCTATCATCAAAGTGGTCAGGGGTATGAGGCATGAAGCTTTTGACTTCCAAGGTGATAGATAAATGCCCTACCAGATTATGCAACCACCATGCTCAGTAGGAGGAGTTCTTCATTTCTAGCCAGTTTACTGACTGACTCCGAAGGTGAACTGAGCAAAAATATTAGCTGTTTGATAATTTTAAACGTAGTTTTTTGTCACATCATGAGAAACCCAAACCTGCAGGATAATCAAAAGGAAAGGAATTAAGCTTCCCACGGGCAAACTTTGGAACAGACGAAGCAAGCTCTACAAAAATGGGAATGAAATGATCCCTAAACAAAAGCTCCACAGATACATCACGTGATGTATTCACAGTTACTCTGCGACTATTCTGAAAAGCAAGTTATATAATATGATTCACCACTCAGTGTGGTAGCTCAGCTCATTGTCAAAAATTATGAAAGCATCGCACAGTTGTTTCATCCGTGTTTGGAATTATCAACTTCAGCACACTGAGCCCCACAGGGACTGGAACCCGAAGTGAACTGCTGTGAGTCGAAAGTCCAATTACTAGGGAGGGAGCTAGTCCGGACGGCCTGGTAGCTAACAGTAACTTCATAAACCAGCTCCTGAGCACGATGCGCTCGAGGCTTAGGTTGTAAACAAATCCCCTGTCAACCAAGGAGATTGTGTGCAGGCAATATCAGTTCAACGGGTGATGATAATATTTCCGACCCAAATGCAAAGATCTGGTACTGTCAACTTGAGCAATGATGGACAACGGTTTTTGCATCCATCCAGTAATGGTATTACCAGACAATAATAAAAGATCACAGAGTGATAGACAATCACGAATGAGACATATTTTTCGATCCATATTTTCTCAAAAGCATTGAAATCGACTAAAGTTTTTCATATTAGGCCAAAAATCCAGTTGACATTGAATTCTCGAAAAATCAGAACTCCGTGACGTTTTTATAAAAACACCTTGTTGAATGGTTCCATTGATGATTATTTATAGGCGGAAAATAATGGTTCGGGATTTTAATGGAAAGTCAAAAGTGACTACAGAAAGTCCCTATCTGGTTACAAAATGTGAAGAAAATCATTTTTTTGAACACAGTTCGAAAACAACTAGGAATTTGACTAAATTTTTCTTGACCTCTTATTTTCTGGCCAAACACTGAGTGATGCAAATTCTCTTTTTGCTAATATATTTTTCGCTGTCGCCCGTCAACAAGGAACCTGGAGCAGATTGTGCATTTCCAGAAAAGCTATGCGTATTCTCAGAAAAACCTTCGACACGAACAATTATTTCTTAAAGAATAGCTGTGATCCGATTACCAGGGTGTTGATATTCATTATTCCGGGTCGTTTCCCACAGACCATATTTTGCTTTGCTCATTTCCTCTCTGCGGATGCACAAAGAATGCAGATTGCCGGGTTCACAATCTATCTGATCACTGCGGAAAGGCTTTTTGGTCAGCTAAATGCAGCCAGCCGCACTAAGTTTCCAAACGAATGCAGGAAACAAGAGCGCCGTTGATGAGCAAATCATTCTTTCTCATTGCGAATGTATTAGCAGGAGCACGGGAACAACAGATGGAGAAGATGTGAGGACAGACGCCTCCGACGGTCTGATAAGGGGGAAAAGCCATGCACTAAAGTGCAAGTCTATGAGATGCCTTTTTTGACCCAGTGACGTGTGATAATTCAGAAAACACGGGGAAATTTCCTCTCCCTCACATTCATCTACTTCAAGTTTTTATCAACCTTGTTTCAAGTTCGATAAGGTTGAATACAGCAGCAAAAGACTGCTCCGCTGAACGAGCACTAAACGTGGCTATGGTGGTTTTTGTGTCAATTTTTCCAATGGAATGCCAAACAAAGGTGAGAGAAAAACATTTTCTTTCATTTGTATCAGATCATGTTTGTACATTAGAGGTAAGTTGGGACATAATGCTACCAACGCCTTATTTATTTGAACTGTTTTTCAGTTATGCCAAATTGGATAAGTTTTGTGAGACTATAAGATAACTGTCTGCATTTTTATACGTGTGACCATTGAAACACTTTTTGCTTCTACACTAAGTCTTGTAGGTAACTCGGAACAGGCGAAAATAAAATGGGTATACCACTTGCAAAGTAAAAAGTCAATGGGGGTATTCGGTATGCTATTTCGTCTGTGTACTGCCAAATCCACCGTGGTTGCTTTTCAGAATGTTCAGCCAAAATCTAATCGATATATGTTAATCATACAATGTTCCTTTACTGCTTGTTTTTTCATCTGAGAGAAATATGCCCAGATAACAATTACCTGTTATCAGTTATTTTCATCGGGGATAAATAAATAGGTTATTTGTTTTGGTTTTTCTACATAATTCTCCAAAACTTTCGAAGAACAGCTAGGCTTAGGGACTTGATGGAAAACATTTTTGAACATTTATGGCATTCTATCGTGTTTATCCGTGCGAAAATTTGCCAAAAATTTATTCCTTTTGACTAGTTACTTCTAAGTTTTGGTAGCTGGCTGAGACGTAAACTTTTCCGGAACTTCGTATCACTGGCATTAGTTCTGCTGAGATCCGTGGGCGATTGCCATTTTGTGACCTTATTCACTAGGACAAAACAGCTTGAAGTCCTAAATTAGCTAACTGTTGAATGTGACTTATTGTTGAACACATGAAGGTGCAAATCACCAAAGGATGTTTTCATGCTCGACAAATCAGTGATCTTGACAGACACATTTCTTTCTTCTGAATTGTCCATCTTGGGTCTGCCTGACAGAAGGAATCAAAAAAGAGTGAGATTGAATTTTGGGGAAAACTGTTATCCCACAGGCCAACATCCAAATCCGGAAGGACGACAATCCCAATGGAGGAGACGTTTGGGTTTAATTTGAATGTATGGCCCAGCCTCTACCGCCACATGAGCGCGGTTCGCTAAAAATCTGTCTGCTGAAAAGTTGCTAATTTCGCTACTTTGTTAAAGAGGAAAACCATGACGTCAAGTGATCCCAAAGAGCACTTGTACCTGTGAGAAACATATTTCCGATTTTACTTTTGATTGACAACATGACTTTTCTGGCAGAGGTGTGCAGATACATTCCAGATTGCAATGGTTATTTTATCAAGATAATCTGACAACCAAATTCCACTCACCACTACGTATACCGGTGGAGAAAAAGTAAGTTGTTTTAACCTCTGGACGATCGGGTGCCAGTATTGGGCAAACAAGAAATGTGACTGCGTGTTACAATCACTAAATTATTTGAATCACACAGTTAGTTTTTTGCAGTTTATCTACCTTATGCGACCTGTGGTGTAACTGAGAGGGTTCACAAATACGTCACTCGTGAACGGAATTTTACATTAAACTCATTTTCATGACCTTTAGGGTCAATACCGTCACGCCTATTCGTACGAGCTGTAGTGAATTACTTTCACCCTTGCTGGTGAAGTATCATCAAAAATACCCCGAAGAACATAGAACTCACCAGGTTCATAAGTGGAAAGTCTGTCAGACCTGAAGTTTTACGAAAACTATTTTGCTGTAGAATAACGTACCAGGTCATGCCTCACAGGGGTTGTGCATAACATACCAAGAGCACATCCATCCATTTGCTACCAGTTGTTGTAACAGTAAAACTGCTGGGAGTCGATGTTTAGAATCCCCTACAAACAGGTCGGATTCGAACCAGGTCGACAAATTATTCACAATGCTTACGAACAAGGTCACAGATTTCAGAGATAACATCGAAGTGTACATTAAGGCTCAACCTTGAATGTTAGAGGTGGATCGATTCGAAGAAAAACACGTCCAAAGAATTTTGACAACAGCTAAAATTTCATTTGAATCGTATCGAGCTTGCGTGGATGAGTCCGTTTTTGGATTCACAAGGTGGTTCTTCCAAGGGCAAGCGTACCTGCTGGTCGGCAAAATTCACGAAACGCCGTTGTATGACTCAGGGAAAACTTTCCTCTATCATTCAGATACAATACCATACTACCCTTTCAGCTTTCGAAGAATCACCATGTGATTCAAAAAGCCGACTCTTTATCCATTGACGCTCCATAAGATTCAAATGAGATTACAGCTGAAAGGTGTCATTTCATTTGTTTCAAAGATCTAAAAGCTGTTATTTAAAACCTAGGTCATATCCTGAAAGTTTCTGTCTACTAGATAATCCCAATTTGACCTGACATCAAATCGTACAACACAAAGAAGCATTTGTTTTGTTTGAGATAGGAACCTCTGAAGTTTAACGTTCTGATTTGTCTTTCCACTTAGGCAAGGGTCACAAATCCAAACAATAGAACAAGAAAGGAAACAGAGGCAAGTTAAACGAGGGATTGGGATTTCCGAATGGTTAACAAACAGTAAGATTCATGGTGACATCTGCTCATGAGGTTGAATACCACAGGGCCGAAAATGTAAAGATAAAAATTGGTTAGGTATCCTATGACTATTGAATGTGAAATCTATTCTTCATCCGTTAATCAGTTACGTATATTTTAATGGAACTATCATGCAAAGGTTAGTTGGTCAGCCGAGCTTGATTATTACGGCCTATATGGCCGATGGGTTCGTGCTTAATGGGCTTGTTTATTATTTCTTATCGGGCTATTTCTGTTTAACGTAGGTCACTACAAGCATTAGCAATGGTTAGACGAATCTGACAATAGAGATACCAAATATTGGACAACACAACAGATAAAACTGACATTCTTTGACAACCATGCCGATGTAAAACCTTTTCATTAGGCACATGTGAATACGGAACAATTTCGTTAGCTAATTTGTCATAATTATAGGAAAATAAGTCAGTGTGATGTTTTGATACTTTTCGAATGATATTTTGGTAAGAAAATGTGAAAAATATTCACTTTGCCACTGTACATATCTAGAAAGTAAAATGTTCGATGAAAAGGTTAGAAAAAGTGTAAGGGAGCAGGCACAGCCACGAGCTAAAAGCTTAGGTAAATTGTACTTCAAATGATATGCCAAGTTTTTTAGAATGCACACAGTAAGGAGGTTGTTTTTAGTTCCTTTTTCTAGTTCTTGCTATGTTGGGTCAAAATGAGTGACCTTGGAATTTTAAATGAAGTGCATTTCACTGGGAGATATTTCTCCTGGGAAAATCTTCGAATATTGAACTTTGTGAGTTTAACCGTGACCATCGACACAAAATCGTAATCATGTACAGATTTTTTGATAAATCATTCGCAAGGCTGTTTTATCTCTATTCTAGGAGTAGCTTCGGGTAATTTCGCACTAACAATCACAGACTGCGAACTCCAAGAAACCACCAACAAACCAGTTTGGCTCTTGGTTTTATCGGTAAATTTTGAATGAATTATTGTCGCTTGAAAGATGTGGGCCCTGTCGGACTAATATTTGGGAAACTGTGGTGGACATATTCACCATATTCATAGCGACATGTCAAAATGTATTCTAGCTTCATAATCTGAAATTCCGCATTTTATCAAGTTCTGAAAAACAGGCTGACTTGTGCAAAGTCATGCAGTCGCTCCTGTAGTTAAAACAAAAGTTTTCATGAGTTTTTCTGAGGTGATTAGATAATTCATGAGTATCGGGATATAAGTAGTATCCTCAGATGGGTTAAAACGTTTCTGTGGAGCGTATAACCGATTTCTTAGATCTGAAACGCAAACTCTCGACCACATCTCACCGTGTCCGAGGCTAGCTGCGTCTAGCCTACATAGAACTATCTGCGAATCACCGTTGTGATTCACACCTGGATTCTGCTAAAAAATCTTTCATTTACATTCTTGAAGCAGAAGCTAAGTTGTTGCTAAGTAACTCCGACTTTGTGTACAGGTATCAGAATAAGCGGATGGATAGAAGAGTACCGCGTACGTATATCTGCTCAGCAAGATTGACCACAAAATGGGTCATGTGCTTCTGAGAAACTTTAAGCACCAACAGTAGATACTACTTATGTCCAAAACTCTAAGACGTTCATCACCTGAACTTGAGTCACAGGAAAACAGTTACATTCTGATTTGTGCAAGAAAAGTGGAGTTGGAAGGACAGCAAATCAACAGCTGACAAATTTCACACATTAGTGGGGGTAATTGAAAGGTATACATAGAATAACTGTCAATTAGGTTGTGATCCGTCATCCTACTCTGAAAAGTAGATCTTTCAAACCTTCGATTCCTATAGCTACACTTTAAGATTTGTCTTGAATAGAGGTAATCTATGGTTCTACACCCCCAGAATAATACCCAGAGACTAAAGCAGATTACGCTTTTTTAAATATCAACGAGATACACAAATTTGGTCCGTTAAGGGTCTCACGAACTGATAAATTTTTGAAAAAGACTGATGAAATCACAACGCTTTTGTTTTGGGAATTCGGTTTAGAAAAGCTCTTTTCGAAATCCCGCGCAATTCAAAATAGATCTTGGAAAAGGAATATTTTCGGATTTTGAATGAGTATCGGTTACGGATAGACGCACAAAGTGCACTTCTTCTGAATTTAGGAACCAATTACAAAACAATGATTTTATGAGGCATGAAACTCCTGTTGGCAGAAAAAAGACAGAAGAATTTGCATACGAACGGCTTGAAATCAGATACCGTTACGCTTCACTGAGGAAAATATCAGAATTGTCCGAATGACTTCCGACTTCACACTATCAAGTAGCCCTAGTAATTTATTGAATAAAAGCAAGTCGACGTTTACGGAAAATTTGCATGTGCACATTGCATATTGCAAAACTATCCCCTCAGAAAACGTCGCTTAAATCTGATTTTGATGCACTTGACCTACTAACAATCCAATTATTCGCTCACATTCTGTATATTTCAGATTATTGGCCTATATACTTCCCAATCTCAATCAGCCCGCGGTGCGTGCACTGAGAGTTTTGAGACCCCTAAAACTGGTCACAGGCTTCGAAAGTGAGTTTATTTCTGGTTTTCGTTCTTCATGCTTGCGCGAATGAGTCACACTATGAAATGTTTTTATGCTTACTTTGTGAAGATACGTACAGTTAAGAATTAGGCCAATAAACGTGTGGATCTCGTGGAGCCTTTCTAGAAAGTAGTACAGTTCTCAAGCAGACAAAATGGTCGTTCAAAATCCAAGCTAACTATCGAAGAAAGCCGAGCAAAAACCGAAGTATAAGCTTCAGTCTTGCCACAGACTACATCAGCTCATTATGCGACTGTTTTAGGACTGTTGTAGCAAAATAAACAATGGATATGAACTTGATGGACGTCCAAATCACTGATCCACCCTAATGACTAGATAATATGGGGGTTACTTGGAGAATTGCTTGCTGAGGCACAACACTAGAGAACAAATAGATTTTATACTGGTCACTAATCTTGCACTTACAGATCAATCAGGTAACAACGGTGAAATTGGTTGGCTATTCGCCGGGTCTAAGAATTACGCACAGAAGCGCAATCACTTTGCCACATAAATGATCTTTTAACTTACTGATGAAATTACTTTTCTGTTAAAACACTAGTCGAAGGGGTGGTAACCGCGTAAGAAAGTCGTATTCCACTGTGGGTCGACCAGGTTGATACCATGTCATCGAAAGCTGTCTTATTGTGCCATCCTCGTGCATCCATTTGTTCTGCGTTAAAAATTTACTTTCTTTTCATTTTATCCCAATGAAACAATATTTAAAGAAGCAGGTCGGGGTCACTTAGAAGCTTCCAAATGATTGATGGTCTGGCGTAGTATCAGGTTTCAAACTCGGAACAGAATGGTCCAAAGTTCATCGAGATCACATTTTAACAACCGCTAAGGTGTGACTGATTTCGTTTCTATTATTTAACTTTGGACAGACTCACATTTGTCAAACAGACATATAATATTCATTTGCGTGAATGGTCGTACAGAAAGCTCTAAGAACAGCACGAGGTGGCATACAAACCCATTTCCAGTGATTCATGATCATGCGATTGTATCACGTTTTATGTGAACAATGTTAAGTTCACAGAACAAATCTAAAGATAGGCTGGTGGGTCAACAATAAAGAGAGGAGGGAGACCAAGTTTTACACTCGTGACCCGAATCCTTCTCTGAACTGGGAGTGGGTTTCGGTAGTTCGGTTATTTTGGTCAGGGAATTTGTGCTGTTTTTGGGAGTAAGGATTGGTTCAAGAAAGTTTCAGTGCTTTTGATTGCATAACGCGGGACTGTAAAGACGAAAGTATACTGCTTCCGCTGTGGCCAGGATGAGGCACTTCACCAGTCCTGATTAGGCATTTCGAATTTTTTTCAGTTTGCTCGGAACGCTTCGGTCACAGTCATGGAGTGAGCTAGAAAGACGAACACACATCACTTGTAATTACTTTGATTATTCAAGTCTTCAAACAAGCCGGGTTGTGTTTTCGGACACGTTCGAACAAGCGCCCGGTCATTTGACCACTGTACTCCGTTCCACATGAAAAGGTGAATGAGTAAACACATAATGAGTCTGCAGAATCTGATACCATGTTCTTAGACCGTAAATATACAACTGACTTTGACGGGGATAGAATATGAAGCTTTGCCGCCCAAACGTTTCTTACCAACTGCTCTTAGTAGTCTGCGATGTATGATATGGGCTGAAATATCACCTTTGAATGACAAGCGGATGCATACTGACTTCTGGACACCTGTTATCATGATTCGTTCCTCCACTTGTCTCATTCTCCTGCAAAAAAAGCGTTGCAGAAATTCGTTTTTCAGGAACACATTCCTCAGAAATCGAAGTTTACTGTCCTGTGTGTCTGCTGTACGGGTTTTGAGCGAACTATTGGATGCGTATATCTGATGGCTTATACAAGAGTCGAGAGAAAAATATACTATGTTTATTTGGCTAGCCGACGATGAATAAAGCATTTATTCGCGTTGTTTAACGAAATTCACAGTATAGAGGTAAAACTTTTAAATTTCTCTACTTAACTGTTTACATTGACGAGACTTCAATTTTTTTATGAAATAAATCATTGTGAGTTATGAATTCTTCATTCGCAATTGAGAATCCAATGGGATTTTTGGTGAGCAGCCGAATTTCGTTTTTCGGTAGGAGTAATTACCGGTGCGTAACTACTGAAGGTCAACTGTTAGCCGTAAGCATGTTCAAATGGAATCTAAGTTAGTGTATTACGACTAGTCACGCTTTCCTATCCACTAGATACTGTTTTGCTGTTGTTGTAATTTAAATCGTTCTTTTGCTGGCGAAAGAGCAATGGAATTAGAACTTTGTTGACCAACCAATACATTAAACAATTTTCGCGTGAAACTGGCACCCCGGTCGATGCTGCTACCTTAACGTGGTACGCGGGTCTGGCTGCTATGACGACTTCGATGTCTATGCTCCCTTACGGTTACTCAAGTCGGACAGGCCGAGGGCTGATCGTCATATAAAACAATGCAGCTTTGTTAGAGGGCGTGGCGAGTATTTCACATGGCAACAAACTTCCTACATAAAAGCCACAGAAGCCCTTGGACAGCGGTATGACATGCAGGATTGTGATTTGCCAGCAAATAAGGCCATTGCTTCTTGCCTCTTATTCAGCTTTTCTGAGTGAGGTAATGTTCACTAGGACGCTTTCGGCATCCTCGGCTGGAGCACCGCCATAGAAAAGGTAACGTATGAACCACTTATCCGCTCACCGGCTCCCAACAAGCAAACTTCCTTTAACCCTACAGGGTGAACTTGTTTGTGCACTGATTAGAGTTGCTACCTCGGACAAAAAGCCGAGTAAAGCTGGGGACTCCATTTTGTACACTATCCCCTTGAACAGTTCCTCTACACACGCACAAACACACACACAGCTTACGGGCAGGTACCATTCGGGACATCCATGAAGCCGGCTCATTCTGTCGAAGAGGCTAGCCGCATTGAAGTAAAAGTAGTACACTCTGCTTTGGGGGGTATTCCAATGCAAGTGCGTAGTTCACTCCCAAATACTTATTGCTTTAAAATATAAAGAAAGAAATATCGCGAATAACTTCGAGAAAGACAAGCTCGTCGCATTGTTTTATTTTTTACGGAGTGACATAGTAAATGGATGATCTCAATGATATTGACAGTACGGTGTAAATATTTTGTTCCCAATGTTCATCGAAATCGGCCGCAGCTCAAAAGTCTGCATTCAACAACAGCGAAGATACCTTTTTATTCACAACTAGACCCAAATGTGGCTACTCCTTGATGCCGTGGAGACTCTATTCCAATTGAGTAAGCTCCAAATTCGATGCTGACCCTTCCGGCCCAGTTTCAGTACGAGATAAAGTGGAATTCCTTTTCAGGTGTCCGATAAGAGTCTCATTATAATTCCAGTCTGTCAAAGCAACAGAATGTCTGACAGCTACTCATCCAAAACCTGAAACTGTCTACTGCCTTTCATTGATGCACTGTCACAACTCAATACTAAGATGTGAAAATTTCTGATTCTGGTCTGTCTCATACGATTTTGAAATGACAGAGTAGAAAGCATTCGGAGATAATGGGTCCATCATACATCTTTGTAACCATCAGTTTACTGCTGAAAACTAACGTGCATATAGTCACCGTTGACCGACTATTCGTACTTAGTACCTTAAGAGTCTAACCAGTCCGGTCTGAATTATGCCGGTGGTCTAATTCTAAGCCATATTAAATCAGTCGCTTAAAATATGAATGAGATTTACGGATGCGTATACGAAGCTAACTAGTCTACCGACAGGTGAGTAATCACTTGGGACCAAGGAAGGCAGATGGCTTGGACTATTTTGTCTCTAGAATAATTCCGTCCCATTAATTTTTCCACAGACACTATAATTGTTGGGTTTTTTATTGAGATGAAACAGACCCTGTTCTCGAACTAATCGGCCGCATAAAAAACTCCTGGTCGACATTATCTACCCAGGCTCCAGCAAATGTGGTTCCGAATCCTCGGTCCTCTTATTTGAAACTTCTTTCTGAAAGCTTTCGCCGATAACCATACAGTCCGACGATTTTAAATTAAGGCAAAGTCTGGTTCTTCGTGGACTGTATACAACTAGTGGTGCGCCTTGCCACTCCCATCAATTTGCTTAAAATCCAAACAGACGTGCCCCGGACTTTAGTTCCACGTTGTTAAACATCTAGGCAAGGTTTTCTCGTATTGTTTTACTTCACCGTTTAACGTCTCATATGTTTTTTGCACTTGGTTCTCGGAGGTCCTACACAATACTTTTTATTCGGCCTAATTTGCCCTTGTTTATGCGTGAGTACAATGGAAATGACGTACCTTAAACTTCACTTTTTGAATTATATAGGGTCACCGGCTACCTCAGACGTGCGACTTTGAGTGTAATTACGCATGCGTTTCTCATAAGTTAGACGTAGTAACGAACCGCATGACAGAGAAATTTTGTTTACCACTTAAGAGGCCAGAGTTAGCTGGACTATATTATCTACAATGCAAAGCAGACCAGCTTGCTGGCCGGGGTTCCAAATTTGTGGACGTGGGTCGGTTCATCTTAATGTTAGTTGTATCCCATCCTAAGCATGCAATTACGTAGACCATTCCTGATTAATCACGTTCGTCTATAAAGTCTTCTCCTTTGAATAGGGCGGCCGGCAGAGTAGCGATTGGTTTATAGGCAACTTTGGAGCTTCACGGCTCTGGAGTACTATTTGTGGCATCAGATGCTCCTTGTAAGTATAGCATCACACCTATGCTTTCCAAGCTGTTTTTCTCTTGACGTATTTGTCAATTCAAATACAGGAGTTTACGGACCTCTTTGGGCATCCTTTCAAGAAGAATAACCTAATAAATCTGACTATTTCTTGTTCCCGGAGTTTGGGTCTCCTGTGTTGTGTGCTGGTCCGGTGGAATAAGCGCAAGGCTTTTCAAGTACCATGTTGGGTGATTATTTTTAAAATTCAGTGCACAGTTGGTTGTCGTCGACTTCCGATAGACCACTGTTTCTATTTATCCATCTGCTCGTCTCATGACCAGAATATGGAAAAAAGGCAGTTTTGTATCGCATTCTTCTTTTGTGAACCTTATTCTGGGCACCAGCGTATCCAGATGTTGATGAAGTAAATCTTTCCGAGGCTTTTCATTTATCACAAATGTGTCGTCCTGGTTTCTGATGCACAGACAAGGTCTGATTGCTTCGAATGCCTTGGCTTTAAATTGTTTCATGACTGCGTACGCTAGATGGCCCGAAAGAAGCGATCCTATCGATGTCCCTAGTATTTGTTTGCTTGTATTCTGACTGAAATGAAAATAAGTTTCCCAGAGTATATCTATCGGACCCATTCTGTATAATTTTGCAGTGTACAGGCACTGTGAGTATGTGATTCTTTAGTTGAAGCGTAAGAACTTCTTTAGGAAAGTCAGCATATACAATACCGTACAGTCATCCGATACCGTGGATCACTACTGACAAATGCGCTGAAGTAGCTGATGTACGGTGTTCTTACTATGCTTATTTCAACAAATTAAGTCCAAAACCGGATATTGATAGGCGGCATTGGTTATTATTTTCTTGAAAGAAAATTGGAGCATTTGGATGATTCCTTTCTCAGATTACATCGGTAAGACCAGTTGGGACGCTTCGTCAGCCCATGCTGGGATCAGGGTTGTATAACTCTGCCGGTAAGGTTGTTTAACAGGCGAGCAATCAATATACCCACGCACGAGGGAAGCAGATTTACGATACGAAGTCCGTAGAACGGCAACCTTCAGAACAACGTTTGTAGGCGGACTCTAAGAATAACCAGAAAACTCACTAGGCAACGGATGGAAGTTCGATATCTGAAAACCACAACCTGTGTACACCTGGAGCAATTTGATCTGACAGTTACTGTTAAACAGGTTCTTGTAGTTACAAAAAAGTAACTCTTGACTTTTTGACTTGTGGGGTCTATTTTTAAGAGAAAATGTATAAGTCAATGTATCGAGAATAGATCGAGAGAAGTGATCCAAAACATAGGTTAAAGATATGCACTGAACCAAAGACTTTTCAAACAAGATGAGGGCTAGTGGCGTACGTATCACAGAACGCAGTGTACGTGTTAATTTCCCAAGCTACTCAGCGGTTGATTCCGCTTTTTACCAGTCAGGACTGATACATACGGCTTACCGAGGAATATGAAACCGTGTATTTCTTTAGCACTTTCGATCCCAAGCTATTGTGACCACTTATCTGGTTTGAATGAGGACGGAATCATTCTTTGAATATCTGTTGAATCACACCCCTGGCCAAATTTTGATAGGATTGGAATATAGGCTCACAGATTTTTCTCCATAGGTGACCGTAGAGAAGCACGGACAGAGTATTTCTCTTCCCGTCAAAAATGAACAGTTGCTCGACTTGGAGCAACATAGCAGCTTTCGTGTTCCTTACATATGTGAAGGCAGTTTTCGTTGGTGGTTAGTGACTGAACATACTACAAGTTAATCCTGTGCAACTGAGTTCCTATTCATTTGGAATGTACGTTAAAGTTTTTATGACTCGTGGATTCTCCTTGCACTGCAGGTGTACGAGATGAGGGGATGGGAATCTCTCGTTAGAGATGCTTAATGGTTTTGAGAGTACACGAATAATCGAGCAGGGCTTTAGTGACTCTGCCAAATGGATTATCTGACAAGATAAGTCAAATTGAATAAATGCAGCGGGACTAGGATTTTCGGACGTGTGCCTGAGTCTGTCATACTCTTTCGGATAATACTGACACCTAATGATCTTCTCATGGTGGTTCTGGAAGAGAAGTCTACGTTTAATTTTACAATAAATCGAAAAGATATCTCCGAATCAGGCTAAGCGAAGCTTCTAATATGGAGGGGTGACCGACTATGTGTAACAAGATGATGTCACTTACAATATACAAATCCAGCTGAGTGAGCAAAATTCCCATCAGTAATACGAAAGGAGGATAGATTGGACGATCATTTTCAATTATTTACTCTCAGGGCTCTACGACCTAGTGTGGGGTAGGGATCGTGGAAGTACGGGAAGTCTATAGAATGAATTTATGATGATCGCTGTCAATCAGAAGTGTTAGCCTGATCTAACCCACGGTGGATGACGTCTGGCTAGTCGGCCAAGGCCACTCTAGACCTTGATGTCCATTACTCCTGCCACAAAGAATTATGTTTTATTCCGACACTGTTTTATTGTGAACGAAGAAACCAAAATCATTGGTTTGTACAATGAATCCAGGATCATTTCGCTTACTGCAGTCACGGTAACTGTTTTTGTAGTCAGAATAAAACGGACTTTAAAAGGGATAACTTGTCGGTCAAACATGCACCAGCATACTAAGGAAGCAGGGAGAGGGTGAGGTGGACTAGCACCGTGTTAGGGTTGGGCTGAAGGTTCATTCACATTGCTTGCACAGATCAGGGTTATGATTATGACTTTAGTACTCTGGTTTTTGACATTGGGTAGATGAGTGAAAAATCTTTGCTTAGGCTGACTCAGTGCTTCAAACTCCACAGACATGTTACCGATGGCCAACACTCTGTTGGCATGTTGTTGACTTCAGAGTGGCAAAAGTTTCTTCCATCGTTTTACCTGACTGATATCCATGTAGATGTATCTTACTACTTTTCCGGGATTCAACAGTTTTATCTTAAGGTTATGTTTACTAACCTATAATTGATTATACAAGTTTGTGAATAAATAATCAAAAATAATTCTTTGCTTCTTACGTTTAATATTTCTTTGAGCGTTTACTTTTACGGGCGAGGAACCAATATGTATCGAGAAAAATATTGTGTGAAAAAAGGGATCAAGTCGGTTGACCTCGGCACTGGCAAAACAAAACAAATCTAAGTAAATTCAACGGATTTGTCGAGTTCAGTGGGAATCCCGAAAAGAGCTCAAAGGTTGGCGAGGAAGATAGATCAGCGATTACTGAGGATTACTCCGTTCCCGTTTAAGAATAAAAACCTTTTTGTAGACAGTTAAATACGTAGACGTTTTTGGGAGGTGGAGGTGGGGGGGGGGCAGTGTTAATGCAGACCGCTCGTTCATGTGCCTTAGTGAAATCATATCTACCGACAGATCTTAAGAAAATGATTGAAAACCCTCGCATTTAGACATTTTGCAGCCATCGTTAGCTTTCAAAGAATTAGATCCAAACGGATTACATTCCCGCATTCCTCTTTGACTACGTCACGGATGAGGAAACGAAAGTGGCAGTTTATAATTTTGGGTTAGACAAACGTTTGCACAGGTTTTTGCGCACGTCACATTTTTAACAGGCTCGACGTTTTCTCTGATCGGTATTAAACTTGCCAACATTTTGCTTGTCCAATATTTTTGCTCAACCCGATGAAAATTAGCCTGTGCTAATATTAAATTTACTTTGCGATATTTAACAAATACTCTTCAGAGTGCAAAACATTCTGCAGAACACATTTCAAACCAAATTATGGTTATTGGGCCATCCTACGTATCTGTATAGCAAGACCAGTTAAGATGAAAAGAACGGTCTGGTTTTCAAAGGATATTTGAAAGTATTTGTAAAGTTTTGACTACAAGCAACTTCTAGCTTTATGGCAAATAGGCTTTTGATCCAGGCACTTATTTGACAGATATTTTATTGCATTTTGAAATCAATTTCAATTTAGTTACATTCGTAAAATAGTTGGGAAGTGCAAGTGATTTTCATGCTTCACATAAGTCAAATGAAGAACCGACAAAGCGGTTACCTAAGATAGTTCCAAGAATCACTAAAACGTTACTTTTGGGGAGAGTTGCGCTGTTGTAAGCTCTTTCAAAAACAGTTTGCACTATTTGACAGCTGATCCCTGTCAGACGGTTCTACCTGGAGGAGTTATTGAATCCTTTTTCATCCTTGCAAAACTGACTTATTAGTGGAAGCTTTTTACACCTACCCCCTTTTATGTAAATTACGTTCAGCAATGCTGGCGCAATCAATTTATTGAAAATGATTTTCTCGCTGGGACAGTAGGGTAAATATATAACCACATCACCATTATTCATTCAGTCGAGCTGAATGTCTGCCTTCTACTTGGTGATTTAAATTTACCAAGTGATCTGGCATTTGTTGGACTGGTTCTGTAGGACTCCGTAAAAATAACTACAGAAAAAACGAGGGGCTGACTGTAATAGTTCCGATGAAAGCGGTGCCGTCGGACAAAACCACCGTTGATCCATTACTCTAATGATCTAGATAAAACTCCTAACACCCTACCGATACTGACAGGGAGGTCTGTATTTTCAATAGAATCATGTGATCAACTTCATGAGATGATGAAATTAGTGTCCTAATTATCTGTCAAAACTTATAGTATCCAATCTTAGGTGGCCAGCTCTGTCACATAGGCATGAACTGTTGCTATTGTTCACAGGAATCAACAGAACGACATTTATTAGTAGAAAATTATTTTCTTTCTCATAAGTATGCGTGATCACATAATTGCCTTAGTTACGTTGAATGGCAATTTTCAGGTAGAAAATACTTACTGCAGATAATGGACCAAAACTGTGATATGCCACAATACTGGGGCAGTTTGTGGTGAAAATACACTGCTCTGTAGCTGATGGAATTTGGTGGCGAATACGCAAACACTTGGAACATGCGTGAAAATACAGCCAAGCTATTATGTGTCTCATTTCAAAAGAAGTATTGAAGGCGTGCATTGAATTCCAACAGCATCCAGTTAGACCTCAGTTAAAATATAATATCGTTGTATAATCATTTTACTACACAACTGTCACACGTCTAACCGATATCAATGAACGTATTTTTAATGTGAAGACATTCTAATAGCCTACTGATCTTTGAAATATCTTGGTGTTTATATAAGGCCGGTGTTATTTTACCTGCATCATCCCCCCTCCAACTGCAATCTCCTTGATTCTAATACCTTCCCTGTAATGAATAGTTCGGCCGTTCAAGAAAAGTATTTTCCACTGATTATCTGCCTCCCTGAATGCATTACCCCTCAGCCAGAAACGTTTAGGCTATCCCAAGTAGTGTTTCTTAACAGGGAGACTACCACGTTTGATGTGTTAAGCTTCTGGTATTTATGAAGTCTGGTATCCATCAGTTATTATTTTTCGAAAGAAACAATATCCCAGGACAACTAGAAGCTTCTTCTAGATAGATAATGGGATTCATATGGTACTGTTTAACTGATGGTTCAAAGTTTGTCAAAAGGATGATCATGTGACTTTTAAAATCCACCTGGGTTTTCTATAAGTTAGAAATAATCTGTTACAAGAAGCACATACACGGTGCTCATCATTACGTCGAAAAGAGTCAAACCACAGAGCCGCTGGTCTTGAATCCGTGAGATAACCCGTCCTTACACAAAATGAATGCTGCTGCTCCTGCTGCTGGTAGGGATTAAAAAAATTGTGGCCGGAAAGGAGCCAATTCTAGTCATCCAACTTGATCCTAGATGCGGTACCGTTGGGTTGAGGTTGTTTACAACAATCACCTAATTTCCTCATTCGTCATAGGAAATATCCCGTTACACAATAAGTAATCCCTATCAATGTTGTCAGAATCCGTTGAAGAATGATGTTCTACCACTACGCGTTGAATCAGATCAAACCAACTAACCACCACGTGTGATCTGCCATCTAAGTGTTCAAGTCAATACTTGATTTCGAATAAATACTGGGGATATATATATATATATATATATTCGGATATATACATGGCCTCTGATGATCTCAATGCGTTATACAAACTAATTTCTTCTCTCATCCTCATCTTGTGTTTCATTCTCACTTTCAGGTTTACAAATAGTGTTGAAATCAATCATACGAGCCATGGCACCGCTGTTACAAATCAGTCTTCTGGTTTTGTTTGCAATCACCATATTCGCCATCATCGGACTGGAATTTTACTCCGGTGGATTTCACATGACTTGTTTCTCTGTGTGTAAGTGCAGACTGAGCGCTGTGTACTGTCCCATTATTTTGTATATTCACATGTCACATCATTTTCCTCAATATCAAGTTTATGAAGTGCTCTCAAATCGAAGGGGAATTGTGTCTTCCTACAGTCATTTAGAATCAAAAATATCGCCAAATCGAGCACAGGTAGTATGAGAATTGCTTTCACATAATATGATCACATTCATATAATATCTAAACTCTGCCAGTTTTTCATGAAAGGAAGGCCTTTGTTGTGCCTAGACAGAGGTTTGATATATCATGAAGTGTATATGTGCAACAAACCGTAGAGAGCCAGCCCGGATAGTTTAATCGTTCAACACGGGTTTGAGTCCCAATGAGTGCAAGGTGGATGCGAACTGGAGCTGATGATTACTAACAAGGCTGGAAAAAGGGCTGTACAATGCTTCCAAGGTTTTCAGTCGTGAGTTTAGCCCCGCTCTGTATAATGAATCATAGAGTGTAATACCGAAGTATATCATGAGCATGAGATTCTTCACCTCAGAGAGTTATTTGTATTCCAGATAAATTATTCGTTGATGGTAAATAATAGGTTCTACTGGCAGTTCCCCATGCTACTTATCTACGGGGATGAACGTCTTGTTTTATATGATGGATTGTTTTTTGTCTACATTGTCATTTTGGTATTCAATTAGTACCGGGTAGAAAAATGTCCGGACAATCCAAAGAAGATTTAGCTATCAGCTATCCAGATGGCATTAACCAAACAATTCAAATAAATAACTTTTGTCAAGAAATCGACTTATACGTTCCTTTAGGTCCTCTGAATTTTGGATAAACGTATTCTATTTTGACGAATAAACTGGTAAAATTGTATCGTTCTTAATACCGCTCTGGACGATCCAATTCGTGCCGACATTCTCTTTTCTTTGCTGTAAAACAAATCCCACTATACACCTGAATTTTCAGTTGGATTAGACTGACTTTCTGGTTTTCAGCGGGACTATTTTGATACTTTTATTGATTTTATCATTTTGTCGGTTCACTTTTTCACCCTCCTTTGCCGCTTGGTTATCCGTCGCCGATATTTTGGTACAAAATTCCCCCCGGCTGTCTGCTTCCGTCTCAGCAATATCAACTTTGAAACACTGAATCCCTTCATCTAATTCATTAGAACAGAGAGAAGACATGAATCGCGAGATGCAACCATTTCGTTTACTCTTATCAACTGCGGACGTGAAACGTGCCAGTATATATACATCGTACAGTAGGGGGTAAATGCAACAGTAAAGTAGACACGATCGAAATTTATTACAGTACGCACGTCGGGGAGAGTGAAGTCTGTCGTGTTAACGCCAAGGTAAACAAACATTTTGGGTCAATTGTTTTTGTGCACAGAGTGCTGGCTGATGCATCATGATTAGAATAGCTTCACTGAACGCTAATAGCTTCGGTGTTGGATTGAACAACAATGCTTTGAAACACTGGGTCAGGTCAACTTTGTGACCGGATGCAATCAAGTGTCTTGCAATCGAAGAGGCTGGCGGTTTCACGTCGTTGTGTATTGCCCCAGCAGGTTGCGTCATCAATTTTGACAGCCATTTGGGTATGTGTTCTGACACTCGTTGAGTCAAGCAGCGATCCGTCCTGCCAATGTATACGTAACCGCAACTGCGAGGGAACCTATAGACAATATGTGAGACATTGGGATCAGCAAGACTGTTTGAGTGATTTTTAATACATAACCTTTTGGTCGTCTGCAGCAAGCGTAACTGCGCCGCTGTGTATGTGTGTCTTAGAGTTGACTGAAGATTACAATTTATTTGATTAAATAAATGATCTCCTTTACTGTTGCGTTTACCCCCTACTGTACGATGTATATATACTGGCACGGTTCACGTCCGCAGTTGATAAGAGCAAACGAAATGGTTGCATCTCGCGACTTATGTCTTCTCTCTGTTCTAATGAATGTCAACTTTAGCTCTATCGAAAAGTGCTAAAAAATTGTGGCGCCTTAAACTGTCCAAGGTATGAGGCTGACAAACAAAGAACTATTTACAGGAAAATTTCATGAGTTTTAACTGTATTTTATTGCTGTGTATATTCAGCAATAGCTATGAACTACTGTCGGTGAAAGACTCTCCAAAATGTTTCGTAAATTAGCCAAGTAGATTACTGCAGCATAAGATGGCTGAGGGGTATGGAATAATTTATACTCGCGGAGCATACTGTTTCAGTTGGGTAAAAAAGGTCACAATCTTTTTGACACCCATAAAACTCCACTGAAAATGGGAAAATATGCGTTGGAGCAAAGTGGTTTAGAGCATTTTTCCTCTAAGTTACTCACTGATTCAGCTTTTACATAGATACACTGAAAATTGTTACATGCGAGCATTTATAATATTCGTATATTCTTCCAATTGTTCCCAGATGACCGCGCTTCTTGAGTGCCTTATGAATATAGCGGAATAACTTCCCCTGAATAAATATTTATAATTACTTGCAATAATATTTCCTTATTGCCGGCAATGATATTTTGTCGAAACTCCTGGTCATCGTTTTGAATTTAATTTGTGGAAGCCAGAAATGCCTACCTCGCGTAAAGCGTTTGACGACAACGTTTTTTGCTCGTCTGACTGTCCTTCCGACTCCACCCTTCACCTCAGGTCATCCGATCAACCCTGCCCGCAGGAGCAGCAGACTCGAGTTTAGTTCTAGCTGGAGTTCTTCAACGGCGCATATCCTCCGATGCAAGCAAGATGTGAACCCTGGCTTTCTCATTTTGAAGGCATGTGTGTTACTGCTGCAAAAGTCGAGTCTGGTGCTCCCAAGTGCAGGATGGATCTGATGACCAGAGGTTTATGCGTGAAAGATGGAGTCCAAAGGACAGTTTTCCAAGCAAAGTATCATCAATCCCACGCACTACCCGCAAGTAACAGTGAGGCAAATACGGGTAAAATTAATGCTCAACTAACTGAATGTATCGCGAATTCATCTTTACAGCTTGCCGTTTCTTCTTTGCTCGGTAAACCTGGTAAAAGCGGTCGAATATGGTTATTATATTCGAGTTCGAGGGATAATTATTCTCCATTTGAGGAAAATGTTTTGCGATACTTAGGGCTAATAGACAAACCATGGCTTGTTCTTTTCTTCCAGATGCTCTTCTAATGAAATGCTTTTCTATTACACCAAATGCAAAAAAAGAACAGAAAAACACTGAAAAATGTAAAGTCTCATCATCTCCGAATCAAATTTTAATTGTTAGCTACATTCGTTCGCCATTTTTGGAGAGATTCGATGACAGAACTGATAAGGTAGTTAGTAGACCGGGCTGTTGCTAAACCCCAGACAACCTGAACATTGCTAAAATTATTTATTCTAAAGAATGCAACGATCGGATTGTATATCAGAGGCTTTTAAGATCTGTGGGCTTTTCATGAAAGCCGAGTCTAAAAAAGGGTTGAGTAGACGTATACATGTCCTAGTTTCCTCATCGAATTAAAGTGGATCTCATTTAGGAACTTGTGGGATCTCTCAACAAATGCCTGGTCAGCAGGTGGTTAACTGAGAAGACATTCTTAGGATGTAACAACAACTAAATGCGGTCCTTTCGTCTCCCTTAGCGGTCCTCAAACTTTCATTGGAATCTATTAGACGTTCATGTTAGTTTGGTGTCTGAACTGAGTCGTTGAATAGTGGACTTATCATCACCAAAGTGTAACGAGGACTGCTGTAACGACAGTCCTGGCTATAAGAGAAGGCTTTCGGTTTCCGACTGCCCAACTCAGATGAGCCAGAATTATGAGACGGAATATCGCTGCTAATCTTTACACAGTTAGGCATTCCATTTGGTTCGAAATGTCGTTCAGTGTCTGTGAGGATAATTTAATCACACAAAAAAAAAACTAAACCAAGGCCTCTCTGGTTTAAATGCTTTTAGTAGGAGTGCATGACATTAATAATTAGGCTAAAACAGTTTATAATATAATGAGTCAAAAACTGGTTCAAAAGACCAAATTTTGTGAAAATCCTAAAAAGCTTGAGGGAACAAAGAGTCCATTTTTAGGATCACATTATGATTCTTCTAAAGTTATTCCGTCGAATAACAATGCAAAACTTCAAAAAGAGCACACGTGGTCCGAAATATGGATTTTCGAATTGAGTAGTGTGGTGTTGTATCGGGATTACAGGACAAGATTTTCCATTCACGCTCCTCAACACTCAAATGAGAATAAAGCGATAAACCTACTATTGATTGCTCGAGTATAGAGATCATTATGAAGGAGAGCACCTAAGTAAACCTACCTGACAGGCGGCGAAACCGCAAAACAGTTCAAGTGCATCGGAGGGATGGAGAGGGGAGATTTTGTCCTGTCGTCCAAATACGACCCCATACTACTTCAAAATTTTGTAAAACTCTCTAAGGCGCAAACGAGGAAGTATTCTTGCTCAAATTCAGTCTATACGACTAAGCAACGATGAGAGAAAATCCACTGATTCCTGAGTTTTGAAGTCTCCGATTAACTGTTTAAATCACTCAATTCAAATAACGATAAATTGAGAAGTTAGATGATGAACTTGACAGGGTAATATGGCAGTCAGTGACCTCGTGGTGTCTGGTAGCACCATGTGATTTTGTTTTCATCCGTATCGTGCATGTAGTTTCACAGATGCTCAAGCACAAATTGAACTCGAAATGGTTGGGGGTAGTTTGTTGACCGACCGAGTGTGAACCAGCCTAGTTTGGATTACAAAAGCTTAACTTACGAGGAGTCATTTCTGATGAATTCCCGATAGAGCTTAACTTGGCGTTTACGATTCAAACTCGTTTCACTTCAAACCACGTTAACGTCGTTGTCAATGACCATGGCGAATTCACTTCGGCTAAAACGTTAAACTCAATGTGGTCACCAATCCATACAGTAGTTCCTATTGTTTTCAGTACTGGTGTAGTTGGGATAACAGAAATCTTGAGCCCTTGATTGTTGAGTTTGGCCTTCAGGTCGCACTGACCATGTCACCTCAACTGGTGATGCAACGTTTATGATCCGAAGGCCAATCTGAATGGGATCAGAGACAGAATCCTCCAGTTGCACATACTAAAAGATGGTGTACTATGTCGTATCCATCAACGTCGATCTGAACACCGAGCTCAGTGCTATCGGGAACTTCTAAAATTCTTCAAAGTGAACTACAAGTAACAACAGACTTCAAGCACTAGGAGACACTTCTGACACATCCACCACAATCAGACGCCCTCCGGTAAAATCAAAGTATTCCATGTTGTTCTGAATCAGACTTCGTGATCTAAGTCTAATTTAACGGCGAATCGTTGTCTCATGGACCAACGATCCTTCTTGTTTCTTTACGAAGTAAATAGCACTTTCTTGTTTCTGTCGCCGTAATTATCTGTTATGACGGTTTGATTCAGCCGGCAGTATCACTCCGGTAGACTGCAGTGGTTAGTTACCACTCCAATCCAATCATGAAAGAAAATAGTATACACTACGGTTGTAAAAATTGTACCGAATTTCAAAGCGAAAGGTTTTCAATATTGAAAACACATTGATCCTTCAGCGTAACACATTTTCAAACGAGAAGTCGGAAGGAAAGGTTGCTCGATGAATCCTGGTTTGATTCGATGCACATTTACAAAGAGTACACTAATGTCGAGGTGGTTATACTAGAAAGAAATTAAATGAGCAGATAAAACATAAGAACCCATTGGTACATCTTGCTCAAATTTCCAGCGGGGAAAGCAATTGATTACCCGAGACTTATTAGGTCATACTTGAATGAAATATGCCCTTGTCGAGAATCTCTATGAAGCAAATTTCCCCCAGAGTTATCTGACACTCATCAGGTCAAGGACAAATTAGTCTTGGGACTAAATGACTTCAGGACGTTTAATTTGCTCAAGTCCTTCAGCTGTCACAGTGGGCGCTGAGAAAAAACCGTGGGACGCATCAGTTTTTCAGTACAAAACCTCTCCTTTTGAGAATGAAATTTGGATGATTAGCGGAAATTACAATATATTTCTTCTTCAAGACGCTTGAATTTCTGGTTTATAATTTCCCCTTACGTCAGATTTTATTTGTACCAAAAATAACAAACACCACGGTACCAGAGAAATATTTATGATAAGGAAGGTGGGAAACATCACTAGTGAAACTGATATTAACCAAATTGCTTTTTGGTAAATTTACACTGAAAGGATACTCATGTATTCTCTTTCCATCCATTCCAATGTGTTTTTCGTTTCAGACAGCCCAGACACGTTGCCTACTTCACTACCAAATAGACCAAATTTGGCACCTTGCAGTCTTCCAAATGGAACATCCACCAACTCCGGTGGTATCCCCCAAGGCGCGTTCGTTTGTCCACAGGATTATATTTGCAAAGGCTATTGGGAGGGACCGAACTACGGGATCACTAGTTTTGACAATATTGGCTACGCAATGCTTACCGTCTTTCAGTGCATTACCATGGAAGGTTGGACCGAGATCATGTATTCAGTAAGTTTTATTCTATTCACAGAAAGGAAATTTGCCCACTCTTTTTTTCTAGAATTCGTTTTTCAGAATCGTTGTTTCAACAGAATGAAACCTAAAGTAACTCATGAAATTCGAGAACTGGAATAACCAAAAGTCCAAATTTTGCTTAAAGAGAACGGAAACCGAGTGGGAAGTGAAGTGGTATTCAAGAGGGAAACGATGAGCAGACTGTAAAGAGCTATTCAAGCTTTGATAGTTTAATTACCAAGACTAAGCAATTGCGCAACGAGAGTTCATTGGCAGCATCAAAAGAGGATTTCTTTCGGCTGAAGATAGGGCACTCTGTCAACTAGGGTGCAGAGTAAGCAGTGTTGGTGGTAGAGTATTCGGATATATGCACAAAGGTTACGGGTTCTCAGGAAGCAGTGATAATACTAGTGTGAATAGATTTGTTGAAAAGGGTAGTTATCATTTGGAATAGTGAACGTACTCCAGAACCGGGGGGAGTAGAGGATGGGCCTCTTGCATCCACAAAGGGAGTTTGATCAAGCCTAAAGTTTTACTCTATAATATCCGCGGAAGAGTAATAAATTCTTGGGTTCATATTGCTGACATCTGTTTTGCTGTCAGTTCACTTGGTAATTGCCCCGGTTCCCCATAAAAGATGGATTACGTGCCGGATAAGTACAGTATGTGCAGTGCTGAAAAACTGTGAGATGACCTACTCAACCGTTCTATTTCTTGTTCGATTGAGCGAGGCTTAACGGAGACCTGGTCGGCAAGCTTACAGGCTTTCTCATGTAGCTTTTTCAGAGATTTTAGCAACGGCTCAAATGCCTTCATTCAAGTCCAGTAAAGCATTCATTGTCTTGGTGAGCAGGTCCAGTGAGAAAAGAGTCCATTAAGGCGGAATCTTGAAGAGAAAATAAAAACAGGATAACTGAGTAGGGCAATGTTGACGAAAGACATGCTCCTAATGTTGACCTATATTTGTTTCGTTTAAATGAGTGATCATTGTGCTGTGCTTGATTAGGTAGTGGGTTTACTAGTAATAGAGTCGTGATCACTCATTGAAATGGGAGCATTTTGATGTGAGTTGATTAGTTCAGGATGGTTGGCTATTATTACCTACGTAAAGGAGTTTTCCCTGGTTACGATGAAAGAAATCGCATTTACACTAAGAGCAAATAAGTTGGATACATGTGTCTCGCCAACCAGCTGTACAAAGGTAATATTAAAAAAGATAATGGGTAGTCGACTCACATTTAAAGCACTCGAATATCACACATCGCGAGCCGGTACACAAGACAATGAGAGTAACTATAATCCAAGAAAACAGTGTGCATGCGAAAAATGTTCTGTTAGTTGGATCAATTACGGTTTATTTGTGAGACTTCGAAAGACGCCTGTCTGCTTTTGTGCAGGAATCACAAGTGGGCTGGTTGACGGACTGCTCTAATGCACACCTATTGGAGATGATATTTACCGCATAGATCAGTGCCAATATTCGATCCCCATTCGAAAAAAACGACCTCGGTAACTTAGGTTGTGATCTTATGGATCCACAAGTTTGTAAATGAGTTTTGCATCCAAGAATCCTGGTTAAGTAGAGAGCATTGAAGACGTGGTGTTTATTTTTAAGAACTTTAAGTGGTTTTGCCTAGACAGAACACAATGATGACGAATGGTGATGTGGTAGACTACACTAGCTTCGGGTGATCTGGTGAGCTTCAAGTTCTCGTCACTTTCTTTACATAGGACGATGATAGCGTAGTTCTTAGAGGTCGTATGACTTAGGTTACCGAGGTCGTTTCTTCGAATAAGGATCGAATATTGGCACTGATCTATGCGGTAAATATCATCTCCAATAGGTGTGCATTAGAGCAGTCCGTCAACCAGCCCACTTGTGATTCCTGCACAAAAGCAGACAGGCGTCTTTCGAAGTCTCACAAATAAACCATAATTGATCCAACTAACAGAACATTTTTCGCATGCACACTGTTTTCTTGGATTATAGTTACTCTCATTGTCTTGTGTACCGGCTCGCGATGTGTGATATTCGAGTGCTTTAAATGTGAGTCGACTACCCATTATCTTTTTTAATATTATCTTTGTACAGCTGATTGGTGAGACACGTAGGCCAAGCAATATAGCACCTAGTACTTTTGAAAATTCGTGTCCCATGAAGTAGATGCCTCGTTGCATTTCAACTGAAACACCAACCAAACGAGACGAATGGCCCAACGTGAGAAAGAAATATTTATCGTCTCTGAAGAAAATCACAAAACAAACCCCAAGCGGGCGACATTACCGTGCTGATTAGTTCGTCACACAGGGGTGGGGGGGGGGGGGTTGAGGGAATATTGTTGTTCGTTGAGTCGTATTTCAAGTGAAAAGAGGGCTTTGAATTACGATCAATATTCGCTCATCTAAAGTAAGTACTCTACAGATGTGAGACCCGACAAAAAGTAAAATCAACGGCAATACTGATTTCAGTTATAAATAGTTTTTCTCAGTGATTCTTGCTTTTACCTGTAACAACCATACGAGAAACGGCTATGGTGAAACAAATAACGAATGAATATTTGAGAGATCAAAGAGGAGAAAGACATATGACGTCCCCAACAAGATGTTCATCTCCGTCATGCAAAGCACACAAGTTATCCGAGGTACTAATTAGCTCATTTGACTGCATGAGCCTTCAAGATCTTCGACAACTCAGCTTGAACTGATGTAAATCACTGGAGGTGGATACCGCGGTGATTATATACTGGTTCAATGGAGCACTTTGCGCTGTCTGTTTTGGCTGAACAGTATGACAGCTATCCCAAATAATTAAGGGACACTGTCCTTATTGCCTCGAACACGAAGAAAAGGGAACCATAAGACTCGATGTGAGTGTCTCCACGACGATTCATGAATTTGCACTTTCAGTTTCCAATAAATATTTCCTAATCACCTCATAAATTTGTTTGCAGTTACGCTATTCACCGCAGACTAGATGGAGTCTGTGCAAATACTTACGGAGAAGATAGTTGTATTCGCAATCTAGCCAATCCCTACCTGAATGGCTCGTCGAAGCTTTTTGAGTGTCATGACTGAGAAACCTAATTTGGTTGACGATCTTGTCAAACGTGCATCGACCGTCTAGCGCCAAAACCCCTCGGTTCGTTTCGGAGTATCTATTTCACATACGGTTTGCGCAGGCCAAATACAAAAATACGGCAAATAGATACTTGCCTTTAAAACTGTGTTACTGAATACTGGCTAACCAGAATAGCTTCACAATTTCTCGGATGACTGGGAAGCACCATTCCTAAATGACTCAACCCATTCTCATTGTGCAAAGGAGTGTGAAATAACGTGAGAATTATTACATTACACATGAAATTTCCGTTTGTTTTCATTATAGACTTTCTCGAATAGGGTATGGAAACCCAGCAGATCAGTACTCAGTGATTATTTAATGTGTTCACAAATGCAGCCTCATTTACGTTAAAAAAATGATTGCGCCCCGAAACTGAAAAGAACCCAGTGGTTAGACCATCCAGGTCCAATAATTAAACGCTGTTCGATGAAAAGACACTTGTCAAAACAAGAAACAGGGCAGAATGAGTCTTCACAATCCTTTCTCGGAGAAAAGCACCTTTTTCACGGCCTTGTGTTGCTTTATTAGTCAGAAACAATTACCTCTTCCCTACTTAGCTATGAATCATTGAAAGTTTGTGTGATGATGTCAGAAGCCATAGCTGGATTGTTCTGATGTTTATTGATGATCGGGTTTTGGAAGCTGTATTGTTGGTTATCTTCAGCGAGAGGAGAGTTACTTAGAAACTGCTGGAATAGACCATCGACGGGCTACCTTCCTCGTCAACCAGAATTCCGAAGTGAATAAAACGTAACCTGATAACTGTAACAAATTCAAATTGTAAACCCGATCTTCCTGTGGGCGACTTAGTTGAGTTTCATTGAAATGGTGAATTTGCGAACACATATTTCTGTCATTGTTGCTCTATGGTGCAATTTTATAAAATGGTTTGGACATTTGATCGAAATGAACGATCAGTAGAAGCCCCCAGTCACAATGGCTGTCATTCTTAATGGTGTATTGGTTATGAATAAAGAACCACCAAAGAGACACGGCACCGTCGGCGTGGGTATGCATGTGCACAGGTCCTTTGAGTGGCGTGGGATTTCAATAACGGGCACGTGATTCAAGCTCCATTCAGCTTAACAATCAGTCGAAATTTGATCCGTTCTGAATGACATTTGTATTGATGGTACTTTCCGTCGAACAGAAAGTGAATGGTTATCGAGAACAGCAAAAGACCATGAAAATGATAAATGTGATCAACACGGACTGCTCGGCTGATTGTGTGGCCGTCTAGGTATTTTCATAATCTGTCTTCTGTCTCCTGTTTTCTTGTTCCCTACCCGCTCATACAGACTAATGACGCATTCGGTGACCGGTTCAATTATCTCTACTTTGTCCCACTTATCATCCTCGGTTCGTTCTTCATGCTCAATTTGGTGCTTGGTGTACTGAGTGGGTAAGTCACACATACATCAAAAAGTTAGGACCACTAGCAGTTAGGCGAAAAAGTCTCGGATGAGGCCTGCTTTATCAGTGTATTTTATGATAGTAAAAGCCAGCAATAATCATGAATTTATTAAATATATGACTATGGAATGTATATGGTCGTTTACGATAGTCAGTAAATGAATATTCGATCTGTAATTGCCATGTGACAGGATTTGGCACTTATCAATGACTATTTAGTCATCTTTCTCAAATCACCCGTGTTTGATAGTCTATCGTGTGAAAAATGAAGGAACGAATTCGAGAAACAGGCTCAGAAGGAAAATCGACTTCTCTACTAACCCAAATGAGAAGACAGCCTGCTGGAAAATTGTTAAGTGAAACGTTAAATACGTTTATTTTGATACCAGATGCTAAAACGTTCAATGCTGATTGCCCTGCTACCGAAAGCAAGGATATACGAAGTATACAGTGAATAATTGGATCACGAAAACAATTGATCAAAATGTGGTAAAAGATTATGAGAGACAGTTTTGAGTAAAACCTTAGGAAAGACTGTATCATTCATACAACATGTGGTTTCCATTAGTGACTGATTATGTCATGCATTCTTCAGAGATTTATGAGGGACACAATGTATTATTCATTGAGACAGTACACCACAGCGATCGGACCAGAAAGGAGGATAAGCTAGAAAATGCAAGCATATTTTTTCTTCCTATTAGTCTAAACCTCAAAAAATTATCACTTTATACATGGTAAAGCGATGACGTGAGATATCTAGCTTCTTCGATTGCAAGTCACGCAGTTGCCTCAGATCTGACCGAGTCATTAAAGTTGGTGCTATAAAAATCATTACTGAACTTACTGGCCTTCAGATCAACGATGTATATCATGATGAATCAACCAGAACTCAGCGCACAAATCATTTGACGCAAAACAGCTTTCTGTTTTGGCATCAACCGAAATGGCATCCCTCTCCCCATTGAACGCACTATATGAACTTTTAGTTCAGTCTATTATTACTTTCTCTCTCTGGTGTACCAACTAACATTGTTTCACTTTCGCATTTGGTATGTAACGATAGACAAGGTCAGTGAGATCTAATGCGATCGGTTGGTTAAAACCGACACTCCGGTACCAACTCGGACATCCGATCACTGATAATAGTTAGCGATGGTTTTGATTAGTGGTTACAGGATTGACATAATGTGTACACTAGACATGGCACTTGTCCAACTTAAGACCCACTACGAATTGTACGCTGATAATTGCAAGGTTAGAACTTCATCAAAACACCATGCACTGATTTTACCGAGTTTGCCAACACGTCTACCCTATCATTTCCGTGTTTCGTATTTTCCTGACAATCAACCAGGCTCCAGTGGCTGGGCGGAATGCAGGTGAACATCCTCGTGTCCAACTTTGTGAATTATAATTAATACTTTTAAAATAACCACAAAACTGTCTTACCGTCACACCGGTATAGTTGGGACTAATTATTATGAGCTTTCTATGAAAACTTTTGGTTATTTCCTGCTTATTTCATACCATATGTAGGTAATAAGATTGATGACCACGGTTATCACTTTCACTCGTCAGCGGCCTCCTTGAGTTACTTTTCAACCGTATCCCTTCCGATACTGACTTAATTATTTACACGGAAAATGGGCACATTTTAAACTGAGGTTACGGCAAGTTCGTTTTGGCGAAAGGAATCTTCTCTTTTTCCTTATGTGGGATTACCGCGTTCGCTGATTCGCACGACATACCGCTTGCGAACCGATTAAAGCGGTTGATACTGGTTTGACAGGCGCCACTGAATTGTCATTCAATATCTGCAAAAGACTTGGCTGGAAACAATGTTCCAGTTCCGGAGAACGTTTTTCAACTCCATTCTTCAGCTTTGCTAAGTGATATTATTGTATCCGCATGAGAAATTGCTTTCCAGTTAAGGTTTGACGTGATCACTTGAACTGACTAATGCGCTTCGAAATCGTGGTGCACATTGGGTGTTGATACTTAAGCAGTTGGTGAATGTTTGAGCGGACTGGTTCAGACATCCTTATTCCCATTGAATTGAAAGTAACTGACCACTGCTCACGGCAAAACACGGGAAAAATGAAAATTTGATAACTATTTCCTGATTGTGAGGGTATAAATTACACACCTAATGGGATTTTCTCAGACATACGAATCCAGCATTATATCAGCAGACATGCACTCCTACACTCAGTTAAATAACTGGTTTAGCTCATGTCCATTATTGCTTTTCCGGAACGAATATTTCTGGTTCGTTTTTCCAGCATTCTGTAGGATTTATTTGATGAACTGGGGAGAAACTGTAAAATTTAAAACATTTTGCAGCTAAGGCACAATTTTAACCGTTCCATTTTCCTGCCTCCGAAGTACTACCTTATAGAAAATGCGGCATTCTTTTTTCTTGTCCTGAATGTTTTATTTATGAAAATATTTTTTCCCCACTACGTACTGCGAATATTCATCATACTTTACTCTTCCCAAGAGTATCTGGTAATTACTATGTTTAGTAACTAGGGTTTACGCTATAGTGGATAGATGGTTAACGGTTTAAATGTTCCCTTCGTTTGCTCTCGTCTATTATTATAAGTTAGTTTGAAAGAAAGTCGTTAACAGTATCAATGCAGTGTTCAAGCTCAGTTACGACAAAGCAAAGGTGAGTATAAACACGAGGACGGATAAACAAACTTTCTTATCATCAGAAGCTTGCAGTGACGCTTAAGTCGACAGTTTTTCCAAATTAAACCATAGAAATTAAACACATCGTAAGTCAATCATCCTTGATTTCATTCTCATTGACAGCGAATTCGCTAAAGAGCGTGAAAGGGTAGAAAAACGCCGCGCGTTCCTTAAACTTCGACGACAACAGCAAACGGAGAAGGAGTTCAATGGTTACATGGACTGGATACAGCGAGCCGGTAATCACATGGTTGAATCGACTTTTTCAAACTTTTGTGTTCTGACTCGCTAGCAGGCCGAAGACGATTTTTTCTTCGTTTTCTTCGTACACTTTAATTTTTATTCATTCTATCTGTCGAAAGCACCGAGGACACTAAAATGACTGATTAACTATGCGCCCAGCAAACTGATCATGCTGACAATATCAAAGCAGGTCCAGAACTAAATTCACTGCTGTGGTGCCGCTTTCATGGATCGTGTGACGAAACAAACTTGAGAGCTTTAGAGAAACCTCAGTTAAGTTTGTTCCAGAATGAAGCATACGAAAGGAAAATCCTTGCAAATAGTTCAGTTGCTACCTCTGAAGACAGTGATAACGTCTCAGGCGAGCGTAGTAAACCACATATCAGTTATCAGTTAAGTGACTTGAGTACCCCTACCTGGAACAATTAGTAACTGATCCAGAAACATCCAAGCACTTTTCCCCTTGGTTGTGCTTCACTGGTCCACGGGACAAGTGGTTTTTCATAACAACTCAGGGCCAGCACTACCCTACTTGTTTTGTCGATATAAATACAGAGTTTAAGGTAAATTTCGGTTTCTTTTGTTTTGAAGCGGATAGGGTGTCACCCTAGATTATTTAATTTCCTTGTAGAACAAAGTTTACCTTTCCACCCTACCATATTTATGTTTCTATCTCTCTAAGGCGGGTCAGCTTTTGTTGTATCACCTTCACCGACTGATTTCAGTCAGCCCATGAACTAGTGGTTTACTTCCGTATGTAAAGTAGACAAGAACCGTTCCGGGGACGACTGACTGCTGGAGCTGCATAAACTGTTTCCATATTTAAAGAATACGAATCACTGAATTGATAAGCACCTTGGTTTTGTAGTGAATATTACGAACTGATAGACTTACCAGGTGTTTTAGTTGCTTACTCAACTCTCATATTTTGGAGAGACTGTCATTTAAAAATTTTTTCCCTAAAGTCCTGCGTTCACTTCACAACACCGGTTATAAATGTCGTGCCACTTGAGTCTAGCCAGAGGGACAATCTGATCGTTCTAATTGGATTTACAGATATACTTAGCGCTCATTGTTTCGTGCATTGATAAATCGATTACTTTCAGTTCCATATAGGCAACAGATAGTTCTATTGCCCGATTTTTGTATGTCATCCTATTCCGATTCAGCTTTATTCCTTTTGCAATAATCATCGAAGGGAACCATGAAAACTATGGGTGAATAAATAAAAGTGAAGGTTGACTTCAACCGTGTGCCGTTATTCATTTCTTGCTTTGAGAAGTTCACTTTAGGTAAATGTCGCTTGACATAACGCACCATCAATAAATGATGAAAAAACGATTGAAAACATAATCGCATCCCTTCATAGCAAATGCAGTCGATCAGAGCAACAAAATACTTTACCGAATTTCTATATAGCAAATTCTAAAAAGTTCAGTCTAAATCCATTCTTATTCTCTGGATCAATTTTACACCAACGTATAACGTAGGTAAAGTGTACACACCTGTTCATCAGATATATGCTGACAAATTTTGACGCAATACCATTGCGAATTTTGAAGCCAAGTCAAGCGTATGTTTTGCAAAAGCATTTATTCAAAGGATATTTATCCGTGACAAAATACTCATAAGAATTGTGGTTAAACTTTAGCTGGAATTGAGTGACGTTAAATGTGTTTAAAACAAAATTAAAAATGTAACCTGTGTGATCATTCTACACGAAATTTTATCTCGTTCAACTTGGCCTGAATGATGGACTCCACGAAGAATAAACTCTTTGTTTTATAATCGGGGAGATTCGTTTAAGATTTGGGGCAAAACAGAGATTAGCCAGGCTCCAAATTTAGCCCAACCTGTTCAAAATTACCGCAAACGAAAAGATTTTGTTGTTCTTTTCCGGGTTTCCGTTGGCATCTTATTACTGACATATGGTTATCAGCCTAGTTACCGACCGGTTGTGGTCAATCTGTCTTCATAATTGGTTTTCAGCTATTCTGTCTCGAGTTCGAAACCCCACTCCGCCGCTCGAGACTTACCCCTATTTTAAACCTCTAATTGTCCGCAACCGTCTTCCTGAAATAGCCTAGTATCACTGAATAAAAAAGAAAGCAAATAAAATCAAAAAGGAGACTTGGAACACGCTCTGCTATGAAACCGAATGAAGGGCTGACTGACTGACTGATTGATTGATTGATTACTGAAACAATATTTCCCTACTGCAGTAAACTGGGACATACTATTAAGCAAGTTTTCGTCATATGATTCCATGATATGTTCCATTCCGAGTGCATTCTTTTCCAGAGGAAGTGATCCTGGCTGAGGACACAACGACAGCAGAGGAAAGATTACGAATCATTTCAGGTATGTGTGGATAACCATAGGATTATACATTTTCTCGAAAGATGGTGTTCAGATTGGTAAAAAATCAAGCTGTTTTAATGTCATTGCCCTTGTTTTTGCAGAAACTAGTTAAGTTAAACTTCAGCAAATTCCATTATCATGGAAGAAAACAACATTTTGCGATGATTGAGACAGACTGAGTTGCAAATTTGGAAAAACAGCTGTGATTTGCTACGTGTATTCCGAAAGCTGTTTGCTTTTTTAGAACGGACTTGTGAATTGCCTTATAAGGTACTGAAAAAGCATTCCTTCTATTACTAAGAATTTGTCCTGTCGTCTACTGTAACTAACAGTAAAGGAAGGTACAGCAAGCTTACTCGTAAATTGTTCCGCTAAATAGTAAAAAACAGTTTAGAACTTCTTACTCAAGGTACAACTTCAACCATAGGAACACCACCTTTTAAGACTTAATCTTACATAAAACATATTCTAAAATGTCTGCCTTGTTTCGGTAGATCATTCTTATGAGCTATAAAATTATTTTATTTATATAACCGAAGGCAATAAATGATGACTCTATCCGTATTCCAGCTCGTCGTCGGGCAGAGAAACAGCGGCTGAAGCAACACGGAAAAGAATCGGGCCAGACTGACATGGCCCCAGATGATGTTGAATTTTTTGAAGAATCCAAAGGTCAGTTTCGCATAACTGTGTTGCTTGCCTTACCTAGCCATTAGCAACGTTCTTCTTGAACGTCAACGATTAACCACTGCTAGTCTATGACACTCAATTGAGTTCACACCGTAGCGATACGAGCAACCGCATTCTGATTCCGTCTTCTTCTCCTAAGAAGACAAATAGTTTGGGTGGAAAGCCGATGTCTTTTGTAGTAAATCTATCTGTATTTAGACTAAAACCATGGAACTAAACAACTGCGGGTTTTCTAGAAGTAAAACAAAGCAGACATTTCATACACAGAAACTGGCTAATGTTAGTCAACACAGATTTTCGAGGTACAGTCAAACATACAATAGAACTTGGTTATTTGTGCAGTTTTCTCTTGGGTGCGTTCCTTCCAGCGGCACTACACATAACAAGACTAAATATTTGCTTTATGCGAACCGTTAATTTATCCGGTAGTGTGCATGCGAACGCGTCAAAAGTTGTCTATTTCGTTTTTTAATTCAAAGGTTTCCCGTTACGTCCATCACTATTTTTCGTTTCAAGTAGTTTTAACCGCTATTCTCCAACCACGTAATATTATTTGATGTGTCTTATTTTTATTCGCGTACACGACACGTGATCCAAATACTGGTGTGTATTAAAGGATGCAGTTTTGTAGAAATCACAATTAGCAACAGCACCCACAGGTTGCATTGGCCAAAGCTAATTAGAAAAACCTGGTCAGAAACTGTGAATATGACGTATTCTTATTACCGGAATCCTGATCCTTCTTGAGAGTAAAAGAGAACTGAATGATGTTGCTGATATATCTCACAAAAACTGTTGATCATCGTCGTCACCATCCGGATAATTATCATTATCATCATCATTATCACCATCACCAACATTATCCTTCATATCTAGAGACGGTGGCAATTTTGAAGCATGCGAAGAGTTACTCCGTATATAGTTCAAGCTTCATGAATTAATCAAGGTGTATGAAGCCATCAGGCAATGATACTAATTTACTCGAAATTTCCTCTTACATACGCTGATTCTACGCTGGGCTGTCGATTGTTGAATGCGTGTGACCTTGGTTACCAGGGTAAAAGACTCTGAGCAACTTAAGATAACAATTAGCAAGGTATGGAAATAAAATGAAGTTGCTCAACAGGACCACAAATTAACCCAGATTATATTTAGATAGGATTACTATCCGAATATTTGAAAGGGGCCTTTTCTGGCCAATATATTTTTGATAGTTTTACCTAGATTATAATATTAGTAAAAACAATTCTAATATCTGGGAGATTTCACGATAGATGTGGCTTAAAAATGCTCCTTAACGATAACCGCCTAATTGAATGAAAAAAGAAACTCCAGTTTGCACCTATACGAACGTTAGCATCAAGGTCATTCAAGCTCGCTTCCTTGATCGGTGGTGTTATTATCCGGATAACGATGACAAAGTCCACTGAGGCTCATCTTTGTCGGCACCTTCCTAAACAGGATCGAAGTATAATTTCAGAGACCTATAATTTGGAATTCTTTTGTTGTATCTTGTTCAGTGTTTTAACGTGTATAGGAGCACTTATTATCGGGTAAACCATTAAAAAAATCACCCCAAATTCACATTTGAGAGGTAGAAGACCTGGAAAATTGAATGAAGGGGGGGGGGGGATCTAATGTGCATCACGATCAACGAACAGTGCCGGAATTCCCGGTTCTCAGTTCGACGCGGGAATATTCCCGGGATTTTTCACACCCTTTTGGACATAAGGCATTGAAATTTTTCACTGCGGCTAACATCACTTGATATGAAGCCCGCTTTGCATGCCCAAGAAATAAGGGCACAAGCTGGTTTCATCGGGGGATTCGAATCACGAGGCCTGTCGTTTAGGCAATGAGTTTATTTCTCGTATGAGTGGTTGGTATATAGTGAGCTGTGGAAGGCTCAGAAAAATGGCATTTAGTATAGGAATTTCCCCGAAAAGTCATCCCGCCAAATTATATATGTCATAACTGCCAGTAATATTATTTTGGATCGGAATAAAATATGGTTAGCTTAGCCGATTACCTTCAATTAAAGATTTTCAATTTTGGATAAATCTTCACTTTTCTGATTGAAAAGGTCCCGGAATTCAATGAAACTAAGTCGTCTGGGTAGGTGATAGTTCTTGAGAATAAAACTTCATGCTTTGTTCCACGAAAGGCTTGTATATAAAGTCGTAAAATGATTTCTCTGCTAACTATTCACTGTAAGACTTGTAAATATATGTGCACCTTCAAGGTCCAGTTCATCCAATTACCCTTCAATACAGTAGATTTAAAAGTAGTCGTTAAAGCTTATCTGCTCGGAAGACAGTAGTCGATGGGCTATCGACACACTAACCATTGAAGTCAAAATCACAACATGTGATGTAGGAAAACAGTAAATTATTTCACCATCTACACGGTCGACTCTATGCTGACTAGACTGTAAGAATAATAGCAGACCAAATATCTAATACCCTGTAAGAACATTGTTTTACGAATAACCTTTGGGTTAATTCAGTGTAAAAACCAGTGTAAAACCAGTCTTGAAAAAGATTACCCGTGGTGACCGGAACGTCAACAACCTACCAACAATTTCGACTACGCTGTGTTATTAAACAATTAGTTTTTACCATAAAATCGTTTTTCGTTTCTCCCACAGAGTCTGTTTTTCTTTCATATTTGTAGTCCTTTGGTAGCAATAAAAAATGTGATTTGGCCCGGATTTTGAGCGTAACTATTCACCACATATAAACAGATCGCACGTACTTGTCACTAGAATCTACCAATTCATGCTAGTTTTTTCATATATAATTATATGGTTCAGCTGTAGTGCTGCAGTGTACGAGCACTAAATGTGCTTCTCAAACACCCGTATGCATTATTTTCCACAATACTGGTACAAAAATAATGACACGAAATAACTGCTATGACGTGATCCACTATTCTCCTTGTCGCCAACGGTCGCATATTGATTCTCCGTATGTGAACATGATCACTTTTGTCCTTCCTGAATTGGTTACTGGACTTTTAATGCCCAGGGTCTGAAAGACAAAACTATTGAATGCGACCAGTGGACAAAATAGACCCAAAGTGAACAAGGAGTTGTAAACCTAATTTCCGTTTGCTCCTCTTATGCTGATCGTATTCAAAACAAAAAACAACCGATGGCATTGTCATCATCATTTTCCCTCCACGGATTTGAAAACTTGATGAGCAATGCAAATAAATGCGAATAAAAACCATCTGCAGATGTAAAACCTAAAGTGACAGGAAAACTCGAAGCTTTCTGAAAACTACTTTATCATCTTCCTCTCCCACCGGGGAAACGTAATTCGGAAAACAATTCTAGCAGAAGTGTGTGTTTGTGTGAATTGTCTAACGTTGATCTAGGTAAAAGGTGCTCCAGGATTTGAGGTCATGGCGTGTCTTTCTGAACAGCTGTCTGGCTTCTAAACGCCTCTGGTATCGATGGAGAACAAGATAAGGACCCCATTTGGCTAGTTCTCAGCCGAAACTTGACGAAAGTAATGTGTTGTACAAATTCCTTAAACCGTTGCGAACTAACCCGGATAGCGTGGTAGTGGTCGACAGGCAGTCGTTTATCCCGGAGTCGGAATCCTCGTGGACATGCGCTACAGCTGTTGATTACTAACAAGAACAAAACAATCGTAAGGTGCTTTCACGGTTCTCAATGTTGAGTCCGGCTTTCAAACTATATGAATAATCATATTATAGAACTGAATAGCTGTTTCGGACTAACCGTATGTCTAGAGCGGTTCACTTTGTTGTGCAGTCTTCAGGGTAGATGGTGTTGGGATTTGTGGAGTGTCTGTGACCCTCCTCTAAGTCCACACAAATTTTGTGTGCAAAGAAAGCCAGACACCCTCCCACGACCGTCCTTATTGTTGTAATAGAATGGAACTGCAAACTCTCACTTTAGTTAGGTCCATCTTTTTAACACAGAATGATTAACAAGAATGATCTACTTGCCATTCATCTCCCTACTGTGAACTTTCCCGGGGTTTCGAAGTCCCACCGAAGGTCTGGGCATTTCGAATATACCTCGAATCGTGAGTAAACCTACCTTTGTTCATTTAGAGCATGCAAAACTGACGGCCAAGCGTGACCCAGTAATTAGTGTCAAATTGTATTTCATACTCTTGGATCAGCTCTAAGGAAGCTAAGATGCCTGAACTATCTCCTAAAGATCGGAAGGTATTCACCTAATAATATGAGTTAGAGATTTATTGTTTGTTTTATAATATGGTTTATCAAGCAATGTCAAAGCTCAACTTGCCATTAAAATCATGAGATTATTCATTCCCGTTGGGAATCAGCAGTACATATTCCCCAAAACCCTAGTGGGACTCCAGCTCAGGGGTAGATAATCGTAAGTCTCTCATCATGTATCGATTGCTGGGCAAGCAGCTGGTTGTTACTGTACCAAATTCAGAGGTGGCATGGGTGGTATGAAGTGGTGCTAATGTTCAAGTAAACGTTGGCCTTTGGCCCGCATACCTTGGTGGTAAGGTGTTTGATTCAAAATCGTTCACCATGATGTCGATGGAAGTGTACTGATGATAATAACCATTAATACTCCTGATTTGAACAGCTAAACGGCAGTTTCATATTTTCCAGTTATGAGTAAAGCGTTGATACGGCATGATAATTTATATCAAATATCCATTTATTACCAAGAGGACAAAATCTATTTGGTAGTTCGACTGACTCCCAAAGAGAATGCTCCATGCATCAAGTCAGCATTTATTAGACAAGGCTTGCACTGCTCTTCGCTTTAGAGATATTATGAACAATAATCAACAAGTCGTCAGTATGAAATTCCGCTATGAGCAGCATCTCAGAAGTCGCATCGTACATGGAAGATAAGACTCTAAATCTCTCTGATATGAAGCTTATAAAAAGAAAATCACTGGTCTCATAACAAACCTAAATCACAGTTTTGATTTTGCTGTTTGAAAAACATTTATGACAACAATCTTGAGTTTGATAACGAAGGTTTTCAAGTATTTGGCTAAAGCTTAAGAACTATAAATCGACGTGAGTCCTGTCACCTAGTGTAGAGTTTATCAAAGAACTGTATAGTTTCATGTTGAGCCTATATGCGACCAGTTAAATATTTCTCACAAAACAATATGACCGTTCTGAATCTCTGCGGACCTCAAGAAAGTGGAACAGTTGCTTGGTTGGTGACCTGATGAGGACATTCGTGGAAAGTAAACAAAACTGACAGACTGAGAAGAACTGCCATCCGGAAATATAAGTCAGCCGTACAATCTGCCTCTCATAAGTAACCTTTTTCTGTTATTCGCCTGCACCAGCGATCCGGATGAAAGTGAATCACATAGCCTTTTCCGTTTCCTTTTTATTGTGCTCGGGAAAATCGTTTATGATCTGCAATCAATTACATGAACGCTACTCTTTCACCTGCTCCCAATTCACTGTCGTTATGATTACTGCAGCCCCTCAGCAGCACCATTCAGTTCGTGCCCGGGCTTCCCAACACAACCCCTCCCCCCCCCCCCCACGCTTCAATAACCCACTAAGGTCACTCACAGGTTGACCTGATGACTTGATCAAGAAAGCCCCGTTTGAATGGCTCCAGGTTTGCCCATTTATCGATTATTCTGCTTTGTAGACTCAGTGAAAGTGGCTATTCGGGCCAAATGACTGTTCGGGTAAAATCTACTTACAAACATAACTGTCGATTACACTACAAACTCGTAACACTGAAAGTAGCAGAGATATTTTTGCATGCTTCCCTGGTAAAATTGATTCAAATACGGATGTCCTAACAGCAAAGCCGAAGATAATTTACGAGAGCAAAGCGATGAGATCATTAAGAAAGACGTGGATGCGTCAGTGTGTATCTGCGTGGTTTCACGCTTATACGCGTGTACGCTAGGGCTTATGCATGTCTCTCTCGTAAACTCAACGAAAACGTAGGAGAGCTACTCACTTATACGAGTTCCGATCAACGGATTCACATAGATAAATCTCGATCAATTTTGTCCGTAGTAGATATTTTGACTAACACCTTATTCACGTCGATCAAAAAGGTATGAAAATATCGGATATTGGGTGAAAAAAGGCCAATAAAGGGGTAGATGAGAAATGTACGCCAAAAATAATACCGTTATTTCAAAATTTGTCTGAATATCGACAATTTCAGAGTTCCAACCAGTGGTTGTCACTAGACAGATCTGTCCTCTTACAGTGTATCCGATTCTTCTTATGGCCACATTCCACCAAACTGCTGGTGATATTTACGCTCCACCTAATTTCACATTGAAGATCACGGCTAGTTCACGTGTACCCACTCATCCATTTCATTTTCTTTTTTATCGTTTGCCAACGCCAAATCACCGACGCGATTTTTCCGCCTTATAAGGCCATTTGTTTCCGTCCTCCTCTCACGGCATTCTGACTGTCGCACCACCAAATTATAGTTCATTCCCCGAGTTGCCTGTCCATAAAAATGTGCTTCGTGGCTCTAGGCTTCAACTTCAGTTATGACCTTGACAGTCGTAAGAAAGATTATCTTTCATCGACGCTGCTATGCGGTATTTTTCGAACTTAAGTATGACACCGTTATTTTAAGATAACCACGGCGATATTGTAAGCTAAAAGGGAAGCCAAAAAGTACTCAGTTTTACTAAAGTAACTACTTTCTCCCGCAGAAAAGGATATCTAGATGAATTTTGCAACTACCAACGATATAAAATAATTTACAAAGGACGAAAGAAGAAAAATTATAACACGCAGGCTTTTTATTCATCCCTGACGAATGTTAATTTGAAGTTTTTTTAATATACGAGTGGTACGGCTTTCAGTGTATGAAAACAGGTTGAACTCATTTGTAAGTTCACGTGATCCTTCGGGAGGCTCCATGATTATCTCAGAATGTTGCTAAATGGTCCATAAAATCAGTTCCGAATTCCTTGCAACTGTGAAAACAGAAAGAAAATCTTTGGTTTCTTTTATTCCGAAATTCTTGGTCCGAATGCTTGTCTGCTGTCCTGATCCAAGTTACTGTAGTAAATCTGTGCTTTCAGCTATCGGCACTACAGGCAGTCAGTGAGCCTGCATTTATGGTGATGCATCGTCATGCAGCAATGTGTGAGCGAAAATGTTCGTCACAAAAAGCTTCTTCACTTTTGCTTTAATTTAACAATCATCCATGTCTCACACAAAATGCACCGTATGGGTTACTTTCAGACCAGCTTGATGCATCTTTAAAAAGCGAGTTTTGGTTCACAGTGAAAATGAAAACAAATGGATGACACATTGCACGTCGTGTCTTCCATCTGTGTATGAGCAAGGTGAACAGAACCTAGACTTTTGGATTTCATATGAGTTGTCAAACAGTTATTGACTGTAATTTATTTCCCGACGGCTTTCTTGATTTATGCTAATCCATCTAAAATGATGTACGGAACTAAAGGAAATAAATATTTACAGAATGTAAAAAGAAGTCCAATTGATGATTTATTCGTACATTGACAAGAACCAGTGATTGTAATTCCAGTCGACTGTTTTGCCACAACTGTTGATGGGTGTGAATATTTGGAAAATGTTTTCTGTTAGCCCCTTTCAGTTCGTCTACTACCTTTAAGTTTTGGACTCTAGTGAACCCGGAATGGATGCTGTACAATGAGTCAAATTATTGGGACGATTTTAAGTCAAGGTATTCACACAGAATGAAAGTCATGCACAATTATCTGCAGAGAATAGGTGTGTGGTAGATACTTTTTAATGAAAAAGGTTGTCGGAGAAACGAGGCCAACGTAATCACAGAAGAATAATAATTTTAATTTTTAACCGTCAAAGTAACGCATCTAGACACCTGACCATCAAGGCTTTATTGACCGTCTTAACCTCTGACTAGAATCTAGCAAGAAAAGAACACTACCTAATTTTAACTCCCAGTGATGTCGCTATATCTTCATGTGAATCCCACTTAACATAAGGTGAAGTCAACGAAACTGTTTCTGTTGGAACACAGATACATTACCATGGCAGAAGTTGAGTATTGTACATGCCCACAAAACTCATTCTGCCCGTCTATACCATTGTTCACAGATTAACTGAATTCTGTTTGCCAAATGCCACGGTCTATGCTATTGTTTTTGGGCGTTGGACAGAGGGGCCGAGTCAAGGATACAATCACTTTGATAGAGAAGAAATATATACCAATCACAAGCGGGACTAAAAGATTCCACAAAGGTTTCTCCAAGGAGTTTGTGTTCGCAAATGCCAACGATAATCCCCGTGGAAAGCGAAACGGTTTAGCAGTGTTCCTCCGAAATTCTCACTAGTAACAAATTTCTGGATTTAGGGAAAGCCCTCAAGTGTTTGAGCTCGAACATATTTTTACTTGCTAAAAGCTTTCTTCTCACAACAAATATACAATCCACTTTCCACAAACACGATCAGAAATCTGTGAAACCAGCAATTTACTCTTTATATATCTTTTGTTCAACGTTTGCCAGTTGTCGAACTTAAAGGATGGTTATTCGTTGCTGTGAATTTTTATTTTCTTTCGGTTATACCCAGACAAAAACTTTTTTAGCGAGAAGAAGAAACATTTTTTTGATAGATCATTTCAAATGTTTACGTAAATTGTACCATATAGCCGAGCGAAGATATGTGGCTACAAGATGTAGTGTATGACTATGCTTGCACTTAGTCCAGCCCTTCGACAGCAACTTGGAAACGTATGCTTTCTTCTTGGAAAGATCTTTTGTCATAGACTTAAAGTTCTATGTCCCAAGTGAGCCCAGTAAACTGGTAAAAAACAAAGTTTTCTAGACTTATGAAGCAAACCATCCTCCAACATTTTAATTACCAATGGACTGATATTATCCAAGCCTGCGACAAGGAAGGCAGCCGGGAAGAATCTCCAAGAGACAGAGGCGAGTAGAGTTCGTGTATTTTCAGGATTCTATTAACCTTAAAGAAAACCTTTTGGAACACCGACATTATCCTATCCACTTACGTGCGCCTTATAGTTATGATTTATTTATTTGTTATTGCCAGTTTATTATTTCGTTAACAAGTAATTTCTCCTTCAAAGGATTTCCGTCTAGGTATCACCGAAAGGAAATAAAAATTCACAGCAAAGAACAACTATCCTTCAGGTTCGACAACTGACAAAAACGTTTAACAAAAGGTGTAAAAAGAGTTAATCGCTTGTTTCACAGATTTCTGATCGTGTTCTCGAAGATCGTCCTGGTAATAGAAAAGCATAGATTGTTGTCTGTCGCTTACACTGAAGGGAACTGTTACACTGTTAAGAAACGTGTGGAAAGCGGATTGTATATTCTTCGTGAGAGGAAAGCTTTTATGAGTTGCGATGGCTGTTAAGTAAAATAGCGAATTCTAAATTTCAATCCATTATGCAGTTTGATTTGAAAATATTCCAGAGAATATAATCTTTTAGGATAACTTTTTCGAAAAGAAATTGATTAGAACGAAATTCACGAACAGGACTGAACTAATCTGTGCGTATATTTTGATTGCCTAATGTGGTAAAATTTCGCTTTTAAGATTCCCCTGTGACTTTTTCGTTTTGGCCCGAGTTTTCAATGAATGGTTTTCCTTTCAAATTGAATCATTTTTTAATCCTATGCTGTATCATAGCGATTAACCGTAATTTTCGGTCCACTTTGTGTTTGCTAGACAAAAGTCAACAACCACAATGTCTTCATGGTACTAGGTATGTCCGCTAAAAATTTCAGTGAAGCAGAAATGTTGGACCTTTTTAAAAGGTTTTTTAACATACTTCTTAAGGTCTCATCGATTTTACTGTGACCTATTTTCCACGTGAAAATGAGAAGCAAACGGGTTCATATTTTCCCCGGAGCAATGCCCAACACTCATCTTTGTCATAGGTCATAACTGTCAAAAGTTAATGAGTGATCTAAAATTGTTCGATGTATTGAATTGAGTTCCCCCTCTTCAGCGTTGTTAACCACACTTAGTATTTTGTTTGGCTGACTGTCCTTTCGATTTCACCTTTCACGCACAAATCTCTGGTCATACGATCAACCCTACACTCAGAAGTACCAGACACGAGGGTCGCTCTTGTTCGAGCTCATCAGTGGTGCATATCCTTCACCGAATCCAGCATCTCAACCCGGGCCTTTTCACCTCGAAGGTGTGTGTGTTATCACTGCGGGAGATGGGTGGTGCTTAATTTCCAGAAAGGAAATTTCAGTTTGCCCTGAAGGGAGCTACAATGTCTAGGTTTGCTGGGTGCACCACGCTGATCTTTAGAATTGCTTTCGCGATTATCCATACAACTGAATTTTCTTTGTAACTCAATGGGAATAACTGAGGTCCGATTGTAAGAGTCGAGCAGTTTGAATTTTCCAAGTGTGACGTTACCCTATGCTCTATCACAAATAGTAGCACAGTATACATGATTATTCACCAAAAAACCACCCACAAGAACATCTTATACAAACAAAACACCAATTGTAAAGAAAACAATAGATAATCTTATAAGTCTTTCGCACAGACATCAGTTACGGAAAATTATGACCTCATTCGAGGGAGAGTATCGCCCTAGTAATTCTTAACGTTTTTTGCATAAATGGATACGGCTTCTTGAAATATAATCACTTTTAGCCGACGTGAATCCTGCAATGCATGGCCAATAAAAGGTTACCCGTGTACACTCCATCCGAGAATTTCTATCCTGAATTCTATCATTTTCGCCTCAGACGCATGAATTTGACGAGCATTTATTGTATGATTATCCTTGGGAGGCTCAGAAAAAGGTTAGCACCGGAAGGCTATTACCCCAAAAATATATCACGCCCAGCGGCAACATCTCGTATCGACCATGATTATTGGTTTCGGTAGGAATAAAATATAGGTTGATTCGTTGGTGGACCTCAAGCCGTGACCGCTGGGAAATTTCTCACTGGCATGACTGAATTTTATTCCAAAATCACCGAATAGATGTCCACTGGGAACTGAAAGGTTTTCTAGGATAAGGCTGGTTGCCACTTGTCAAGAAATGTGTTTAAAATATCTAACTCAAGAATATTTAACTGTTTTTTATTTCCGCTCAGAGTTATGAAACTATACACAACCCATAGGTTTTTTCCGTGTCCCAGCTACCAAACAGTACAGATCCAAGCAATATGGAAAAGCTGGTCTCTGTTCTGCGGAGAAAAATAACGGTACGAAATTAGACATTGTTGGAAATTGTAGTCAAAGGGGGAACCTGTGACAAAGAGTAAGGGAACAAATGATTTTACGACTAACTGTGTTAACCGTGAAGGCGAAGTGACCGACGTAACGGTCCAGACGGTTTGGTTAGTACTACGTATAGACTTTCGGCCTGCCTTATTGTCTGCGCTAACTCGCCGTAAATAAGTTGTGTTTCACTTCTTCTCTCAAGCCCGTATATTTTTATGGTTGAGGCCGATCGGATGTGTAAAATATAGGGTTTCACCCTAATTTCGGGCTATTGTCTCGCCGGATAAGAACAAACCATAAAGGCTACTGCTCTACAGAAACTCTTTGTTATTCACCGCTTATTGACCATTTAAACTTGAATAATTTTGCTTCGACGACTTCACGCATGGGAATAAAAATAATCATAGGATGTCTTCAGGTAGCAGTTTTCGATTATGCCTGTAAACATTCTTAAATGAACCAGGCATGGAAAATAGTTGTCATTCATAATGATACCAGCAAACGAGTTTTTATACCGTTATTTTTTGCAGTCATCACCGACATTCTCAAGAAGTTTTTTCTTGTTTGCCAATTATGTTTTTCATTCAAACCAGCCACAATTCGGTACATTGAAGTAGAGTCATTTGTTAGTTGTGAGTAGAAACTGAAATTAAAGAAGAGTGGATGGCCAAAAGAACGGAAAATCTACTGGTTAGATATTATATATATGGGACAAATGATTGAAAGAGGCAACCCCAAGAATTCCATTCACCACCCGCGGGACCTTGTCCGGGTGTTAAACTTTGTGTTGGTTTGATATTTGATCTGAACACACTGGATTTTGGCTATTCATGAACGAAATCACTTAGTCGAAATGAATCATAGAATCAACAACTATTTTCAGCACATTGGTTTTCCGTAAACAAACTGTAAAATAATTCCAAAACATGACTTTGATAATCTGAGACTGACTGCTATGGTATTCGGGCCTTAGAAACACAAGATCCAATTCAAATAACCCGGAAATTTTTCTTTGAGTTCAGATTTATTGTAGATGCTTCATCGTCCCTGTCTCAGTATGTAAGACTCCAGCGTATAATAACATACATGACAGAAATTCGTTCTAACAACTTTTACTATTCCGATATCTGGTTGGATTTAGGTGCTCCCTGGAAAACCAGATCGCAACAGACATTCACAGAAAAACCTAACTTGAGACAAACAAAAATCGGTCTCTTCCTTTTCTCGGATGGGTAACTTTCGCGAGAAGCTACCCAAACTCGTGTTGCCCCCTGTTTGCATGTGTATATCTACCTGTTTTTGTGTGTCCACTTGTTCGTTTGTTACGAACGAACCACCCACGGTCGTGTAAATTCCTGATAAATATGACTAGTTATTTCGTTTTCTCTCTCCACGTTCGTCCAAGCCGGCCTACTCGCCTAACATAATGCGTCCATTTCCGGGGGATTGACCAGAAAGACTAAGGAGTACTTGCAACACAAAACTCATATACACATGAAAGGGGCAGAAGAATAAACTGATATCCTCCGAACTACACCCGGAGTGAAGTGCTTAATGAATAGATCGGACTGTTTCACACCTAATAAGCATTTCAGAGTTATTCACTATCTGATGTGTATTCCGTTTCGTGCTTTCATGATTTATGTTTGAATTCGTAGTCCGGAAATTTTTCCGTAGAAATACAGCGCTTTCCCGAGCCATAAAAATTGGCTTTATCTCCTGCAATTCTTACTCCACGACAAAGCAGAATAATTAAATTAGTTTATATGAATTCGAGTAGAAATACTGCACAAGCTTACAGTGTAATATTCACAGTATATACCATCGTTTCGTAGTATTTATTTGACAGAATTGACTAGGCCTGATGTTTAAAGCTGTGCATTCTAGTGACTCTAAATTTCACTGAACTGAGCGCACTAAGAAAAGTCAGAACTCGCTGCCATAGGAGCTGACTTACTCGACCCCGGTCATTGATATCTACGAATCCGTGTCGTGCCCAGGATTGGCCCAGTCACATGAAACCAGGAATCGTGTAGTAAGATCGTTCCAGTCACCTGTAGATTGACCAGCACATTGCCCACCAATCGGGCCAAGCCTTATTTCACTTAGAATTGGAAGTGAGGCAAATAAATTTGACAGAATGCATTCTGGCCATTCTTATTTTAGCAGTTCAGGGTACGCGTAGTTCCAGGCACATGCTATTGCAATACGTACAATATTTCGGGTTGGTCTATGCTTCACTATTTCACAGGCAAAATGTTAGGGAAATACCACTAAGTTCGCCCCGCGGTTATGAGGTTCTGACTCACTCTTATTTAAACGTAATTTTATACACCCCACCGAAGAATGATACTTAATGGATGCAAACCTTCACACATCATGAGCAACTGACTGTGACCACCTCTGCTTGAACCCGGTATTTGAAACCGTGAAATTGTTTTTGGGCAATTCAAAGTTGAAGGCTGACTGAGGATACCTTCTTCGACGCTGCTTTTGATAAACCGAGTTCAGGGACCATACGCAAACCAAAAGAAGGGTTTTACACATTCCGGGTTGTCCTGTTAGATAATTGCAGCCTGGTTTTCTCGAACAATGCACGGAAAAAATTTCGCGCTAGCTGAATAGAAGCTTGAGAAATGTGTACGATCCACAATAGCTTGTCATATTTAGATCTTTAAAAACGATCTTGGGGATACAGATCAGTTGTCTTTGGTTGTCAGTCATCACGATGATGACGCGTATATTGATGTGAAAAATGTGATGTGAAACATGCTCACTAGTAGGGACATTTCACAACACGGCTCAGTTTTGGGTCTACAATATCGTGTGGTCTCTCAAAATCCGATTGTACGAGTGTGATTTCTTGTTAATGATGATTTCCATCGCCCACGTAAACGTCTTTATGAAATATGAAAGAAGAAAGACGGGTCCTGGGTGACCAATCTTAATGAAATCATCCACAGACAAGTAAATGCAGCAGTTCAATCAACTTGCTGAGGTATAATCGCATATCGGTGGTAAATGTGTGATTCACATTCATTTGAAAATTATAGAATGCTGTGACTATTGTTTAGGTTGCAAACCTGTCATCGCAAATGATGCGTTGAATAGGGGTTCTGACCTAAGCTGTGATACTGACAACTCGAGGAGAATTGCATTTTAACTGTTACTTATAAAGGAATCGTGACTTAGCACATTTTTTCGTCTGATTCTATATTTAACAATCTTGTTCTGACTGTTTTCCCGTTTCTTCCGTTTTTAATCTTCGCTTTGTGATTTTCAGGTAACTATATTACATCATTTTATTCACTTAGTTGTTTAGTCTATTCTTTTACTCTTGAATGGACCGTATGGTATCCAATTAAACGTTTATGGATTTTACTGAAGTGCTTCAGGCTTCTGAGAACCCTTTGGATTACTTTTTTGTGTCTATCTGATCTAATGTTTAAAGTCCATCTAGAAAGAGACTACGTATTTTTTGACACTGCTGATCAGTTACTGAGAACATTGAGTCATTTCTTCTTCTAGTTTACACCAACGACTTATTCGTAACAATAACATTATTTACAGCCAACACCTTGCCCGAATTGGATTATCAACTTGTCTATCAGCAGTTCGCATGATTTGCCCGTATATTTTCGGAGTGAACGCACTGAATCCCTAAATTTTACTCACTTGCAAAGTCCGTCTTGTAATTTTATGATTTGCGCGTAACATCCACTAATCCCAATGACGTTCTGCTAATTCATACGATTTTCTCTTGTTCCTACCTTTCCGTATGCATGCTTAATTAATCTGCGGTTCCACTGAGGTAGCGCAGTGAATTTCTCTTCATATTACCCCGCTTTGCAAAAGATAAGGTGACATTCTCCAATAGAAGTTCTTAAATATTTGCATTATTGGGCCTGATAAGAGAGGCGTCTTCACTGGTGGTGGTCACACGGTTATGATCGTGGGCTTTAAGCCTTCCCGTCATGGGTACGAATCCTCACACCACAGCCCGTCACTTTCTCCAAGTGGCAGCCTTTATTTGTTCATGACCCCTATTTTATCCGGAATTCAGTAAGAAGAAGGAAGGTGCACTTGTAAGGGTAAACGTGTATTCCGAAGGAACGTACGGTAAGCGCCAGCACAAGCAAACAACTGGAAACGCAAAAACGTGTGCAACTGCGTGAGTCAGCGATGTATGCGATCGAATGGGCAAGGCAACTGTGCGGTCGGCTTAAGCTGTGCTAGGTCGCGCAACACGTGATACGATCTGATTGGACATGACAAACGTCAACTGTGTACGTGTGTGCATGCATGTGTGACTCGCTGTGGCAGCAGCCAGCCATCAGTCAACAGACAGTCAATAACGGTGCGTGCGAATGAAATTGTCTGATCGTGTACGTGACTACTTGGACCGACACAACACCCCCTTCTTGAAATATTGAACCCTTATTGCGTAATAAGAAGTAAATGAGAAGATAAGATTATATAAATCACGGTCAGTTGTAACGGAATCACTTATAACTCATGAAACAAAACGGTTTTCAATGAATATCCTTCCAATTTTAATTGACGGAGGTCTGCTTAGTGGTCTGGTGCCGGTACACACTCGTCATTGTCAGAATTTGCCGCGAAGAAAATCATATTTGAGTGTGCCGACGTCGTTAGTAAATAGTGTCATGAATATAGTTGCAGTGGATGGGAACCACACCACGCGGTTCAGAAATCAAGCATTACATTTAAGTCAAAATATATACAGAAGATACTATTGTTTGGCGATATAAACTGTGCTGGATAGCGTCAATCAGAGGATCATTGCCAGCGTTGTTGGCATTTGTTCGACCGAACTGGGGTTTTCCCGGATGTATTGTACAGGCTGTACATCACTTGCATCATTTGACAATGATGAGTAAATCGCTGAAAAGCCATTCTGCATAAGGGTGCAATCCTTGTACTCGAGTGACACAGATGTGCGCACGTAAAATAAACAGAATAGCCTAATAAATACATCGAACTCCAGGGAACCATTATTGAACGTTTCATCTACTCAGGTGTCCTACATTACTAGAATAAGTTCAATTTGCGTGATTCATTTACTCCACTCTTTCCCGGAAATACTTTTTATTTTGCAAAAACTGAGAAGTGCTGGCTTTCTCGAACATCTCATAAATAGCTACATTTCATTGTCATTTTATTCTAGCCTTCTAAATCGCAAAGCCCATAAATTACCAAGCACCTCATACTACTTCCCCCACCCTTCCCACACATGTTGTGTTTTCATGTAATTTTTGCAGGCTATCTGTTCGGTCATTCATACACTGATTTGGTGAGAAAACGTAAAGAGCGTTGCCAAGGTTGCTGGCGCACGGAGAAACGAATACGGTTAGTTGGTTACCACGCATGCATTCTTCTTTTGGATTGTGCGCATCAGAGAAAGAGGGTGGGAGTAAGCAACAATTTGAGGATTTGCAGATTCTTTGAAACCTGGCCTTTTGTGGGATTCACATTATTGGTAATGGGTTGAGGTTTTCGCTTGCGCTTGCTGGATTTGTTCAGCTTCAGTGACCTGGGATGTTTTCGTGGCCCCAGATTGAGATTTGTCTGACTGCTCTGTGTTTTTGGAATCACTTTATTGCCTGTCCCACATTTCAGGTGACCTGGTGTGTGAACCACAAAATATTTGTTTTCCAGAAGTGTTTGATGGTGAAGTAAACTTTCAGCTAACTATTAAACCTATCCCCTCCTAAGAACCTTACTAGAATTTACAGAGAGCGATGTTTAACGATCTGTGGTTGGTAAAAATCTTCCACGCACCGAATCCGTGTCCCCCAGCAGTTCAGCAGAACTGATCAGATCACAGCATAATACTCATAAGCTTTTAGTCGAAGCGAGACATCCGATCGACGCCAAAAATTCGCCTACCAAGCGCAAGCTGCTCCTGATTAATACACAATGTGGATAACCAAGAACAAGCTCCCGTTCTCTAGTATGTACCTAGGGAAAGTCGAAGTCAATCTCCACATCAGAACTAAACTTTTATTATGTGAAGCGCATGTCCTATGAGACCATAGCACTTTAACTTCTGTTATCTATACGTCAAGCATGATCCGTAGATAGAGATATACGAACGCTATTGTCTTCATATGCTGAGTCGTACTGTTCACAGCCGCTTTATTATTTTTCATCAACCCTTGGAGTCCTCCGGTAGAGTTATCCATCCTTTCTCTAATGGGAAAATTGAAACGGAACAGTGAGATAGCATTTCCTCGAGGAACACAACCACTAATTCCAACCAGATGCCCTTATCTGACCTGTACTATAGAGGTGAAGCTACTACTGTAGAGTCTTCCGAAGCATACCATTTCGGAAGAGGAAACGGGACATATTTGACGGGTCAATCGATTACGGTGTTCCGCTGAGACTGAAAAAGAACATAATACATTCCAAGATAAGGATGAATACGGGGTGGTTCAAAAACCTAATTAGAGGGAAAATCGAGTTAATGTTGCCACAACTCGAATAGAATCCCGTCTGTCGCTCCCTGACGTTCCATTTTTGAAGTTCAATGAGGTGTGGAACCATTACGGACGATGAAAAGTTACTTGGGATAGCTACGGCATGGTTCATTTCTTTATAGCTCGCAGTCTTCATGAGTCAGCTTTTGAGAATAAGATAAATATGACATCCCCATTGGGACGGAACTTCTCATTCCCAATTTTGCGTTGCAGAACAGGAGCTTAATCCAGCTTGCAGTTACCACACATTATGAGGTTGATTTCAAGAAGGAGTTCTTCGCTTTAGTCATTACTTGAGTAAGTGACCATAGTTTATCTGCTCACGGAGATTCATTGGTTGGCTACTTAGGCGTTCAAAGTGGTAATTATGGGATACGGTCAGAAAAATCAGTCAGTTTATTTACCCTTTAAAGTACTCGGTCCACCGTTTAGGTAATTCTCCTTGTTCCTAGAATAATTCCCCCTGTAGTTAAACGTTGTTTTGCTCAACCATGTGTCTGTTGATTTAATGATTGTCTAACTACATGTGTCTGTTCCAACCCACTTTGTTTCAATTTCTTCCATTTTCGGCCACTTTCTTGAACCATATTTCACATGTCCCATTATCAGTTGCAACTGAGCAGTTCAATTCACTTTGGTACGTAATCGATTGCTTTCCGACGAGAATTTGATGGTTTCACGCAATTAATTTTATCGATTTGGTTTTTGACGAACTGCTGCTAGGAGCAAAGCGAACTCGAGGCGGTTCCACTTAGCTTGGATAATGTCAGCCGGGAAACCACTCCATTCTTTAAAATGTTCATCCTTATAGTAACGAAATCATCCGGCACTGTTCAACCGGTTATCACGGTAGGATGCTGACCGTTCTGTCCAGGGTTCGTATTCTCGCTACCCAGCTGCCAGTCACTTCCCCAATAGGAAGTGTTTAACTGGTCCTGATCCCGTTCTTCAGCTATTGTACTATTATCATATGATACAAAGAAAGTAACTGAGTCAAACGATTCACGGGTTGACAAGTCTGTGACCCGTATTACTGCCCGATGAACTTAAGCGCAAGACGCATAGTTGACCACAGCACTGTAGAAAACCACAAATAAAGTTCAGCCGGATCCAAAGTTCTGGGCATAACTGCGCCAAAAATAATCGACTGCAATGTGATCGATCTGGATCGGTTCGCCCGTAGAGTTCAGTAGACATATCACAGTGCTCCATTTATTGTGCTTGAAACATTTACCTGACAGAAGCTAAAGAACCAGTTTGCATTTAATTGTTCACAGGACAATGGGGACAGAACAGCCGCCTAACTGGACATTCATTTCGTTTTTAGGTACCACTTTTTTATAATTCCTGTTTAACTGAGTGGATTTCGCAAGTTTATTTTCAAACTGATCTTTCTGTGAGTTATGACCACAGTCACGTGGTGCTTACGCTGAAAAAGAGAATCAAAACTGCTTACTATGATAATGTCTTCGCCATTATGCTGAGCCTAAAATCCATGGGACGAATGAAGGATTCATTGCCGGAGAAAAGACCATCGAATGAGAATCTGTTCTATCAGAGAACGCATTCCGCACCTAGGCCCGGTCATCAATCTGAGGTATGCAGAACATAACTCCCGGATATATCAAGGGTGGTCGAGCGTGTAACATTTGTATCTTGAATTTGCATTTTGCTTGCACAGTGAAAAGTAGTTGCTAGAGAATCCACAATGTGGGTGAAGCAACCGTAGTGGCTGTCCAGTTCGATACTTCTAATGAAATTTATGAAAATTCAGTGATCTTAAGATAGTCTGAGAAGTCCTAAAATGTTGGATACCAAATCATTTGCAGCTCCTTTTGGCGATAAACCATGGGAGAACCGATCGAGTTTCTGGAAAGGACTCAAAAGCATTGAAGGCGGAGCAAATGAATTTGCTTTGAGGCGCAATAAAAAGTCAAGAAAAATTGATCGTTCTTTTCTGAAGCTCACACATCACCGCCCAGCTTGGTCAACACAGCTAATCGAACAATCCTGGATAATCTACCTGATGACTAATGCAGAATGGTGTTTTCTCTATTGTTTCCATTCATGGAAGCGAAGGGATTTCTAATTACTAGGGAGAAGAGTGAAATTTTCCTGACTAATAGCTATCGTCTTTTCACACTCGGTTGCATCTTCAATCCAAGTTGACCTACACTGTAAAACTGACTAGATCACGGAGGGATTTGAGCGTTCACACCACACCAAGCTGCAGTCTCAAATTGTTGATCATTCAGGAATAACCACTCTCACAAGTGGAGTGCCAGTGAACCAGTGCAACGTAAAGTCCTCCCTACCAACAAAATCTCCTAAAGTGAAATTTGAGGCTATGAGGGATAACGTGCATGGGGCGTCAGAATACTTTGGGTTCTGTTGTGCTGAATGGCATTCAAGGTAACAACCAACCAAGTTAAACGACCTTATGAGAGTCGAAATTTGGTCTCCAATCCTTTCCGGCCACGAGGTCAGTCTACCCCTAAACAAACCAACTGTTACCATTTCAGCTGTTTAACAAAGCTTTCTGGAAATGTATGCTAAAGTCAAGAGCTCAACTGAATTATATTGGCCAATAACGTTCAACCTTAGGCACAACTACTTTTATTCTAAAGTGATTTGTGCACACCGCTGGATTGTAATAACTAACAAATCGATAGTAAACGTTACTCACCAATTTGTCAGTTCAAATAGAAGAAATAAGTTTGTGGTATGTGTGCAACAAGAAGGATGGGTTTTCTGTCAAAATTCTACCGTCTTCGGGTTTTTTACCCGGGGATGGCTGATCAATACCCTTTCCACTATTGCTGGCAGTTCAGTGTGCATTGAAGCGCTATTTGTGAGTAATAATTTTTTTTCTCACTTGCTCTCCTGGATTACTGTATCCGCAACCTCACTTTTCAACCGTGTACAGCTACGCAATCCGGCGAATGGTCAAGAGTCAGCCATTCTACTGGTTCGTGATTATGCTCGTCTTTTTCAACACAGTTTGCGGAGCAATTGAGCATCACGGCCAACCTCCATGGTTGTCTTCTTTCTTGTGTAAGCCATTTTCTTTTCGTGCGTAATCCCTAACGTCAGACTGGATGTTGGCAATTTCATCATGCGTTTTGGGTCACTTTTATTTAACGTTTGTTTACAGGTTGTCGTTTGAAACAGATAATGTAATAAGTCAGGAGTGATTTCAGTCATTCATCATAAATAGAATCATTAACATCAGGCTGACAATCGTATAGTGGATTTTTTCTGTGATTGCTGTCTTCCTATTGAGAATGGTTTACATTGTGGACTGCATAGCACTGACTTTGCCAGTCATGTAGTCAGTATTTAGGGGAAAGGGTGGAGCGGATAATTACCTTCAGTATTTCCAATTTGTTTTCTTTTTGGGGGGCATACTTTCTACTTTGCCTGAGGTATTGAGAAGTAATTTGAGTTTTTCTGCTGGGTTTTTCAATACATCCTAAGATTAGTCAATTGGTAATGGGAGTTCTGTAAGAAACTAGTTCACAGAAATGACAGTGCTAAAAAATCCACGTGAAAACACTGTGCACTAATCATCTGTAATGAGTACTTTTCAAGAAAAGATTCATCAAAATTAGGTGTGTTGGAATCTGTTGTAAGAGTCTATTAGGTTTCTGTTACATGACCAACTGATACAAATTTCGTAGTAGCCTCGTCAGACCTAGCACTTATCACGATGGAAACCACAGAGTAACTTTGTCCATAGTAAGCAAGTTTGGACAGATTCGAGGATTTCGTGTATTTAGTCTGGTAGCCTATCATGATCTTTGATATCATTTCCAGCTTGCTCGATAAAACATCGTTAACCTAAATTAATGTGACCTTGAGTGTATAAACTGATAGATGAATTAGTAGAACAATCAGTGGAACCTTATTTCCATGGTCACTGGTCTATATTTAAATGAACAGAACAGACAAATTGGGATGACTGCAATTTTGTTTATTTATGCTTTTCACGAACATTACAGACTATGCAGTTGTAGTATTTTACAGAACCACAGAATATGTGATGGCACCGGGATTAGGCAAACGCCGTTTTTCGAAGTGGTCTAGGTGTTAGAAATCGCAGACCCCGGCGGGAGTCAAACCCACGCATAGCTGCGACCCTCACCGCGAGCGCTGTGCTAACTGAACTTTGAGAGGCCACATCGAAGGGCTATTGACTTTCCGAATATGGATCACACAGTTTACTCTCCCAAATTATAACGACACAAGGCATCTGCCACAGTGAAACAGGCTGTTATTTGACCGTCCACAGCAGGATTTCCCTTTTGTGGTAAACGGCGTCCACCGTTTCGGCGCATCAATATGCGAAAAGTCAAAAGCTCTCCCGTGTGGCATCGTAGCCGAGCTGGTAGAGCACTCGTGACACTAAAGCAAGGGTGGTAAACACGCATCGGTTCGAATCCTTCCGGGGTCAACGACGATTAACATACGGATCATTTCGAAAATTTAACTCATCTGCCAAACCTCAATGTATTACCAAACATGTCCAAAGCACTGGACAGGTTGAAGTCGGTTGGCATAAAAAGGAACTGAGGCTATGGGAAGTCAAATTACAAGCTATTTCACTGTGGTGGAAGTCATGTGCTACGGTTAGTGGTGTGAGTAAACTGTATGGACCATTTGCTGAAATTTTAAGTATGGAGTTTTCCGTGATTTTCCCTAAGGGAGCACACTTTATTGTCTCCATTTTCTAAGCCAAGTTATCTAAATAAATTCTAAATACTTGGAGAACTTAGTTTGGCGAACAAGCTCGTTTTCAGTGATTCAAAATACGATTGTTGTTCTGATGAATTATCTACTTTTGCGGTTTAGAAAGCAAATAGGTGAGTTGTGATAAGCGACCGTCAACTTAGATAAAAGGTTGTTCACGTGACACTCACCGGTGCATAGTATATTCCAAAAAACATGTATCTGGCTTATTTCTTATGACTAAATAGATATCACAGAGAATTACCACAAACAACACAGAGAAATACAGAGTCGCTTATGTGGTTCATATTGTTGTTGACGAAATTGCAATGCGTCAAGAATAATGATTTCATGGCTAATTGGGAATTAATCTAATTAAATTATAAAAGATTAGTTTCGCTTTTAGCAGTTTAGAACTCCGGAAATTGTAGTGCTTTGATTTCGCGCTTATCAGTGACTAGGACCAAACTGTCACGTGTCTAACTGATTCCGGATCAACAACACTCAATTCTGTGAAGATAACATAAACATTTCTCTGAAAACTTGAACAGATATCATGCCGTTTGAGAACAACTGGAGAAAGGCAAAGGTACTTCGTTTGACATTGTGAAACGTTCCCATGTTTGACAACGGAAATAATCTCTACGCGTGATATGTCTGTCACGGAATATCTTCATTCCATCAGACTATTATCCGCTCTATTGCAGCTAAGCAGGTCTAAGGTCACCGCTGGAACTAGCCACTTTGGTCAGTCAATTATGGGGATCGAATCGGAGCTGTATTGACTAATTTATAAACCAGGGAGAGAGAAAATGAGCATAACTGAGTCCATTTATTGTGCACTCATGCTTGAGAAAAACAGATGGAGAATCTGCACCTCTGTGATATCTTACTTGTCTCACGATTACTTGTGAGTGGTGGGAAATTGATGATGATTTGCTCGGCTGACTGTCATTTGGACTCCACCTTTCACACACAAGCCTCTGGCCATCCGGCCACCTCTTCACTCAGAAGTACCAGACTCGATTTTTGCTCTTGTTGGAGCTCATCCGTGGTGTATATCCTCTGCAACACCCAGGACTTAAACCCGGGCCTTTTCACATTGAAGGCGTGTGTCTTACCATCGTGACATCCGGCACCCATCCAGGCCGATCGGAATCACAGATTTATATTTGTTCTGTTGTCGTCCTCTATGACAGCCAGCAATACCGGATAGCTGTGAATGGAGACAGAGTCTATCCCGTTAACTCTAAACGAATGTCTCTCACCAAATTAGGCCTTCTGCACAGAATGGGCCGTGGTAACCACATTTAGACCGGGTTTAGCACAGAGCCGGGGAAAAAGAGGTCTTTTACAAGCCAGTGGTGCATGCCCAATAGTCTCATATAGTGTTACACTTTGGTACACTTTTTTTGTCCTTTTGTATCCATCATATCATCATCATCTTCGTACAGCGTTAAACAGTAGGGCAAGCCCCACCGACCACTGCCTTTCTCACCATGTTGCACGTTAAATTAGAAAGTTTGAATATATAAGATGGACAGGGACTGGACCTACACGGGTGGGAAAAGGAAAGAATGCCCTAGTAGCCAACACACGGAATACACAGTCTAACTGTACAAACGTACACCGATCAAACATTCTGATTCCATAGAAAGTGACAACACGATCTCCACTGTTCGCGGTTCGCAGCCATATCCTTCAGTGTATCCAGCCAACTGGTAGACGGATCTTTTGGACCCCAACCACGAAGACGTGAAGCACCTACTTTTCCTAAGTTTGCTGTACATTTTCTCACTCCTCGCTGCCACGTCATCTGTTGACCTCCACGTGGTCTCTTCCACTCCCTAGGAGGGGCGAAGAATAGGACACGGTACGGTAGACGTGTGTTTGACATACGTAACACGTGTCCCAACCAACGAAGTCTACTAAGTTGGATACGCTGTGACAAAACGTTCTCTGAATTAGTACCCAATACTCGCTTTCTCACCTCATCGTTGCTTACTCGGCTATTCCACCCAATCCTAGCGATACTACGTAAACATCGATGGTCGAAAACCTCAAGACGACGAATATCTTCAGCACGCAGACTCCAAGTTTCGCAACCATACAACAAAACTGAACGCACAGTGGCACAGTATACACGACCTTTCAACTTCAGTGAAATATCAGGTCGGCGCCACAAGTGCTTCAGTCCAGTGTACGCCGCTCGAGCCTTGGATATCTGCGCGCTCACCTCTACTACTGTGTTCCCATCCGTCGTCACGCAGCTACCGAGGTAGGTGAAGTGGTCAACAACTGACAGCACCTCTCCATCGAGCATCAAGCTCGGAATTGTTGACGTCCAGCCTTGTAACATCACCTTGCACTTTGAAGGTGCAAAGTGCATTCGGAATGAAGCTACAGCTCTTGAGAGTCTATCTAGTGCACGCTGAGCATGTTCCGTTGATTCGAACAAGCAGACAACGTCGTCTGCGTAATCTAGGTCACATAGCTTTTCACTATTTCCTAGTTCGACGCCTACATCCTGAAGATTTTGCAGCGCACTCTCCATCATTTCGTCCATGACGAAGTTGTAAAAGAATGGAGACAAAGGGCATCCCTGCCGAACACCACTGGTCGTTTCGAACCGACCGGATAGTTCACCGTAAACCCTTACGCGGCCAGAAGTATGAGAATACAATTGTCTCAGTAGGTTCACGATTTTCTGGGGCATACCTCTTCGATGAAGAGTACTGAAAAACGCTGTTCGATCAACTGAATCGAAAGCGCCTTTCAGGTCTAAGAAAATCATTATTGTCGGTCGACGGTGCGTGTGACGCGTTTCAAGTAGTCGGCGAAGAGTAAAAATCTGGTCGATGCATCCTCGACCTGGGCGGAATCCTGCCTGCTGCTCGCGGACATTCCTCTCGCGAGCCGGTGTAAGACGATGCAGCAAAATCGAAGCTAATACTTTGGTGACTATCGGGATTAAGCTAATCCCACGATGATTACTGCAGTCATTGCGTATTCCCTTCTTGAAGATGGGAACAATCAATGACTCGCTCCATATTAACGGAATACGCTCCTCCTTCCAAATGTCACGGAGCAAGGCGGTTAGTGATTTTATCAACGCCTCACCACCCAGTTTGAAAAGAACTGGAGGAAGTTCGTCGGGACCTGCCGCTTTCCTCCGCCTTAGTAATCAAATACATGACTCTACTTCCACTTCGGATTGGGGCTCAAGTGATACCACCCAAGGAGTCGCAGTTGTTGACACGGGAGTAACTACACTAGCGTGCGGCCAGCTAAACTGTTCCTTGAAGTACTCGGCCCATCGGTCAAGCCTTTGCTGTTTGCCATGGACGGGTTCTCCATATCTATCGCAAATCGTTTCACTGACCTGAGTTCGCCGTCCACCGGTGTCACGAATAAGTTTGAACAGTCTTTGACTGTTACCTGAAGCAGCTGCTATCCATCATAGAGTACATTCATATCTGAAAAAGAACTGGGTTCAGTAATTATTGAGTTAGTGCCCTTGAGCTAGTTCAGTTTGCAGGTTTCCATCCAAAGATGCAGATGGTTCAAAGATTTTCAGAAAATTCATTTAGTTTGAAACAAGGTTAGTCTGACGTGAATACGTTTCACAGATTTTTGATGTATACCTTATTCTGAGTTGGCAACCAAGTGCATGGTATAAGTACTTTAGAATTCTACAGTCACCCTTGCACCCTTTTTAATCTTGTATAGTTCTTCATTTGAGAACTGAAACGTAAGAAGTGGTGCGAATTTCCTTGCGACTTGTAACCGTCTCTTTGAATAAAAAACTATTGAAAAATTAATGGGAACGGTTAATATTCAGAGATTTTCTTTGTGCTGAATTTCCTCAAACTTCATTTCCCTTTCAGATTATGCGGAATTCTTTTTTCTGGGTCTGTTTATTATCGAGATGTTGTTAAAAATGTACGGATTGAAAATACGCATATACTTTGAGTCTTCTTTCAACATTTTCGACTGTGCCGTAAGTTCCATTTAGCTTATAATTTTGTTCAAGTATTCCTCATTGGTAACAAGGTGATCGTTTTTTATTCATGCCCAATTTGTCGGATGCTACTTCAGGCTGTCCGTGTTTTACAACTTGGGTTCTTTGAAATTAGTTCTGAAAAGAAAGGTGAACTGAAGATAAATCTTCTTCAGTGCTCAGTAGTACCCTAAGTCTATTATGTCAAAGTGGTCCTATCGTGAACTCGCTTTGGTGGCATAACCACAACATCAAGCGAAAACTACAAATTACTTAGTGAATTTGGTTGTTTAGATAGGTCTCGATGTTTGTGAGTTACCTGCCGAAGCCACGGCAACCTAAGATTGAAGGTAGCGTACTTTGGGTCAAAGAGCGGGTTTAGTTGAAGTGAATGTAGGTCTCGATAACAAAACGTTCCGTAGTAATTATTGATAGTCGTCGGCCACAGCGTCAGTCTGAATTGTTCCTTTTAGAAATGACTTGCTACTAAAGCTCTGAGGACGCGTTGTTGAATGTTTTTATCATTGTTTGTTGATTGAAGATAGTCAAGTATGGGTCAGCAAATGTTTGTAATTAAATTATAGAGTGAATATTGGTATGACATGATGAACAATTGTCAAACAAAACCAGTTCAGAACAGATGAATTCATATGTCCTTAAACAGAAAAGAAAAGATCAAAACGAAATAACATTGGTGCATTTGTATCATTCAAATTACAGGTAATTATGAAAATTCCTTAGTTTTCAGTTATTTGCTCCCAGCTAAATGATAAAGACCCGTGAAAAATCGGTTTGGATAGCTTCATTGAAGGCCCCTGTTTTGAGACAGAAAAGGAATTAGGTGGTAGTCAAGCGGTTTGGGACATTTGATTTCCGCCTCCGAGTTCATAGGTTCTATTCCCCGCCACTTCTGGTTACTTTAGTGATCGACAACATTCCCTTGCCGTCCGGCCTGTAACCACACCGGACCCCTTTGGGACATTATGTGGCTGTCTGCCGCTACAAGTCGCAGGGTCTGATTGCCGGTTATCGCAGATAGTGCAGTGGGTCATTTTTGGCTATGACAAATACCCTTTTCACTGCACTGATGAAAAGCCATGTAATGAAACAGTTAGGAAAATTTGATGACCTCGTCCTTCTAATTCATTGAACGTTTTTACTACAAAATGATACTAGAAATATCGGTAAGGCATATAGCCGGTGAAACAGTGAAGCCAAATTCAGTACTACTGATTTTCATCTCATTATTAGGTGGTCTATTGCGCTGGTGAATGATGCATTCCGAGAGATTTACCTGTTCGTGAGGGAAGGGTTAAACCTTCGTTGACAATAACGACAACAAGAACTGATTGCTTCTAAATCGAATCCAGTTGAGATTCAAAATCTATCAATTTTATCCTCAAAAAATATCTTCTTTCAGTGTGTGCATAAACAGATTATAGCAGCGAAGTTTATTTTATCCGAATTCCAGAGTGATTCTTTACGGACTACTTCGTTGCGAAGCTCTATATTGTCCATCCATAGTTACTGGTTGACAAGGATTCTTTCCCATTTGAAGACTGTTACGGACATGGCCAACGAAATTATTGATTATTTTGTTTTGTATTTGCGTTTGCACAGTAGGCTTATGTAAAATGTATGCTAACATTTCAGCCGTTAAGGCCATAAATTAGAAAAAATCTAGAAATAAGTCAACTATCACAAATGGCCCAATATTCGGGGGAATACATAGGGATCACTTCTAACTGTAGTGTTTTTTTTATCAAGTGACAGATTATTCATAAAGTTTCCTAAGTAACTCCGTTTCACTTCTTACCCATTGTTCAGTACCTGAGAAACACTAGGGTTTGGGGGAGATCTGGTACAGATTCATCCCAGAGGAACGGTGCCGGAATGCAGAATAGATGAATAAATGGCAGTCACAAAATAATAAGTCTGTAGTACTGATGGGATCTTGTGGGCCGGAGTTAAACAAAATTTACTGTGCAAGTCACTGGGTTTCGTTCAAAATGTCGATGGGATAGATAAAACGGGACTCCTATTTAAAAAGCCATACAGCAGAGTTTTAAGGTCCCGTCTTCAGAAGGCCAGAAAAAATTACAAGGAAACAGTGAGGCAGGGTATGAGGAACACTCGGGAAGACTTGCTCAAAAATAACTGATTGGGTTGTCTAAAACTGCCTGAATTTCAGTATTTGAAAAGAAGGAGGTCGGAGTTTTCCATACAATTTGACTCCAATTTACTTGACAGAGCTCGCTGTAGATAGGGATAAGTAATTGGAGAAAATGAAGTCTGTTAGGAAAGCGGAACGGGAATGGCTGAGAAAGCACATGAAAGAATTCAGACCAAGTGGAGAAATTTTATGTTCAGAGTAGGTTTTTATTGAATTTTCAAAATTGGGTAGACCAAAAATAACCTGGAAAAGAACAACATCGTCCGCGTATTGTTGAGTACGCCAGACGGAGAAGGAAGTGGTAGGCCGCTTTTATAAGTGGCATATAGGAAGACGCCAAGCCAAGAAACCATCCTGGAGTGTTCTACAATTGTTGACAAGGGAATCTGAGAATTTTTCATCCTGTCTTGCTATTTTGCAGTTCATGGTGAAAATGGTTAGACAGACATGCAAGAACCCGCGAGGTAAAACTAAAAGCTTCATGCTTTTGTAGAAATATAAAACGGAGTACATAATTAAAGGCTGAAGAAGGACCAGTAATCACACAGCGGGCGGACCGGTCGGATTTGACTAACGATTAAAGAATGAAATGAACTAAGTAAGCTTGAGCCTCAAAAGTGGATCCCTGGTTCAGTAAAAAGATTGACGTTGGTCGGAAGTGCACTCAGGTAGGTCTAACTACAACTAAGTACACTCGTCTGGGTGATTTGCAGTGCTGCGGACTTGTGGGTAATGGGACGGAAACGTTTTCTTTTGTGCCTTTTATGTTGGAACCCTTGGGTATTGCAATAGTGTTGACTGGTGGTCAAAACTCGGGTATTATTAACTTAACGGAGATTCAATCAAATGAGTTGCCGTGAGTTCGCGCAAGCTGGACAGCCCCATGCCTAACAATCTCAGGAGAGAGAGCACTGGGGCCTGCAGAAGACGAAGCTTTGGACTTTAGAAGGATTTCAGACATGAGGACTTTGAGAAAAAGACCAAGTCTGTTCCAACACAGAAAGCTTATGAACGAGAATAGTCACAGGAACACTGAGGTGATGCACATCATCACCTTTACAGAATTGGTTTTTCTGACTACAGAGTAGCTTTCTGTCATACCAGAGATATTTGGGATTCTTTTTTAGGAACTTTGTGTGAAAGGACAAGTTCAATCTTTTTCTCTTTGCTTTGAATATCTGCGAGTAGTGTATGTCTTATCAACCTCTGCGAGACTTGTATGCGCGTGCGTTTTGCCTTTTGATAAGTTTTAGTAGTGGAGAGGCCATCCCACTGCCGGAAGCAAACAGAGTTTCATTTGGGTAACAGAGGGTGAAAACAGCAATAAGATTATCAGAGGAGAGTTCAGCAAGTCGATAGAGTGAACAGAAGAAAAGCCAACGCTAACAACTACATTCAACAGAGAGATGTTACCGGGCGAAAAGGTTCGAAGGCAAAATCGTACCTGGTTCGTTTCTGTGAAGAATCTGTGAGCAGTGTGTGAATAAATTTCTGGACTGAAAAGAATTAAAATTTGGTCATTTTTAAGATAAGTACTCTTAATTTAGGGGAGATTAGGCGAGGATAATTGGTGATTACTTTGCCCAACACAGAATTTGTTCTCATGCGTATTTGCTGATATCTGTTTACCCGAAATAAAACAGTGAGCATAAATAAATTCACCAATAACAACCCGTAATTCTTCGTCCATCGCAAAATAAATGTTTTGTCCAACAGTGAGGTAAAGGTTTATGTATACTTAACATAACTGACCGTAGCCATGGTGGGCGGACCGTGGGACTTGCAGTTCCGCATGTCGAGTCTATGTCTCAATAGCCCTGGTCGTCAGATAAACTTGCCAAATACATGTGCGCTGTATTCTGTGATCACCTAGTAGTCAGGACAACCTTTCTTATACAATTAGATACAATTCCTTCAAGTTGATGTGACCAAAAGAAAGCTCCCATTCTATCATGATTTGCTTTATGCGTAACTTTCCCGGGATTCGTGTGATTCACGTGCCCCACGAGACCGTCTTTTAGCGTGCAGTTAACCAGCTATGCATTCCAGCTGTTGTATCGGTCAAATATTGTAGCCTTCCATAGTTGATTATAGTTTTAATTTGCCAGATCAATGAATGCTTATTTGTTTTTTGTATGGTCAGCTATTTTGTGGATAACCTTCAGCGAATCACTCGTCACCGTTGATTGTTCATTTCCATTGGGAGGTGCAAAAATTGAAAACTATGGAACTGGGTGGAAGTACACAAGTAACACATTAGTTCATTAATGGTTTCCTCGAAAATAAAAGAGATTTCGGTCGCAATGATGGTTTATTGGATTAAAAAGGGATGCTATCATCCACAACGTCCACTGATGACACCGTAGATGACTATGTCAAATGGAACCTAGTGGGGGAAGGAATATTTTTAGGTTGCCTGAAATGAGTAGCGAATCAGTGATAAATGAATAGTTTCTTGGTATTACATGATATGACTTATCATGCGGCGTGAATTTTCAGCTCATTGTTGAAAAATATGGAAGCACTGTACAGCTGTTCCTTCCTTGTTAGGGATTATCAGCAATTCACGTCTACTTAACCCAAACTGAGCCGATCCGGCCCGGATTTCAACTGTTTTTGAACATATACACTAGATAATAAATCATATCATATAAAATTGAAGTGTCCAAGTGCCCATATGTATAACATCTTGGTTGCTGAGTAAAATTATTTAGACACAAGAACATTGTTTGTTTAGATATGATAGTCCAATATTAGTCACTACAGTCGTCCACTGTTGACGCAAAACGAATTTTTGAAAGCCAAACCGGGAAGCTCAGTGTTACCTTGTGTGATGAACTGATAATTTTGTCCAGTGCAGTGCACACAGAGATTCTTAATAAGGATGGGACAGATATAGAAGTGGATTCATTATGTAATATTAATGTTCCATTCGCCGTTAAAAACTATAAGATCACTGTACAGCATAGCACACATCTACCTATCCCGATGATGCATTTTGATGTTAAAGAAATCTTTCACAGTCCGATGGGATAGCCTGATGGTAATTCGCCTGACTCACTATCAATCATGCTGAGTTCAAGTCCCATTTGATGCTTGGTACATATGCACTGTGCCCGATGTTTCTTAGCCAGCTTGATGAATCAGTTTTAGAGGGATTCCACGGTCTGGAAAAGGGAGCTGAGCATTGGCATGATAAACAAAATTATGTGGAAAGTTTAAATAACCTACTGCTCATGTGGAAATACAAGTATTCCATTATATTTAATTGTAAGTTGAGTTTTGTTTAGTCACGATATTACATTTTGTAAACAGTTTTGACGGCCTACTTCCTAAATTATCTCGAAACCCATTCAAAACAGTCTGGTTTAGTTCAGTTTTTATTGTTATTAGTAAGAATAGGATTCCAGAACCGTAGCTTTGCTTGATATTATCATTCCGGTAGTGGCCAGGAAGTCACTTCGGTTGATGACGCAAGGCGTTTATTCTAATTGCCCAGAGTGTCAATCAAACAAGCGACTGCAGCAGTCATCTAACCAAGATTTATGTAGGAATACATATCTCTCGAATACCTTGCCATCTGATGGCTTTTGAATAACTCATCGGTCATACTGTTGTGGGGCACTGTAAAATCTACCAATATAGTAGGCACAGCCTAAAATTCGTCGAATCTTTCGCCAAAGCAACTATCTCCCGTGCATTGCCATGGAATAGCGCTAGTCGTAGTACTGTATGCAACTAAACATTCAGCGGATATTCTGGGGCTGCAAAGTATTTTTATCTGATAACAGCTAGTAGCGTAATATGGCAGTAGTTGAACAGTTCTTCTGGTGAATTTAAGCCAAATTTAGTTTAACGGGTGACCTGAAACACTTCTGACTTTCTTCAACTCAATTTCCCCTCAGGGGGACTAAGGTTTCTCTTGAATTCTTCCTAATTCACTTCTCTCTTCCACCCCAAACAACTTTCTATAATTTTTATCTAGAAGTACTTTTGCGGCATTTGAATTCTCCAGAAAGCTGAACAACATGAACGGCTGGATGCTGTAATAGTCATGTGCATCCAAAGATACGTTAGCCTATGCGTGACGTTTGGTCGATGCTCTTCCACTTGCTTACTTCGTTTGGATGTGTGATGTGACTACCGACTGAACTGACACAAATGCACATACCCAAAGATACACAAGTCCGAACAGCAATCTTCTTCATCCTATTTAGCAATTGGATACAAGTACGAAAGTGTTTGCAAAAGTGACCTGCTGAGACTGCTGGTTTAATTCGTTTAGGAATCAAATTACGTCACGGAAGACTTTGCCATTTTCCATTCCACTGCAAACAACTGAGTAGCCTGGTCGTCCAGTGTGCGACAGTTCAGTCATGTGACGACTGATTAACGTTGCCAGCACCTTTATTTTTTAGTAAAAGTAAACTGAAATTTCGTTCTCCTGCAAGAAAATCTACTTGTTGTGAACAAACATGAGAGCGGACACTCGATGTTGTTAACTTTGTAAAAGCAAGCAGATCTTCTAATAGATTATAAAACTCGATTGAATGGTTTGCTGAAGTCTTACAGTTCAAGTTGAAATGGTTGGGTTATTAGTCAACGCCTCCGATACAAATTTTAGATGTATTGCACAAATTTAGGAACATATTTAACGAGCCTCTATCAAAATATGCTTTTCTTTGTTGAAATTACCTATGTCAAATGGATTATTCAATGCTCGCACATAGTAAATGAATCATGTTGACTGAACAAAAACTGGCTGAATGAAAGCAAATCAGCATATTGACTTCACTGTGTCACCTGACTGTAATTGGTACGCTCCAAAAGATGGACAGGGAACAGATAATAATGAAAATATTCTTGGTAAAATTAGGAAAGTGACATAAATCCTCAAGCAAAAGGCATATCTTTAATATCCGGAACAACTGCAGGTGGTGGGTGACCAGACAATCTCGAATGCTTTGAATATAGCCATTAGTTAGTCAGCACAATAACTAATGACACCATCATCACTCTTCGAAGAAATGAATAAAACTATCGGATGACTTCGTTTAAAAGAGATATCATCATTGTTTTGAGTGTGATACAATAGGCACAACTTTTATTGATTCACTTGTAGGAAGCTGATCTAACTTTACCACTGAACTGAAGTAAAATTTACGAATTGCGTACCAAGTTGCTGTAATACGTGGCCCAACTTTGGAAAAGATCACTGTTGTTAGGTGCTTTGCAGGATCTCAATTGCGAAACATTTCGAAACACAATTAGAAGTGCATTCTTATCAACATAACAGCAAATCACTATCCACAATAAATCTTGTTTGCCGCTGAGTCCCAAAGGCTTAAAAATTCCCATTAATGTTATCCCGTGCAGTGAATGTTCCTATCCTTGCTCCCATGCAGTGAAGTAGAACAAAACAGAATCCTGCTCGATGGAGTTCAAGAAGACACTGTCCTACAGAGGAGTCAATAAAATGGCAGCCATCGTGACAGTGGTTAACTCGATTGGTACGAGTCATACATAATCGCGAGATAGGTCCTTCGGTCCTCGAAAAGGGGTCAGATAGTTGATTCTCTCTACGGCCGAGGCGAGTGAGACCAAGTTACACAGGCCGATTCTTTGCTCATAAACCAGTACTCCAAGGTAGCACAGAACCCTTGACCAAATATCAACTAGACGATGAGGTAAAAACACAGGGGAAGCCCACCTAGTATTTCTTTTGTGTTTGAATGAATGCTTTATGAAAATTACTGAATAGGTAGATCTATATTTGACGCTGTACTTTTCCTAAATATAGGCCAATTCTTCAATTACCGAGATAAAATAGTTTCTGTTGTATTGTAATGTAAAACATTGACATTGCAGTAAGACTCGGCAGCAATGGTAGATTCCGAGTCAAACAAGTTCAGTGTAGTTTGTAAAACAGATACCCTCAGGAAGTAGCAGTTCGCCAAATATGCTCTAAATTTTGGAATCCCAATCCCCACGGTATATCCTCCATTAGCCCTTAACCTTGAGAAGTAGCACTCGCAAAAGGTCGCAGTCTGGAAAATGTTCACCATTTCACTCAAATCAGCCTCATCGGAATACTAGAGGAATGTGTCTCTAAAAAGTGGCACCAGAATTCGTGAAGGATATTCACACACTTAGCGGGTCAAAAGTCAGGTTAAGTCAGGTAAAGTGCATGGGGCCGTGGTCAGTTGCGTTCGGTGTGGAAGTTCAGTTTACCTGTCCCCTAACGGTGTGACAGTCACAAGGACGACGGAGCACACGGGCCGTGATTGAAAACTGAGTGAATGAGTGAGTGAGTCTGTGTGTACACGCATGCGTGCACGAGCTAGGTTCGTAAAGAAATGCAGCAAGATTGATTATCGATCGCTGATTGCGAACTCGTCAATGGAACAACGAAAATCATCCGTTCTCGATTGCAGTCGCGCTAAGTAAGATTGAGCTAATTTGGTTGGTGTGTAGTTTGTCTCAGTTGACTGTCATCCCATACACTTCACACACAGTGAGCCATGAACCTGTTTTCGCATGAGAACGAGACTAAGCTGGTTCAGGTGGCAGATGCCTAGACAACATGCTTTGCAGGCTTTTGAAGTGGAGTCCCAGGGCCGTCATTTGTTGCAGGTTACCATGACCGAATCATCGACCGACAGTCAGATATGCTCCCTCAGTCACTTATGTCTAGGTCAAGGAAGACTGGTTTTCTAAAAAACAATGCTAAATTTTAAGAGTGCACTTTTTCCACTTTGAGATCGTAATTTCTGGAAGACAGCATCTCTAATAACTCTACTCCTCTTGCACGTGAAATACATGTGCAATATTTTGGCGTAACTTTACATTGGTCTATGCACGTTGCAGTCACAATTGGGAAACTGACTCGATGTTAATTTAAAATTCGTGAACTGCGGCACTTTAGTGCTCCGCAATCTGTTATTTTTCCCTTCGTACATTGGTATTATTTCCCATAATTCTGTATTGTTCTTCCACAGTTCTTCTTGGCCTGATAAAAAAGGACCACATCAATCTTAGTAGAAATCTAAGTATCATCAGTCTTGTTTCTGGCATAACCATGGAAGACCTAATGTCAGATGTATGGGATAACCACATAATGGTATGCACTGTATTTTCCGAAAAGATCATTAAAGACTGTTCAAACCCACTGCATTCTCAGCCAATCCGAGTTTTATCTATTTCTTTCGCAATTACCGCTTTACAGAACTTCCGTAGTTCCGTTCCTTGCTCGCTATTTAACAAACAAGATTGAAGTTTTACACGAATTGTTAGCCCGTTTTGACGCACAAGACTTATCATTATTGTTTTCCATACTGCTGGAAAGCACTGCAAACGTGCTCAAGTCAGTGAAATAATACTGTAAAATAAATAAAAATAATGTCCATGCTCAAGTCTGAACCACCTTTGTGTGTCTCTCATTCACAATAGTTACATAAGTTACAGTAGACAGATGTAGATTGTTGATAAAAATAGAACAATATTTTTGTTTTCACTTTTTTGTGTTTACAAGTGGCTCGGGTTTACTAAACGCTCCACAAAGCAACAGCATCACTGACTTCTATTCCAAACCGTACAACGAAATGTTTCCCAGACCCCAACCGAGAATGCGGGGCGGACCAACAAAAATCAGGGCAGAGAGGTACGAGGTTACCAGTTGAATGAACTGAACTGAACTGAACTGAACTGAACTGATCAACTGAGGCTAGTGCCATTCTAACTCCCTCATGTTATAAAATGGCCTACGTGCCGCTTCTTTTAACCTCGTCTGAAAGATAGTAGGACAAGTGGTGTTGAGTCACAAGCAAAAGAAGTCCAAGTCCCCTTCCCTTCTCCCTTCGGAGAGGCGGTGTAAATCGGTTATTTTAGTCGGGTGGGGCTATTTACAGTGAACACGAAATCGAACCTAGTCTCTACTAAAATAAATTGATCATCAAACTCTGAAACTGATTTGGAGACACTGGTTGTCTACCTTGACCATCGATGCAAGAAAACATGATGAAATTGCAAGCCCGTGCCACTGACACGACAATTATTAGCGTACACTATCTCTCGTGATACCTTTGTTAGCCCTGAAACTGAAATTTCGTTCTTTTTGGACTTGACTTGAACTGAACTACATGGGCATGAAATTGTTATTTAGTGATACCACAACTGCCAAATTTCTTGTCGTTTATTCGGTTATCTTAGTTCAAATACATTTAAGAGTTGCTTTATTTAAGTAGTTATGAAGCACTGAAAACAAACCAAAAATCTACAGACACGTATATATATATATATATATATATATATATATATATATATATATATATATATATATATATATATATATAATATATATATATATATATATAACGGGCTCCTAGCAGTCGTTGAGATACGCGTAACACAATCCAAAAAACGCCAAGCGTACAACTGTGGTTTTCAATACAGTTCTTTATAAAACAAACATGAACATGTCATAAAAACTGTACAAACCTCAACGGTAACCGCTCCGTGAATCGGAGTCAGCCAAATGCGAGCAAATTTAGGATCGCTTGAGGTTCAAGCGGTCAAGTCAACGAAATGTCTACGAGGACTGTGGGTCAAGGGTCATAGAACGAATCAACGCACGCACCAGTCAGCGGCCACTTAAGGTCAATGTCCTGTGTGCGGTTTAGCGGATGAGCAAGTGTGACGCAAAACGTTAATGGAAAACATAAATTGGAGTGAGGGTAGGGGGGTCAGATCGATCCTGAGTTAGCGCCTCGAGTTTGATTGATAAATCCGTTGCAATCTACGGGCTTCTTTAGTAAGTTCATCAAGAATTTGGTAATCAAAGTACCTTGGTAACGTAGCAGTTCTTTGGAAACTAGCACTGTCCCCCTTGCCCGAGTGACGGACAACAACTCGCAGGCTTGAGTGTATCATGGCGACTAGCACGTTTTCAAGTAGATAACCCGTGGCAGTAGTTTATATAAAGCAGAACCGCCCACCACTATCCTTTACTGGCCGGGAGCAAGTACAAAGTCTGACCCTCAGGCACTACACCCGAGTGTATAATAACAGTCAGCCATGACCAGGGTTGTTGGTGTTTCAAAGAATTATCTACTAACTATTTCCGCCTGCCCTTCCAAACTAAGATATTGACCTTTTTGAGATTTTCAGCTTCGAGAATAACCAACTTGGCGAACAAGCTAACTTTCAGCTATTCGTGCTCACAATACGATCAAACGTGAAGACATTTTAGGCTAAAACTGATTCCATTTCGGGTTCATACAGGACATTTTCTTGACGTGATTCATCATTTTTCCGTGATGTTTGTGTGACTGATTTTATCCATAAATACTAAACTGTCGAAAGGTATTTCTTTTCTACTCACAGTTGAAGACCGACTGTTTTCTGAACGGTCGACTTTGAAAACAGAAAAACGTGATACGCCTGAGTTCAACTAAACTCCTTGAACAGCGTATTGCCAGTCTCTTTCTCATTTTAAAAGTCTATTGCAGTGTACTAAATAGGATTCACTAAACAAGGAAAGGGAGTGATGGCAGAAATCTGTTTCTTTCTGTACACGTGTGTATACGTGTGAAATCGATCGCAGTATGGAATGTTCAAGTCTTTGGAAGCAAGAAAAGGGTCAAGTGAATTTAAGTACCTGGACAATGTTTTCCCAGCCCATAGTGGCGGATCGTACAGTCCAATGTTCAAGGCTTCAGCTGTGGCTAGGATATGACGCTTGAAAAGACGGTTTGCCTACTCCAAACTTTGTAATTGGTGGGGAAGACGTTCATCGTCTCTAGTGAGTGGTTTGACTCAGCAAGGTGTGAGCACAGCGCTCTCTTGATTTTCCTAATTGCTCCCGTGCTCAGCCAAGTCGTGTAGTATTCACAAACACGTTCAGATAGGCGCCTATCCATGAGACTAACGTACCTAGTTCTACACGAACAGGTGAATGAACACACAGAAAGATGTTGAACGATCTGGCACTCTATCCTCTAATTTTGTTCAGTGAATCATGTTCAGTGCTATACTTTGATATGAATGCGAATAACTGAAAACGGGCACTTTTCTCCATCCTATTTGCTCTCGACGTGTTCTGTGGGATCTGCCAGACATTTCCATCATCATTGTCCTAGTTACTTCACTGCGAAAAACTCAATATTAGCAATTTATTTCGAAGATTATTTTGAATTATGAATACATACGTAAGAGAGCACGCATGGTCTGTTCTTCTAAGAGTTATCATAAACCCAACAGGTCTCACAGGCCAAATTGGATGACAATCGTGGAAATCTCGGGTACTTCACTTATTAGTTTTCTAAACTTAAATTGGGATAGGAATAATCGGATAGCTCAGAAGTAAAACTCGCAAAGAACAAATACTTTGCAATTGAATTCTTCGAATTTGTTTTTCACTTTATTCACCATACAGGTCATTGTCGTAGGTATTTTTGAAATAATTTGGGGATTCGTCCACCCGGATGCCTCGTTTGGTATCTCCGTCCTTCGAGCTGTGCGACTATTAAGGATATTCAAAATAACACGGTAAGTTGATTGAGTAGTTTGGATTGTTTTGCAAATTATTGTTCCTTACGAAATGCCCACTGATGTTCGATATTTTCTCACATAATCACGAAATAGTTTGAAATCACTAACTCTGACCAGGCAGTTCAATCCAACTTGGAATTTTCAAAGTACCTGATAAGTGAATTGCTTTCAGTTACAAGCAGCGATAAATGAACAGGTCGTGCAATGTGCATGACCAGTGATTGAGTGAATCGTTTGAACCCATTCGGGAAGCCTAGTGTGCCCTACATGGCCTAATCCAACCGTCAGGCTTCCTAGAGAACTATTCAGTTTGACCGATTGCTCACACCTGTCCATTTTCAATATACTGCCTGGCTAAGGGAACATTGCACAATGAAGAATTTATTCGGGGAACCTATATACGACGTGTCCCATTTCACTAGGTGTAAAAGTTTGTTCCGAGTCTGTAATTCTCACTGCTTAATCACCTTTTTTGTTAGGTTTTAAGAATACTGGTGAAATCTGTGCACAAATACCGACAACCTTTGTGCGTCCCGCATTCGGAGAGGTCAGGCTTCTGGATCGTGGAGTGGATCCAGTCAAACTTCCGCCGCGCCATTCAAAAACATTTATCAGACAAAATATTCGGACTTCAAGGAACAGCCAGACCTTTTCAATCTTCTATAAATAATTTGATTACCACAAAAGAATGAGATTTGCTATATCTTTAAACATGTCGTTTTCAGCTTAGCTTGGTGAATGAAACAAGTCATCGATAGTACTGTTTGGCTTTAGAGTTGTAAACGTGATAACACCAGTCCATACGACCCGTGGTAGGTGATTTTATCACCTGGACAGACGATGGAACAATTTTTACCTAAGTATCAGGATCAATAATGAAAAACTCATAAACATCTTTGGGTTTGCTCTGTTACAAACAATTACCAGTTTAGATGTCATTCGGGATCATCCTTCTATAAGGAGAATTTTGGCTTTTTTCCCCGATGTACCTAAAGCGAACTGTTCAATTCCTACCACCATATTTTCTTTCCCAGTAATGGAAATTCAATAAACAAGTTCCTCATATCCTTCCTTCAGAGATGCATGTCTTCATAAACCCTCCGATCTTTTCCAAATCCCAAAGGGTTTTGGGACCATCCGAATAATTCAACTCAATTGGATCAAAAAAATAACCGAGGTTTGATTGAAATGAAACAAGTGAAAAATAAAGCTCCTGTCACACTTAAACTGACAGTAGGGAACTATGTTGGAAATGTGAAGCAAAAGCTTCCCATGGGTAGAAAAGTCCACCGTAATACTGCCTACCAGATATAATTTTACCGGAAAATTTGTCTTTGTTTTTATGAATAGAGAAACGAAAATGATTGGTTTTTGCACACCGTATCCAGTACCATCTGGCTGCCTCTTCACAAAGAACACGGTGTAGTCGAGGCAACAGGAACAGTAAGATACAAAATTTTGAGCAACTAACAAATGTTTGTTATCTAGACTGAGCTTAAGAGTTGAATCATTCACACTGCGTACGTAGATCGAGGTTTTGATTGTGAATGGCCAGTGTTTCAGTGTAATCAAGCGGCCATCCATTGTTGCTAGGGTATATGACATCAAATGCGTCGTATGGAATGACGCAATATCTCTTCTTTCAAAACTGATGCGTGATCGGCAATCGCGGACATTTTCGTTCCTCTGGTGATGTCACTGTTATGAATTAGTTACTCGCTGCTTTCTGCAACCAGACCGGGATACGGTCGCCTATCCTTTGACGTAACTCCCTTGCTGTTCTGCCTACATGGACACTGCAGACGAAAAGTGCAGTTTTATTCGGCGACGGGGAGACCGCAACTCTTGCGTTGATGGTTCTGAAAACAACTATCTGTTCAGCCGCGTAGTAGATGCGTCTGACGACAGAGTTCAGACGCTTACTAATTAGCTGACTGGTGTTATTACTTCTGATTAGTAATTCTAGAAAAGCCCACATTTTCGGTACATCGACCAGCTTGAATGTTTCAACGCTTGAGGTCTGCCTAGGTGACAATTTTCGTTAGTTATTCGTAATTTCGTCTTTTGTTGTTCACTTTTCTTGACTATTTAAGCAGTTGCTACGACTGAAGTATGCACATGGGGAACATACAGCGAGTTGGTCCTGGATACCTTGCGCAAGTCAATCTTTAGGGATTCTCTATTCACGTTTATGTAGCTAAACAAATTTCTATTCTGTTTTTGCGTTATATCATTCCAGCAAGAATTCGACGTATCTACTGATTCTGTGTGAAGTATCTCATTTCTGGTGTTGTTGCTGCCTTTCCTATATTTGTTGGTTTTCCGGGGGTTGTATAATTTATCCATTGGTAATCTCTTTCGGGATAAGTCACAGATTTCGAACTTTTGTTTTCTCTTTGTGACAGATATTGGGCGTCCCTGAGGAATTTGGTTCTCTCCCTTTTGAACTCAATGCGAAGTATCATCTCGCTCCTGTTCCTTCTATTTCTCTTCATTCTGATTTTTGCTCTGCTTGGAATGCAATTATTTGGCGGCGAGTAAGTCTTGCTTTTTGCATTAACATATCTACCTTTCTCTCTCTATTCGCTATGTTTCCCTGCGAATGTCACGAGATTTGTTTTACGAACGAGTTCACATTCATTTGACTTTCACTTGCCACAAGAGACACGACAAATGTCAGTGGTTTTCTACTGATAGCAGTTGCATAAAATGTGGGCCAACAGATATTTTCAATTGCTACTCCGAATCGTTTATAAATGACAATTTGCTTTTCATTTAATCGGTTTCATTCAGTAAGACATCTTAAAACATACACACACCGGATAAAAAAGGAATTGCTATAAGCGAAGCCAGCGGAAATTTAAGAAATTCGGATCGCGGAATCATATACGCTGTAATCGATTTGAAGCCTAATTACGCTCGATTCAAACTTGATTTAAATACAAGAGAGAAAAAAACCTCCCTCTGCAGTTCAACATTTGTTACGTCTTTTCCTATTCGTAGCCAGCTTCCTGCTTCACAATTTCTTCCAATGTACAAGATAGTTGAGCTTTGGTAAATAATAGTTTTACAAATTTCAGAGGCGAACTATTTGTACTTGTACAAGAATGAATAATCGATTCCTCCGAAATCGAGTGAATAATAGTCTGTGATAAACGCATCGGAACGCACGCCTCAGAGCTGATCGATAAGCATCGGGAACAAATTTACTTTTCTACATTATTGATCACTATTTTCCGACTACTTGGACATCGTTAGATAAAATCAAACGGATTGAAAATTGGACGGAAGTGTCATTTAAGTATGCTTTTTAAGTAGCTTCAATAATACAGCAGCTTCATTAGTTCGCAAAAGTATGGAAACATCCGATATCAGCTATTTTCCTAAAAATAGCGGACTTCCTTTGCAACAATTTTAATCTGCGCCCGAAGCGAGTGTAATTTGGAAAATGAGTCACATACTTAGCGACCTTATTGCACGAAACGAATTTAGAAGACACGCGAGCTATCAATGGAATGCATTCATCCTTTAGCATAAAAGACATTTTATAGGCATTAAATATGTAAATGAAAACACGATCCCAGTTACCGATCCATGATTAATGTGATTTGTAGACACCAACTTGTCAAGCACTGTCATTTGATGGGAGATGGGGGGGGGGCTGATCATGCGTGTGACACATGCGCACTGCGATAATCAATATTCAAGGTTGCACTGAGATGAGTCATATGCGCACCATGTATTTGGTTGTATGGTAATGCATGGATGATGACTGGAAAAATGAACAGTGATTGGTCCACATGGAATGCCACTAGGACATGAAATCACCACTGCAAATCTGCCCGCTCATCATTGGTTTTTTCATTTGATGCGCCAGATAATATATTATATCAGTTCAACAAAGCTTATTAATTATTTTGTAGAAATCTGTGCTACTCAAATGAGTAGAATTAGTATTCATTAGTTCCTTCTTCCACGAAGAATTGGTAAATTCAATTAGATCATGTGGTTTATTTCATCAATTTAACAAAGAATTACGAAAAAAGTCTTCAAACTTAAGCTGATCTGTTGTCTAAAGTAGTACAGACAGAGTTAGTGAGTATTGGACAAAGTCAGTTTATTCTTAATCCCTTTTGCGCAATTCAACCAATGATCCCCACCGCAATGGCAACTATTTTATTCTCTTCCATACCAGTGATAGTGAAGTATTTTGACTTTTACGTAATCGGGAAAGACTTGATATTCCTAAAATACAGACTAATGTAAGTACCGGTATAGTACATATCATCCGATATACCTTGAGTAGATATATGTTTTATTTCATACCCGGTTTGGAAGTTGCGGGAGGACATAAAACTTCAACAGAAACCTCGTTAACTGTTTCATACTCTCTTATTAATTGTGCGCCTACCGACTTGGAAGGAATGGAAGTTTAGTGGACTGCAGAACACGTACTGACCGCCAAAATGCGGCGCAAATTACTTAGCCATAAAGACCATAGGATTATATCGTAACTCAGTTTCACTTTGCTTATTCGATTGAGACAGAAATAGCACACGTATTCAAGCATTTTGGATCATAGGCCCTTACAGCACAGGTAGGATTCGCCTAATCAGCTGCTACCTGGTACTGTAAGCCAAGCATGTACAGATAAAAGGGTTATTGACCGGCTTTGATTTGCTCTAGTGCATCTGTGACAATAATCCCGTGGACCAAGGTGACCCGTGTCTGTGTCCGATCCGAGTAGGCTCCGGTGAATTGTAGCTTCATCATTTATTTTTCGCACTCGTGTATTCCAAAGTTACTGCATTCATTCTGAATCTAAGTTCAGGTAAACGTATACTCCCGTTTTAGAATAGAAAGATAAACCTTTGATGTAATGGAAATCGATCCTAAGACAATGATTTATAACTCTGATACCTCTGAAAGTGGTTGTAGGCAGTTTAAATTTTAAATGAAATAACTGCGTCACCTCAAGGATTAGATCATCGCCCAAGGACACAGTGGTTCGAAATCAAAATCAGTAGTCCTCTACGAACCACGTACTAGTTTTCCGGGAGTTTCCCATTGTTCATTGTCAACCGCTTACCATGGCCTGAAATGCAGCTCGTAGATGAGCGAAACGTTGTGGATGTCAATATTTTTCAAAATATAGCCGAAGCATTATAAATCAAGGTGTATGTTTATTTATCATCCGAATTCATACTCAGTAACCTGAGGTTATTTACAGTAGTTCTTGCTGTTGGCTTCCGTGGTAATATGCTGCCTCATCGGAGATAGTCCACATCTATATGGTTTCTGACACCTCTGTACCACGTCAGCGCCAGAAATGCACATTCATGTAGACCAGCTACCTTCTTCAGCTTGTTTTTCGCTAAAGTCCCGTGTAGTTTCTGTCCATATTGTAGCAAAATAACCACAAGTTCAACAAAAGTAACTGGAACGGCAGTCTAATTTATTGTGAAACTTTTTGTTATAGACGGATAACGAGTAAATCTGACAACATTTAAAAACGACACCAGCCAAACTAACTGCCTAACAACCAATGTCATTACTACCAGACATCAATCTCGAATGCGGATGGTGCTGAATATAAGACGCTTAGGCATCAGTTTTCCTTCTCTTTCCGTCGTTTATTGAACGAGCATCAAAGATGTAAAATTATCGACCTCTATATTCGCCTGATTAGAATATTTGGCGGTAAATCCGCAAAATTCTTCAGATCCATCTAGCTGACGTCTAGACTGAGTACTGAAGAAGTCGTCTCGACTGGACATGAAACGTTCTGGACATGATTCATCAAAATCAGTCGCGATATCTTAAACTGAAATCGTTCATCCTGGTGGCCTATTACTGCGAGCAGCATGCTTACAGTAGTACTGCATTTCCTTTTTTGATTGAATGAATCTTAGGTATACGCACTTAAAAGTTTGCAATGATCTAGTGGCTTTTCGCTTACCTCTAGGTTTTTTTCATTCATAACGGGGATTTCTTAGCAAAAATTCACAAGACGGAAATTGGCAGAAATTTCCTCCTCTCGTAAGGTCAAAGGCTCAGTCATCACTTCCGTCATCCTCTAAGGATGGTGACTTTATCACGGCATCAAACTTATTTTCATCAAATTAGACTGATTTGCCCTCGAAACAACTAAAAAATGCGTGCAATGATTCCACTTACGAAGAGAAGGAATATCCGAAAATAAGACTATTTCACGTATAAATTAGAAGGCAAGGTCTCTTATAGGTGGTCAAAATTGTGCTGGAACGTATATCTAGAGTGGGTCTGAAATAACCTGCTCCAGGACGTTTACAGTTCATGAAAATAAGCCAACTGAAAATTTATTGAAATTATTTGCTTTAATGCTTACCAGATTTTCTACTGCAATCATTTCCATAGATCAAAATTGTTCTTGGTTGAAATCCAAATGAGACCTGTGATAGACAATTTAAAAGGAGCGTCCCATCAAAGGGCCCTCTTCAGTATGCTTCTTCCGGCAGGCATAGAAAGTCAAGTGGAATGTTCGTAGTAAATTCGCTTCATTTTGTTGTCTAGAGTTACAGTTTTGTCGCCAGGGATGGGTATTTCGTTCAAATCAAAGTACATTTCATACACAATGTTTAAAAAAAATACAAAAAACTACGGCCTTGCTCCCAGAAGAAAATAATCGTGTACCAAGGAGCGTTGCCAGTTGTACTTCGGTGACTTGATAATTAATCAGTTCCCACTACAAACCTAGCTACTAATAATCTGAATAAAATAACCTCTGTGGCCATAACTAATCGGTCATAGTACCAAAAATGTCTACGAGAAACCTCGACCAGGAGGCTCCGTGAGGCAAACCAGATAAGGTTACTTTTGCTAAAGGATTTCGCTTTTATCACGGCCCTCTTTCACCGGATTGGTCCGTTTTTCTAAATTAATAACGCGCCAGAGGTTTTGGGGCTTCCAGTAGCTAACTTAGCCAATTTAATTACAACCCTAATGGACTATAGTGTAAAATCGAGAGATTGCGTTTATTGCCAACAGCTTTAACCTTCTCTGCTTCCCTACGTTTTCGCATTCCGTCACTGCTCACAATCACTCCCCAACCTCGTAGTCATTTGACTCTTTAGTAAACTGGGCGTCTCATCGAACGTGACATCCGAAATGACAAATCTGTAAGCATCTAACAAAGGATCTGCTATCGAAAATGTCGACCGACTGTGAGGTCTATGTGAACTGAAATCTAGCTTGAAATTGGCAGTAGCGGACAGTGTGCCTTTGATATGTCCCTAGTGTTCACTTGTATTCTGAGCCTTTGGTTACATCGATTACTGTGCAGGAAGCTCTGCCTGAAAAGCAGATCATCAATTATTGTCCAGAAGCACATGTACGCGACAGGTGACGGCTGTGTTGGTACAACCATAGACGAGACGTTGACAGAGGCAAGCGTACACCAAGACGTCATCTGTGTCCATAGGCATTGGTTAAAATGAATGATAATCTTCGGCGACCAATGTTAATATGGTGAATCTGAGTCCAACTCTAGGAAGGCATAAGAGGATGCCAGATGATTCTATGCCGCTGTTGGTTTCAGAAATTTGTGCTCATCAGAACCTGTCTGTGATCAGTATACAACTGAACGAGATCATTGTTGTGAGTCCAGTCTTCAAGGGTAAAAAATGGACCTCACATGAGCATTTTGGTATACCATAGAGGTCAACATCTGAACAAGCTTACCCTGACAATTCGAATGAGCCAGCACAGAAACGGGATGGCGCCGTGGTAACACACAATGCTTCGAGATGGAAGGGCCCGGGTTCAAACCCTGGGTGTGATAGAGGATATGCACCACTGATGAGCTCTAACAAGAGCAAAACTCGAGTCTGGTGCTTCCGAGTGCAGGTTGGTCAGATGACCTGAGGTTAGTGTGTGAAAGGTGGAGCCCAAACGACAGTCAGCTAAACAATGATACCATAAGAAACCTTTTTCGTGTTGGAATTACCACCACTGAACAGAACATTCAAGAAGCTGAGAACATTCATGGCAAAAGTCGTCTTCAACTTCAAGAGAACTGAAGTCACTTGTCACATACACAGATACATAGGACAGGCATCATCACTTCAGACAGCTGCTATTAATTTGTACGGAACCATCCAAATGAACTTCACATAAGCGACTGCCGTTAGAGACCGAGTCTATCAAACTGAGCTTGAAAGCGTGGAGAATGTTACAAATAGAATCATAGATCGAAGCCATCAACCTAACATTTAACCGATGTTAGAGAGGTCTTACCATCGTCCGATTTCCGTTGATAACAATGCACAGTGGATAACAGAGATAACGCTTGTGTGTGACTAATATGACGAGCATATTTTTGGAATATTACCAGATTGAAAACTCATTACACAGGCTACGTCCTCTGACAATAGTTATTTTTTCTCAGGTAACGGTTAGTAGTTTCCTTTGCCTCATTTAATCTGCTCTTATTCTGGTACCAAAGTTGATTGTTTTCTTTCTTCAGCTTCAATTTCGATGAAGGACGTCCCACGCAAAACTTTGACTCATTTGTGAAGGCACTACTCACAGTATTTCAAGTAAGTTTGTCACTTTATGGTGTGTCCTTAAACTTAAGCCTGTACTTCAAAGCCATTTTTTCAGGTTACAACTTTAGATTAAGTTGTTCTGGTGCAGCAGTGCTTTTGGACTGGGAGAAGGTGGCACAAAATCTGACCGTAAAAGTTGCACGGGTGATGTAATCTGAGCACACCTGGTTCGCAAATCACATTTGACACCTTTCACCAAGTTCCCTCAGGTTCAGTAGAAAGTAGGACAAAAGTGTGCTGGCTGAGATCACATAGAGTATCATTTCCGTTACCGAAAAAGTCTTTCAAGATCCATTTGACGAAATAAACAATATGCCTTACAAACTTAGTTTATAACCCACACGGGATCCTAGTGATCTAACCAAATTATTACAGGTAGCTGAGATCACAAACATTTACCTCAACATTTTGTTTACCTACAGTGATAGGGTTGTAAGGAACCATGACTTCCACGTTTGAGGAGTGAGTTTCTCACTCTACAGATCCAGGTACCATATCTTTAAAGTTTTGGTAAACCCACTACCTTTCAAAGTCATCAGGAATGTAAGGAACAGTTGCGCTTGTAAACTGTAGGGGACGTGAAATCAGTAAGCTCCTACTTCAGGCAGTTGTATGCGCACAATGAATGAGGTAAGTCACTTTTTTCTTCAGAAATTTTACTTGAGTACGGGAGCAATAAAATATATAAAACCGCCCATTCATATATAATCCGAAATACTGTTAGGGCAACATTTGAATGTGGTCCTAAAGTGAATGATTGATGAAAGACAGATCCCCATTGCTAAGAGGATGATCTAAAGAATAAGTGTAACAATCGCGACATAATGAAGTCTATCAAGCAGTGTCACGAACATTACCAGTATTTAATGTTACTGGGACCATGGGTCTCGTAAGACTCTATTCCGTTTGCAGTCTGTTTTGGAACGCATAAAGTCATGATGCTTATTTAGTGCCCACAGGAATTAATTATTTACTTAATCAATTTTTCATTCTCTCCTTCCTCTTTGCTCTTTTCGTCTGTCCCCGCGTGCTTTTCTCCAACCGAATTCAGATTCTCACAGGTGAAGATTGGAATTCGGTAATGTACAACGGGATTCGTGCACAAGGTGGTGTGACCAGCGGTGGAGCCATATACAGCGTGTATTTCGTTCTGGTCATGCTTTTCGGTAACTGTATCCTCTTAGTTCAGATTTATAGTGCTAGCTTATTTATATCTTATGCATAAAAGCTAAAGGTGGTAGGCGGAAATCTGCCAATCAGATCATTCATTGAGTGCACGAACCACGTAAGATTTCCATTAATGCAATTTACATGACCATAAAAACTACTCTAAAGAAGATGAATATTAACCTCCTTCGTAGCTTTCAACTTCTAGTTTCTCTACACTGAGTAGGTATTCTGATCAGCTTTAGTTTTGAGTATTTGCTATTTTAACCCTGGACTAGAATGATTGCGATTCACGCGAAACAGTGATTGTGTCATGGCTATTTGTTTCACAACGTTGACTAACACTACCATCGTTTTAGCTATCCCAATCTTTATTTAGCCTTTCATCCATCATCCCCGAAATGGACATGATGGCTACGTCAAACTCTGGAAAAATGAAACATCGATCAATTAGGTGTAGCTTCCGCATAGTGTCGCAGTCACTACAGTGTTCGAATCAATCATTCGACATAAACCTTTATTCATCCATCCCCCACAGGCTGTCGTAGATCCTAATAATCTTCTCAATGGGAATTCAGTATAATCGTGATGAATGTCAGCGTCGAGATTTTGGGTCACGACAAGATAGGCAGATTCAGTGAGACGAGGTACACGAGTGATCACTTCCTAATCAATCACGTATCTACTCTAGGGCGCAGTGTGGTTGGTGGCTTTACCTGAATTGGCGTGGGGTTTGGTACTTAGAATTCACTTTAGGTTTTAACCTTGGGAGATGAACCTGAACCAGTTTATTTCCTCTATTACAAACAAAATCTTCATATTATTCTTTAATTACTGAGTCGAAGGATATCACCAGTTGGAGGTTCTCACAGAGAAATTCGACTTTAGCATTCATACTTATCTCCTGGATAAGACTTGAACCCGCAAATAGACTTTGCCCAAGCTTAGAGGACACGAATATCTTGCTAGCCTAGCAAGCAGATCATACAAAGATTATTTCCAACATAGATCAAAGAGTAGCTGCCATTTTCTGCTTACGTTCAGTTTTTTAGAAAAACTATTTGGATTCTTTATTCAGCTGGTATGCAATTCTAGCAAAACGACCATCAAAATTTGTCGCGTTATCCAGCTCATCATGTACTGTGAACGAGAAAAACAACACGATCAAACGTAAAGACATTTTAAGGCTAAAACTGATCCCATTTCGGGCTCATACAGGACATTTTCTTGACGTGATTCATCATTTTTCCGTGACGTTTATGTGACTGATTTTATCCATAAATACTAAACTGTCGAAAGGTATTTCTTTTTTACTCACAGTTGAAGACCGAGTGTTTTCTGAACGGTCGACTTTGAAAACAGAAAAACGTGATACGCCTGGGTTCAATTAAACTCCTTGAACAGCGTATTGCTAGTCTCTTTTTCATTTTAAAAGTCTATTACAGTGTACTGAATGGTTCATTGTGCACTGTCGTGAATGAAAACGCGTTTGAGTACGGGACAACTCTTGCTTCGTCTTTTAAAAACCATTAGGTGCATCACCGAGTACCCGTTTGCTCGCTAAACAGGCTTGCAGAGTTGTAAGTTGTGCTTGTGAACACTATTATGCTCTCCGGACAGGCTTTCAGTGACTTTCTCCTCGTCATCTCTAAATCCAAACTATTCGGCTCCCATCTTTCATTGTCCTAGAATGTAGATTGCAAACCGATCGTTCCCATGTGGATCAACCTCTGATACAAGTAGACGAATTGTAAGTTTCAAAGACTTGAAAGGTTCGTGATCCACTAGCAGAAATAATACACGTCTGTGCATCACGATTCCTGCAAATTACCGATTGTGCATTTCCAAAGTTGATGGGAAACGCATTGTGCTTGGTTTTTAAGCATGCTTGAAGCTTAATGCCCAAAACGTTGTCTGTTACAACAAACATTAGGAAATTTCCATGATCACTGGTTGATCTGGACTTGTTTGTGTGAAAGCACGGAAATTGCTATTAGGTATTCTAGTAATCCCGACATGATAATAGGAACAAATCAGGATAAAGCGAAAGCTTGTTTTGAAAAGCTTCCATCCGCTGTTTGATTGCAGCATAGCATATAAATCTCATGGATATGACAAACCGATAAGAATACCTACTGTCTTTTTTATACGTGAGTTGGGAAGAGGATTTCAAATGTTCACCGTGTTTTGACCCAAATGCTTCCTGAAATGAAACATCATAAAGTTCCTACGCATGGATGCACTCTGTACATGTGTTTCATCCTTGTCGGGAATTATGAGGTTCAGTGCACATCCCTTAAGTCTCAGTTGCGACTCACACTCAGAATGCGTGATTGTGAGTCACTCACTACGTTTGGGGCTGTCCGGGGCTGATTTGCTTCTCCGTTGAATAACATGGCGCTCTTTTGTCACTGACACTGATTGGCAACAAACCGTCACCCTCTCACCAGTCGACTCACACAAACAGCTGCTTTTCTCGAAGGAGTAAACCGCATCTTCAAGTATACCGGTCATAGTCGACACATTACTGATCCGATTTATGTGATATTCTCGCATCTAATTGGTCCGATTTCCGTTTGATTTCTCTCATCATAAGAAACAAGGTATACAACAATTAGACTAAGTTATACATTCCTAAAGGTTTCCTCTTCCGGCTGAAAACCACAAGGACTGTTCACCCTTTCTCTGAACCAGAGGTTGCCTAAAACCAAATCAGTCCTTTTTTGTTCAGTTCGGATGGCTTGGTCATTTTCTTAACAGAAATAATCTCGTGGCTAGATACCTTGTTGAATGTCTTCTTGGCTATCGCTGTGGACAATTTGGCCAACGCGCAAGAATTAACTGAGGCAGAAGAGAAATTAGCAAAATGCAGAGAACAGGTGAGTGAGTCAATCACAATTAATTGTTTTGTGCTGTGTATGGCAGCACGAGTAAATTATTCTCGTTTATTGAGAACCTAATCTTGTTGCTCTAGTGTTTTCAAAGGAGTCATCTATATATATATATATATATATATATATATATATATATATATATTAGTATATGATACTATACATACCAATAGAGAGTCCATTGAATTTTGGATAAAAATCTAGATTTGGTCGATCAATAGTTCTCTATAAAATTATGGCAAACAAGGATATTTGGATATAGATCCTTTTCAGTGACTTCGAGAAGTAATAATCCGGTTCTTGTTTATTTAAATAGTACCGTTAAATAACTGAAAATAAAACGATAGCCACAGAACCACAGAAACCACAGCCGCATGCGTCTGCAAAAATTACGAGCGATAACAATCACTTTTTATCTTCTACTGGTAAAATCTGTTACCTGGACCACGTGGTTCTCTGCGGACAGATGAAATTTGCTTGTATACCATCCAAGATAATTTTAGATTATTATTTCTCACCGTCGCTTCCAAACCAATCAGCACAGATTTTGGTCATGAGCGGAGTATGAACGTAACCTGAAGTGAGGCAAAATACACTTGTGTTTGAAATGAGGTCGTTCGATTGTTTATACTTGCATAAACCCACTGATCTTATGATTCGGCGTAAGGTTCAATGTTAAACATAGCACTAGGCGGTAGCTTCCGAAACGTCGAGTAAAAATTTCATGTTGGTAAACAACTGCCTGTTTCCTCGATTATGACTAGATCAACTAATCCAGTGGTCTATCTGCCTCCCGAATAACCATCAATGTATATCCACTGCTTTTCACCAAGAAACTCCAATGAAAATAGAGCATTTGTCGGCTGGTTTTGTGGATTCCTGACTCTGAAAACAGAACTGATACTGCGTGATGGGCTGAGTCATAAAAACTTGAACTTTCATCCACTGAACCTGGTCACGGCCACTTATGAAGATTCCTGTTAGGAGTTAGACTTTAATAAAAGTCCGAGATGATTCATCGTTCAGTATGAAAGCTGAAATCATAATTGAAAACCATGGACGTCCAGGATAACTGACGTCCTTGTTTGGAATCACTTGCATTGCACAACCCCCGAGCCCCTATTAGGACCTGAACGAGGAAGGCTTTTGTACTAGTCACAGACACGCATAAAACCAGGCTATCCGTGCTAGCTGTGAATGGTTTGTTCAGCGCCAACAGTGAAACAGGGATGTTGTGTCCTTCAGTCAACGGCAATGACTGATAAACCAACATCCGCACAGCGATCATTTTATGTGTTCCACAGAGGAGTCTGTGCCTCTGCAAAGGGCGTGCAGAGAATGAAATGTTTGCTTATGTGAGTCATCGAGGCACGAGGGAATCTCGGAAGCCAGTGGGAGAAAACGAACAATGAAAATGTAAAAGCTACCGAGGCACGGTATGGAATGAGCAGTTGAGTATATAGGGGTGGACGGATCAGTAAAGAATGGACCATGTGTTAGAAGTGAACATATACTTTATGGACTCCATACAAAAACTGGATTTCCTCAAGTGCGGGTGACAAAACACAGTTTCATCCTTTTCCTCAAATACCTTGCTTGATAGATTTTTGTTCTCTTCTCCCCTGCCATGGTTAATTTGAAGGCGGCGGAAGAAGCCCTGGCTGCCGAGACCAATACAGGCGAGAATGGTGAGGTGAATGAGGTCAGCCAACCGCGTTGCACGCTTCCACAGAATTCGAATTCCCAGACGCACTCGAATACTTCGTAAGTTTCATCAGGGAAAGCGCATCGCCTCCCAGCTTGTGGCGGCTATTTGATTCTCAGGAGAAATGTTTTGTTACTTGTCCTTTCTGGGTATCGGACCATTCAGACAAGGCAAAAACTCTGCGTACACTTTTTGGAAGAACGCTATGCCTAATCAGCAATTCTCCAAGTATCATACTCAGAAACGCCTTTTCGCCTCCTCTCTCAATGCAGCAAAGTTGGTCACTACTAGCACAAACTACTTTGGAATAGTCCAATAGTTAAAATCGTCACTACAGTTGGTTTACGTCGGAAGGACTATGGCATCTAGCTGCATGAAGTATGAGTCTAACAAACTTAGTAGAAATACTTCAATCATTATTCTTTCATTCATTCACAGTTGTTCTTGTATGAAGTCGCTCAGCTTTTACGTTGCATTGTGTACTTGGTGTTCCAATGGTCTCCGCATCTTTGGTTATTATTCTGAACCCGTTACAGTTGAAACTATGATAGCTTAGCTTTGCTTTTTAGTCAGAGGCGATTTTTGTTCCTTAGGTTTGACCATCTCGATCGCTCCTAGCCCATAAAATAGCTCCATTATCCAGTAGGCTCACATTCCCTCCGTGGTTAGGCGTGTTCACTCACAGGCTATTCTACGTCTGTGAGAGCCACTCAATAAGTCCAAGACCACGTCGACTGAATCCGAGAGCACAATCACTTTACTTTGTTTTTCTCTATATGAACAGTATGGCTTCGTATCTGGATGACAGGACAAAATTTCCCCGGCAGCACAGGAGATTGCAGCTGTAAACTTTGTTACTGTTCGTATTATGGTAAGCAGATGCACACTAGCTTTGGACGTATAAAGTAGATCCTCAAGACTTGAAGTGAATGGTAGCCGAACTGTACGAAAAATCCCACACGACACATTGAGAACGAAACGGCGTGGTGAACAAGCTCGTTTCCAGTTGTTCGTACTCATACCAATACCTTATAGAAACGGTACGTGGACGATATCGTATGCGTAGTAGATACCAAAGTTGATCCAAATGTACTACTTAACAGATTTAACACAGCCCATTCGAATGTTCAATTCACTTTGGAACAAGAAAAGGGAAACAGTCTACCTTGCTTAGATGTTTGCGTAAGCCGTCGAAATGATGGTTCCGTCCAGTTGTCAGTGCACAGGAAAGTAACTTGAACGGTCAATACATTCATTTTCACAGTTTCGTACCACTCAAAGTGAAAAGAAATCTAGTTTGTTGCTTGGTTAATAGAGCAAGGAAAATCTGCACAGAAAACACAATAGAAAATGAACTTCGTTTTCTGAGGAGTGTTTTCTTAGAAAACGGCTATCCTGAACGGTTCACTGACAAGACGATCCAACGACATGAAGATAGGCCAAGACAGAGAGTAGTCGAAAAGAAGCCCGTATTTGTCCGTTTGCCATTCAAAGGAGATACGGACACTGAAGTTATTCAACGAAGACTAACAGAAGCAGTCAGTAGAACATTCTACGCTGCACAACTGCAAATTATGTTCGAGTCCAAACCGATCGTGTTTTCGAATGAGGATAAAGTGACAGATTCTGCAGCACCTTTTTGTATGTATTCACTCACCTGTTCCTGTGGAACCAGGTACATTGGCCGCACGACTAGGTGCTTATTCGAACGTGTTCTTGAACACCACCCGGCTTGGTTGAACACTGGAGCAATTAAGACAATTACGAGTGCTGTGTGTTCACACTTGTTGAGTAAAACCATTCCGTAGAGGTGATAAACGCTTTCCGCACCATTTACAAAGTCCGGGGCAAGCGATCAAGACTTGTTAAGTGAAGCATCTTAGCCACAGTCGAAGGCGTGAGCATATGACTCTACAATCCTCCCCTGCGTGCTCAGAAACAATTTGCGCAAGCACTTAAACTTCCGTGGCCCACTTTTTTTTGGCGAACATGCGTGCAACCACTCGAACGTTCTTCACTGTGATCAATTTCACATGCATACGCACACACACGTGCACAGACAGATTTGGATGATCATCTCCTTTGTTGGTTCGAGTCATATTTAATGTTATGTATTGGTATGAGTACGGGTAACTGAACTCTTTGAAGTTCTGATAATAACTGGTATGCACGTCCGTTCCGTGATCTCTGATAATTGTCTTCAGCCAATCGGACTCTGAGTGATGAACCTCTGTATGGATGATGTCATCTAGACTGAGACGATTGTGACCAATAAAAGAAGATTGGAGTTTGTATAATTATAAAAACTAGTGATGGCCAAAAGTAACATGTTTCATTCGGTACTGCTTAAAATGATCCAAGCGCTGTACTTTGTCCACCCTGGTTGAATTCAGACCAGCTGAGCTATTATGTTCCACCGAGATTACTAATTTTTAATTATTAGATAACCTCTAAGCTTGGAAAAATCCGTCCCTGTGAATTTTAAAAATATACATTTGATTCACTTTGTTTATTGAAAGCTATCCCTCCAAGTCAGAAAGATGAACACTGATGTTCACAATAACAGTTAAAATAGGGTTCCGATCCTGATTACAATCCTTTGTCTGCATTGGGGAACATCATCGTCACGGTTGTTATCATCCGAATCATCATTACTGTTATCGTCGTCGTCATCATCATCATCATCATCATCATCCGAGTCGGCATTATCGTCATAATCATCATCATTCGAATAATCATCACCACTAGTCACTTATTGCCCTAATTCTCAATACGCAGGCAAAATCGAATTTGCACCAGTCCATTAGCAGAAGATGAGAAACAAACAAATGGTCAACTGGATATGTCACTTGCAAATCAGAATGGGCTACCAATGGGTAAAATGCCACTTAATCATGGTGAGTTCTTGTCCATTCTTTGGGTTGCTCATCTTTTATGGATGAGGTTGAAAATCATCTATATTATTGCATCCCCTACTGAAACAATATGATGAAAAGAAGGAGTATTAATTTGGCAAGGTTATTTATTTTCAATTTCTTGCACTAAGAATCTGCACTAGCTTCATCATGTAATCAGAAAGCAAATAGGTAGCCTAATGCTCCCACTAAAGCTGTGATTATAAGACCGTGTTTTAGTCTCCATGGAGATGAGTGAGCTATCAGACACGCGGGTGTGATACTCGGACAGATACCGAAAACAACCATGTGGATCATCCAGTGCCTGAGTCAAATTACACCGAAAGAAAACTGAAATTTGCTGAGGTCGTGGAGACAATTTCGGTAAAACTGCAAGTATAATAAAAATGAGAGTAGCCTGGGGATATAAATGAGCTTTTACAAGGATGTCGACAAAAATTACCTGCATTGCTGAATCAGCTACTGTTGACAACCTTGCAGTACAAACTGCTGCTGGAACGGCTTGGTCTGACGTATATATATATATATATATATATATATATATATATATATATATATATATATATATATATATATATATATATATATATATATATATATATATATATATATATATATATATATATATATATATATATATATATATATATATATATATATATATAATGTAAGCTACATTCCTCCATGTACTCGGATATTTTATCTACGGCATACCGAGTAGACGTTTCGTGTACTCTGAAGTATTATTATTAGAGGTTCTGGGGTGAACACGGGAGAAGAGGTATATGACATATTTTAGGACTGACATCATTTGTATGGGAGACCGGCAACCTAATCTCGAAACCGCCTAAGGTCCCTGCAGATTCACCTCCCATACCATGTTCTTGCGTGCCTATATCCGGAAATTTTGGAGTGGATCAATGAGGAACATTTCCCTGGAATAAATAATTGGAAGTGTGAGTAGTGTTCTGATGTGCTGAATCAATCAATGCTCTCACTTTTCTGGTCGTCGCAATCTGTCCCTAATCTTTCATCGCTGAATTACAAAGCAGACTTGGTCTTTAATTGTCTTAGGAAAGCAAACGACCGATCTATCAGTTCGTCTGTCGTAATCGTTTTACGTATCCTAATCACAAGCAGCAAACAAAACAACCTCCCCCCTCGGTAGATGCACAAACAGCATTGCAAACATCTATTAGAATTCAACTCGTCCGTGCTGGAAGTCAACATCTTTGTGTATTACGACAAGACAGAGGCATTTCGTGGGTTAGGAGTTATGAATGACTTATACCGAAACAATTACCAGTCTGAGTTTGCTCAGCAGTATCACTGGTGACCTCATTTGAAATTACACGAGATTTAATTCAAGCCACATCGACTCCAGTTGGTTTTAAATGGTACTAAATTAGGGTGATCATCATTTGTTGATGATCATCTCTCTTTTATTCCTTGTAAAAGGATCATTTTATTGATATAATAGTTGAAAATGGTATGTCTTACTGTAGCTTTCACCCGGCAGTTTGTTGCTAATTTGCCCAACCAGCTGGTCACTGAGTATAAGCTATTCGACCACCGGCCCGGGTAGTCACCACGGCTAACCTGCTGGGGCATTGTGCGGTTCCAAACTCGAAGTCTCAAAGTTGCGGGTAATTGTTCTCCCTGATAGCATTGCGGAATGTCGCATTTTTAGCTGACGCCACTTCATTTTGCACTCATCAGTAAGCATGCAATAAGGAATATGTCCAGTAATGTGATCATATAGCTACGTGATGTTATGTACGATTGTTTTTCGTTGATATCCCGTTGGTTTGCGATCTAACTGCTTTTTTCTGGATCACTACCAGTTGGAATGATGAATTTCAATTCGATGGAAAGTGACGATACTGCACGATTACACGGTTCTGGTGTACAGGTTCAAGGAAAACCAGTTTTGCCGTACAGCTCAATGTTTATTTTCGCACCCACGAATGCGTAAGTCCTGTGACTTTACAACCACTTCTGTTCATTTGTTTCATCTCTCACGATAACAGGTCCATATTTTCAGTTCTCAGTGTTACAGGCTAAACATATATAACACAAGAGCTTCATATTCTTTAGTTGGAGGAAAGATGGCGAAAATAATAATAAAGACCCCTGTAATCGGTAACTCCGTGTACGGAATTTAGATGACTGCGTTTCCACCGGGTCGCATGCAAAGGACATCGAGTGGGGCTGCATTGGGATACGGATTTATTAAACATCAATCAATCACGAACGGGTTACAACATGCAGAAATCGTGAGATATCTCGGTTTGAGCAGTCTGCTAATACACTATCTAAAAGACTGGTTTACCACTGAAAGAATGAATAGGCAATGCAAGTGGTAAACATATGAAGGGTTATTGAAACAGCACACGGCTGTATCCAAATATTTTGCTAACATTGGCAAACGACACGGTCAGTCTAGTATTCCCAAACAAGGATAGGTTAAGGCTGTGTAAAGACAGAGTGCAAGACAGCTCGTGGCCATAAATAATGATAAAACCGATTATTTGCTGTCAGACAGAAAGGTTCCTAAGGCGAAGCACGAGAAAAGCTTAGGGGTCACAATAAAAGGTTGCTCAACGGTGGAACCAATCAAATGGGGGAATTCTGGTGCACGCAAATGAACTTGGAAAAAGAGTGGAGAGGCCGTATCATCAAACAAGTTGCGTTTGTGTAACATGCGCTAAAAATGGAACAAGCCAGGTTGGGTAGTTGATAGTCTCCGGAAGGGGACGGGTTTTGAGCCCTGATTATCATCATGCAAAGACTGACTTGTGTGTGTGTGTGTGTGTGTGCTGAGAGGTGTTTGGCAATGAAGGAAGTACGTTTTATTCCCAACTGGGAGCCGTATGACACAGCAACAGTTCTCTTGCGATTATCATCAGGTATTTTTCTAGTTTATAAATTTATTCTTCACGCAATATTAGCGCTTATTTTATCAGCTGGATTGCATATTTTAACTAAGACTCGCACCCGGAACACGTGCCAGTGATCACGGGCTGGCTGTCAACGGTTTGGTTCGCGTCATCACTCCTCGTGTAACCTCGCCGTTCCTTCGCTGACTGTGAGCGGTAGCAACCTGTCATTCTCGTAGAGCAATCTTCTCTTGTTACGGACGAGTTTTCCGTGAAGGCTTAGGCGAGACAAGAGTAGTCCATCTCAAATAATCACACATAGCTTGGGTATTTGAGCAGTTCTCAAGTTCTGTTAGAAGCTCAAACATCAATCCCTACATCAAAATTTTCCTTCAAAAATAAAACGACTATATTCTGTGTATAAATGAGTGAAGTCCTTGATATACTCAATAGAAAAGGATAAGATAAACTAATATTTACTGGAAAGCAAAAAAAGCAAGGCTGTCGGCGCATACTGTAACCTGCCATCTTCCAATCGGATTTGACTAGTCCACTTTCGAAGCGACAATTGCCATCAACATGTCTGGGGAACAATCTGGTATTTCTTCATATGGGCAGCCAGAGATTTCGTATTCAACATTTGGCTACTATTCGCATTCTCAGTACTCTAAAACAACATCCGAACGAAGGTGATCATTTGAGATCATGTAAAGTGCCGACGAGTTCACTATTGAAATATTTTGAAACCGTTTATTTTCAGACAGTGACTGATTGTGTGTACTGTTGATGGAAGATATAATGATATTCAGTCATAAAGTCGAAACAAGAGGTTTAAATTAAGAGTGATCCATCGCTTAGAGTGCCAACTATTCTATTTCTCCACGTGCGTGCAAAAACAGTGATCAACCGCTATGACCATTATAGCCCACGGATCTGAGGAAGAACCGCAATAAGACAAGTGCGCAGCCGAATCGAACTGATTTATTCATCAGGGAAGTTCTGAACTCCAATACTATCGGTTCTGTAGAACTCAGTTCACCCCCAAAGAGCCTTAGTTTTGAATTTGGATTTAAAACTTCTAGGGAACGCCGGCAATTCCAAAATGTAATCGTTCAACAAATCATTTAGATATATAACTATAAACTTCCTGATTTTCTACGCTGATTTTTGCCTACAAACGTCCACTTTTTACCTATAATAAATTGGTGAATACGTTTTTCGTCCCTTTCCCTGTGGTCACGACGATTCTGGACATTCTGCTCTGGGGCCAAACAGAATTCGTCGCTTTTGTCATTTCGTGGTCAATTTGCGCTACTTTGACCTGTTCATCATGATCGTGATTTGTGCAAGTAGTATCGCTCTGGCCGCGGAAGATCCGGTCTCTGAAAACGCCAGGCGGAATACAATTCTGGAGCATTTTGATTACGCATTCACGGGCGTTTTTACAGTGGAACTGGTTCTCAAAGTAGGTCTACTTGTCACCATCGTACGCCTTTTGGAATCAATATACATAAGCCAATTTTCATTGTGTTTATTCACTGACCGGAGCTAATAGGTAGCATCAAGATACCGGTGGGTTCGAATGCTGGCGTCGCTACTGGCCACTCCAGCTGAGACCGCAAGTTGGCCACGCCCCCCCCCCTGAAATAGTGTACAACTAATGTGTAGTTAGATGAAAGTAAATAAAACAATAATAATAACTCACTGATAACACTGCACTGAGGCCGGGCCTGTTGTTTTCTTGTTTATGGTATTGCTAGTTCTACTGATGGTAGCACACCCTGCTCGTAACTTCCTCGTCCTTAGTGGATGCATACCAAGCATTGGAACCAAAACGGCTAAAGTTGAGATATCACCGCATGATTAATTCTCTTTGGTTGGAACATTCACGTCTTTGATAGCTTCCCAAAATACAGGACCTTGGATATTCCGGCGCACCTGAATTATATTAGCTTGACATTCAGTCTGTCAACAGATGCATGGATTTGAACGACAACCGAGTCTTTCCTGCGATTTCTTCTGAATTTTTCAGACTAGCAAGTCCATGTAACTAGCGAGAAGGTCACCACAAAGCTCCCAGTCCCCTAATCAGACTTCATCAAGGCATTCCGTTTTCCATTTATCATCATGGTTGAATGATTTAGCACCTGGAAATGATATATTGAAACAAACAGATAGGCACCTAGTTTTGGGCCGTGAATCGGTGATGTTTGACGGGTATAATGTACGCGGGATATGGCACAAAAAGCTTTGCCTTGTCCACCCAGTGTTTCGTTGTGTACAGGAATGAGCCAGTATGAGAAGCACAATTGAATCAAAAGAGTAAACAACGAAGTAGGCTTGTTTTCCGATGCATGTACATGTACTGAAAGGGTTCATTTAAGAGGATAGCAAATGACTATGCAAACCGGTGACTTACGGAAATGTAACCAACATTTGAGGCAAACATATCAACTGCCCAGACGAAAATGTTCTTCATAATTAACATCACTTGAACTGATCCATTTCTGTTCATTTTTATTTCAAAGGTGATCGATTTGGGAGTGGTGCTTCATCCAGGCTCATATTTTCGCGATGCTTGGAACATTTTGGACGCAATTGTTGTCTTTTTTGCTTTAGTCGCCTTTGTTGTCAGGTAGGTTGTGTTCAGCATTTAAAAACCACAATTTGTTCATGATAGATCGATGTGAACACCGGCGAATAATGTGGAAAAGATCGTTTTCAGCTGTTGTTCTTCAAAAGGCCAAAAGCACATCTCTTATGGTAGCTTCGGTATCTCTTATTAGTTTTTTAAACGTACGAAACAGTGATTGTTGTTTGCGTAAGTGAGTATTATGGAAAAATGGTACCGTAATTGCAATCCGTTAATGGATATATCAGTTTACGAATAAGAAACAAGCCCTCTCAAGATCAACATTTGAAGGGGAAGTCAGAACACACAGACTGCACGATATACATCCTGAATCACTTTGCTGTATCTTCGCTTAGTGAAAATTGCAATTTTAGTGATTACTTTTGGGGCAAAACCCATGAACGGAATGTTTGTAAACCAGGGCAAATAATATGACACACATGTCTATTGGATAGGAGCAGAACAATGTTCACACTTTGTCATCACATTATTGCTAAATTGATCACAAGTTCGCGTTGCTTCCGCGGCTCAGGGTGGTGTGTACGGATCGACAAGACCTTCATGTACGTTATTAGGCTGGTGTTTGTGGTCCAGCAGATCACTCACAAAACCTGACTTGTGATGACGCAGTGGTTGGTCTCACAAAGTTGTCGAGCTACTGATAACCCGATTGACTTTTGTAAGCATGCAGCGAATTGATCCAGGACATGCTGTTCTAACATCTGTTGGCAAATTTATTGATAACCTGATTGACATCTGTGCAGCCAAAGTCCTGCTGTGAATTACTTCATTGCCCGTTTACATGGTAATTGCTTTTCTATCTTTTCTACTTCAATGCGATCCAAAGAACAAATTGCCTACAAGTGAATCAATAATAGAACAGAGTCATCATTAGACGGATTAAAAATCAGTCCAGGCTAGAATTTCGGAATGGACGGAATACTCAGTACCTAGATGGAACAAAAGTGACTTGACTAGACAGATACTGAAATCAAAAAGTATCTATGGGCCTTTGCTTTAGTTACCAGAGATTTACATACTTGTTTTAGGTCTGCAAGCGCTCTATCAGCAGCTGATAGAATTTTTATTCCAACAAAACAAAGAAAAAACCCGGGTTTGGGATCAGTAGAAAATCGAATCCATCATCATTATTTAGTTTTATTATGTACTAACTATTCAGACCCAAAATTTATAACTATATATCTTTGAACTAACCGCCTCACCGATTAAGTTCACATGATAAAGTGGGGCACCGGATGTATTTTACCAACCACAAGTAAGCATTCAGATCATACACATGGCAAGCGATGTTTACTATTGAGCATAATTCTGGTAAGAAGTATACTTTAAGGAAGCTAACCAACGAAGTTTGCTTTAAGCTTGACAAGCATCTCTCCTTCTCACCACTAGAACTTCTTTCTATGATTCAATAAATTAGGGACCCCTACGAACGCAATCGATGCATTAGAAATGATAGTTTTGAATCTCCTGAACTTCATTGACTGTCGCTCCAGGGATGATGTTTAAATCTTGTAATTCAATCTGTTACGTGTTAATCTTTCAGGTCGGCCACTTCTCTTGGGTGAGTGCAATACTCAATGCCTATATTTGCTACCATTATTTACTTGTGTCAACTGATAATCTCTGAAACACAGCATAAAATGCCTCGTAATGAATCTAAAGCGATCAGATGTCGAACGCTAGCGATGGCCGGATCGACTAGTATACGGGTCCTTAGGCCTGGGCTATGTTCGCAAAAGGAGTTAGTCCATACCCTTAAGCTTCCCTATCCAACGACCGATGACGTCACCCGCGAACGCATTGTCAATTGTTCACTTGATGACAACACTGCACTCCCCTACATCTCTCCGTTATCAACCAATCGACTGGTCGAGTAACTGATCGATTGAAAAACCAACCGACAAACCTACCGACTATCCATCATTGAAAACATGTTCGCCTACACTACGTGTTTCGATCAAACCATGGGTCTGTGAACTACCTCCGTAATAGTTTGTTTACTGGCTTATTATGAGTAGTTGAACTAGTAAAACGGTGAAATCGGTTCGATTTCATTTCCCATCGTGCAAAGGATGTCACTTATTAACTCTACTTTGCTTCCATTCTCTCTTGTCTGATTGCTTTCAAAAGGCCATAATTCGACGTCATTTCCATCTACACAGGGTTCCATTCCACGATGGCCAATCAGCTCAGCAGCATTTTAAGAATCGAAAACTAAAAGAACGTTGTTCACCGTCGTATCGATTCTTGGCTATCGGAATCCTCGAACCATTTTATCAGTCATCATTTATGGCTCCAGTAAATATCGCTCTTCTGGAACTCTCATTATGGTGTATAGTTGCATCTTTTGAAGGTTCACAACTCTCTGGCGTGGGTTATACTCGCGAATAGGCAAAATGACTCGGGTTTACTTTCACGGCTTTTACATAAGTATAAACTCCCATCAGCGAAACACGATCCTAGTTTTCACTAGACTTCCACTTACAAAGAATTTGCAGCGAAACTGTCCAGCAAGATACATAAAATCGACACAAGTACAAATGCACGCGTCTCTGATGGACTCATAGTGAACTTAGGCAACTCCGCTTGGCGCGAAGTCAGATTTACTAAAGAAAATTCTATGGTCACATCGTTTTAGTTGGAGTGACTTTTTCAAACGTACATTAAATCTAATGAAGCAAAATATTTATTGCAGAAGGCACTTGAGGATGGAATGAAAAAGGTTGAAATTTACCATCATCTTTTCTATCAAATCAACGGTTACGAAATCCCATACTTTATCAAAAACTTTCATTGTAAATATAAATCAATATGGCAAGTTATTTTGAAAGATAAAATAACAATCATGAACCGCGATTCTTTAGAGATGCCTCAAGACAAACAAATATCACAAGTAGGATCACGAGAGGAATGCAGTTTTTGTTATGGTCGAGTTCCCAGACAAGTTTTATTTTACAACTCTACTATTTGAGTAGTAGGGGATTAGATTGTACACATCAAACTCATCATGCAGTGTAAAAGTTCAAGACTTTGGAAACCATGGAAGCACAGTACATTTGTTTCATCTTTTTAGGAATCATCAGCGGTATACATCCAATGAGTTCCAACAGGGATTCTAACCCAGGGTGAAAGATTGCGAACCTAACATCTTAACCATAAGGCTATCCGGGCAGGCTCTTGGCAGTTGACTGAACTTATGCTTTGCTTGATATAGGGCCCTTTCAACCAAGCTCTAGAGATTGTCTAACGAAGTGCCTTAGTTGGATTTAGTCCCCTACAGAGAAGCCGTCCGTCGTAAGAGTTGATCGCTCTGTGGATAATGCTCTGCTAACTTTACTATTCTCAAAGGACCGATAGTTCTGATTTTTCCCATATAATCATTTTCATCCTTACTTAAAAATCGTTGTTTTTGTGCTTTAAAGAAAATCAGTAGAAAACGTTTTATTTTTCTTAGTAGAATGTGTATGAATCAAAAGTAGCATTTGTGTAATCATGCTCCCGTACGCTTAAGTTTATTTTTGTCGTACAAGAGTTCTGGAAAAGGAGAAAAACGGACAACATGGGTAGCTTCCCACATTTCAGCCCTCTTCTTTGGCAAGAAACACATTCGCAGTGGTTTTCAATCATAGATTACCCGATTTATTTTTGGAATGTATAAATATGCAATCTCACTAATCAGCTCATCATGGAGATTTGAAGGGAACACTCACTGTTCAGATGTTCCATCAGGCTTGTTAGGCACTATGAAAAGTGAACATCCACCGAGACCCCATCCCATGGACTTCAAACCAAACTTTGAATGGGGTATGGCACTGAATGTGTTAGATGCGTTACCACTAGACTACGTTCCGCGGGTAGTTTCTACCGGAGATAAAACGTGGTTTTCAATGGTGATTTGGGGGCGCATACTGCACAACGAATAAATTTAACGATGTACAATAATTCACGTACGAGTTTAGTCCGAGTAAGTTGACAAACACTGAACAGATTATACACTATCTGGAATGCAAATACGCCAAGTCTATGTTGTGGGCATTCTAGCATACCTCAGTTTAGGGACAGTTTATATTGCTCTTCTCGAATCGCATGCTAGGTCCTAATAAGGAGGAAGCCTTTGTAATAAGTACGTCAGATTCGTCGCATAAATTTCACGTGTCCTTCCACAATTACTCATCTGAGAGCCTTATAAATGAATCGAAATGTAGCAGTTATGAGTTCTTCTAGACGTGTGATATAGTGTTATCCATGTTAATTGATGAACTCTCCAAAACACCAAAATTCAAACTTCTAGGATGTTTTTTGTGACTTCTCTCCAAATTTCCATGAAGCAGTGTTTTAAAAATTGGGGAGAATTAAAAACATTACTTCTCATCTTTTATGACGCTCTTAAGATAATAATTCGTTTTTTGTTCCTCGTCATCTTCACAGTCGGATTGGAAGCAATACTTCGGCAAAAAATTTGAATACAATCAAGTCTTTGCGTGTACTTCGAGTACTTCGACCTTTGAAAACCATCAATCGGGTGCCAAAATTAAAAGTACGTAATCCAGGGAGTTAAACAATATTTTTTTTTCTGCTTTCATTTATCTCGTCTGTTATTCCGACAGTTTTACATTAGTCTATTGCACATAACACTTCTGGTTGTCGAGTTTGATGTGCAGGTTGCAAACTTTTCATCACCAACTGCGACAGCAACCCGCCCTCATTGATGATTTCTCCATGGCCGATAATGTCAGCTTCGCTTGTGAATTACATATCCGGAGGAATGCTTTTCTCCTAATGCCAGTAATACATTTAGGGGAGGAAGCAGAAAAGCATCTGAATTATATGTGGAAGAGAATAGGACACTCGTCTGCTTCACTGACAAGGAAGCATTTGACAAAGGTAGCCTACAGCTCGTCGACCCAAACTCTCAAGTCTTCCCAGCAGCGTTTTTACACTGGTTGATCGTAGGCTATTTGAATCCCCTTGACTTTTTTCTCAGCTCTTTATATGTGCAAACTCGCTTCATTATGAACTCGATCAGTATTTGTTATTGAATGAGATCAGGCTCCGAAATTTTTCAATCATAAGTCGTTCCTTTGAGAGAAATGTGGCTTTTGCATTCCCGTGAAGTAGATTAAACTGAAACGCCGAATCTCTGAGATTCAAGAGGTCATAAAAAACATTATTTTGAATCATCGTTTTTATCTCCGTTATTACTTACCGATACACTAGTATCGCCTTCTGGTTGTTGGCTGAGTGTAATTCTTTGCTGGTAATTGTTGTGCTTTACATTTGCATTCATGTCTTCATTCTCCATGCACGACCACTCTGCTATTCAGATCAGTCATCTTGAATTAGTCAATGCTTATGTCGTTACACTTCCGGGAACACTATGTTGTGGCTTTTTGGTGATTGACATTAGGAACATCCGATTTTCGTCTCCCTACTGAGACCTGTCCCTAATTTGTAAGTTCCACGCAGGCTTCAGATACGAAAAGTGTTTACAATCTACTCATTCAAACACTTGTCTGTTGAAACCTCCTGCAAAGCAATAGAAGTGGATGGCAAAATCAGTCTGGCTCATACCATTGTCCTTACATTGTTGAGATGGATCTGAGAAACTCAGTGTTTCACACCTACTAAGGATGCTTGATAATATGTCACAAAATATGGAAGCTAACTGAAGTATCTGTTTGAAGCAATACTTGATCAGCTTCAGGACTGCAGTTAGTGCATCAGTAGATTTAGTGAACTGGAGTGGTGCCCGTGCCGGACAGTCAAGTTGGGACGTATAATCAAGAACCGCCATCTTGGAGCTCTCATTTTATTCCCATCTTCCGTTCACCTTACACAGTGACTGCGTGCGATATCTGGATAGGTTAGACAGTTGCTATGTTGTGATAGAATTCCTTCTTGTGTTCACGCTGTCACAATCTTACCACAACACCACTAAAATCTTTGTCCGTATTGAGATCAGGATGAATTTGCCGATTCGCATCAGCATCGTTCTTTAACAGATTGTATACTAAATGCAATAATAACCTGTGAGCGGTCTGTTGCTTCGTGCTGATATGATATACGCAATCTATGTCTACTTCGAGCTGTCATCTTTTGTCACGGAGAACATAAGTAAAAGTTATCTCATATCAGGCTCTTCAAGGGCGATTAGCTAAATGTAGATTGCAGAAGATTCCCGGCGATTCCAGCAAAACAGATGAATGATACTATACTGATATTTGATATCATCTGAAACCATAGAGCTTCATATGTCATTCAATAGAATTTACTCAAATATGAGTAAATGCATGTTAATCCTTACCTCATACCCCAACACACAACAGAAAGACTGATATCTTCATTCCATTTTTTTTCTTTCTATGCAGGCTGTGTTTGATTGTGTTGTCAGCTCGCTGAAGAACGTCTCATCCATCTTCATCGTCTATTGGCTGTTCCAGTTCATTTTTGCCGTGATCGCTGTCCAGCTGTTTCAGGGGAAATTTTTCTATTGCAACGACGTGTCCAAAATGACACGCGAAGAATGCCAGTGAGTCTTTGCATTTTTTCTACAAAAAATATTCAATAATAAGGAGCACGGAATATTATTTTATATGAAATCCGTCCTGATTTCTACTCCAGAAATTTTTGAATTATTATTAGTTATAGATGTGAGTGAGACAGTTAGTTGCTTTGAACGGCATTTGAGAAGCTCTGTGCACAGCTGTTTCATTTGGTTCATCAGGAATCGTCGGCAGCCCATGTCCAACGGGAGCTCAGCGGGAGCTCGAACCCGGAGTGAACGATTGTGAATCGAACAACTAACAATCAGGCCATCCGAACTGTCTCCCAGCGATTCGTTAAACTTATGCACTATATGATACAGCAGCTGCCATCTAATCTCCGACAACTTATGTATCTAGTACCACGCTTTGAAGGTTGCTTAAAATGGAATATCTTCGTTGTACTTAGGATCCCACAGAGAAGTCAGCCGCCACATTTATTTTCTGTCAGTGAACATGCTCAATGCGGCATTGAGCGTTTGGTCAAGTCAGTCAACTGCCTTGACCAAAAATAGACGTCGATTAGCAGAGAATATGTGACTTATTGTGTGATCATTTTGCATAAATAAAAGTGGCCCCATCCGAGCATACTCCATTTCCTAAAGGGTCTTTTGATAGTACCTCTTCAGACCGATCTATTCTTAAAAATAATTTGTATAACATTCCAAGTTATCTTATATGATTTTTTTTATTGTCTCCATTAGTACCCAAACTCCTTCTCGTCATTGCAATGGTTTCTTCGTTAACGAAAACCAATGAGAGTCACGCACCCTCTTTCATATTTTGCCATCTACCCGGTGATCGTTTAGGGGTTACTTCTTTGAGTTCAACGACCGTGGTGAACCTTTCGTACAAAATCGAACGTGGAATATGTGGGATTTCAATTACGACAATGTGGTGAATGCCATGCTCACCCTGTTCACGGTGACTTCGGGCGAGGGTTGGCCGGCGTAAGTGTTCATCCCGTTCTTCTTCCAAAAAACTATTCATTTTTTCTTCAAGGCTAAAATTTGTCCAGGAAATTTGTTGGGAAGAATAAAGATCTTTAGCTAATCCTGAAAGTTAACCGTTAAATTTAGAGTGGCATATTATTATAAGCATTCTAGTCATTAATTTCCTTCTAATTATTACATGACAATGGCTCATTTTTATGAGAGAAAAACGAGGCCAGTTGGAGACTGGTAGAGAAGATTTCGGGTTTGGATACAATGCCTTCAATTTCTCGAGTACACAAAAACGAGAACGGTCTGATCACAACCATTCAGTCAAAGTTGTAGTTAGTATGGCTGCCACCCGATACCGGTTCGCCTTGGTAGTATAAGAAGGACTACAACAAGGGGTGGGATACTTGTATTCCAACGACCAAACAACTCAAGTCATGAAACACACACTCGTTTATATAGGCCCTTTTCCAGACTACGTGGCACGAACAATGCTCTCGCGGCTACATGAGTGTTACAGCTGCGTTCTGGCCAGTTGCCTGTGGCCGATATCTTGCTTCTCTTGGGCATCCTTTCTATTCAGTTGGTTCGATTGTCCCGGTCGACAGTTTGATTGACAGCCCCTCACCTGGGCTATCTTGCTGGTTGCCGAAGATCCCGCTGCTTTCCCTTCTTCTGGTCCGTGTGCCTCCTTTTGTCTGCTTCGGGAAGCCACCGACATATTCGCCGTCTGTTCTTTTGTCTGTAGCTCTCGGTTGGTTCGTCTGTTCGCCTTGATATTCACGTCGTTCCTTTGCCTCAGCATTCCCTGTTAGAGTAGTACAAAAAACCGTTGAGATCATGGAGGCCTCATTCTAGTGCTGTACACAAGCGTTAGTTGCAAAAACCGCGGAGCTATCGGCCGAGACACGTGCACCGCAATCCAAAAGACAACCGATAAATACAAGAATGGCTACTGAACCCCGTAGAACTCCCGGTGAATAACAACGGTTGTGATTCTTCGGTGGGTTATTCCCCGAGGAACATTCACTCACATCCCTGATGCAAAAACTGGATTCTTTTGAGTAAAACAGCTTGCACTGTCCAGAGGGCCAAACATTCCATTGATGTCCAGTTGAACTGATGCTTCCCCGTAGTGAGAGTTTTTTTTTATTTTAGGTACTGAGGGGGCAGTGTACTTTGCTGTTTATTGGCATGTGCGATTTGCCAGAAAAATCTCTCTCACCTGAACTAATTTAATTATGCAAATTTATACCGAGCTTCAGGCAAGTGCAAACTCTTCTAGCACTTGATTAGTGAGCAGCAGTTTCACGAACAAAACAGTGACGGTTGAATGACTATTTACTTTGCGTTTCTTTTAATTTGCTCGTGTATTCCAAACTGACAATATGAAAATCTCTGATGGTGAACTCTCTATCGGAGAAATGGGGGGGGGAGAATTGTCATAATTCTTCATTTCACAAGGCAGGCCTTCTCTTTCTGGAAGTAAATGTATTTCTATGGTCTTTTTATGTCTTATCAATTTTATTCGTTTATTTCACTCTACACCGTTCATCATCATTTGCGTCTGGTCATACGAGACATCGTTGCCTCTGATGCTCCTTTCGTAAATAGTTCGACTAATTCAATAATTTCCATAACAAGCTTGCGCATGGGTGCAACGGCAGGGGTGTACCCTATGGACACAAAGGCTCACCGCACGGTTAGGGATGACCGGCAACCAGACCCTGGGACTTGGAGTGGTAGACAGCCAAATAAGGTCCTAATAGGTCAGATTTAGTAACGAGCCGGACGACGGTAGATTACTATCTACCACCAATTTGCGTTATGTATCACATACACATTACACTGATCGGTTTTGAAGGGTTCGACGGGATGAATACAGTTTATCAGGTACAACAGAAACCGAACTTTCCTAACACTGAATCGACTGAGGAATCCAAAATCATTGATTCGCATCATACACCGAGAAACATTTTGCTTCATTTTTGCAACAGCGTAGTGCCGGTGCGGCACTCACTCCCTTTCCTGAGTACTAAGCTACTCGGAAGCGCAATCCCAGCTCTGATTTGTGCAAACCCTATGAATGGACTAACAGCCTAGCCGTATCATGATGAACATCTGTCACGTCCTCCGCCTCACTTCCCTAGCATTCTGTTATCTGTTTTTCTGCCATTTACCACCTTAACTATCCACTCTATGGTTTGTACAATGAACCGTCACTTTGGCTACGGTACACACCTGTCAACTTGCTATGAAATGATTCTGCAGATACCGTACAAACCATTGCTTCTGGCTTTGCTATTTGGGACGTTATCATCATTATCCATCATTTTTACTGTTCTTCCGTAATTGGTAATCGACTAGATGTGGTAGCCAGTATTTGTCAGTGCGGAAGATATGCCTTGAAGCCCTTTAGGTGTTTAGCAAATTCGATCTTGCTGGCAATGTTGAACGAACTTAGGGCTTGTGTGGACCACAGCAAACTATAACCACTGAAGTTGAGGCATTGTGCGGTTCAACATGGTTTTCCGCAGTTGTGTCCACTTACTTTTCTGACAACCTCTGCATTCAGTAAGTGAACAAGAGTTGTTGTTTCACGTACAAACATAAGTCCTTGTATTTTGCGCACGTTTCTTGTTTCCGTATCCCATATTCCCGTACCCGGAATATAACAACTATGGAAAGACGCAGTCTGCGTACCACTTGTTTATTAAGCCGTCCTGTGAGTAAAAAGCTCGCATGTGTTTTGGACCTCTCTTTGTCACAGTTACGCTGCTCATGTAGTCCAGTCGCCAAATGTGATCCCTGGGCTTTCTGTTCTGTGGTTCCGTTGATCATTTACCCTATTCTTGGTTTTTCCTAGCTGTATGTTCTGCGACTAGTATGCTGTTCATTTGTATTAAAACAAGTTTGATTTTTGTAATCATGTTTGCTTATTTTTCAGTCGGAAGCAACCGCCTTATTTTTAAATTTGGCACAAGGTATAAGTAAAACAAGAATGAAATGAAGTTCAAGCATCGAGATTAGAGCACAGTTCATGTAGTAGTCCCTCTCTCTGTTCTTGGACTAATATGTGAGTCAAGTACGGAACAGGATAACTCTTCTTTTTTATGAGAGGGTATGCATCTGAGACTATAACGTGTTTTTAGGAGAATAGCAGAAAGATACGTCAGCCTGTCACTGATGTTTGCATCTTGTAGGCAAACCTCACACGACTGAATTTTACGGTCGACAAGTCTAATGGGATTTTCTTCAATTCGGATAAGGGAAGCACGAATGATTAAAATCAGACCGAGAAATATAAATATAAATTTTGGTTTCAGAAGCACAGGGAATATTATCAGGAGAAAATTATGGTAGAACAGGGAGAATACATGGGTGGACATGAGTGAGCAGCCAGTTCATTCGAAGCATGTATGACTCGAAGTTTATCGAAAAAATGATATATCACTTGATGTGTCCTATTCTAAATGACTGTAAACCGGTATTGACAATGGTTACAAATGCTAAAAATGACGTCAACTGATTACAAATATTCCCGACCAAATATAAAATACTGGTCCGGTAATTGCATTCCAAAACGAAATACCAGGCAAGCACGTTTGCGGTGCTTCAGAAGTTGCAAAAATTGCTCGGGTTACGATTTTTTGACGGTGCGGGGAGGTCAACGGAGAACCCAAAACCAAATTTACCCCCGCTGAATAAAATGCAATAAATTTAATCAATATGTAATGAATAGTCAATTATGTTCTGTCATCAGTTTGACAACAGAAGGTTTAAGTGAGTCCACGGCTTTCGTTTGCTGTTTTGACAACAGAGACGGCGTTCTCTAACGGGAAAGGAACAAGCTCAGTTGATAGGATTATCTGTGGGGTCTGGAATTGTCTGATTTCCTGAGTGTGAAAATAAAAGCTTTGCAATTCTCCAACACAACTATGTCTTGGGAGAAAACCGGAGTTTGATATTTGTTGTGAGTCCTAATTACTTGATGGAGTCAATTCTCAAGGGGCCCGTCTATTGCCAGTCATACTTTCTCTAGGGAAAATTGTACGTGAAAGAACAAAGATGAAAGCTGAAACGGTCAGACATCCGAATAATTTTACATAGTTATTGTGATCAAAAGAGTTGCAGATGGTTTGACATGAACAGATATCGTTTGCAACATTCGTTTACAGTCAGAATTTACGTAACTGCATGTAGCCGTATTATTATTACAGTGATTTGAGTACGTTTTTAAGGTGTTTTTCAACTGTCGAGAGAAAAATGAGAGAAGCTTCTACACTCCAAAAACAGTCTAAGGTCCTGGTAAAACCTAACCACGAAAAAGGAACAGAACTACAGAAATTATGTAAAGCCATATAATACCGAGGGAAGTGACTAAAACATGGAACGGGTCAGCGGGTGTAATTGGCTGAGAGAAAGGTCACAATGCAGCAAGCACGAGCAATCATCCGCGACAATTTTTGTAAACTAAATAGATGCTAATATGTGCCAACAACTGAAGTTCGATATGAGGGAAAATTACGGTAGAACTGACGCACGAGAAGAATAAATAGCAAACTGCGAAGCGCTGAACATTCGCAGTCTACACATTAGAAATGACGACTGATTGCATCTTCCAACACGTATTTCAACATGGGAAGACCAGTGCACGTTCGCTCGCAAATTTACACGGAGATATTTCTCATGATCTACACGTGCAAGAGGAGTTGAGTTAACGGTGAAAGTCTCCCCCTTTAAAGCACAATGGCCAAGTGAAAAAGTGGGCTCTTGATATTTGGCATTGTTCAACAAAAGTTTTGCATGTGTGCAATATTTTCATGAAACTCATCTAAATCGGACTTCTGGAACACAGGCCAATCCAAAACAACATCACTGGCATGGTCGAATAGACGAGCTGAGGGGTTACATTTAAGTCCCTTATAGTAAGTAGAGAATAGGTGTGGTGACAAAACAGCTCCTTGAAGGATACTGGAACTGCTAAAGTGATACCTGTTAATGTTTCTTCCGACTTTGGGGCATTGTGTTCTTCCCGAGAACTAGCCATTTAGTTAGCTAAATGAGTGGGTTAAATAAAGGTTCCCAATTTTTGATTAAAAAAACTACACATGCTATTGCGTCAATCGTGGAAAGCTGGGGTTTGTACGCAAATTGGTATCCATCAGTGACCCTTCTGAAAGTGATCCGTATGCGCTGAAGCATAACACTAGACTCAACACGGACGAGGAAAGTGGAATCGGTTCCCGTCTGGTTATTTGACCCCTTAATCATGGGAATGGTTTTGACAGGAAGCCAGCAGTCAGAAATGGAGAACGAATCAAGTGAGTAATTGATAACAGCTATCATTAGTTCAGAGAAGTCCAGCCCCATGCCTGAGTACTGCCAATGGTAAACATTCTGATCCCGAGGCTTCAGTTAGCCTGGTAGATTTGAGGAGCTTGAAAGCTTATTCTCTGACCAAGAAGATAATGCAAGCAACTGAATTCAGTCTATTTTGTGAAAAGTCTAATTCCTACTCCCGTGAAATCTCCTAGCAACTCCTAAAATAAGGATAAATGTTGGCTGATCTGGTGAGACAATAAAGCAGGTAATCCACGTAGAATTTCCACATGATCCGAAGGAGGTTTTCTCATATTTGTATCCTCATTAACTGAACAAGTATGCTCGGAGTAGTACATTGAGGAACAGAATTTGCACCGTCTCCCCCCAGTGATGAAAGCGAATCTCTACAGAAGTTGGAAATCATTAGATTCACGGTCGGACGACCGTGCTCGGATAACCCGTATCCGAGAGGAATGCATGAGAAGGAATCCTCCGCCCCCTCAACCGATGATCCATTGCTATAAGCCATTTACAGCTGTTTAGCTGGCAATGAGTCGAATTCGGCAACTGTTGGATTTGTACCTCTGTTCAGCTTTGCGCCTGAATTATTGCCTGCCTTTGTGAGGAGATTCAGAGCAAACGACTGAGTGCAGTTTGCTAAAACTAGCTCTGCGCCATTTGGTAGACCAAACCATTTGGTCACTAAGTAAACAAAATAGACGATAAACTCGTAATTATTACCCTAGTACTGAAAATTATTTAGAATATCTCCTTCAAAGCAAAACCCATTCACTTCAGCGTTAAACTGATTTGGTAAATAGTTGATTGGGTTTCGCTGTCTACGCGGCTTACATTGCATCCGTTCTGTTTTCGGTTCAACCCAGTTTCCATTGGTTACCGTAAAAGATTTTCAGATTGTGAGATCTATTCCCCAGCCACGATAAAACTTTATGAACTTCTGCAGTAAACATTAGACACCTGGAAATATTTGGTATTTCACCAAATATAGTGAATATTTTGTGACGTACTAGAAAAACAGAAGAGAACTCATAGTCATTCCGTTTTATTTTTGTTAAAAATGCAGTTCCAAGTTACTTGAAAATTTAAAAATAACACTAATAATGGATAGTGCCACACCCACCTAATCGCCCGGATTTAACTAGGTCATTTGAGCTGTATCCATACTATTTTACTGTTATGCAGGAAAATGTACTTCTGACAATTCAGCGATTAGTGAAACAGATTTTTGAACTACAAAATGGTAATGCTTATTCAAAACAATTCTCCGGAGAAGAGGGAAATAGCTAGTCTGCTGCGGCAGAATCGATCAGTGCCTGTGTACACAACTTATGTTATCCAAAGTGAGCAGATGAGTTGGCGACATGTGACCCGAAAAACATGTTTATTGTTTGGTGGACAGCTAGTAAGCAAAAAAATAATCACGTCAATGAAAACCGTTCCTGGTTTTGTCCCTCAGATTTGAACTTATGTCGACCTTTGTAGATCCGTTCTGATAAAGGTGAATAATCCTTAGGTTTTGCAAGCAAACTTGCTACGACAACTTATTCTTTTTGAAGTGCGGCTTAGCAGATTCGGCATTTTGAAAGGGTCTATCTGGTAAAAATCGTTGATCCCGGCGGGAATCGAACCCACGCCTTAGTACATCGTGTGTTCTACCAAGTGAACTATGAGACCAAGCCAGAGGACTCGAATTTTCGGCATACTGACCATCGTGCTTATTCTTATACGAGAGTGTAATGGTGGAGATACACCTCATTTTTAAAAAAGTCCTGTAAAACTTCCAGGATGGCTGGCTCCCATGGCCCTAAAGTTTGGATTGGAGAATCGCATTCAACTCCAATCGGTGGCATATGGTAAAGGACCGGACTTCAGCTAAATTTGTTTATGAACCAATAGACATAACAGCAAAAATGGACCCCGAAAACAGTCACCTGAGTTCATTTCAGAATGGATAAACTTTTAACTCAATCCGCTTTCAACAATAAGATGTCGTTCGTTTCAAGAATACGGAAGTACTCATCAAATAATTATCTAAATATATCATTCCTATAAATCAATAGAGTAGTATTGGATTGGCTCATTGGATTTATTCACACACATATACGCACACAGAGTCCTCATTTATCTAACCTAATTCCCCGAGTGTTCTTCCCGGGGTACGTTTTCAATCCTTCTATCCGTTTTTTTCATACACGTGTTACAGAGTTCTTAAACATTCCATCGATTCCACAATGGTTGATCGTGGACCGGCAACAGATTTCCGACAAGAAATGGCCATCTACTATGTGGTGTTTTTCATTGTGTTTCCATTCTTCTTTGTGAACATCTTCGTCGCTTTGATTATCATTACATTTCAAAAGCAAGGTGAAAATGAACTGATTGAACTGGAAATTGATAAGAATCAGGTGAGCCGAAAGACGAATTTCCCCGGTATATTCATATTTATTTTATGCCCATGTGCTGTGTGGATTTTTGAGTCAAAGCCGTGGACCCGGTTACCCCTAGTTAATCTTTCATCAACATTTTACTTGAAAGGGATCCGAGATTTCTCTGTTGTAATCAGCAAAGAAAAGGGCACTAAATATCGAATACATATTAGAAAAGCATCCATCAGTCATTCTTTTACAAGAACCAGAGGGAAAAATTTGACGAAATGACCGAAAGCAAATTTTCAACAGGAAAACAAAGTACGGAATCCCCAGTATCTGAAAGAGGCACCAATCCACACATATTCGTTTTCACTCCACGAAAACTTTCTCGATTTAATGATGCCATGAAATTTGCAAAATTTACTAACAGCTCTGATCAGAATTTCTCCATTGCTTCGCACCTCTTTCTCCAGTTATTCGCTCTTGGTTTCGTATGTCCACCCGCCCATTTTGGGCGATTAAAGTTGAATTCTGGTCTCCGTGGATAAAACTGTTTGTCGAAGGAAAGCCGTACCAACTGGAATTCTGATTTCCCTACTTTCTCGCAGCTGGGAACGGTATGGATCCTTCTAGGGCAAAGCAATAATTGACTCGTCGTATCAACAAGGGTGTCAACAGGGGTTGCATAAAATTCATTCACTTTACCCCTCTAACTGTACTCTCATTTGTAGCTTTCTCCCTATTATTCACATACTCTTTATTACTCGGTTCTCAACTGAGTTATCGGCTGTGAGGTAACCAACAAAACCTCCACATCCAGTACATGGATAGTGATTGACCAGATTAAAGATAAATTCAATGAAAGCCAGTCCAATTAGTTTATTAGATGAGAAGATTCCTGCCTTATAGACTTCTAGACTTAGATAGGGAACTCCTAAAATATTTCTTGATAACTCAGATGCTCCTACGTAATTTGCATCCACAGCGGAGGGTGAATTCGGAATGATGAATCATTTCACGGCTATTGAATTCGTTAGGTATTCACCATCAATCTCATTTCAGTAGCGCACTTTCTTTGTTCAGACAATTTTATCCGTCTTTTGAAAATAGCACGGGAACAAAACCGTGGATTTTCATACCCTGTGCGTTATGCAACCGCCTCTAGCAGGTAATTTTCTCAATATGGTTACTACATTAGTCATCCAGTCTACATTGGGCGATTCAAACTTTCTATATGGCAATATCAAAGGTGATTTCCAGTGAGATTAGTCCATGATCAATGATTTGAAGGTACTTATGCACTGAGTCATTTGAGATGATCTTGTTGGATAAGAATGGTTTCTACTCTATTTTGCTGTGGCCGAGTAGTTGCAACACAAATGTTTCTCGCACAATCCCTCAAAGACCTCACAATTCTTCTTACGGCATGGTCGTTTACTGTACTGTCATAGAGGTTGGATTAAAACTTTACTAGCACTGATGTGCCGTTCAGTGGGATGTCGTTGCGTCTTCGGTTCCCAGTGTTTTCGACCGGTAGTTGAGTATGGTCGAACCATCCAGTCGCATACGTCAAATGTAGTCGAATCAGATTGTCCAAAAACGGAAGAGAAATCAGCGGCGAAACCGTCCGATGGGTCAGCGTCACTCTTCTCTTTCTTCGAGTCCCGAATATTTTCTAATTAACAGTGCCGAGTGGTAAAAGACACATATATACTAAAACAATTTCCAGCATTTTTGGTGAAAGTAGTGTGATATGGTACCTGGACAACAGGACAAACATCCCCCGGAGGCACATGACCGGTTTCATGGTTGTTTTGCGTACCCGATACTTTCCTGCCTGATCAACCCTATACTTGAGCACTTCATTTTAAGTCCGTCATCTTAATCTCACTTGAATCATGAAGGTCATGCACAGACGAAGAATCTACTTTCAGAGTTGTAAGGTTATTCTTAACATGTTTTTTCATTGATTAATGAAGGACGATTTATTAATGTTGCTCCACGACTTTCTGTGCAACTGTTCGTCAAACGGCATCACATTGTGGCCAGTGAGGAAACACTGAAAACACCACTTGGCTACACACGCCCAGGATTCATGTACACACAAAGAGATTTTATCCCAGTGATAGTCCGTAGAAACGCCAAATCCTATTGCAAATATTACTTATTCCACAGCCACTAAAACAAATGCACTTAAGCTCTATGAAATGAGGATGATTATAGATGTGATCTTGAGTAGTAGTAGGTGAAGCTCCTGTTCTCACTTAGCTAATAATATTAGACCAAAATATGTGCCGATCAGTTTCACATTTGGGAAGTAATTTTGATTTGAATAAGCTCTCAACTCTATTATCTCCCATAAAATGAACCTGGGAGAATGAATGATGTTAACAATTACGAAGACTTGTAACCAGATGCGTAATAAATGCGCATTCCAACTGTATACCTTTTACGGTAATCTACGAATGACATTTGATTTAGTCTGGAACCATTTCTCTTTCTCATTATCAATATTCTAGAAACGATGTATCGATTTCGCAATCAATGCTAGACCATTGTGTCGTTACATGCCAAAAGATCGTCAGTCACTGAAATACCGTGTATGGCGACTGGTTGTGTCCACTCCCTTCGAATATTATATCATGGTGATGATTGCGATCAATACGTTGATACTGATGATGAAGGTGAGTATTTTTGGTGATTTGGTCGTTCTTGCTTTCAGAGTAGATTCTTTGATTACATAATCCCTTGCTGGTCAATGACGTTATCCATCTTAGAAACACCGGGCCTCCTTAGTGACACCGGGTTATGCTCCATATATAGTCTTATCACTATTGAAGTACTGTATGTGGGAGGACAAAAATCAAAACACTGGAACGACACAACCCCATATTGTCACACTAACAGAGCACAGTGAGCTAAAATGAAATGAATACGGACGGAAGGAAAGTGCGATAGCGTTCCCCAGGTGGATCGTTTTCAATCATGATTTTGTTGATGCAAATCAATGAATGACCGGCTCATCTGGTTAGTTGCAAGGTGGTGCGCTACAAACATCACCATCTCCCAAACCAGCTATGCATGATGAAATTCAGTGGTTATTTACTGTGGCCGCTTCATCATTATATGCTGAAAGAACCAACTGTCCCAATTTCTTGGGCTGTCAGTCTAGCAGAAACAGTAGCGGTAGCTTTACGCATGACATGGCTGAACACGGTACGGACAAGACAACAAATTCAAATTGAACAACCGTGTTTATCATAATTTTCCGGTTCTACAGAACGCAGTGCATATACATATATGAAGGCAAACGACTTACAGCCAGGTGAGCAACCAAGGACAACAGTACAGAAGGTTATCCAATAAATCGGGACAGTACGGTCATAAATGTACCACTCATCAAGGAGTCAAGCTAAACTGTAACGCAAGCATTCACGGTACTGATAGTAAGTCCAGAAACTTTTTAGCTAACATGAAATGTTTGCTTCAGTCGCAGAATAAGAAAATATCCGGTAGCTAGATTGTATAGGAGAATCACCGGTGAAAAAGTACAGAAAGTTTGTACTTCGAAAACCACAGAGGAACCCAGTCAACGCGAACAAATGAACCTGGTAATAGGCCTATTTCCTCCAAAAACGTGTACGGTGTTTTAGCGGTGTAGCGTACTAGTAGCGAACTTGTGGTCGGGAGTTCAAGTTTCCCACAGGCGGCCTTTTATGTCTGAGTTTAGCAAATTTTCCCAACCATGGAAATGTAGAAATTTAGGACGACAGGGCAAGAATCTAAAAGTAGAATGTCCATGGCATATATATATATATATATATATATATATATATATATGTATATATATACATATATATATATATATATATATATATATATATATATATATATAGTGAAACGTAAATACAAGCAGTGTCAGTGCATTAGAAACTGAGAAAACAGTCATGAATGCTAGAGGCCCTTGATACATGTGCACGCTGCTCATGAGTAGCACGAGTGAGAATGTCATAAGAACACGAATTACAAAAAAGTGATTTACATGATCGTACGAACGACTTTGTTTTGGTTAGTGCTGCCCACTGATCTTCCGTACCTCTGATTTCTGTTCGGGATTCTTTAATCCCATGAACAGATGAGTCTATCATAGCGATACACCAGTACTTGAATAACAACCCTTTCATTGGGCCTTTATTGAACTCTACTTTACCCACTTATCACTCCCGAGTTGGATACTAACTATCCGTCGCTGCTTGACACAACTGAAAATCCACGAGCGCAACCAGAATCATAAAAAATCTGCATAACAAATGTAACCTGAACATCAAATGATGGGTACCTCCGTGAGTTACTGAACCACATCGGCATTTGTCTTCGCACAATAGCTCTAGACCAGCTTGTGAAACCTAAAGCCCTTGAAAAATTCAATGTCATGTTTTAAACTATAGTAGAAAATCCTTTTTCACTTCATTCACCGGGTCTGTCCGTTTGTTTTTCCATTCCGTTTGAAGTTTGCAGACGATCGTTGTCTGCGAATGGGATCCAATTGCGACTTTCAGATAGTACGTGACACTAGTTCTCATTAAAGAACGAGACGTTTTCATAGGTATGAACGAATAGTTTATACGTCCTATACGTTGTTTACGTGAACAGACTACGTTTGTCCCCTGGTTCGTTGTCGTGACATAAACCAGCTGTCATTCTGACCTCGAGGTAAAGTTCTCCAGCTCACGTTCTTTGTGCAACAGGCCCCAAATGTTATCGGGCGAGGTCTTTCTGGACAGGCGAATAAGGGAGACCCGATTATCGTAAATGCACAGCGTCGTACGTGTACTGACCATTCGTTGAACTCAGCAGTGGGCAATGCGGTTGTTATATGAAAAGATTCGTTAAGTAGTATGAACGGCCAATTCACCATTGGAACCCGTGGATAGACCACAACGATGTTTCATTCTTGTCAAAAATCACCGTTAGTGTGCACCCCCTGGGTTCGAGTCCCAGTTTGAGACCAGTGGACGTGCAAGGCCGATCGTCTGTAATGAAAATAAAACACCTGTACAGTGATTCCAGGGCTTTGAGTGGTGAGTTCAGTTCGGTTTCCTATGGCACTCATAAGGTTGGAAAAAACCTGAGTAGCTCACAGGGCAAAACTTGGAGGAGTTCAACTTGGTTTAGGGGAGAGTGATTTTCTGGCGGATCCAGTCTTCCGCGTTTGACGATTGTCAAACGGCTATCAATGTGGGCGTTGGACAATAACATCCCACTTTCAACTCCCAATACTGCTGGTCTGTTTCCTTTTCGGCATACTTTGACTGTCCGAGGCTCTCTTTCTGAATTTTTGTACCTTGTTGCATGATAATTGAAATAGGGAGTGAAAACAGTATTTTTACCCCTCTATCAGGGGGCAGAATGCGAGTGGGCATCGGTCCATCCAAAACCCTGACAAATCTTTACTTCGAAACCACAGTATTTTCATCGTGACGAGCATCTACTGGTGACAGGCGAAACTGCTACATAAAGTCAAGCGTGGGTTTTGCTTGATATTCCACAATAGTTTCATGGTCTCCTAGTAAGGTTAACAGTATTGTAAAAAGCCGAATTCATTCCTTCGTTCATTCAGCATTACGGTCGTTGGGAAAAAACTGCCATTATGACTTTTTGATTGACAAAGACTGGTGCAGCTTTTACAAAAATGCTCCTCAATCCTTGTGTTCGTTGTTCCTGTTTAAACATTTTTAGGCCTAATTACTTATTTCTGTCTGCTACTTCATCTATCCCAAGGTGACACGAGAGCAATATTTTTCAGTAATCTCCAAAAATTTCGTTCATTCACTGGAACTAATGCGGCTCCTTAAGAGAACGACTTTCGTCGAGTGAATGAACATCACGTGGCAAACGCGTAAGACAGTTGGGGATTCGTGCCTAATCATTCAAGACAAGTAAAGGCCCTCAGTGGCATGTGCGGCCGAATCGGAATACAGATAGGTTCAGGCGTATAAATAATCAGTATCAAAAACGGGAGGTAGAGGGTGGGCGAATCGAAAGGGTTGATAAGATTGGAGGAGAAGTGAGGCATATACCATCAGTTGTATGTGAATATAGAAAAACACGAATAGTGAACAAGCTCGTTTTCGGTAACGGTATCTTCGTGGCTAATACTATCACATTATTAGGTTAGAAAAGTATGATTTACGATCAATGTCTGTGTTTAAATGTAATTGGGTAGTCATGATTATTGATGTTGCGTAGATGGGAGGTAACTGTTGTTGTTCCGTGTTTCGGAAATGACCAGCGAATATATGGACAAATCAACGCTCCTAGGGTGGATGAAATCACGAGTTAGGATTGGTGGACATAAACCAGCTGTTACTTTTTGGAAAAAGGACTATTTAGAAGTATTGTTGTTGTATTGTATTGTTGTTGCTTTACTGATTCATAAGCTCGTTAACACGACCTCAGACCATAGGCGTATGGGCAATCAAGTGAATTCGGGTTTCATGCACTCGCAAGCGTCAGCTACACGCATATTTAGATCGGGCGAAGAAACGCCTATCAGCACATATCGAGAGCTGATTTGCCAGCACCGAAGCATAACCAACGTCAACACCGTGGGAATGGGTGTAAGCACTACGAGACGTGATTCCGTGTGTGTCGCATCCTTGTCCGCGGAGTATGCGTGCGAGAACAGGTCTGTGCACGTGACTGGCTTAATCGAACACAACAAGGACCATATGTGACTGTTGTGATCGTAGTTATTAGCGGAACACTTAATGTTGGCACTGCGTTTGTTTCTACGCACTTAAACACAGAATCCGGCCGCAGCCGGCGTGTAAGCCACAAGCATGCAATCTAGCAAAAAGAGCTGAACTACATGTGCTTTCACGTGCAAAAGCGTAAGGCCAATCAGTACATAGCAGAATCTATCAGTCAGTACTGCTCGCGCTGAAGCGTGATTAAAGATCGAGGCAAAGCAGGCGTATGTCCGTTCATGAATACTGATCGGTTGTCCACGCAGTGTGCGTGACATGAACCAGATACAACGGCGACGCCTACTACTGAGGAGATAAGACATCATATCGTGCGTAATCAAAAGAAATATCCGATTGTCGATCCGATCAAATTTTTGTGCTTATCGTCGAGCCTCCGTCATACGTATGGCCGCAAGAAAGGGATTTAACGGCCGAACAAGCAAACTAATTTTAAAATCTCTGTTCATGTTAATAAAAAAATAAAATTCCTGGTTCATAACTGTCTGATAGCTTCAGAAGAGCACGTATAGACATCACACAATTTAATGAGCAAACGTTTATCAGTCAGTAGATGAGTAGTTCAATCTTAGCTTACGCTAACCACTTATGTACCTTGAAACATTTTGTGCATAGACCCTACATCCACATTTGTCTACAAATTCGCCACAGAGAATGTTCTACGAGATGTCTTGCCTGAGCTCCTCCTATGGAGCAGATTAATCGACTCGGTATATACTGATGACGTCGCCTTGCGGAGTAATAATACACAGGCAGTTCCACGCACTCTGAACCGCCTAGCAATCTGGATGTCTAGATATGGTATGTACTTTACACCTTCTAAGTGCAAAGTACCTTTGCAAGATCAGCAGGAGGTTGAACGTGCACTCAACCTTAGTGGAGATCAGTTTGAGTTAGTCGATAAATCTAAGTACTGGAGAATTCACTTGCATTTTTCACATCCAGAAGTCTAACGCCGAGAGCCGGAATTGAAACGTCGACACACTGCTCACCGGGAAGACACTTTAGAAACTGAGCCATCCCAGTAAGGCCAGTAGGGTGCGAACAAAGTGAGTGAATAGTCGATGATGCTCTAACCACTGTTTCAATGATACACACAAACTGTCCTGGTTTGGTCGCTGGGCTAGCTTCGTCGGTCAATTCCAGATGGGACGAACTGCACACGGCTGAACATTGAAGTACATCCATAGAATGCACTCTACTGACACGAGGAGCCTGAATCTTGTGTAATGGAAAATCCAATCGCATTTTTACATCCAAAGGTACCTTGGGACTTGATAACAGGTGGATGGGCTGTTGGGTAGAAGAAGTGCTCAAGCATAGCGAGAGCTAGAGCAGCCTTCTAAAACTATGACATCGCCGTGACATCCGGCTCTCTCTTAAGGGACTGGTGTGTGTCACCGCAGTTAGTGGAGTTCTGCCCTACGGTTGTGAGGACTGGCCACTTCGCGTTGAGGGTGTTAGGAGTCTTTCTGTGTTCGACAACTGGTGTGTCCGAAGCATTGCTCGCGTCTGGTGGGATGACGAGGATGGTTGCTTCCTGGTTGAAGTTATCGCTCTACACTGCCTCCGGTGGCTCGGACAGGTTTGCGAATGCCAGCTCATTGTCTGCCTTTCTAATCTGCATATAGGCGTGCTTGGCAAGGATGGAAGAAGCAATGCGGCAAGCAGGCGACAACTTGACGCAGAGATATGGAGAAGCTAGCATTAGTATTGGCTTCGATTGATGCTTCCCATCTCCCTGGCTGGGGCCCAAGTAACCAGAATCTTCTTCGGTTAGAAACGTTGAGGAACTTGGCTCGGGACAGAAGTCAGTCTGTCGAACTAGCGTATCCCACAAACACGCAGATGTCATTCAGGCAAACAAATAGCAAAAACATCAAGAAGTGTGCGGTAGAAAATAAAAAATCACCACATGTTATTTTTGATACTAACTGAGTTCTACTCCCCTTCTCCTACGTTAAGTCGGTGTAGGAGACTATAGACTAACCCAAAGAAAACACACTTGAAAATGTTTTTCAACTACATCCTTTTGGTTCCATCGAATCTTTCATCAAATAAGCAACACAGTAAATAAAAAGCACTGAAAACAAGCTTGTTCAGGACATCTATATCTTCCAGGTTTAAAAGTCTGGCTACTTGAAGTAATTTCCTAACGACGTATTGCTTCAAGCATTCACATTTGCTGGTTCTTTGGCATGTCGATAGAACGGCAGTTTGCCTGGCGATGTTCTTTTCTGAGTGCTTTATATCCATTGAATTGATGACAATAACTGGTAGGATGAATTCGGTAAACAGGTATAGATTCGTGACCAATTATTTATGGCTCAAGTGCTGAAAAGCGACATGTGTCCGAATTTCACTGGGGAGTGTTGGTGGGGTTTTGAAGAATTATCGGAAGTAGGGCAGTTGTCTTTCTACGAACATAGTTCTATCAACGTCTGAACCAAGTCGCCCTGCTTGTATAATTCGGGAGTCGGATTTTTATCTCTATGCTCTCAGATGCACTGATAACTATAACAAATTGGGTAGAAAAAGAGAGATCGGGACCACGAAATCCAGCTTTATCATCTGATTTGGATACGATATCGAACTGGAATTGCTCCACTGACTACCGTACTACTACTGCGCCAATATTCACTTAAACAAAATACGTACAGTATAAAGGATGACCGATAGAACCGAGTCCTAATAGGTCAAGACATGAACTGGAAAGTGAAGCTTTTCCTCAGATATCAATTGATCGACCAATTCACCTGCTTACTAGTCAGGGGAGCAAAGAAGTGCATGCCCGAGATCATTAAAAATGCACAGATTGCACTCCGTTACAGGAACAGAAGAGTTGTGAATTTCTGCGGATCTAAGATCTGAATAGAAAGACATCAAATAGCTCGTGGACAATGGGTTGTACATTGAAGGGATCACATAATGGGCGTTGGAATTACTCTAGGAATAAGTATTGCACTGGAATCAAGCAATGAGCTCCAGCCCAGAGATAGAATTTGTTTGAGAAATAGAATAATGAATGACGGAGCTGAATTTTGATTGCACTCAGTGGAAATTTAAAAGTATAAACAGTCTGTTTAACGCCTAAACAAACAAGTTCGCAGTTCATTTGCAATCACCACACCATCGAAAATTGTTTCGCACTGGATAACCGTAGTGTTATTCCTCATCTCATTTTAAAATAAGCGTTTGGGAGCGGGCTACAATTGGTGGCGAAATTCGAGGAACATGCTGTTTGCCACATATTGTTCGGTGCTTAATGCCGAACCCTATTTGGACGTAATAGATGTACAGTGCGATTATTAATAAGAAGAAATAGCTTGCATCAGAATAACCGGTAGATTGGTTTTCAGATATTTTTCGAATTATATCATGCTACTTTGACCAGTAGCAAATCGTTGAGAGCCGAACCAGGTAAGCTGAAGATTAACCTGTTGGACCGTAATATTCTCGATACCCGGAACCAATAGGACGGAATGAAACCACTCCATGCCGGAACTACGGAAACCAAGGTAGCAAGATAAACAAAACTACCATATTGTGCGTTAATTGTATTACAGAACTGATCTGTATTATTATTTTAAATAAAAAAATGTATATTTGTTAGATTGGAAGTCAGCCAGTCATAGTGAGCCTTTAATTTACCTGTCCTCGGCATTCTTGATTGGTTGAAGCTCCTCAGCGTGCCTGGCTACAGAGTCGTACCTGACCCCATCACGTGTGATGGTCGCTGAATCACCGAAATGACTCACAAATGTAAACGCCATTTGGGTTAGATCCCCGTAAGGAATTCCTCTCACATCGTTCGCATTCTTACTTACCAGTTCAAGTGTATCATTGGTTCTGAATATCTGACTTCTGACGTACCAGATTCAACGATTGTAGAATATGTTCATGGATTTCCATTGACGAATAGATATAGTATGACAATTCAGTCTAAAAGGATTCAGATTATCCGACAAGTCTCATTTTCATTGTAATGTTTTCCGGTTTACCACGCCAAAGCAATTTTAGTGGAACCAATTGTCTATACAGTTCCCGCTGTCCGTACCAAGGCTTCATGCAGATGGTACTCAACTCTACACAGTGTGGGGTTGTTCAGACTAAAATTGATTCCATTTGGTGTCATTTAAGTAATGGTTACCTGAGATGCTATTTGGCAAGTTGGAGGATGTATGTGACACAGCAGTAGATGTAGGGTGCAACGTGATATTACGTTTCATCAATTTTAACCGAAGTGGGTAAATTTACAATAAGTAGGACATGGTTTCAAACACAACTATCAGGAAACGTTGTAAAATGCAAGCTCATTTTTCCCACAAAAGCACCTAAAAAGAAGTTCACAACCATATCAAGAATTTTGCTTCCAAAAATTTGACCAGTGATCAAGTGATTAGGCTTCGGTGGGATTAGAAAAAGCATGCACACCACTCACGCCTTAATTTTACGTACGCTGTCAGCAAAATTAGGAAGAAGCCATGGCGAGGTCTTCCCAAATTGCGAGCAGTATGAGTGGTTTTCTGGAGGTATCCAAAATTTGAGGATGTGACATATTAGCTTGCAGTACCAAAGCGCGACTGGTGTCCACACATGAGTTCGAACAACATTGGGGCCGGAGACTTCTAACATATCGATCCAAGCAAAAAGCGTCAAGTCATAAACTATTCTTTCATTTGTCATTTAACCTGTATGGAAAATTTGTTCATGAAGTGGACGGTTGCACAAAATTGTTTGCGTAGTCTATAGAGCCGGGTGAAGTCAATAATCCGCAATTTGCATAGAGAGTTATCAGCCGCACACTAGGTGAGATAAGATTCCGTTAAACTGATTTTTGATTTGAACTACTGCCAATATTTTACTATTGACTGAAGATTTTTCATAAGAGAGGGTTGAATATTATTCTTCATTTGTGAACTGTTATTAGGAATAATGGATAAAATTCTCCTTTTCTAGTGCGGTCTGTTACTTTTTCTAGTTGATATAATCTGGAACACTTGTGAGGCACATTTTGAGTAGCACAGTGTGCAAGCATTCGTACATTCACTACAATGTGCCAATGATTTTCTGGATAAATTCGCTACATTAGACCGTGGCATATTTCGAATCAGGGCTCAGAAAAACGACAACGGACGACAGCAAGAATGTGGCTTTTCAGCCTCCTCGATCGAATCGTAGTTCATCGTCCTTCAGTCACACAGTTGATTGCGTCGCCATTCTACGGTTCAGGAAATAAGTAACATACACTCCGGCATTGTAACCAGTCAGTGAACAGCCATCTTCTCCTGTATATTATCGCACATACTCTTGGTACTTATCAACGACTGTTCGGCTCATCGGTCAGGCAAAAGTGGGTCATCGGTTGTAGAAAAATTTGGTAATAACCGCTGTCAAAACCATCACGTAGCTATGTTTCATGAGGTAGGATTTTGGCGGTTTCGCCTGAAGTTATTTGAGATTCATTTGAAGATTCTTCCGGTTATACTTGAAGCTAAAATGGTGTGTAAAATTGAAAGATGGTAGATATGAATGGAATATATGAATCCACTGAGTAGTGCAAATATCTAAAAAGATTCCTTAACACTGGATGCATGTACTAGATTTAGTTTTGTAACGTCAAGTGTAACACCAGTTCTGTCGAAAAAACTGAAACAATGAACTCTTGAAAATGAATGGACATTGTTAGTTTATCACGCTTTCTGAAGTGAAAGGAAAGCGCGGTGCAGCTGTCTCACCACAGCTGGCAGCTTTGCATGACCACCAAAGCTAATCCGATTGCACAAAATCTGCTAGCAACATGTCACATTCCGACGGGGACGTCAGGTGAGTGCCGGTGATGGAAACCGATGATGATCATCCTGTACAATCCCAAGGGTTACCTTTATTTTGGAATCAGTTCTATTTAGTTGGTTTAAACTGGTTCCCATCGAATCATACGAATGTGTAAGGTTCACGATTTTGATGAAGCAGCTATCTGGTGTCTAGAGTTTTCAGGTCAGTGACAAGTAATTGGAGATAAAACATGATGACTTTTCCCCTAACCAATGAAACATGTCTTGCCCTAGTTGACCGAGTCTAGGCAATAATAGTAAAATAAACAGCTCTGTCATGTACCGTCTGATAGATAACAGTCGTAGTATCGATCCGTGTAACTCAGTCATTGTGGTTCATCGGTTTCCCCACCCCAAAACCCATAGAAGGCACTCCGAATTCGAAGAACAGTCCCATGGCTGAGGCAATCGTTATTTGCCTACTTAGTCGTTATTTGTGCTTATGCAATCGACCCGTCCGGGTTGTCCAACGTGCAACGTAAAACCAAACTTGATAATTCACTACCATCGGCCGAATCCTGAGCAGGGTGTACCCGTATCAATAAATTTGATCCATTGAACCCAATCCAACCCCAACCCACCCAACTTCATAAACAGTAATGATGGCCTTTTATGCGCTATTTTCACCCATATGATCTGTGAGAACACGATTCGGAAACATAGTAAACAACCCCTTGTTCCTGAGTCTTGTTCTCAGAGCAGGTATAAATAAATGAAAAAAAACCCAGACAAACTGGATAACGATAACACAATAATTGTGGTTTTTCCAATCTTAACTAAATCCCTGTACGGGAACGGATTTAGTGAAGTGGGGCGTATCTATGGGCAGAAAAAGAGGGAGAACATGTAGCACAGCTGTGAAAAATGGGGAAAAAATTGCGCACATTTTGAGTTAAAAGATTAAAAGATACTAATGATTTATTGCAGGAAACGATGCGAAACCCCTATGTTAAAAAAGCCGTACGGATTGTCGTACAGACAGTTAAACCCAGTTGGTCCATTCACCCCGTTTACTCAGTCAGAACAATTCGGTCCGCATTTGACTACCACTCTCTCTCTCTCTCCCCCCCTCTCCCGGGCTCTCCTTCCTTGAACAGTACCATCGTCAAGAACAAAAGTCTTTCATGACCGTCTCTGTGGATACTGACCAACAGGCTTACCATAGCTACTGCAACACATTGCTGTATTTCAATTCCGCGTTTACGGTGATGTTTTCCATTGAATGTATGCTCAAAATCATGGCTTTCGGACCAAAAGTGAGTTGACTTCCTATCCACACCGCCCCTCCCTGCCGCCCCGCCTCAACCGTCGCGCTGGCCCAGTCTATCTGATTCACGTATTTGTTGGGGGAATTGAATTCATATTGACACTGAAGTTCCGTACAGCAACAGGACAGTTTTTCCAAATCCAAAATATTAATGGGAATTGTTGGTTTCCGATTTTTTTCAGAACTATTTCCGTGATCGGTGGAATATTTTTGATTTTATCACAGTTATTGGCAGCATTACGGATGTCCTAGTATCAGAGCTTCAGGTACGTTTCATTCAAAATGGGATTTGGAGATGATGAATGATTTTTTGCTCGTCAAAGAATTTCTGGTTCGGGAAAGAATTGTATTTGGCTGTATATTCAAATATTCCTTTAGAGTTAACTTAACAAATTTCCCTTTTACTGTGGAGATGTTGAATTGTACTGCAATGTGCTCTCTGATATTGTTGATTTTAGTAGTACTAGTAGTGGGGGTGGTAGTAATATTAATAATAATAATAATAATAATAATAATAATAATAATAACAATAGTAGTAGTGAGCCATCGAAATTTCCACACGCATACAGTAGTGACCAGAAGAATAAACGACAAATTAAAAGCTGGTGGATGATGCTTTTCAGCCGGAGTTGAGTTTGATGACACGGTTAGATCTCATGATATTCCATCTATTCTCATTACATTTGTTGCATGAGAATTGTTTATCTATGTTCAAAACGCTGGTGGACCAACCTTGTGTTACACTGGGTGCATCCAGAACTCTGGAAGGTTTTTGTTAGGTTCACGGTGGCATCATGATGCAAACCTACTTTCTTCGTCTCTGGTATGAATACTTACACAGTTTTTCAGTTGTTATGCAATTGATACCCTGCTTAAATGAATTCAACCAGCCCTATTGACTAGCAAATGTGCTCGTAAACTGCATTACACGTTGTTCGCGGTCATCTCAAAGTGGTTAGATGCGAACATTTCATGATGATTGGTTATTTTGAGACTACAACTTGATTTGTCTGATACACCCAACTTCAGTTATCACTCGTTCGCGTGACATCTCAGCTGGAGTAGGACATCATTCCGCGGCCTAATGACGTCATACGATTTCATGTGATATGTATGGTGTATACACAACATACCTGGTGACAGACGCTGACAAGTAAGCCTAATTATAACCCATCGTTCCAAGCCTCTCAAAAATAACCGCAGAATGAGCGTTTATCCTAATGACTTGCACCAGAGTGGCGTGGAAGTGGTGAACGAGGAAATGCTCCACGCCCAAGGAGGGTAAAAAGGGAAAGCAGAGGCAGCCATACCAGGCACCTGTCCGATCGAGTTCAAGAACATTTCCGTACTTGGTTAGCCAGTCGGATCAATAAGAAAGGAACCAGCCCAATACTGACCTATGTAATCGATACGGGTCACATACTAACGTCGAAAGGCCATTTCGCGTTATCTTCCATGTGTCAGCAAACCGCTCGAAAGCAGTCAGACAATGATTCCACTCTACGATGGTCGAGGCTGTCGTAAACAGTTAACAGAGACCAATCCAGTGCTCACAAAAACGAGTTGTCCTGACACTGAAGCTCCTGAGGTCAAAGGTTAACGTGATGGTGGGATGAACACATAAGACTGGTGACCACACAGATACAAACAGAAACAAAGTTGACGTTCTGTTTTGTGCTTTTATGGTTATACTCTGGATCACATGGTCGAGCAGTGTGCGGAAACTTTGCAGGTGTACTGTACTGGCCCAAAAAGACAGATCTGTTGTATGCATTAGTGAAGAGGCAGTGAAACGGTCCGGAGTACATCGTACAATCTAATACGTTTGAATTCTGTGTTCAAATTTGTGTCGGGAGAGTTATGTCTTCAATGTCTGAGTTCGCCACGTTACATTTTCTAAATCCGGACTACGGGATATCTTTTACAAACTAAAATGAGATTTTATTATTACCACAAATTACAATGAAGCCCAAGTCCAGCTTCGCCTGTTGTATTTCCCCATCGGGTAATATCATTCCAGATTACTGTGCTGTATACTATTCAAGAGGCTTATTTCTCCTCTAGTCACTTAACAACCAACCGGATTATGTATGAAACAATAAAGCGACCATCTTGCTGCAATAAATGCCTATTATTTGAGTAGCCTAACGGGACGTCGCCCAGGCTCTACTGTGTCAACACTCCACGACCATCGTGATAGGTTCTCATTATTTCGGTCTTCACAACATAATGCATCAAGGGACTGCCGGACAACCCAATTTAATGTGTTCGATGCTTGCATCAATAAGTCGTGTATCACAATGACACCGCTTCACATTAGACCGACTTACCGTTCTTGAAGTGGATGCAAAGTCTTTGAAGCAAGGCATTCCACTTGAGTGATTCATATTCGTGCTCCACCTGACCACGTAGGTGTGCGTGTGTGTGTGTGACTGACTAACCGCGGGTTAACCTGAGGTTCGTTGTATCACGTGTTTCAGTCCTGCGACTACTGTACAGACAGCCTGAGAAATCGATATCCCTTGCACCAGCCCGCTAACGTAAACTAGACCTCAAAGGCACAGCGAACCTGACGACAGACTGACGGTCTGAGGTAGACAGGCGGTTTGAAGCGGGAGCAGAGTAACCTCGAACATGCCCCTCCGGTTGGATTGTTGCCTCGCTGGGCCTGGCAGACTGAACGTTTTCCTCTATATTTAGGTCGGACCGGTATTTCTTGAAGGTTCACCCGACTAGCCCAGCCACGTGTGTGGGTGGAGGCGTATTGGGTAGCTAACTTGGCTTTCCACGTTCAATCGGTGGTAGCTTGGCTTCGTGCAAGTTGTCGCGACGCCCTGACAGGACAGTTGTGAATTATTCACTTGAGTTGCGTGGTTAATGTGTTGTTGAGCTTTCGGTCTATTTCCGATTCAGCAGCGTGTTATCCCAGTTCATTTCATATCAGACGGATGCCATCTTTCGTCACAGCAGACTGTGTCTGAACGAGCAGCTTTTGTGTGCACTGATGAGGTCTCTGTACGGGTATAGTGAAAGCTACAGTTTAAGATGTGGTTTCAAAACTCAGAATAGCATTGATCAATTTACCCGCCTTTCTGAGGCTCCTACAACTCTGGGGGTATTCTGAATGCGTTACATGTAATGGCTGGGACGTAAACAATGGTTGAGTACCATACTCGTGTATGACACTCACTTTCTATAAAAACGGACCGTATATTCCAGCCTGCTACAATAGCAATCAAACTATGTAGGCAGTGTCTACAATAACCCGAGTTCGACGCAATCGGTGGTCGTGTGAGAGTCACACTAGGCACTTCCATCGGTCTAAGTTGACCGATATGGGGCGGAATGAACTGAATCCTGAAGAGCGAGAACGCTGTAATTCAAAAGCTGCAAACACGGTCACAGTTCAACATGGTGTTTCAGTAAAAGGGTTCCAACACCCGGCTGAAACTTATTGCGAAGATCAACCGAAGATAGCAGGTACACAAAGGAGTCGGAGTAATGGCGTATGAGACCTCGACATATCAACAGGTCAGCCATTAAAAGTCCAGTTGATCACTTGTGAGCACTTGGCCATCATTCGGTAAGGCTGGGTCGATCTCGCCCGTACCTTTTGACTCAGCTCAACGGGATGAGGAGAAAATGTTGTGTTTTATGTCGTTCAACCAGCGGCGTAATGCTTTTTAAACTACGATGTTTGGGTTTTCCGAACAGAACAAAGAAACAGGTCGCTACTGATAAACACTGTCGTTAGTTTGGCTTAGCAAGTATCAAAGCACATAAGAACAGCGAAAACATCCAGAAAAAAGAGGCACTTTTCATAGTTTTATCAGTTGATTCGTAAAGCAAAATTAAACAATGGATGGATGGATCTGTTTTTCCCCAGCGGCTTCAGCCTTTTGTATACGCCCTTGAGTTATGAGGTTCCCATCCTATCACCGACTGTCCGTTCCATCATTTATTGACGCGGTAACGCAACTGACTTACATGATTCAACACGTAGGATCTGTATCACGTGATTACTTGCGAGTAGCGTGTGGGGCTGATGGATCTTCGTCTAGCCGACTGTCCTTTGGACTCCATCTTTCACGCACAAACCATCTGACGGCTAGACGAAGATCCATCAGCCCCACACGCTACTCGCAAGTAACTGCGTGATACATACGCCAAAAAAGTCGATGTAGGTTTAAAATGGGGGGATGTGCACCCCATCCTGTGAAGAAGACCTGACTTGGTGAGAGGCATTCGTTTGGAGTTAACGGGGCAGGCACCTTGTCTCCATTCGAAGCTGTCGGGCATCTCTGGCTGCCATCGAGGTCGACATCGGAACAAGCTTACCTTGGCGATTTGGGTCAACCCGGACGGGAGCTGGGTGGCGCAGTGGTAACACGCACTTCTTCCAGGTGAAAGAGACAGGGTTCAAACCCTGGGTGTGGCGGAGGATATGCACAGCTGATGAGCTCTAACAAGAGCGAAACTCGAGTCTGGTGCTTACAAGTGCAGGGTGGTCAGATGACTTGAGATTTGTGCTGAGAAGTGGAGTCCAAAGGACAGTCAGCTAAAAAAGACTTGTAGGATCAGTGATTTGGTGTGTACGTCTCCACAGAAGTACAGAGAAGGGGCAAGAAAATCTACGGGGATTGCCAGTGGTAAAAAACGGGATTAAATGAACTCCATAATACCTTGATTAACTGTTAATGCAGTTTAGATTTGGTGTTGTTCTACGTTTGAGGCCGTTAGTTATGAAAAGGTTCAATTCTCCCTCACTATTTTTACCCCAACGGTCTCTCTCATTCAGGAATCTGCATTCCTCAGTCTGGGTTTCCTTCGGCTATTCCGAGCAGCACGTCTCATCAAATTGCTCCGTCAGGGCTACAGCATTCGAATCATTTTCTGGACGTTTATACAATCAATCAAAGCTTTGCCTTATGTTTGTCTTCTCATCGCTATGTTGTTTTTCATCTACTGTATTATCGGCATGCAAGTAAGCATTCTGTTGATCAGAACGTGACCACGCAATTGTTATCTTTTGTCTTATTGCCACTCCCATTCATTTTGATTCACCTAATTTGCCCATTAAGTTATTCTCAGTACTCTAGGTTTTCACTCAATTGTTTGAAGATACAAATTGATGTAATGGAACTTAGGCATCTGCACTGCCTTGACAACATCGGTATCACATGTGATAACAATAATGGATAATTTTTTGTTTTGGTACAAATGTTAAAAGTTGTCGACTCGAGCAAGATTCAAACCTACACGAAGAAGCTTCAGGCATATTTCTCAGCAGACCTATGGGGCCACTCCAGAAGCTTCAAACATTCCATCTGTGAATTGTCATGGAGTTTACATGTGACATGGTGCTCAGACTAATTCGCCATGGTAGGATTACGCTGTATCACAGCCTAAGGAGGGTAATTTTTTAGTGAAAGTCCTTCGACAAGGCTTTAGCTTAGTTCCGACCTTCGTCGTTCATTGTTAGAGGCTCTCGATGGTGCATAAACGATTCAAGGTCTCATTTGCATTGATCATACAATCTAACTGAGACTGTCCGCTCTATTCTCTAATCAACCATTCCATCAGAAAGCTGTTTTGTTGCCCAACCCACGTAGCTTATCTCAGGTACAACGGAATCGCAACTAGAATTCTGGTGAGGACCGTTATCACCTACGAATGGAGACCAGATCTGGAGTTTAACAAAGCTTGGAGCTCAGGGGCAAAACAACAATGTTATTTAATATTGAACTTACCAGTGGATCTTTCAACGCGCTGCATTCGGAACGTTTTGAGTAATACTGAGTTATACAGAGTACATAAAGAATTCTGAAACCAATTTCAGAAAGGCTTAAGGAAGTCAAACTGCTTCATCCGCCAACTGCCCAGGACCTGACTGTCCTTACGCCCAAACTGGACTACAACTGTAGCATCATAAATGCTAGCTGAAATTATTGAATTTCCTTAGTGTAGCTACCAGTTCAGCTGCTTTTCAAACTCAGGCAAGTGTTCTACTTGGCACCGGTCAGTTGCCGCCAGGGAAAGCTGTCTACCTCATCATAATCCATCGTGGATGGGCTGAATTCTCGGGTGATAGGCGTAAATATATGTTGGAATACATGTGTGGGTGGTGTGAATAACGTCAATTTCTAGTCGCTACTGTTTTGCATTGGAAAATTAGTACCAGTAAACTAGCACTATTTTTGCATCTGTCGTTGTGGGTTGTATAAAGTTACCAAGTTTCGGTTTAGGTATAGAATGAGATTTGTCAAATTATATATATGAAAAAGATGACTATTGTATTGCTTTGTCACAAGAGTTTGAATAAAGCTGACATCTTGCTGATATTGTCAATCTGTCTCCGGCTTCTCGGCCTTTAATAACACAGTCGAACCGGTGACAAAGTTTTGCTTTAGAAAGGAGAACGATTGACTATTTAGACCATCTGTTCTAATTTTCGTATGAGTCACAGTTGCAATAATCATTCGACATGAATTCGACCGTGTGTCCCACATTTATCAACCGAGAACTCAGCCTATCCATGATGGGTTGTGATTGGGGGGAACGAACTCGTGGTTGATTGACCAGTGACTACTGTCAAGCTGATCGCATATCCGTGTTTTGGGTGCTAGGATGGATGACTTTACTTAAAGTTTCGAAAGATTCCCATGAAATCACCATGGCTTCACTTGAATTTATAATAGTGCAGTATCTCGACACCTCCATGAACATAAATTTTAAGTAGCTCGGAAAAATCTCGTCAATCTTGTTTCCTTTGCGATACCTTTGTAGGGTTTTCGTGTTAGACAGTAAGCTCTAACCACCCTCTTCAAATTGTTGTTCTTTGGCATTTAACTACAGAATTCGCACTAACCTTCAGTGGTTATTGTCAAGGGGAAAGTTGTCATTGAGATGCAGTCATAATTGTATTGGTCTGGAAACGCTCTTGCTTTTGCTCGATTGCCGTCCCCTAAAAGCCCCCATGACCTCAAGGCTGTCACATTTGTGTCGGCTTCATTCGCTGGGACTGCATCGTAGAGAGGCGTGAGCCTCACCCCGGCTGGGATATCAATCACCACCGTAGCGCCACTCAGTCTCGTCACAGATATTTGCCATGGGTCCTAATCGCTGTTCGCTAGAGCGATGCACTAATGATAAGCAAACAACGCCGCTTCTGCCAGTCAGAACGATATTCCAATCAACAAATCAAAGAGAAATGGTACACAGGATGGAAGTAAAAGGGGTGACTACTGTTGTTCCCTATCTGACCATCCGTCTGACGGCAGTAGTGTGGTACGTGAACAGTTGGAAAAAACAGATTTGTTATACTGAAGCATGAAAAAACGATTAAGCTTAGGTGAGCTACTCCGGGATCATCGATAGGCGTACAAATTCACCCGGCGAAAAGAGACGCCGCACTGGGACACACTTTCAAATTGGAACCAATCTGTCAAGCGTCATCTCTGAAAGATTGATATATCCTATTAGATAAAACATCAATGCGTTTGAAAATCCTGCTGTGGAACTGGGACTACCTCAAATGGTATGGTAATCATCCCTATTGAAGCCGAAGAACAACAGCCACGTCAGTGTTTGTTTAATAACCCACTACTCAATGAAAGGCTACACCGGTCGTAACAGTAGGTAGTCGATCGAGTGGCTGTATGAATATCCTCCGGAATGATATAATGACGAAGTACTAAAAGCCTTTTGAAAATCAGTTGTTGAAACACTAGCGGGCACGTAGTGTAACAAGGACGACAAGACGGGCTAGGACAATTGTATTTCAATGACCAAACAAGTCAAGTCATGAAACACATACACTCGTTTACATAGGCCCTTTTCCAGACTACGTGGCACGAACAATGCTCTCGCGGCTACATGAGCGTTACAGCTGCGTTCTGGCCAGTTGCCTGTGGCCGATATCTTGCTTCTCTTGGGCATCCTTTCTATTCAGTTGGTTCAATTGTCCCGGTCGACAGTTTGATTGACAGCCCCTCACCTGGGCCATCTTGCTGGTTGCCGCAGATCCCGCTGCTTTCCCTTCTTCTGGTCCGTGTGCCTCCTTTTGTCTGCTTCGGGAAGCCACCGACATATTCGCCGTCTGTTCTTTTGTCTGTGGCTCTAGGTTGGTTCGTCTGTTTGCCTTGATATTCACATCGTTCTCTTTCCCCAGCATTCCCCACTACAATAGGATCACTTTGTTTACTAATGGTTTCCTTCATTACCATATGCTTTTCCCTTAGGTTCTTTCTACAAAAAATGATTACCAAATCTTATGTGGAAGAGTACCGGTTTGACGAACGAGAGTACTTTCAGTGTTTCATCTACTGGCTAATAACAGCAGGTTATATAATTCGGGAGTCCGCATAGGGAGATAGGATTATTGGTTTATATATGTTCTGGAGTCCGGTCCTCAGATGTTAAGATTAGACTGTTGCCAACAGCGAAGGCCATACCAATCCGACAAAACAATCTCCCTCCATTATGTGCACAAAACAGTTCGTAAGATCCTCTATCTTCCCGTGGTCACTTGTCCGAACTGCTCCAACTTGACCTGGCTACCAAAACTCACACTTCGGAGATAATTATCACCAATTACGTGGTCAGTACTCTTTAAACCACATTGTTTTCTTACTGTGAACAACCAGTAATCCTACCTCCCTGCATTTTGCCTTATGATAGATAACGTGCTGTCTTCCACCAGTAGATGAAGCACGGAAAGCAAGCTTGTTCGCCGAATGTTTGTTCTTCCGGCGAATCAAAGGGGGTTATCTAACCACCTGTTACTTATTGTTGACAAAATCTAGCTTGATTTCTTGGGAACCATTGCTATTAAAATTCTCATTTATGCAGAAGTGTGAGCGTATGTGCATCTTTGTTCCTGACTCTGCATCTTACTATTCATTGAATTTCCAGGTGTTCGGGAATATTCGCACCGATCCTCTCTCACAGTTGAACAATCATAACAACTTTAAATCATTCAGCGATGGACTATTACTACTGTTTCGGTAAGTCAAATTTCGTTTGCAGTCTGTCTGAGGTCCATTGGAATCAGCGCTGTCACTTAATTCGCTTTAGTTTGGTTACTGCCACCACTAACATGTCACGGACACCAGGATTCGATAGCAAGGTGTTAAGAGGAACGGAGGAGAAACCTCACTTCACCTATCAATGTTACTTCAAAACTGAGGTGGGTGAGCCTAATTGAAAGTAGGTGAAGGCCATATTAGGCAACCAAGCTTGTCTCAATCTTAAGGGGCGGTTATGATGACAGAGTGACTAACGCCTACGCTTTGTGTCTTGTTTGCGGGATAGGAGATTGAACAACCAACCGCACGCGTAGGTCCGTGAATATGACAGTGTGCGTCCATGGTGGTCTGATTAGAATGCATGTGCCAAAATGCTGATATGGTCGAATGAGCACCGGATTCCAGATTAAGTTCAGTGACACTTCTGAAGCTTCCGTTGAATTTGCTCTTTTGATTGGATACAAGCGGCCAATTTCAGTCAAGAGTTGCATCCTATCAGAACACAAACTGCGGCAGTAGTGAACCAGCTATTATAGTGAAAATTTCAAATCAGGATGCCTCTAGTTCGAATCCAGGCAACGTCACCGTTCACTTTTCTTTCGGGAGCTTCTAACTGATCGCAATCTCCCTCCAATTTTGCGCATTTGCGCATGAAAAGTGAAAAAAGAAGGAAAATTCTGTGAGAAGAACAGTTTGGAGAGATATTTTCGAGCGGCCTTTTTACGAAATAATGAGAAGCAAAACCGTTCGATACTCTTGCGCACCACAAGCTCAAACCGTAATACCCATACACGGAGGAACCCCGAATGAATCTTACGGCTGCACCCCAGTCCAAACCCCGAGTGAACAAATTGTACGATGACTCGAATCTATGTGCCCATTTACCATACTTCATCCCTAAAATTCATTAATTTCACCTGTAATTCTACACTAATATTACTGGATCAAATTTAGATGAACGAAACTGAAACACAGTGAGAGGTGAAACTGCTGACAAATGCACCTTATTATAGTACAGTATGCGAAGCTTTTTATTTCAGTCGAAATTGTGGTATTTACGGTATTAATAGTACTTCTATAAGCACTAATTACTGAGTGCTTCATCTTGGAAAAAGTTCATCTTCACTGGAGTTGAATATTACGTCTGAGACATAATCCCAAGTGACTTTTAAACGAGATGCATAAAGTTACACACAGCACCACAAGGATTTCAATGAAATCTACCACACAACTGGCCGAACAGTTTGTATGCAACACCCGTGGTTCATAGTCTCTCCGGGATGTGGCCGCGCTCATTTATCACTGCCAACGGTGTTTGGCGGAAATCCGTAGCAGATACAGAATTCGCGTTGCAAGCATCTTTTTTTCTAGTGACGGATTTGCCTGAGTGCGTTTTTTATTATGGACAATATTGGCAGACAAAGATAGTCATAATGATTCATCAGAATTTGTACTAAGAATTTCGCTCACTAGGTACTGTACTGTAATCCGTTAATTATTTGCCAAATTTCATTTCTTACCTGCGAGGTGTTTCTCGTTCGCTCGTTTTTTAACTGGTCCGACTGTCTCAGTTCATAAGTAAATATGACGTAAACAAACATGAAAGGGGAACTTTTTCGAACAATCATCTTGTCAACCCGAGACCGGGCGTAGTGAGCAGTGAAAAAGTCAATCTGCTTATGCTGGGGAATGGGTACTCCAGTCGAGAACTTGGGTTGTCCCATAAAACCAGTGCCACAGGCAAACCTTGGAGAGTGTTTTTACACAGGTTGAATGACACGCGAAGAGCTGTCACCCTTTCGATGGGAGGTTACATTCAGCTTGTCTATGTGGGACTATATTTATGCAAAGTTAGTCTCTGACCGATTCGAACTGTTAGAAAGCTCATTTTTTCATCGAAACCCCCTATTTAAGAGCAATAAACAATTATTTGAAACTCTGCTGTGCATTGAATGTGACATGCTTTTCAAAGTTCGGGTTTCCGGGTACCGTCTAGGATTTCGCGAAACAAAGTGGTCACATTTAACGGGCTTCCTCCCACAGCAGCAAAATGTATTCGTCCAGCAGCTCGGACTGGTTACTGTACTACTTGTATAACTCACTCTTTGTTTCATAGTTAGTTGCTTTCAGAGCAAGGCATAAAATAAGTTTGGAGATTCTATCAGGCGCCTTGGAGGAAAACGCAATTATTACACCGTTTAACTGAACGGCCACGCTTGCTGATTTGTTCGATGAGAACTTTTATTAGATAAATATAGTGCAGATGCGATGATTTTGCTAAATTCGCATACGTGATTTAAAAATGAAAAAAGATAAATCTGGGAAGAAAATCAAATCATCAGCTTTGCATGAGTGTTTGCTTTGCCATCTTGTTGACCTTTCGTCAAAGGTGTAATAATATCTTGAACAACAGTTTCTGCGAACATCGGACAAGTTTATATAACCTGACCGCAAACCCCTCGGTCGTAGAGTAGAATCACTGTCTTATATCTTTCAAGCCTTTGGAGATAGGGCTGGTGACGCTGAATGACCCATTGTGGGTTATTGTTTGGTCCACATCTCACTGATCCTCTTCACATTGATTCCTCTAGGCAAACTTCTAGGAAGGTCTTATTGTACTCAGTACAACTCAGTTGTTCTGCCCAACGAGACCGAAAGTGAAAACTGCCACCGTGGGAAATGCGGCGTCCTGTTCCAAATCCGTAATGAGGCGTAAATTCGTGTGTGCCTCGGTGAATTTCCGTAGTTGGCTGCGCACAAAGCAGGCGAAAAAAATCGCATAAATGTCTTTTGCCTGTCTGTTCTGGCCAATCAAATGTCGGATAACTTAATTCATTTTGGTGTTTGATGTCCAAATACACCGAAAAAATTTAGGATCCCATCGCTGTCATAATTCTGTTTGTATGAACTTCCGGATGTTGTTCAGTTTTCTTAGTGATTATTAGTTAATACAATACGTGATAAACGTTTACTATCACGACAACCACCTTATTAGCGTCATCTGGGTATTTATAATGCCGTAAAGATTTTCCTCTTCGACCAGATTCTAAATGGACCTAATCTAAACTAGAATAACGAATTTCAGTCAAAACTCTTGTTTTGGTAGGAGAGTGTTGCAAATAATAGGAATATTACCCACGAAAACGGTCTCTGAGGCTGAAATACATGGCCTAGTAAAAAAATGCTATAGACATTCTACTTGGGAACCTCAATACACATTCTCCAGATACTTTTCGAGGGAGATCGGATTATATCATGTCTGATACTACTTCATTCTTGTGTCAGTGCAGTCACGAGTTCAGTTGTCAAAGCATACACCTCGACACCTTTGTTCTCGATGAGCCCGAATTCCACAGAGGTTTTCCATTGGTAAGTGTTTATTGTTCAGTAACACAGCGTTACCGGAAAAGACTTTTCAGTTACCGCCGTTATTCTTTCTCAAGACCAGTTTACAATCGAATGATCTTGGGATAATTCGAATGAAATCATTCGATCACAAAGTGGTCTTGAGAAAGATTACTGGCCGTAACCGAAAAGTCGACAAACCACCATCTTTTCCAACCATGCTGTTACCGAAAAATAAACTCTTATCTATGACATATTATATGGCGCACCACTTATTTCTATACACTGCGAGTTGATCTAGCTGCATTAGTTATCCACTTGGTTGCGATATGATGCTGCACACTGGTCATACCAAGGCCTCAGTCACAAGAAACAGTCACCAATTTTAGGTTATATGTAAATTTTTGAGAAGGATGAATGTAAAAGCTAAGCAGGTGCGGAGGGTTCATAGTATTTCTGTTGAAATATTTGTCATTTCTAATATGTAGTACGTTGTGCTGCTGGCTAGACGAATTAAGCTCCGTTTATCCTAGTGTGAGAATTTTACGGGGAGCTCTGTTTTTATTTTATTGGAGTTCCATAATTTTCCTTCAGCAGTTGTCTAGATATCTCTGGATTAGTTGCACTTCTTAGCGATTTCTTGTAAACTGTGTTATTTTTGGTAAAACGGAGGTATACTCCCTTTTTCGAGCACTTTTCGTCTTGCGCAGCAGCTGTTTGTCAAGGTCACCGTGGCTGGGAGGGGGGGGGGTGTCTATAAATCATGATTCACCTATTGGTTAAAATCGATGCCCCGCCCACACCATAAATTCTCGTGGCTTGTGTAATGGTGGTCCGCAGCAATCAAGACGTTGGCACCCTTCTTGTCCTTGAGAAGCACGTGCAGAATATGTATTGAGGTTCCCAAATAGAATGTCTATAGCATTTTTGACTAGGCCATGTATTTCAGCCTCAGAGACCGTTTTCGTGGGTAATATTCCTATTATTTGCAACACTCTCCTACCAAAACAAGAGTTTTGACTGAAATTCGTTATTCTAGTTTAGATTAGGTCCATTTAGAATCTGGTCAAAGATGAGAATCTTTGAAGAATATGCAAGGAACATGGTCGCTGGAATGTTTTGTCCCGGGGTATTTTATGGGCCATTCAGGTGAACAGAAATAAATATTTGCATTTCTCCTGTGTTGAAATGATGAGAAACATCTACAAGACGCTTTTGTGCTCACCATTTCACGTCTTTTAAACTCCTTTCGCTAATGACCTTGAGATATCCGCATAGTCAGCTTGTCCACAGTGACTAAGTTCTGGAATTGCTGTCGCCTATTATTATACCTTTCTAATCACTCAGATGTTATCACGAGTCAACTAGTTCACTGTCTTGTACTATTATTTTGAGCTTGACACAGGCATCACCTTAAATACTGCCTTCCCAGTCTTGTGAGTCTTCAAATCGTTGGTGAATTGAAATTTCATTCTGGTCTTCCTTAAAATTCTACCGCTAAGTGTCACTGACCAGATTTTCATCCTCTAGCATCAACAGCAGCAATAACAATAACAACTTACTGTCGTTCGCACATGTCCCATATTTCAGTTGCGCAACGGGCGAGAACTGGCAAGAGATCATGTTGGATTGTACGGCCGGCAGGGAATGTGAGAGTGCGGGAGACACGTGCGGCAGCACGTTCACCTATCCATACTTTATCACTTTCTATTTTCTATGCTCTTTTCTAATGCTCAATCTGTTTGTGGCCGTTATTATGGACAATTTTGACTATCTCACCCGAGACTCGTCCATTTTGGGTCCACATCATTTGGATGAATTTGTTCGCGTCTGGGCGGAGTATGATCCGGAGGCAAAGTGAGTTAACATTTCCGCGTTGAGTAGCTTTTTCAGTTTAATCGCACTTCTTTCGCACAAGTTTCATATAATATCTCACACCTTTTAAGGACGAAGTCTGCTGGTCATTTTGCTATTGCATTTTAACTGCTATCTGTGAGCAAGTTCTTATTGTTTTGTTTCAGGGGGCTGATTCACCACAAGGAAATGTACGAAATGCTACGTAATATGGAACCACCGGTGGGGTTTGGTAAAAATTGCCCGTGTCGGCTTGCTTATCGGGTAGGTAAACAAATTTGACAGTGCATCAATTACATCTTGCCGCAAGTTATTTCACAAGCTTTGTCAAATGAATAAATATTTTACGAACTCAGTCCTCGCGACTGATTTTTAGATAACAAACACTATTACCTACAAAAGAAGGTGATTCTGCCAGTGTGTGGATGAGAATAATTATATATGTCCATTTATATATCTTTTCATTCATGGGTCCGATTTTAAGAACAATAGAATATGCAGACCAATTAGAATTAAAGTAGTATCTACAGATGGGTGGACAACATTTTTCAGAAACGTATGACAAGTTTATTGGTTATAACCACTCATCAGGTAGGCGTATCCGGTACTCCTCTGCCCATCCACTTGTCCTGACTCTTGTACTCTCCGTGGGTGGTTTGTTTATCAGAAGTGTGAGTGGAAGCTGCCTTTCGGAGAGTCCACTGAGAAACTACATTCGTGGTTCACTGATAACTCTATGTGGGTTGGACGCAACTAACCTCAAGAACGCCGACACTGTGATCGTGAGTTAGCATTTTTAATTTAAGTAATATCTACAGATGTCAGGCAGCAAACCACCGCTGTAGTCCCTCAGTGGACTCTCTGGAAACGAGCTTCATCTCACACTCCCGGTACACAAATTAGACTGTTCTGAAAAGGCTTACTACAAATAAGTGATCTAATGACAGATTCGGAATATTTCTGAATTTGGAAACTTGAACGTTTCATTGAATGAAATCGAGTTTTCTTCGCATATTTGCATATTTACGCGAGCATTTGTACATCCTGGTCATGGATTAGTAGACTTATGGTCTATTTACCGAATAACCTTCTGTTCTTACGCTGCCAGACTTTTCTCCGCACGGAATTTATTGAGCGTAGGTTTGTTTCTAGGAATAATTTGGGGAATTTAGTGGTTCCAAGATTCGAAATAGAATTAGACCCTCATAAAAATGAATGCAGTAACTGTTTCATTTGTTATAAAGCCTTCACGTAGTACGGCCAACTATTTTACTTCGACAGTGATACTATATTTCCTGTCTTTGGCTTGAGTACTCTCTCGGTTTTGATGATAATCCTCACAGTTTCTTAAAAAATTGTGTTTATTGGTGATTCCTTATGATCAGGTTAGTAGAGATTCGAGAAAAGGGATGAGAATTAGGCAAAATTTAAAATGGGCATTGGTCAAGAATGTCACATATTCTAGTGAAGGCTTTATTGTAATTCCACCACAAACAGCCAATAATGAAATATTATAAATTTAGTAGGAAATTTTGTGTAAGATAGGCAGGGTACTGGTGCAATCATTGATTGACATTTCCTAGGCTGCACACAATATTTATAGAATTCTGTTCCACTAATTCGAACTTTTCTACTCCAACTTACAAAGAATAGTGTTTGATCATTAGTTGTTACTCAGAAAAACCATTGTTCGGTATGTGCAGCCAGCCTTATTGATGCGTTCCACTCTTGTGTATTTCAGAAACTTGTGAGAATGAACATGCCAGTGGACGAGAACGGCTGTGTTCATTTTACGACAACCTTATTTGCTCTCATTCGAGAATCATTGGGAATTAAAACGGGCCCGACAGAGTTCATGGATCAAAGAGACAATGAGTTGCGGGAAACTATTTGTAAAATGTGGCCGGTCCGAGGGCGAAAAATGCTTCACATCCTTATTCCTCCAGATTCCGGTAAATCAGAATTTATTAGCGGTATACCTGTCGTTGTTTGCACTGAATCAGTCGCTAAATAGCGTTCAAGGAATAGTTAACGTACGCTCACGTTGTTCCCAAGTGTCTAATTAGAGGATAACTCAAAGAAGCAAAATCACACGTATCACGTAAACGAACTATCTGTCCCACCAGGACATTCACAGCGGACAATGCTCATTGATCCGGTTCACTTATTTCCGTAACCATATCCAACGCATCTAGTGAGAGTCTTCCGTGCTCCAATGTTCATCTAGGCCGCGTGGTTGTCAAAGATGTCTTCAGACGGGTAAACATAGGGTGATTGATTTGGGTTATTCCAGAGAAGCAGAATTTAAACTGAATGTACGCAAAATAAAGAAGCATAATCAGGCTCTTACCCTGTAAATTGATTTCATGATTTGTGTGTGAAATGATATCAGAGTTCAATTATACAAACTAGCTTGCGGACAGCGTCTTCAACTTCCTGAGTCCTTGGGAATACTGAGGTGAAACACAACAGCAAATTCCTTTCCTCCCAAGCAATAAAGCCGTTGCTTGTACTGCAAAAGATAATAATCAAATATAACCTTTAGGCCTGAATTAACGAATAATGGCACAACGTGTACAATACCATAGTTTGCAACACTGCATCGCGATTGCGAGACTTAGCCGTAGTAAGCTGAGGATATTCGGTGACTTGCCACGTTTGCCAACCGAGTTCGGGTGAGAAATTCGGGTAATTATTGAAGAGGTTCGTTGTTGTGCCTAAGGTGTGGATAGCCATCACCTGACCAGAGACTTTGCTCTATACCCCGTACGCTTAACATTTGCCTAACTTTACACGCTGGGCAGGATTGGAAGAAGTGACTGGGTACTGAGTTACAAAGAAGGTTAATTCTGTCCTGGTCTTGGTCAGGGCATCTCGCCTTCCTGATAGGGACCACTCAAGAAAGATTGTCGCCGATTGAATACTTTCAAAGCCATGGTTCAGAATAGGAGTGGCGCGAGTCCGGTATGGCCAGGCTATCGAATTCCTGTGTCCCATTATTAACTTAAACTATGGAAAGAAGAAGCCACAGCGGCTGATAAGGACCAAATTCTTACAGTTCACAAGAAAAAAATGTGCAATTTACTCTTTTTGCTGACTGCTTATCCCATCTTGTTTTGCTTCATTTGTTCCATTTTTACTGTTATTGCGTTTGCGTTAAGCTTAATTTGAAGCCGAAGGATGAAACGTATTTGATGATCACATAGGGTCCCACTAGATCAGGTATTTAGTGATAGCGTTGGTGATAACAAAGTGTTGTCTAACACCGAAACTGTTGGGTGGTGGTAATTTGGTTTCGAATTTCCGTCGACTATGAAGTGATATTTTTGACCATTTTCCAGTCTTCCTCCAGTGATTCTTTGCGAATCTACCTAGGATGTTCAATAGTTGAGTACTTCCACAGATTAATTGCCCCCCCCCCTAGTGCAAAACCAATGAATTTACCTGAAAAAACAAGGTGTAGGACGTTTTCCAAGCCACATAAACTGACAAATCATCGCTTTCGACACAAGTGGAACAAAAAGAGGGGTACAAATTGGTTATCGTTTATAACTTAGAAATACCTCTTCAGTAGATAGAAATAAACAACTACAACCCAAAGATTTGTCCACTTTCCAACGTAAGGATGCAAATGTTTAGTGGTATTTCACTTGAGCTTATGACTACATGAAAGTTATCCTCCCGATTCTCGTAGGTGCTCACTCATGGTTTGTTTTTATCCTTATAGCAAAATTTTGGATTTCTTCCTCAGGAGCAGAACTCCCATTTTCACTGCGTACATTTGTTATTCCCCTAATAAAGTATGATTGTTTCCTATCTTCCTCCCATTCGAGGTCATTTTAGTATCAAATTTTTTCAATCATTCATTATTATCAAAGAATGCCGAAAATAATTGTGTAATGTCAATAAGTCACACTCATTGTCACATGACTTTAATTTGTACGAAATAAAGTTTGCTCCAGCTTGTTGGAAAACTTCACTGCCAAGTGATTTCCAGAGCATATTTCTAGGGTTTCCATCAACTCGACACACTACAACTACTTTTATCCTATCCTGATCTTCTTGCACGAATTGTGCTTGATGTTGACGCTAGACAGTTTATGAGTTCGGAATAATTTTACTTCAAAGAGCAACCGTCCCACTGGTCTAGAAATGTATAGGGTATTCGAAGAGCTACTTGCATTCACACTTTCAAGTTTCAAATGTGGACACGATCGGGAGTGGAGTTAGAAAGTAACAAAGCCCAGATAAGTTCACATTTACATTCGATTCTCTCCTCATTCAGCTGTTCAAACGAAAGGTCACTATTGGGAATTTAACTACCGAATGGCTATCAACCGTACAAATTAAAATCTCACTCACTATAACTTAAAAGTACTCCTTGAAAGAAACGAGAGTTCCAAATAAAACTGACGACACGTTTGATCAGGGGCATACATATTCAAGGGATTACTGGATGACAAATCGTTTTCTAAATACGTAAGGAAGATTTAAATTGTCTACAACCCATTATTTGGATTGCCGAGTTCCACTAAATTGAGAGCAACTGTCCAGAATATTACAAAGTTTACTCTCTAATTGTTCTCTCATCTCATCAAAATGTCCACAGAACTGGTGTATCACAAAATGACAGTTGGGAAAATTTATGCAAGTTTCCTGATCATTGAAAACTGGCGGACTACTCGTGCATTCCAAGGAAAAGGGGGCACAGCGGTGAGTGTCTAACTGGGACTATGCTAAGTCGCCCACTAATGATGGCTAAAAGATTATCATAATTACATTGTTAACTCTTAATTTTTCGCAGTGGGTAAACAGACTTCTTAAATGATCATTGATCAGAGACGACTGAAATGAAAAACTTTCCTTTGTACGCGATTCAAGAGAGTATTTTATTGCTTTTTTCTAAATGTTGCCCCTATTCACTAGGAAGTCAACAACACCTTTCAAATCAATCCATCGTTAGGTCGTTAGCTCGTGTTTTTGACTATATGCTACTGCCAATGATCAGTACATTTTGAGAATGGTATTTCTGGCTTATTGAGGAATATTTACCGAAATTTCATCATCGTAAATTTCAGTAGGACATAGTTCGTTTACCATTGTTCCTTATTGAGCAGGCGAAGCACAATTTGGGTGTAGTGTTATAGAGAAAAGGAAATTACCAGGCAAAATTATTCAGTTTGCTTTATCTGGTTGCAAGCTTTCAAAGAAAAAAAACGGATGATACTACTTGAAGAATGATCAAAAAATTTCGCGACATTTTTGCACTCGAAATGTTGAAATAGCAATGGTCATCCAGTCACCAATGAAAGACCGCACATTATTCATGAACCATCAGTGCAACTCCTTTCAATTTATTCTTTTATGAGTGTTATAGCGTATAGTCTAAAGGTAAAGCAAACCCACCTGATATAATTCGGATTTTTTTCGGCTAAAAAGTGATTCTTCAACACTTTTGAAAATTGGTGTGGGTTGTAGCTCAGGTTGGTGGTTTCAACGGCTTCTGATGGCTGAGCTTGGCGTTTAGGTCGTTTGGAACCTAGAAGTCGAAAAATGTTCGATTTGTCCAAGGGTATCTGAAGTACTGACTGATGATCTCATAACATCTACTTGATCGATTTATTTAGGCCATACGAAAAGGTTTGTTAAAGTATACTTTGTAAATGAGTCACACTTTTGAGCCAAGTTCTGAAGCACTTACTTGGAAAAGTGCAAACCATTCTTCTTGTATACGAACGTTTACATATGAGCCCCATTCTTCGAGACTTGTATTCGTTTTTGTTTTACGATTCCTGCAATAAATAGTCCGGAAATTTGGGTCCTTCAAGGCTTAATCAATTTGTCAAGCCAGATATTCTCTTCACTAATGACTCCCAAAATAGAATATGAACTCAGTACGTTCTCATGTAATAAAATAAGAAAGTAGATTCTCGATGAAGTGGGGGAAAGAACTCGACTATGTCCACTCAGTCGTTCGGATGACTTTTGTGAATGGAAAGACTCGAGACTTTATTTTGATAGCTCTTATTTGAGCTCGTACTTATCCGTATTCATTCGGTGTGGGAACCTTTGGGTGTAGTAAGATAATCCAGTGATAAAATGTAAGCTCACAATTTTCATTCCGCACACGTGCTCGCGGTGTTTCAAATATCAGGAAGAAAGTTAACTCGTTAGTCATTCCCATAGTCTGAATTTAAAATCGTAACTTGGCGAACACAGATCTGTATTTCGGTACTTCTCTTCAGGTCTGTACATTATATATGGAATGTTTCAGCTTTGCTCAAATAATATACTCCAGAACATTACCGTAAAAGCACAAAACTGAACGTGTGAGCACATTACCACCAGGTTCACCAGTCCTGTGTGTCTGTCCCACCGTCACGTTGACCTTTGGCCACAGGAGCTGCAGTGTCTCGACAACTTGTCTTTGTGAGCATATGATTGTCTGTGTAACCTCGACGGTAGAGTGGGTTCTTCGCCCGGCCCCTTTAGAGCCGTTTGCTGACACATGGGCTGGTTCCTACCTTATTGATCTCATTGCACAACCATATACGTCAGTGTTCTTAAGCTCGACTGGACGGGTGCCTCGCTGTTCCTCAGACGTGTTTCGCTCCACGGAAGGAATATACACGGACTGGAATAGAATAATCAAGCAGCTTGTCTTTGAATTTCTATTGTAAACATTGTTTAGTGTTGAACGCGATTAGCAGTTTTGCTGCATGGAGCGCATTAGATAGCCATAAGGTCAATGATTCTGCAACTGTATCTCCTTTCAGTTCCATAAGAGCAACAACATAGACGTTTTTTTCCTGTTGACAATTCATCAAAGTGACGCACAGAATTTTGTAAGCTTGTCCGTATGGCTAGGTTGCTGGAGTTCCTACATTTCAGCGCCAGCGGGGACTGACGCCAACTATGCGACGATGGTTTCCTAAATGCTCGCATGACTTTGTCCTCTTATACGGGTTGCCTAACGTCATCAAACGATTGCTGATTCTGCTGTTTCATCCCATTCGTTAGGTAGCATCGACATCAAAAGTTTGTCGAGATCCATGTTTGACTCGGCTGACTCACGACGGCTTCAAGTTATTTGCTTCAAGTTAAAAAAACAAAAGGCAAATAGTTGCGCTGTAGATTCTGTGGCTGAAAATTCCGCAAATCTGGCTTCAGTAACAGCTTATTTGTTCCGTGTATGTTTGTGGGCACGAGATTTTCGGTAACATACTGTTCTGGGGAATGTTCGTAGTTGCTCGACGTTTCGTTTGCGAGTGAAACTTTCGATTGTAAACTAGTCTCGAGAAAGATTCCCGCGGTAACAGAAACGTCCATCCACTGCAAACGCTTTCCCTATGCCATATAACTGGGCGTATCATCTTTTCGCTACACTCCGAATCAAGCTCGTTTCTGATACGGAAACCGAGTGTATTTGCTCTGCTGACCGTGTTGCTATCAAGATGTCTTTTACTGTTTGATGCGATCATGCCATAGTCCCATGAATTATGTCATAAAAATGTATGGTAGAGTACTAGGTACTTGAGCAATCCATCTACATATTGTAGCATCGGTGCTTTCTGTGTGCCGTCGGTGGTTTATCGTGCAGCGAACCATCTGATCTCCGTATTTGGAGAAGGGACTTCTCTTTTGATTACACTTCTGATTAGTCTAATTGGCAGTTCACTCAAAACAAATTTCTTCCTGTACATTTCAACAGAAATCGGCAAGCATTTTGGCCAGGTTTTTCGGAGCCGTGAAAAAAAATGTTCATAAATCCACGCCCGGTTCCGATGAGGAGGAAGAAATTCGTGGGTAAGTATTTGAACAATGCGAATTTTTTGATAGGCTTTTTCCAAGTATTTGTACGTACATGATGTTAACTAATATGTTCATCCTTTATTCCCAAAAGTTCGTCATAGTATTTTGCGAAAATCAGCGTGACGTCCTAAGCAACGCGTGATCTTAGTCGCATTTTTGTTGGTTTTTGAATTTCAGTATAAAGCAATACATATGTGACCCAATGCCTTTCGAATAGAGTTTATAAATGCTGTGGGGTATGGCTTCTGATTGCACCTCTAGTGGTTTAGATTTATTCACTGACTACCGAGGGCCTTCAAAACAGGCAGAAGAATAACATGTTGAGAATGTACCAATATCTGTTTTGCTAAAAGTGTTCATAAAGAACTTGGTGTTTGGCACGAATAAACCATCCATTCTAACTAGGTTATCCGCAAAGAGACATCCAGAGCGGATCAACTTCTGGTCTCCATTGGTTGACCGATTTCAAACGAACAATGAGAACACTCAACGCTACATAAATGATTGTCTCAATGTCATTCTGAGTTGAGAACATTTTTAAGCCTTTTGTGTTCATTCACAATTTCAGCGAGGTACTTTTCCTTTGCTTTCAATAGAATTATACCCTAAGTTACATCTAGGAATTGCTTCGCTTTGAGTTTACCTGGACAATAAATTTTATACTAGAGCAAACAGTTCAAATATCAAATTTACCCCTTAATCAAATAACGTACAAAATACAAGGTTATGTTCTGATAGGTAAAACTCCTCAGTTCATGTGGTTATGTGGGATGAAACAAAAAGCATCAGGCTACAGAGAAAGTCCCTCAGTTTACCTGACCGTAAGTCAATTATTCTTCCCAACCACTCTCTACTAAACCACTTGCAAACAGAGCCACAACATCACTCATAATGTAGAAAAAAGACAGTGGGCAGACCGCCTACCCTTTTTCAAAACGGTCGATATACTTAACCCTTCACATCCCTTATGGTTACATGCTAATCGAACCCAGAGGCCGGGTGTTTGAGTTTTAGTGTTCCAGTACACACATACACAACTCAACCACTGCATTGTCAGCGAGAAACTATAAACCACTGAAACCAGTCCGATTATCCACGGGATATCAAGTCTAAGCTGTCTATTTTACCGAGGGAAGGGATTCTTCCAGGCTGAGCTAACACAGGTCACCTCAAGCGTCGAAATGAGCCTTGCGCGTGCATCTTCAGCTGGAACTGTCACCAGATCATTTCAATTTTCGTTGTATTTCACAATTCCAAAGCCCCGCCAGTAAATAGGTTTACCTCAAAGAAATTTTTCTTCCTTTGGGAACTGTCCCTTTTTCTTTCAAAACACTAGTCGGTGGATATAATTCACGATCAGCTATGTAAAGGGTAAGTAGCTTGAAACACTCACCGGGCATTTCCCCTTGGAAAATAACTACCTTCTATCGTCCAGTTTTCCGCGACCGAAAGTAAAATCGGTCTCAAACGTGACAAACTGATGGAAATCTGGGAAACTGGAAAAACATAAATAACTAATAAATTCAGTGGTTTGTAATTTTTAAATTCATTGCTTGTATATGGGTATGCTGAAAGAAGTAATCCAGCAGTCAAAATAGCCTAACACGATGTACGGGAAGGCGGGCAGTCTTTATCGAATGACTTTAAATGGTCTCGAGGTCCTCTTAATGAACTTTTGATCATTCGATCCCGAGTTCGGATCTTTGCACAGCCGCCACTCGCTTCTCCAATTGGCAACTTCTAATTTACCGCGACTTCGTTCATGAAGTATTGAGCTACTCTTATACAGTAAAAAGGAAGTGAGAGGAAAAACAGAGAGAAATGTCAGAAATAGTCTTTGAACTAGATAACTGCAAAACCGTCGACCGCCATAGTCAACCGGTGGTTTGGGTCTACGGGGAACGAAGTAGTTACTAGTCAGATGCGTTTTTTGGGAACACGATGAGTTATCACATACTGTGATCTAATATACTTAAATGTTTGAAATTTGTAATTATTTGTATCTAGATTAGTTTTTCTAATGAACAAAATCGGAAACATTTCATCGCCCTAAAAAGCATTGATTTTCGGTTTTCCTGACCTTTTTTATATTAAGCGGTATTGGAGACACGAATGTATCACCCGGCAGATCAGTAGAACAAATTGGACGTGAAAGTGAGGTAAGTTGCAGCAACACGTATTTTGCTTTCGCAGTTTCTTACGGGACTGGTTGTTTAGTTGAGAAATTTTGTCTGAGACATTCCGTTTTGGCTCGATCATATAACGTGACGGGTAATTTACAAGTATGTCGTAATTCACCAACCCTATATTCCATATGTGAATGTTTGTTTATTATTACATACTCACGCGTGAGTGCTGTAGAAGGGGCATTTACCCCATGGCCACGAAGGCCCACTGCACTATTGGGGATAAACGGCGGCCAGACCCTGAGACTTGGAGTGGCGAAGAACCGCATAAGGTCCCTGTAGGTCAGGTGCGGTAACGATCCGGACCACAGTAGATTACTGTCTACCACCATAGTACTCGGTGATGACGGGGATGGTGCAGTGATTTCCCGTTCGGATGTGTTGCATCTTCATGCAATGTTTAGGACCAGCGGACTAGATGTAAAAAGAGAATTCCTTTCGGAAAAGTTGCTCTTGCTAACGTATTTTGTTTCATCGAACCGGCAAACCGTAGTTTTTCAGGTCTGACAGCAGCTTGTTTTAACATTCGTGGATTATTACCATGGAATTCACGGCAAGAGCAATACCAGCTTTCTGGAACGAGATCGCGTTTTACCGTTACAAAATACGGCTTTTCATCCTACCTACATCGTAGTCTCGCACCCATTCTGTTCTGAACAAAAATGGAACTCACATTTTGAATGTACCCTTCAAATGGATAAAAAACATCTTTATGTTTACGAACGAAAAAGTAATACTATCTTATTTGACATTTTGCCTCTAACGTAATAACCAACGCAAGTAGACAACACAATATCATAAGATTTATCATGCAGTGAGAACTTTTATAGCGGAATACCTTTGTTGTGCTTGGGACCCTAAAGAGAAGTTGTCCATCATAGAAGTCGCTCGCTAAGTAGAAAAAGCTGTGCTAACATTCGAAGACAATCTCGGAAGGGTGTTATATCATATGGTGTATAAGATCAATAAACCGTTGAGATCCAGCCTGTGCAGACTTGTGGTTAAGGTGTTCGACTCACAGCCTTTCACTCCGGGTTAGAGTCCTTGCTGGGGCTGGTTGGATGTTCTCTGTATGTGTGTGCGCGTGGGTGGGCGTCTGGGTGCATGTTTGTGACCGGGTGTGATAGCTTGTGATTGGGTAAAGCCGCCGTAGGTAATACGCTTTTGGAAGCGGAGTGGTGATAGTGCCTCGGTAGGTATCATGCACTTCATCATGCATTATCAACGCTCATTAAGTCACAAGGATGTATCAGGACTGAGAACGCGATCTCTAGATTTACCTAGAGGCCACTTTGGACCAATTGGTGGTCGATGACACAGGTCGGTTTAAATGGTGCACTCGAATTTTGTGGACTAGGTTGAGCCATCCCACCGAGAATGTACTTTCAATGTACTTTCAAATGGATTCGACCTGTCTAGAGGGTGCTTCAAGATAAGGATGACGGTTTGTGAGCGAAGACAAATGAAAATTTCAAGTTTCCACCCTTCAACACAAACGGACTTACAAACGCTGACTATGCTTGCTTGTCGCACACACAAACTCGACAGTGAAACCCACGGTTCAGTCATCAGCTGAATCCACGAAAATCGAAGTGATTTAGGTTTTCGTCTGTCACATGATAATATCAGTTTCCCCTAGGCCAGACAAATGAACTAGGCTGAATTGCATTCACCACAACCATGGTCTCGTGAAATGAGTGGTCTTGATACAAAAGGAGTGCTGAAGAACGACGTAACAAGCGTTGAGAGTTTCAGTTTAGGTGATAATGAAAGCACAAAGGGAACGGAATCCAATCGCTGTTCATCTTGTGATTGCTTTTTATGAGACTCAGATCGGTTGTTTCATTTTCGGGCAATGTTTGCTATGCACCTTACATTGAGCTGGTCTTGTAGTTCACAGCTGAAAGAGAACACACGAGTAAAATCGGAAGGATGTTTGACAGAGTGACATTCTTTGAATGAGGGCACGGCTTCAGGTGTCATAAAACTGTTGTGATTATTCATTTCGCCTCATAATGTTTAATCCCTTGCTTTTTGGTATACTTTAGCGATTGGAGCGAGAACACTAACACTGAACATGAAGCTTGCTGCAGAATTTTATTCTGTTGGACTTTCATCTATCGCAGTGGGAGTAGGCATCAGAAAAGTTGACACGTCCCCATTTCAAAATTAGTCATCGTCAGTATCAATTTTTTTCAAAAGCCTACCTCGTGAAAATATCGCACCACAATAATACGGAAATTGAAAAGGACTTAGTTTACTCAAACTCACGCGGAAACCTCGCGGTGATCAGTTGTTCTGACAAACAGACTGTCAGGGTTTTGTTTACGGTCGGTTTGGTCTGACACTAAAACAGTTCATCAGTGACATCAGGATCAGTGAACAAAGCAAGTGTGTTCCTGTTCAGCTGACAGTTTTAGACAGAATTAACTGCCAGATTTATCGGGAACTAGGAAATAAATTAACACTATAAAATATGTTAAGCAATTCTTCATTGTGTGCTACAATTACAGTACCACGGTAATGTAGTTTTTAAAACCTGTCAGCCTAGAAATGACGAACGAGCTTTTTGTGTTAAAAAAAAATAAATAAATAAAAGTAAAAAAGCTATGAAATTGCTGCTGATTAGTTAAAAAGTCAGAGAAAATTGGCTTTTATATCGCCAGGGCCTTCCAGTGTATAGAAAGACAGGCATCTTTGATTGGAAAGCTTCCGGGTAAAGTTTGTTCAGTCTTCCAAATATAATGATATATTAGTGGCATGAGTAATCTCATACGTCAGGGCTGGAGGTTTAATGACCGTCTCAGTTTCCACACCATCAGCGACGAAAATAAATATGCCGCTAGTCGCATAGTTAGACCAAACGCCTTCAACCAAACGGTATACGAATCTCATAGACCACAAAGCGAGCTTACCAAGACTTGTGCCGTCAGTGAAGTCCAATAGCTAAAGTTTTGCACCATCACTTCACATTATGAACTCGGTCAGTCGAAGGGATATCAATAGTAATGACTGAATATGTACACAGCGAAGTGAGCGGAAATAATACTGACCTTATTTTGGCTGTGTATTTATCGAAACTAACGTCAACTGAGCTCTCGCTAGAGGTGCAGTCGTTTCATATGACCGGTAAAATATATACTGGACTGTGAAGAAGTAACCATAAAGAAAATTCCGCAGACACATGCCTACCCGCGTCTTGGAAGCATGGATATATATAATGGACTAAAAAACCGTGGGTGAGAGGGCTTATGGAATAGAGGGTTGATCAAAATCAAGTTGCCTGGAGTCCAACACATTGATCTGGGTGGAAAGTCTTTTCAGTATAATCTTTTCAAACACTCTGAGAGCTGCTGATGTAAAAGCTGCTGGGCGTAGTTTAGATGTACCGTTTTTGGTACCGAAGTGATGGAAGCCACATTCCAAGAATCAGGAATAATTTTAGGATTGAATGGTGGACAAAATAATAGAAAGTATGGGGATAATTTTCTCTCGCATTCCCTTATCAGGATCGGTTGTGGGCTGTCTAAGCCGCTTGCTTTATCTGCGTAGTGAGTGAGCCTCTTGTGCACATTCGTGGTACGGTTCTGGTCAAAGCCATCATCAAATTTCGTGATGTCTGGAGGGCATCATTCAATGGTAGAATGACGACTCAGTACATAAACATGTCAAACGTGAATGATTACGAGATTAGCTTCACTTGGAAGCGTGTTCCTCTTCCGTGTTTCCTTACCATCGCTTCTGGTAATGAGTGATCTAGCTTTCAGTCTATGAAGCTCAGCTTCGTCCGGTTTTGATAGAGCTCTCACAATAGTGGTGGTGGACGGCTTTAAATAAACTGTCCGTCACACATCTTATTCACTTCAAGTGTTAAGAACAGAAGCATTTGGGTCGGATATATGAAGTTTCAATGGGTTCCTATTTAGAAAATAAGCTTAATTCAGGATTATCAACCATATCTCTGAATCAAACGAGATTTTCCGGGTGACATTATCACCTGCATATCTTGAGGGTACGGCTGTGAATAAAATAATCGTGTACTCTTAGATTAAATCAGCGATTCTGTATTGAAAGCGGTAGCCAAGCAGCGCTGGTCGAACGGTCATCATGGTGAGCTTCTGACACATCTGTCCTGCGTACGAATCCTAGTGTCGCCGCCGGTTACATCCCCAACAAGGGGTCTTTAGCTGGCCGGAACCACCTTTCTGAAGTAATGTGCTACGGTTATATAGCAGAAAGGAAGCATGGAAAACAATAGAATTTTATTCGATTTAATAAAAGTGCGTACTTGTCTAGAATTACTCTACAAAGGTGGCGACACCAGTCGACTAATTAGCAAGCACCTGAACCCTGCCATCAGGTGCATCTACCAAGCGACTTCAACGGTACTTGTCATCAGAACCACCTGGCTAAAGAGCTACTGCCCTCTAAAATTAAACCTAATTTCTTTCATGGCTTCCAGCTTGAAGGCCCAGTTGTTTACGTAGGCTGAACAGACAGTAGCTTCTGTCATCGATCTTCGACCACACAACACCTTTGGGCGAAGAGATATGCCATAAGATGCTTTTGAGGTCATCTACTCCCGGAAAAAAACAGGTTATTCAGTTACTTACAGGCTTTCGAAATTGTCAGTAAAAACCTGTACTGTGTAAGCAGTGTGGATGGTTTATCTCCATAATTTATTAACCTTTTATCTTGAATGTATAAACCATTGTCGTAACGTTAGTGTTTACTTTATGAAGACCCATTGTCAGAATCGACCCTCTTGGCTTCTTCATTCAAATTCGCGTCGGGAAAGAAATACTTTCAATTTTTGTTGCTAATTATCTTGTACTATGAAAAGTTAATTACTTTGGTTCTAATACGGTTTGTTCCTCAAATCAGTGTCCCAGAGAGAAGGCTGATACATTATTGTGTCAACCCCACCCCCAACTCACCGATGCTTAAAGTGCGGATCCGATTCCCTTCTCTAATGCATTCATTCAGTTTTGTGACACCCTCTGAACAGTCTGAACCACATTTGCACGTATCGTACTATTTTCGCCTGTGTACTTTATTGGCCCAATGTGAACAGCCGGAACGACAGATCTGTATTTGCTGTTTCTAGTCTTCTAATAAGGACGGAAAATATTTTCCGAACCAGTTTGGCTATTCAGAAAAGGTTTGGGTATTTTATCCCACCTATATTAAATTCACTTTATTTCTGAATCGACATTCCTTCCTTAGAATTCAGAAATATGCAGAGGTCTTAAATGACTAGGTTGGGAAAGTAACAACATCGGGTCTGGTTTCTTTGGAATGTGAATGAATTGGAATGATATGAGCCAAGTTAGTGTTTTTTAGTACTTTTTCACCAAGCGGCGTTTTGGATTTTATGGCACTGGAACAAGGCATTTGCTTGCCTTCCAAAAGTTTCAAATAATGAATCTGAAATATAAGAAGAAATAAGTGGAAACATTTCATCATAAAATAGGATTTCACGGTTGGTAAGTATAAATTAAACCGGAGAAATGGAAAAGAACTTTATAGTTCAACTACCTCTGATGTATGGGTGGAAAGTACGGGGAATTTCGAATGTTATTTGAAACTGTGACCACTATGGGTCCATGGGTTTATAGTATTCAGTTTTAACTTTATGCACCTAATGTCCGGTTCGAAGTGCACTTGCAAACATTTCCGTCAAATTAGTTTATAACACGACACTTTCGAGACACTCGGATGCGATAATTTGTTGACCAGGATATTTTTGACGGATAAAAACGTCTAAACAGCTGGGGATTTTCACGAAACTTTTATTCCATAGGCACACGCCGGTAGCATTGCGCGATACGGGGCCTAGCTTACCGAATAAAGTGTACGCAGCTTAAAGTTCTGCATGCAGTCCAAGTTCGTTCGGTTCATTTCAGTTAGAACAACTGGTAACCATGCGGTGGGTACCGTGGTTCTGGTTGCTCTCAGCGGGAATTTCACTCGAAAACGGTCACAAGAACGGAAGTACGGAAAGAGTGATAAGGGAAGTACAAATGATACCACCGAGTTTGCTGGGAAAATTTTGAATGCAAGTGAGCCAGTGATCGCAACACCGAACCATATCCACCAATATATTCAACTACTGATCGGGGACATCTTTTGAACCTAAAGCAGGAAGCCTGGTCCGACTCCTATTCGGTACACCTTCTCATTATGTTCGGCATTCATTACTCACAACGGCACCGAAATGCTTCTAATGAACTTAAGTGTTGAAAGACGAGTGAAAAGTACAATGTAAGTCTTTCTTGGAACAGGTGATGATGATGGGTAAGCAGATAGAAGGGGAGAGAGCTGTCGTTTCACTTGCGTCTGAGGGTTTTGTTCACACAAACTACTGATTGGTACTTCCTGTGAGATTTTGTCAGAAATGTGAATGCTATTTTACCCCACATGCAGAATTGTTCGTTGAACGAATCACAAAACAAATAAAGTGACATTTCTGAAATGAATGACGAAGACATACTGGTAAACAACATTCAAGTTGACAAGGTATTCGTTTTCAGTGTGGTTGAGTTTGATGATGTGGAGAGTAATCCAGTCTTCTGTAAAGTTCTCCCGAAAATACTCGTCTCTTAGGCGGCTTGGGAAAAGTGTGTTCAACTGAGTTTCGGTACAGATTCCAATTAATTCTTTACATAATTAAAAAGAAACGGTGAACAAGTGTAAAGATTCCACGAAAATTAAGGGTGAATACATAACTCAGTAAATGAGGACAACGAAAAGTCAACAACACAGACTGCACATTCTGGATCATATCGCCGCATCTTTACATAGGGCATACTGCCATCAGAGTGATCATTCTTTATAGCAAAATGGATAGACGAAATGTTTAAGAACAAAAACAAAATCACGAAAGAAACACATGTGTATCGGATAAGCAGGGAACAGTCATCACACTTCGTTACTGCGGCCGTGATAAGTTAATCCCAAGTTCGCATGGATTGCAAAGTTCAGGGGCGGGGGGGTGCGCAGGTCGACAGGGAGTCCATCCATCCTAACAGTTTGATACTGGTGACCGAGTAGATCACTCCGAACATCTGATTTGCGATGACGCAGTGCTTGATCTCGTAAAGCTGTCAAGTGGTTGATGACCTGATGTAATTATGAAAGCTCCAGATGATAGTATTACAATGAAACGAATTCGTCAGGGATGTTTGCCAACCAGGATTTGCATTGCCATTCCTCATGGTAACTACGAAAACCTTCAAAACTTTCAGTTATGTGAGGCCAACTGTTCAAAGTTCGATGATATCAAACTTAACTTTTGAGCAAAAAATTTTACAATGTATTTTTATACCTGAGTGCATTTCTTCTGGTTCGGCAAATGGGCGTGTGGAAAATAAGGTGTGAAAGTATCGTCTGAGGATGAAAAATATGGTCTACTCATGCTGAATACATCCCACCTGGTGAGGCAGCTGGTAACAGTTAATGACCAACATGTCAAATCTGCCAAACACCAACACAGAAAGTAAAAGTTGCTAGCTGATTATCAGGCATTTGGTCAATCAAAACATTTTTGTTCGAGAACAAATTTAACTACTTCAATGAGGGCAGTTAACTTGTGCAAATTTTTAGAACCAATTTAAATCAGCTCGTTCTACGTTTGAAGAACTTATAATGAAGCGCAAATCGAGCCTAGGTTTGGAACTAGTGATCAGTAGGATGACATATATCAGTTTCTCTTCGAAGGAGGAGTTTATTGAGCAGTCTATTTTCATATATCTTCACCAGCTTTCGTGCGGCTTGCGTCGATATCCGAATGGTTATATTCGATTCCCTGCAGTCCATGCAAGCAAAATACAGGACAACAATCAAGATCCATCAGACTCAGACGGGACGGCAGCTGAACAGATGACTTCGGGCAGTTCTAAAAAGTACACTGATTCGCAGTGGTGTGCTACCAATAGGCCTCGTGATCTGAGCCAAAGTATGCCAGATCAGTACAATGGCATGGACAACAGGATGACAGCAACGCAAAACAAAGATTCCGAAGACTCAGAGGAAGACGACGAAGATGACGAGGAACACGTATGGCATCATAGCGATCTATCGGAAGCCGAGAGGAGACGATCTCTGTTTGCCCTCAGTGCTCGACTCACGGAGGCCTCAGTAGATACCGTTGGAAGCTTTCCATCAGATGAGTCATATCAATATCAACCTTATGGAGAAAGTGACCCCAAGTACGAGGGTTCTGAAGGCCACTTGGTGCAAGAATCACGGAACAAATCACTACCGAGGGATGATCGATTATGTGAGTAATATAGTTCCTTGCTCAGTTTTATGCCACTTCTCGTGTTGTCTGACTAAGACAGTTTACTTCAAACTGAGAAAATATGAGAGAGCAATTCTTAGCCGAAAAGAGGAAATTGTAAGAAATCAACAATAATCCACTGAACAGGAATATTTTCCTCAGTCTGCGACTGTGAGCTGTTGTCCCAGTAAAGTGACCGCAACCTGAGATTGAACAACGTGAACAATACAATTTCTAAAGAGGAAACACTGAAATGACATCTACAGCAGCCGTGGTGTAGACATATCAAAGATGTAAAATTTTTATCGTGATGATGTTTTAACTCGCATAATATAAATGAACTTCAACAGGGACTCTCTTGACTTCTAAATCGGCTTCCGTAACCCAAATTTTACCAGTAGTTGAGTAATAAAAATGAATACATCGGCAAACGGTTTGAGAAATTCTCTTCACAACTGCAAAATTTAACATTCAAGGTGCACAGGAATTCATCAAAAAACATTATACGAGGCTACAGCGCTAGTATTTTTGATTGTTTAAATACGGCGCTAGAACTCATGGTTGGTTAGACTTCCCTCATTCCCATGAACAGTCTGTCTTTGGTTGAACCTGAGATAACAAGCATTCACTGAGTAGTCTATCATATCCGGTCAGCGTCGAACTGGATTATTTGATTCAAGAAGGTCTTCGCGACTCCGTGTAAAGGATGAATTAGGAGAAAAAGCATACTGAATAAGTGACAACCGGAGGATTTATCGTTACGTTTACAGTCGCCTAAGATTTTCTCTTTTTTCTGTTGGGTAGTATTCATCCTAGTTAGGGTTGAGTTGTTCCTCCAAAGCGGCGAGTCCTCTCCAAACAAATACCTCAAATTCAGTTAGTAACTAAATGTATTCAATCCAACGATTCATCAAGAAGAACAACTATTCAATGACGGCCCAACTTGAGTGTTGATTTCAAACTCTGCTTTTGTATAGTGCACAAATAATGGAGTTTCAGGCCGCAGGAGAGTGCGCTTGTACAGGTATAGTTGATAGTGGTGCATTGAAATATTTTATTTCTTGATTTAATTAGGGTTCATCGCAGCAACCGTTGTTGAAATGAACTTAGTGAAAGTTTGCTTTCGATGAGGTTCTTTCCTAATGGAGTCATGGGTAGTTCAACATGTGTGACCTTGGTTGCCAAGATAAAACGCACTGAGCAATTAAAGCTAAGAATTACCAAACTAACGGAATATGAATAAATTGTTTAGTAGAACCAAAGTAATTGTCTACAGTTTTATTTAGAAAGGGTTCCCGCTCAAAAACTTCAACAGAAATAGATTCCTAAACTGATATTTTTGTTGTAACTGTGCCTATGGGAGAAAGTTAAGAGAAATTCTTTCGTAATTAAGAGATTTCAAGTTACATACGGTTTAAAAATGCTTCTTGACAGTAATGGTCAAACTAACTGAGTAAAAGAAATTACAATTCGCGTCAGTGCGAGAGTTAGATTCAAGATCATTTTTATGCGCTTCGTCAACTATTAGTACGGTTATTGTGATAGTCTGAAATGGCTCTCAAAGACCAAATTTTTTAGCAGCATCGTGAAGGAGATAGCAGTTGAATTGAAAAGGCTCATAAGTTTGGATTTTCTGTGACGGATCTTGTCCAGTGCTTCAGCATGAATAAGAGCAAAAAATCATTGGATAATGCACCGAAAAACTACCACGGATACACATTTCAGAGTCAGAAAACCCAATTTACTGAAGGAAGATGATCTTTTGTACGCACTGAGCTTACAAATTAAGGTCGTAATTCACTATCCTTAATCCAGCGTGTAACGATCCCCGGCTGTTCTAGCTACTTATTGCACATGAGGATCCAACAAGTTCAAATACGGCCAGTATCCGGTGACACGAACACGGTACTGAACGTCTAATGAGGGGGGTACGTCAAGGTTTAATCAGGAGTTTAAAATAACGGAGAATTCAGAGCATAGTTGCTCGCCTCATTAAATCGGGCTACACGGGTTATCCATGGATTCTTGATAAAACCAGCTAGTTATTAAAGATTTACAGTTATTAGCGTTCTGCCTTCATGTTGTTGTGTACGGGAAAGAAAAGTACATATCATTACCTTGCTGCGTGAGTTTCGAGTGAATCAGCATGTAAGACAGTTCATCAAGCGGCATCGACGTTCATCCCGGCTCTCGATAAATGTACAATGCTGCTGATTATTTCCAACAGGCCTGATGGAATAGCTGTGGTCAGTGCTTCCGTGGCTTTCAGTAGTGAGCTGAGCATTCGTAGTGATTGATGAATTTTATAAAAAGCATTTCAATTTGTGCAATGCTGTTTCTGTACTTATGTGAGTCTAAAGGAGGAATAATTTAGAGAGTGTAAAAATACGAATCTGCAAAGATGCAGTAGGCGTGTTTTCATGTACAGCCTAGTTTGGAACATTGAAAAACGGGATCCACTAGTTACCACATGTCAATCCATGCTCACTGTGACCAGTGGTTTGCGAGATTCGCCGTTGTCAGATGGGACTCGAATGAATGGTATTAACTGGCAGGCTATCTTGGTGTTCAAGATGTGCTCAATTTTAGACTAGTTCGAAGCTCTCAAGTTGGTCGTCTTAGAGAGCCTCAGCTCGTCGATTTTGATGCGAGAACCTGTCTGGTTGTTACTAAACTATCCCAGTGGTCCAAAAAATGACCATATTTATCGGTATTGTTGTGCCATCCTTTCTGAATTACTTTGAGGTCGGAAGTGCCTCGATCAGACTTGCAAATATCGCAAAAGCCCATTCATCTTCTAATTAGGAATATCACTTCAAAAATGGTATTATTTGGGATCATGTGATCGTGATTCGCCTCTGTAAAGTTTGGAATTTCCAAACATACACTACAGAGACATCCGAAAAGAGTCAAAAATGAATATCAACCCCGTGTAGATGCATGTCCATCCATAACGGAGATATTCATCGGGTCTGAGTTTCTCGTCCATCTGCCTGCCAAAGACAGAAATTAGCGTGAACCTGTCGGTTTTAGATGACCCCAAGAACAGAACAGATAACCAGTTTAAAACCGGGTGGTCTATTTTCAAGACAAAGTAATGACAGTAAGTGATATCAGAATTACTTTTTTGAATGAACTTATAAGTAGTGTCTACCAACGTTCCTTCAAAACCAGTCGGGTGCTTTATTCAAACGGTAAATTTCAATCATTCAAGTTGCATGGGACATCTGGTACCCGATAAAGAAACACCTACAGAAGGGAGACTGACGTGAACGCATTGAAATACTTTGATGGGAGTAGTATCTACAGATGGTTGGACAAAATATCCCGGCAAAAATGAGCTCGTCCTGGTATTTACTGCTAGTCCATCGAAAATAAAATAAAGCTGGGCCGGTTTTTGATTATTGATATTTTCAAGATCTCGATTATACGAGTTATATAGTTATATAGTTAAAATGTACGAGAGAATAAAGTGGGACCGTAAGGTGAGGGAAGGAACACTTGAAGGGAAGTTAAATGGTCGGACGGATTTGTTATCAAGTATTATCGCATTGGCAGTCCTCATGAAACACAGTTAGCAGTTCCAGATTAATCCGGGGTCAATGAAAAAAGGGGTGGACTAATTCTAGTCCGTAAAAAAAACGGAAAGAGAAACGAAGCCATGAAATTGTATCTGTTTATGTTTTTTATCGATCAAATGCACTTTGGTCGGACTCAAACTAGATACAAATTTTTGAAATTTACTAATGGCACGGTAGTAGAAATCATGTAGAAAAAGATGAATCCACTGGCAATATTTGCATCTGAATATCAATGCCGGCTGATTCCGGTTCACGGTATGAACTTCTCTTACGAGAAATTCACGGAAATGTCTGTTTCATAAAATTAAACTGAATTAAACTACGTTTTGTTTGGTTTGCAGCGTTTTTCCGTGCTATGCTTATTTTTTAAATCACTCTTTTGTTCCACTCAACAGACTCACCTGAGAGGGATATTTGCTCCTGTCCAGAATCACGGTACTGGGATCCCCATCGGGCACAAAACTACGAATTCGGTATGCGGCCTCTGTCTGGCTCAGTATACACACATGATGGATTGTTAACTGTGCAGCCACGCCCCTATTTCAGCCCCCAACTGGATTCACGAGTTTATCAGTTCCGCAAAGGTATTAGTTTTAGTGGAGACGACTATGATCATCTAGCAACAAGGGAATCCGAACAAGGTCCCTCGTACTACTCATGTGTTCCATCTACGTCGCGAGCAATGATTCCGGAGAATGCGCCAATTACATCTGCAATGCTTAGAGCACGTAAACGTCGCTGGCCATTTCGACAGAGCTCTGATCCAGTGCCAACCGAGAGAAATGTGGACTCTTCTTTTTCTTTCGGACAAGGACGAAGTCCCTTACTCGGTTACGGAGAGTCGTACACATGTAGACTGCCGCCTATCGAGGAGGCTCCTACTATGAATCATTCCGGACGTCCGATGTTTTACTCTGTTCCTCCACCTTCCGAACCGAATCGGACAGATCCGTGCAACACATATGAGAACATAAGATACCCGCAGTTGCAACCCATACAACCCCGACTACCACCGGCTTCAACTGGCTATATTGCCACTCTTTTTCAGCCAGTTCCACCGCCCACGGAAGTTGAACATGCCCATCTATTTAGTTCAGAGGATAACTATGTTACGTCTGATTCAGCAACACAGTTGACTTATCCGTCCACTTCTCTGACACGTGATTGTCTGTTTCACCCGGTTTATGGAGCCGGTAGAATGACTAATCCTAGGATCGGCATTGAACCTTACAGAGGTACCAGTTACCGCGTTCGTTCCACCATTCACGTGACATCCGATACAAACCACTCTGTTCCAGCTAATCTTCAAACTAACTTGCCCACTTTGGCTGATTCTCCAACACACACCGAGTATGAACCGGATACTCTTATGCCCGAAAGAACCGGTAGGACATATGAACAATGAATAAAGTGGCGAGAGCCAAGCAAACTATTATTGCTGTTTTTCTTCTGAAACAAACTTTATGCTATTTCAAATTGATCGATACACTCAACTTGACTAAAAGTTTCTTCACGAACCCAGGTTAACTATGATTTTAAGACTTAACCACAAATAGTGCTATCACAAGAGTACATTGAATTTGTGATAATAGTCATCATGTAACTGATAAGTTATGTTTCTGAATACAGGTAATCAAAGAGTTTAGGAAATGTGCCCATGGTCAAGCTTTACCTCCCACCCATCTGCAAACGTGACTCTTTGTCCTTTGAAATCTGTTTTTATCCAATGCTCCCTCGAGGTTATTTTTACTAACAGTTCCACTGTGATTTGTGATTGTTTTTTTCAATAACCTGACGTATTTCCACCTCATCAACTCATCTTCCTATTCGTTGACTGAGATTCACGTTCGTTTTATGTCCAAAAATATCATTCACTAAGCGCTTACAGTCCCGTTCATACGTACATTTCCGTGCTGGTGAAAACAAAGTGCATGTAACTTATGTCAACTTGTTGAAAAATCAGGAACCACGTCGTGTAGATATCCACATATCCACCTGGAAATTTGTGTACACATATTTACGCCGATTGGTAAATCAGTGAAATTATCTATATGTCTATGTATCTAACAGTCTAATAGTCACTTTTCTAACTGAATAATATATATCATTTATGTGTACATTTTAACCACGGAGCTCTTCAGATACCACCAGTTACTATCCACCCCCACCGCCCATTCATCGCTCTCCGAAAAGCTGGAATGAATTTTGCGTAAAGTTTGACTTTAATCACGTGCTATCTATGCTGAAAGTCATAAAAAGCACATTAGGTAGATAGATTCGTTCCATTTATCATACAATAAAGCAGAAGTTAGATTGAAAACATCGAAGAGAAGGTTGAAATTGAAATATGTTGAAAAGGGAAAAGTGGACGGTTTTGCCTGGAATGAAGAGTGAGGTGGAGGAAACTCGGCGTATTTTATAAAATATGACGGTATAATTTGGGTACTTAACGTCATTTTCCCCGGAGATACTTATCAGCAAACATTTCGGTCGTTTGAGCTGAAAGAAAAATCGGTGTCTTTTCCTAACTACCTAGGGGCATTCGGTAATGTGTTTATTAAACCGCAGAGAGATCAGAACTGGCCCGAAATTGATCTGGGGTTTTAGATCGAGAACAACAATTTCAGATTCAGATAAACCATGTTATCTTCTAGGAAGATAGTCTTAACTTTGAGTCCACCGGTTTGTTATAACTCATAAAAGGGTTGGAGTGTGGTAGATGACCGCTTGTTTTTTTTTGACGATGAAGCCTCTTAAAGAACACGGATAAAATTTAAAATACAGGAAATACTGAAAATCATAGCTGTAATGTGTTTTCATAAAGTTTGTTTCAAAACTGATTTTTTTTATCAGTCGTTGTCGAGTGACTAGGGTGGACAAGCGGGGATACAAATCGCTTCAGTTTATTGCGATATCGTTGTCTTTCTTTTAACTGGATTCACGTTATCGCTTTATACACCGGAAAGTGAACGTTCAACAGCTGTATGACCATTAAAAACAGGCGTATTACGAAAAGTTAACATAAAAAAATGAAATGTGCAAGTTGGTAAAAAATCTGGTGAGCTACAAAACCGTCAGTGATTTGTAGGTGTTAGTAAAGGCATTCACTTGTTTGTAGTGGAACTCTGAATAATACGTATAACCAAATTTACCAAGTTACGAATAAAGGTGGACATGATTGTTCTGATCTGATACGCTTGGTGCAAATTGGTGTTGGGCGAGCTGCCCATAAGGGATTCCACTATAGTATGATACATGCAAGCATAGAATGTCTAATTAAGTGAAGTGGTGTCGAAAATCACTTCAGCCGTAACATGTAATTGGTTGAAAGTCTAACTTTCAGGTAATATGCAGAGTCCTGGTCAGACCAATACTTTATCACTTCTTCACTGTTGGCTTTTTCTATAAACATCCCTGAAAACAGTCTTACGGTAAAAAGCCGGATGGAAGTAAAAAGGTCCTGAGAGATATACACCTATTAGCAATCCATATAACTTTATGGGTCTTTGCTAGATCAGTTAGACCAAGTGAACAATTTACCTCATCTGTCCCGAACGCACCACGACTGAAGGGACTACTCATTTGCTAATGGTAACATAGTTATGCTACCGGTTACAAGCCAAGAAAGTACATCATTCGTTTTGGAAGGCAGAATTCGGCGCGGAGGACAAGATCGATTGCGCGTAACCGCAACTTGAAAAGGCTTTGAGCAAGAACACTTTCTGAAGCCAGGAATAAACAAAACAGCATGTCCTAGCTCACCAGAAAAAGGTTTGCATCAGTAACAGATTTGGGTCACTTATTGTTTCCCCTCCAAACTTGAGGACTTCGGTTGTTTGTGTTAAAGGCGACCTAGTTCAGCCGTTGGTTGGACGTATTTCGTGACAGGGGCTCTAAACCCCGCGACCGCCACCGGTCAAATTAGAAGACTAAATGGGAAAAAAGTCGCTTTGGAATACGCACAGGTAAAATCAAATGACACAAGGATATCCCCAGAATTCGTTCGGCATACACAAGGCACAAACTCGAAAGGGTTATCTGGTAGTTGTGGAAAACCAAACTTCTCGCCACTGTATTTTAGCCAGCAGACTGGATAGGACAGAGGAGCGGGATATTTCGATTCCGTTTGTGGTCTGTACGGTATAAAACGGTAGTTGAAGATTTTTGAAGTCCACCTGAATGTCTGAGCTCACCGAGCGTCTGCACATCATGAGCAGTTTGTGTAAAAACGGCACAAACGACTGATAAATGAAGGAATTTAGAGTAAAGACTAAACCTGAAGCTTGGACTGCAAATGTGGTGTTCAGGGCTAACTCTAATTACATAGCCTTGAGATATTTTGGTCCAAAGGGGATTATCAACAATGAACCTTATCATAACTCTGTTCATATTTTTCTTTCTGTACTTCTAGTTGAAATGGAGCCAAATATATGGCGTGGAAGTGTCAGCTAAGTTGAAATAGTGTCAGGTAATTAGGGTTTTCTAAACAAAATGTGAATTGATGGAGTGCAGCGGGTCATAGAAATCTAATCCGGACCAAAGCGTCAACACTTATTTCACATATATTTAGTCGTTTCTCAGTCATAATGTAGACACACACACACATACAAACACACACACGAAATTACTATCCTGCCTATCTCAGTTAGTTCCATTGAAGAGTGCTTTTCACTCAATATTCAATCTTCCAGGGGTTTTAAACAGGTATCTTCCTTCGGACTCCACCCGTCAGGTACAAACCTTGGGTTAGCCGATCAACCTTACACTCAGAACCACCAGAACTGAGCTACCCTATTGTTAGAGCTCATCAGCGGTGTTTATCCTCCGCAGCACCCAGGATTTGGACCCAGGCTCTCTCACCTTGAAGCAGTATGTGTTACCACTGCGCCATACTGCTCCAGTCCGGACTGTTCCGAATCACCTAGTCAAGTTTGTTCAGATTCTGTCCTCTAGGACAGCCAGCACTGCCCGACAGGTTCGAAGAGAGACACGGCAACTGTCTCGCTAACTCCGAGTAAATGCCCCTTCCAAATCAGGTCTTCTCCGCAGGATGGGTCAACGTAGTCGCACTAAAACCTGTTTCGCGTCTTAATATCCGTATATGTCTCACAATTACCTGCGAGTAGCGTGTGCGATTGATGATAGTTTGTTTGACTAATTGTCCGTTAGACACCCATCTTTCACGCACAAACCTTGGGTTGTCCGACCAACCCTGGGGCCGGGGGGGAGGAGGAGGCGGAGGATATGCACCACCGAGGAGCTCAAACATGGGCAAAACACGAGCACGAGGTTGGTCGGGTGACCTGGGGTTTCGCCCGAAAGGTGGAATCCAAAAGCCAGTCATCCAAGCAAAATACAATCAATCTCACACACTACTGGCAAAAGATTTCGGTATATATATATATATATATATATATATATATATATATATATATATATAATGTTCACTAGAATCTAATTTGAATCGTCTGGAGTGTGAATGGATACCCTTCATTGAAGAGCCCACAAATGAATCACAACTGTGATTTCCCATAGTTATTCGTGTCTGGGTCACTGCTAACCCAACGAACAACGAGGCTGCATGTGCAAGCGCTCATATTGATAGTAAGTAGTATGTTAACGTGTGGACAAAATTTCTCCGGAAGCACACGACCGGTTTCGCGGTTTTTGCCGCTCATCAGGTATGCGTACCCGGTACTCCTCTGCCCACTCGTCTTCATACTTGTACACTCCGATGTTATATGTTCACTAGAATCTAATTTGAATCGTCTGGAGGTTTTTTTATTCGCGTCTACATATATATATATATATATATATATATATATATATATATATATATATATATATATATATATGATTATCACCGATATAGTCAGAGATCTTTTTAGTACATAGCAATTTTTATGATCTTAAACTAACACTTATTGCTGTTGTTTTGTGAGTATACTAAAAGTAGTGTTATAAGACTGGTTGATTGACGAAGTAGCACTCTCACTGAGTGGACACCAACCGACGCGATCGCTACTATAAAACACTAAATAGGATGGAAATCCTGAAGATCAGTTATGATCGGACACAACGAGCGGACTTAAATAAATACGGAAGGAAGCAGACAAAATCAACCATGAACTATTGGTTGCAAAGCAATTGCCCAAACAGTTTCGTTGACTTACCAACATAATGGTCAGTGGGGCTTGCCCTACTGTTTAACGCTGTTCGACGATGATGATGATGTAATGGGAATAAATGATGCATCCTCAAGTATAGACAATATTAGAGCTGAACTGTGAGCGATAGGCTTTTATGACTGTGAAACTTCCCGCCCCCCCCCCCCTAAATAAGGCCAACATTCTTTCAATGAGATAAATCTGTAGGTCACAAGTTCACACGTTCAACCTTTATATTCTATCAAGACTTCCCTAGTGTAATTTTGATTAAAAAAAGTAATTTTACTGCGAATTTACTTCGAATATAGAATTTTTCATAATGTGTTAGAAAATGATCAGAAGGGGAAAGGAAATCAATGAGATTTTTACAGACCTTGTGAAAGACTTCAAGAAAAACCCTTGTCAATGTATCCGTTATCATGCACGAATAACACTTAAACAACAATTAAAAACCACGAAAGCACCGTACAGATGTTCCGTCTGGCTTGCTTGGAACCATCAGCACTGCACATCCATCGAACCTCTCTCCTCTGAGACTGGAAACCGGGGCGAACGACGGTGATTCAAAAACTTACCAGCTAGTCTGTTCGGGCTTGTTTTCGGTGGTTGATTTAAATTCACCACCGCATGATGTAGCCCACCTCCGTCACTGACTTTTCAAGGGTGACAATCCGTTGACCGCTTAGCGATCGACCCCTATGATGGAAGGCTTCTGTGTAGGAAGCTCAACTGACATCGAGGGCTTTAAGTTACAAACCACCTACAGAGCTTGTCCACTTCTACGGTATAAGTAACGGAAGACTTGACTGGACCAGCAAATGATACAAAGTGCAGCTAAAAGCTCAAATCACCGTTCAAAGCTATCATAATACTGCACAAGTGTGCAGTGCGGTAGGAACCACCAGTAGCCACCGAGCCTCTACTAGGGTAAGAACCCAGAGTGAAGGATCGTGAGTATCAAACCCGTTGATCGCTCCGCTGTCGACTGTTTATTGCCATTGGAAAGTCTGTCATGGGGATGAAAACTAAATTAAAACGCTGGTGAACTAGCTGCTAGCTTTTGTAAAATGCTAAATACCAGCGTACACAGCAGTATGAGCTCTCATATCATAAGTACATGAAAAGATGTGATAATGCACGTGAGCTCAAATCTTGGTCCATAGCTGGTAGAAAGAGGCAGTATTCCTCTGGACGGATAAGGCTCATCGACAGCTTTATCTGTAATCGATGGCATTGTTTTTTCTGTTCTTTTCAATATCTTTCGGCTACAATGTAGATCAAAATTTACACGGGCTTCGTCATATCGAGCAGAATGATGTTTTGGGCGATAAATGTCAATAATTATCAAAAATAAAACTGTTCCCTATTACTGGAATTTAAGTATTTACCTAGAAAGCGAATTAGCCAAAGAAAATATTTGATATTTGGCGGTCCATTCTCTGTGAGGTTTTTGATAAAAAATAAAATAAAGTCTATCATGCAGTCCACGTTCTCCGAATTTCGTCTGAGAATGGCACCTTGCATGTCCAAATGTGGGTTATAAATGTAAGCTAGTGAGCTATCCCGAGTGGAAGGGAAAGCAGGCTTGGCCTTTAAAATTGACCATTCGATGTAGTTGGGACATCAAGTTGCACCATTTTCTCTGAATTTTGTATCAGTGTATGCACTCGCAAAAATAGTTCCTTCTGTACACTCTCTTGGGTTGCGTATGGGGTTATTTTTCTTGGTAGATTTTATGCATTCGTGACCGACGAAAGTATACGAAACGAACTCCTCTTGCCGTGTTTGTCTTCTGAACTGTACGTATTCATATGCACTAGAGTTAATTTGAAGGTCATGAATGTTGTCTCTCGTGGGCATGTCTATGAAATCCTCCAGCGTCATCGCGAACATTTCATAGTTCGTGAACTATGGCATTAAAGTTAGAAATAAGTTCAAACTAATGATCGCAAAACGTGACTGGTTGGTAAGGAAACTACGTGCAGGCCTTCAGGTAGGTCTCGAACAATGCTATGCAGGAAAACCTCAGATTCCCAAGATCTTAATTTGTTACGCTCATTCTTTTTGGAACAAATCTAAGAGATAGCTGCAATCAATCAGGAAAAATTAGTACATTACAGGTACCATAGTTGCAAAAGAATATACCTGACGGGATTACGCAGTTAGGTGATTCTCATTCGTACCAAACCTGCCGTCCCGCTGGTGTCCACGATCCTGGAGGAGGTGTCATCAGAAGAGTTACCAACGAGCTGGTAAAACCAACTAATTTGGTCTTTACATACTCAAATGAATGGATTATCTGACGTGTCGTGGACCGTAAGACAGTTTCCGAGCGGACGTCGCTCGATGCTCATCGGAGATATGTACTTGGAACCCACTGAGCACATCACTGAGTTAAACACATGTTCCGATCTTCGTCTGCCTAAGTAATTACACTACTGAGTGAACCCTTTTACGTACTTATCGGTGACTTCAACAGGCATGAAATTACTTTCCTCAGCAAGATTATCTTGATAAACTCGGCACATTTTCCGGCCGGACCTGATGCACAAGTAGACTTGGTTTTTACATGCAGACCACAATTGTTTACCGTGCAATTCATCATCCAGTTAGCAGATTTGATCACTGTATCTTGAGGTATTTTCTACAGTATATATTAAGACCATCCGGTACAGTATACTGAGAAGACCATCAAGAATAATGAATCACATAAGTAGTCCACTTGACAACCTGGTAAAGTTAAGGACCCCGGTTATCTCAGACGACTTTTCCGAGCTTTCGAACCCTAACCATTCTGTCATCTGTGAACATGTCCCCGATTACTTCGATTTTTACTTTATTCATTGTTGTCTATTCGAAACTGTGTACTTCCAAATTGATCCATATTGTGCACCATTACTTAAAGAGTTGCGTGGAAGGAACGAGCTGGCTTGCAAACATAGACGAAGAAAGCAAGTCAAAATCTAACCAACTTTATCCAATCAGCAGTAAAACACATGAATAAGCTATAAATATATATATATATATATATATATATATATATATATATATATATATAATGATCTCAGGTCGCATCTGGAAAGCCATAAAGCACATTCGTGACAGTAGCTACAGAAAAGAGAAAAATCTTTCAGTTGAAAAACTCCTGTCAGCTCAAGATCCTAGTAAACTACTGTGCCAGTTTTCACCAACTAATCTCCTCCATCATCAATCGAACCCTTCACGTTCTGCTGGCAGTTGGTCAGACTCAAGCTAAATAAAACTCCTGTCACAGATGAGCCAACACCTGTTATACCCAAAGATTGTGATGATTCCCTTCTGGTTCAACTAATCAATATCTCTACTGATTATCTAACAGGCTATAAATCCCTGGCATACTGATACTAGCCAAGATAACACCTGTCCCTAGGAAAGAATGGAACAAGTACCTCCGAGTCCTCTCTAATAGCACAAAAGGCCACGGCTTCCTGTTTGTTAGCTTGAGGTTTGCTGAAGAAGACATACCAGTTCGCTTATCTGTCTTTGGGTTCCAAAATTGACAACGCTGCTTATATAATTCACTAAATAGCTTTGACTTGGGAAGAAAAATGTGCAACTGTTAGAATAGCGTTTTTAAACTACAAAAATATATTTGATCTCCTTGATCGACCAGTGTTGCCCAGTATGCTCCCCGTACTTATTGCTGGCCCAATCGTCTACAAGCTGACTTCCAGCTGATCCACTGGTCGAAGACATTTCACTTGTCCCAACAGCAATGTCCTGTTCTTTTCCAGTTGACTCTGGTGCATAACAGGATGCAATTTCTCCCATCCTCCTATTTTTATTTTCTTTTCTTCTACGGTAAACAAGGTCCAATCTCCTCGACTTTCATTGGCCGCAAATACTGTGATGACGTAGTCTTACGCTGTAAATTACCGACACCCGGTGGAACTTCCTGGATTCCAGACAAACTAAATGAAGTACTGAACTTGTCCTCATCCCGCTCCCCGGTACCAAATATTTCTGAATGGCAGGATGTATTATTTTATTCACTTTCCCGTGAAACACTTAGTGCTCTCAGCAACAGGTTTCCCCTGCCATCAAGGAAAAATGAACCGATACTAATAAAATCTACCGTTGATTGTCTTGGTGTTGCATTGTTCAACAATCTTCAATGGTCCATGTACTTTAGACTGACACTCTTTAAAGTTAGAAAGGTTTTGATTATCTCTCCGTTCACAACTACTTTCGAACCCCTTTCAGTTAATTTCTAGATTTGTGACAACACGTGTTTCCCCCAATGGTCACACTTCTATCCTTTAACAATTCCCCAGTCGTCTGATAAAGGACATTACCATGGTAATAGGATCCATAAAACACATCTCTACGTGCAATGATACGTCCAGAGAAAAACTAGTTGATACTGTGATTAATAAACAGTTCAGTACTTGTGGTTATTTTATTTGCAAAATACTCTAACAAGCGAACTTTCAAAATTTGTCTATAGATCATTTACGCGATTAAGGTTCAAATCTATATTTACCCGTAGTTCTGCATGTCGCAGTTCTGTTTTTCCACTTGATATTCGTTTATTTTTTGATCCGACGTAAGTTACCACAGATTTACAGAACTGTCTACTCGGATAAGAATTACCATAACTTGTACGTAGTTCCCCATTTCTATACTTCTAAATCCTCAGATACGCTGTACATGCTGAAAGTGCAGTCGAGTGTATAGAGTTACCACTGGCTTAAATTGACTTTATCACGTGAACACAACTTGATATAGCACCCATCCGACACAAAATTTTGCTGCAACTGATGGCTTCTCGAAATCCAAAAGAACATTCAAGGTGACCATTAAATCTGGATGACTTAGTGAGAAGTGGTTTGGCAGATTTGACCAATATTAGGTTTATCGTGATGTTAAGGATCGTCAATCCAAGCGGCTAAACTGGACGATCCATTCGTAAGCTACCCGATACCCTTTGGATTGGCCTTGTAGCCCACCTGTTAGAGCACACAGGATACTAATTCAAGGGCAGCTTCCATATGCAGATTCGAATCCTGACTAATTCAACGACTAATGGGTCTTTTGAAATTTCTACTAACATACTTGCGTACGAGTGAGTTGGAAGTGGTAAATAACCTATAACCACTAAAGCTCTCTAAGCTATTAGGGATAAATGGAAAGCAGACTCGAAGAGTTGGGGTAGATAACCAAGTAAGGACCCCAGTAGGTCAGGTTTGGTAACGCCCCGGACGACAATGGTGTACAGTCTATCACCAGAGTGACCGGTTATGACAGTGATTCTACCCTCTGACCACGGAGATGGTAATCAGACAGTTGGTCAAGACAGTTAAATGTTACAATTAGTTTTTAGTTATATTGGCTAAAGCCATCGAGTGGCCCTCCCATCAGTTCTGTTTTGTTCGTTGTATTGTACTGAACTGGGCTGAACTGATGCGTATCAGTGTCATTGTCGCATAATAAAAAGATCCGATAGTCCTATACCAATAACTCGTCCGAATGATGATCTTATATGCCTGACAAATTCGGGCACCAGCCATCCACAGCAGTTCACCACTCAACTGCAATATTTATCTTTGTTGAAACTATTTCTATAGTATTTTCTTATTTACCATAGTATATGGCAACAGGAATTAGGTGTTTTATTTATCATTCTTTGAATGACGATATTTTTGTTGTCAGGTGCACTGGTTCACGTGAAAGTGAAGGAATCTTATAACGTACACAATCTTCAATACAAGTAGATTAATTATCCTGAGAGATTTGTTCAATCGATATCTACACACTCTAAAGGATCCCACGTAATACAGTTCACTGGCAATGTTCCCGATCGATTCCATTCGCATGGGTGAACATCAGTTCGAGCGTTAAAATGTACCCAATTGCGCATGTATTAGGAATGCAACAGTAAACGTGATAGTTTGGTCAAGAACACAAGTGGCTACGAACTTTTCCCTTTGTTCATGTTTCATGAAACAATATCAGCTCCGCAGCCCAGGCGGAACTAATATTTTGTCACTCACAATTACGCAGCATGCTACATTTGCATTTATAAGTTTGCCTACTTATTCAGAATGCAGAAGGGAGTGTTCAGATGCAGTTGGAGGGTGGGGACTGAGGGGTGGGGGTGGGGAGTTTCCCGTGATCAAACGAAAAAAGAAAGAAAGAAAGAGAGATGGTTGACGGTAACAATCGGTTGGTTAGTTTGCTCTCCAAGTTCCGCAGCTTTTATTTGATCAGCATAGCTCCTTTTGATAGGGGCTTTTAGGCGCCGACCACGCAAACTGAACAGAGAGACAAAAGAAACCATTTCCATTAAATAGGTTACCAAATATTCTTCTGCGTAATAATCAGTAGACTAACGGCAAAATTCTCGAATTTAAACTTTAATGAAGGAAGTTTTCTGAAACATGACAACCCTCAAACCCGACATTTCCAGAAGATCTTCGAGTGTAAAACGTGGGAGAAAAACAGTGAAGAGGCATAACTTATTTCAACAGATCATTATTATCATTATATTGACACCGATAGGTAAACAAATAGAGGTAGAAGTAAATTAACAGTACTTTAAAATGATAAAATCCTGACTGAGAAATATATCCGCATGATTCACCGATAGTACGAAGATCCGGAATGATACAGACACATCCCGGCTTCTCGTGAACGGCCGTGGTCAAACGGTCAGCAATAACGGGCTTTCAAACCTTCGGCCCCGGGTTCGAACCCAGCTTCCGCGGCCGGTCACCTCCCCAGATGACAGTCTCTAATCGGTTGCGATTATCTTCCTGAAATATTCTATCATTGCTACGTAATAAAAAGTAATAAAGACGAAACAGTACGAAGGGATAGATATATGAAATTTTCATTTGGTTCTCTTTCAATCCTGTTTGATATTTGTCCCATTGGAAGTAATTAACGAAGCTATCCCAGTGAACAAAAACGTGATAAATATTGGAAATTTTAGACTGGTGGCTGCAGATCATAGGATATTTACTTGTTTTATTTACATTCAGCTGGCTGTATTGCAGTCACTCAGCTAGTAGACCAACTGCCTTGTGAGCTGAATGTGGCTGGTGCCATTCCGACTGATGGTGTGGAATTTCGGACCTGCTAGATGCTAAGAGATTTTCCATTTTATACTGTATTTATGTAACTTTCAATAGATTCGAATTTATCCACCTAATCTAATAATAATATGGATATGTATGAGATGCTATGGTGAGGATATTTGTAAAATCCGCATATCGATGGAGTAACTTGTTACAGACAGTAATGTATGATATCATCCCGGAATAATACCAAAAAATACCACGTAAATGAAGACAAAAATAGGAAGTCGTGGACACAATAACCCCCAGCTGATAATATTGAACAAGAAAAATCAGATAAAAACCACCGATCCATGAACTTTAAAATCAAGAGTGCTAGTTAAACTTTTCTCTAACATCACGAGAGATGTTTACAGTTCTCTCTGTTCCCGTGTGTCTCATCTGCGGGTCACTCCCAGCTGAATGCTGGCCATCTATGCAAGTTAGCTAGTCTTGATTGACATTCGTCCAGAATAATGTTTACCGAGTAGGTACGTAGGTATGGATTACTCAGCGTTGTCTACGGGAAGTCCAGCGGTTAACAATCGACACAAAAGATGGAGGAAAATGCAACCCTGGTGTCCTATACTAAATAGGTTGATTCAAATCCATAGTACCCGTACACTTTTGGGATGAGGTAGAAAGTCCCTTTCCTCTTTTAAACAGAATGACAGACTGACTTATTTTGCCTTATTGTGAGAATGAGGTGCTTTTGATGACAGACTTCTCCTTTTATAATTATTTTGACTCACGTGGGTACTAAATTGGCTTTACGAGTTTGGTCAAATCATCATGTAGGGTGTCAAAAATGATGTCAGAAATTTTTGGTGAAGTGTAGATTGGTCAGATTTCCGTTTGAACTGAAGTCTGCTTTTCAGTCAAAAGAGATGGGCATCTTTGCCCGGGCGGGGGGTGAAATCAATAAAAAACTGCCAACTAGCACGGACGAGCTTTTTTTTTAGATCCAATGGAAGATCCGTGAAATATCTGAGTGGTGTAATCTGAAAGAGAAAACAGTCCAGTTTTATTTTTGGGTAGAAGCATTTACGACCGCAGTCAATGTTGTTTTCTGTTTACCTTACTGTATGGGTTAGACAGAAAAGTCATTATCAGTTTAATTTGTAAGCGTATCAATGTTGGGCTATGCTCCTCGCACTGCTGATCATATAATGTTTTGCAATCCAACCGCCAAATTCAGTGCAGCGTAAATCACAACAAACAAATCACATTGCAGAAAAGCGTACTCATCTGTACAGGATTTTCGTCCCTTAACTGAACGACTCGCAGATAAAATGACCTCGAATTGCAAGGTAGAGAACACAAGCTCGTTCTACTAAGCGCTTCATAGGACGAATTATCAAACAACAACAAGAACATACCTCAAGTTGTTGGCCAACGGACCACAAAATCCAAACCGTCATCAAAGGCTTCAAAAGGCCCAAACAAAAGCAGACGGGAAACGCTCGAGACAGCAATGCAAGAGCGAGTCAATTGGTTTACAAAGAAGGTCCATGTTTGTGGGGGGCCTTTTGACCAACCAACTAACAGAAGAGAAGTAATTATTCGAGGGGACAGACTCACAAATGTCAGGAAGAGCAGAAGGAGAAGCATGGCTGTGAGAAAGTTGCACGATTATCGAGTGATGGACAAATTCAATTATTCACACAGGGAGACAGAGCAAGAAAAACAATTTGGTCCAAAGGTTTGGACCTTGTGAGGTAACCCAGGCCATTGTGATAACAGAAAGGGGCATGGATAGCAGAGGCCTAATGCCCAAGGTTTCCAAAACGAGGAAGAAAGATTACGTAAGAGATAAAATCTGTTTAGAATCAGAGTTCACTGCAACACAGATAACCTCAACAATTTGACACAATATAACTAAGGTCAGTCAACACCTGCCATAGAAACAAGGCTAAAACTGAGGCATACAGTCGGATGGGAAAAACAAATTACCACGCGGAAGTGGAAGCAAAGAAGTGGTGACTGGCGTGGAAACTAGTGGTTAACGGGACTGAAAAGCAAAAGAACTGTTTGTTTAAGACACAAATAGTGATAGAATGCGTGGGATCTGGACTGAACCAGTTTTAAAGGGTTTTTCGATGTGATGAGCTGGATTTCCGTGTCCAACTTCAATACATGTTTACATTACATACCAGACAACAGAATGCCAACATTCCACTCTAATCTGACAATTCCTAATGGATGCAGGCAAATGGGCGAAAAATCAATTCAGTATGCCATGTCAACAAAAAGGATTCACCTTTTATGTTAGAGTAAATCTGAAGTGAATAATGAAACCAAAACAGAGCTGTTTAGTGTTGGGGACGATAGATTTTGAGTTGTTCGGACTCAGCTGAACAACGGTCATTTGGGTTCTGCAATGAATAGTTAGACATAGTTGGTTTTATTAACAACCACGATGACTCAAATAACCTCTTGTGGTTTATCCAGCTTACAATATTTGACCACTTTTATGCTGATTTACTTATTTCTTATTTAGGAGACATAAATGAAGGTTGCGGCCAATTGGAGTCTGCCAGACGGGTACGTGACCAACAGTAGGGAAATGTTCTCCCTCCCCCTCCCCCCCTCCGCATTTGGCACGGAAGCTCACTGGACAGTGCACGAGGTAATAAGGCTGAGTGATCTTGCGCAATTTCTAATTCCGAAAAGGTTGACGACAAATAATATTTGAATGACATCAACGTGTCGAAAAATAAGATAACTAACCAAATAAAGAGTATGGCAATATTCTTGAGTGTATCCGTTAAAATTCTTGTGATACTTATGCTACTTTAGGTAGGCCCTCTATTCAGCTGTGCCTTACCGTTTCCCTGGATGATCATGACAATGCGTATTCCTACTTGATGAATCTCGCTAGACTTCATCTACAAAACTGAGTCACTCTTTATTACCGTGAAATGTTTAAAGCTAAGTGAGATTAACGGGGCAAGCCCATTTGCCCAACTAATAGATGGGTCACTAAATAAAAGAGGATTTCGTAAGAGCAACCTGTGGCACTAGAGGTTCAGTGCACTCTAATCCATAATTTCAGTTCTTCTAATGAAACGTGCAACTCGCACTGTTTGGTTATCCGCTACATGTTCTCAAATTAGTTCTCTCAACCTGTAGACAACACTGTCCTTAAGCCTTATGCCTCGTGGAATCTCCCACAGTCTACAGTCATGCTAGTTGCTATCATATTCGCCTCGTTCGGGGGCGTAATAAAGCTTGACGGGGTCCCATTCTAACGAACTAGTTATTCTCTCTGTTATTTTTTGTCCATACATAATTGCCCCACCCTGATTTGCACCAACCCCGAAGGTTGACAAAGTTTCCCCCTAATAAGATCACGATATATGCCATAGTTGTTCCAGAAAACAAGTTCTAGATGAACAGGTTTTCTCAGTGATTTCACTCTCAAATCGTTGTACAACCAGATCAACCTACGAGAACGGAATACTGAGAAAAGTGAAGAAAGTTCCTCTCAGAACATATGAAAATATGAGTGGAAAAGTAGCGAATAAATCAATCTGAACGAAGTCCGACCAATATGATTGTACGAGTAGCATAACAAATGAGAACTAGCTCACATCAACACCACCAATACTGGCGAGCCATGCGTAATCAGTTTTCAGTCAGTGGGGTTGACAGCGTGAACCTGTTTTCGTTGCGCGTACAGCTCTGACTACAAGAGACACGCTTATGGTTGTTGTTATTACTTTATCCTCACAAGAATATGATTGCAACGGGTTGATAACGAAATCGTTGAAAAAGTTTCTGACAAAAACTGATGCTCAGATTTATGCTGCTGCTGACGATGTTTGTGCAATAAATATTTGTCTCATTTTCGATAGTGGTTGCCATAGCGTGTTTGACTCGGCTACGTGCACTCAGGGTTTCGGTCTTCGTGGTGGCTTAGTGGATCTGCACTGTACCCAATGCTCTGCAACGAAGCAAATGATGCAAATATGGTATGCCTCTACGGGATACGACGATGAGATACACACAACTGCTACATGATGAGCATTCAATCAATGAGCACCCATTTTCAGGTGGTTTCGTTCTGTCATTTTGCAGTTCAGAAACATAACAAAATAGACTCATTCTCAATGTCTGAAGCCAGCATTATGAAAGGGGCGGTTGATATTTGTTATAATCCACTGTGCTTGAAATGCCGAGGTCATTTCTATTCCAATTCCACAAATCTTGCAAACGGTGGATTCCACTGACACCAGATCAGCCTAAAAGTTGCAAGACTCCACTGGACTTTGCGTACTTTCAGAACCCATCTGCTCATAATAAACAATGAGAAACCTCGAAAAATATTGAATATACCTCCTATTGATCTGAACTGAACATCGGAGTCCACTAAAAGGGGCTCTTTAAAATATTTGACCACTTTTTAATTTATTTGCTCACTGTCCTGCAGTCCGTTCATTCAGCTTTATAGTATGGGAGTAGTAAAACCTGATATTTTGGAGAGATCAAGAATTTTAAGTTTCAGGTAACAAAGTAGCTGTGATCGAGATCGGCTCACCGCAATTTTTTATATGATCCTTAAAGGTACTGTTCGGAATATACACCCGGGAACTAAATTTCGTCAGCCGTTTTTGATTTTCGCTAAATATTACCCAGTGGGTCAGAATAAAAGCTAGAGTGGTCGCAAATTTCAAGTTAGTCTACCCTATTGATGCAGTCAAAATGGTAAACTAAAGCGGACCATGCGTTCAGAATTCAAACACCACCAGGATTTTTAAAAATTTCCTGCTGAGCTGATTGCGACCGGTAACATCTGCGGTCTTTTATTACTGGAATATCAATAAAAGGAAAAATCTTGACAGTTTCTATGTCATTATATACCCTCTGTATTTACTGGAGGAGTATCTGTTGTCCTGAAGTTGCATTTACGCGAAATCTATAATATACAAATCCAATCTTTACCATAGCTACAATCTACACTTTCGTCCATCATCTATTAGATGAGCAACGAGACGGTGTTTTTTTTTGTTTTATCTATATTTTCTCTCAAACAGTTTGAAAATTGTACAGGAACAAATTGAAAATCGTAGTATTATTTTTGACAGTGCGGAACTTTGTCAGATTTCAAAGCATTTTTTGATCTGCCGTGTAAGCACGACCAATACTTTCCACAAATTTAGCATAAAATACACTCGAGTTGAACGTCTAAAAGGTTAGTCAAGTATAAGGAACTCAAAAGCTCATACAAACAGAATAATTATTCGAATATGATCGATCAGTTGGTCCACCGATTGGGTTTAGAACTGGTCAAATAATTGTGAACGAACAATAGAATATTTTATCTAATCTCAGGGGTATAAGTGTGAGTAAAGCTACGGCCTTAGGTGAGAGCTTTTTTTGTTTACTGTCGTCGTTTTTGTGCGGTCAACCTCTGTCCGGGGGCTGCTGCTGTGCAAACATGAACTCCGTAGGTCACAGCACTCCCAACACTTCGTGCTTGTGTGTGTGTGTGTGTGTGTTTGTGTGCATACGTTTTCGTGGGCGAGTGGAATTATCATCCAGATCTAACTCTGAATTTTGCCCAGAGCGAGTTTGATTCTAAGGACAAATACGATCACTTCAGTAATTAAATAATGCCAGATATCGATAAAACTCAATGCGTATCCGCTTCGAGTAAGACTAATGCATTTGAACATGGGAATTCTTAAGAGGGTACACCGTGTCATAAACGTTCTCTCACTAGTAATGTCATTGATAGCAAAAAATTTGCCAGTGATCAACTAGTAGAACGCTAGGAAAATATGAAACCAGTTACGAAAAATGGTATGTACTACTTTTGTATGCATTTCATTCTCTCTGGCTGTTTGTTTTGGTTGAGATGTTGAGGACATTTACGTGTTTCGGTTGTTGCAGCTTTGAATGCCTTGAGATAAATTGAACTGATGCTCCGATAAATTTCCACCTTGGGTTTCAGAGGCTGACTAACTTTGAGGTAAAGCTGTTCGTTCTATGAATAACATCCCTGATATAAGTTCCGTTTCAGCTTGATTTAGCGAAATAGTGCTTCGCTCCCCTAACCAAGAAAAACTCTTGGAGAGTGGTCGTTATACCTGATCATCTGAATGTATATAAGAAGGTTTCGACCCATTACAAATGTTCTGACTCCAGAACACAAGGCAGTCGGTCTACGTGAACGAGATTCAACTAAATTCATTGTTTGACACCAATTTCAAATAATGAGTGCTAAATACAAGCTATGAGAGTCATCAAGATTATGTGAAACTGCAATTCCAAGCTTAGTTATCGGCTAACTTTTGTTCCGTATTCTGGCGTGAAAGCAAAATTATTTGATGGGAATGCCCCCTAGCACGTCAAAATGAAAATGAGAGTGAGCATCCACATACATATTGTTGAGCAAGTTCATAAAGTGATTCAGCTTCACTCATAATTAGGAATAATAAAAACAAAGACCACACCAGTCACAACAATCACTCTCATAGTTGTCGTATCCAACATGAACAACAACGTCAACATCACCACCATCCAAATCACCAACCGGAAAATGATCTAGGACATAACCATCAGTATCAAAATGATCAAGATGCGAAGCATCATATAAATCACTTTTAGAATCATAATAAACGTCGAAAACAACATCGTCATCATCATCATGAAAATGATCACTAACAAGATTTCGTTCCGAATCATCGACATTATAATCCGATTCCCAAAGTAATCAATGACAACATAGTCGATAACATCGTCGTCCGAAATAAAATCATCAAAATCCGAATCATATTTGTCATTATTATCCGATTCACTATTATCATCGTCACCATCCTACTCATAATCACCACCATAACCATCATCATCACCATCACCATCACAATCAGCACCATCGTCATCTTCAACAGCTTCGTGTCGGTGTTCGTCTTCATTATTCCTAATATCAAAGTCGTGCGCGTCATCATCATCTTCAAAATAAAATTACCATCAGAATACGCACGATCGTAGTTATCATCAAAAACATCACCATCAACAAGATCAACTCCGTCGTCATTATTAGCTACACTTTGAACATCATCATCGGATTCATCATCAACATTAGCATCAAAATCTTCAACAAAAGTTCTATCATTAGAGTCGTGATCATGGTCATCATCTTCAAGAAAACCAGTCGTATCACCATCATCTTCGTCGTAATCGGTATCAAGATCATCACCAACAACATCCGATTCATTATTATTAGCATCTAAATCATCAACATCCCCTTCAAAATTAGAAACATGTTCATGATCATCACATGAATCCACATCTGAATTATCACCGTCATATGGAAGATCAACTTCATTCACAAAATCATCTTCACTATTATTATTATTATTGTTATTATTATTATTATTATTGTTATTATTATCGTCATCATCACCCGATTCATCATCATCACCATCATCATCATCATCATCATCATCATCATCATCATCATCATCACCATCATCATCATCATCATCACCATCATCATCATCATCATCATCACCACCATCATCACCTTCATCATCATCATCACCACCATCGTCATCATCACCATCATCACCACCATCATCATCATCATCACCATCATCATCATCATCATCCTCATCATCCTCATCATCATCATCATCATCATCATCATCACCTTCATCATCATCACCTTCATCATCATCATCACCACCATCGTCATCATCACCATCATCACCACCATCATCATCATCATCACCATCATCATCATCATCATCCTCATCATCATCATCATCATCATCATCATCATCATCATCATCATCATCATCATCATCATCATCATCATCATCATCATCATCATCATCATCATCATCATCATCATCATCATCATCATCATCATCATCATCATCATCATCATCGTAGTCATCAAGATTATCATCCAATTTTTTTCACGCTCCTAATCATTAAGCTCAGCATGATCATTACCTTACGCGTGAACTTTATCTTGATGATGATCACCGGGCAAAGCATCGCTCATATATTTGCCATCACCATCGTCATCTCCCTCAGCCTTCTCATCACCTACATCGTCTTCATCATCCGACCTGTGATCGTTTTCTTCTTCATCATCATCTCTTTACCGTCATCATCTTCATTTTGCTCATCGTCAATGTCGTCATCATCTTCTTTCTCATACACTTCAATATCGTTATTACCTACGTAATATCAACACTGAAGTTCTTCATGTCCTTTTTGTGCTCGCGAATGTTTCTGAATAAATGTTTGGACAGTCATTTTATCCCAACTCACTTGACTAGTCCAAACGAACTGTATAGGTTTTTCATGGCCACATTTCAGGCTAGGATATATTCAACTGGTGGCGATAGTTATGATCTCCACATGATAGATTCTCGGGATGGGATCTCATGCCTAAATTCCAACAACGTTTTGCCCCATTATTGGTGGAACCTCACGGCTGATGAGAGTGGCTTTATCTATCTTTTCACGGATTTTTTCATTTTCAAAACGTTAACTCTTCACTTGCAAACTTTGGGTAAGCGTAAATGTTCATTTTGGATATTACGTAAACCATTATTCACTAGCGTTACCCCAGCATTCTAATTTTTGACTGGAAGCAATTGAGTTTTAGTTGACGAACAAAACCATACAGCCCGGCGCAAAAATGCATCACAACTGGCAATACTGAAAATTGACTAGAAGTGTGTTTTGTATGTTGTCGCGTCGATAACCATGATATTTGCGCAAAAGACCGTAAAATCTGACATTAGTAGTAATAATAAATTCTTTGGTGCTTCCCAAAATTCATTGCACAATTGAACGGCCAGCTTTAAAAAATATAAATCCGAAAAAATGTGGTAAGTTGGTCTCTTTCGTTCATCCTTTGTCTAGATAGATATGTAATCACTTGGATGTTCCACACCATACTGTCAGCAATTTCAGTTTTTTGAGGTTCTCCCTTAAAAATCAACAGCTCTGTTTTGTTTCAAAGGAAATCTTCCTTGAAAAACAATTTATTTACTTCGAGGAACAACCTCAAAGTACTGGAATAATGATTCCAGTTCAGCTCTCATTTCCTTTGATCAACATAATAAAAATGACCAATAATTAATTCACTTGAGCTTTCGAAGATGATGAATGAATTGGACACGGAGTAGGTTCTCATGAATTTCTCTGCCAAAATTCGTTCTATGAACCTCTGAATATGAACAGATCAGACAGCCCCGATGTTTGGCTCTTTTCTTGGTAAATGTGTTATTTAACTTCAAAACATATACGGATGATGTCAACTGGGAAATATTTTTTCTTCACAAAGTATCATGAATGTTCGATCAGTTTTCTGGTTCGGTTTGGCTTTTTACTCCATCAGAACCTGCGTATTTTTGGTTTTGTGGGGTACTGTTTCTCGACCAAACCAACAATTAGATTAGAAAATTAGCCTATCCGGTGAACGGCAAATTCGTACGGTGGACAACAGCCGAACCAGTTGGAGATGACCAACGGCTAGCCGTAGTACGGGAATCAAGACTTATCATGGCCATAGATGAGCAGCTACTTAGCCAGTGAACTAAAGTGAATGCAAACCTCGAATGATGAGTCACACCCTAATAAAGGCAAATCATGCCACAAAATAGGGCAACACAGCTGTTTAACTACATTAAGTATGTGTAGAAATATTATGCTTCACATCGACGGCTGGTTTTTTATTTAAATGTCACAGCCCTTTACGCCTAACTGTTGACTTTTGGCACAATTTTAATGAGACTCTGAAGTTCAGCAAAGCGTATTGGCATCAAACGCGGAGGACGTCCGAAAACCACGGGGAACTTTGAAATGCTCACGCGGAATATGGGCATGGGTGAAAACTAGAAAGTTAACAAAGGCACTCATAGGTATTATCATCTCAGAGGCATGGTCACAATCCTATAAAAAATCTCACAGATTCTAGTAAAGACTTGGACCTCAGGATCGTTCTGGCTATTAACCATGGAGGAGAGCAAAAGCATTAGTTAGCATTCAGAGATAAGGTAAACTAAAAAATGAAAGGAGAAACATGATTTTTCAAATCGATGTATAGGCCTTTGTGCTAGTTGACCAGGAAAACACGGAGTTCTAGTGTTCTGCCATTCTCGATCGCTACGAGAGTTTAACTGTAATACGGATTAAAAGTAACTAGAGCAGTGACACCTAGCATTCCGAGGAAGTACGCTCCTGACTACAACGTTTGTTTCCGAGGTGGATGCTGTCGCTTTTTGTACTCGCGTTCAAGGCATTCGAAAGTTCAGTCAAGCAGGTTTATGGGCAAATTGCTGTCAAGTCAGTTGTTGAACAGGCAAGTCGGAAGAAAAAGGTTGCACGAGGATTTTCTTTTGTATGCTCTCATCGGTCCCATGCGTACCACAATGGGCAAAATACTAAGAGCGATGAAAAAAGGAATAATTTCGGCAGTTTTGCAGAACCTAAAGCCGCGGACATTACGTCATGTGACTGACTAAAGTCACGATAGACTAACGGTCAAGGTTATACACTTCTGGACTTAGGGTTGGGTTGGTCTGAGCCATCAAAATAACCTCCAGTATCTTCAGTCGGTTTTTGTTGCCATGATGTAACAAGACCGAGAAAGCTTTGGCGGGATTTATCTGGCGACCAATTTTAACCAATTGGCAGGCCATTGCCGAGGTTGGCTTACTTTATGCATCCGATTTTTGTGGGTTAGGCTGAGTTATCAAGTGGTGTGGGTTTTTGGACTGCGTTCGGTTACTTCATTCATCACTGATCGGTCTGTCCTATCGGCTGAAAGTAATTTATGCGATAATATCTCTGAATGTGTTTCAGGAATAACAGTTAGTTGCTTTTGGCCTACGAAGAATGAATGCGGAGATCATAAACGTCTGATTTAGGCCAACCTATAAGGTATGACTTCATTTCAGTTCTCAAGTGGTGTTTGCCGTTAATGTTAGCTTAGGTGCTTGGATAGCTGTGAACGACGAAATACCAGGCCAACTTGCCCTAAAAGCTTATACTTCTAGGGTTGCTGGAAGTGTCCATTAGATTGGTATAAGTCAAGTATTGACATGGTGGCGTTTTTTGTTCTTAGATGATTCTCACAGGTATTGGGATATGGTATAGTGAGCAGGTGGATGACCCTCTTATCGGTGTTTGGTTAACATAAGTGTAGGGTCTTGTTGATACACTTGCTGAGCCCAGGGCTCAAGCAGCTTCCTTCTCTCTGTTTTCTGAATATCGAATACAAGCAACCCCCTTGTGGAGGATAACTGATCCTTGCATACTACGACTGGCCGCCGTGTCACCTAGACTAAGTAGAATAGGGTGACTTGTAAATGAGTGATTCTGATGTTCTGTGTGGTCGATAATGGTCTTTTGAAACGACCTACCCAGGGAAGCATCCTGGTAAAACGGAATACTTCCAGTGTGCGTGTGATGAAAAGGTGGACAACACTGAGGACGGTGTTCTTTCTTTGGGGAAAGCAATGTGATGAGAAAACTGCTGGAAATCTTATTAGTGTTCGAATAATGTAGGTGTAGATAGCCGATAATAAACTTACTGAGCATTGAGCTCATAGAGTTTTTTTATTTGTTTTTCGCGGCTTCAGCACTAGCACTCCTCTAAGCGGAACAAGGGTCCTCGCATACCACAATGAATACATTTTCCCACAAATCGAATACGGTCACAAATGTGTGACCTGTGCTATTAGGGGAAGTACGTATGTTTTATTCAAGGAAAGGGAAATTCCAAAGTGTAAGCATGTGAGTACTCTCACGTAATTTTAAAACCCCTTTTCTTGGAGATTAACAAAATAAAATGATCAAACCTTAGGATAAAAGAAATAAACCCGCAGACATAGTGTACACTCGAAAATGATGTGAAATGAGTTTGACACTTTACATTATTTCCAACCCGTGCCTTTTGAGGGTCTGAGCTGGACGAAAATATGAGCTAGTTTGAGTAGTCCATTATTTAAATCAACAGCACTGAACAGGCCATTAAAAATGATGAATTCAATGCTGTACAAAAGTTTCCTCTGTCATACTAGGAAGCATCTGCAGTAAAAAATCCAACTCCTTTCAGTTCTCTCTCATGGTTTGGAAAGGAAATTTAACTGAAGGTAAGATTTAAATATGATACTTTTTGCAAGTGAGTAGTAGGAGGTTAGATTTGTATATAATGTTTCATCATGCAGCTTGAACGTTCAACTCACCATTGAAAACCATGGAAGCACTGTACAGCTGTTTCATCCTTGTTGGGAATCATCAGCAGTGCACATCCACCGAGCCCCCACGGGGACTCGAACCCGGGGTGAACGATTATGAATCGAACACCTTAACCGCAAGTCTATCCGAGCTGGCTCTCAACGGTTTGTTGAACATCTACACTACATGAGAGCCAGCTCGGATAGCCTTGCGGTTAAGGTGTTCGATTCATAGTCGTTCACCCCGGGTTCGAGTCCCCGTAGGGGCTCGGTGGATGTGCACTGCTGATGATTCCCAACAAGGATGAAACAGCTGTACAGTGCTTCCATGGTTTTCAATGGTGAGTTGAGCGTTCAAGCCGCATGATGAATCATATTATATATAATACTTTTCTCGGCATTTCGCTAATTTATTGGTTCATTGCTGAGTGAAGACTTTACATTACCTGAATTTAAGAAAACTATCATTTTGACAATTCGAAAACATTTTGTATTTCCTATCCGACCCACTTTTGTAAAGAAGTCATCGAAATTTGTTGCCTTTCTACTTTTGCATCTTAAACTCAGAAGTGGATTACGACATCAGGTTAAAAGGTCAAGACAAAATGATCGATGTTTGGGTGTGGCGTGGTACACATACGGGAAAGAAATGAGTCCCCGAAAAGTGGGTAACTACTCGAACCCCTATTTTGCCCCAGGGATTACCGTCAATATTACTTCAAACATTTATTCGTCTAGTTCTTTTATTGTACAAAGTTATGCACGCTGGCCCAAAATCTTTTGAGTCAAAATTATTGTTGTCTTTCTCGTTGTAAATATAGGCATTTTGAAAACACACATCAATTCTGCAACGGTATGCGAATGAAATCAGCTGTCAGACTGAGGATGACTGCCGGTGATCTGGAAGCTCTTAATCATATCTCGTACATTGTCACTGTCAAAACGAGTTCAGAAATATCCTTTATTTGCAATATCACTGAAAAGAAGGAAGACCGTGAAACAAGTGGCATTCAGTATTGTCAGATTGACCTCATTAGATATCGGTTCAGTAAATGGTTGTACACATAAATCTGCGGTCATGAAATACGATTTAATCGCGGCCTAAGTCAGAGATTGTTCCAACAAAGTTGACCTGTGACACAGAAGCACCCCCTTCAATTGACCTGACGCATATCACACTACCGGCATTTAGTTAGGGGATCTCTCAAGTACACGATATTTTCCAATAACTTTTTACATTCATATTTGGCCTTACGGGAAATTAGTGGTTACCAATTAGTCTCCAATCTGAAATTCGAAAAGGATTTTTACTAAAAATATAGCCCACCAAATCTGACACTGGATTCCTTCTATAACAAAAATCATCATCGAATAGACTCAGATTAATTTGTGATATGCGCTTCCATCGTGTTCTATAAAGTGGATTACTTAGTTTTCTTGCGAAAGCAACCACCGAAAGATTTTCTATTGTTTTAAGGGATGATTTGGCAGAAGAGTATTAAGTACGCATATCTGACAAGTGGAGTTTCCAGGGAAGTTTTGCCCTGTTATCTAGAACAAACAACATACTACTCATTTCCAAAATCCGTACCCGAAACTGCGTATTTTCGTTTCGAAGGTTAGCCTTAATGACCCATGATATAACTTTGGGAGAATCACCTTGATTCCAAAAATGGACTCTTGATAAATCCAAGCTCCATAGGCTTCAAATAAGAGGAAAGTTCAATCCAAGAATACTGACTCTCAACCTGATAAAAGATAAACATAATTCAAAACTTGTAAATTCACGTTACCAGTTTGTCAACAACTTGTATTCACTGATAAAAATTACATCGGTGTTCATAAATACCGGCAAACTTGCAGCTGTAGTTTCGTATGAACCAAGAAAGATCACTTACTGATAACGTGTTTGGGATGGTTTTACCGCTTAATTTCTCGTTCGTGAATTTGTTCGGGAGGGTGTTTTATTAAAGCGCTAATAGCAGTAATTGTCTCCGGTTAGGATTAGTTAGCAAATGGTTTTTCGAAAACCTTTTGCTAAAATTCACTCGCTTTTGGCATCAAACGCGAGATCTAGACAGTCTTTGATTTCCATCCGCACGGTATCTTCAAGAGCATTAGTTTCATTATCTGGTATATATGCAGCAGCAAAAGCAATGCAATTCTTAAGGTGAGCACAGGTGGATATGAAGCTGCCAAAAAAAGAATCGACCGGTAGAAGAACGATCCGAACCCAGTAGCATCAAGACCGCCGTAGTGACTAAATAACAACCACAGTCCAACAGAAATATGGTTTCTGTAATTTGCATCAAAAATATCTGGCATAGGTTCACAATTCAACTGAGTACATCTAACGTATATACTGCTCACTTAATATGTATTTTTTACTGTGGAAATGTAACTGTACTAACTTTTTCAATGACTCTACTCTAAAATGCCACCTGCCTACTTTTCCGAATAGACTAGGAACTGTTGCTATTTGTGTGATGTCTCTTTCACGTGAGGTAGATTAGTTACGCATACGACTTTTGATCGTTAGTCAGTCAGGTAAGTGACGTATCATTGGCACATTGTTTAATCATGACTCCTGTGTATATATGCTCAGGACTTTTCAGTCGCTGAACTCATAATTGCCAATTCATCTTGACTAAAACGTGGTTTGGACAGTGGATGCTCATTGACCCCGAGTCAGTTTGAACATTTTTCAAATAATGATCCAATTAAAACCAAAAATTTTTTTCGTAAGTATCTTCTGTTTTTTAATGAAATTAGGGGAGGAGTACATGAAGTGTGTCACATTTTTTAGCCTTTGAATTTGAAATTTGAAACGCATGCGAGCTACTTAGCAAAATCTTATAGAACACAAGTTAAAACAGTGTTAGGGTTGCTCGCTTTGGGGGAAATGTTCTGCTCACATTCGAGGCCAGTTTCGGAAAGGGGCTGTATCGTGTAATGTATGAGTTCATTTTACCGGATAACCTTGTGGTCAAGGTGTTCGATCCCCCACCGACCAACCCGGGTTCGAGTCCCAACCGAGGCTCGATGGCTGTGCACGGCAGGTGGTTCTTAACAAGGATAAAGCAGAGGTACGGTGCTTTCATGATTTTCCATGATTTGAAAGTTCATAATGCATGATGAACCACAGACTGTGGGAATTAAATCTCCTGCTACTCACACTCACAGTGTTTGATGTGACGAGTTGAATACAATTGTTTCAGGATAGAAATAAAATAGGGAACGCGTATTATCGCGAGAATATTACCTCGCGATTCGTGCGCTCAGTATTGTGAAACAGGCTGATGATATGGAGCACTATTCTTCAATTCATGAGTAAATTGATCAGTAACTTGGTTTTAAATAGACTTTTCTCAGGGCCGATTATTTTTAATTTACTGGTAAACACACTTGTCCAACCAGATGGGATAAGAAAAAGTAGTTCTGCTAGTCTGTGATCAAAGTTCGTCCTAAGAATAGAACATTATCTGTCGGAAATAAATCAGTACTTGTACTTCGTGGAGATGCTTAACACAACTGCAAAATGGTAGTTAGTGGCCTGCCAGGTGCTTTTCTTTACTTGGAATACTGAAGTGGGGAACTGTAGAGATAATTCAATTTGTTTCTAAGTAGATTCGCGCAAAACTTGGCAAGAGATTTTCATTGAAAATGTTTTTCTTGAAGAAAGCTATTCTGGCTGTCAAATAAAAATGAAACCCGAAAGAACATCTCTGCAATTTACTTTGGTAGAGATGCACTCATGGGGATTTATAAACACAGTTCAAATGATGGTATTTCACTGTTGAAATGAACAAGGTCCGTTTTGCTCCAAATTTTGTACCAGAATATTCGACTCAGTTTCTACTGCAATACCATGGGTCCCATCTGAAATAAACAAAGCACATTATACTGCATTCTCAGTTGGATATGGGCCAACTTAGGAAGAATCCATACATTGTACCAGTATGGAATACACAACATTTCGAACGCTGATTTTTCATTTAACTAATAAAGTACGTTTTCCTTGGTGTTGTTTTTTTCAGTGCGAGTTCTTCGGAAGGTTTTATAATTATCGTTTACCCAATAATCAGTGCATATGAATGTTTGCCGGTTATTCGTAACATGGCAATTCAGCTTGTGAGGAGCGGTAATTGAGGCACTAATTTCTGTACATTCAGGCAGAAGCTTATCAAAAATCCTGGTCAACTTCTGCCCTCTAACTCCAAATCCATTATTCAAGGAACATTCTACTATGGCTATGAAACAATAACACGAAAAGAAAGTGGTTTCGTAATATTAATTTTGGACCTCCACTGTTCAGATACTCGACATCAGTATTGATAAGGATTAATTCACTCTATTTTTGCAGGATGTGATTGAAGCGAAAGAATACTTGAAACAAGTACTATTCTTGTAAGTTTTGTATTGCCCACTTTGCGGAAATACACTACTTAAGTTTCAGTAAAATAAAACGAATGAGGAAAACCTCGAAATGGGAGAAGTTCACTGAATTTGATTTAAGCCGGACACGGAATCCTCCTCGAGTTTCTCCAAAGTGTCAAAAATCTATACAAGCAACAAAGTGTCCGGGCCAATAAATGAAACATCCCAGAATATCAAAGCGAGCAGAAGGCATAAATAGTGAGGTGCGATCATTTCATTTATTCTTCCCATTCACATATGTAACACATGTGGATTCACTTTCGAATGGAGATCAGGGCAGTGGACGAGTCATGCATCTCCCGGACAACAAACGATCACCAGAAACCGACGTCGTCGATCACAAAACCACTTGTAACCTTTGGTCATCGAAATCACTCTGGTCAAGCGTTCCGATTGATTGCACAAAATCGGAACCCAAAGCTCCTGGTCTTTTGTGAGGCTGAACTGATAAGTAGACTTAGACATCCACTGTGTGCTCAGAGCCTGCTGACTCACAATTTATTTGCCGTGGTGGTAGCCAATCAGGTTTACAGGACCTTTTCCTAGTTTCGTTCGACACTGTCTGATCCGTTATGCTGTTCTGTGCCCCGTTCGAACATGAATCAGCATGTTTCACCCCTTCTGCTTATTTTGATGAAAAGGATAAAGGGAGCTCAGTGTTTCCAGTATTTCCAAATGAATTTATCCACACCCTCTTTTTTACTCCAAGATAGATCCATTGTCCTAGGATTATTCTCGACTCGAAAAAGATGTCTAGACAGTAGGATTTTTATCCTCTAATATTTGTTTTCTGCATGCATTTCTAGAGTAATATCAAAAAGCTGACAACAAAGGGTACAAGTATTTGATTCAATTTACTGTCTTGATCCTATGCTATTAGTTTGGCTGTATAGTTCAAGTTGACCTTCTGTGACAAATAGGAAATACCCGCTACTGATAAACATCAAAATAAGTTTGTGTATGATAGTTTTTCGTCGTTTTCTTGTCTTCTTCATTTTTTCCGGTTAATAGTGTTGGGATGCCAAGAAACAATAAACACTTCAGAAATACACAAGTGCTACTGAATAACGAGCTTTCGTGTGTCCTGTACGTCTTGTATTTTTCTTCTACCCGGGATTCGGTTGACGTTTTGCTGGAACAACATTTTCTAGTGTTTTGCGAATGACATTATTAGTTCCATAGCTCACAAACATACCAGATATGTCTTTTGCACTTATTTACCAGGCCTCCGGAACACTCCTCTCCTACGTAGATCTCATACACGTGATGAATGGAGTAGTCACTTACGGCTACCGTTCATCTTGTTCACTCCACTGATTCGCATATGTGGTTGTGTTTGGTGGGAAAATAGAGCAAAAGTTTCGAGACATTCTGTAAAATGCCCAGTTTACAAAATCAAAACAGGGTTTTCAATCGTGACATCATTCACAGAAACTCTGTTTCCTAAAAGGTATCTGAATGATGTGTAACAGGCCTTTAGGCCAAACAGATATAAACTATAGAACAGTCCCGAAAAACAACTTGAATGAAAAAGCTTGGAACATCAGTTCGCAATAATGTATTCCCGAGCACTTTAATCTGGCAAACCAGGTGCATGATACACTTTATGCACTTTCTAAACATCAAGGCTAATGGTGGACGAAGAACCAGGGACAAGCTGTTGCATCTCCAAGCAATAAATCACGGAGGAGACAAAGGTAGAATGACGTCAGTTGCAAGATCAGAGGGGTGGGGGAGGGGGAACCTAACGGACTAAGAATATTCACTACTCTACAAATTTTGATTCAGATTGCAAGGTGTATTAGTTTTTTTCAAATTATTTTAATTTTTACCGACCGTGAAATTCTCTTACTCAGCTAAATCTACCGTACGATAAATGGATTGACTGATTTAATTATTGTTTGGGCAACTAATCTCAACTGAAGTGAAAGAGTAACTTTGAACAAATATATCGATTTGTTCAATAAAGTGATCACCATAAAGACGGATAATTAGACTTTGGAATATAAGAAACAAAGCATTCGTTGGTCGTTCACAAAAAATTATTTAGAGAAGTTGTCTTTGCACAAACTGAAGACCTAAAGCTGTGGCGTTTTCTTGTGTTCGTGTTCATCTCTATAACAGTCGTTTTCGTGAATTCAGTATGGTACCAAAAAAAGGGAACAGAACTCAACAATCCTAGGTCTTTGCTTACGCAGACACACGGGAATGTGTATGTGTTATTCTGTGGAGCAAAACGTACGCTAAACAAAAATAACTTCAACCGAGATGAATTTGGGATGAAAATCAATTTATCTTTAACCATGATACAATGTGAACTGCGCTTACGCAATATTAGGAGAATACCGCATTTGTGTTTACGACTAGGAATGTATTGAGGCGAAACTATGAACAAAGATACAAGGGTTATTTTAATCTACATGTGATAAACAATGCGGTCTGACGTTTTTTTTCCACTACGCTTCCCGGAATTATATCGTCTACCTGTATTGTCAGTGACATCTAAGCGTCCCTGAACGGAACAGAAAAAGACGAATACAGTGTACACCAGCACGGTTCCTTGGTGTCGCGGCCATCACACAGCTCAAACTAACTAAAACCAAAGCATTTTCGCTTCGCCCATCGAGAATTGTACTAAACTGATAGCTCTTTGCCATATGTCCTGTAGTCGTGAATGGCGAGATAGGGTGCAATTTTATTCCCAAAAATTTCTTTAATTTACATTAAACTACAGCTCCACAGCGAGTGGAGAAAATGTGTTGGGTTGAGATAACTGAATCCCAGGTGACTTGGTGCATCTTTTGACAATAGGTACTCAAACTAAGACTTATGGAACAGATAATACCATCTGACTAGATGCCCTGTTTACAAATCTCACAGGGAACCATAGGGATGACAAAAACAGAGCTTACTTACCTATACTATAATACACTTTGCTACAGAACAATGAAATCTACCAAACTGTAGTAATTCAAACGTTATTACAGAAAAACGTCTCATGGAAATTTAGATTTGCCAGTTCTCCTTGCGCCTAATCCTTCTTTTGTTCAGAGTCCCTATTTTCCCTGAAGTAGGCTGAATAATCCTGCCTTCGAAAAATATTCGCTGTGGGCTGAAGGAGTTTAATCGTACCACCTTTCGCGGGAGTCACATCTTTTCTTATCTGTAATATATTTTCCAAATTTGAACCGTGGTAATCACTTATTGAAGTGCTTGCGAAATATACTAAGTTCCATTAGCGAAACCCTCGGCTCATCAGTTCAACTTCCAGTGTGACGTCTTCCGTTTTACAACTAGTCTGCGCTTATTGTTTGTCGTCTAACATTAGTGCACGGCGACTCTATGGAAATTGACGAACGAATGTTAGGAATGCTTAACATAACCGATTTCCGAATCCTGGTGGTTGTTCCAATAAGAACTTTGGGTCACTGAATCTATATTATCTAAACCTCAAGATCAAACAAGAATAAAAAAAGCAAAAACGGCTGCCCTTCGTATGCTAATGTGAACTGGGAAATACTCATAGCTTTAAGGTTCTTTGAATCTCTTTGAATAGTTGGAACTGTTCTATAAGGTCACATACGAAATGAAAGAGTTGCCGGAGCAGAGATTGCAATCTGAAGACAGTTTACACAGAAAATCAAAGAATATCGGTAACCTGATCTAACAAACACGGATATAAATGAACAGGGCTGGTATTTCCTTCTTTCTTTAGAAAAATGATTATATGAACAAATTTACATCTGGCAAATGGGAATGGCTGATTTTATATACTGGAAGTCAGCTGCAAACTTGAAGATATTTGCCGAAATAAATGCTAATCGTACTTTTTTGTTTCACTGTTCGAATGGAACAAGAAAGCCGGATGTTTTAGATTCCCGTTTTTTATATTCATTATCAAGTAATCAAACTGGCTGAAAACAGGAAATTAGAGTTACTGAATTCGACACTTGCAAACGACGACTACATTATTCATGATTTTTCACACGTTGCTCATTCTTTTGCGATTAGAGTGGAGCACAGACTGACAAAGTGAATTAATTATTCGCTCAGTGGAATTTTATTCATTGAAAAAAATCTCACGCGCAGTTTACCGTAAGGTAGACGAAAATGTAACCATCCATTTTCTCTGACTCATAACAGAGCACAATAAAAATTCGAGAGAAATATATTCTGTTTTTGTCAGGCAACAGCTTTATGATGTGAGCAGCTCACAGTAGACAAGCATCCACCGTTCACATTCTGAAAGCAAAACAATAAAATTTAAAAAATATAGAAGGAGAAACAACTAAATGATCTTCAGAGCGATTGCAAATGAACTTGAAAGAAGGCACAGGAGAAAATATATCACAATGAAAGTTCCTTGAATGAAATCTATGAAGATAACACGCTACAACTTTTGAGGATTTCCTCCGCCTTTTTGTAACCTTAGTGATGATTTCGTTTACAACCCGATGCTACTGCTATAACTCACTTATCAAACAATCATTTCGATATTTTGCAAGTGCGATTGGGGCTCATTCTTTGAAGCATTCCATTACTTTTGTAGGCCCGACTGGTGCCCCCCAAGACAGGCTGCGCTACTTTTTGTTGGGAGTTTGATCAGTGTCACTTTTGAGTTATTCTTCTCATCAACGCATGTCACACAGAATCCATGACTCGAGAGAATCATTCATTCGGATTAGAGACATAATATTTTTCGCCTCACTATCTACAACCTGTCTTTATGAAAGCTGGCCGAAACCAAGTTGGACTAGGAAGGCCGACAAACCAGTTCAAAAACAGACCTTAGTCACACCAAGCCAAGGACGAAGATAGTTCCGTCACTGGTCAGCACTGGCATTCGGTCCCCCTTTGAAAAGGTGTCATTTCTAAGCAAAGTTCAGAATTCTCGGATTAACAAGAACCCCCTTGAGCCATGTATCCAAGGGTCTTTTTAAGTGGAAGTATTGAATCTGAGCTATTTTTCTTTAGGAATTTTGAGTGCTTTCTTTAAAACAGAAAGCCGTGCAAAAAGAGGACAGGTAGTGATGTGATTAGGTACATCAATTCTCAGTAGTCTAGAGGGAATAACGTTGTCTTTACCTTCTCTTGTAACAGCTTTTTCTGCTTCTTGATGAAATGTCAACTAAATTCCCACCTTGTCAAGGTACTGTGGTCAGTAAACTGTACAGATCTCCTCTGCGCTCCTGGAGCGATATCAACCAGTGCTTCCAGGGACGACACCCTACCCCAATCAAACAAGACATAAAACGACTGAATACGACATGTGTTCACCAGTTCTTCTGCACCACAAATAGCAAACTTCTACGGCACGAGATCCGGCAGCTTTGCGACAATGGTCCCGGTCAAAAATCAATAACATGGATGCCAACAGCATCCTTTAACGGATACCATACCATCCTATTTTCCTTCGGTTCTCTCGGATCAGGAACATTTTCCCCCAAAACATTTCTTCAGGTTATTTCAAACCTCAAAATCAGCTTCTGCTACGGAACCAGATCTCTAGTCTTCCACTGTTCTCAAATGTGAAACTGGTCAACTATCCGGAATTATGACTTCCCTCATCAATAAATCCGTTGATGCAGGTGCTATTTCTGCCTCCTGGAGGCTCGTGACAGTAGTACTCATTCTCAAATACTCTATTTCCAACATTTTATCAGAAGTTTTTGTCCCTTCGCCATCACTTGTTCTGCGCTCAAGTTGACCGTGAACTACGTCCTTAGCCAATGGCGTTCATCTTTCAATATTCTCAGGGAATTCTATGTGTTTGCGCAGAAATCCAACAGGTGCTGTTCAGACTCAGTTGCTTCCTTTTGCCATTCCATTTCAATGGGTTTGAATATTTCGTTGAAATCGATTAATTGTGTCAGCTTAGACTACTTTTCCGTTTTTGATTCGGTCTCCTGTTGTCTGATTCATCAAAGGTCAGAGTATTTTGGCTATCCCACCTCTTTACTCTCATGGCTGAAAGACTACGTTTCCAATAGAACTCAACGCACTAAAGTTGATATAAGTTTATCGAGTCCTTTACCTAACAACTTTGGTTTTCTTAAAAGTGCTGTCCTTTTCCCCTATTCTTTTACCACACATATCAGCCACCTGACCACTGCACCACCTGCAAGACTTTCTACGTACGATGATGAATTCGTGCTCCGTCAATCCATCGTTAACCAACAAGACTTGAGGTCCTTTACAGAGAACTTATATAATATTGAGAATTTTTCGTCTCGTTCTGAACTACTTCTCTACACTTGTTAAACGTTTGGAGGGTAATTTCTCTATTTCTCGTTCGATTTACTCCAATGAGCAGTCAGCCATCAATAGTGTCCCCATTTCCATAGCTGACTTGTTCAAGTACTTAGGCGTTGCAATCAGCACCAGTTTACCGTGGTCTCGTATTCTTAATTGTTCCAGACACCTACGTAGACTGTCTTTTCCAATTCGTAGGCTAAGGCAGCTTGGTACCACACAAGCTGCCACTTTTTTCTTTTGCCTATGAAAGAATTCTTGCAGTCTTACTACACTGCTCCCAAGTAATTTAACCTGATCCACTTAGGAAGCCTTCTTTAACGCCGAGCGCCTGCTTGGCTATTACCAATCGCGTTTCTTTGATTCTCATGAACTCTCTTATCTTCAAAGCTTACAATTTTTACTTTATAGACTGTGAAAAATTCACCATGAAGATCCTTCAAATCACACTTATTCCTTGTATCAAGAATTATCTGCTAGTGCTGGTGGCAGCCCTCCACAATTTCCGTATTTAGACTCATTCCCTCACAGATAAATATCTATGGAATCTCTATGGTACCTTATTTAGCACGTGTCCTGGTTAACAAGGTGATAGTCAAAAATAAACTTTGCATGAACCTCGGCGGATGAACCAACTTTGTCGGCTTTATTCGTTTTTTGTCCATTTCAAAGCGACGGTATTCGATTTCCCTCGTTTTGTTTGAGATGTGAGTTTGTCAACTTTCTAAAGCCGTCAAGGCAACACAACACAATACTCCAGTTAGTGAAGTTGTAATACGCTCAGGCAGATCGCCACTCCCATCTTTATCGGTGTAAGTGTTGATGCTTGTTGATGCACTTACTGAGCTCCGGCTCACCGAGTTTTCTTTCTGTCTTTGCAGATCGTACACGTGCAACCCCCAAGGAAGACACTGCATCCCGCATACTACAAAGTAAGTGGAATCAAATAGTAAATAGTGTTTTGAAAACAATTTTCTGATGCACTCATGAGTTATTTTGTATTCTCAGCCTCATCCATTACAACTGATGAATTCTGCTCCGTTCATTCGACGTACTGAATGTGACGGAATGGGCTGGCAAATTGCCCATAGACGGCTTGGTTCGTTCAGCAGATAGCGCGATGGTTTGGCGAGCAACCAGCATGACTTTGCCTGTCCAGAATCGAGGAGAAAATTGGAGCCAGCGGAGACGATCCATCAGATGCCAACCCCTCATTTGAGCCTAATCATCCAACTGGGTTCGTGACCAGACTAGGCACTCGGATGAGCTGGTTGTGCATTACAGGTGGATCACTGAGTGTGCGGTCCAAGATTTGGCCATGAACACCATGTATCACAAATAAAGTGTCTTTTTCATACCAATGAATCAATTTATTCGAAACCAGAGTTCCTCGCACTAGAGTTAGTGGGACGCATTAGAACAGCAACTTAATTTGACCTCGGGCTTGAACGGACCATCATATAGTTTGTCTCAAAAGGAGATCATATTCCAAAAGATTCCTTACGTTCTGATTGCGTCTCCAAACCTTCGGCCTAAGTCAAACCCGTCAATAAAACATTACCATGACTTTTGTGGATTCCTTATCCCTGAGTTCGACGGTTAAATCACAAGAGTTTGCACTCCCGCTGAGGTGACACAAACACGCGTACACCAGCGCATTAAGAATGTTACTTGTGCTGATGGTGAAACAAGTTTGTGACCTGAGGGCGAAGCTCAGCGATAGCCAGCACATGCAAACAGGAAAACCTAACTAAGAACAACAACACGAATCTCTGGGAAATGGAGCTGAGTGATGGACCGTGTTATATAAAAACCTAATCTACTACTCATGTACAATTAGAAGCTAAGCTTTTGCGGGTTTTTATAGCGGAGTACCTCCGTCGTACTTAAGCTCCCACGAAGGAGTTATCCATAACTGGAGTCGATTGCTGTGCGGGAAACTGGCAGTTATCTTTCAAAGACAGTGATCGAAGGGTGACGTATAATGCGTTGTCCAAGTTCAACAAATTTTTGGGAGCCTGCGCGGTTGTCTGGTGGTTAGTTGTCTGAGTCCCAACCGTTTACCCCGGGTTCGGATATCAGAAGGAAGCTCGGTGGATTTGTAAAACTGATGATTCCCAGCAAGCTTGATGAATCAACAGAACAGTGATTCCGTGGTTTTCATCGGTGAACTGAGTATTGATACTGCACAACGAATCACAATACGCATAGATATAATCTCCAAAACCTTTCTGCACTAGCTATGGTCATGTTGCTAACCGATTTTAATTACTTCCAGCCAAACTAATATCACGGAAGAAGAACAGTAAACTAAGATTTTGATACGGATGACGTTGGCGGGACCTGAGCGAACAAATATTATCAGAAGAAAAAACTACTTTAATGTAAGTGGTATGGTTTTGTATTTAGATGATGAGACAAAATCTCCCCGGGAGCACAGGACCGGTTTTGCGGATTGTGTTGATCACCAGGTAAGCGAACTCAATTTCACATCCTAGTTCTCTGAGACCACATATAATACAGGACAATTCAAGTCTGTTACTCTGTACCTCACAATTCTTTCAAGTCTTATGTGAGTTTTATAAAGTGTTGAGGAAAAATTATTGAAAATATTCATTGAGTGCAGATTGGTGTTTTGTGATTCACGGATTACTTCTTCAGATATCTGTGTGTGGATTTCTCTTAGTATGGAATGGAGATGAATGTAATTTTACAAAATATAAAAATCGATTAGAGACATAAGGTTCTGTGTCGTTTTCATAATATCTGTGTAAACGTTTCTTTCTGAAATTTCCAACGAAAATGACTCTTTGTATTCCATAAGCTCTCCATTTTTACGCTCTCGGTTTCTGTTGATGTATGACCTGAGAGAATAAAACAAACAAAAAAGTCTATAAGCCACTTTTAAGTGGTTTTTCCCTCTACGGGTAATCTAACTTCGATCAAGTGTGCATTTCAATAAAAGGCAATAAAAGTGCATTATCTTTAGGCAACATTGAAGCAGATGTGCACCATTTCTTTACATTTTCTGCTGCGGGTGTTTATGGAACCCCATTTTTAATGGAAAAGGATAATGCCAATCTTAGCAGCCTTTCCAAAACCAGCAAATCATAACTTAGAAACAACATCTGTGTTAACGCAGTTACAGTTTCCTTCCAGGATGCAAACTGTTGCCAAATGAAGAATAGCTATTCGCCATTGCAAACATCCCTAATGCAATAAATTTGATTACGCGTTGGACCAGTCTTCCTCTTAGTTGATGAAGAGGAATAGAAAGAAAAACTTTTTATGTTTATCACAAAGAGCCTACCACCGCTATCAAGTCGAAATCCATAATTTTCTATGAGCCTTTTCTTTTTCTCAAGTACGATTTAAAAAAACTGAGAAATCCATCACCACAAATCGGAGCTAGTGCAAAAAAGATACGCGGTTTGAAAGAACGATTGATCATTCTTGGCAGAAGACATTTCCTCAGAAAGAAACATCATTCATATCAATATTCCATGTAATATTTTTATGAATCAAACGAATCCTGCACATGAATATTCCCGTATCCCTACTATTGACACAGCCCACTTCTCGTTGGCTACTGCAAATGAATATCTTGTTTTGGTGCACAATTTCAACGCGAAAATCACACATTTATAAAAAGCAACAGCGTTGTTCATGATATTGCTATTGTAAACGAATCATAATCTTGCTCTAAACTAAATAACTGCGCCACATATGTGAATATACATTAGTATCATGTGTAGATTCAGAATCACGCTTATAGGTAATAAAACACCAATGACTAGGATTTTAGTTCACAAAATAAAAAAAACGCAATTTAGGAAAACTACAAGTAATTTCACCCTATTCAGGGTATTTTAGATGGAAAAATACTCATTATCTCACTATTAATCTCGATTCCAGTAAAACTACTTGCTTTTTTCAATAACCAGGTAAGGTAAAATTAAGGTTATTTTCGAAGTTCAAGTCCTCTAGGGCTTGTTTGAAGATTGCTGTTTGCATTCGTGTAAATTTGAACCCAGGTTTTCAAAGTCTAATGTGGAGAATGTGAGTTAGCCGACGGTAGTCAGGCCGTCATCAGCATGAACCATAGATCCTATCTTCTCAGGATCAATTCCGACTACCTCCGGTCTATTCTCTTTCCCAAACCTTTGACTGGCAGAGCTTTACCACCAAAAATATGGTACATTCTTCTACAGATTTCTATTCGTGTTCAAAAGTGGGCTGTTTTGGGGCGATTGATAAGAAGTAAACCTTCACTGGGTCTATAATTTTACTAGTTTAAAAGCACTCAAGAAATGAGTAGACACGTTTTCTTTTATAAGTTGTCAACGTGTTTATGACACAAGAAGTGATGCGGTACCGCGCAGAAAGATATACTCTCTAGGAGAACTCCGAGTCTAACATAAAGAAAGGAAATATATTTTGAGTTCAAATGAACTATTCCTTGTTCACTTCACAGTTGAGAGCATACCTCCAATGAGGATGTTTGGTAATGAATGGAACCCACGTCAATCACAGTCTTCAATTCATCAATATCAAAGCCGTGGCAAAGGTTCTTTCTGGAAATTTCCTCTCACGAAGCATGATCTGTGTGAGTGCCCTAAATCTCGTGATACCGAGAACGAAGTAAATCGATACCAAGACTACTTGCTATGCGATTCGAATTCCATGGCGATTGCAGAGCCTAACCCCCCTTGTTGGGGCCTTGATGCTTGCTTTAGATTGGTCAAAAACTGACTGAGCTTAATTTTCTTCATCCTTCTGCGTAAAATTTCGCAGTACTTCGACTGAAAATAATTATTTTAGTCATAATAAATATTCTTTAGACGTGCTAGTTTCATCAATATACAGATTAAACCATCTTCCAAGTCAGATGTGATGGCATTTTACCAAGCTCTTTTTCTTTAGACGACATTGTCTACTTGAATAATTCAAAAATAGTTGCCCCTCATAAAAATGTCCGTCAAGGAAACGGATCTGAAGCGGACCGAGAAATCTATCTTTCTTCTAATTACTAAAATAGAAGGACTTTATGGTTCGGGAAGCATTCCACTCCATCTTCATAAACCGAGAATATATAATTAACAATTTCACTTCTTATGATCACAATGTGAAGGTCAGCCACAAGAGTTCGAGAGAAACAAATATTCCTCCCAGCAAATCTACCACCAAATCGGGATTCGCTGTTCACCCGAGAGGAAATATTTATTTCTCCAGATGTGGTTTCATTGGTTTTGCTTCTTCCTGCTAGACAGACTTAATGGATGACTCTTTCGGGAAAAAGAAGTGCTTCCGGTTAGATTATCATTTTTCACCAATGACGAAGACTGCCACCAGAGGTGAATTTTATCATCAAAAAGCCACAAAGAATTTGTGTATTATGAGATTTTTCATGCTTTGTGAACTCTGAAACTGTTGAAAATCACGGAATTACGACACAGCTGTTTCATCCTTGCTAGGAAACATGAACGATGCTCACCGAACGAGCCCCCACGGAGACTCGGACCCGAAGTGAGTGATTATGAGTCGAACCCCTTCACCATTGGGCAGTCCGGGCTGGCCCTGATGGTTCATATTCATATTCGACATTTAACTTACCATGAACTTCTAAGCATTAAACCGCTTCATCATCCTAGTCAAGTTCGGACAGGAGTAAGCGCCCCCAATTCATGACAGAAATTAGACTGAGAAAAATAATTTTTATGGAATTTCATTAAAAAACCGTTAGTATGATGTAATATCAAATAATCTGGGAAGTAGAACTGCAACCCGAGGGAAAAAATTTGTCCCACAGATTTTGATAACACCTCTTTCACGTTAGGATAATGTTGTGCAGTAGTAAGGAATAGGACCAGTAATAAATGACTAGTGGTTACGCATTTCCTTACAGTCAAACACGGAATCAGTCGATTCAGTACAGCAATATAATCGAATATACAGAGTCCAAAATTGATAGAATCTTTGTGTTTGCTCAATTAAAACACCATCAGTAGTATATGCGCGCCATACAACTATGTTCTGTTTAAGTGAAAATATATCCTAACTAGTCGTGCTTAAAGTTAATTTATCTTACGGAATTTTTTGTCTTTTTATTTACTAACGTAAAAATAGGAACTTTCTTCTATTTGAAACTCACCCAATCCAGGTGGTTTCCTTTGCTGAAATTTAATTTTTATCGGGAACCACTGATCAAATTTATGATGTCCAGACTGAGGTGACTTTTGCAAATTTCTCCTCCAACACCAACACGACAGCAGTAGTTAGCGATGAACGATTCGAAAAGTTTTATGCAAACTTCAGGGTTCCTCAGTTCTAATCAGTAAGTAGAGAGAATATGCATGTATCTGGTAAATAAAAATAATTTCGGTTAAAACCAGTGCGCTGTTATGGTGGAATACGACCACGATAGGTGTTGCATTGAAAGCATACCGGAAGCAGTCATACTCTTACCACTGGTACCAATTTCCGGGCATTGATTTTAGTACATTCTTGTAGTGGCACAGATGTCGATCGCAGATATCAGCCAAAGCCTAAAAGTCGTGCTTTCCAAATTGTTGGAACTGATACAAAGACTGCACTATAGAAACAATGGATTTGCTGGCACTAAGCGTGTAATCTGTGAGGCTTATCTCTACGTATTAAAAATACAAAGGATCCAATGTCATACTAGTTACTATTCGTTAACTAAAGTGGCAGCAGCTCCCCTAAAGTTGCAAGACAAATGGTCGATAATCGATTTGAGGATGTAAAAAAAGAACAGACAAAACGTAATTTTCTGAAAAGGAGGCAGACAGTTTTCCACCTGAAACAATTGTTCCCCCGGCCGAGTTTCCAAGCTCTTCTTTGTGCTCGGTCACAGATTTTGGAAGCATTTTTGGATTACACTTTACCTTCATCCTGTTACCTTTTTGTCATCGTAGAAGAAGCTTGATAGTTGCTCAACTTGATGCGGTGGTAAATGAGATGCCTTGACCTAGCCTATCACATTCCCAAATTTTGTTGTTTGAGCATTTTGAACTTTGTGTAACAAAGTTCTGATGGCGCTCGGATCACATTCGTTTCGAAAGTCTTTTATTTTCTAGTTCTTCAACCTAGAATTACTGGATCAATTGCCTCAAAGAGACACTAGCTCATGACAGAGAAAAAGGTGACGTATTATCGCAGGATATCAGAAAAAAGGTACCCCGTAGATTGGTTTATTATATGGTGCTTTCTTTCGACATGCGTGTGCTAGTGAATTCTGTCTTAATGAAACCACCCATCAATAAAACTACCACCTCGTAAAGAGATTAGAATCCCCGAGTTATCGATTATCTTTTGGTGAACATTTGAAAATAATAAAAAATAGGCAATCTCATGGGGTCTCTCACATTATTAATATTTATTTATTCCACTCTTCCCCGAAATATTTAATCGCTTTCTCCTTCAAGCAAATTTCAGGGCTGAGTCGTTGAGTATTCAAAAGCTTTTAATAACATAACTATGAAAGAGCAATCAAAGGTCAACACAGGAAGAAAAATATTTTCAATTATTCTTCGTATTTTTGCATATACTTTTGAGGGTTCCTAACTGGTTATCGAGTAAGATATTGGGAAGCTCAATGGCGCATTATTTGATGGAAACCCAACAACTACTTTAACTGTATCAATCACAAAGTGATCGGGAGTCATCTGCCTCCCTAAAAGAAAAAAGGGGCTGTATTCTTTGGCGTCAAAGAAACTGTGGTCTCAGGAGAACGTTCAGTTTACCGTTTATGAATGATCACCTTGACTGCAGTAAGCACTAGTGAAGATGTGGCCAAATGGCCCGGAATATGTAGTGCAATCTAATGCTGTTGACCTCTGTGTTCAACTTTCTATTACGTCTGATAGATCTACGTGTACAGTGGACCCAAGAAGCCATTGCCGTTACATTTCGACATCAGCTCTACATAATATTTAAGATGGGTATTCCTAACAAGTTCTTTACCGTCTTTAAGCCTGCAGTAGAGAGGAGTTGTGGTACACTAAATTAGCCCCAAGGACGTATACTGGTCGTATTGCCTTCTTTCAGTGAAATCGAAAAAGAGGATGCACAGGTTCATCAGAAAATTTTGTTGTTGTCGTTAAAAAAGTAGAAACACAATAATTCTGTTCTTACCATAAACCGTCACTGGTTTCTGAAAGGAAAGTCATGAATCTTCCAGAGTACTAAAGTTTCTTTTATATTAGGTTAAAAAGCATTCCCTAGTTCGTTGGAAAAGCTGCCATGAAAATAAAATGTCACGTCCATCTATGTCTCCCATTGTCGGCGATTCCTGAAATATCATCTCGTGTTTAAACTTAGTTACTTGAATTATCGTAAAAAAATGGATGAGTCAATTCGGTATCTCATTTCCGCAGATCGGCGGCGATTTTATCGTGAAATAAAAACTGTGTATAACCTAGTGGATGAACAAAAAGGCTTCCTGAACGGAACGCGCGCACATCAATGAGAACTTGTATCTGAGAATGGGAGCTTCAACCGCTCAGGCGTAGTTTTGAAATGGTAAAGTCAAGTTAGGCCCGTGTTGGACCTGAAATAATCTGTATCATAGCCAGTCTGTTGTGAGCCCTTTTCCAGGATGTCACGGTGGATAGAATATATTCTCAACTGATTGTATTGATCCTTCGAAAATAAATTTTAAAACCCATCCCGGGATAAAAATATTACCCAACACTGTAGGTTGATTTTTGTTTTTATATTTTGGATTATCTATCCGAAGTAAAAGCTGAAACAAAATGCCGACTAATTTTGCAACTATCAAATCATTTTCAGCCTTAGGTAGCGCTGTGAATTGCTATCGCATTTCAAACGTTAGCTTACAGTGTTGAAGCAATTATGAAAGTGTTTCTAGAGACGCTTCTCAAGAATACAACATCAAGGAAATGCTCACAAAATTGTTGAATAGTAAATACAAATTCAAGGAAATTAACTTTGAAAATTCGGATGCAGTAGGCTATAATTTAGCAAGTCCACATCACGGCTCTTGAGAGCAAGAGGTGTGCCTGATGCAGCATGACCACTGATCCTTTCGTTTTTTCCCGGTTGGGCCATTTCTTTGAAATTGTCACAATATTTGAAGTTGCTACTCTTTTCCGAAAACAAAAGATGTATGCTAACTTTTGTGCTCTCAAAGTGGGAAGACTACGTGCTTAAAAAAGACGTAAAAGCTCTAAAGCTTCGAAGCTAAGGTCAAATGGATCTTGGAAGATAGTCAAAATCCGGTAAGTTAATGGAGCCCTGAGAAGATATTTTTTTCGAAAAAGTCACACTTTTGGTCATTATTTTAGCGAGAAATCAAACTCCTGAAATCGTGTAATAAAGGAACGAGGTTAGCATTTGACAAGAAATTAGGCGATCTGAAGTTCGAAGTGTAGGATTACCAGTTTTGGCTCCGTGGGTATTCGCTTAAGTTTATTTGTAACAAACCGGGTGAAGCAGTTCTGACAAGCTATCATAGTTTTCCAGTCATAAATTCAGCGCTGCCGTATTGGTATAACCCAATTAATGATGCATTTTATCCTATGAGAATCTATCGAAATTAGTTATTTTTCAAAATCCACTAGGAAACGGTAAAAGACATTGGTATAAAACACAATGAAACAAGAAAGAGGAACCATGCCAATGAAGTAAGAACGAATAATTACTTTCTGTCAACACAATTAGTGAAAAGTACCTAGTTCGGTTATAAAATCAAGTGGTAATGAGGATAAATAATCGGTCACTCTCCTTATTTAATAACATCGTAATGTTCTGCTAGAGATTTCAATGAAATATTGCATATTTCCTGGGTGTCGACTGCAGTTTAATCCAAATTCCTGTGGAGCTGGGTGATATGGTTTTACGTCTAGGTAGGCTAGCGCTGATACTGCTTTTGTAATACCTTATTATTCGTGTGAACAGAAATGACTGCCCGGATCTTTAGTTTGGAAACAATAACCGTTCATTGGGCTTATATTCATGATATTTTCTTCACGATATAATTTTCTGTTCATGTGACTTATCCGGTTCTGATTTGAGTTCGGATGGGACTTTTGGCCCTTCTGAACGATATGCCTTAGCTACAAAAATATGCATGCAAATTAAGCCAAAGAATGTACAGAGTTATCGTTGAAATGGAAATACGGCACAAAGCCAGCACTGGAAGTATCTGTACGTCCTTAATTGTCTGTTATGAACCATGCGGCGAAAGCAACTTCCTCGGACCCAGCTTCTTCACCTGGTTTAGCCACAACTCATTTCGGACAGACAGTGCACCACGCACGCAGATATGACTGGGTCATTTAAACGTTCATACACTCGCGCACATTCGGACATGACACTGCTCCCATGATGTGCTGTTCTCACATACTGTCACGTGCACACACATGATCATCGATTTCTGCCCCGTGATCATTGACGCAGGCACGCCCGCGTACACAAACATCCACTAGTTCACTCCAGATTGTTCTCTCGGCATGCAGCCATGCCGTGACACACACATACATGAACCTACATCAGAGTGACCTGGCATCCATGCTATGATTACACACGCACACAGGCGTAAACACACAGACGCAGATAGGCGAACCTTGAACTTTGACTATGCAAACCAATCAGCTTCGCGAATCCCGTCGTTCGCCATTCGCACAAACACAACAAACCGTTCTATGTGGACAGTTTGACCCGTACGTTACTCAGCGACTTGGAGACATTTAGTTGTACGTTTTTTCCGTTTACTTATTTACGCTTACGAATTACAGTGCTGTATTCCGACTAACAAAGTCTATTGACCGTGCGTGGTTGGTATTCAAAGTCAGCCGACCCAAGCGCAATAACCTAGGAAGGCATCAAGCGGCTAGGTGGAAAGAAATTCTTATTGGAATAACGAAAGGGCTACCAGTAGCGGTCGTTTTTCTCTACAGTAACGAAACTAGATGTTTTCGGCCTTCTAATGTTTTCCTAGACTATATAGGATCCCATTTGTAGTCTAGGACAACCATGACTGATTTTTCCGTCAAGGTCATGATTTTTGTCACGTTCCTTGACTTATCATAAAACAATTCAAAATATTTCTTCACACCCATTTTTCACGAATGTGGTTCACAAACACAACAACTTCTTTGCTACATTTTTAGGAAACGTTGTTTTCAAAGAGTAAAATAGATTTATTTTCACCTTTAGGGGAGCGGAGCTACTGGAATTTTATCTGAGCGGTATTTTGTTTACTTGCCATGAAAATCAGTTTATTTATACCCATTCACAGGTGAATTTCAGGATACTACTAAGGAAATAACTAGTAAATATTCCAAAATGTTAAACTGCTCTTTCCGTTCCATCAGTCAGAGAAAACGTCTCCCTCAAACATACTGCAATCGCCACTTTGGTTAAGAGCAGCTCTCGGGAGGATTTAACTACCATTCTATCTCCCCAATCTAAATTATTTCATTGACCTCGGACGTACAGAAAAGGAAATATGCCGGTGTTGTTGAAATTCGTTAGATGAGTTTCTTTCGTCTTAGTTAACTTCTCTTCTTTGATCCTTCTGTATTATATCATAACACAGAGTTGAAATATAAAATTTTATGGTAGTTCATGTCAGTCACGTTATTTCTGAAGTGATTCGCTGACGATTAGAAATACCTGACCTTGGTCACCACGATAAATCGGTCTGTAGTTCAGAGGTCCCACATTAGTTGAACGGCAAACATGGCTCACGGTTAAACCAACGAAAGTAAAATTCACCAAATATGATTTTGTCACTAAGTAATAAATGTTGATCCTACTGCGAAGTTTTTTCTTCGAAATATCTCTTACGTTTTTGCCTGAACAAACACGCGAAATCAAAGGGAACGTATATACAGAATACTATATAGTCTAATAGTTCAACAACCTATTCACGGTGAACGGTAGCCTAACCTGAGGAAAACTTTCAGTTCATTTCGAATAGGTGGTCAGGATTTCAAGGTCATACAAGGGCTGTCCGTTATATATCCATTTCATTTTCGCCACGCTGAGGGAATATTTACTGAGAACAGGAAAACTCCGCTGTTTGATTAAAGAAGAAAGGAATGACACCGTGAGATCTCAACGGATAATCGTTCCTGTGATAAACTTGTTTCCTTTTCTGTTTGTGAATGGCAGCATGTATTTTTCTCATTACTCGTAAACATTGCTGGCTTGGCAAGATGTGGTGCGCAAGTACTAATATATCCCACCTGGATAATAATATTAGCTGCATTAGGATAAAACTAACAAAAAAAGAGCAATGATTATTTGATCTGAAAGGTTTCATAGTTATTTTCCGTGGGCTTTCGCGAACAATTGTGAGGGAACATTATTTGGTTGGGCCTTCACCTGACCAAAAGCCCCTGTCATCCGAACATAAAGGCGGTCAGATGCCCCAACCGTGAAAACCTCGGAATAATATCGTGAATCGTTTTGACCGTCGATGTAATTTCAACGAACTGCTGTGAGAATCACGAGGCTCACGAATACGTCCGTCGCGAAAAGTATACTTCGAAGAAGCTCGTTTTGCTGAAGTTGACGATACAAAGCGTATCACGCCATTTGAAAAGGGCTGCAAAAATCCCAAACAACCCTGTTGATTCGACGTTATTTAGGATAATCCGAACAACGTATAATTCACCGTGCTCATTAGACGAACGTTTCAAGTTTGTCAAAACGGACTTTATTTCAAGAAAACTGTCCTGCTGCAGGATGACTTTCCAGATCGTGTCTAACATGCCTCCGTACGTCTCATAGACGTGTACAAATCTAGTAATTTTATCATGAAGTTTCACTGTAGCAAAACCATTGGAAGAAGCAACGATTTAATGTTCACAGCTTCTGTTGGAAATCATTATTTGAATAAAATTAGGAATCCATTCCTTTAACGCAAGAAAGAAACTATCGCAAGTGTCCCAAGCAACTTGGAAAATCGTACGAGGGTGCAACCCTGAACTTTGGAAAGTGGTTATTTCCAAAAAGTCCTGTTGTCTGGGGAATTTCAACAATATCTCCAGTGACTGTTGCAGGTCTTCCGTTGGAACATCTACATTCATCTCGTTTTTATCTATATAATAACACAAATAAATTTGCTAGTACGAACTTTAAAAAAATTTCCGCACTGTAGGAGAGCTTCCAGACATCTTTCACATTATTAGCCCGACCCCTATTCAACGGATTAAATGAACTTCATAAATATAACTCAACCGGTCTGCCCATTAACGTTTCCAGCATACTCGCCAACCATTTTACAAAGGCTGGATAGAAAAGGTTAAATGAATCACTGTACGCAAATATGACTCTGAATATTCTCCCGTTGGTGTATTGATGTTTGGCAGATTTTGACAACGTTTAGAGGTGATCCAAATGTGAAAAGTCTTTGGCCCCGGTGGGATTCGAACCCATGCAATGTCACTACCCTAACTTTAGTACCGCGAATGCTCTACCAGCTGAGCTATGAGGCCACCTCAAAGGGCCCGCCGGAGCCAAAGACTTTTCACATTTGGATCACCTCTAAACATTGTCAAAATCTGCCAAGCATCAATACACTAAAAACATGCCCAATGCACTTAACTGATGGAGTCCGGTTAGTACAAAGGGAAATCCTGCTGTAGACAGTCAAATTACAAGCTAGTTCACTGTGGTAGATGCCGTGTGCTAATGTAATTTGAGCGGGTATCTGTGTGATCCATATGCAAAAAGAAGTCGAAGGTCCTTCAGCGTGGCCTCGTGGCTCAGCTGGTAGGGCACTCGAGGTACTAAAGCGAGGGTGGTGACCATTCGTGGGTTCGAATCCCGCCGGGGCCAAACTCTTGCTGGTGTTGATGCTGTCGATAGCACCCGGTTGAATGTATTCTATCTCTCGTGCGCTGTGTTGCTCTCGGATCAAGGACATAAAGTATATATTCTTCTGTAAGTGAAAAGGCTAGAAGTTTTTTTCTAATAGAACCCAAAGGTTAACCATGACCAGAGTGAATTATGCACTATACAAAGTAGTGATGATGCCCATATCGAGATGCTTTGCAGTTGTCATCGAAGGATCAATATGAACTGAATTATCTGTCGGCCCTATATTTTAGTCTAACACACGACGGTTTTCTTTTTAACAAATCGTTATGCATGGTGAAAATGGAAGGGTAATTGTGGTGATTTTGTCCTAATGGAATTCGTTTCGAATAAACCCATTTGAAGCAATCAGTGCTCATTTGTTCGGTGTATTCCCCAGTCAGCTTCCATGCATTTCCACACACGAACAAATGCACTATGCTCCTATGATTCATCTTATTGCAACCCTGAATATTGATTATCGCAGTAGGCAAGCCTCGCGCGCATGATCTGCTTCCATTTCAGATGAAAATGCCGGGGAGGTTTTGGTCTACCAAATATACAGCGTGGGGATCCGTACCTGTGTGGTTATGCGTTCTTCTACGTGTTTCATGCTTATATAAATGCCGTACTTTGTCCTAGAAGACCAATACATTTCAGTGTCAATTCAAGCGATTTCTCATTCCATTTCCAGCAATTTAGTTCTTGCAGTAACTGATCTTGGAAGTCCCGCCAACAATTGAGTACTTGAGTAGGAAATTACCAAATTTAATTTGCCTATTCACTCACACATTTCGAAAAAAGAGAGCCGCACCAAGTAACTCATTTTGTTTCTCAGTATCTTTCAGGAGAAAATTGAGTACTACGAAATATGCTGAAATATCAGACACTTCTACGTGATATCATCTGGAAACAAACCACTATCTGGGGGATCCATGTCATTTACTTTTCACGAAAAAGTTTCTTACTACTTGTAAAGAAATTATTGTTTATCTTGTAAGTCTGTTTCGGATTACTGAAATTATATACCAGTTGAAGATTCGGTTACTATTATCCCATCACAAGAGATCGATTCTTTTCTTAATAAAGGCTATCTCCATGGTCTGGGAAAACCTTTCTCTTGTACCTAAAATTGGATGTGAGTGAACTATTACAAGAACCTTCTGAAGGAAACTGGTCTCCAAAGTGTTCGGTTTCTGTGAGGTTTGTGGCAAACAAGTCTATAAACGTCGTTTCATTGGTCACGCCTTTGCTCATCTAGAATCAAGAGCAAGGTTGATCCAAGCAGGAGAGATTGGTGATTTGGCAAGCAGATAATGCTTCACCTCTGGTCCGGAATCGAGAAAACAGGAGCCAACAAATCCGAGCGATTGACTAGTCCAAGGACCAACAGTTGTCTGAACCGAATGGAGTCGAATCAGCCAACAGGGTTGCCATCAGACCAGGTAGCCAGAAGAGCGGGTGATCAATTAAAATTAGGCCAGTCAGCTTCAGATCAAGGAATTCGTTATAGTCACGGCATATCTTATATAAATGATCTACTTTTTACCAATAGATTGAGGTAGTTTGAAGACAGGCAAGTATTCTTACCAGAGCTAGTGGGACCAATAGGAACAGTTTTATACTATAGTAATTCAATGAAGTAATAAAGTTCAAAGTCTGCATAAAGGCCACTAAGTGATCACACATTATTCATGCGACATACGCATCATACCCCTTGAATGGATATTATACAGTATTTTTGCCTAATTAGGCCTTTTGTGACTCACATTCTAAAGTGCGCATTTTAATGGGCCTTTTTCAAACAATTGTCAATCCTAGTTGATAGACAAAAACTAGATCAGCGGTTGCCTTACCGTAAACTTCTCATGGAACAATGATCGCTATGAATACGAAACCCCGTTTCTAAAAGTTCAGGGTAAAATATCATTTACAAAACATTTTTGCGAGATGATGCGGCGTCTGTGTTTTGCGTTAGTTGGAATATGGGGTCGGCCTGTTTTTGGTTCATTAAAACGGATGGAAGGACATTACCAACAGCATTGCCAAAGAATAAGCACGTCATTAATAAATGACCAAATTAATAGAGTGTAATCGAGTATGATACAAAATAATTTTCGTGACCCTTAACTATTATCCACTTCCTGAAAATCTCAAAACCACCAATAAATAATGCTTAGATTTGAAAGCTATTCTGACATTATAGGTGGCAACAGTTACCAGCTTCGGTATAATTTACTAGGGACTATCGGGACTGTCATGCATCATTTTGTGCACTTCAGGTTTCCCAAGAATCAAAAGACTTGGGAAGATTTCAGCAATATCGTTGACCATGGTTACATTCAACATGCAACACTTCTTTTTAATTCACAGAAGAGTACACAAAATCATATTGTTATTCTACCCTAAATTTCACTGAGTTTTTTCAGTCGGATGCTTCGCACAACTACTTAAAAAATGGAAGGGTGATAGCCAACCCAAACATATGGAATGGAATTTATCAAAAGGAATCAGTGAAACGAACAGGAAAAATAAACATGCGTGAAAATTATGCAAGCGAAAGACGTCCGAGGTAGAGATATTATTCTAATTAGCAAATATTGTGACCATCAATCTATTCAGTTCTTCGTATGTGAGCCGATTGCATACTGGAAAGAAGATGTAAGCTGAATTACTCACAGAGTTCTACAACTAACTACGTTTTCTACTACTCTTGCTCCCACTCGCTTAAACAGACTCCAGTTGGAATCCATTCACGGGTATTTAACCAAGTATTTTTCAATTTGTAACATTTTGCTTGGTTTTTCCATTTTCTGTTCTTTTGCATTCAGTAGTTGAAAAGTCGGCCGACTGCCTGCATGAGTCTGCCATACAAATACGAAACAATTCGAAATTTGTGGCTGGTGAAACAGAAAAGTGTAATGCTAAAAACACGGAGCTGTAGGTGAAAAGTTTACCGTTAGCTGACGTTCCAGTTACCACGGGTAACTTTTCTCTAAGCATTTTTGCGATCAAATGACTCTGAAGGATAGGTTACCGGTAAACAGTTTTCTGTAAGTTTGAGTGATTGTGGTCTTTCCTTATTTTTTCGGTCTAAGAATAACAATAAAAACAATACAAATAAAAATGAGTAATGATATGGACGTTGATATTTGGAAGCCTTTGCTTAAAGACGGTATGCTAATAAAACCAAGCGGCAGCCGACCTCAGAATCATGAAAATCTACCATCTGTTCTGCCTCGGTTGGGAATAAGATACCCAGCACAATAATCATATTGGTACTTTTTCTACTATCTTCTGTTAGTAGTAATGATTTATTTCCCGTATTATGATGCTAATCGATTCCCGACCTCGTAAATTTGTTACAAAATTGATAGCTGTGACATAATATTTGAGTACCATGATGTCGTAAGTAATTGTTATCTAGCTACACTACTTCCAGTAATTGAATTGGGGACTTCGTCATGTTGCTATTCAGCAAAGCGTGGTACTGATTTTTTATCCACATTATGGACTATCAGATCGCCTATATGTTAGCAAACTTGTATGGCATCAACGCCTGTTCCCCAAAACCTTATTATTAGGTGATTTACCTCTCCGAAGAAAGGATCTCAGGTTAATGAAGTTTCAATAATATCGGCAAGGCCTAGCGGCCTAAAAGGTTATTCTGAATAATACCATTAGGGTAAACCTAAGTGAACATTTTATTATGTGCTTTCGAAAAGATACACCCCACTGCTATGGATACCAAGCAGCCTGACCTTAATTAGAGAACTACGTGAGGTTCCAATAGGCCGAAGGTGACAAACGGCCAGACGACAATGGATTATTCTCCCGCACCCAAGTAATCGTTGATGTTGGGACTAGAACCACCGATCTTCGCGGATGGAGGTTAAAGTTTGGGAACTAAATCATTGTACACCAGTTCTGAGCAATCTCCAGTAGTGAACTGGTTGGTATGTAATGCCCATGGTTCCTAACAAGCCAGATGTAGCAGTTGTTTGGCCTTTACATAGAACGTCCGAGTTAGTATTACATATCACTGAATTACATAACACATCAAACCTCCGAATACATAACCAACTCTCTTGATTTTAGAAATTGCACCTTCCCTAATAGGTAAGAACAATAATACTGAGCTGAGTATCCTGATCTTTCATGTCCCGTCAATTGGTTATTTTAGTTATTTCTGCTGAAAAGGAAGAGGGAACTGACCAGAATAGACCACGGTGTTCCTAATTGATAATTAGGCAAGTTAATTCTGAACCCGCTTGCGGTGCTAGGCTGCAAGAGCAAAACTAATTTGGTGAGAAACTCGATCAATTATGGTACGGCTGTTTATCGAATAAATGCAGATTGTTAAGAAATAAGTGAACAAACCCATAGTCTAGATCAAAACACGTGGTGTGGGCATGTTTTCGATGATTCATTTTCGAGCCATCACACATTTATTTCTCGTGAGAGGAGATGAAAGGCGTAACGGGGCAGTCAATAGGTCTGTCAGTCGGTTTGTCACCTGATCACTTAGAAGACCAATCGATTGGTTGATAAAATGAAAATGTAAAGGACGTAGTGTGCGTCATTGTGTCCTCCTGCGCTCAACCCCATCTGTCTAGACTAATAAATGTGGCTGTAATAGACTGTTCATTTAAAAGTACGTTCTTCATTGTAACGTGTTATTCGGGATAGTATACGAACACAATTATTCAAACAATGCTGCCATTACAACAGCACAGTTGTATTCATCTCTTATTTTGTCACTATTTTGTTCCAACAGTATTACATCACCAGACCAGACAGTGCTACGAAAGATTAGTTAGGTTTTCCGGAGAAATCAGTAAAAATGATTAATTTTGAAAAAGCAGTTTTTTCAGACAAACAAATGCAACCAACCAATGTTCCACCTGTTCAACGGAAGCTAATTATAGCTTGTACGAACGGAGAACTGATCTCAGAGGTAACCGGATTGAAAAAACCGATCCTTCATTTGCATCTTCCGGTACTGACCAAACGACAAATACTTTTTCCAGACTTAAAAAAATGTCTCGTCCACCAAATCTTTGCCAGCAAAGTGATTACATTAGCATATCAAATAACACACGTCCAAATTCGGTTTCCAAACGTGAATTCTTCCAGTATGGGAAACGATTTGCTTTCTCTCGTGCCAAACAACTGATAGCTAGTTTTTGTATGCTGTAACTCGATGCCTCATCTGGAGCAACATTGTCACTGCAATGCGCCTGAGTTCAGCAAATTTGTTCAAATGCTTCTCGATCAAAACTGTTCAAATAAACAGAATACAAACCCCAATAGCCCGATCCCGGAAGCGAGATGAACCATCTCCATTGTACATAAACTATAAGACTACGTTGCATAACCCTGCAAAAATGAACGTTAACCTAGCCAACAGCTCACCAACTACACTGTGTTTGCCTACATATTGTGCAGATCGTGAATCGTTTGTTTAAATTTACAATCTTTCGGAGCTGATTTGAATGCTACCCTAGAATCCTCTCTGTATTGAAAAAACGTTGCTGATAAATTAGCCAAGAGTTTACATGTTCAAGCTCATGACTTTTGCCAAATTTGTCAACTTTTAGAAAACGCTGCCTTTTCAACTCGAACCCGTTGAAGCAGAGAAAAACGGAAAACTCGAAATTGAATTATTTTTTTTTTGGAGTGCTGATACAATTTTAAATACGGAGTTCAGTTCCTTTCTATAATATGTTTGGAAAATAAGTGATAACATCCCATTTTTTACGCACACTCCAAAAATATTTGCATTTATATCTGAATAAACTTTTGAGACGATAATAATTACGCGTCGAAAAAAGGCTAAGAAATTCAGCCTAAACTCACGCCTGGTTCATGGGGATTCGGGCCAGATAAGATACAATAGATTTTCAGTAATTGCTTCCGCAAAAGGGGACGGAATGAAAATGTAGTGGCCAAACTGCACGAAACGATGTCAGAAGACACTCAAAATAGAACTGGAATGTATTCACTCTACATCATACAAAATTGGTTATTTTGCAGGCATGAAATATATAACTGAAAAGTAAGCACACAGTTGTTGGTCCATGAATAATGGGGTTGGTAGACATAAACTTGTGAAAAGCTGCTTTTTGATGTGGGGCGGATTGTGCTCGCTTTCTGCAGTAATCAATATTCAAAGTCTAACTAAGATGAGTCACGTTCTTAGGGTATAACTAGATGTGTATGGAAATGCATGGACGATGACTGGATTGTACACTGGACAAACGAATAGTGATTGGTCCAAATTGGATTTCTCATATTCCGTTCGAATAGGATACAAAATCATAGACCCCTTCCCTTTCAATTTTGGATTGTGATGCTCTTGGACTTAACCCTCGACCCAGGGTTGAGGTCAGGTGATCTGCTGGCTCATCAACTCCTAAGCTGCCTCCCCAATTATTTTTTCAACCTCCGACTGAAGTTCTTATGAGTATCAGATCACTGTATCTTCTATCAACCATGCCTTATTGTAACTCCGTAGTCATCAAAACTGTCTACCACAAGTAGCGTGTAATGATACCTCTAGATCTTCGAAGATCATTTCCAAGGAAACAAGATACGCCACTGGAATCCAAGCGGTACAATGATTCTCTCAACTGCCTGGCTGCAAACAATACCGATAGTGGTTGTTTGACCAAAGAATTCACAGCGTTTTTGTGGTGCTTTATGAATCTATCGATGAATCAATCGGAATCAGCCAAGCTAAGTGCATCCGACGAATTTACTGCACTTTATTTAGTCCGTACGAAATTCTCTTCTGCGCTGTTCGGACGCGGGTGTTGGGGTGGTGCACGTAGATGGCGACATCCGATTCCATTCAACTACTTTTTCAATTTCACAGGACGGAAATGCCGTCGATTGTTCTTCCCAAGGACTTGTGGAATACCTTCTTAACTGGAATGCTTATGAAAAGCATCTTTGATAAGAGAGGCTTTAGGGTTCATAGACAGATACTCTTCAAGTCAGTGTGAATAAGTGGTAATTAACACGAGAGCATATCACTTACCAAGAAACAGTCCACAAAAATCGGCATGTACTGTTTGCCGCGGAAGATAGCTTTCAGGCCAAGGTGTCCAGCCCTATGGATTATGAAGTATTTTATGAATCCATATAACAGAGTTCATTGCCGTCGAATTATTATCGTTATCGATTCCCGGCCACCAACTCATTCGTCTTGTCGAAGAATTCATTTTCTCAATCCCCAAGTGACCTTCATGCAATTCGCTGAGAACTGGTTTCTTCCAAGTTGGGATTATATTAATTATATCGTTAAATTTTGGCACTACATCTGACGATAATGAAAGTTCATCCTTCCGCTTGTGTATCTCAGAGAAGCGTTTCATTGTCACAGTTCTCAACTCACGATATAAAGGTGGCAGGATTTATTGATAATGATTTTTCGCTTCACGTATCACATCATTCCTGCAAATTGGAATGGGCCCACGCGAAATACAACTGTGTATGAAATCTGCGAATTGGGACGAAATTAGATGTCGTAATTATACAAGCTGAGGTGATTTGCCCATATCTGACCCATAACAGCCGTTGCTATCGATGAATATTGTAAATTTCTGTTTATATATACCAAAATAATACTCTTTTAACTTCCGTTTTAATTAATTTTGCGACTAAGTACAACATTTCAGGAGGGTAGTCTCGGGCAAGGAAAGGCTCTCAAACAGGGGAATTGACCGGCGGCGGTGGGAAATGAATGTGGGTCGTTGCTGTCCCGAGTCCATGATGGTAACCTTTTGACCAAAGCCGGTTTGACAACTCTCTCACCGGGCCCACTCATGTGTAACAAGTATACGTACCGTGGACGCATGGCTTTCGTGACTTATTTTCTCCTGTTCTAATGCACTGGCACAGTTCTCACTTACGTTTTACGATATATAGTGTATGAACATTCTACGTTTATATTCTTGAATCTGCCGTTCCAAACTTCGGCATTTCCATTGTAAGGAAAAATTTCCCACATAAAAGTTGTCTCCAGGAGACTCGAACTCCCTGTCATACCTTCGATACCAGCCCACTGAGCCACCACAATTGTCTTCGGAGGAAATGGAACTATTACCAGGTTCATTTGTCCACGTAAACACTTCCTCCGTTGTTTTTCAAGGCACAATTTATCTATCCTATTTCATTGGTAATTCTCCTACGTAATCTAACCACAGATTATTTTCTTATTCTGTGACTGAAGAAAGCTTTTCATATTAGCTAAAAAGTTTCTTCCTTTATTGTCTGTACCATTAGCGCTCTGCTTTACAGTTTCGTCTGAATCCCTGCTGAATATACCGTTTACGACTGCTCTGTCCCGATTTACCGGATAGCTTTCCGTGCTGCAGTTCTTGGTTGCTCGCTTGGCTAAAGGTCATTTGTCTTTATATATCTAAACTACGTTATTGCATGGAACCACGAAATTACCATAAACATGGTTACTTAACTAGAATTTGTCCTGGTAACCACAGGCCAGTACTGCCCATATTGTGCGTGAAGCCTTCGAAACTAAGTTGCTCTTCGATGGACCGTTAAATAAACCGGGACAGTTTCTACACAGATATTCTTGGATTACGTATTTGACTCAGGGCTTGATGGTTGGTCATTAGTGTAAAGTAATTACTAAAGAGGTACTTGTGCAGGTGCTCTTTCTGCCTAAAGAACTGCCAGTACTTCCTTCTTAGTTTGAGAGTATAGCTTTTCCAGTTGGCTAAATGATTTGAAAATAAACCTTCTCGGATAGCCTACTTGCTCAATATTGGAGCGAATGCCAAAAGGAGATGCGTCTGTCACCAAAGTGATGTGTACTAAAGTCAAAAATATTGCCTTAGAGACGGCCTCTCCGTAATACAAGGAATTAGGTTCCTCAAAATTTGTTCCTGCTCGTCAATCGATAGTCAGCCTAAGCATTATATCTTATGATGAAGCATCGGAGTACAGCGTGAATGATAGATAGCCTTCAAAGCGAGAATAGATAAACTGTTAGCCGAAATGAGAAATTTCGCTGTTTGCAAACTCACCAGTATCACTTTAAATATCTAAATCACGTTCACCAAGACGATCAAGCTCATAACTGGTAACACCACGTGCAGAAACTGTTTTTTTATCCATTCGGATTTCCGAGGTGAGTCTGGTCACAATGCGCGCCGGAATCTTCGATTTCCCCCAGCCTCTATGCGTTTTGAAGTTTTATCTAGGTCCAGACGAATGAATTGTTAGACAACATAGGTGGAGTGATAAAACGATTGAGGTACCATCATGCTGTCTGGTTTCAGCCAAATGGCACACTTTCCCCCGATAAACTCCCTTATTATGACCTGGTCACAGGCAAGACAGATTCCATAACGAAATCGACTGGTAGATCGTAAACAGAACCCACCACATGACATGCATCAGATGATGGATTTGACGTTCATACTGGTACTGGACCGGCTCGCTGGGAGTATCAGGGCTTGCTAATCATGGTTTGGGGGCACCTTTTCGGACGTACTTTTCTGAAATAACAGAAGTCCTTATTTCAGTAGCTTCCTGCATGTTGCCATACTGCCCAAAGTTTTCGGCGGCCTTTCTGAAATTCACGCTTTTAGTGTTCTCTCAGTCTGCACTGTAACGTGACGTTATTGATTCCGGCGATCAGTCAATCACACAGTTATTCGCATGGGCGACAGCGTTGGTTTCACCGATAGGCTTTTCGGTTCATCTGGCATGTTTTCACTTCAGACCAGCGATTTAAACTTCACACGTTCTTTTGCCTGAAAACTAGGTGGCAGAATATGATCCAACAGACTTTTTAACTCCTCGTAGAAAACTTTGCGGTTAATATGAGAAAGCTTGTTTATCCAGCTACGATTACAATTGACGCCTACCAGCAGTGACGATCAAGGGTGACTTGTCCAGTATCGTCCTTCAGAGATATTGCGCCAAATTCTGAAAGGTTCATCGCGTTCTTCAATCTGAGACGAATCGTTGCGCAAGTTTAGATGATCAGTGGGCACTTTTCCCAGGCAAGCAATGACATCTGAGTAACTTTTGGCTAGGTCCTTGTGCATAAAGTACCTCTTGTATGGAAATCTTTTGTGTGAACTATTCATATGTTGTCAGGCGAAGGTCATACTACTTAGCAAATAGTTAATTTAGTAGTATCTAAGATAAGCCACTGACAAATGTTGGTCCTAGATGAAAATTTTTAAAATCATTCACAAGTAAAATAACAACGGAATACCAAAGAATAACACAAACAGTACATTAATAAAGGAATAAATATTTTGTGCGCTATTTACCTGTCAAATATCTGTATTCGAGTTTGACAGGGTAACCTTAGAAACTTCCCTACACTGGTCACACTGTGAGATGAACAGCCAAAATTTGACTGCGTACTGATTTCCGAATATATCGCAGAAGTGACACTAGCTAAAAGTTCAGCGGAAACTAAACGTGGCACAAAACGATGGATCTACTGTGAATGAGTAAACATTATTTGATGAACGCAAGTCATGTCGAAAAGATACAACATATTTCGCAAAAAATTAGCTGCGTCGCGAATTGCTGAAAGAGATTCACAAGTGTTAAGGCCATCAAAAAAAACTCATAAGCATATCGAATAATCGGTTTCCAAAACACTAAGGACCATAGAGAAGACAGTCTTTGGGGTGATATTGACGCGAACTAGAGTTTGATGACGATGATGATTCGGGTGATTCGGACGAGTAGGATAATGATGATGACGACGATGATGTTGATGATGACGATGATGTTGATGATGATGATGATGATGATGATGATGATGATGATGATGATGATGATGATGATGATGATGATGATGATGATGATGATGATGATGATGATGATGATGATGATGATGATGATGATGATGATGATGATGATGATGATGATGATGATGATGATGATGATGATGATGGTGATGATGATGATGATGATGATGATGATGATGATGATGATGATGATGATGATGATGATGATGGTGATGATGATGATGATGACGACGATGATGTTGATGATGACGATGATGTTGATGATGATGATGATGATGATGATGATGATGATGATGATGATGATGATGATGATGATGATGATGATGATGATGATGATGATGATGATGATGATGATGATGATGATGATGATGATGATGATGATGATGATGATGATGATGGTGATGATGATGATGATGACGACGATGATGTTGATGATGACGATGATGTTGATGATGATGATGATGATGATGATGATGATGATGATGATGATGATGATGATGATGATGATGATGATGATGATGATGATGATGATGATGATGATGATGATGTTGATGATGATGATGATGATGTTGATGATGATGATGTTGATGATGATGATGGTGATGATGATAATGATGATGATAATGATGATGATGATGGTGATGGTGATAATAATGATGATGATGATGTTTCGGATGAAGATGATTCGAATGATGATGATGATGATGATGACGAGGTTGATGATGATGATGATGGTGATGATGATGATGATGATGATGATGATGATGATGATGATGATGATGATGATGATGATGATGTTGGTGACACTGATTTTAATGTAGTTGATAATGATTATGATGATGATGTTTGTCATGAAGTTGACAACGATTATGATGATGATGGTGATGATCATTCGACTGGTGTTTCGGATGGTGGTGACGATCGTATGACTCAATACGATAAAGATGACAACGTTGATTCTGTTGTTGATCGTGATGATTTTTCGGATGGTGATTATGAGGAATCGGATGATGATGCCCATCACATTTTTCATGATTCGGTTGATTATGATGATCATTTTAATGTTGTTGTTGGTGACGACGATGGTGTTTTTGTTGATGTTATTTTGTACGAAGATGGTGACGTTGATGAATATTTTGCGTTTATATTTTGCCGGAGAATGATCTGTTTCTCGGGTACCTTTTTCGTTTGCAGATACCCTAATGAGTTTCGGTATGCAAATCGCGCCGAAGGATTAGGCACGGGAGAAGTAGATGTAGCTTTACCTTCCTAAGAGACGGAACAAATCTTGATGCGCTGCATATCTGAAATATGATCGAGTAGAAAACTGTACATGATTTGTCACTGGGTCCGTCTAGTGAAGTCTATAAAGTAGTCCGCCGCTTTTTTATGCTTTGTAAAGTACGGACACTTGAGTATGAGGGTCATTGGAATACAGGAAAGCTGGTCAGATGTGTTTTCTTTTCTGAAGTACGGCGTGATTAGTGCTGTTTGCAGAATATTCATGGTAGATCAACACCTAGGAACGACTGTGAACAGGGTGAAAGTTATAAAAAACGTATTCCTAACTTTTGGGTCCGTCGTACCATTCCGTGGCCCAGTTCAACTATGAGGATATCTGAAAGAATCTCACTGGGGCTTTTCTCAAGGGTGCAAAGTGAATCTTTGCACAACCAATAGCAAAATCAACGCGTAGCTATCTTCATGGAGTTGGCTGAGGCTCCAAGAAGTAAAAACTCAATTCCTTGATCTTCAGCATTTGATCACATCATTGTCTGGATAACTCCTGGATCTTCAAATGGATTTTAACTAATCAGTTAACACAGGTGGCAATCAAATGAGGAGGATGTCTTTGTCTCACCGAACTTCAAAGCTTTCCTCAGCCCTCGAATCAGACAAACCAAACCGTGAGACTGTTTACTGGGAATACGTTTCATGAATCCTAATTGACAACTGAGTAGCCGGAACGTTTTGTGGCTGTTTTCTTGGCTGTTTACAAATTGCAAAATACTTTCAGCGGCATTCATAAATGAGCACAAAATTGCACCAGCCCCTGTGAAAGTGTCAGGTAAAATATATATTGATCCGTCTTCATATTCAACTGAGAGATAAGAGGATTTCCCTGTTCTGTCAAACAATTTCCAGGGGGCAGAAAATAGGTGACAGATAAAATTACTGCAGCATACTGTACAGCTTCAAATATAAAATTCAGGCCAAAATTAGGCTTAGAATAATGATCTACCTTATTTGTTCTTTACACTCAGTTGGTGAGTTGTTCATGGGTGATTTGGTCATCTCATTTGTTAAAATTTCTATCTCACAAATTTGTTCACTCGGACGGAAAGAAATCGGTGCAAGGCTCTTAAGTACCCATTCATACCCACCGACGCATACTGAACTATGCCAACGGGACTATCGCGTACTGCTTAGCATCGCGATACCGTGTGATCTCAGTGATAAAGCACAACTCTCGACTGCAGTCCCACACATTTGCGCAATGAGTTTCGCACCATCCGCCCCGAAGCTTGGCAGAGATATTATCATGTCCATGTCTAAAAGAACGTGATTATTATCTGCATGTGAGCCGATACATTAGTTGCTCAGTTTTTGAAAAAAGAGAATAAATTCGACCCATTGTTTGTTCTGTACGTAACTAGCAGTAGAACCAGTAGTGTTTGTGCTTATTTATCCGTGAGAATGCAAGCAAAATACCCGGTAGTTGCTGATGAGCAGGCAAATAAATAAATAAGTGATCAGAGTTACATCCGTGGGCTGGAGCAAGCCAGATGTAAAACCAGCTCAGGTGAACCAAAGTTAATCAATAAGCATCAAGATCGATTGATCAGAATTATCCAGTCTGACGCACGACTAACATCAACACTGTGCGTTTGTTTGCGTGTGCGTACTAGTAGGCTTGTATCCGTGCATTTGAATACACCAAACATGATCTATGCATGCGGGCCTGTCTTCAAGCATATGATTATTTAGCTCATGGGGTACCAAGTGGCTCCTTGGAGGATCCCTGAAGGTCACTTTTTGGGACTGTGAAGAAACTATTTCCCGTTTCCGTATTATTCCCGAATCATCCTAATACATATATTGCGTAATTACATTTCTAAAATATTGTTTAGAAAACTGTTCTGTGAGTTACTGAACCACTGTTCAGAACTGGAAGGGGTGTAACTACAAACGATTTTTTCTGTACCAACTGCGCGATTTCTCGATGCATAAAATTATTATTGTATGAAAAAGACGGAGAGTAAATAAAGCCTGGAATCCCCGAAATTTTATGAACTACAAAAGACTGAGACCCTGTTTCATCAAATTCATATTTTCACATGGGCTAGCAGTGATAAGCTGCATCCAAAAGAAAAGCAAAAGGGATCGCTTGCTTCCGACCTAATTTCCTGATAACGTATTATCTGTTGAATGCCCCAAGGGACCCCACATGATCCCTAGCTAAAGCAGCACCGAAAATTTATGACCATAATGCAGAGAAGTTGATAAGAGAATATTTCCGTTCCAGATGCACCTCAGGATTACCTCTGGGACATATAACATAATTGATATCTGAGTTTTAAATGCTCTCATATTTTGGATGTGGAGAAAAGGATTGAAACAGGAACAAGTTGTATCGCGGATATCGTTTTTCACTTGGAATTAGGCAAGGAAATGACAAATTCTGAAAGCTGTCAGCCTTACAGTCTGTAAAAATTGCGGTGGCCAGAGTTTCTGGAGCTAAAGAGTCATCTGTTATCCATATGGCCGGAGTTAAAAACGCATTACCAGAAGCAGAATCGCGACAGAAGAAGGTGCCTGTACTGTCCCAGAAACCACAACCGAAAAGTCAATACTGTCAGCCGTAAATCAATTCAACTGTGAGAGACATAGAACGAGCGCAACTGTGTTATGTGCTAACTACAATACACAAATATGCACGAGTGCTATTGTGTCATGTTGCAATCCACTTTACATAATTGTTTTATTTGCAATAGGATAAGAAATATACTCCCTGTATCAGTAAAAAATATAATTATTTTCAATAAAACTACAGATTACGGAATAAATGAAAAATTGCGTACCTTTCATTGAAAATTGTTTTTATTGTTTGTGGTCTGTTGCCATAAATAAATGTGATGATTCTGTCCTATTCATATCCTATTCGAAAAAACTCATTTGGGCTAATCACTGTTCATTTGTTCAATATACTTTCCAACCAGCATCCATGCGTTTTTCTCACACAAACAAATGCACCATGCGCGTGTAACTCATCTTAGTCCAACTATGGATATTGATTATCGCAGTACATGTATCTCGCGCACATGATCTGCTTCCGTGTCACCTGACAGTGTCCGGCAGGTTCAGGCCCACCAACCATGTTGCTCATGGATCAATACGTGCGTGTACATGCGCTCCGCCGCGTATTTCACGCTAACACAGATGCCATATTTTATATGCTAAATGAACAATACATTTCAATGCCAGCTGGTATGTCTTCTCACTTCATTTCGGGCAATTCGTTCATTACAAGAAATATCACGTACTCTATGCAAACTGCTGGAATAATTAAGTGGTAGTTTCAAAAACCCGCAACCAAATTTAAATATATTTCGGCGTAAATAAATGCAAAGATTACCGAAAGCCAAGCAGTACTGAAACAACCACAGCTTGGTACAAAACAACGAGGAGACAGGTTTCATGTACTGGGAGTCAAAGTGAACATATGAGTACCTATACCTTTCCGAAGAGAGTGAGAGGGCAATACGTAATGGGAATTTCCATCTGAAAAATAACCACATGCTACCAAAATGGCCAGCACTGCCTTGTTCTTCTTTATTTTCTTGAAAAAATCCAAGCTCTAAATTTCCTGGGAGACTTGATATCTAAAAATCTACTCTAGTGTTTCTGCTTACTTATATACAATTTTTTGTATTTTATGTTTTTGTGTTTTTAAGTATTGAGTATTGAGACCATTCGATTGTAGGTTCTGTCGGCCCGCTTTCTGTAAATGAAAACCTCCGGGTAAAAACCCCCGCGGAACACGACCTGACCTTGAGTCTCCCCACAAAATCAACACCAATTGACGTATGTTTACAACAGTAGAGATATTTATGAGATTCATATTCTATTTTTATTCTCTCCTCAATAAATTTGGAGATACGGAGTTCTAGGAAGGTTACTATTGTTTTTCTCAGTTTTGTGGAAGTTCTTCAAAAGTTAAAATTGCTTGAGTTTGGTTGTCTGAAAGTTGATAACTAGTTAAGTTTCGGATTTGATAAACTTTGAAACTTGTGGCAGTAAAATTTCCCATTGATGGTGGTTTACAGCACTGACGAATGAGTACAGATCCAATCAGAAATAGTTCCTATATCCGAAGGGTGGAAAGTGAGTGTACCTCGCAGAAATAAGCAATCATTCGCCATCACCTTTGCAGACTTTTACATTATCCCGTGGCTTCAGAATAAATGCTCGACAGACCGGAGTTGCACTGGTGGAAAGATGTCTTTTTTCGAGCATGTGGCCTTTGCACAAAGTTTGTGTAAGTGTGCCCCATTCACTATTCATTTTGGTTTTGTTATTGTAGAGAAAGTCAAGAGGAAAACGAGACGTTCCCACCTTTATCAGTAAATGATGAACAGGCACCTCATTTTATGATGAACGCTCATCCGAATCTTTCCATGAGTGACAAGAGTAATGCAAAACCATTTGTCACAGCAAGAGATTTAGGGAAAAACCAATATATATCCGACATGGATAGTGGGGTTATTAGCTTCGAGGCAAAACTGAACTTCAACAAATCACAAAACATATTCAGGGAAACATTTTTTTAGTACGGTAAACTACCCTATGTCATTGCAAAAGAGTGAGGGCAAAGTGCATCACTGGCTATTGGTTTTTGTTACATGATCAATTTTGAAACGTCGATGGTTAGAAGAAAAGTGAATCGGTATAAAAAACTGCCAAACTAAAGTAAAGCAATGAATTAAAGTTAGTAAAATTCATCAAACCCTTTGGTATCGGCTGTACAGACTTAGGCTCAACCTTTACCGATATCCTAATCTGAGCAGAAGTATTCAGAATCAAAGAAAACATATTACCCACCTGCTAAATGAGAACATTCTCTGGAAGAACTTCCCACTTTAAGTTGTGCTGCATGCTTTGACACGCAAAACAATGGACACCTCATGTCGGTGGGCACACCAGGAAGATTCTAACAATCTCTGTCAGTAGCAAAGCCAAGAACACTTCAAGCGTTTACTTCTCTCGCCAGAATCTAATAAAAAACCTGATTTAGATGTGACTGGGTATTTAGTCTCAATTTTAGGCAAAAGAGCTGAAGCATTTTCTGTGCTTTAAAGCTTTGAGACCAGGGTTTTACCTTGCTTGAACCTAGATTGGAAAATCGACAAAGACACAAATTTTGACAGTATTTGTAAATGTGGCCAAATATGTGTGAATACACTGAAGCAGAAATAAAGCTCAATGATCCCTGTTCACAGAAACTGCAAGATTGTGTCAGTCTAAAATAAAAATATCCATACGAATCAAATTCACTTGCAAACATTACGAAATAAGCAGACAATAATACGAAACGATTTTCTCCTGGACAAAGGAACAACCAGTTACGATCAGATAAAAATATCTACCTACTGATAACAGGTCATAACAACTGTGAATACGAAGTTAATGACTTTCACTTGAATTACTGTTGGGGGTATTTATCTTTATTTTTTGATAATGGAGCAAAATAGGAAAATGATGCTATTTTCAATTATCAAGAAGCCCATGTTCCAAATAAATCGACAAGAACGCTTGCATTTTCCACTTTCCAACCATTATATCGTTCCTCCATTAGGCGTGCGCGTAAATATATTACTTCGAGCATTTGTAAGCGTATCACCTTAAAAAATTAATTACAGAAAGGTTTTCTTTTATTTGTTCTACTTTTATACATGTTAAACGTAACTTCTTTACGCTACTTACCTTGACCAGTTTCTGGGTTCGACGGCCTTTTCAAGTTGTCACGTGGCTGATCCGATGTTCAAGATAACTGGGTCGGAACATCCGTGATCGGAAGCATTTGACAAGGAACAGCAACTCCAAACGGAAATACTGAGATTTCCTGTTTCAGTCAGAACAAACACAATTACTTTTGGTAAATTAGGTCCTTATCCTAAAAAGCAGATCTTCCTTCCGTGGTAAAAGCCGCATGGGCTATGCAATATACCAGTTGGTTGTGGGTAGCTTAACACATAGGGAAAATTCATTGAGGTAAATAACCCAGAAATCTGCTACTGTGCTGGTCAATTGTGTTTGAAAACTGATGAACACAACCGGTTGAATTGATGGAATACCTCATATGAATAATCCGTGGTATATTATACAGAATACAGTTGATTTGATGTAGTGTTGTTTCAACCTAATTTGTAGTAACTACCGGAAATCCTCATGTGATTTTTATACTTATATTTCTACTGTTCATCTGGTTGAAGGAAGAGTGCAATAGAATAAAACAAAAGAGAATCTGTAACCATATACTTAGTCTTTTCTTACCCTGACTTGCATTGGCACAATATTTGCAACAGAAAAAGTCTCTCAGTAGATGTCCAAATGTAACCCACTTTGTAGGAATCATACCAAAACGTGGTTTCAATTGTTCGACGTGACGGCGAATTCCGAACAATGTTTCTAGGCACCTGAGATGCGGCCAGTGTAAAGTGTCGTTCTGAGGTGCTGCACAGTGCCTCATTTGAACAATTTCCGTACAGGAAAAAGGACTGTATTATAGCTATGAATGCTAACACCACTCCTAATATCACTGTACCAAAGTATTGTATCAGTGCTTTGAAGGCGGTATATATATATATATATATATATATATATATATATATATATATACACTGACTTTATTCATTTTCAAGGGTGATTCGAACACGTTTGTGGATGATTTCAGTATTTTTCAAGCGAACTTAGAATACTAGTGCTCACCTTAAACTTTTTGAATACAGCTGAATTTTAATTTAGTTTCTATAGAATATCAGTTGCTCTGTAAAATTAGTTGAACTAGATGAATACATGTGCTCATATGGATCAGATTTTTATTTACTGATACTTACAGATGGAAAACACACCTGCAGTTCAGATCTTAGAGCTGAACAAAATACTTTCGAAGAAGCTTGTCAAACAAAAACGGTAGCAAAGTGTTCAAAAACACTTTTTTAGTCTATCTGTGATTGATTGGTTTTTGCAAGGCCTCTCCCCAACAAAGCCTCCTCTTGGCAGGCTCCAATACGACACGTGACAGCAAGTATAAATTCTATTCCCAAAGCTTGGGAGCGCTCGAATATATCAGACATTCTATTTAGTACTACTGATGACAATGTAGTGCCTTTCATTAATGAATATCTATTCCCTACTTGGGAAAAGCTTGCATTCTAGAATTAGACACCAACCATATTAACACAGATATTGCAATCACTTTCTTTTTCGCTTGTTTTGGAGAGAATAATAAGATTGTTTTTACCCTGGTTAATTAGAATGTGGTTCCGTAAATACCGGTAGCAGAAAAAGCAAAGACCCAGTGCTCAGGTGCTTCAAAGTTGCCTAAAAGAAATCTACTTTTTATCGCCTTTTTATATCGAAACGACTATTGAGTTAAAGCATGAGTACCCGTAGAGGAAAAAGCCACTTCAACGAGGCCTTAGGACGTTTTTCTACGTTTTTTTCAGCACAAATGTCAACAAAAACCGAAAGTACAAGAATCAAGAAATTAATGACTAGCGTCAATCTGCGGGGGTAATTGGTACATGGAGGAAAATCTGAGCAGATACTTCGGAAATGATATTGAACCTCGGATAGTCAGCCGAACTGTATTTCTGGTAGGACCTTATTTGGTTCGTCTTCATACTGAACGAAATTCACTCGGGGATAAGTCGAGAATGCAATAATCTACCTTCAGTGCGTAATTTTAAATATTATTTTCTCGGACGCTTTAAAAATCTTCTACAAAAGTGCCGGGACTTTAACGATCTGAGTGCTTCAGTGCAGCAGAGTAAAATTACCCTTAATTGTATTTTTCGGATAAAACTGTGATTTGTTTTATATATCCCGAATGAAATAAGATGTACAATCAAGTTCGTTTCTCTTGATAAGTTTTGTTCACCATCGTCTCTTTACCTTGGTTGGTTAGAAACGAAGTAGTTTCCGACATCTCACTGTCTACCCTTATTCCAGAGTGGTTTACATTTGGTTAAAAATAGGCAAGCTTTCTTAACATCACGATGGTAATTTTAATTCCCAAATGACTTAATATTTGTACAAGAGTAGTGGGAGATTGGAAGTGTGAATAATGCAATTCATTATGCTGTATTAGGACCAAATTCATAGCCGAAAATCTTGGAAGTTGGTTCATTCATTTAATCAAACCGGATGAAAATCCCAAATTTTACAAATTCGCCGAGCTCCCACTGGGGCTCAAACCACCCGAGGGGGGGGGGGGGGGTGGGTGAACGAATGTGAGCCTGACAACTAACCACCAGCTAATCTGGGCGGGTTCTCAACAGCTTAATGAACGTAATCACTATGGAATATGGCGCCGTGAGTTGAACATTTACGTTGCATGATGAGTCGTTGTGCAAAATACTTATGCCCCCATTATTCACTCTCACAGAGGCCAAGATCTGTCTGCTGACTAACGGTATACCTTCGTTGTACCTAAGACCCTATAGAGAAGTCATCCATCTTAGGAGTCGATTGATGTGCGAGAAATGTTCTGCCATCATTCTAAGCCAGTGGCTCGGGGGAGCTATATCATATTTTATATGCCTCCATTAAACTGTCGAAAGCCAGGTCGGATTCCCTGGTGATAGAGTCACAATCATTCACCCTAAGTTCAAACCCCATTGGGCCATCGGTGGATATGTATTGCTGAAAACTCCTAACGAGAATGAAACAACCGTACGGGGCTCCTCTGGTTTTTCAATGTTGAGTTGAACACTCACTTTGCATGATGGATCACATTGTATAAAAACATTACCTAGTACTTACCCCTCAGCCAGGCTTTACCTCTACTACAGGTGCATTTACACCGCAGCTCTCATTGCTCGCACTGAAGTACGTTGAAGAAGTGGAAAAACGATCTCATTCGTGATGGACGGCGAAAAATATGACGGGAGGAAAATCATTGAAAAGGCCCGTTGTGAACAATCAGTTGAATATTAGTGAAATCCGTTACTTGGTATTTTAGACTCCTACATACTCGCACTTTTTCAACAGTAAAAATCTGACGCCTATGAACAGTTATGACTTCGCATCAAAACATAATTACGGAGTAGAAGTAGAATCTTCTGTTACGATACTAACTAAAATTCGCAAAATACGCGAATATAGTGCACTTTGCAAATGACCCCATGAATCTTACTTTGTGTACCTTCTGATGAAAGGATATACATGGAAATCTGTTCTAAGACGGGCTCTGATTGGCTGATAATTAACCGCAAGTGAATCAGACAAGAGCCAATCAGCTTCTTACCACCAGCTCACACGTACGAGACTGCTGAATCTCAATCCTATTTAAGTGCAACTTGCAAAGCGAAAGTTATGGAACAAGTGACCACGTTTAACTCTATATTAACACGACTTTCTGCTAGTTACTGCGGTAAGTCTGGCGAGTTATTTGTTTTCATTTTCATTAACACATTAAAAATATGGCACGACTATGGGACATTTTTTGGAACATATAAATCTAGCTATAAAAAAACTACTTGTAAAGTCATTATTTTGGGATCATTATAGTGCTTAATTAATTAAGCAATGATATTTACTTGAAAAATCAAAGTAGTGGTAATCCTTCCCTTGTTTGACAGTTCCAACCTTTCTTATTAGGAAGCAGTTTAACTGAGTTGTAGTAAAAGTAAAACTGATGTTTGTCACAGCCATGTGTGCTGCCCGTTGTTATTACTTGTCCGTCGGAAAAATTATTCTATTAATAATCATTATACGTAATATTAGATCAACCCAAGCAAAACAGCTTTTTAAGTAATTTGATTCATCATGCAGTGTGAAGGTTCAAACAATTGAAAACCATGGAAGCACTGTATAGCCGGTTCGTTCTTGTTAGGAATCATTATAAAGCAGTCTTTATTACTTCCCCGATATTTGGCTACCCATGTCTTTTTTCGTGAGCTCTCGTTTGCTCGGCTCGGGTTTGAGGTCATAATTGGTTAGTCACCAGACGAGATGATACCCTTCGCAAACACAGACACACCTGCACACTGATGACGCCATGATGGCTGGTGATGAAAAGTATGCTTCATGAACGACAAACTCGAAGATCGTGAACTCAGAAATAGTTTTTTTCAAGGAACAGGAGTGTCCTACTACTCAAGGTGAATGAGGACGTATTGTGCGGAAAGTGTACTATCCAGAGTTAAGTTGGGGAACCGTACTAGATATGAGTTCCTGGCCATGACACCCGGTGGACGAATGACATGTGAGAGCGTTAGAACACCCATAGATGCTCATGTCCCGTTACAGGATAACTAATTCTCCAACTGGTCCGTCAGATCCCGGGACCGTGCATCACAGTGTTTGAAGTGATTCTGAAGGACGGAGGCAATCACGGTGTAGTTACGATTAGCCAATTGGTTAAGAGGGATAAATGTGTTTCATAATATCCCAAAGTACGTTATTTATAAGGCTTTCGTTCTTTTTTGAAAACAAGCAAAAGTGATTGTGTTCTGCCATACTCGGTGAAACCATGAGATCACAAGTTGTAGACGAGTAAGGAGAAAAAAAGAATAACTTTTTTGGGCAATCTTCTGTCATCTGCCGTCATCACAGCTTCTCAAGAAGTCAGGATTAAAACTGTTGAGGAAAAGAACCAACACAATAATGGTGCCACCACAGTTGATAATGAAGCATCAGTGATCAAAATGGCCATGAACCTATGAACACGTCGGCCAGAGCTATGCACAACAGCAGCATTCAAAATCCTTGAGGTTAATTATGCAATTTCTGAAAATTGATGACTTTGCAATAACGCATGTATAAAGCGTCGCGATTTTACAAATGTGTATTGAGACTGCGCAAACACTGATGGCGGTGGCTTTGCTTATCGGACAGTCTTGGTTCGGGACAAACAAAACTGTACATTTTTAGCCCGATTTCTCCCTAATGTGCCCCAGACGGCTATACAAAATTGTCCACCAAATTCTGTCTACACAGGCAGAATACATTTTCCCATAAACATGTAAGGGAACTCGAAAACCGGTCAAACTTCATTTCATTATGGCTTTTTGCGAACGATGGAACAATATCCTGTTCAAATATGGCTACTTCAAATATTTATTTTCCTAAAATATCTAATGGCCTAAGGAAACAAATTTTAATCAGAGCTGTTGTACAAGAACTCTGACGTTTAGAGGGCACAAACAGGATGAGTTTTCCCTACCGTTATTATGGAGGTCAAAAGTTACAAATTAGAACTTGTTTCCGTTTTATGTATAGCATGTCATCGAAAGTTCCGTATCTGATTGACTATTGAAATGGAGTTTACAAGATAAAACTACTTAATTCGGGCTGCGAACTTGGTGAAGCAACGAGGACAACAAAATTCACCAAGCAGCTGTTCTCTTCACACGCCCGGCTTGAGGGAACCGCATTCGTGGGTCAGAACTAAGAGAGCTGTCTAGGAGATATAAAGCACGCAAAGTAGTACCCACCACCTTGTCCTCTGCTCCGTATGCTGCAGTTTCCGGGATTAACTGTTCGGACGATATTCTGCGAAAGGAAACTACAATAAGACTGAAAAAGTTCTCAATGACAGCCATCATAGTGTTATTGATAATATTAGTGCTAGCAATAATACAGATGATAAAAGTAGATGCTGTGCTTAGAACAGAGGATCGACGAAATGGTGTCGAACCAGAATGAGTCATCAAGGGAGATTCCTCACAGTGGAATATGTAGGTTTTCGTAACAACGCAATATTTCACCAAGAGTCAGTCTTTTGAAAGAGTACATTTTGCAGGTGACCAAGAGAATAAAACTGCATTGTTCGCGTCGTCCGTGCACCGCCATTATGGGGAAAATACCGATCATCCGAAGGCAGCTTGTCTAAAAGAGCTACTTTTATCTGAATACTAAATATAATGCTAGCCCACTTTTACGAATCGACGTATCATTGGTACTCTGGGTGTTATTTTTGTTTTCCTGATATTGTTTTGTTGGCTTTGTTGTGACTACAATGAAATAATCAGTACACCTCTCCCCCTCACACACATACACACACACGTTAGCAGCTGGAAAAGTGGGAAAATACTACTTACCCCAAAAATATGTACAGTCGAAGCTCTCGGATAATATTAATCACCAAAAACACATGATTTTCTTTCCCGGTTTAAACCTGATGTAAATTGAAGCATAGAAGTGTGGAGCTTTTAGGGATTTACACTGTTGTAATAAACTCACTTGGAATTAAGTGCAATCCAGTGTCTCTTCAAGTGTGCGATAGATCCGATTAACAGGATATCGGAGAAAAAACCTTACCGATCAGTTTTTACCAACCACACCGGTACTTGCCCAAGTTCAACTGGGCGTGAACCTGGAAAAACGACCTGTCGACTAACTAGACGGGCGCAAACTTTTCCACTGGTGATGCTCATTCGTGCGTTACCTGAATCTCAGAGCAATCAGACAGACTGAGTTCACTGGCGTAAAACGTTCGACTAAGGACTAGTCTTTGGATGATTGCAGATTTGGTGGCTGGTTTCTACCCCAGTCCAACGATCACCTCCCCCAGTCACCAGTTTGTGAATGATTGCTGAATCTCCTTTGAAATCCGTTACCTGACAACATTATTTTGTCTCATTCGATTATCTGATCACTTTTGTGATATCAAACCCTCCTCTTCCGTCTGTCTCATTGTCATAACTGATCCGTTTGGTTCCAAAGCAGCTATTTTAGTAAGTTAAAGAAGTCTCGTTTGTATTTTTTTTACTAACTGACAGTGTATCCCAAAAAAAAACATTTATGAAATTCTTTATGTGATGGGAGGTTCCAAAATCAAACAAAACATACACTACTGAGCAGTTCGACCACCGAAGTTCCAGTGTTCACCGTCACTCGAGCCCTGATGCGAAACCTGCCACCGGTGGTCAGTTCCCTATTCTTCCGAAATTTTCTACCACTTCTGTATAACATACAGCTAAAGGAGAAGACGTAAACACTAACTGTAGTATTATCAACGTCCTTCATTTCGAAAAAGTGAGGTAATTGAAAATTTCGAAAAGTTGTAAAGATTATATCTGTTTTAATGGATTCACCTTGCCACACTGTGTAGCTACGGTTGACTGGAAGAAAATAAGAAAGGGACGGTTATCTTTGTCTCAATAAGTCTTCCCATTGCGATGTGGGCAGACGTATTGGCGACTGACTGGAAGTAATTCTATGTGATTGTATGGGACACTGTTCGAAACGAGCTCACGTGCACTAAATTCTGCCTTGTCAGGAAAGTCGTCAGCTGGCACATTGGCCTCCCTTTTTGTTGTTTTGCTTCCAATGCTATCCAGCTCGAAGCATATGGAAAAGTTGAGTGTAACCCGTTGTCTGTATTTTGGTAAATCAAGGTGAGAAAGATTTCACCGAGGAAGCACACTTTCTACTGTGATGGCCACTAAATTTTCTCAATCACGTCTTCCCGTAAAAACTTTTCAACGAACTACCGGAATACGCATGGTTTCACAAGTAACAGTAGTCGAGCACGGTCAGAATTCACAAGTGGAAAACTTCTCTAAGAGGATTCAACGCCCACGATAAACCAGAATTAGGGGATCAGTGCGCCGCCTTTGCTCAAAATATCTTCATGTCAAGCTCTGAACACTGTTATCCTCGGTCTGAATTTTCCTTCTCTGGGCACGTCTGAATTCCAAGATCCTAATTAACCGTGAACTCCATCCAGAAGTTGTTTCGTTGTTTTATAATAAGTAATTTACTTAGTAATTTACTAAGTAAGTAATTTACTAAGTGTATATTCACTCAGCTGTGATTCAATGTATCAAAAATTGTAAAAACATACTACCTAGATTATATCCAAATCATCTATATAATCTTCAAGAAATCCGTTGTCAGAATTTGTGAACTTTTGTCAGATGTATGAAAAATCGGCTGAAATGTAGTGTTTTGTTAAGCGAATTCAACTCCGAACATACCATTGAAATCCTTTCGAAGAGCACTGAACAATGAATTTCATAGACCTTGATAAGGCAACTCACTATTAATAAAAGATTTTATAATCAACACAAAAGTCCTTCCATTGAAACGGCCCATTAGTCCTTCTCATGTAATTAACCAAAATCCTCTGGTAAATTCCTACTTCACCTCAAAAATAAAATGATCGGATCATATTTCTTATGAATTAAAAAATAAAAGTAGAAATATTCATTGCACAGGGAAATTTTTTTTACTGTTTTCGTCTCCAACCTTGACACCACATCAAGTGTAAGCCGTGTTTCATAGAGGAACTTATCATCACATAACGCGGTCTGTTTTCTCTGCAGCTAAAATGCAAAAAACTGATATATAAAAATGAGAGAGAAAGCTACCCGTTCCTCTCGTCTGCGTGCATGAACTAGCATTTATGTTGGGCCGTGGCGAAATAACTCTTCTACCTTCGATTTCCAATGTCGCTTCCACTTTATATATTCTTTTGTTCTACTCTTTGTATTGCTGTCAGTTGCACCATGATCGCATTGTGTTTGGCTCTATCTGTCCTGATGGCATTCAGTCAAGCGCAGCTGTATAACTTGCCGGAGGATGAGGTTTTTGACTATGGCGAAGACGAGGGTGGTTTGTACAATCCAGCCGTGATGCATCGTGATCGTCGATTCCTACTGGGTATGGGCCTGCAAGGACCGAGAAGAAGAATACATCGAACTAGACGGTCAGAAGATGATTCGAACACGGACTTCGAGGATGGAGAGATCCAAAAACGTTTTCTACTCGGTTTACCGGCACGCACTCTACAACGACACAACCACAAACGCTTCTTGTTGGGACTGCCTGTGCGCTCACGAATGGCCTAGGTCGTACACGTGGGTCTCTCTTGCAAGAATTCATTCCGAATCTCCTTTACGGGTCTGTCTATAAACCATTGCTTTGGTTGTACCCTTTAAATGTAATATAAAGCATCCAGCCTTTATTTATCCATTCTTCTGCTTGAAACTGGAGAACTAATCTGCAATAAAGATTACCATGGTTTGGCTGGACAGGGCCTTGCGTTGATAATGATGAGATGAGAAAATCGCAAGGCGGAAACCGTTTTACATATCTTTTTTATTCCGGTATATGAGAGTACCGGAAAGGATATTTTCCACGATCGCAAATGTTCACAGCACTATCGGGGCTAACCAGTAAATATGACCTTGAGACCTGAACTGGAGAACCACGTAAAGTCTCAGTAAGTCGGGCAAATTAGTGTGTTAGGTAACACCAACTGACTGACTATAATCAGACTTCGACCTACTTACATCAGGCATTATGAAGGCCTATTCCACTCCAGTTGTGGTGAGTCAGCTTGTAGTGACACCTAGGTGAGAGCTACGTAGATGACCGCTAAGTCCGTGCGCATTTTAGTAACTCTCCACCGGCTGCGCGAGCAGATTGTGGCTTCGTAACGTGATCCCCTAGACGATCGAAGGCACATGAGACTCGTGATGCTAATGCAGACCTACGCGGTACGCCCTCAATTAGATTGAAGGGTCACTTCGACAGTTCCCTTCAGGGGGGGGGATTGTTGTAGCGAGCTGAAGATGACTGTGTTTGAATATGTAAACTGATGACCAAAAATTACCGTAGACAAACATAACCAGGTAGCACTTAACTTGAAGCAGTTTGTATGTCGTTGGATGCCACAGGGCTGTGCGTTGTTTGTCTGCTTGCAGTAAGGACAATTGGTTTCCACCAATTGAAAAATACATTTTTGGCTGGTTTGCTTGTGGACGGTTGAACGCTTAGCTCCCTCAGCCCGTATCGCTTCCAATGTCGCTCTCAAACGTAAACGTGAAAGACATTGTTTCAATACGAAATGTCCTTCAACTGTTCCACGACTTTTACTGTTTTTTGGCACGCGTTGGAACTTTTGGCTTGTTGCCCGTTCCATAGGCCATTCTCGGGATCTAGTTAGTACTTGGTATCCGGAGTACCAAAGGTCCACTGATTTCCTACCTACTGTAATATAAGCGACGTATAACTGATAGTAACATAACGGATGTAACTGAACGGCTGTCCAGTGAATGGGTGACTCGTAGAACACGAACCTGACAGCCAAATCGAACAAGACTAGTCGGTGATCTACGTGTACTTTAGGGAACAATCATTAACAAACAACGTATCTCAATTTTGTGTGGGCAATTCAATCACAAGGGTCAGAGAATAGACGTCAAATCTTCTGAAATGCTTGTTGAGGAACGCATGGTGAGTGATACGGGATTTAGTCATCGGAACAAGATGAAATTCACCTTTTATAGCAAGAACAATCGACCAATCTGAGAAAGAGTGGAGAACGTACATGAGACGGAGGGATAGAGGTATGACCATGAAATTAGTTCAGACAAGCACCAAGAAGATTCTCGTCGGGATTGGCTGTCCTTTTGGACTCCACGTTTCGCACGCAAACCTCAGCTCATCCGATCAACCTGCACTCGGAAGCACCAGACTCGAGTTTCGCTCTTGTTACTCGCAAGTAATTGCGTGATATGTACCGAAAACTCGAAGCAGGTTTAAAAATGTGGATCCGTTGCCCTCATCCTGTGGAGAAGACCTGATCTGGTGGGAGGCATTCGCTTGGAGGTAACTAGGTCCGGAACCGTTTCTCCATTTGAAGCTGTCGGGCATTTCTGGCTGTCGTAGAGGTCGACATCTGTACAAGCTTAACTTGGTGATTTGGATCAGCTCGAACGGGAGCGGGGTGGCGCAGTGGTAACACTCACGTCTTCGAGGTGAAGGGGCCAGGGTTAAAACCCTGGGTGTAGCGGAGGATATGCACCACTGATGAGCTCTAACAAGAGCGAAACTCGAGTCTGGTGCTTCCGAGTGCAGGTTGGTCGGATGAACTGAGGTTTGCGCGTGAAACGTGGAGTCCAAAAGGGCAGTCAATCAAAACGGAAACTAAACAATCCCACACTACTCGCAAGTATTTGCGTGATATGTACCAAGAAGATTGCACGCAAGCTTGACCAAGACCCCCACACAGACGTGGCGTGATCTTTAGCATGGAAGGAAAGTACCAAGGTCACTCATGCTGTGCGGGTGAGAAAGCCGACAAAGAACTGGGGCAAACATGACACACAAGGTTAGGCATATGGTACGCACAAAAACTTGAGGGTCGTAGGCCCCTTGATTGGGCGCAACCGAAAATCGGTCCACTGTAAAAGTACACTCATAGGGCAAACGGTAGGTGAACGGAGACAAGGTAACCGGGTTCAAAGAAATGGAATACGTGTGGGTCAAAGTGGTTGGAAAGGGCCGGGTAACACGCTGATTAAAATCACGGCAGTGAGAGAAGCAGACTGCGGGGAATTTCACGAATGTATTGAATTACCGGTACACCGGACGTCAATCGCGATCTACTATAAGTTAAAAAATACCATAAGGCCGGCGAATGTAAGCCACCTACCCTTTTCAGTTGTGGACAAGAAACGAAGGAAGTATGAGGGTAAATAGGAGATGGAACGTTGGTGCTCCTGTCCAGTTCCTTCGATTATTTTGCATTCACGATACTTTTGAAAACTGGTGTTGATTGTTGCTCTGGTTGGTGTTGTTTAACGGTTTCTGATTGCTCAGCTTCATTATGAGGTTGCAGAGTAAGCCTAATCACCAAGCTCAGTGACCAGAAGCCGTCGAACATTATTCTGCATTTCATTCGTGGTTTGTAACCAAGCAAAAATAGAAACTAAATATGCTCCCGGGAGAGCCTTTGTACAAAACTCCAGCTGAAGAATGCCAACGAAATGCAGATGTCATGGAATTCAGATAAACTTTTTGCGAACTGTCCTATAGATATTTGTGTGTGGATCGAAAACGTGATAATATAGTCTGCCACAAAGCTCGGCGTTTCGGTCAACGGTATTTTTCTCACCAGAATATACTTTTCAATCTGGTCACCATGCACTTGGTCTGATAACGACTGTGTCGCGATGCATTTGACCCAGTTCGGGATATGCTCAGACATCCAGTGACGATATTGTCACTCGGTTCAGTTGAAGTGAACTGCTCCGCGCCAGTACTAGAATACATAAACCGGACTAGATTCCGTGTACCAAGACAGATGTTTTTCAACAAGTGTGGAAATTCTAGTTTTTCTACGGACATTTCAGATTTCAGCTGCATATTACATTCAAAACGTTAGTAAACCACTGTAAATTGGTATCCAATGTAACACTGTGGCAACGAATGATATGGGAACACAGTTGCCTCAGGATTCGTAGTTGGATCTGGGTTGTAGACAGACAGTAAAAATGCATTCGTTACTTCGAAACTTTGTGGTCATGTATGGTGTGCAGAGGTGAACTGACGTTGATCCAATCATTGATGATTCTGCCGAGCACTCGATGTACGCCTTTCGCCAAAAGACACCTTTCCCTCGGTGAATAAGCTATGCTCCTGAGGCTCCATACCGTCAGTCCACAATACGTCAAATAAGCTCAGCACGGTTCTACAAGCTACCGTTGCACGAGAATTTTTATGAAGATCAGGCCCACTTAGTTACTGTCCGCGCAGTCACCCGTCTATTTTAGTTCACGTGAAGCTCCCATATACATATAAATATACATATTCATGGAATGAATTATTGGCACGAGTATCTGGCACGGACCTGGTACAGACTAAGTGCTAAAAAGACCATAGTATAATAGTAAAATAACGTACAACAAGGACGAGAATAGAAAGGTTGGAGGGATTTTTTGTTTCAAGTTATAGCGCACAGTATTTTTAATTTTTGTATCATGTGAGGTTTTTGCCTACGTGGAAGGGGAAAAATGGGGAATCAGCGTAAAGTTCGAAACGGGATTTACGCCACTGACTCTATTTCCGGGCCATGTCCGTCAGCGTTTGTAACCAAAAGTTATCGGAGTCATTCTTTCTCTAACGTGGTAGAAGACCGGGCCCACTGCAGCCATACTGAAGTCAATTTTTGAATTTCGTCTCCGGATCATCAGTTGTCCGCCACAACGCCTTTCCCAATCCTGTCCAGCAAATGCGAACAGAGTGTGTTGAGGCAAACGCTGGGCGGACATCCACAAGACTTGGTTGAACCGCTGTAGCTGACGAGGGGAAACAACTCCTCTGAGTGACCTACAATCCGCTCCAAATACTCTCCTTCGCAACTCTTTATAACTGACATGATGCCTTCACCGTACTCTTACGCCTAATTGTAGACACCTATTGTCAGATACTGTCATCCGGCGCAGATCTTCTCGAACAGGCCAGGTTTCACACCCATAAAAGAGTTCTCAATGAACTGTGGATTTGAGGCACTACCTTTTTCGAAAAGTCCGATGTCGAGCTGATGCCACAGGTACCGTAGTTTGGCAAAAGCCGAGAGGGCCTTAGAGATGCCTAGCATGATCTTGTCTCCGATGCCTTCGCCAGTAAAAGTTCGATATCTCAGGTATACTAAGCTGCTGATAGTTTCCGAGCTCCCCCATATGGGGTGAGTGATGGAACCTCTCTTTGTCAGTCTTGAAGAAGGACTTTTCACTTAGATGGAGAAAACTGCATGCCATACTCGGTAACCTCGGTAGACCAGTGGTTCGAGGCTACTTGGAGGACTTGAGGGTTGTCTCCTAACAAGACGGTGTCGTCAGCATAATCTTAGTCAAGAAATTTGGTGCCTAGTAAGAGATCCACGCCACTATTTGCAACACCACCAAAGACCCATTGGGGCAAAATCGTGTATAATGAAACTGGAACGGAACGGGAAAGTCAGGCATTCCTGATGAACACTGCTCATGACGATGAACGACTGGAATAGTCGACTGTAGACACCTACCCTGACCTGCCCGAGGTCCGTTGATGGATAGCTTTCATGATGGGAGCATACTCATGGAGTACGTTGTTCCTCAACACGCAAGTCCATAGGGCAAACCCACTGACAGAATCAAATGTAGCTCCAAAGGTGAGGAACAAGACGATAGTTGACTTTTGATAAACGTGACAGTGTCCAGGCTTTAGGCGGAGGACTGAGATGCAGCTTCGGCCAGGGCGAAACCCACCTTGTTTTTTACGACTTTGGAGTTCACGTAAGGGAGAGAGTCGGTAGAGGATAACGGACACCAGGAATTTCGAAGCGAGGTACATCAGACTAATTCTTCAATAACTGGAACAAATAGTACGGCAACTCCTTTTTAAAGACAAGTACAGCCGTGGATTCACCCCAGGAAGCGGTAACTTTTTCTCCCGTCCAGACTTTTAAGAACAGGGTTGCCAGCTCTGTCAGAAGGACCGGCCAGCCATCTTTAAAAAGCGCAAGAGGAAAATGATCTGATCCATGTGTTTCGTGGTGCCTGAGAGTTTGCAGTTTCTTTCGAATCTTTGCTTCTGTTGGGACACCATCTGGAATAGGCCATACAAGAAAGGTTGGAGTGCTAGACGCAGCCGGTGGCTGGCTAAATCTGGAGCGAATGTGTTCTGCCAAGCGGTTTAGTCTAAGCGACAGATTGGTGGTTGGTGTCCCATCAGTTTCGCGGCCCTGCGGTGCGAATTAGTTGAAAGAGCTTCCTGAAGTTACCAGAAGCAGAAGCTGCTTCCATCTTGAGAACCATTTCTGACCCCCTTTTTTCGTGATCAGCAAGAAAGCTGATCACCAAACACGAGCGGAGTTCACGGAGTGCTTAGTTGTGTCTCACATTAGTGGTGATACGTCGACGTCTAGCAAGCAACAACAAGGAGTTCAAAGAAATCCAGCTGTTCTGGCTGAAGTGGACAGTATTGCAACTGGGCAGGCCGAAATTCGGTAAGGTTTCTTGCGGTGGCTTCCAGTATACACCAGCATCAGGTGGAGCGGTGGATTCCAGAGTCTGAGCCAGCATGGTCTGGTAGGCTTCCAGCATTAAAGGGTCTTTCAGCTAGTTAGTACTGGGGCGCGCATGAATCGAAATCCTCATGCTCCTAATCACAAGCATTTCATGGTGCAAACCAATGCTTGGTCGGAATGAAGGTAGGGTGACTTTTGAGAGTCATCACATAGCACTCGACCACTCCAAATGTAGTTAATCGATGGGTGATTGATTCAAAACCATTCCTGTATTAGAAAAGGAGGACTCCAGGTGGAGGTTATTCGTTTGGAGTTCGCGAAAGATTTGCTTGCCAGAAAAAGCGGGTTTTACGGAACTGTGGTCCTGTACCTGAGTGACTCAAAGATAAACAAATCCCGAGTCCCAAGGCACTGAACACAGGCTCGCTTTATTACGAACACCGCAGGACAAATTATCAGGCAATGACAATAATATAACTAAAATTGTGGATAAACCGACCACAGAATACAGGCAGACGAAAACTGCCTCAAGACGCCCAAGCAACATAGACAGAAAATGCTCGAGACAGCGATGTATGAGAGTGTCAAGTGGTTCACAAAGAAAGTCGTGATTTATGGGAAGCTTTTTGACTACTCCACGGTCAGAAGAGAAGTAATGGTCAGAGGGAACACAAACACAAGCGACGTTAAGGACAAATGCAGTAGCATGGCAATGAGAAAATGGTGTGATCTTATTGAGAAGGACAAGTTTAGTTATTCACACAGACGAGGCAGATAGAGAAAAAGACAATTACTTTCAAACGACTGTGCCTTGCCAGGTAACCCAGACAAGTAAGACGTTTTAACAGAACGGGTCATGGGTACCAGTGGGTCAGAGCTTACAAATCCCAAAACGAAAGAGGGGTTACGTAAGCTAGAAAAACTGTTTAGAATCAGAGTCCAATACTAAAAGATAAAGCTGATGACCTTTAAGGTTGCTGGACACCGGTCATAGAAATAAGACTAGAAGTTTTGACGGAATGGGACTAAACAAACAAATTATTTCGCGGGCTTGAAAGACAGGGGTAAAAACTGGTGGCCCAAGAGCATGCGCAACGAGGGAACTGCTTGGTAAATACAAAACAACGTTTGTGGTGGATAGGACGGGATCTGGACTAAGCCATTTTGAAGGAGTTTTTAGATATGACAAGCTGAACTTACATGTCCATTTTCATGTAGTTAACAGTCCGTCCGCATTGTCCGAGCGACTGGAGTCGAGGCCAAACTGACCCCCTTTGTGAAACTCCCTCGCCGAAAGGCGATCGACCAGGCACATTAAAACCTCAGGAAAGCAATCCGTTGTATACATCTCACAATTACTTGCCAGTAACAACACACAACTTTTGTCTCATCTGACTCTCGCTCACTCTCATTTGCTATCGCAAGGTGCTCAGAAAAGAGAAAAATGTTTGGCGTACAACGTGAACGTGAGAACCAGGGAAGTCAAGCCACGAGATTGTCAAATACTTCGGTCTCTGTAGTGTAGGAGCACTGAAGTAATTTTTCAGGACGAGAACTCATACGCAAATAGCTCTGTTCTTGTATGCTAGTATTATGATCATCGTGGTACAAAGAGGGCCCTTAGGCCAACTCAATCACCAGATCTCAATCTAATGGAATATTTATGAGATGGGTTTTGAAGGAAATTAGATCACAGGCAGCAAACCAAGTCTCTAGGGGAAGTGAAGATCACTATGAAGGAGGAATGGGATCGTATGCTACAAGATACTGTCAAACAGTTATTAGTGACATCAGTCGACAGGTGAATGTTGATATATCATTCAAAGATGGCTCAACCATATACAATGAGTGAACTTTTGAGAATGTTCACACCATTATAAAGAAAACGAACCATTTACCTTTCAATGCAGGAAGTTACTAGTGTGCGTGACTGTGATTATTTAAGAAGGGGGGATTTTGTCCTCACTAATATATCCAGTATAAATTCCACCTGCGCGTCTGATTAGAATAAGTGCAATTTGTCCCTGATTTCTTCTGGTATGCTTATGGTGCATGTGAACGATGCATACTGATGCATGGGCAACCCCCTCGCTGTTGTGCAATTTTCTTCTTTGACACTGCGCTTTCGTTGTGATACTGAACGGCGTAGTCACTTAGATGACCAGCCTAACGCCTACTGACACGCACACAACCCTCATGACCATCCATACGCCAATTGTTTGCCGCTCAGTTCATTTTTGTGCACCTACGGTGTCAGGATTACCACTGCTCTTTTCACGCATATCATGCTTTGATCGTAAACATGCTTTCTGACTAAATGAGAGCAATCCATTTCATTCGAATTTTGGACGCAGTCCATCGGATGTGTTCGAGAGAGCGTTCGAGCGCTGTCTTGTACAGTCCGCCTAATGATTCCAGGATCACCTCATGCAAGTATGATTCTAGTTTTTACTACTAGGCCAGATGTCAGTAGCCAAAACTTAGGTAACTATTACTGATTAGAAGCAACTTCCAGTGGAGAGTACAGTGATCATCCAAAAATAAAACCCGGTCCTACAATAATTTTGTGTCCTAAAAACACACAATAACTTACTTTATTGGCGTCTTATATTTTTGAGGGGGCAGGACGGAGCACAAAAAGATGAAAATGTCTCGTGGCCTCAAGTGAAAGGATACATGTAAATCGAAACCCCTGTTTAGTAATGGAAGATTTATATATTTTCTGATGGTATTCATTCAAGCAAAATCACTTCGTCCTCTTATGGAAAGCTTCTACATAAACTGAAGCAATTATATCTATTTCGTCAAATCTAATTTCCAAGAAGTCTTGAACTGGTTGAATCATTCATGGAAAAGACTGCCGACAGTTACCTTCCCGATGCACTATGAGCTGAATACTTGGAAGGACTTTATGGTACCAAAAATGAAATTAAGTTTAATGATTCGACAAGATTCTCATATACGGGAAGTTTGACCACTTATGATGACTTTCCCAGAGAGGACACAATGATTATATTTTAATAAACACGATTAGGAAATACATAAAACTTTCTTTACCAAACACGGGTTTCGATTTACATATATTTCCTTTTACACGTGGACATGGGACACTTTTTACCTTCCTATATTCCTCACAGAAACATGAGATATCTTAACTTCAGCCACCATGCATTTTTAGGATATAAAGTTAATGTAGGACCTGGTTTTACTTTTGGACGAACACTGTACTTTCCCCTGGGTATTTCCTCTAATCCGTGATGGTTGACTGAAGTCTGGATAATGACAGCTGTTCCTGAGGAAAAAAACTAGCATCTTTCTCTGTTCGATGATTGACGTCTCTGCAGCTTTGCTTGCGTCTGGTGGGAACATCGGTGCTCCTTGGTGTTGGGCATGGATTAGTGCTCTGTTACCGAAGTGATCGCTCTACACCTTTTCCAGCTGCTCGCATATGTTTTTCGAATGTCTGTCCATAGTCTGCCTTTCAGTGCTTTGCAATCATATACTGATCAAGGCTGGAAGAACAGAGGTCTGTGTCAGGCCAAGACTTGGCATAGATTGAGGATAAAGCTAGCACTATCACTGGCTTGGGTTGGTTCTTCCCAGCTCTCTGGTTGGGACGAGGAGTGTGGTTGGCTAGATACTTGATAGACGTGAATCAAAACAGCAGTCAGTAGCGCAAATGCTGCGCAATTTGCCTGTCGAATTCCATTGTCCCGTAAATCCATAAACATCATTCGGGCACAAAGTAGCAAAAATATCAAAAAGTATGGGATAAAAAGAACGAAATATCGGGACACGTTGTTTCTTATTGACTTTCATTTTTATTGTGTTCTAATCCCACTCCCCTATTTTTGTACAGGTTATAGCTGCACTGGTACCATACTTGATTTTGACCAGAAGTTATATATATATATATATATATATATATATATATATATATATATATATATATATATATATATATATATATATATATATATATATATATATATATATATATATATATATATATATATATATATATATATATATATATATATATATATATATATATATATAGGGCAAAAACTGAAACTCGACCTAAATGAAGTGACTGAGGAATTATTCGTTAGACTGTACACTCCTCGATGCAGACACAAGCTTTTTGTTTGATGCACCATTATAGACGGTCCCCGTAGTGATCGTTGGTAGGCACTGCCGAAAGCTATTTTATTCTTGTCTAGTAAGATGTACGCTTCTAATAATTTTTATTTCATCGAAATACGCATGTTCATTTGGGAAGTGCCTTGAACTACTGCCGTAACCGAGATCCATCAACATCCGAAGTTTGTATCATTTATTCCGTTATTGGTTGGGTACTGGTCAGACGAACCGTAAGCCAAGAGAATATGGGCTTTCACGGAGTCTGACCCGGGTTTCTGCGCCTAACTCGATCGTTGGATTAACAATGGAGAACCAGTCGCCTAAATTCCGTGAATGAAACTAACATACAGAGTGCTCAGTAGCGAATAAATTTATTTCCTGTACGTCACAAATTGCTAGACACAGCACTTTCTATGGGTATTGGAGTATGGATGAGAGAAAAATACAAGTAAAATCGATAACCGTAATGACGGCCATAGAAAATTACGTGTTTAGGCAGTTACAGTGTTAATGCTGTTACGATAAGTGTTGCGGAATAATCATTGCCAGTTGCGTGGGATTGAGGATTACGTCGTATTATCTTGCGACTATGGCTGAGATATATTCGGAGATGGCACGTGTTGTCTTTGGGCTCATACGTAGGATCTTCCAGGAGGACCAGGATTGCCTCAGTGGTGGTTGGGGTTCTATCTTTATTATTTCTTGTTACTCTTACTGTGATAGCACAAGCCTCACTATCCTTGATTAAGTGATCAGGTTCTATCAAACGAATCGTGATTGCTGTTTGTCTGCTTCTCATCAGACCTTCGTTTAACCAGCCCGAACGATGATTCCCTAATCGTCCTGTCAACCGTTTAGCCGCTCTGCGTAGGGGATTTTGTACCCAGGTGCGAGGGAATTGGCACCTGCAGTTAGAATTAGAAGTCACGAATAGTCTGCCTTTCGTCTGTGAAACAAGGGACCCGTTGATAGGTGAAGAAAACAGGGGATCCAGCAGCAAGGTTCTCTTCTGTGACTGTGGATTTCATCCGGTTGTTCGTTTTATTTAAGTTTGTATCAGTGTTTGCGTCGATTCTGTACGTAAACTATTCACACAACTGTATGACGGTTCCCTTAATGTTCTTAGCCATACCAACAAGTTTTTGTTGTTCTAAAGGGTGATAAGCCGGACATTTTTCTCATTGACAAAATAAAACTCGCCTGTGTTGATACAAGTCCGTAACTGGCACCACCTCCACCACCACTAAACACGGACAAACAATGAACAAATACTGTTGACGATCAACAACCAATCATCATATCGGACGATCCACCACTTCCCCATCAACGTTACCAAAACAACTTCCAATGGTCACCCATTGTTATGGCAGGAAAACTCGACAACCTGTCAGATTCCAGGACTTTGTTGTGTAATGTGTTTTTCTAACCTGTTTTTCCCTCTTGTTTTGCTATTAAGCATTTGTTTTGAACAGCAGGTGCTTTGGTAGAAAGATGCATATGCTCCCGTAAATCCTACCATTTTCCTCTTTATACCATCTCTTGGTAGGGGGCCTGTCTGCCTCACCGACGGGAAAATGTAAATAATCAATACGTAACATTAGAATGACACACACACACATACACGTGGTATGAAACCAGGAATGAGAAAATTAAACCACTCACCGGAAATATTTCGTTTTCTGATTTGCGACTGTTTTAGTACACATTTAACCGCAGATCAGACAGTGGTCGGTGAACTGTTGAGATAATTTCATGTTATCAGAACTTTTTCATTTCTATCGAATAACTAATCTTGTCTAATCGTAAGACGATCTCTGAAACAATGGAGTTATCAGCAAAAAATAATAAAATATTTTGCACTTAAATACCACATTTTTTATTTCATGGATAAGTCCATCTTTATTTTTGTAAAAGCTGCCTTTTATTTATGCATATCAGTTAATTCACTGATTCAGCTCGAAAGTGTGCAGAATATTTGAAAGCCAGATAAAGAGATCACACGAAGTAGAGTTAAATGGCAGAAATTATGCAATGCTTTGCAGTGATATTCTCTATGCTTTTGGCGTGCGCAAACCTGTTGTTTCATTCACAAGTTTACACGTCAACTGTTACTTCTGTTTGTATGCCCATTTATCTTTGCAATTGGTCACCAGGTCTTTTCACCCCAATTGAACAATGACTTTTTACTAACCACAAGTCTGGAAAAATTGCGCATCTGGTTTCGCTTCTGTGTTATATCACAGACCTCAAATGTTTAATTTACATTTTATATATATATATAAATATATATATATATGCAGATTCTGGGTCCGACACAACACGACCCTCACCTGAGTATCACTTGGGCGTCAACTGACCTTACCTTGGTCGTCACTTGAGTGTCCCAAATGAAACACGAAAGGAACACGCAGGTAACTGTCGGGGTGATGGCCGATGAAATCGGTGAGAACATAGCCCTTTTCTCTCATGAATATATCTGATCTTGATTTCGACCTAAAGAACCTAAATATACGTATCCCTCTCAATCAAAATATTATCACCAACATTCCGGTACGAAGTGCACGGGAGTTCAGCAGTTTGAATGAAGGGTTAAAGGATGAAACTTTCTACCAACGAATGGTAACTTCTTCCCTAGTCAACAATATGGGGATATATGGGGAAATCGGGATATGCAAATATAAAAATTGGCCAAATAATTGTGAGCAAATTCGGTAAGTCTCGCTGTATTAATTTTTAAGGAATTTTTAATTAAACATAATTTTCCCCGAGGCAACAATCTCGTTCATTACCGAAAAAATGCAATAATGGATGCAGTGGGGCAGTCTGGGTGAGGTAAAAAGCACATAATGCCCACTTCTAAACGGAGTAGTGCAAACGGGAAATCTTTAGGTCAGCTTTCACATTATCAGCGTTGTTTCTGAATCGGACTCCTAATTGACTGCCTAGTCAGCTATTGACACTGAAAATCCTCACTATGTCTCCTACTAACTTGCTTGAACAAATACCTCAACTGTTTCTGCAGTTTCAGAATCTGTGAAGTGCACAGCAATACCCCGTAGAAGAATAACAAATGTTCGTCGGTAATCGTTGTACACAATATTACATTTCGGAAAATATAGCAACATTTTATGAAACCTGGATATTTTGCTCTTCGAGAAGTAATTCCGCTGAATATTTTATACGGAATTACCGTTAAGCTTGCTATATATTATTATTCTTTAACTGATACAGAATTTCCGTTATCCCGCAGAATAATAATACATTAGTAAGAAGCGATACGTATATTTGAGTGGGCTGGGTCAAATTTGCAATAAAAATAATAATGGAATCAAATGGGTTCGTTTTATCAATTTCGGTGCGCATCACTAGCGTCCCCTGTCTGTCACCTGGTTGTTTCATCTGGAACACTCAGGTGACAATCAAGGCATGGTCAGGTGATGCTCAAGTGACGCTCAGGTGAGGGTCGTACTGCTTGGGTAATACGTTTTGACATTTTAACTTCACGGATCCCTTGAACACCACGGGGGATGACCAGGAACATCCTCTGGAGTAATGGAATGACCAACAACGAATATCAAAATATTTCGTACATAGACGGTTGATTTTTTATTTCTTTGATAAATCTACTTTTATTTTTGCAAAAATGACCCTTTTGTTTATACTTTTCGGTGACTTAGTGACTCAGCTCGAAAGAGTGAAAAATATTTGAAAGTAAGATAAAGCGATCAGACGGAGACTAGTAAAAAGGCTAAAAGAATGTAATCTTTGGCTGCGGTATATTCGACAAGTGGGCCGGGATGCACTCTAGGTTTTCCTGTGTGATGTATTTTTGCACCAGCTTGTTTGGATTCGTGCCAGGGGAACACATTTAGTAGAGCGATGACTTGTAAGTTCTAATTTCTGTAGCATTGGAAGTGACCGGTATATACTGACTACTAGATCCTGTCAGAGTATTATTGAACTAGTTGCAATCTCAATGACCTAGTTGTGCCAAAACCATCACATTCCACAAGGAGTGCAAGACCGTTGTTTTGTCTGTCGAAAAGACAGGGGAAATGACACAGCAGACGGTGGACTGCCCTTCCTCACCAGAGAAGAACTGAGCACATTGAGTCAGAAATTAGGTTTTTCACAATGAGCATTTAAATGTGCGCTTTCATCTTATGAATGTCAACTAAAAATACAGCTGCTTTATTCTCAGTAGGACTTCATACTCGACTGTGGTGGACGACTAGTGAGTAGTAGATGCATCAGAGCAATTTGAAGATTCGCCAGGGGCACTTCCAATGGCTGGATATTTTAACCTGTCAGATGTGGACTGGATAACAGATAGCTGAAACTCTAGTAGGGCACAGGAAATCTCCCTCCACTGTAAGTATCACGGGGCTCTGGTTCAGTATATAAGAGGAAACACAAGATGAAGATCACAGCATAATCATTCTCTCTCGGACAAAGCGACCACAAAGCAGGAATGACGTAGATGCGTTAGATCTGCTGTCACGATTTTGGGCAAAAATAATCACGTCACTACAATTTTGCCCTTTGTCTCGGACATGCAAGGCCCGTCGAAAATGCGCGGGAATTCCGGGAGATTGAGACCATAGGAGCTCACAATTAGGACGGCAGAACTAGGCTAGACCAGAGGAAGCATGACAGAGGGTTGGGGGAAACCTACTGCAACTACAGGACAGTTTTGTACCATTCCAATGTTGTATGAATGACAGCAGGCCAGTAGGCCAGAAACCCAATCAGCGCTAAACCATTGTCTGCTTTGATCAGTGGTTATGTCTGCCCCCCTACCATGCCACAACTAACGGAGGAATAATACCTTTGGAATGGAAGTTGCCGGCTGTTGTGGCCATCCACAAGGGATATTCATGGTTTGAAAAGCGGAAATACCTTCCAGTTATTCATATACTCACTCACTGCAAGTGTTTAGAGCAACTGGCCGGAGAACAGTGAAAACGCTTGATTGACCAAAGGTAGCTCTGTAAAGCGTACTATGGGTTTTTAAAGGGGGGAACTGTGTACCTCAAGCCTCATAGGAAACTTAGACGAAGTTGTCAAGCAGCTGTATAGGAGCAAGATGGTTGAAGGTTTGCAACGATTGTTAATACCAATACTTCATGTAGTTTTATTGCATCTGCATGCCCCTGTACTATATGACTGCATAGATTACAAGTTCCATTGTATGGTCGTTTAGCCCGTGTTCTTGATTCTCAGATACGCATAATTCGGGCAGGAGCTACAATGTTGCCATTGATAATAGTACAAATACTCAAGTGCTGTTCCCAGTTATTATATCTGGTGTCGCGCTCTCAAAAATGTCTACGGATTCCTGTGGTTCAGAATATTCATTGAACTTCCCCTGAAGTGGAGGATTACCTGGAACGTATTAAAATCTGGTGTATGACCCGGAAAATTTCGATTCCGAGAAGAAAACTGCTCATTTCTCATATATTATCCAGGAGGATGATTATTCTCCTGTGAAAAACTTGGCTTTTCCTAATCCACTCATTCCCAGGTCATACAAAGTCCTCGGCGATTTGCTTGCTGAGCCTTTACTGTCAACCTTTTTCGAGAAGAAAACTCGGTAATTAGTTCGTGAGGATCAGGAGTGAATCCGTAATTTGATTTTCTAACTAAAAACTCAGTCTTCTGGATGCAATTTTGACGACCAGTTACGAACTCAGTTACGCGATAGTTTTATTGCCTGAAATAACAGCCTTGGTTTGCAATGAGAAATACCCCTGATTCCGGATTACACATTCCGATCCGCTAAACTCTTGTGTGAAAGATTTCAAGACGGAAATCCAGCTGTTCATGAGAAGCCATCAGTCTTGTTTATTGATACTAGTTCGCAGAAGCCAAGAGCTCAAAAGCCACACCTATTCGAACGCATTTGTGAATCGAACAACGGAAGAAATTCTTCCCCACCTCACCAGAGTGATCAGCCACAATGGAATAACTTCCTATCTTGTAGTGCGAAGTGTTCACGTTTGACCTGTGGCTTTCTTAATGTTGCATGTCATAAATACGATCAAGTTGGTCGTATTCAATCCGTCTGTCCAAGTGGCAGGGTTCGTGTAGCTGACAGTTCCAGTTTCCGATCTCTTTTGTCCCTTAATTTTCAGTCTCTATTTTTGGCTGTTAACCGTTTGCATTCATCTTGCTCACCTTACTGGAGCCTACGTTGTTATAAATCCCACTAAATATTCATTGATACTGGATACCAGAAATATAGAATCGTCGGTTTCTAATTCTGTTACTCAACCTCTTCAACCCTATGAGCAATAAACCTGTTAACACTTTCCTGGAAGATATTACTGGTCATGTGTTTGGACCGTGTGAACTATCCCTTGCAGTTATACTCTCCACTACCCAAGCAGTATAATAACCGACGCAGTTGGGCGAAATTTAAGCCAACGTTGGGCCAAAAGGATTGATAACATGTGCCTCAAAAAGTTGCGCACATGTTCATGAAATTTTACAAGAAATATAGTAATAAGAGTATTCCGGTATTTATTATCATATATCTGCATTTCAAAAATAGCATGTTGTTTTACTGAATGTTCATGTGACCAGGTAGGGCTTCGCTTTGTTCTCTGATTATGAGCGGCTTTGATCGGTTTTTTCTATGGTGAAAACTAATTCATGACTTAAAGAGATAATAATATGTTTTCTTACAGCTTATTTTAACTTTAGCATATAGTTAGCTCTCTCTATACAATTCCATTTGCACAAAGGTGTTTACTTACATATAAATACTTTAACTTGAAGGCAGTCATTTTGTGGTGTTGCTTTTTATGGAGTCCATGCGATATAGAGTACCATTCGCTGTGTACCGATAAACATTCATCTTCAGGCTCTGGAGTTATGCTTCAAGAGGCAAAATGGAAACGTAACTGGAGGCACAAGTAGGCCCTCTGTGCCTCGTTTGTGGTGAGGCTATACTGCGGAAGTGTTTGTGCCGTAAATTACAGTCAATGGGTATGCTATGAAAGACCAAATGTTGTTAAGAATTTCTTTAATCTCAAAGCATAAGAGATACGGTTACTTCTGGTGTCAAAGCTGTTGAAGTAGTGCCACAAGGGTTGGGGCCAGCTGCAGAATAGTTTTCCGCGGTTTTTAGAGGGACCCTACCAAAGTCCATCGTCTACACAGGTGAACTCATTTTCCAGTTAGTTTTATTTGTTAAGCCACTCAAGAAATACTACTCAGAAGAAGGGTGTGTGCTGAAGTGGACATGAATGCTTTCTGCAGTGCTCGACCGATGGTTTTGTAACCTCCTAGTTAACTATGAAGCAACGTCGTGACGTGTTGCTTGCTTTTGAGCTACCTCTTGTCAAGTGTTCCCGATGACTGAAGGACCATATCTTATAAACCATGGTGGTGTGAGAAGAAGCAGCTATCTAATGGCTCGTGAGTTCCCATTGGACTCCGCGATGGTTTAGTTCGGGGCACGCGTGACACGTCAAATGTCTCGGTCTCCGTCTATTTCCAGATTAGTGTCGACGTTGGACAATACACCTTGTTTCCCCGAAAAATACCATTTGGGAAGACTCAAGTCGCTCACTAATAGATTCTTAAAACCAGAGGGACAATTATACCAAAGCTTTCACGAAATGAGCAAAATGAGTTCCGAAAATGAAGGTTATTTTGCTCCGAATAACATTTTAATTGCCGTTTGCGCCACACGTATCCACGTTAAGTTCTGTATGTATTTTTACTCCTATATGTAAACACATTAGATTACTATTATCAGCAAAGGTCCCTCGAAAAGATGTAGGTTAGTCGGTGATGTATATCTTGAATGTTGTGGGCAATTCTTAGGCAAGTTTTACCAACAAGTCGTCTGTAGTTGATTTTCGTGGATGATGCATTATCGAACACAAAACTGCACCCATTCACATCATCACTTATAAGTGTCCATCGCTTTTCAGTACCTCTTATGACGCCGTTGTTCCAATTTTGCATGAATTATTCTCAAGTTTTATTTTCCGCTTTCATTTTTCTAGATTACGTGTCTGTTTCTCCGTGTTACAACACAGGGCACCCACGGGAGACGAAGTGGCATTAGCCTCCAGCAAAGCCTGAGCAGAGAGAAAAGCCGTTTAAAAACAGTTTCATTGCTGCCATCTAGGGTAGGTCAGTGAAATTCGTTGTCTCTGACACAACAGCAGACGCCGTTTGTTCCATCCCGAGGTTCGCAGAAAAATTGGTGCTTGTTATTGAAGAATATAAAGCATTGGTTTAACGCTAGAAATCAAATCGTGTTGTTTTATTGCATTTGCATATACATGTACACTACGACTGCGCTCCCAATTGGGCCCGCATTGGGCCACGTTGGGCTAATCTTGGGCTACATCACCAAAAACGTTGGGCAGCTCTGCCTGCACCCGTTTGGGAGCGCTTTGGGCTAATCCCAACGTTGGGAAAAATTGCTGGAAATCAGCACGTCTTCTTTTCCTTATGCATCTTGACTGCCCGTTTCTTGGTCTATTGGCCCGTTATCCATCCTTACGATCGAAACCATTAACTTACCATTGATTAAAAACTTTGCTTCTGAAAACCAGATAGTTTATTATAAGAATGGTATACCGGAAACTTGAAAAACAAAATATGCCGTTTTTGCAAAGCAGATCTAATTTAATAAATATTGTGGTAATTTCGTTACTATAGTTCTAGTAAAATTTCCCGAACTTCTGTTCAGCTTTTCGAGGCACATGTTACTAGTCATTTTAGCTCAACATCGGTTTAACTTTCGCCCATCATGGCTGGGTATTGTGCTGCTTGGGGAGGGTGTAATGCATTTTAATGGAATACTCGATTCTGAGTGGAACCAGATGTTTCCGGAAGTAGAGTACTGAGAAATAGGCGGAAGTTGTAAACTGCTCATGGTGCTCCGGCTATCTTAGGTGCCTACGAATATAGACGCTGAGGGCCATAGAACACACATGTAACGATTTTATCTCACTTATGAGGTGATAACGGCGTCTCTACCACTAATGATGGTAATGATGGTTCATTTCGGGGAAGCCCCATACATGATCAGATGACACAACTGATAACAAGAGCAGATGTTCAGTGATATTCCAGAAAATTCAAGAATGACTCCTTCTGTTTTGCGCTACTATATACTCTCAATGGAACTTTTCGATATTTGGTGTTTGACCCGAGATCGTTTGGAAGATTCAAAGAAAACAGCATTTTTTCTCCATTTCATTGGAAAGGACGCCAACAGTCTTGTAAAAAATTTGTCTTTTCCGGATGTTCCTATCACTTTACCACACGACAAGCTCAGGGCCATTATTCTACAGCACTTCAAGCTGGTCAGTTTGTTGCTGCTGAGAGAGCCAAATTTAACTGGCTCACTAGACTTGAAAACCAGACAGTATGTGAACTCTTCCTTCAGCCGCGGATACAGGGAGTCAAGTGCGACTACAGCCCTCAATCTGAAGATCACCAGCACAATCTCCTGATTGCAGGAATCAACCTTCTAGAGTTTCAACAGAAGCTGTTACTTGCAGCTGATATATAAGACCTATATAAGACCTTTCAACACATTCGCCGAATACGTGAACAGTATCAGGACATAAAAGCTGTAACTGCTCTGTCAGAGTCTGTATTGTTCAATTCTATTTAACATGAAGGCGATTGACACCCTCAAAAATTGCTGCATCTGAACAAGCCAATAAATTATGGTAGTAACCGGCCCCCACTTCAGCGACAGACTCGTTCGAAATCTAACCACACCAGTTCGAATTTGGGCAAGTGTATTTCAGGTGGTCAGCTACATTCTCGTTTCACCTGCCCCTATCGACGAACTACGTGTTTCGCCTGTGGAAAGGTTGGCCACATTAAAAGCCTTTGAAGAAGTAGCCCAGCAAGTCTACTAACAATTCCCTCAGCATCATCTGACGCTTCTCCACCTGATACCAGTTTTTCTACACTTGCGTTAGTCGTTTTGCCAGAAAAATGTTCACATGTTAACCAGACATGGCTTACTTCAGGGGTAGCAAACACACCTTTATTGTTGACACTGGGAGTGAACAACCCATAATCTCACATCACACTCTGGACTGTTTTTATCACATTGCTAAGATTAATCTTACCAGTGTGACTATTAGCGGTATTACTGGACACAAGCTCCCACTTGTTGGTTTTTGTACGATTTCAATTCAATTACGTGACGCTGATCCTATTGGATGTGAGTTTTTGGTTTCTGATTCAGAACCTTCAGTTCTTCGTTTGAACGTTCTTCGTAAATTGCACACTGAAGTTACTATCTTAACTTCACTTGATTCGTTGGATACACAACGGTTTGTTTTGAAAAGTTCTAAGGCTTCTGGTGGAATGCACTTTCCTGGAGTAAGGTTAAAAATATCTGGCGATCCCATTTTTCTAAAGAGCAGAATAATTCCTGCAGGTTTGGGAGAACCTGTCCTTCATGCACTGCTACCTATGTGTGATCGTGGAATTATTAGCCTTGTAGATTCGTCTAATTGGGCCACACCGATTGTCACTCCGTTAAGGGCTGATGGGAAGGCACCACGGATTTGTGGTGACTACCTATTGACATTGAATAAGGGCTTATAGCAGGGTACATGCACAACTGAAGAACCCGAAGACGTGTTCTATCGACCTGCAGGATCTAGTGCATTCTCGAAAATCGACTTGAATGATGCATATCTCTGGATAAGGAATCGAGTGCGGTAACCACCATCAACGTTCCTTCCGGTTTATTTCGATACAACACTTTGCCTTTTGGTCTGGAAGTCTCACCCGATATTTTCCAGTAGACTTTCAACCATACTGTTCAAGGTATTGAGGGTGTTGAGTCATACCAAGTTGGTATTGTTTTCCGTGGTTCCACTCGAGCCATGCATGATTATCGTCTCCGTTGTTTGCTGAAGCAGTTCATTAGGTTCGACGTTTCCATTCACCCAAACAAATGTATTATCGGTGTCTCTGAGTTTTCGTGTCTTGGTTACATGAATAATCCTAAAGGTTTCTCACCGGACCCAGCACGTTTATTCCCGATCACTGAAGTATCTTCCCCCACAAACATTCATGAACTAATTTCTGTTCTCGGCGGTCTCCACTACTATGCTCGCTTCGTTCCAAATTCTTCCCAACAAGCCAGCTCCTGTTTGGTATTCTCTCCACCAATTCCTTCCTTTGGAATCAGGCTCATGAAAAGGCCATTCGTAAGTTGTTATCTTGCCTAGCCGTTTTCTCCGAAATATCATTCAACTAACATTAGTGATGGATCTCATACGGGCACAGATGCTGTTCTTAAACAATAAGACCGGCCAGCCAGGGAGGCTCACTAAACCTGAACATTCACTAACACAAAGAGAAGCCGTGGCAGTTAACTGGGCCGTCGAGCATTTACATAAATATTTATTTGGTCAGAAGTTCACCATAGTTATTGACGGTGAGGCGTTGCAGTTCATCTACCGTGCGCATCATTCGTTGTCGAAACCATCTCCTGCAAAGGTTCAACGATGGAGAGTTTCGCTAAGCTCATATGATTATGATATTCTGCATCGTAGTGGTAAATACATACCACATGCTGGTCTTCTATCCAGAATGTCATAGTTATCTCAATCATTAGTCATTCATGATTGCTTGTTGATACAACCAATACCAGTGAGGCGCGAAGATCTTGTGAAGGATACAAAAGTGTGATGTGCTCCAGTCATCTCATCTCTACGTGGACGAGCGGAAAGCTGCGATCTCCTAACTTTTACTCTCGTTCTGATGACTTTCTATCACTCCAGATGGATTACTGTGACTTGACGACGGTGTAGTCATTCCTCCAGTATTCCTTTCTGTTATGTTGGCAGATGCCCATTCTGGGTATTTGGATGTTGGAAGAATAAAATCGCTGGCACAACTTACTTGCTGGTGGCCGGAACTAGATTCCAACATCGTACGTACAGCCTAAAACTGCAAGTAATGTTTACATAAGATACATTCAAAACCTTCGAAGTGGCCTCCTTGGCCAGTGCCTTGTAAAGCGTGGCACCAGGTACATGCAGACTATTGTGGATCCTTCTTGGGTAAATACTACGCTCTTGTCGTCAATGATGCTTTTTCCTGCTGGCCAGAGGCATATTTACCAACTTCGCCTAAGGCCGACTTCACTTAGACTGTGCTCAGGAAGACATTCAGCACAGAAGGAGTTTCGTTTGTGCTGGTTACTGACAATGGCACGCATTTCACTGCTAAACTCTTTGACGAATGATTAAAAGGTCTTGGTTACAAACATGTATACATTAATTCACGCCAACCATAGTCTAATGGCTTTGAAAATAAATTAGTAAGCACGCTTAAGAGTGCCATTTACTCTGTGAATCCACGTACATTTTTTGAACTTGATCGTGCCATTGACAATTTTCTTGTGCAATATCGTAAGGCTGCATATACGAAGAATTACGCCACATCCCATTCGGTCTTGGAGTTCTTGATTCTCAGTAGTTCTGTGAGGTGTTCAGCCCATTTAGTCCATTTGATATCACAAAGGAGTATTGGAAATAGTTTAAAGAGACACGTTGAAGGAATCAAATTAGGCGTCCGACAGATTTCAAAGTCCAGGTCACATGTGGGTACCTGTCTGAGCCTAGTGGAGGTTACTAAAACAGCAGGTTTGCATGAGAGAAACTGAAAAGATTTTGAAACAACTGTGGAAACGAAAACAACTGAGAATAAATCGTTCCACGTAGAAGAGGAATAGGCTAACTGTGATGACTGTATGAATCAGAGGTGCTCTGCAACGGAATATGATCGGTGTAAGAAACTCATTGAGGGACTGGAAGAGAGCGTGACAGATGGAAAGAGGTGGATCAGTTGTCAGCAGAGGTTGGTGAAGTTGGTTTATGGAAGCTGTGAGATGCGGGTTTAGTGGAAATGGATGTGCATCAGGAGAGGGAGATAGCAAAATAAAGGTGTAGGAATCAGCCACTGAAGAGCTAAGGAAAGCAGGGAGAACATGGCTTCCACGTAGTCGACTGGAAGTGAACTGTTAGCAGGGAGAGGGTGCAACAGCTCTTCGCTGACACCTAACTCATTTAAAATGCAACGGTGTGCCTGCAGATTAAGTGAGCCTTGTTTAAAAATGGACTCTATAGATAGGTCTGATATCAGAGTGGCAGCCGCTCCTCGCATCCCGTTTCCCTTTGAGAAGTAAACGTGATCGAGTTTGTCTCCACACAAACCGTTCTTCACTGAACTTTACTGTCTTTTGGTAACTTTTTCAAGTTGGGCTTGTTGCTCACTTCTTGGGCCACTCTCGGGATCTAGGAAGAATTTGGTGACCGGAGTCTCGAAGACTTGTAGTGACCTCGATCGTTCTGAGAAAATGACTGTTTTCTGGACACCATTTTGGATTTATCTTCTCCACGATCTTTTCCGACGTTTGACATCGACCTCATAGTGTTGTCCGGTTGCGTACGTTTTACTGGACTGGCTTTTCTGAGGTTTCCGTCGACCTCGTTTCGAATCACTTGCGCTTTCGGTCGTTCGCCGATTGTACGCGCTCTCGGTTTCTCTTTCTGCACAGCAGTTGTGTTCCGTTTTCCGTTCGGTGTGTCTCTCGTATCGGTACTGTTTTGGAGCCACGATATAGAGAATACACCTTGCATCAGTAAACCGACTTGCGTCTTCTCTATTCGTCCGATAGAAAGGATAAAGTTGGTATTCTGCTGCCAGACCCAATAGGAGACACGTCCACCAGCCGCTCTCGAACATCTTCTATAGACTCATCGCCTATTTTCCAAACTGTTCTGGAGACTTGGCGCCTTTTGATTCATCAGCTCCAGTCGTTAACTTGCAGCAGCCTCGAGTGTGGAGAGAAAGTAACTGTTTTCTGAACAGCACGTTGGATTTATTTTCTCTACCAACTTTTCCGACCGTTAGTTTCGACCTCGGCGTTTGTTCGGTCGAGTGCGCTTAACCGAAATGATCTTTCCGCGGTTTCCGTCGACTTCATGTTTGAATCAATCTTACTTCCGATTTCCCGAAGACTGCGCACGCAGTCCGTTTGCTTTCTCCTTCGCTGTAGCATAGATTTGCTTCTCATGCACTTTTTGTATCAGCACTGTTTCGGTACCACGATACATAGAATACACGTCTGCATCTGTTCACCAACTCGAGTCTTCTCTATTCGTTCGATAGAGGGGATTTTATTGGTAGTTCGCCGTGAGACCGGATATAAGATACGTTCGTAAGCCTCACTCAAACGTCTTCTGTTTTTGTGAGCCTCTTTTTTTCTGAATAGTTCTTCTGCTCAAATAGGCCGTGATTCTTGCTGTTTCACGTCCTAATTTCGTCGCACAGTATATTTTCTACGATATATTATTGCAACGTAATCATGTCTGAGGATGAGATGCAGCTCGACACAGATCTCAAGTTATCCGCCGCCACAGGCAGACCTGTGGCATTTAGCCCTCATGACTCCAAGGCTTGGTTACCCGCATCAGAGCTGCAATTCGAGGGAAGTAGGATTGTTTACCGGAGCCAAAGATCCTCCTACGTCTCGGAGGCAGTCCTTGGTGATGTCGTCGCCTCACTGAGGGACTTGGTCTTAAATCTCCCCCAGGAGTAGCTGCACGATCGGCTCAAAAAGGCCATTCTCCAGTATTTCCTCCCTTTCCGGGAGCAGTGCTTGCGTCACCTACTGACACGAGGCCTCACTGGGGACACCAAACCCAGCCACCTTCTACCACAATTGCCGTCCCTGGCAAGGCCCGCAGACAAAGATTCGGAGATCGTTACGGAACTGTGGTTGGAATCGTTGACTTTTTGTTTCCAGAACACCTTTACTGCTGTCCTGGAGGATTCGTCGTTGGAACGAGCAGCCTCAGTGGCTGACAAGATTGTTTCTCGCGTCGGCAATGAGGCTGATCCCCTCCTCGCCCCGACCTCGTGTAATCATCGGAGTGTGATCTAAAGGAATCGCCGTAGGGGCCTCGGTACTCCCGATCCATCCATCCTCGACCGTCTTTTCAAAACAGAGGTAAATTATCCGCCCCTCGCAGTATTCCGCATAGACAACGGCAGGGGCGGGCACCATTAATTGAACAAGTCTTTTGGAAGACCTTATCGCCTGTCTCAACCAAAGCGGACTACCTACCAGCGCCTTTTGTCGGTTCCACGGAGTGTTTTGACCAGCCGCTGGCGGGTGCAGACAGCTGTGTTCATACGCGGCGGGAAAAGCCAATGCCGGCGAGTAAAGGCGGCCGTCGTGGACGGCAATGAGTCTCACTCTGACCGCTCGTTTTATGTACAGGATTCTTGCAATCATGATAGGCTCCCAGTTGATACTGTGGCCGAGATTCTGTTTTGCCGTTTCGTAAAGATGGGCCAAGAACGTCGCTCGTCAGCTTGAAGGAACTTAGGCGAGTACTGAAGGCGTGACACATCACACTGTCACTGACGGACCACCAAACACAGCAGGATCAGGCCGACTCGCACCGGAAAAACAGGCCCCAACCAAACGTGAGTTTGGCACCTTCTGTAACGGCCGGTCGTGGAAAATCCCCTTTTTTCCCTCGCGATTCAGTGTTTTTTCCCAACATCACTCATTTCCATACACTATTGACTTGTCTTTACGAACTGGTTGTTTTTTCTGGACCAATTGTTGTTTGTTCGCGCCCAGAGCGCTATTTTGGCACATCCTTGCTCAGGACCTGCGTGACGCACGTGCTGTCTGCTCACACGCTGCTATTCGGTTTCTCGTTGTTGAGTCTTTGTGATCGTATTATTGAGGTTTGTATATTGTTTACGTCATTGTTTATTTTAATAATCTAGTATCGTAGAATTATCACGGATAATCGCCTTCTGATTTCGGGATCCGTTGCGAATTTGGCTACGCATTGCTCAAACGTTCGTAACAATACTCAATAGATCTATTTGGAACGAGGAAAATTCACGCAAAATGCCAAGGAAAGGATCAAAGGCAGTCGAACCCGGACAGGAAGTAATACGGCAAGTCTCTGGGGAGGTTTTGGGTACTTATGATTCTTTAGCTAATGCTAGATCGCCTAGTCCTGTCAGTGCTAGCTCATGTGTTATTGAAAGCAATATTGATCGTAAGGACGTTGATTTATATAAGCTGAGAATAATAGAACTAGAGCAACAGTTACTTTCGGCTAGACTACAGGCGCATGAAGCAGAGAAGTGTACACAGAAACAGCGAGAGTATAGGACCAGTGACTTCGACACTTCCGATAGGTTAGAGTGCAACAAGGTAGGGAACCCCACGCAGGTCGCCGACTACAAACCACCATCGATCGATCTGTCTAGAGTGGAGTTAACGGTTTTCGACGGGCGAGCTGAGCAATATTGCAAGTTTGTCAAACAGTTCGAGACGTTCGTTGAAAACAAGGTAACCGACCCTGGGCAAAGGCTTCTTTACCTTACTCACTACTGCCGAGGCCGAGCGCGAGAAGCTATCGACGGATGCACCATGCTCGATCCAGAAGAAGGCTACACAAGGGCAAGAAAGATTCTGAGGGACTTGTTTGGCCAACCTTTCAAAGTAGCCCGTAACCTAATAGAGGGCGTGATGGCAGAGGCAAAGAAAACCAAGGGCGACGTCTACACCATGGCCGACCTGGTGATCAAGATGCAGAACTGCTCAATAGCCCTCGACCATTTAGGTTACAGAGCTGACCTAGACGCCATGCACACTTTGGAAGGCATAGTCCGTCACTTCTCTCCCGAACTACAGGGTCGGTGGGCGGAAGAAGCTGAACGGATAAGCCGAGGCGACAGAGAAGCCAACTTCGAAGACCTGACTGAATACTTAGACAGGCAAACGAAGATAGCTGACAGCAGATTCGGCCGACTCATCCGGGACAGCAACCGAGCAAACAAGCCCGGTACTAGCCAAGTCCAAACCCCTGTACGGGAACATCCAAAGTACCAGCCTTGGACCAACACACACGTCATTTCACGAGATGCTACGGCGAAACCAAATTGCAGATCCTGTGGTACTAGCCATGGCCTACCAGAATGCCCCAAGTTCGGCAATGCCACAATAGACGAACGGTGGGGAATGGCAAGGATGGCAGGAGCATGTTTCATCTGTCTCAACACCACGCACCGGGCAGCAGCCTGTAGAACAAGGAATCGATGTGGTTACGAGGGCTGCACGGGCAGACACCATCGGCTGCTGCATCAGGCGAGAATAACCATATCCGAGGCGAGTGCCAAGCCCAGCGTGATTTGTTCAACTTCACAATCTGCCAGTAAACCGGTACGTTTAGGCGTAGTGGCCGTGGGAGTAGTGACTCCGACTGGGATAGTCAAGGCGTTGGCTTTCGTTGATAGTGGATCCGACACCACTTTAGTGAAAGAGCGGTTTGCCGACAAACACCAACTGGCTAAAGGTGCGACGTCGTTAGCAGTGAGCAAGGTGGGCGGAACACAGGTAATGACTGCCGGTAGATTAAGGCTGCAACTCATCTCTCTAGACACTAACGAGGAAATTGAACCAACGGAGGCATTCACGTTAGCGGATCTCCCCATGCGAGCACCAAGGTCGGTAAACGCAATCTTGACTCGATTGCCCCACCTGCAGGATGTAACCGTTGTAGACTGGGAAGATGATGAAGTGGATCTCCTCATCGGCTGCGACGTGCCAGAGGCGCATTGGGTGCTTGACCAAAGAGTGGGCGACCGCCAGGCACCTTATGCCGTACGCACGGCTCTGGGATGGATGTTATACGGTCCAGTAGGGGTACGCGGTTCCGTGAATTACTTATCCGCCGAAACGGACCGCATAGAGTATCATCTGCAACGGCTTTATGAAAAGGAGTTTCATGACATTGGGGACGAAAGACCGACGTTGTCTCAAGAGGATCACTTTGCTCTACAAACGGTGCGGCAAGGCTCTAGAGGCCTCAAAAAACAGTTCGAGGTTCCCCTCCCATGGCGCACACCGGTCGACCCGTGGACTGACAACAGAAATTATGTTCTCCAACGATTACTACGACTAAAAGAACGCTTCATTCGAGACCAGAATCTGTGGGAACGATACGCGGATTTGATGAAGCGAAACGAGGACCTCGGTTACGTTGAAAGGGTGCCTGTTAACACCGACAGCGAAAGGGGTATCTGGTATCTGCCTCATCATCCGGTTATCAACCCCAAGAAACCCAATAAACTGCGGGTGGTTTTCGACTGTGCGGCCAAGTTCCAGGGCAAGTCGTTAAACGATCGCCTACTACAGGGGCCTGACTGGACCACACCACTGATCGATGTTTTGTGCCGTTTCAGAGTGGGTAAAGTGGCTTTGTCTGCTGACATCAGGGAAATGCTCCATCAGGTGAAGATTCCGGTAGGAGAACGAGATGCTTTGCGTTTCCTGTGGTGGGAAGGGAGCGACCGGGACAACGCAGTGGTGAATTATAGGATGACCGTCCACCCCTTCGGAGCCATATCGTCACCATTTTGTGCAAACTACGCCCTCCGAGAATCAGCGAACAAACATGGCGATCTAGTACATCGGACGCTGGTAGAAAGCGTCAGCAGGAACTTCTACGTCGACGACTACCTTGGGTCATTCGATGATGTGGAATCAGCTCTAGAGCAGTTCAGGGGTCTGACGAGATTGCTGGAAGAGGGCGGCTTCCATCTAACTAAATGGATGTCGAACGCTTCAGAAGTGCTGAAGGTCATCCCGTATCACGAAAAGGCCGAAAGGGTAAGAGGTTTGGACGGCTCTCCACTTCCTATCGAGCGCACTTTAGGGATACAATGGGACGCGGAAACGGACGATTTTGTTTTCGAACTGAACGTTCCCGAGCTGCCAATAACCCGTCGTGGCATACTATCTGCCGTCTCAAGTTTGTTCGACCCGCTCGGTTTCGTCTCACCGTAGCTGCTACCCGGAAAGATCTTGCTGCAGCGGCTGTGCAGTAAGAAAGTTGATTGGGACCAGGCACTGGACCAAGGGGACCGGCTGGACTGGGAAGAATTTCTGAACACCTTGAAAAAATTAGGGGACATAAGAATCCCACGATGTTTGACCCCTGGCCATACGACACGGACTGGAGAACTACATGCCTTTTCCGATGCATCCGAAGTCGGTTATGGAGCTGTGGTGTACGGACGATGGTGCGCAGGAGATGGACAATATACCACGAGGATCCTGTTCGCCAAAGCCCGCGTTGCCCCACTGAAGTCGGTCTCAATCCCACGCCTTGAACTCAGCGCAGCCGTGTTGGCAGTCAGGGTGGTGCAAGCTGTGAAGAGATGTTTCGATCTCTACATTTGGTCGGTGAGCTTCTGGACGGATTCAACGATAGTACTTTACTACATTAACAACGTACGGAGCCGGTTTAGTACTTTCGTTGCTAATCGGCTCACGATTATCCACGATGAATCAGCCACGCACCAGTGGAGTCATGTCAGGTCTGGCGATAATCCGGCCGACCTGTGCTCCCGAGGTGCGAACAACTTCAGGCAACTGGACACGTGGACGAGAGGGCCAAACTTCCTGCAATTGCCCAAACAGGACTGGCCCGTGTTCGAATTAAAACTCCCTACGGAATTGGAACTGGAGATCAAAGGCGTAGTGATAGCAACCAACGTCGTCGAAGCGTCGTCCATTCTATTGCGACTGGTCAGGTTTTCTTCCTGGATGAAGACGCTTCGTTCGCTAGTTTGGTTAACCAGGTTCAAGAGCAATTTACTAGTCATGAAAGGGCTACGGCCCTCAGGTCGGATACCGGTCGGCCCGATAGGTCCCGATGAGCTACAAGCGGCAGAGTACGATATTTTCAGAATGATACAACGCGAGGCTTTCGCCCAAGAACTCAAGAGGGCGGAAGAAGTGGGGCCGACCAATGAAGACATGCCATCTCCAAGAGGCGAGCTGAAGCGTTTAAACCCCAAACTCATCAACGGACTGCTGCGGGTGGATGGTAGGCTGACCAACGCCCACCTGAACTTCGACACAAAGTATCCTATACTGCTGCCGGCGAGACAACCTGTAGTAGAGCTAATGATTCAACACGTCCACGCCATGGAGGGACATGCCGGGGAAAGTCACGTGACGAGCGTCATCCGAAAGCGTCTTTGGTTGTTGAGAGGACGAGAGACTGTAAAACGCGTAATCCGACGGTGTGTGCAATGCAGGAGACGCAATGCCACAGCAGGCAAACAACTCATGGCCCCACTACCAGAATGCAGGGTGACTACGGGCTGGTGGCCGTTCAGTGACACCGGGTTGGACTATTTCGGGCCCTTGTGGATCAAGTGCGGGAAAAGATTAGAAAAGCGATACGGATGTATCATGACGTGCATGAAATCACGTGCGGTACACCTAGAAGTCGCACATTCGATGACGACCGATTCATTTCTACGGGCCTTGCAAAGATTTATCAACCGAAGAGGCGTACCGGCCGATATATACTCAGATAATGGATCGAACTTTGTGGGCGCTCAACGGGAATTGCAGCGTTGGCACAAGAACATAAACAGGGACGAACTGCAGAATCGAACCGTGGCCTACGGCATACGATGGCATTTCAACCCCCCACAGGCCAGTCACCGAGGCGGCATATGGAAACGCATGATCCGGTCCGCCAGACGGATATTGCTGTCAATCATGGAGACGCTGAACACCGTCATGACTGAGTTGGAGCGGATCCTGAACAACCGCCCCCTGGTTCCAGTATTGAACGGCGACCCCACCCACCTGGCGCTCACCCCGAACGACTTATTGACGTTAAGGTCGAACGAGGGTTTCCAAGGGCCGGTAAACCTTCGTGGGAGCTACCTCCACGGGTGGAAGCAAGCGAACTATCTGGCCAAGGTCTTCTGGAGGCGATGGCTACGGGAGTACCTACCGGCTTTGCAGACTCGACAGAAGTGGCTGGCCAAAACAAGACCATTCAAAGTTGGGGACGTGGTTATGATCGCCGACGAACGCGCACATTTCAGCGCTTGGTCTTTGGGAGTATGGACGGAAACCATCAAAAGCACTGACGAAATGATAAGAACGGTGAAGGTGAAGACAGCTAACGGAGTGCTCATTCGTGACATACGCAGTATTAACCTACTCGAGAGCGAAGACGGAGGAGCTGATAACCCTGAGGCCTAGTAAACCCTTTTCACACCAGTAATCGAGGTGGATAAAGAAACACCATATATACCACACAATCTCCGTCAAACACGTTAAGGTGCTCGCGGTAACTTCGTTGACATTACAGAAGGTTCTTTCCGATATGTGGTGATGAATGCGATCCCATTGTACATCCCGATACATACACGCAGGCACGACGCACTCTACATCCCGTAAACCCATCATACATGTGACAGTGTTCTTTGTTTGCCTTTTGTTGACGCTACCGAATGCCCCTTGCATATGTGGAAGTAGTGGAGCTCAGGTCACACATACATGCTACATTTACTCGTTTTCTTGCCACCCGGTCTTTTGTTGACATTGCACAAAGTCCTCCTTTGATGTGTAGTCATACCTGTGATTTCATTGTTACCCCGGCACACGCACACACACGCACACACACACACGCACACACACACACACACACACTCAAGCACGTACATCCAGGACCGGACGGCCCCTTACGAGGACAACGTCTATGTGACCATTCACGCCCGCCATCGGTCATTTGGTCTTGTGGAAGATGTAGACTAGCCTCACGTCTATGTAGCCAATGAGTTAGGTGCGACCAGTAGTAAAACGTCAACGACGAGCATTAGACGCGCGCACTGACAGCAGGGCCTAGGCAGGTAGGAAGAATCAGTACCTTTATACCGAACCTTTGACTTTGCTAAGGATCCAGGAGGATATTGGTGGGCGCTGTAACGGCCGGTCGTGGAAAATCCCCTTTTTTCCCTCGCGATTCAGTGTTTTTTCCCAACATCACTCATTTCCATACACTATTGACTTGTCTTTACGAACTGGTTGTTTTTCTGGACCAATTGTTGTTTGTTCACGCCCAGAGCGCTATTTTGGCACATCCTTGCTCAGGACCTGCGTGACGCACGTGCTGTCTGCTCACACGCTGCTATTCGGTTTCTCGTTGTTGAGTCTTTGTGATCGTATTATTGAGGTTTGTATATTGTTTATGTCATTGTTTATTTTAATAACCTAGTATCGTAGAATTATCACGGATAATCGCCTTCTGATTTCGGGATCCGTTGCGAATTTGGCTACGCATTGCTCAAACGTTCGTAACACCTTCCTTTCCAAAAGCTTCGTTCGTCCGTTTCACAGTCCGTGGTCCTCACTTCCACACATGGTTCTCAAAAAGATGGCGTCAGCTAGCAATCGTGTGGTGACTGTTGCGCACTAAATTCGGTTACCTTTTATGATAGCTAGTCGATACCCCACCTACACGGCATCAAGACATCACTCCACGGCTTGACTGCTCTTTCCTGGATCGATTTAATAGCAACCCATGACCAGATCTCAGTTGCCTCTGGAGGTGTTGGGAACATCGCTGTCAAGACTCCTTTCGGCTTGTCTGAGCTCCAACGTATGTCTTTTGGTTTGCGAAATACTGCTTAGACATTCCAGAGATCTATCGACAGCATTAGGTGGAACTTGGAACCTGTTCGTGTTTGTATCAATGACTTGCACACCGCGTCGTACAGCGCAGATTTGCATTCCCAACATCTGACGCTACTATTTCAACGTTTGCCCGGACATTGAATAGCAGTCAATCCCGATAAATGTGGACTTGACAAACCGGAACTCGTGTTCCTGAGCCACATGATCACTTGAGAGGGTGACAAATCTTGAAAAGATAAAGTGTGTGCTGATCTAGATTACGCCGTTTCGCCCTCATTCAAGGAGCCTGAGGCACTTTTAGCGTTTATTTAACTTCTGTCGTCCTTTCATATCCAATGCTGCTGAACGTTTGCTTATATTAACTGATATATATCTTGGGAACCCACAAAATTTGTCGCCCAAGGATGCCGCACGCGTGGCGTTCTCGGAGATTAAAGCGACATAAGCACAGACCACGCTTCCAATTACCCAATTCTGTCCGCCACGCCAGGCATAGCGGGTGGAGGCATCTGACTTTTCAATCAGAGCGGTCCTGAAACGGTGTTTCTGGGATGTGGGAAACATTATGACTTTTCTCTCATTGCCCGAGTCTTACGGGAACCAAATATAGTTCTTCCGATTGCGTGCTGATGGCTGCATATAATGCTGTCAAACATTTCCCACTTGCAGTCGGGGGCCGATGTTCTATCATGCAGACCGACCAAAAGCCTCTGACGTATGCGTTGCATAAGAAGTCGGACCGTTATTCTTCACGAGGAGTCAGACACCTGGATTATATCTCTCAGTTCACGACTGACCTACGAAACTTTGATGGTGAGTCGAACTGCGTTGCAGGCACGTTGCCTCGTATTCCACCTAACGCTCATAAGTATCCCGCTTTCGTCATTCCCGCCATGGTTGCAGCGCAGGCACAGGATACAACATGCATGAAAGCTGTTCAATCATCGTCTCTACAGTGTCGGTCCTGTTGGAGGGCAGACTCCCTTAGCTTCCACGATCGCGTTCGTGGAGGGAGTCAACGTGAAAAGACCGTGGAGTGCCAATCGCGTGCGTTCTCACAGGGCTTGAGTACGGAGACCGCGTGCTATCTTGTGCCCAGGAATTGTGCTAGAAGTAGCGCTTGTGGTAGCAGCTTGCTCGAAAGGCGCGGTGAAAGAAGCGGTTGATAGTGTGCGCCGTCTGATCACCATGTTTGCCCCCTCCTAGAAGACCGCCCGCAAGTTTGGGTTTGATTCATTAGTCATGTCAGGAAGAAGATTGTACACGTCACAAAGCGAGTGAAAATTTTAAAAATGGTGCACCTTTGCGTTAATTTGGAACCTTTCGTGGATTCGTGCCGCAGCTCCAAAGTCCTTGTATCCGGTGATATTGTCCGTGGACGACATCCGGTCACCTCTAAGGTAGAACAAGCACAACAGCAGAAAAAATTGTAAGGGTACCCTGAAAAGAATGAATTATTTTGCGAATAAGAGTATACAACTGATTGAAGCCATTTTATTAGCGGTAAAGTTGAATTGACAACGTGGGACCCCCGAGGAGGAAGTTGAAAAATCCAATGGAGAGAACAGAAAGACATTCAGTAGAATTTGGCGGTTGGCACTCGTAGCGGAACACTGGGGAGACCCGCCGTATCTGGCTGCCCAACAAGGAAATTCTCGCGGCTCTACTTGGGAAGTGGGATTTTCCGGTACTTACTGCAACCGTGTCAATGGACATTTCTCTCCGCTCACCCCAGTGAATGACCCTGAGCAGGTTCAGCCTGGTGAAGTGGAGTCATGGTCGGTCTTCCAGATAATCCGTGTGTCCTAGTTATCCTCAAGCGAGGGAAGTGGACGATGGGAGCGGAGACTTACCGGAGGGAAACCGGGTTCGTGTAGTTACCAAACGGGCATTTTAAAGACGGTGCGAGTCTCCTCTTAAGCCGTAAGCTTTCAGGGACGGCTTCCAAAAGTGATGGGTGAGCAGAACATCAACAAAGCTGCTCAGCGATAAAAAGGCAAAGGTGGACGTCCTCAGTGTGGAAGACAACCCCGAATGAAGAGCCACAACTCTGGGTAAAAAGGAAGTCCTTTTTCCTTTCTCTCGTGTTTTTTCCCTTGGTCTGCTTTTGGCATCAAATATAGTGTCCGCAAAACAGAGAGAATTCTTGATCACCTATCTGCGGTTGAAAATCAATGGAGGCGGCTTTTTTGAGGGTCCTGTCGGGAGGGCCAAGCTACCGAGTCACCGGCCCTGGCACATTCGGCCTATGGGATGCCAGTGGAGTGAGTAGTGGTCCTGAAGCATTCAATGGGGAGAGAATGGACTGGGTTGATCCATCAGAAATGCTGGTTTAATTTGGTCTACGGTGACCGTATCCTTCCCACTTTTGGGGTCACTGGAGAGTGATTTTCTAGGCGGCTTAGGACGTTGCGAGGGCCGGAGTAGGCCGGTTGTAGAGGAGCGCGTATCTCTGTTCTAGGGAAAACTAGCGTAAAGTCTTGGAGGCGTGGGTGTACGTAAACCATCGAGTTTTTTCACGAGCAGCGAGAAGGTGCAACTCACGCATCTGGTGTGTCAACCTAGAGGCGCAATCAGCGTTGATCAATGTGACGATAAACTTTGGGGCTACCTCGTCGCCAGGAAGTCGAGGGGCGCAACCGAATATGAGTTCGACCGGTGTGGTGTGTAGATCGGCCTTCAGGGCGTTGCGGCAACCTAGGAATACTGGTGGTAGCGACTCCCGCCATCCTAGGCTTTTGTAAGCCTCGGAAAACCTGTGGCCTAAAAGCTGACAGCACTACTGGCCTTTGGTAGCACTTCGACGTGTCACACAGTAGGTAGCATTTGGCTGAAGGAAAGCGAACCAAGTGGGGCCGCCGCAATGAAATGCTACGGAGCTGCCCCACCTCGAGATGGCCTGCTTCTACGGATGCAGTAGCTTTGAGGTTGATGGGGCCGGAGTGGCTGAGATCCAGGTTGTGAATGAGAGATAACACGTCCGCGACAGGGTTATCGACATCTGAGATATGATGTACATCAGTCGTGTACAAGGTGATGTAATCCAGACATCTGAACTCTCTGGGGTAGTACATGTCCGCGGAGAGTAGACAATTGGCTTATGGCTGGTGTAGTCCAGGGATCCGCGTCCCTCCAGGGTGTGCCCAAAGTGACAGATGCCTAGGAGGATAGCAAGGCCTTCGCGGCTAAACGTGCTATACCTGGATTTAGCCGCTTGCAGTTTTTGGAGAAAAATGCAACGGGTTTCCAAGCGTCAGCTACGTATCTTTGCAGTGCCGCCTTTACGGCTCTGTTTGACAAGTCGGTGACCAACACAGTCGAGGAAGTTGGTTCCAAGTGTGATAGCTAGGCTAAGCTGGTGATCGCCTGCTCAGCATAGCAAAAGCTCCTCGTGTGGCTTCTGTGAGAACTAGCTGCTTGGCTTGGCTCTTCAGCAGGTCCACGAGCGGCCACATTAGCTGAGCGAGTTGCGGAATAAAAATCCAAGGCGCCGTGGTTGTATGTGCGAAGTACGTTTTGTGTAGTCCATGAAGGTACTATCTGTGTGGAAGTAATCCTTTGGCCTGGAAATTCGATGGCGGCAAAAAATATGACAGTTTTTCGCGCTGGCCGTGACCCTGAGGTGAGACAGGCAGTCGCATAGTGTGCTCAAATGTGCTGGATGTCCTGCCTAGACGAGCTGGCAATCAGGACGTTGTCAAGATAATCGAACTCAAAATCCAAACCACTGCATACCATATCTATGAAAAGCTGGGAAGTTTGCTCGGCTTTGCTAAGTCCAAACGGCACTTGTATAAGCTGGAAAAGACCGAGGGTAGTTGTTACGGCTATTTTGGAGATATCCGCATTAGCTGACGGTATCTGGTTATGTGCCTAAACCAAATCTAATCGATTGAAAGCTACCTGACACGCTAAACGAGCTGTGGGGTCTGGGATAAGCGGAATGGGATATCGGCCGGGCTTAGTCACTTGGCTGAGTCAGCGATGATCTCTGCATGGTCGCCAGTCGTCAGGTCACTTCTTCGAGACCATGTGCAGGGATGATGACCGCCGACGTTTGGAAGTTAGGTCAGTTCCCCGGTTGGGCATATGCTGGAACCCGGAGCCAGCTACACGGAGTTTTTCTCGAGCTAACCTGTGAAGCCGAGAGTAGACCGGAGGTCCCCTTGTGGTGACATGGTGGGACAAGTCAGTGGTAATTGGAGGCGGTTTTTTGCTGGGTCGGACAAGAATAAAATGCTTGCTGAATTGGCTAACAAATTCTGGTTCGGAAGTGGGAATTCTTGCTGGGATTGCTGGTGGTTGAGCCAGAGTCAGAAAACCAACAACGAATTTCGATTTAACTCGGTCTACGAGCTGCTGCTTACGGAGGTTGACTACCAGAACATGAGTTGCTGAAAAATCTAAACCCAGAATATCCCGGTGCACTTGGGCGATGACGAAAACCCGCGAGAGGGGAAGACGCAAGCCAAATCCTAGAGTGAGAAATTTTCCGCCGTAAGTTGGAATTGAAGTACCGCTGGCAGCTTACAGTGTCGTGGCTGTTGAGGAGACGGTGAACCACTCTGAAACCGGTGTAATACTGGTCTGCGCTCCCGTGTCGATTAGGAAGCGCAAACCGGTAGTTTTGTTCTTCAGATAAACGAGGCTGCTGGAAACGGAGGCGCTGGCAGAGCTTGTTGCAATCCTCAGGTTTCAGCGGAAACTACAGGGCCTTTCGCATTTGCCAGCTTCAGGTCCGAAACTGTGGTGAAAGTAACACTTGCCGGATCGGTGATTCGGCGTACGGGCACAGTTCGGAAGATGGCGGCCGCTTGGGCTTTCTTTACCAAGGTTGTTGAAAGTGCTTTCTTGCTGTTCGACTAACTACAGCGGAAAACGAACCTCATAACATAATGTTGGAATGTCAAAGTTGCCACTGGGTTCTTTGTGGTGAAAGACAGCATCAAGTGGCGTTGTTGAACGCCTAGAACTATCCGGCAAGCGCGTTTTCACGCTCCACCACTTTTTCTGCGGTCTCCGTGCACTAATCTAAATTGTTTATTTATAGTAAGATGGGTGCTATGCTTTGGGCGTAATCTGGAGGTCGTGACATCTATAGTTACAACAAGGAAACGTCATCCATGGGCGTCGTACCTATTATTGAACAAACTTTTCGTAAAAAATGTGTGGGTGCCATATCTCCCAGTTGGATTTTGGAAGAAATGTTCTGAATAAGTTTCCCTTCCGAAGCTGTTACGTGCTTAGGGTGAGCTTCCCGGAGTTTACCTTACAGGTTGTGCTCATAAAGATATCCCTTACTGATACGATCATTTTGGCTAGGAAGACCTGGAGCAGATTGTTGAATCTGCATCTTTGGCTAGATGTGCTAGCCTTCTGGAAGCGTTACTTCAGAACGGCAGTGAAAACGCCCGGGTCTTCCAGTATGAAATCCGGTATTTTCATGTGCCTTGCTTGGCACCTCGGTTCATAATCAGGGTTACGCTCCGTGTACGTTGGTAAAAGGGTTTACCGTAGAAACAACTAGGCTGGGATTTGAAAATGCTGGCTAGGCCTGACATGCGGGTAGTGAAAAAACTGAAAAGAAAATATACTGGAGCTATAATGACCGCCGAAAGGATACCATTTTGTTGCAAAAGAATGTGTACTGCTAAAGTTTTCCAGTTGAAATACCTATCTCTATACCTGAGAAGCAATTTAAATAATTTAAAACGAATGTGTCACCGACTAAGGAAACAGAAACCATCGTAGTCGTGAATTGGCCAAGTCACTTGGGTAGAAGCGATTTAGAAGGACAAATGAAAATGCCGTGACGTGCAGTTTGCCGCGTTGATGTGGGATGGGATTTCACGCTTCCACCTACGTTCAGCGAGAATTGGAGGAATTAAACTGCGCTGTAGTGAGTGCCTCACTAGAGTGAATGCCATCCAAGGTAATCCTGGATGCTTAACTAGCTGTGGCTATTACCTGTCCTGCACATACTCAGCTGAACTTAAGGGTTAAAGTTCAATCTCATGTCAGCTGGCTGTACGCTGTCACCAACACACGCAGCTTTAGGACGGTCGATGCTAACAGTATCGAACTGACCGTGTTGATCAACATTAAATGTCTTATCGAGACCAGGAAGCACGAGAAATGGAACTTCGTAAGGCTGTTGTGCTGGGTCACCTACCAAACGAACACAAATGAATGCATGGGAACAAAGTTTAAGTTCGGCCGGAGAAAAACCTGTTATCACCGCCTTCGCGTCCACTTTGGAGCGGGATTGTGCAGACACGTAGAAAAACGATGAATGAAAATCCTTACAGCAAGTGAATCTGTACTCCGCGGAGGTAAGACCTACCCTGGCAGTCGTTCTGTCATATCGAAGACAGGTTCTGCTGCGGAAAATTGGATGGCTGCTTTTAAGCAAGTCCTGATACCAAGGAGAACTCGTGGCAGCCTTTCTTACCAGTCGATACTCATATGTGCCTGCAGTGCCACTTTTAACTGGTGGCGAAAAAGCCCAGTTAAACCATCCGATGCCAGATGGTACGCGGCCTTGAGAATGCGTTCCGTGCTTAGCGTGTGAGTTGTTGAAGAGAAAGGATCGGACTCAGATTACTGCCCCGATCGGTGGCGATCGATAAAAGGCGACCGTGTAAAGCCATTCATCGTTCTATCAGATGTCGGGCCATTGGTTCGGCCGTGACGACAGAGATAGATATAACCTTGGGCCACCCTGCGACTCCACCAATGCAGGTTCACGAGGATGTGACCGCGCACTGGGTGCGGCAGAAGCACCGACAGGCAAAGGTACGTGCTTTTGCACTTTGGATCGATGACATTGTAAAACGTTTGTCAACTTACCAACACTTTCATTCATAGACAGCCAGGGGTACCTTTAAGCACCTAGTGGGAGACTGGCCTCAATGCCTGGGAGTAGAATTCCATGCATCTTGATTTGACTCGCTGATGAGTTCGCCTCAATGAGGAGGGTAAAAAGGAAGGGCGGACCATGCTGGTGAGTCCGCAGAGCCGATAGAGAGCAGACACGCAGGCGAATGGCGTGGAGACTGTTCCGCAGCGCAGGGGGACGTCTTCGCTTTCTGCAGTGCCTGAGGGAGCGTGAACATGCCCCAGGTGTACAAAAATACCGTCATATACAATACGAGGCGGGATTGGCAAAATATGCCAAGGAATGTCCCAAGGCTCATTTTGACCGCGTACAGTCTAAGGCTCAGTCAGTATTGGCAGTAGGAAATGCTATGGATGCTCAAGGTAAACATGCAAGCAACTCCGGAGAAAAAGCCAAAGTACTTAAAAACCTCTTCGAGCCTATATATACTACAGATGCAGAGAACCAGCCGCCATTAACGGAAAAATATAGCGTTTCCCAAATGGAAGGAGTTGTTGTAGAACCCAAGGAAGTGAACTGGCTATCAACCAGTTGAAGCGAGGTAGGGCGGCCGGCCCAGACGGGGTTAATATTAATAATAATAATAATAATAATAATAATAATAATAATAATAATGATAAAGGTTCATTTCGGAAGCGCCCAAAGCATGCCATGTACACGATCATGTAGATACAGGTGATGGAATGGACAGATATAATTCATGGAAATATGGCGACTCTCATGGAAATATTGGATAAAAAGGCTCAGAAGGGGGAATAAGGTAGGATGAAAATAGTATAAACGTATGCACACCATAGAGATTGCGTGGAGTTTAAATGAGCTCAAGAGCGGATTTGAATGAACGCCCGGTGAGTTTGAAATTCAAGGTCAGGTGGACTGAATGGCTGGTCCCGGTCAATTACATATGGAGGCAGACTGGTAAACATGAGAAAGGCTGGAAATCGGTATAAAAAACTGCAGTAGCGAGGAACGATGGAGGAAAAGGTGAGGTGCACTGCAGTGGATTAGATGACAATGAAGCATTGGTACTTTGCAGTGAATTGTCGGCGGACAGGACACAAAACTCACCGTAAAACAGGCAGCGAGCAATGCAAGACGTAGAGGGATGATCAGATGACAAAAACGATTTAGAAGAATTGGATACGGTAGATATGAGGCACAGATGTAGAGTTGATGGATGCCTATGATGACGGTCGTTGGGATGATAGCAAGAGAAATGGCAGGTGAGGAACTGCAACATGCAGAGCGCGTGCACATAGATATATATGCGTAGGTTTATATATATATATATAGACTTATTATATATATATATATATGTATAGGTTAAAAGAAGCAGGAGCAATAACAGTGGGGTCCTAGAAAGAAATTATCAGTCAATAAAAGGAGTAGGTTTTGTTAGATCAATTGGTTGTAGGATTAACTTTGGAATGTCGTAGTGGATTAACTTCATGACAAGTGCACGTGGCAGCCCAACGGAGAGAAAAATAGAATGCGGAAGCACAGAAGTGATGAAGACTGTTAGGAGCAGTTCATGGAAGAGTAAAGATGAAAGACAGGATCAAGGAAAACAGGTAAGAATGGGTCTAATTATTTGATCAATGCAGTTGCGAGATGTAGTGACGGATCAGAGGAATCGGGTAGTGACAGGTCAAACAATTTGGAACTGTAAAAGAACGTCACGACGTAACGTTGTCATTACAATGGTGGAACATGGAAAAGCGGACCACACTGGAAGGTACAGAAAAATGCCTGTAGCGAGCAATAAACGGATCAAGGGATGAAAGCAATGACCGAGGAGACACAGGTAAGAAATCACCAATCAGATCATTTTACTGCAGATGAAACACGAAGGAGGCGGACAAGGAAGCGGGAAGCCCCGAGATTAGTGGACCAGTAATGGAGCAAAAAGGCCAAAAAAATGAATGCGCAAAGGAGTTGGGACAATGGAGCTGGAGAGCTGTGTGCCGGCAGACAATTGAACAGGTGGATACTAATCAGGACACTGGAAAGAACCGCAGAGGAATCGCGGGGCCAAGTGAGGAAGATATGGTGGTGGAGATTGGATAATAAATACGACTGTAAAAGATGCGAAGTTTGGAGCGGCAATTTCTAATATGCGGATTGGGCATGAGTGCGGGTGCGGTTGGTGCATCATGGCATGGGGCACGAGGAGGGATTAACAGGGCGACAGGTTTAAGGAAGCTATCAATGGAAGTTCTGAGCAGAGGGTAACACCAAGCGCATAGATGATAGAAGCCAGCAATGACGGCAGGTGGGAAAAGAGTTATTGGCGAGCGTCGACAGAGAAGAGTGGGTAGGACGATAGTAACTCAAAGCAGTGAAAGTTGATGCAGAGAGAGGCAATAGGAGGGAGGACAAAACAGGAAGGTGTGCATACCGTGGCAGGGCGACAAAAGCGGGAAGTGGAAACAGATGATAAGAGCTATAGGTGAACAAGCTCTAGCAGAAAAACGATGAGGAGCATGCATTTTTCAACCGACAGCATTGGATTCGGTAGTTCAAGAAAAGTTAGGGCGTGCCATCCGCAACCGGTGCTAGTGGGTGGGACTGGCCGTGCGCTGGGCACCCAACCTGAAAAACACTTCGTGAAGTGAACGCAGGAGGTGTGATCCACCAGTGTTTTGCGCTCGCACATCGTTGCAGACGGCCTGCACGCCCGATGTGCGCCGGCCATAGCGGTGGATCTGACCGCGCCCCGCACTGTTGGTAGTGGCACGAGTGGTCATGGATAATTGTACAGGGGGCGAAACGACCGCGATGGGGATGCGTGAACCAGGAACAATTGACCAAGCCGTGAGACCATGGACAGGAGAGCCAACGGAAACAGCAAGTGGTAGACGACCGTGTAGCAATATTATCCAGGTGCACCTGCCAGGTAGATGGTAAGTACAGTGCCCGAAGTTGTTGGCCGTCAGCGGGGATCACTGGAGAGGGAAAAGGGATAGAGAAGCGCAGTCTGGGTGTGCCCCAGCTGAGAATCAACGGATACTGAGAAGAAGAAAAAAGTGAATATGATGGATAAGAGATGAACGTAGGTGAGCAATAGGGTTACCTTATGATGGCAGGTGGTAGGTTCGCTGTGGATCAGTGAAGGCAATGGCCTTAGTTCGCGGGGTGTACCTGGTGGCTTGTGACGCAGAGGTAGTAGAGTTACAGTGTGAGACCTCTTTCAAAGGCCAGGTTGGCGGAGACGAGCTCATTGGTGAGCAATATAGCATTGGGGACTGTTAAGTATGACAACAGTGCGCGCCTAAAAGCGAACATTGAGCAGGCACTGCGTAAGCTAAGGGGCAGCTTATTCCAGATTTTGGAATAGGCTGACAGAAAGGATCATGACTTCAGACAGAGATTAGAATGAGGGACAGTGAGAGAGAAGGCACGGTGCCGGATGGGGTAGGAGCAGGGCGCAGCGAATGAGATGGGATAAGAGGTGTAGGCCAGGTTATGGATTAGCTTAAAGAGGAAAATCAGGTTGAGCCTTATGCGACGAATCCATAGAGGCTCAATTTGTAGGAGCTCACACCGCTGGCGGTATGTTAGGGCTAGGGATACGCCCGACAGCCTTTTGGTGAAGGTACGCTGAACGTTCTCAAGAGATACAATGGAGGAAAGTGGCCAGAGGCTGGAGGTAATGGGACAATATTCTAGGAGTGGTCTCACGTGTGAGAGATACATGGAGAGGCGACTGGCCGATATTAGGAAACACCGATTGATCAGGCCTAGGGTTCTCTTAGCCTTAGCGATTTGGAATGATGCCTGTTCGGAGAAGTTAAAGGAACAAGAGTAGCGTACGCCAAGATCGGTAACCATGGTGTGTATGAGGATGGGCAGGCCGTCCAGACAAATTTGGCCGGGTGGTACCGTGCACTTGTATGGTAGGAGGAAGCTTTTCTCCGCAGGGAATTTCATGAACCACGAGACGCACCAAGTTTGGAGAACGAGTAAGTCATGCGATATGTTGCATAGAGTCACGGATAGGTCACTAGGGAGGAAAGAGTACACTATTTTTATATCGTCGGCAAAGAGGAAAGGAGTGCGTGTCGAATAGAAGAGAAAATGTCATTGATATAAATAAAGAATAGTAATGGGCCTAGGACACTGCCTTGGATGAAGCCGCTAGTAATTGGTTTGGCGGAAGATAGGTGGCCGTCGACGAGCACGGCTTGTGATCTGTGAGAGAGATAGGAGGATAGCCAGGAGAGGAGAGGGTCAGTAATACCTAGAGATCGGATTTTGGCCAACAGATGAATATGGGGAACACGGTCAAAAGCCTTAGACATGTCGAGGTACAGGACAACTACAGAGTTGCCGGCGTCAGCAGCAGACGATAGGACATTGAGAAAGTCAAGCTGGCAGGAAGAGCAGGAACGGGAGTTCAAGAAACCATGCTGACCAGGGTTCGGCAGGTTGTTAGATAAGAGGTACTGGACAATGTGTCTTTTGATAATTCTCTCCATAATTTTGCAGACTACTGGGGTGTGATTAATGGGCCGATAGTTATCTGGGTCGTGTAATACGCCCTTTTTGAAGCGCGGAACTATAACAGAGGACTTCCATTGAGGGGGGACGAAAATGTGAATCATGGAGGTGGTATACACATTAAGTAACAATAAAGGGAGGTCAGGACCACCGAAACGGAGGAGGGCCGGTGGGAGATCATCTGGTCCCGGTTTCGAGGAAGGTTTAGTAGACGAAACTGATTTTTCAATTTCTAGATGGCAAGCGTAGTGTTCGGGGCGCTAGCCCGCTTTTTTACCAGGTGACTGGTCCTGGCCATGTTGCCTTCTGACTGGCTAAAAGCCGAAATGGTGCCCATCCACAAAGGAGGCGAGGGGGAAGATGCATCTAACCAAAGGCCTACTAGCCTGCTGTCGGTGGAACTAGACGTCCTTGAGGCACAGTTAGAGACAGGATAGCAAGGCACGTGGAATACCACAGGATAATTACAGCGAAACAGCACGGATTTGCAGTGATGAGATCTTATCTCACGATCCTCTTACCATTTCTGGAGGAAGTGACCGGCAGACTGGACAAAGGCGGGCGAGATGAAGCGTGCTATCTGAATTTACAGAAAGCCTCCGACTCGGTTAACCATAGGCTGCTGGTGCACAAAATGCAGAGCATGGGGACTGCGCAGGAGGTGCTAAACCGAATTGGAGTGTACCTCACTAGTGGAACTTTCACTTTCGGTTTGAGGAGGCAGCGCAAACAGCAGCTGGGGCACGCAGGGGGGAGCCGCAGGCGTCAGTATTGGGGCCCCTGTTGTTCATGATTTATATAAGTGGCCTGGTCGACAGCTTGGAGTGTCCCGGTTTTTTATTCGCGGATTATCTCAAGATTGTGGAGGAACCATCTTGGAACTGGATTAAGGAAGACCTGATAAGAATACGAGACTGAATCGAAACGTGTGAGTTCCCCTCAAACCAGGGTAAGCGCAGACAGTTGATCCATGTCGGGGGAGCAGGAGGGATTCGGCGCTTCGAGGAAGGGGCACGCGGGGTAATTAAGACCACCAAGGTCATAAAAGATCGCGGCGTTTAAATGCATGGAACCTTCAAGCCCGCCAAGCAATGCCTTGGGACCGCAGCGAAGGGTAATAGGTCCACGCTTTGGTTGTGTCGGACTGTCAGGTCTTGGGATGCCAACAAGCGTGTACGCTCCCTGTAACATACTTGTGTGGACACCGTCCGTGGCCGTTTTCACACATTGTATTGTTGAGACTAATTTCCTAATCTTATGACTCTCGAACAAATACAGCATGCATCAACCACTGCACTCGAAGAGTTGTTTGTATTTGCTCATGTGCAGTGGCATATTTCTGATTTGAACTCGGACCACCGTGACGGTGATACCTGACTTCGACCTACTGCTGAATTTCGGTCCTCGTTGCTAAACGTTGTGGCCGTACAGTTCGGGTTTGTATGTATTTATATGCGAACAATTTGCTAATCTAATACCGTAGGATCAGCGAATCAATGTGGCTCTGACTTTGGGATTCGTTAATTAAGCGGCGCGCTTCTCACCATTGGAAAAACCGCTACAACACCACCTGTAATGCTGCTTCTGGGACTGGGCACTAAACTAGTCACAGACAAACAGCGACTGGAAACCGTTCAAAGACGGTTTGCTAAGATTATCGGCGAACTGAGGGACAAGACATACAAAGGATGCCTCAAGCACTCGCTCAGCAGGCGACGCTTAAGGGGGAATCTGACGCAGACGGCCAAACATCTCCACGAGCTATTCGAAGCCAACAGGCCTTTATTAGTTCTATGTATAAACCCGACACCCACGGTACACGAACAAAAATTGATGGAACCCAGGGCCGTCAGAGGCGATTGGGTACAGTATTCTCACTGCATCACTAACCCGTGGAACAAACTGCCACCCCATGTAGTATCAGCGAATAGCTTCGCCATGTTTTAACGACGGCTGGAAGACTGCTAGGATGAGGTTTCCCCGGACTATGGCTATCCAAACGAGAGCACCCTCAGGTTATACCTCTCTCCTTCACGCCCTTTTTTCTAACATACAAATGCTCTTTTCCCCGTCACGCGACAAAATACAGCAAAACTGCGGCTTTTTCCATTCAGTTGCCCTCGAAGATGATTATCGAGGGATGGAAAAACAGCAAGTTGAGACGGGGAACCTGTTTATCCAACGCGACTGCCGGTTCTTCGAAATCCAGCCTGCCTTTCATTCTCTTCTATGCAGCCCGCCACTCAGTGATCGCAACGTTCGGACCTATTGGCGGTCGAAGCACCGTGGGAACATTGCAGCCCTCAAGTGCAAGAACCTGGACGTACACTGACCAAAGCCACGAAACGTGTGTCCTCATCCGATCCGACCTGATGCAGGCTATGGAACACTGAAAGCCGATATGAAGAGAGCAAGAATAGTCCGGGTACGCTGGTGGACGGGTCGCAGAGTAGAGTCCCATCACTGGTGTCAAGAACTAGAAAATATGGTGATTAGCCCAACACGACTTATCTACCAATTCCTTGAAAGTGCCTTTCGAGCAAGCTGCTACCACAAGCGCTACTTCTAGCACAATTCCTGGGCACAAGATAGCACGCGGTCTCCGTACTCAAGCCCTGTGAGAACGCACGCGATTGGCACTCCACGGTCTTTTCACGTTGACTCCCTCCACGAACGCGATCGTGGAAGCTAAGGGAGTCTGCCCTCCAACAGGACCGACACTGTAGAGACGATGATTGAACAGCTTTCATGCATGTTGTATCCTGTGCCTGCGCTGCAACCATGGCGGGAATGACGAAAGCGGGATACTTATGAGCGTTAGGTGGAATACGAGGCAACGTGCCTGCAACGCAGTTCGACTCACCATCAAAGTTTCGTAGGTCAGTCGTGAACTGAGAGATATAATCCAGGTGTCTGACTCCTCGTGAAGAATAACGGTCCGACTTCTTATGCAACGCATACGTCAGAGGCTTTTGGTCGGTCTGCATGATAGAACATCGGCCCCCGACTGCAAGTGGGAAATGTTTGACAGCATTATATGCAGCCATCAGCACGCAATCGGAAGAACTATATTTGGTTCCCGTAAGACTCGGGCAATGAGAGAAAAGTCATAATGTTTCCCACATCCCAGAAACACCGTTTCAGGACCGCTCTGATTGAAAAGTCAGATGCCTCCACCCGCTATGCCTGGCGTGGCGGACAGAATTGGGTAATTGGAAGCGTGGTCTGTGCTTATGTCGCTTTAATCTCCGAGAACGCCACGCGTGCGGCATCCTTGGGCGACAAATTTTGTGGGTTCCCAAGATATATATCAGTTAATATAAGCAAACGTTCAGCAGCATTGGATATGAAAGGACGACAGAAGTTAAATAAACGCTAAAAGTGCCTCAGGCTCCTTGAATGAGGGCGAAACGGCGTAATCTAGATCAGCACACACTTTATCTTTTCAAGATTTGTCACCCTCTCAAGTGATCATGTGGCTCAGGAACACGAGTTCCGGTTTGTCAAGTCCACATTTATCGGGATTGACTGCTATTCAATGTCCGGGCAAACGTTGAAATAGTAGCGTCAGATGTTGGGAATGCAAATCTGCGCTGTACGACGCGGTGTGCAAGTCATTGATACAAACACGAACAGGTTCCAAGTTCCACCTAATGCTGTCGATAGATCTCTGGAATGTCTAAGCAGTATTTCGCAAACCAAAAGACATACGTTGGAGCTCAGACAAGCCGAAAGGAGTCTTGACAGCGATGTTCCCAACACCTCCAGAGGCAACTGAGATCTGGTCATGGGTTGCTATTAAATCGATCCAGGAAAGAGCAGTCAAGCCGTGGAGTGATGTCTTGATGCCGTGTAGGTGGGGTATCGACTAGCTATCATAAAAGGTAACCGAATTTAGTGCGCAACAGTCACCACACGATTGCTAGCTGACGCCATCTTTTTGAGAACCATGTGTGGAAGTGAGGACCACGGACTGTGAAACGGACGAACGAAGCTTTTGGAAAGGAAGGTGCCAAACTCACGTTTGGTTGGGGCCTGTTTTTCCGGTGAGAGTTGGCTAGGTCGTGACGGTATGCTGCATAATTCTGAGTTCACGCAATCGCGTTGTTGAGGCTCTTTTATTCAATGGAACTACCAACACGTTTTTGGCGTAGGTGCCCTTGTATGGTTTTTATCTTCTGTAATTCGCAGGGCGGGATTTCTGCCGGGTGTGACATGTTAGCATGTGACTCTCACATTTAAAGCATTTAATCTTGCCAGCCTAGTCGTCTTCCGGGTTAAGGGGTGTGTTGTCATCAAACTACATTTTTCCGTCATCGGCCGAAGTGGTCGGCGGATTTTGGCAGGGCAAGTCGGCTGTAAAACCTGGCCATTGGCCGCTAGTGCAGCAATATTTTTTGTTTGTATGGAGCTAGGTTGACGACGAAGCACGTAGCTGAAATGAAAGATTTTTCCATAATTTGGTGCGACGTGGAAGTGGACTATGTTCGCGGACAAAACGGATGTCATAAGTTTCAGGAGATGAAAGTCAAAATTTAGGAAAGGAAAACGAGAAACCTAGGGCCACCTGCTACATGGGGCAGGAAAAATCACTCAGAATGACAGACATGTAACTGACGGCCGAGTGAGGAAACGGAAAGGAAAGACGGGCAGTACTTAGCGGGTTTAACGTTAAACCTTAGCTGAGTTGTGCCTGACATGGAAGCGTATGAGCTTTGGTATCTGCGGCGCTTATTTCGACGGGCTGAAAGTCTGAACGCCAGCAGTCAGTAGCCCTGCTCTGAGGGTTAACTAGATGAAGTTAGAACACTCTGCGCAGGATAGGTGTACACGCGAATCATCTGGTGAGATGATAGTTCAACAGTGGCATAAGAGCAGGACGGCGAGGGAAAAGAATGAATATGAGTAGAATCGAAAGCCAGAGTTGTAAAGTTGAAAAACTTTTCATAGACTCCATCGTTACATGCCCTGGTGTTGGTCAGAATTAACATAACCGAGAATAAGTTTTGAATTCAGGGTGTGGTTGGAAATCGCTGGCAGTGGGCATGTACGAATGAGCCGGGGGAGCTTATTTCAAGGCTTCGAGTATGCGATGAGATAAACATTGAATCTTATTGCATTTTTGGACAGTGGGGTGGCGACCTGAAGGTCTCTGGGGCGCAGAGAGTAAGATGAAGGTATGGAAAACTATATACAGTTGGTAAAAGAAAACCCAGGGTGAAGAACAAGTCCAAAACGAGTCAAGTCCTAATTTTCTGAGCCCCAAGAGGTCGAGGTTTAGTGAAACGCAGTGCTTTTTATATTTCATTGAGGATGCTTTCCATCCAAGCAGCACAATACCCGAAGCTGCTTGGCGAACGTCGGGCCATGTTGGGTTAAAATGACTCGTAAGATATGCCTTGAAAGAATAAACAGTATTTCGTGAAATTTTACTAGAACTACAACAACGACATTATCACAATATTTGTTAAATTAAATCTGCTTCAAAGAAACGGTACATTTTGTTTTTCGAGTTTTCACTATACCATTCTTATAACAAACTCTTCGATATTGGAAAACGAGGTTTTAATCAATGGTAAGTTAATAGTTTCGATCGAAAGGATGGATAGCGGGCCAATAGACCAAGAAACGGGCAGTCAAGATGCATAAGGAAAAGAAGACGTGCTGATTTCCAGCAATTTTTTCCAACGCTGGGCTTAGCCCAAAGAGCTTCCAAATGGATGCAGGCAGAGCCGCCCAACGAGTCCGACGATGCAGCCTAAAATTAGCCTGGAGTGGCCCGGGGTGGCCCAAAGCAGGAGCAATCGGAAGCGCGCCGGGCCTGTTGTTTTGGCTGTTAGTTTCTTGGCCAACAGATGCTGAACGTTCTCAGTGCGTAATCTATCCGTTTTAGACCTTCCGGGGAAAACAGTGGGGTGGTATTCAGGCTGGAGTTATACATGGGACAAGTATGCAGAGAGAATATCTGTTTTTATCTTAGATGATCAGAGAACAAGGCCTATTATCTGTCTGACCCTAGCTGCCTGGAATGAGGCGTTCTAAGAATTGCTCGTTGCTAGAGTATCGAAGCACAAGATCTCCAACTGACGGGCCCCAAAGATCGCTACTTGATTCAGAAGCAGGGTTCCGAAAGAGACTTGACATCTGTAGGCTGTGCAGATGCTTTCAGACATGGAGAAGCCCATATGCCATGAAGTTTACCATTGTCCATTTTTCTCAGAAACTTTATGGTAGATGACGCCGTGCTCAAATCCTGATAGTGGAGCTCACAGACATTTTCGCTGTCATCAGCAAAGGAGAAGGGATGTCCCAGCCGCATAAAAGATGTTTCGTCAATAAGGGTTAAAATAGCGGCGGACCAAGTGCACTTCTCTGTATAATTTTACTAGCTGTAGGCACCGTTTGCCATAGGTGACCATCAGCACACACTTGATTTCGATCTAATAGGTAAGGAATGGTCCCTCATAGAGGCGGACCATGGATACTACAGGAAAGAAGTTTTGTCACCAAGTGATAGTGAGGGACTCGGTCAAATTCCTTGGTCATAACAAGGTAAATGATGGTCACAGATTTGCCATTGTCTACTGCCGCGGTCAGGAGGTTGGAAAAATCAAACTGAGAAGTGGACCATGATCGTGAATGCGGTAAGCCGTGTTTACCAATGCTGATGAAAATAGCAAACGGGAGAAGATCAGACATTCGCTGCCTAATCAGATGTTCCATTATTCTGCCAGCTAAAGTAATGCGGGCTTCAAACTGTAACCCTATATAGCGCCTACTGTAGGCAAAAGGGATTAGACTGGATCCGCCCAAACCGTTGGAAACCACTGCCAGTCTGGCTGAAGCATGTGAATTTAGTGGAAGAACTGAACAGGACCTCTACCCACCTTGAGAATCTTCCTTCACACAAGATGGAAGCCCTATGTTACGAACGTTTGAGCAATGCGTAGCCAAATTCGCAACGGATCCCGAAATCAGAAGGCGATTATCCGTGATAATTCTACGATACTAGATTATTAAAATAAACAATGACATAAACAATATACAAACCTCAATAATACGATCACAAAGACTCAACAACGAGAAACCGAATAGCAGCGTGTGAGCAGACAGCACGTGCGTCACGCAGGTCCTGAGCAAGGATGTGCCAAAATAGCGCTCTGGGCGCGAACAAACAACAATTGGTTCAGAAAAACAACCAGTTCGTAAAGACAAGTCAATAGTGTATGGAAATGAGTGATGTTGGGAAAAAACACTGAATCGCGAGGGAAAAAGGGGGATTTTCCACGATCGGCTGTTACACCGCCCACCAAAATCCTCCTGGATCCTTAGCAAAGTCAAAGGTTCGGTATAAAGGTACTGATTCTTCCTACCTGCCTAGGCCCTGCTGTCAGTGCGCGCGTCTAATGCTCGTCGTCGACGTTCTACTACTGGTCGCACCTAACCCATTGGCTACATAGACGTGAGGCTAGTCTACATCTTCCACAAGACCAAATGACCGATGGCGGGCGTGAATGGTCACATAGACGTTGTCCTCGTAAGGGGCCGTCCGGTCCTGGATGTACGCGCTTGAGTGTGTGTGTGTGTGTGTGTGCGTGCGTGTGTGTGCGTGCGTGTGTGTGTGTGCCGGGGTTACAATGAAATCACAGTTATGACTACACATCAAAGGAGGACTTTCTGCAATGTCAACAAAAGACCGGGTGGCAAGAAAACGAGTAAATGTAGCATGCATGTCTGACCTGAGCTCCACTACTTCCACATGTGCAAGGGGCATTCGGTAGCGTCAACAAAAGGCGAACAAAGAACACTGTCACATGTATGATGGGTTTACGGGATGTAGAGTGCGTCGTGCATGCGCGTATGTATCGGGATGTATAATGGAATCGCACTCATCACCACATATCGGAAAGAACCTTCTGTAATGTCAACGAAGTTACCGCGAGCACCTTAACGTGTTTGACGGAGATTGTGTGGTATATATGGTGTTTCTTTATCCACCTCGATTACTGGTGTGAAAAAGGTTTACTAGGCCACAGGGTTATCAGCTCCTCCGTCTTCGCTCTCGAGTAGGTTAATACTGCGTATGTCACGAATGAGCACTCCGTTAGCTGTCTTCACCTTCACCGTTCTTATCATTTCGTCGGTGCTTTTGATGGTTTCCGTAACTACTCCCAAAGACCAAGCGCTGAAATGTGCGCGTTCGTCGGCGATCATAACCACGTCCCCAACTTTGAATGGTCTTGTTTTGGCCATCCACTTCTGTCGAGTCTGCAAAGCCGGTAGGTACTCCCGTAGCCATCGCCTCCAGAAGACCTTGGCCAGATAGTTCGCTTGCTTCCACCCATGGAGGTAGCTCCCACGAAGGTTTACCGGCCCTTGGAAACCCTCGTTCGACCTTAGCGTCAATAAGTCGTTTGGGGTGAGCGCCAGGTGGGTGGGGTCGCCGTTCAATACTGGAACCAGGGGGCGGTTGTTCAGGATTCGCTCCACCTCAGTCATGACGGTGTTCAGGGTCTCGTCGTCGGGCGGCTGCTGCTCCATGATTGACAGCAATATCCGTCTGGCGGACCGGATCATGCGTTTCCATATGCCGCCTCGGTGACTGGCCTGTGGGGGGTTAAAATGCCAGCGTATGCCGTAGGCCACGGTTCGATTCTGCAGTTCGTCCCTGTTTATGTTCTTGTGCCAACGCTGCAATTCCCGTTGAGCGCCCACAAAGTTCGATCCATTATCTGAGTATATGTCGGCCGGTACGCCTCTTCGGTTGATAAATCTTTGCAAGGCCCGTAGAAACGAATCGGTCGTCATCGAATGTGCGACTTCTAGGTGCACCGCACGTGATTTCATGCACGTCATGATACATCCGTATCGCTTTTCTAATCTTTTCCCGCACTTGATCCACAAGGGCCCGAAATAGTCCAACCCGGTGTCACTGAACGGCCACCAGCCCGTAGTCACCCTGCATTCTGGTAGCGGGGCCATGAGTTGTTTGCCTGCTATGGCATTGCGTCTCCTGCATTGCACACACCGTCGGATCACGCGTTTTACAGTCTCTCGTCCTCTCAACAACCAAAGACGCTTTCGGATGACGCTCGTCACGTGACTTTCCCCGGCATGTCCCTCTATGGCGTGGACGTGTTGAATCATTAGCTCTACTGCGGGTTGTCTCGCAGGCAGCAGTATAGGATACTTTGTGTCGAAGTTCAGGTGGGCGTTGGTCAGCCTACCATCCACCCGCAGCAGTCCGTTGATGATTTTGGGGTTTAAACGCTTCAGCTCGCCTCTTGGAGATGGCATGTCTTTATTGGTCAGCCCCACTTCTTCCGCCCTCTTGAGTTCTTGGGCGAAAGCCTCGCGTTGTATCATTCTGAAAATATCGTACTCTGCCGCTTGTAGCTCATCGGGACCTATCGGGCCGACCGGTATCCGACCTGAGGGCCGTAGCCCTTTCATGACTAGTAAACTTATCTTGAACCTGGTTAACCAAACTAGCGAACGAAGCGTCTTCATCCAGGAAGAAAACCTGACCAGTCGCGATAAAATGGGCGACGCTTCGACGACGTTGGTTGCTATCACTACGCCTTTGATCTCCAGTTCCAATTCCGTAGGGGGTTTTAATTCGAACACGGGCCAGTCCTGTTTGGGCAATTGCAGGAAGTTTGGCCCTCTCGTCCACGTGTCCAGTTGCTTGAAGTTGTTCGCACCTCGAGAGCACAGGTCGGCCGGATTATCGCCAGACCTGACATGACTCCACTGGTGCGTGGCCGATTCATCGTGAATAATCGTGAGCCGGTTAGCAACGAAAGTACTAAACCGGCTCCGTACGTTGTTAATGTAGTAAAGTACTATCGTTGAATCCGTCCAGAAGCTCACCGACCAAATGTGGAGATCGAAACATCTCTTCACAGCTTGCACCACCCTGACTGCCAACACGGCTGCGCTGAGTTCGAGGCGTGGGATTGAGACCGACTTCAGTGGAGCAACGCGGGCTTTGGCGAACAGGATCCTCGTGGTATATTGTCCATCTCCTGCGCACCATCGTCCGTACACCACAGCTCCATAACCGACTTCGGATGCATCGGAAAAGGCATGTAGTTCTCCAGTCCGTGTCGTATGGCCAGGGGTCAAACATCGTGGTATTCTTATGTCCCCTAATTTCTTCAAGGTGTTCAAAAATTCCTCCCAGTCCAGCCGGTCCCCTCGGTCCAGTGACTGGTCCCAATCAACTTTCTTACGGCACAGCCGCTGCAGCAAGATCTTTCCGGGTAGCAGCCATGGTGGGACGAAACCGAGCGGGTCGAACAAACTTGAGACGGCAGATAGTATGCCACGACGGGTTATTGGCAGCTCGGGAACGTTCAGTTCGAAAACAAAATCGTCCGTTTCCGCGTCCCATTGTATCCCTAAAGTGCGCTCGATAGGAAGTGGGGAGCCGTCCAAATCTCTTACCCTTTCGACCTTTTCGTGATACGGGATGACCTTCAGCACTTCCGAAGCGTTCGACATCCATTTAGTTAGATGGAAGCCACCCTCTTCCAGCAATCTCGTCAGACCCCTGAACTGCTCTAGAGCTGATTCCACATCATCGAATGACCCAAGGTAGTCGTCGACGTAGAAGTTCCTGCTGACGCTTTCTACCACCGTCCGGTGTACCAGATCGCCATGTTTGTTCGCTGATTCTCGGAGGGCGTAGTTCGCACAAAATGGTGACGATATGGCTCCGAAGGGGTGGACGGTCATTCTATAATTCACCACTGCGTTGTCCCGGTCGCTCCCTTCCCACCACAGGAAACGCAAAGCATCTCGTTCTCCTACCGGAATCTTCACCTGATGGAACATTTCCCTAATGTCGGCAGACAAAGCCACTTTACCCACTCTGAAACGGCACAGAACATCGATCAGTGGTGTGGTCCAGTCAGGCCCCTGTAGTAGGCGATCGTTTAACGACTTGCCCTGGAACTTGGCCGCACAGTCGAAAACCACGCGCAGTTTATTGGGTTTCTTGGGGTTGATAACCGGATGGTGAGGCAGATACCAGATACCCCTTTCGCTGTCGGTGTTAACAGGCACCCTTTCAACGTAACCGAGGTCCTCGTTTCGCTTCATCAAATCCGCGTATCGTTCCCACAGATTCTGGTCTCGAATGAAGCGTTCTTTTAGTCGTAGTAATCGTTGGAGAACATAATTTCTGTTGTCAGTCCACGGGTCGACCGGTGTGCGCCATGGGAGGGGAACCTCGAACTGTTTTTTGAGGCCTCTAGAGCCTTGCCGCACCGTTTGTAGAGCAAAGTGATCCTCTTGAGACAACGTCGGTCTTTCGTCCCCAATGTCATGAAACTCCTTTTCATAAAGCCGTTGCAGATGATACTCTATGCGGTCCGTTTCGGCGGATAAGTAATTCACGGAACCGCGTACCCCTACTGGACCGTATAACACCCATCCCAGAGCCGTGCGTACGGCATAAGGTGCCTGGCGGTCGCCCACTCTTTGGTCAAGCACCCAATGCGCCTCTGGCACGTCGCATCCGATGAGGAGATCCACCTCATCATCCTCCCAGTCTACGACGGTTACATCCTGCAGGTGGGGCCATCGAGTCAAGATTGCGTTCACCGACCTTGGTGCTCGCATGGGAAGATCCGCTAACGTGAATGCCTCCGTTGGTTCAATTTCCTCGTTAGTGTCTAGAGAGATGAGTTGCAGCCTTAATCTACCGGCAGTCATTACCTGTGTTCCGCCCACCGTGCTCACTGCTAACGACGTCGCACCTTTAGCCAGTTGGTGTTTGTCGGCAAACCGCTCTTTCACTAAAGTGGTGTCGGATCCACTATCAACGAAAGCCAACGCCTTGACTATCCCAGTCGGAGTCACTACTCCCACGGCCGCTACGCCTAAACGTACCGGTTTACTGGCAGATTGTGAAGTTGAACAGATCACGCTGGGCTTGGCACTCGCCTCGGATATGGTTATTCTCGCCTGATGCAGCAGCCGATGGTGTCTGCCCGTGCAGCCCTCGTAACCACATCGATTCCTTGTTCTACAGGCTGCTGCCCGGTGCGTGGTGTTGAGACAGACAAAACATGCTCCTGCCATCCTCGCCATTCCCCACCGTTCGTCTATTGTGGCGTTGCCGAACTTGGGGCATTCTGGTAGGCCATGGCTAGTACCACAGGATCTGCAATTTGGTTTCGCCGTAGCATCTCGTGAAATGACGTGTGTGTTGGTCCAAGGCTGGTACTTTGGATGTTCCCGTACAGGGGTTTGGACTTGGCTAGTACCGGGCTTGTTTGCTCGGTTGCTGTCCCGGATGAGTCGGCCGAATCTGCTGTCAGCTATCTTCGTTTGCCTGTCTAAGTATTCAGTCAGGTCTTCGAAGTTGGCTTCTCTGTCGCCTCGGCTTATCCGTTCAGCTTCTTCCGCCCACCGACCCTGTAGTTCGGGAGAGAGGTGACGGACTATGCCTTCCAAAGTGTGCATGGCGTCTAGGTCAGCTCTGTAACCTAAATGGTCGAGGGCTATTGAGCAGTTCTGCATCTTGATCACCAGGTCGGCCATGGTGTAGACGTCGCCCTTGGTTTTCTTTGCCTCTGCCATCACGCCCTCTATTAGGTTACGGGCTACTTTGAAAGGTTGGCCAAACAAGTCCCTCAGAATCTTTCTTGCCCTAGTGTAGCCTTGTTCTGGATCGAGCATGGTGCATCCGTCGATAGCTTCTCGCGCTCGGCCTCGGCAGTAGTGAGTAAGGTAAAGAAGCCTTTGCCCAGGGTCGGTTACCTTGTTTTCAACGAACGTCTCGAACTGTTTGACAAACTTGCAATATTGCTCAGCTCGCCCGTCGAAAACCGTTAACTCCACTCTAGGCAGATCGATCGATGGTGGTTTGTAGTCGGCGACCTGCGTGGGGTTCCCTACCTTATTGCACTCTAACCTATCGGAAGTGTCGAAGTCACTGGTCCTATACTCTCGCTGTTTCTGTGTACACTTCTCTGCTTCATGCGCCTGTAGTCTAGCTGAAAGTAACTGTTGCTCTAGTTCTATTATTCTCAGCTTATATAAATCAACGTCCTTACGATCAATATTGCTTTCAATAACACATGAGCTAGCACTGACAGGACTAGGCGATCTAGCATTAACTAAAGAATCATAAGTACCCAAAACCTCCCCAGAGACTTGCCGTATTACTTCCTGTCCGGGTTCGACTGCCTTTGATCCTTTCCTTGGCATTTTGCGTGAATTTTCCTCGTTCCAAATAGATCTATTGAGTATTGTTACGAACGTTTGAGCAATGCGTAGCCAAATTCGCAACGGATCCCGAAATCAGAAGGCGATTATCCGTGATAATTCTACGATACTAGATTATTAAAATAAACAATGACATAAACAATATACAAACCTCAATAATACGATCACAAAGACTCAACAACGAGAAACCGAATAGCAGCGTGTGAGCAGACAGCACGTGCGTCACGCAGGTCCTGAGCAAGGATGTGCCAAAATAGCGCTCTGGGCGCGAACAAACAACAATTGGTTCAGAAAAACAACCAGTTCGTAAAGACAAGTCAATAGTGTATGGAAATGAGTGATGTTGGGAAAAAACACTGAATCGCGAGGGAAAAAGGGGGATTTTCCACGATCGGCTGTTACACCCTACCGTGGACAACTCCAAAAGCAAGACCCTCAACATTGTAATAATGGTGGTCTATTTTGAGGACACCCAGAGCATGCTTAGTTGCATGATCGTATGGCCCAAGCGAGTCCACAAAAAGGGATTTTGGATACTCAATTGGATATACGCGGGGCAAAATGTACAGAAGTTTTGGTGGTGGCATGAATGAAGGCCCGGCACAACTGAATTTGGAGGTCAGTCGATTACCACACCCAGTAAAGAGCCAAATCGGCTTCGCGGTCGAGGTACGTAGACAGACAAAACGGGAGTGGGTGAAAAATGCTCAGGAATTCGAATAGCTTCGATGTAAAGCCTGAAGGGAGAGTGTACTGACAGAATAGCTTTCGTAAGTAAAACCGGCGAAAAATTGGAAAAATTACTGATGATGATAGAATTTTACTTGAGCCAATATATCTAATTACCAGTAAAAATCAGGAAAGTCGCTCCGGATAAGTTGCAAAATGTTCTGTTGTGGGAGAAAGTACGAAAAATGAAACAGACAGTCCGATTAACCACAAAGTGGATACTTACTACCCAGAGAGAGTCTGCGGAGAAAAAACTCATAGTAGGGTGTGCAGCAGATGGAAATTTTATGAAGCAGATTGACGAAAGTTGACAGGTGAGCGATTCAGGGTTAAGATAAGGGGATTTTTAGATGAATCACTGACTAACAAAGGAGGTACAAAAGTTGATAATGTGGTGGACGATGTAGTTTATATGCTGTGAACTTAGGAATTCTTATAAGCGTAAGGGCCACTTGAGACTGTCAAGACAAGCAGATGACTGCTTAACCGGAAATGCTGGTAAAAGCCTGACATGGGACTTAGGAGAAAAATCTGGACGGTCAGTCAGCTGAAATACAGATACCTCCTTTCCAGGAAGGAGTTATGAATTTCGCCTTCAGGGTGGTATTTGGTGTAGACGCCTGGTTGTGGAGAATCAAGGGAGAAAGCGGCAACAGTTAAAAAGTGGGTGAAATCGTTTTTAAACGTTGAGTTATCTGAGGTGACTCCGAGGCTGACATATGAGGTAACCAAACTTACATGAAAGTGAGCATAACAGGCGTAAATATCTTGAATATCCGACGGAATGATTCAGAGGTAACGCATTACTGAAACCTTAATGAAAAGCAGGTGGTTGATTGACTGGGTACGTTGAAAAAACCAACCGGAGGCATTAGGGGAGCAAACAGAATACCGATGACCCGAATTACGGATAGGTGACTCCCGGCCAAAAATGCCAAAAAAGCGGTCATTTTATTGTGACACTGATATTCAACCAAGATAATTTGGTAGTACTGCACCAGAAGATGATAGATGGGAGAAATTTGATTCAGTTATGGGGTTGTCTAGGTTCATAGGTGAATACAATACAAAGGTTGGCTTCAAAGTAGATGTGGGAGGTGGGAGTATAGCAACCCTATATAATCAAACGGGAGTCGCTCACACGAAAAAGCAACAGGATGTGCAGGTGGCTGAATGACTGGATGAGCTGAAGAATGTCTGAAACGGGACAGCTGGGAAACAATCGACAGATTGATATCCTGGTTTGTGGATAGTCCAATGTCGACTATCAGGAAGTGCAAACAATTGAACTGCTGGATACGCGTGAGAAGGATTGGCATAGTATAATGGATTAGAGAAGTGGTGTCATGCAAATGAATCGTCGAAAGAGAGACCAAACCGTGGTCCGTTTTGCTGGCAGGTGAGAGGAAAGATACTTAAACGATGGTTTTGTTAGGATAAATCTAATGGTGCCGTGAAAATCGCCCGAATGACGGATAATATAAAGATTTTCTCGGGGTGCTGTTGTTCATATCGAGGATGTCTGAACAGTGAGACCGTTTTATGTTTAGGGGTAGAAAACCCGGTAAGTGGACGAGGTGGAGGAATGAGAAAGGTAGAAAACTCCTCGATGGAGATCGATATCGTTTATAGCACATAAGAGACTACTTTTCTGGGCCGAGCAAAAGTATGCTTTCATGTCGATTTGAAACGTGACCGGATTTAAGATGTGTCTCGTTCAGGGAGGTTGAAGTGGGAGACGGGAAGAAGCAAAGCCCAAGTTGCCATTCGGTGAAGCATGGAAACGATGACTTCCGTGAGGAGTTTCAGTCAACCACTGCTGGTCCAGAGGCTAAAACTGGAACAGGCAAAGATGATGACCACCTCTAGTCCACCTCGGAAGTTAGTACCAAATCCATGGTAACCCCATAAGTAAGAACTAAAAAAATGCAATGGAAAAAATTAAAGATGCTTCACCACGACCTGATGCTCCTATGGACACTCTCCTAAGAGATTAGATCGTTAGACTAAGTAGCATGATCAATGAGCTCGAGAAAGAGGAGAAAATATTTGCCCACTCTTTGGCCAGGGTAAGTCAAACGAGAGGCCGCACTCGGAATAAGAATGAACTTGGTGGTCAGGGGCTCCATGGACCGGTTGTGAGCGATAGAAAACGAAGGGAACGAGCGATGATAGTTCACGTGGTTGGTTTCCTGGGATGGTAGGTACTTCTGACCAAGTGGCCGCAAAGTTCATCCTCCGGCTTGGTAAAGGGAAGGGTCCCCAGGAATATCAAAGTAACGGACCTAGACCGACCGTTTTGGGGTTTGGTTATCCCAGACTCCGGTTTAGTCTTATTGGCTGCAGGCGAGATCAAGAGTGTCACAAAGGATGCCATCGTAGTTCAACCCAATGACTCACCTCTTTGAGCCTGAGAAAGGCGGACGACCCCACGGGGTAACCCGGGGGCTCTAACACAACTATTCTGCACTTGCCCGAAGTCCGGGTTACTCGGCTATCACAGTTGCCATGAACTCCTCCAGGAGAAGCCCCAGTGTAATTCGAAATCGCTACCAGGAAACCATTAGCGGACTCTGATAGTCCAACACTGTCGGGTCCACGATCTTAGTGCACTGCAAATGCAGAGGCTCAAGTCAAAAGAAGCTGAGGTTACAGGAAAGCCCGTCCTAAAAAAGGCAAAGCAGCTCGGACGTAAGCTCCTCTGAGAAACCGAGTAATTAGCAGGGCACCATTAAATACCAAAACGTAAAAAAGATCATATATTTTCCCTTGGTGCCACCTCACTTTTCACCAAGCTACCCACCTTAGAGTGATTGACATCGGTTCCGAAAGCAGTGAAACTAATCAGTTGCTGATAAAGATACCACGGAAGGACCGAAAGAACTTCTCCCCAACCGCACTTTTGACGTCCATTTTCTGTTTAGCTGAAAGCTGCATCGTCCACATGATGGGATCACCGTCAAGCCCAGTCTTTGATGACATATTCACTTCAAAACCAAGGAGAAAGACACTGAACCAGGGAGTCGAAGAAATGAACGTATATTGGCGGATGACACTTTCTTCCTTAAAAATGAAGACATTGTTGTAGAAAGGGCAAATCCAATCGGTTCACGGTACGGACCGGAAAGAACGACACACTGGCCTTTCCGGAGAGCTTTATAAAATAAAAGTTGACAGATAGACCCAAATGTGCTCCCAATTATGACTTCCCCAAAATAAAATTGTTTATCTGTGCGCCATCTAAAGGAGACTCCATATCGAACCCTGTAAAAAGACTTTTAACGCGTGCAGTCAGTGGAGCATTCAACTCAGCTCTTATTTCCTGTGCACTTACGGGCTCTCCGATTATCCGAAATTCCAATTAGGTTGTGTTTCCAATGCTGGCCACATCAACGGTGATCGGTTTTTGTTCAGGTGCGAGTGATGTTCAACCTTTTTTGGCCAAACGACAAGGCAACTATCTCAAAGGATTAGGGCACACTGTCCACGGTTGCTGCAACATGAAGGGACAGCAACCGTTGGGAGTGCTATCCCCGGGCCTTGGTAGACTCAGGCCGTCAAACGAGCACAGATTCTGCATTCAGAATCGTCTGTCGAGTGCCCCTCAATCCCTATATTCATATCTGCTTACACACACTCTCCACCGCAGGGGCGATAAGCAACCGTCTTTTCGCACTTGCTCTGCGTACACAGATCTTCGTCCAAGCCCTATTATTGTCCTAGCCGCAAGTGGACCATCCTCATCTTAGTGACGGAGCTACAAACCACGTGACTATTACGACTCGGTCATGCAGATCCACTGGTCGATCTGACCCTAAAACCCCTCCTACAAACTATGCACAATCCGAGCGACCTTTGAGCATCTCGGCACAACCATTCCCTAGTTGATTTGTAGACTAGGGGAAGAATATTGAAAACAATTGTTTTTCTCTGGAAAAGTGCCCTAAAGTGACATTGTGCATACTTCCGACTCCTAGTTGCGTACACAAAAGCAGCAAGCTTGCGTAATCAGTGGTCTAACCATGAAGCCTGCATTTTAGGTGTGAATATCATATGAGTCACTGGAACATGGAATCATCCCGGGTAGGACACAACAAAACTGATACCCTCAGACTAAATATTGGTATATTTCTCGGCCATGGTCGAGATGCACGCGTTAAAGCATGATCATTGTGTACACGTTACTCAGTAAGATGAAATGTTCACATATTCTAAGTATGAAAGTCGAGAGTATTAGAGATGAAAAAACAATGACAGGAAAAGTTTGAGTGGACCATTCTGATAATGGTTTGCGCGGCAGTTTTAAACCGGTTTCGAATCCGGATCAGGCAGTGGTGCGCGGTGGAGATATCGAGAAAATCGTTAGCGCAGTGCTAAAGAGGCATTATTAACAAGAATGATGCAAGCCCAGGAATCCAGAGGCCAACTAAGGTTCCGCAGATGAAATAAATTTTGAACAAGAAGAAAAAGGGTGGAAAATCGACGCATGCGAAGAGGATAGCGATCCATGAAGACAATGCAGACCCTGAATGACGGATTTACCGGAGTTCTGTTGTCAGCTGTGCGCACAGGCTGCACGGACAGTGAAGAGGAGGGGTACTGCTTCTATCGAGAAGGCACTACCACCAGTGAGAGGAGCCCGAGCTACTTCTGCCCATATATAAGCCACTTCGACCGCCATCGTGCCTTACAGAGCGGGGCCGAGCTTTGTCTGTGCGTCGCAGCCCGTCGTCTCTAGCTGAGGGAGATGACCAGCTAAGGCAATACTTACGGCTTGTCGTAGATTTGAAAGGAAGTCCTGATAGTGGGGGACCTCAAAACGCTAGATGTAGACTGAGTAAACAAAACAGCCCCGAGGGCATCGTCCGTCCACAGACGGCCAAGCTACATGCGTGGCACTGAGGAGAACAGATGGAGGCAAGAGCAACTTCCATCTACTCTGGATATTTTGATCACAAGAGGAGCATAGAACGTTTAAAATCTTCGGGTTGAGCTTTTTCTAGGAAGCAGTTACCACGGGCTAGACCGCACTTGGACAAACTAGTACCGCGGACAGGGAAGGATGTTACTAACACCCGATAGATCAGAAGTCCTTGAAGGAACTGGGGGCTGAGACCAAATGGGAAGTTGCTCGGGGTGAGGACTTGGTGAAGCGGCTTTGGAAACACAACGAGAATAAACCCTTGTCACTGAATGGCAGGAAAGCTCCCCTCGGGAAGGTTCGTCAGAGCGGTGTTCAGCTACTAAGTGATGGTCCGGTCTGGAAGGTTATCTAGAAGAAATCTGCTTGGGCCAGATACCAAAATAATGATAGCCGCAGACATAACCTGCAGTATCTAGCAGAAACGGCAGGGTCGGGCGGGGTTCACAAGGAATCCAGAAGGAAGCACCAGGAGAATTTGACAAAATACCCCAAAATAAACCGCACGAGGCATAATAATTGCTTGTGGCCCAAGACAACCCTAAGAGTGGCCTTTGGAAAAATAAGGGACCACCAGGGTCGGGCAGCCACCAACAGCGTTGAGAAGACGGAATCACCCCGTCACTACTTCCAGCAGCTCTATGAACGGGAATACTGCACTTGAAGCCTTCCGAGGATCTTTTCCGAGGCTGCACCTCAAAATTCACCGGAAGTCATCTCCATAAGTTAGGTGTTCAAGGTTCTGACGGGTTTGATAAGGACTAGGGCAGCAGTGTCCGAAGGTATCTATCCGGCGATTGTCCAAACCCCGGGGGAGCTTTTGGCCCAGCCAACGGCTGCGCTGTCCAAAGCATCCCTCGATGGAGCTTAGTTGCCGCAGGATTTTATCAAGGCGAAGGTGTAGCGTACTACTTTGTCTATATGGTACACTAAATGAATGTCAACAACATCTAAGACGACACTAGCAAACTAAGATGGACGGAGTAGCGTGCGGTGATAAAAAGGCCAAAGGGGTATGTACAATAAGAATTAAAACGAAACAATAGGTGTGACTCAAACTCACAGTTGTTCAGTGTTCTTTTGTTCAGTAAATGAGCCTCGAAGAGCCAATATCCGCCAATGTCTTCAGTTCAGTTCGGTCTGACAGCCATCCGTTGGACAGAACAGGATGGTATTGAGCGAAGTGCCAAGAGGCGCCGTTGAAGCTTCTAAAATGTTTTGTTTTACACAGTTAGTTCCGACCGATATGATTCCAAAACACTCCAAACCAGAAGATGAGACCGTGTCAGAATTAAAGATTTATTTACAGCCTTTTTGTATTGCGCGGTGGTGACGACCAAAAGGTGTGTGTGTTTTTACATTGAAACGTCGGTACAACAAAGGAGTGTCGCATCAAGGGACGTTGAAAATCATGGAAAAAGTCGGAAATGTACAGGTACCTACACAACTCCCCCGCCAGAGCGTTTGTTGTACAAAATAAACGCTCGATAGAAAAATAGAAAGAGGAAACGGTTAGCGAAAGAAAACGTCAACTAACAAAGTCTTGAAATCTGACCGGATGTCGAACGTTTCTGCCGGAACGGCGGGTTACCAGGGAAGGTTTTTGCTGTGGTGGTGCTGGCGGGTGTGGTGTAGTTTCTGGTGTGATGATAGAGTTTGGATCATCAACAGGTATTGTTGGTGGTGTGTTTGTGGATGGTGATGGTGTCGGTGTTGCTGGTGATGGAGGTGTATCAAAATACGCGAGTTTTAATCTGTCAACGGAAACGGTGTTTGGCTTATCGGCTTTTTGAACCACGAAATATTTGTCTGTACAACTAAGCACTTTAAATGGACCATCATACGGTGGTGTGAGTAGTTTCCGAACAGCATCGTTACGAATAAAAACGAAAGGTGACGTAAATAGTTCATTGTGTACAAAAACGTGTGTGAATGACAAGCGAGTGGGTGTTGGACGTAGATGTGACATACGGTCTTTGAGTTGTTGGACAAATTGGGATGGGTTAGGACTGGCATCGGTGTTGGGTTGAACATACTCACCTGGAAAGCATATGGTGGTACCGAAAACGAGCTCAGCCGACGTGCTGTGGAGGTCGTCTTTGACTGATGACCGCAGACCTAAGAGAACTAGTGGCAGGTTGTCGCTCCAGTTATTGGGGTTTGGCTGTGATATCAGTGCTGCTTTGAGTTGACGGTGTAGGCGCTCTACCATGCCACTGGACGAAAGATGGTATGCAGTTGTTGTGATGTGTTTACAGCCAAGCAGTTTAGTGAACTCACGAAACAAAGTCGATTGGAATTGGCTGCCACGGTCTGTGGTGACGGTAGACGGTACACCAAATGTAGCAATCCAGTGCTGGAGTAGTACTTTCGCAATATTTTCTGCCGAGGTGTCGGAAATGGGTACTGCCACCGGCCAGCGTGTGAAACGATCAACAGCGGTTAATAAGTGGGTATGTCCATTTGATGGTGGTAGTGGACCAACAAGATCGACGTGAATATGTGTGAAACGGACGTCGGGAACGGTGAACGTACTGGGAGGAGAAAAAGTGTGGCGGTGGACTTTGTTTCTCTGACACTGTAAACACTGTTTAGTCCATAATGCAATGTCAGAATTCATATTGGGCCAAACAAATCTGGCAGAAATGAGTTCGCGAGATGCACGGATACCAGGATGGGAACGAGAATGAAAATGATCGAAAACGATCTTCCTGTAGCAAGTTGGAACGATAGGACGAGGGTTACCTGTAGACCAGTCACATAGGACTGCGCCATCGGCTGAAGGTAGGGGAAATCCTTGAGCTGGAGTGTGGAGGATGTGCGCAGTTCGAGCAAGGATGGATCATCACGCTGGAGGTTTGCCAGTTCCGTAGGATCGAATTTAGTCTGCACCGTGTTGATGTCAGGTCTGGATAATGCATCAGCCACAACATTATCAACTCCACGCACGTAACGGATGTCTGTTGTGAACTGAGAAATATAATCCAAATAGCGGATATCCCTGGGTGAATGTCTGTCAGGCTTGGCATGAAGTGCGTGTGTCAGGGGTTTGTGGTCAGTGTGCACACGAAATTGTCGTCCTTCAAAAAGATGACGGAAATGTCGGATGGACAAGTAAATGGCTAGGAGTTCGCGAGAAAATGTGCTGTATTTTGTCTGTGCCGCCTGGAATTTTTGCGAGAAGAACGCTAAGGGCTGTAATTGGTTGTCCACTATTTGGTGAAGCACTGCACCGACTGCAGTATTTGATGCATCAGTCGTTAGGACTAACTCAGTATTTGTATCCGAATATGGATGGTGCAGCATGGTGGCATCCGCGAGAGCTTTTTTGGCATCTGCGAAAGCTGTCTCGGCCTCGGGAGTGAAATCGATCGTCTTGACGTTAGACTTGAGAAGATCGGTCAAAGGTGAAACAATGGTCGCACAATGGGGAATGAAGCGACGGTAGTAGTTCAAAATTCCCAAGAAACGTCGTAACTGTGTGATCTTTTGAGGTGCAGGAAATGACAGGATGCTGCGCACCTTATCTGGGAGGGGTGTCAAACCTTTTTGATCGATATGGTGCCCGAGAAAGTCGAGGGACGGAACACCGAACACGCATTTACTAGGGTTCAGCTGAAGTCCGTATTGTTGGAAACGTTGAAAGAGTTGGCGCAAGTGGCTGGCATGCTCCGATGGAGAGGCGCTGGCAATTAATATGTCGTCGATATAGCCAAACGCGAAGGGTAGACCTCGAAGCACTTTGTCGACGAATCGTTGGAACGTCTGAGCAGCGTTTCTCAATCCAAATGTCATGCGTATGAACTCGAACAGGCCAAAAGGCGTGGTGATAGCTGTCTTGGGAATGTGTTCTTCGGCCACGGGGATTTGGTGATATGCCTTTACGAGGTCGACCTTGGAAAAGATTGTCTTCCCAGAGAGATTCTGTGCAAAATCATGAATGTGTGGGATCGGGTACCTGTCGGGGACGGTGACGTTGTTGAGAGCACGGTAGTCTCCACAGGGTCTCCAATCACCAGATGATTTTGGAACCATGTGCAAAGGCGAGGCCCATGGGCTTAAAGACGGTCGAATGATGCCAAGATTCATCATATGTTCGAATTCAAGGCGTGCGATACGGAGTTTGTCGGCGTTGAGTCGTCGTGGTTGAAAATGGACAGGTTGGCTTTTTGTAGTGATGTGGTGCTGCACAGCATGAGAGACTGGGTCGGTGAACTGACACGGTTTAGTGAGGGATGGAAACTCCTTCAAAATGTCAGCAAACGGCGATTGCGGGATCGCCAGCCGAATACCAAGGGAGTTGGTGCGTTTACCAATGCCGACTGCACAAAGCTTGGTTGTGGTGTCTACCAGCTTGCGATTTTTGAGGTCCACTGTTAGGCCAAAGCGTGAGAGGAAATCCGCGCCAATAATGGGAGTCTGAACATCCGCCTGGATGAAAACCCATTGAAAAGAGCGTCGAAGGCCTAAATCAAGAGTGATGGACCGTTGGCCAAATGTAGCAATAGTTTTTGTGTTTGCTGCTTGCAGTGTAAAGTGAGATGGTTTGAGGCTGTGATGTTTGGGTGGGGGGATTACACTGATCTCGGCGCCGGTATCAATGAGGAATCGAAGACCACTGGATCGGTCAACGATATAAAATAGGCGACTTTCATGTGGAGGGCCAGCCGAAGTCGTCGCCGGTACTGGCTGCCCTGGTCGTTTGACTGTGGGGTGGAAGTGCGGAATGAACATGGAGTATCACAGCGGCGTGCCTTGGAGCCGAATGTGCGGTGGTACCAACACCACGTTTGTAATCGGCGGTTTCCGGACCGTGATCTAGGTCGATGAGGTACTTCGGTGGACACGGATCGATGAGTAGTAAATGCGCTGCACATTGCACTGACCTGATTGCACAACATGCGAACGGTTTCTTTTAGGTCCGTAATGTCCTTATCGATATGCGAATGATGGGATGGGGAATCAGGACTGTGAGAAACGTCACCACGGCGATCTGGGGCAGGTGCTGGTAGTGTCGTAGGGGATTCGTGCGTCGGAGTGGTTTCGGAGGGTGATGTCATGTGAACGCAAGGTCTACCAGCCGGGTAACATTCCATAATTCTATCGGCGTGTTGCGCAACCTTGTCAAGTGAAGTAGTAGGTTCCAGCATTGACAGGACCTGCTGTATCGGGAGAGGTAGTTTATCAACCCATATCTCCCTGAAAATGGCGTCGTCCATTTGCCGTCCAGCCAGTAGCGACCGCATGTGGCGCATAAGTTGGGACGGAGTTTGGTCTCCGAGCTCCAACGAAGTGAACCGCTCCCGGAGCATTTTTCCGGCGGATTTTCCGGTACGCTGAATGACTGCTTCCTTAAGCTTCGTGTAAGGAGCTTCTGGTGGAATGGGATCGAGGAGATCTTCCACGTCAACAGCGATGTCAAAGGGAAGTGCTTGGACAACGTGAGAGTATTTCACGCACTCGCTGGTTATATGTCGAGTGGCAAATACGGCTTCTTTTTGTCGAAACCACACCCGAGGGTTGGTCGGGGCAAAAACGGGCGGTTTCAGAGCAACCGCGTGGATGTCAATAGATTCGCTGTCAGACAGGGTGAATGGTGTGGAACTTGGACCAAAAGAATGAAGCTAGTGTCAAATGATGGAAAAACAACCTGGGCTCACCAATTTTGTAGCGTAGTACTCTGTCTATATGGTACACTAAATGAATGTCAACAACATCTAAGACGACACTAGCAAACTAAGATGGACGGAGTAGCGTGCGGTGATAAAAAGGCCAAAGGGGTATGTACAATAAGAATTAAAACGAAACAATAGGTGTGACTCAAACTCACAGTTGTTCAGTGTTCTTTTGTTCAGTAAATGAGCCTCGAAGAGCCAATATCCGCCAATGTCTTCAGTTCAGTTCGGTCTGACAGCCATCCGTTGGACAGAACAGGATGGTATTGAGCGAAGTGCCAAGAGGCGCCGTTGAAGCTTCTAAAATGTTTTGTTTTACACAGTTAGTTCCGACCGATATGATTCCAAAACACTCCAAACCAGAAGATGAGACCGTGTCAGAATTAAAGATTTATTTACAGCCTTTTTGTATTGCGCGGTGGTGACGACCAAAAGGTGTGTGTGTTTTACATTAAAACGTCGGTACAACAAGGGAGTGTCGCACCAAGGGACGTTGAAAATCATGGAAAAAGTCGGAAATGTACAGGTACCTACAAAGGTCACTCAAATCACAAAGCCGGGGATGTAGATCCTGTGTCAACTACGGGCCCGTAGGCTTAATTGTGGTACTGCTGAAGGTGACGGGACGGGTGTTATGGGAGAGGACGGCTGGTCACGTGCGTGCTCACAGGTACATCGAGACAAGCCGGCAAAGGCGTGTTTGATGAATATCCTGCTGGTCAAACCCCATCGGTTAGATGAGGGTGGTTATCCGAAGTTTCAACCAGAGAGGCACAGCAGAAGTCTACTGCCTCGTCTTCCAGAAGGCATCTGGCTCCGTGAATCACTGTTCGTTGCTGATGACATTCACTGCTTTCGGCCGGTCACTGAAAATCGCTGTGTCGATACGCAGGCCTCGAATTCTTCAAGTGTTGTGGTAGTGCAGAGGTACGAGGCGGGAGCCCAAATGGTCCTGGGTCTTGTGATTATCTTTTTATCTGAATGTCACCGGTGAGTTGGAAGAGTTCACAGGACAAGTCGGTGGCGGGAAAAAGAGAGGGTTCAAAATACAAATCATGACAATATCTCGCAGTTTGTATTTTCGGTGAACTGGAAGATAGACCACCGGACAGTGAAGGGGGGAATTCAGTTTAGCCTGCGTGGCAAAACGACTCTGCTTTTAAAAATCCATCGCACTCCAGGCAGTGGGGTTTTATTAACCCTTCGCTCCCCGTGCTGCCTTGAGGACCCCACAGGTTCAACAAGGGTAGGATATTTTATGTCAAGCCCGAGAATGCATACCCCAAGAGGGGTGTTTGCTGAGTGGTGTGCTTCAGGGCTCGCTCCTTGTAATAACGCTGTTCAGTCAGTTACCAAGCTCATTGCTCATAGGCTTGGAAAGCCTATGGTTTTGGCTTGGGGATGACGCGAAATTGGTTGGCCCCACAGCAACAGGTTCCATACGGCGAAACCTAGATGCGGCGCTTAGCCGGTTGGTGGCCTGCGACTCATCACTAAATGCCGCTAAGTACATTCACTCCGTAAATGGCGAGTGCCCTTGGCCAACTAGGCTCCTTGAGGGGGTAAATGAGCGCACTGAGATCGAGAAAGCAACAAAAGTAAGGGACCCTGCTGTGTTAACTTCGGACAACCCCCGATCTGGAGCTCAGGGCTGCGCGGCCACTCAGTAAGTCTGTGAGGGAAGTTGCCGGCCTTAAAACCGTTACTTCCAGAGGATCTTGAGTCTTATTGCCCCATTAAAAGGCGCTCGTTCCCCCACTACTGGGATACTGTGTCCAGCCTTAGCGACCCTTCTTAGTGAAGGACATCAAACTTATCGAACAGGCGCTGTGAAAGCTCACAAGGTGGTTTGCTGGTCTAAAGGGCGTCGCCTCTGAGCAGATACTCAGAAAATTAAACTTGGTCTTTCTGGGGCGTTAGAGGCTTGGAGGAGACCTGAAAGAAACATTCAAGATCCTCAAGGGGTATGCTGATCTCCAGGGTTTGACTGCACCACTGTTTACTTTCAGCGACCGTACCGTCACTAGAGGGCGCCCACTGAAGTCGACGAGGCAGCAATCTTTTGGTCGTCTGTGAAAAGATTTTTTCGCTGGTAGAGTGGTAGATGACTGGAACCGGCCCCCGACTGAGGTTTTATTCGCTGGAACTGTTGTGGAATTTAAACATCGGAAGGGCCACTGCTGGGGCAGTGTACGTGCCAGAACCAGCAGATGGCCGTCCGCCTCAGTTATCATTCACTTTTACCTCTCCTGTCCCCATTACCATTGTAAGTGTAATCCCTTAGTAATTTTTTCCTCCGGCTCTTTCTTCCCTTTGCTTTCATCTCTCTGCCTCCAAACCTTGTCATAACACTTACCATCCCAAGCAGGCTACCACCCCTCTACCAGTACCACCTCACTTCTTCTTTCACTACCTCTAACTTCCCACCTTCGCAAATGCTGTCCTCAAGGTAGATAAGGCACTAGCTGGAACTCAATAAAGAAGCCGTGATCCTGAGGGTCTCTTTAAGTTGAGGCACAGCTTTGGAAGGTCTCCTCTTCCTATTTTTTACCTAATCTCTTGAGGAGACCATTCCTTCCACTTATTGCGGAGCAGAGTGTTCCACGAGCTCACGGTGCAAGAACCTGGGCAGAATTCGTACGCCTCAGTCTGTGTCCAGTTACCAGACATGATTTGTTTTGATTTGGTCAAGGTACCTACCCTATTACTTCTTGGTTGCCTTTGATCTTTTCAGCTGCTGTTTACCGAGATCTGGTGGCCGGAGGCATCACTTTCTGCATGACGACCGAACTTGCCGGTTGCCGAGCATTATCTCAACAACACGTTGCTCTTTGCTAATCTCTAGGGCGGAGGTCCCGATACGTGTTACGCTCACAGCTACCAAAGGACGCAGGATCTCAAAAAGTCTCAGCAAGGTTAGACCTGAGGGCTCGCAGGCGCATAAAAATGGACTATCATTGACAACGACCACCACTCCAGAGCTTTGCTCTGATTTGACCTGGACTGCCTACACCTAAACGTTGGGCGGCTTGAAGGAATGGGAGGATTAATAAGCACACCTAGTCAGGAGGAACATGGAATTCAAATTGCAGTCACAAAGGAATACCACTGAGCCGACGGGGAAAGAAACGAGCAGATATGAGGCATTGGGTCCAGCAAGCAAACCACAACGAGGTGAGCTGGCTTGTTGGGACATATCACTAGGTCATTCTACTCGTGATCGATAGACCCTAATCTGATATTCTTACTGGATGTCCTCCAGATTCTTTGCATTACTCCTGGTGACCCCCCCCCCGTTTGATTGGACTGGTCACACCGACAAACTGACAACCAAGAACCTGAAACCTTCAGAACACTAGACTGAACAGAGGGTGCTGATGAGCAGTGTGGAAGGCCCAGATGTTTTGAGGTTAATATGTCGGCAGGCACTGTAGGGATTCTGAGTAAAACCTTTCAACCACGTGTCCGCATGAAGTGCACGGGATCAGGCAAGAAGTACTGTCAGCTGTAAAGTGAACGTGATGATCCTTACCGGATATGCTCGCAATGCAAAAAGCTTAACAGGACAGATACTAAGGCCACCAGTGAGGCAGAAGTGCCAAACATAGGCAGCAATAAGAAAACCCTCGGAAGAAAGGTTGACTCCAGTTGAGAGCAGTGATGGACTTGAGTCGACTTCCGGTAAACTAAAAGGGGGGCCAGAACAAAGCTTAGGCGGCGAGCAGCTGTTGCATTGGCGACTCATGATACATTAGAGGGACTGTGTCCTAAAACAGCGAGGGAATATGTCAGAACAAGACGCGGTTATTATCACTAAAACTCTGATTGCTTTGGGGAAAGATAGTAACATTGCCCTGGAAGAGAACCGGAACGTTGTAGTCCACGGAATTCAGGAACAGTTCGTGAAAAGTGACAGGCAGAGAGACAGAGCATCGAGATCCCAACTGGTCAACTTACTCCGGCAGGTGAGGATCCATGGGCAAGTGGCCTCGGAAAGGCTTGTGGGATTGAGGCTGCAGAACGGGAAGACGGACTCTGAGGGTTGCGAACCAAGACCTACGATAGCGGGCTTTGCCATCCCTGGCAAGAGGTCCTAACCGCAATCGGGCTTGTTGGAGGAGTAATTGCAAGAATAATATTATACTACTACCATCAATAATAATAATAGCACACTTCTCGACCGTGGTCGAGAAGCACGCATGATGGCATTATCACAGATTACGATGTAACTCAATAAGCGGAAGGGTTCACAAATTTTAAAGACGGAGTAGCACGTTACAGCGGCCGTCTGAGGCAGTCTTAGGAAGGATCTAGCGCTGTACGAGACTGATGCATATATGCAGGCAAGTACACCACAACACTCGTTGTCCTACTACATGTGTTTGCCCAGCTCCACTCCGTATTTTCCCAGCCCATGCAAGCGAAACCCCTGATGTCAACGGCACTTTCACCGTGGCTGCATCCGCGTGTGGGGGAATCAGATCACCCACAGCAGCTGCGAAAAATGACATATACGCGAAAAATTACGGTCGGGCGGAGGGGCTATGGAAAATCCTTACTTGGGCTCAACCACACAGCTGTTAGAAAAAAACCTAAAAAAGACAAAGTAAAGGACAAAAAAGACCTCGTGGGATCGATTTAATCTATATATACCACCAATATCGAGCTGTGAAAGAAATAGGCAACCTCCAATCATGGGTGTCTCCCATCAGCTCACACCTGACCCTGCGAAAGGGAAAACCCCACACCTCCCTTGTCCGATTGACATGCTTTTGGTTCCTACGCACGAGACTGACTCGGGGGTTATAGCAAACTGGTCTCTCCACACATGCTTACCCACCTCCCGCTCTAACTATCGATCACCTCGTACCCCCCTCCCATGCACGCCTGGCATGTTTGTTGACCTCAGCTAAAAAAACCAACCTGGCCCTGGACAACAAGTCGATACATCAGACGGCAGACACGTCTCATCAAAGCGCTTATTATATCCATGTGGATAATATTGTGTATATAAGCATACATGTAAGAACGTAGAGAAAAGCGCCGGTATTTTTCGCCCACTTATCTATTTTTCCTCCTTTTTGTAAGAAAGCTGCTTTACTCTTGTCCTGGAATCCAGCCCACTCCCCAGTTTACGGCCTTACCCAACAGCAACCTGCAGCATTAGGCCTGTAGATACCCTACGATAGGATTTGACATACATCCTCTGGATCTCTCATATAAACATGCCATTTGGGTTCTTAGTGTGTCCCAGCTGCTTCCTTGTGACCTGCAAATCACTACTGGGGGATTTGTCATATATCCCCTAGACCTATTATGCAAACGTGTCATTCAGGTTCTTCATGTTTTCTAGCTGCTTTCTCACGTAGCTCTCAGACACTTAAGTCCAAATGCACCTCCACGGCTTTATTGAACCCGAAAGATAAGACTTCCCGGTGAACGGCCGAATCGGTAATCAATAACTTTGCTTAGTAGTGTAAACCCAGTTAGCCCTCACGAACACTGAATCACAATACCAACGAATCCTCATTTCACTAAGACCAATGTGCCTCATTTCCAAACTCCGCACTCTTATCTGTTATTTTGCTCACGCTAACCCTCAGCTGGAACATCTCCCAGACTGCAATACTCCCTTTATCAATTTCAGAACCACTCGGCCATCATGTTGCCTGGCTGTAATATATCGTGCAGACAGCTGATCTTTTTCTCTGCCCGTCTACAACCGCACCAAAGGCTGGCTACCGCGAATACGGTCTAGCCACCTGGTTTCACTCACAAGAAGTCCTGGTATTGCTGCATATGCACCTCTGAGGCCTACCGAGGAATTCTCACTACAAGACCCTCCCGATGTCGAAGCCACCGTGCAAGGACTCCCTATAAAATAGTGATCGGCCCAGATTCGGCAATGCCTTCCTCCTTCCCATGATGAAACGGTGAACAAGAACCGCAGCCAACCCTTGCCCAAAAAGCCCAACATGGACACAGAAAAGCCACAGGAAACTGAACAAAATGATGTATCCACCAATTTACCAGCATAGCCTGGCCTATGGCAAAGGTTTTCACCTTCTTCTTGCATTCCGATTGCTGATTATTCCTTCCTGGAACTTTATTCATCTTCCATCATCGGCGACTTGCCGAAATCAGATGACAGGCAATACTTATGGAAGTTGTCTCACCTTTACATGTGGTGCTATTCCTTTTCCTACCCACAAATCTATGAAAATTAGTGTTCCTCTGCGAACATCCATGAAATTCTTCCCTGCCTCCTTTGTCTCAACACCAATTACCCTTTTAGATGAACATGAACATGCATTACTGACCATTTTCTTGCATCATTCTTGTGAACATTATATTTCCTGCGTTCTCAGCCAATGTCCATCTGAACATTCCTACATCCGGCCGATTCATTACTATTGCCGCAGTTGACTCGAAATCGATTTGTACTCACCGTGTATTCTCTTGTCGTTTCGCTTCCTTGTGGAAACAAAAGCGAGTAAGCAAGTGCTTGAGTCAGTCATGCATACATTTGGAAGTGTGAATCGACGGCACAATCGGATCACGTCGTGCAAGGTCGCGCAACAAGCGATACAATCATATCGGTCAATACCCTCCGGGATGAAGCATTGCAAAAGTCAGCTGTGTACGTGCCTGTGTGTGCTTGCATGATCGTCTGTCTGAGCCCGTACCTGCTCAGGCCGAAAACAGCAGTGATGAAGGAAGCAGACAGGTAAGAATATCATGGAGGAACGCAAGTGAATAATAATTTCCGTAGATTTGTGGGTATGAAAAGAAAAAGTACCCCCTGATAAGGTGAGATAATTTCCGTGAGAGGTAGCACGTATAATCAGAGGTCGAGAATTCACAACTGACGGATGAAGTATGAGGTTCCAAGAAGGAATAATCGGCCAGCGGAATACAGTGTCCATATTCGCAAAACAAAGAAAGAAAACCCCGCAGTAGACTAGGTTGCGCCAGCAAAATAACATTTAGTATTTTGCGGGGATTCCTTTGGCTTTTCTGTGTCTGTGTTGGACTTTTTGGGTGGGGGTCGGCTGTGGTTTGTTTACCTTTTCACCGTGGGAAGCAGGGGGACACTATCAAATCTGGACCTTTGGCTATTCAATTATGAACACTTGTTCGATGGTTTAATTGGATTTGACGCCGGGCGAGTCTCGTAGTAAGTTCCCGGTAGGCCACGGCAAGGCAGATGCGGCAATATCAAGAATTCATGTGAATGAAACCCGGCAGCACGAACGTAGTCGTGGCAGCCAGCCATAGGCAAAGTTGTTTTTGGGTAGAGAAGGACTAAAGCTGCCTGCTCGGTATATAGCAGCCAAGCAGCTCGATGACTAGGTGTTTCAGAAAATGAAAAGTATAGGATGGCAGTCTGGCAGGTGTTCCAGCCGACTCAAACAGCAAAAACAGCCGGGCTTGGATCGGTTTTTTGATCGGGCTCTAATCGGGTGAGCGGGCTGGATATGGGCTCAGGCTGGGCCTAGGCTGGGTTCACAAAGGGTGCCCAGCCGTAAAACGGTCGTAACCCTGCCGGGTTTCGGCTGGTCCAGAAACGCCTTCCGGCTGGGTTAGCTTATAGGCTGGTCAGGCACACTATCTTCTCCCGCTACGCTACAACTTGAGTTTTTCAGTTTAAAACTGGTCCTAGACCGCTTTTACTTCCCATCCCAATAATAAAAATGAAGAAGCCGTCAAAAACGATCCAGGCTTTATTTACTTGAATTTCAGTACACACCCTTGGTTCGATATTTACGGTTCACACTTCCGTATTCACGTTACTTTTTGCAAATCTCGTTTTTTTGTCCAGAAAGGGAAGAAAAGTGAACTGGCGTTGTGGTATAACCAGTGAATAGTTGATTGGGAGCGGTATAAATTGGTGCTACCAGTCACCCCAGGTGAAAGAACAATGTGAATAACGAACTGCAAAAGTTGAAGAAAATGAAATTTGCATCGGTCTTAGCAACCTTCGTTTCTCAAGAATGTGGTATCTGTGAAACAGTGAAAAATCAAGATGAAAAATTCAAACATACACTGTATACTCTGTAATATGGCAGTCAAAAGTAGGTGAAGCAATAAACCGGAAATATGTACGTGTATAAAATGGGTGAGGGTGCTGCGGCAATATACGTTTATCCATATACGCGTGCCTTTCTATTACCGAATGGTGAACACAACAATCACCAACTACTTCTTTAAAGTGAACTTGAATATGCAGCACCGACCGATTTTTTTCATTATCCCTGTCAATATTGTACTTTCTGTGTCCGAAGATAATGTCCGTCTCAACATTCGCACATCATGTTGATTCCTTAATATTGTCCCAGTTTATTCGAAAATGTATCATACTTATCGTGTGTTCCGTTATCACCTTCCCTCATTCAAACTCTCTCTAGTCTTCTCAATAATAATTATTATCAATAATAATATTAATAATAATAATATTAGTATATTTGTGGACCGTGGTCGAGAGGCACGCATGTAAGCATGATCAGAGCTTACAACATCACTGAACGAGATGGAAAATTCACAAATTTCGAAGAGGGATTAGCACATCGCAGCAGCAATGGACTAATGATGAGGAGAGTTTAAAGGAAGCAAAAGGACGAGAGAATACACGGTGAGTACAAATCGATTTCGAGTCAACTGCGGCAATAGTAATGAATCGGCCGGATGTAGGAATGTTCAGATGGACATTGGCTGAGAACGCAGGAAATATAATGTTCACAAGAATGATGCAAGAAAATGGTCAGTAATGCATGTTCATGTTCATCTAAAAGGGTAATTGGTGTTGAGACAAAGGAGGCAGGGAAGAATTTCATGGATGTTCGCAGAGGAACACTAATTTTCATAGATTTGTGGGTAGGAAAAGGAATAGCACCACATGTAAAGGTGAGACAACTTCCATAAGTATTGCCTGTCATCTGATTTCGGCAAGTCGCCGATGATGGAAGATGAATAAAGTTCCAGGAAGGAATAATCAGCAATGGGAATGCAAGAAGGAGGTGAAAACCTTTGCCATAGGCCAGGCTATGCTGGTAAATTGGTGGATACATCATTTTGTTCAGTTTCCTGTGGCTTTTCTGTGTCCATGTTGGGCTTTTTGGGCAAGGGTTGGCTGCGGTTCTTGTTCACCGTTTCATCATGGGAAGGAGGAAGGCATTGCCGAATCTGGGCCGATCACTATTTTATAGGGAGTCCTCGCACGGTGGCTTCGACATCGGGAGGGTCTTGTAGTGAGAATTCCTCGGTAGGCCTCAGAGGTGCATATGCAGCAATACCAGGACTTCTTGTGAGTGAAACCAGGTGGCTAGACCGTATTCGCGGTAGCCAGCCTTTGGTGCGGTTGTAGACGGGCAGAGAAAAAGATCAGCTGTCTGCACGATATATTACAGCCAGGCAACATGATGGCCGAGTGGTTCTGAAATTGATAAAGGGAGTATTGCAGTCTGGGAGATGTTCCAGCTGAGGGTTAGCGTGAGCAAAATAACAGATAAGAGTGCGGAGTTTGGAAATGAGGCACATTGGTCTTAGTGAAATGAGGATTCGTTGGTATTGTGATTCAGTGTTCGTGAGGGCTAACTGGGTTTACACTACTAAGCAAAGTTATTGATTACCGATTCGGCCGTTCACCGGGAAGTCTTATCTTTCGGGTTCAATAAAGCCGTGGAGGTGCATTTGGACTTAAGTGTCTGAGAGCTACGTGAGAAAGCAGCTAGAAAACATGAAGAACCTGAATGACACGTTTGCATAATAGGTCTAGGGGATATATGACAAATCCCCCAGTAGTGATTTGCAGGTCACAAGGAAGCAGCTGGGACACACTAAGAACCCAAATGGCATGTTTATATGAGAGATCCAGAGGATGTATGTCAAATCCTATCGTAGGGTATCTACAGGCCTAATGCTGCAGGTTGCTGTTGGGTAAGGCCGTAAACTGGGGAGTGGGCTGGATTCCAGGACAAGAGGAAAGCAGCTTTCTTACAAAAAGGAGGAAAAATAGATAAGTGGGCGAAAAATACCGGCGCTTTTCTCTACGTTCTTACATGTATGCTTATATACACAATATTATCCACATGGATATAATAAGCGCTTTGATGAGACGTGTCTGCCGTCTGATGTATCGACTTGTTGTCCAGAGCCACGGCGGCCGAGCGAATCATTGCAACTTTTCTCTGAATATCCTTTTCTGTACATCTTCTAGTTTTCTTACTTTATGCTTTTTATACACAGCAGCATACATTGGCACCTTGAGTCTTCTTTGATAAACTCTGCTTTTTACGAAACAGTATTTGAAATCCTTCGATTCCATCCGAATTCCAAGCTGTTGTGTCCACCATCGGTATTATGTACGTAGGCATTCCGTCTTGTCAACCTATTATAAAGGCCACAAAAATGTTCGACCATTTGACAGTAACCTTCAACTTTGCCGGTCTTTCTCGCCTCTCTCCTCGTAAACAATCTCCCTCAACCCTCTATGTACTACTATCTTGAAAACTCCAGTTCTGTCGTCTCTTGGATCATTTGATCGTGCATTTTAGCATGACTCGGGCTCATCCAAAATATATATCAGTATTTTATTATTATTAATATTATTTGTGTGATAGGATCCAGCACCACTTACTTGTTCGATGCTAAGGGAAAAAGTCAAGGGCTGAAAGCCCCGAGACAGAATAAGGTAGTTTAATATGGTTTCCCTAGTACTATAAAGTTGGGGAGGCAGTGATTTTCCAGAAACAATTGTGGAGGCTGACCGGTGAGTTAGATGAAGCTGGATCGTGCGGTGGCTAAATGAGAATAGGCGAACGGGGGTGTTGTTTAGAGTAGCGAGAAGCGGAAGACATCTGACTAGTTATGGTTATTAACGGCAACAAACTGAATCTTTCCGTAATGTAGATTGTGTGCATTATACGTGGCAGAACAGTCAGCCTAATATCGGTCTCGGAAAATATTGTAGTTTTGGGATATGGTGCTATGACCCTAGCAATGGAACCCGTTTTCGAAGACCAGCCTGAAGGAGGGATAGAACAATAGGGTGGAAGGATCTAGGGTTCTAAAGCTCGATACCTATTTAATAGGCCTGATCTTGAGGTGTGTTGTTGTTATCCAAAGGCAACAAATGACTGACAGTTAGTTGTGATTTTAGGTTGTGGCCAACCTTGGCTATTGACATACATTTGTGAACGACAAGGGGTAGCTTATTTCAAAGCTTTGAGTACTTGATGAACACGAAATTGTATTTTATTTCTAGCTTCTACAGTAAAATGGTCAGACTGAAATCCCTGTGGCATAGAGGGTGAGATGAAGGCAGAAAAATCGCGTAGATTCGGTAGAAATAAACGAAGAGTAATGAATAATTCTATATAGAAAACGGAAGCTTAGCCTGCCACGTCTGAGCCACTAAGGTCAATTAGATTGCGTCGCTCATTGTTGTTCAGTGGGAAAGAGTATCCTTTCAGGTTCTTGGTAATTGTAAGCTGGAATTCCTTGAGGCTTATCCCATTCAAGTAAGGTGCTACGGAACAAATAATGGGGGAGTATTCGAAATGGGGTCTCGCACTGTACAGGTATTTAGGAAGAATACTGTTTTCATTTTTGAATGATATAAAAATTAGGCCTTTTTTCTGTCTGGCCCTGGCCGTCTGGAATGTAACGTGTTCCATGAATTGCAGACCGTCAATGTATCGAAGCTTAATGGGCAGTTGACTCAAAGACAGGGTTTCGGGAGCGACCCACCATCTGTAGGTTGTGTAGAAACCTATGAAGTTCGGAAGTACATCTGTCATAAAGTGCACTTTTGACCAAATTTCTTAGGATCATCTGTCAGGAAGCTATGTGCTCAAATCCTGAGGACGGAACTCAAACAATTTTGATATCATCTGGGAAGGGAAAGAGTGCCGTGCATCACAACCGAAAAAACGCAGTCCATCTGGAGTAGAAAAATAGCAGACAAAGTGCACTTCCTTGCGTAACTCCACTAGCGGCAGGCAACGACCGCCATAGGGGACCATTAACACATACGACCTGGGTTTGGTCCTACGGGTAACAAACTATCCAAGATAAAAGAGGTCTTTGAATACCTTCTGCTGGGTATTTTGCTAATCACCGGGAAAGAGGAGCTTGGTCAAAAGCCTTGGTCATATCAAGGTAAGTGATAACCGTGGACTTGCCGTTGTCAGCTGCCGTGACCTCCAGGTTGAGGTAGACAAATTGGCCCGTTGTGCAAGAGCTTGATTTTGAGGAATCATTTTGGTAGCTGTGAATGGATTTATGGGACAGCAGGAAAGTGAAGATCCGCTGTTTAATCAAACTTTCCACTATTCTGGCAGTTGGAGGGGTATGGTTAATAGGAAAATAATTTCAAGGATTGTGCATTGAACCCTTTTTTAGGCAGGGATAGAGATCGAAGATTTCCAATAGGATTGAAAGGTGCCCTGTTCAAAGAAATAAGTTATGGAGATTCATAAGGATATGAGCGACACGATTTCCACTGGGATGGAAGAGTGGTGGCGGGGTTTCGTCGTGGCCAGGCCGGGGTAGTGTCCAACCAGCTACAGTAGATTGGTCGCATAGTTGAAATTGAATTCAGTGTCGAAGAAAACCTGGTTGGTGATGAGGATTACAGGAGGCAGATTTGAAGTGGTGTCCGTAGTCATGGATTTTCAGAAGGTATTGAGCGCCTCAGCCATTTCATCCGCAGAGTGAATTTGCGTACAGCTTCCCAAAATTATATAGGGTATCCCTGAATACCCCCGTAATTTCAGCTCTTTAGCAATCTGCCAGATCGGTAGGGTCTGTCGATGGAATTCAAGGCCAGAAGCCCCTGATTTTCCGGTAGTCCATTAGTTCAAAGCACGATGATTGCGGAGAAAGTAAAGTTGCAACAATATGAAGAAATCTCCGGTTTTATTATAGATCTCCTGCAGTTTCGCATGTCCATTTCGCAGCATTGTAGGGTAAGAGCTGCGGGCCTGAAAGCCGTTGGTCCCGATGGTGGTGACTGCTGACAAGCAACCGTGTAGCTTATGGTAGAGTACGTCAGTGGCAGGCTGAGGGTCGTGCTGCAGGAAATAGTCGTCCCGGTTGAAAAAGCGAATCATGGGCTCAACTTTTACACATTTGATCTTGTGTATGGACTGTTTGGGTGAGCTACCTACGTGGTCTATGGGTTCAGCTGTGAATCTGCAAGACACTATTCCACAGTGACCATCCGGAAGAGATCCAGGGCGGTATTTATTACATGGGCTATGATGGGAGAGGCTGTGGAAGGTAGTGATAACTGGGTTCAACGGGTATATAAGGGTCAGGGTGTGATCCCTCGACCGTGACCGGCGGAGTAACTGTAGTTGGTTGGGCAGGCTTATCCTATGTTCGGGGAAAACCGTGGAGTTTTAGAGTCGAAACCGTTGATTATCATACAACTGAGGGTCATTTAATTGTATCGTGGGAAGAAGGGGCGCTGGCATTCAGCCGGATGGTTAAAATACCGTTTCGTCATCCTTGGAGGATACGGAACCTTTGGTCTCAGTGCATGATGACCCTTTACCCGGCGGCTGTTTCTACCCGTATCGCAGAGCGAAATTGGTTGAATCCTGTCAGTTAGTGGAGGTACCAAGCTAATACGGCTAGTCGGAGTTAGCTGCTTTAGGGTGATGCAGAGATGTGTTCCGCTCACGGGTGAGCATGGATTATTTGAGGTATAACTGGAGTGCTTGGGGAAGGTTATAGATCGGACTCTGAGAAGATCTATGGTTGATTGCGGAGGTAGCCGGAGTGGCTTAAAGTTGTAGGGGACACAGAATTCTGTCGGTTGATGGGCCGCTTGGCTGTGTAGTAAATCATAGCTTCAATGAAGGATTTGTTTCCGCACGACAGTGGGGCTTGAGTTGGGACTGGGCGGACCGTTGGAAACGTAATTCCTCAGAGTCTTTTTCGGTGTTGGGGAGGTAGGCCGTAGGTTCGCATAAGCGGCAGTAGGCCTGAGTGCACTGGGCTTTGGCGGCCTTGAGCTGGGGGTGGGCTGAACATTGATACCGTTGCCACCTGTGGAAGCGGAGGCTGATGGCATAAGGCGGTGCCATTCACCAGGACGACGAGGTGAAGAACAGGTGGTTGTCAGGTCTGGGTCAACTGATGTAGTGCAGGTGAGTGAGGGCGTTTACGTTGGGGGATGGCCCGCCACAGAGCTATGCGTAGGGGCGACTGGTGTTTCAGCGGCAAGTTGTCTTAATGGAGCTGAGGTACATTTTATTGGCCGAAACCCCTCTTTTCCGAAGGGCTTCTTATTTGGTAATATTCTGCGTTTTTACTAGGGTTGCGTCAGCACTGATTTGCCACCAGCTTGGGACTTTCCCAGCTAATATATCACCGGTGAATTGGAACCGCAGAAAACATTGATTGCCTTGTGACTTTTAGCGCAGCCTAGTGCAATAGCACCTGTGGTGTGCTGTGGCACATGCTTTCAGGACAGTGAGTTCGGTTGACAGCAGAGCAGCCGACGTAAAATGCTGTAAATTATAGCTTTTTTGGCGTTAGCTACACCCTTATGAATTTTGATCGCAACTGAGTTCAAGAAACGGCCTGAAATGGGAGCTGGTTCCATAAGCCTAGATTTCAAGGGTATGTTTTGTAGATTATCATCGACCGGCTGGATCTGGCCATGCAGGTCAGCCACGTTTTGGCCCAAGCCGCTCATTTTCTTGTTAACCGCACCATAAACATCAGCCAGAGCTGCCTGGCATAGATTTACAACAGACTAAGGTTGACTATTCCTGGTTTTTCTACGCCTGACTGTAAGGGTTGCTTGATTCATACCCGTGACCTATGCATGCTTACTGAGGACATTTGGAGCTTCCCTAGTTGGTTCAGTAGGTAATGTGACATAGATGATGGTCGGTAGCTTGGACATTTTGAGAATGTGAAACTTCGTGGAAAAATTTGGATAATTTTTCCAGGTCTTTCTAGCTAGATTGCTGACGGCTGTGGGCCTTATGAACTTAAAAACCAAACTATCTGGTGAGAACAGGGGCACGGTGAAGCTCAACCGGTCCTCCTCTAAAAAGGAGAGATAGGTGTGTTGCCCGAAGGTACAACGGAGGTAATCAGCCGTGGAAGGATGAATGGCCGGAACTCTGGGTTGTAAAACAACCTTCCTAAGGTCTTCGACAGTGAGCCCGAGTAAGGCAAAAGAGGGGAGCTCCAAGGAGGTCATAGTCAGGGTGGGGGAAAAACCGGACTCTTGCAGTTCCAACAGAAGGGACTTAAGAGGACTGGCCCCCACCGAATGTCCAAGGGTGGTGGTGTAAAGCATCACAGGAGGTGGAGCGGGTATCAGTCGGCTGTAGCTCCAGTACTCCAACCGCAATACGAAAAAATGGCCCTGGTGCTCAGGCTCAGGGCCAGAACAAATGTTGCTCCCCTCTAGAAAAACAAGAACATAGAGGGGGAGGTGTATGACGCCCATAGTCTACCCCAGTGCTGCAAATATGGGTAACTGATAGTCAGAGCTCAAGGTTAGGACACTGAGAGCAGATGTGATAGGAGTCACTGAAAAGTGGCTAATATCAGGGGGAAGGGAACATGGACTGAACTCAAACCTCTTCTTGGTCTTTAGCGTGGATAGGTCAGAATGCTTATCTCGGGATTGTATAATGTTTCTCCGAGTGGAAGAGTATGGCGAGCTTGTGAGCAGTCGACCTATCACGCCCAATATATATTTAGTTGTACGAATCCTCATCTGATTACCGATCTATGCATGTTAAACCTCTTCAAAGTTTCAACACCTTTTCTGTCCTCCATCGTATAGCAACAGAGTGGGCTTTAGTTCGAAGCTCCTTTATATCCTTCTGCTTACCTTGCCTCTCTTCCAAATCAAGTCCCACCGCATACACTTCCATCACCTCTCAACGATTCTAGACTGAAAAATTCAGTCCCACTTCCCTCACCTGGCGTGGCTCGTTTACTGAACTTAGCATCCATTTATGACGTCACCTCTACGGCCCCCACCCTATACCCAGCTTTGTTTACTTCCATTACTTCGGGCAGAGTTAATTTTTCCCCTCTGCCGAATAACTACTCCATGCCGAATCTTGACCTCGTTATGGAATCCTAAAGCCCCTAATAAACCGTTTCCTTCCCAAGCGCTAAGTTCCATCACCTGCTGCATCGATGAATCCGTGCTTCCCTTTTGTTTCTCTGGCCGGTAACCATTGATACTCAGCTGTGGCATATTCAGACAGCTACTCGCTATCTTATTTCCCTTTCCAGTGATCCTCAACGCCGGTCAACTACCTCGGGCACCATACTGACTATCTCTCTGTCTGGTGCTCCTGGATAATAATGCTGCGTGGACATCGCTAAAAAGCTGTTTCCGTTGGCTCTGTTGTCCAAGTTCTCAGAACCCGACCAATTGAAGCTGGACTATATAGCCTTATCGCGGTTGCTCTGCCTTGTGTACTATCATCAATGATCACTCGTGACAGCCCCAACGGTGCGGAGCGCGGTCAGATTCCCCGTTTGCACGGCACACATCGGACGTGCGGGCCGTCCGCAACCACGTGGGAGCGCAATTAGGCTGGCGGATCACTCCCCCTGTTTTCACTTCACAAAGTACTTTACGGATTGGGTGTCCAGCTCGCGGTCAGTCACACTCACTATCACCGGTTGCAGATTACAGGCACGAACTCTCCGTGCCCTACCGCATCCATTCCTGTCGGTTGCAGATCGCATGCTTCTGCCATTCTCCTTCAGCCACGGTTCGTTCATCTGTTGTCCTTTTCGACACTCTTATAACTCTCCTTTCATGTCATTCTCCCTTTGCGCGCACACCTGTCCATTTTGTCCCTGTTCCCTTTCGTTTCTCACCATGACAGCTCCTATTGCATGATGTCAATTTTGCCCTATCTATTTGCCCCGCCCAAGCCCAGAACAGTTCCTTTTCCATCCATTATCCCCTTGCCGACCCCTAATCTTTACCCACTTGGCATCCCACTAGCTACAATTTTGCCGCATCCCTTCTAAACCCTTCCATTTTATACCTCCGGTCATTACGCAACAGACAGGTCCGTACCCACGACCAATCACAATGTAAGAACTCGTTGTTCCAACCTTCGCATCCATTACAATCAAATTTATCACCTTTTCACCACCATCATGCTTGACTCCATAATTCTTCTGTGGATCTTCCCCTTAGGCAGTGCGTCGACTAGCAACTTCTGGCTCAGTCCATTTGTGCAATCACTTGCAGGCACGTAGTCCTCCGGCCTCACTCTCCCAACCCCGAAGCGCGCATTTTTTCGTGCCTTTTGTTCTATCACAGGTTTGACTGTCTGGGTACCCTTTTGTCTTCCTTCTCTTCTCGGTTTTTATCCTGTTACATCTGCAGTGAAACGGTCTGATTGGTTATCCCTAACCTGTTTCTCTTAGTTAAGTACTCTTATCAGTTTCGTATAATGTTCACCACAGGCATCTTCAGTGTGTCTTTCAGGCTGCGCTGCTATTCCGCTTTCCACCCAATATAAAGCCATCTTTACTTTACTACTGTAACGTGCAGTTTTAAGCCATATGGTCTGCCATTACCTTATCTTTCCGATTCTACACTGTCTTATTTCTCCCCTACGTTATTCGCTGTTGCAACCGCTGCATTTTTGCACCAATGTTCGTCTCACCTCCAGGTTACCGTTCTCCTCTGATATTTTACAATACTCCAACCACATTACATTTCGGTTCGCTCTGCGTTCTCCAGCCATTTTCACGCCATCATCTTCGAGCGTAATGCAAGAGCTTTTGTTAACTCTTCGCACATTTTCGGCCATCAACACATGTTCACCTGCATTATTCAGATTGTAAGCCTCACTCTTACCTGTTTTCTTCGATCTTTTCCTTTAGATTACCTATTTTGGTAACTTCTGTTCACAGCCACCCTTTCTGTGCTTCCAGAAATGCCTCTTCCTCTCTGATAATTCCCATATTCGTCTGCCATAAACAAGTTCTTCAGGATTTATCCAAGTTAATTCTGTACAATTCAACCCAACCCTGCCCCTCTCCTCCAGGCGTTGCTACTTTTGTATTCTATCACTTCACTGCTCTTTGCTCCTCCTCGTCTTTTATACACATATACTCATATATATATATATATATATATATATATATATATATATATATATATATATATACAAATGCACGTATATATATCCACATATTTCCTCTACATCCTCAAGTTCTTCGCGTGCCAGTTTTTCTGCCATCATCCCTATTCTCCATTTGCTATGCGTTCATTTTGTCTATATATGTACCCCATATTTCCATCATCTCGAACCTTCAAATCCCTTGTTGCCGTCTGACCCACTGTTTTCGTCCTGCATTGCCGGCTTCCCGTTTTCAAATTTACACTGTCTTTTGTTGCAAAGTAGCGTACCCCATGGCTATCTAATCCCTTGCCACATGACTCAATGTGTTGTTCTTCTCCTGTTTCTTTCATCGTTTTTCCCTCCGTTTCCGGTCATCGTAGTCTCTCATGCCGATTTTTATTCCTTCGCATGTAAGACTCCCAGGTCCCAATTTCCTCTACTTGGTTCAGCCAGCTCTTCCATTTGGCCTTGACTTTAATATTCACCGGGCATGTAATTAAATCCGTTCAGCGAATGGTTTCTCTCGAATTCCCACGCTCCGTTCGAGCACACAGTGGGCACCTGGTAGATTGCATCCAGTTGGTATGCCAACATGAGGCCTAGACACTTCTTTGAACACTTTATTTTTGGGAGGAAACCACCTCTTTGCGACTGATCTAATAGAAAGACCGGTCTTACTGGAAAGTCGTTTACGGCAAAGGCCTCCGGGATATCTGCGGTTCCTCCATCAGCTAAAGATGTCGCCTGCAGGGTCAGACTCAGACTCCTTGCAGTCGTGCCGATAGTGATAGAGGTAGGCTTGCCGACTAGTTCACAGCTTGGTACAGGCTCGCGCGTAGTCAGCGAAGTATCCGACCCCTTGTCCAAAAAAGGCATCGACCCTCCCCAGTCCTTTAGGTGTCACTATGCCGACAGGTATGATACCCAATCTCGCCGGCTCGGAGTCCTCATGTCCCGTTGAACAGACAATTCTGGGTTCGTCCCGTTGAGTGGGCCTATTGTTTAGAGGGCCATATAGTAACGGTTACGATTACCCAAGCATCCATCCTGGTCACTTTTCCGCTCTACGGCGGCATCCAGATGCACGATGAGAGTTTTTTTTTAATATATAAAGCATGAGACATTCCTTTTTACTGCGGACCACCAATACAGTATACTCATCTCATGGAAGGTTGGACAATCCGGTAACCGATGCAGGAAGTTGCATAGCTTGCATTCAGTTGACCTCTCGGGTTCTCGACTTGTTGTGTGCATGTTAGCCAAATACTGAATTAGGTTACATTCGTGCCGTACAATTTTAACGGATGTTGATTCCTTTCGCGCCAGCCTGCAAATCTCGTGTACGATTTGTACAAATCGGCTGTTGGCGATACGCGATTGACGAATTATGAACTTTGTCAAGTCACCGAGCGTAGATCCGCACTCAAGCATATTTACCTTCTCAGCTTCCTCTTCCTATCGGTTCTTTAAATCAATAGGTAGACAACGGACAATGAATTCCTGTGTGCAACGCATTCAAGTGAGACTGGTATTCTAAATGCTGTAGGTCTAGACTGCAGCCCTCCACTTTTATCACCAAATTTGGCAGTAATTCAGCGTAGCCCTCGTTCCTTTTTGCCTCCGATAAAATGTCATCAATCAAGATTCTAGCCACCTTGAATGGTTTTCCAAAAAATGTCTTTCAGGATTCTGTCTGTCTTGATATACCCTATTGGTGGATCAAGCATCGCGCAACCCTCGATAGTACTTTAGTCTCCTCCATGACAGTAGTTTATTAAATTCAAAAACTTCTGCCGAGGATCTGCAACTTTGCAATCATCGAAATTTTCGAATTGCTTCGTAAATTTCCAGCATTGCCCGAGGGTGCCCTTCGAAAGGGGCTAGATCCACTCTCGGAGGGTCGAATGCTAAAACCTTGGTATTTTCAGGCGGTCTCAAGGGTTTATTTTTGTCGATCGCAGCACTATTTTGACGTTGACATTGTGAACTACATGGATTTCCTGCTGGCTCGCTGAGACCAGTTCCTTGTTTGAGAGGCTCCACTTCCTTTCTGGCCAACCGCAGCTGGCTCTCTAGTTCCATCACCCTCATTCTATATTAACCAATATCAGAAAAATCATTTCAATTGGAAATAAATGACCTGGCACTAAGGGAACTAGTAGACTGAGCATTATCCATAAGATCAAAAACACCCAGACCACCCCCATAGACTTGCCAAGTTGATTCTGTTGTCTGACAAGGTCCTGGCTTTCTCGTTTGAGCATTTTTGGTGAGTTTTTCTGTCCAGTTCTCACTTGAGTACTGCAAGTCAATTCTCGAAAATAGAGCAACGCGTAGCTAACTCAAAAGACTCACAAATCCAGAACAAGATCTATTCGCAGTTCCTGCGGTACTAAGTCGAAGTTCACAAAAGCTACAAATATATACAAACCTCAAAAATGCGACCAAAAAGACTCCATAGTAAAACCTACAGGTTCGAATCCCCGTGGCTCAAGCATGACGGTCAGAAACGGTTCAGGACCAAATTCAAATGTCTCACATGGATAAACAAACGTGGGAATGTGTGGTGTTCGGACGTGCTTTTCATAGTAATGTCAGATAAAGTAAAGTTTAAGAAGTAGGTAGAACATTTGGTGGGATTTTCAGTATTTGTTATTGAGAGTCACAGACCCGCTGGGAGTGCGGCAACAGGCAGACAAGGGAAGGCACAGAATCAGTTGGAATCTCTTTAACAGGTGGATAAACTGGACCAGGGTGCTCAGGAACTATCTTAGACCAAGGACAGGGAAGTCTTGAAGAGGCAGGATGAATTAGTCAACTCAAGGATATATCAAAATAACCTGAAGCAACGAGACATGTTCGCGGCGTTGGGGCAGGATTGCTTTCACTCAGTAATACTGAAGCCACTGGCGTCCATCTTGGATGAACGGCTAGCTGAACTGCTGAATGCATCATCAGAGAAAAGAGTGCTACCTAACGACTGGCTCGTGACAATCGTCACAACAAGGTGGAGACAGAAAGTTGTACCCCTTACAGGCAGACTGACGATATCAATAGTGCTTCGAACTCTCGAGAAAATACTACGAGGTAGAATTGCGATTCATTTAGAGAGGAACAAGCTGGCAACCACCACCTAGCACAGGCCCCGGCACAGACCCTCTTATCTCTACCCTACTAAGTTTCTTGGATAAGGTCACCAATCGAGTAAATCGAGGAGGAAGGGTAGAAATTTGCCATGTGGATTTTCAAAGGGGCTTTTGAACTGGTTAATCACAGACTGCCGGAAGGTCAGTTGGAATCGTTTCAACTGAGGCAAAAATACAGAAGTGGGTGATACAAACCTTTAGAAAGGAGGTTTCCTGAGTTAGAATGGAAAAACATTTTTCGGACAAAGTAAGAAAACGTGGTGTTGGTCCGCAGTGGTCTGACCCGGGACTTCCGCTTTTCTTGATATGAAACAATGACCTGCTAGACGGGTTGGAGTACTCGTGCTTCTAGTTCGCGGACGACTTCAAGGTAGTAGGAGCTTCAGATGATGTGTCTATTTAACGTGACATGGAGTAATAGTGGGCAGTGGCTTCTGCTCTTCTCACCACTGTGAGCAAATGTCACCAATCCTTCAAAGCGGAAGGACCACGGCCCACCTGATTTGCGGGTCCTCTAGACAATCGGGGGGACACTAGCTCTGACCACGGAGGCCAAGATCCAGGGTAAGTTCTGAACCTAAACTCCTGAGTCAGGGATCGATGAAGAAACCACACAGAGGACTGCATCAGCTAAGGACGAAGGTCAACCCCAGGAAACCGTGTGGCTTGCCGCCACTGCACAAGGCTCTCGTCCGATCTTCAAAAGAAAATTGTGTCCAAGCTTGAAGGTCATACTTGGTGAGAGACCTCAAGGCTCTCGAGCAGCTTCAACGGCGATTTACTCAGTGGTTTGCAGAAAGCGGACATTTGTGCTACAAAGCGATTTTGGAACAACTAGGGTTGCTTTCCTTGGAAGGAAGAAGAGGTGATCGCAAAGTGGCTCTCAAGTTACTAAAGGGACTCACGGAAGCACGAGGCCACAAAGGGACCTTGTTTGAGCTGCGAGAGAATGGTTGCCTAAGAAGGCGTGTACTGATAAGTAGGAAAGAAAGAACTTTGACCTGCATCAGAAACCAGTCTTTTGGAGTTAGGGTCGCTAACGGCTTGAATAAGCTGCCAGAGGATGTAATAAGTGCCAGCACAGTCCCTGAGTTCAAAAAGAGATTAATAATGTATGGATAACTGCATTTGGAGAAATATGACCAGGAGTCTACTACGGTTTCTGCAGACAAATGACTAGCTCTTATCACTTTAGTCCTCGCGAAACCCTTATCCAGTGCCACCTACCCCTCACTATATTATCCTTGTTGGTGGGGATATTAACCTTTAGGAGTGTGCGACTAGCGGCTGTGATCCGGAAAATTTCTGAACAGAAAAGGGGACTTTAGGTCTTAGCAGAACCTTTCCTGGTTATAACCGAGTATTGAGAAAGAATTGTTTCTTCCAATAGATGAAAAACCGGGGGTCCAAGGGGCTCGCCAGTATGCAAATCCGGATGTTCAGGCACCCCCACGCCAGGTCCTGGAAAAGAATAAAATTGAACCGAACTGCGCTGAGCTGAGCTACGCTACGCCGTGACTTGAGACTGCACGGGAACCGCGTCCAGGAGAAAAGAGAAATTATTGAAAAACTATAATAGAATCTGCCCGAAACACTCTACGTAGAAGAAACTGTCGATCGCTCTGTGATTTTGAAAAGAAAAGCTGATGGGTGTGCGATTTTTCATTTTTCTCTCCGTAGACCGTATTTTGCCTCATCATTTTTTGCACATTTGACCTACTTTTTAGTCTAACAACCTATTCCGTCAAGTTTATTTGTATTGTTCGCACTGTGACCCTCGTCTGCCGGACCACACTTCAGTCACCAACTCATAGCGTGGGTAAGCAGGGTGCTTCTAAATCCCATAGTTGGAACGCGCCAAAAGTTGACGCCGGGGAATTTGTGCGAGGAAAACGCGATGCACAAAGCACCCGGTCGATGGGTGCGGAGCCACTTGTGAAGCATGTCACGGTTTCATGTAGAATGTGGTAGGTTAGCAAAGCGGCTCCAATGAGCGAATCGCAAATACCAAGCATTCACTCGGATTTGTCGAGAACATAAGAAACTGTTCCAACAACATCGTAAGCCTTTGTCTATTCCGGGGGCGGTCAGGCCATGGGAACAAACAACCCGCAATGGTCAGCAGAACAAGCCACCTCAAGGTTGTGACCGGCAGGTAACTTACAGACTGAGGTTCAAGTGCCTTCCGGAGGTTTGCAGAAAGGCGAGTCGCAGATAACACTTATCAGGGTTACAGCACAGAACCAGATGCAGTTCGGAGAAAAGAAAGAGAACGTGCACAACCCAGGCACAGCCAGCCCAAAGAAAGAGGCCCCGAAACAGGGAAACACCTATGAACGGATAACACCACAGAATAAGGGAAGATCGAGTCAGAAGCAGCAGCAGCCGAGTAACTTCGGGAACGGATAGAAAGCAGGACCCTTTAAAAAGGGTAATGCAGCTGGGGAAGTGGACTGGTACAGAAGGAAGGAACAAGTGCGGACCGCGGCCCACACTTTCCTCGGTTTGCCGGTTTTCGACCCAGAGACAGGTTTCCAAGTGTGGCTAATGGCATAAGGTGTAGCATAAGTGGGATCTTCCGGGCTGCACCCGATGATGGAAGTCCTCAGTAAAAGAGGGCGGGGCCTGAAGATGTTCGAATGACAGGTTATAACATAGCACTGAAGAAGTCGCCCCAAACACGAAACCAGAGGACTCATCAGCCACTGTCTGCAAATCTAGGCTACAAGGGGGAGCAACTGTAGGCCGAACGGATTGGGTGTGCACGAAAGACATTACTGCGCAGGCCACAAAGCACTTTTCCCTGGAAGCGAGCAGGCCGCAAGCTTTTGGGTCAGCGGATGGAAGCAAACTGAATGGAAGCAATAGGGTCGGGAAAGCCGTTCTTCACAAAAAAGGCCGATGCCCTGGGACGTGGTGCCCGGGGGGCGGAAGTCCCTCCCCGACGGACCAGGAGCAAGGCAGGGCGGGGCTAGGCTTCTCGTAGAGTGCACGAAGGCAGCAAATTCGGGGACAAGTGGCAGGAACTGCTAGCCTGGGCCGAGGGTACGAATGTCATAGCGCTCACCGAAACAAGAATGCAACCGACTAGAGATATTAGTGTATGGTGCGCAAAGGAATGCATAGTCCATCGAGTCGACAGGGATGATGGTCGTATTGGAGGCGCGATTCTCTCTTTCATGGCAAATTACCATAACACTAGTGAAGGTGGATGGCTAACCTCATCAAACGTGCAAGTCGTAGAAACAGTCGCCAAGACAGTGAGGCCTGAAATCTCGATGGTCCGTATGTACCGAAGTTCACGATCCCGCCGGGAGGAGGATGAAGAACAGGTACCTCATTTTATTGGGGTGGTAGGTGGAAGGTGAAAAGTACTCATATCGGGTGATTTAAGCATACCTGGAATAGACTGGAAGACTAAAACAACCCCAGAGGGAGCTTTCGGTGATTAGGGGATTTTACTGAGCGGAAGACTCCGTTTTGGCAAGTGGAACCGGTAACTAGTTAAAGGTATTTTCGAGTACGGTCACCCCTGACTGAGCGATCACAAGAGCTCCTGGTGCTCCATAAACACTGGGAGTAGAGTCCTCGGTTGGCAAGAGCAACCACGGTATCCTGAGAATGACACTGAATTTCCAAGTAGTGGGGAGCGGGACAGATTCGTGGAAAATTATTCCGGTAGAAACAAAGGAAGGTTGCGGTGACCCGCACTCCAGGTCGAGTCGTTAGTGCCAAGAAGTGAAGACTATACGAAGACCCAATGGCGAAGGGTCAGGAACAACCTGTTAGAAACCACAAACGAGGTGACTCTCTTGAGGGAAGTAAAGACAAAATATACCCCACCATGGTGGAACAGTCTTGAAAAAAGGCTTTGAAGCGAAAGCAATTGGTCTGGTTATGGTACGCTGGCACAAAGGGGCACTGACTCCTCCTGCAGTAGACGGAGGCCACAAAAAGGGGTGCGAGAATAAAACTGGAACGCGGGCAAAGCTGCAAAACCGGGATTGCTGAAAACCTCCAGGTGAACACCAAAGTGTAATACAATTATTTGCAGTTAAAGGCCATTTTGCGAAAATCGGTAGGGGGCGTTAAGCACGAAGGTGGGATAAGGGCGTGCGTGAAGCAGGGAAAGGCTGAACATCTGCTGCGATTCTTTCAGAGGGTATACGGACCGGCGTAGTCAGCGCCTGGAAAACCAATCAGGCAAAACAAGCATACATTATAAATGCTAGACACAGTAGTGAGGAGGAGGTCCGAAAAAACCTGAAGCTCCTATCATCTAGCAAGGCGAAGGGACCAGATGCAAACCATCCGGCCGTTATGAAACCGTTGGCCAACTTATTAGCCAAGAAGCTAACTTTTCTGTTTAACTCATAGTTGGAAAGTGGTGAATTTCGGTAGGGCTGGCATACATTCACCGTCACACCAGGGGTTGACTGGGAGGCACATGAGAATAACCGGCCGATGAAATTAACCTCACTATTACCGAAGGTCTTGAAATGACTGGTCTAAGCACCTGGAAAATCACCGATTGATCCCACTCCGCCAACACTGTTTCAATCGGCGGAAGGCCTGCTTTTCTGATCTTAGACACTAGGCAAGGAGGAGCGAGATGAAGTCAGCCATTTGGATTTTCAGAAAGCTTTTGGCTCCGTGAGCTGCGGGCTGTTCGCGAGAAAGCCAAAAGAATTGAGGTTGAGTCTCTGAGTGAAGAGATGACTCATCAAAGGACTCGCTGGAGGGCGGTTTCAGTTGAGGGTAGAGGGGGTCACTTCAAGTATGGGAAGGTTGGATGGGAGGAATCTGTCCTGGGCAACCTGATATTCATCCTGGTCATTGATGACATAGCAAATGAACTGATGGTCAACTGCAGCAAACCTGTGGAAGGCGTTAAACTGCAAGGATCGGTTGCTGATGGCACCGCTCTGAGAGACCTGGATGGAGGGTATGCGTGGTCTGTGCCGTGGGATCCCTCTATCAACGTAAACGGATGCCAACACCTCACCGATGCGAGAGAATCATTATACAGTCTCTATGTGGGGCCGCCTGACGGGGCCAACCTGACGGGGCTCGATCAAACAGTGCAGGTTGGTGGTATGAATGTGGTGATTGGAATGGACTTTAAACTAGCCAGGCGATGTGATAGTACCGCGTAAAAGCCTCACGGGCATTTTACCAACTGGAGTGAGCAGTAAGCTCAAGGAGGTCAGAAGTAGTGCCACCGATAAGCAGGGCCATTGTAAGAACCCTAGTAGAACTCTGCTTCGAGGCCTGGAGTCCGTCCATAAAGCGAGATAAATCCCCCCCCCGAGCAAATTGAGCGGAAATTCACTGGGTTGCCTGGTGTTGCCGGTGACCAAGCTACGAACAAAGTTTAGACAAGATAAGCGTACTTTTGTTCGAAAGATGGCAACTAGAAGGGGGATAAATGGAAGTGTTCAAAATTAATAAAGAGATGAACAAATCGGCCGGAACTGAGGAGCCTCTGTCTAGACTTCGGAGGAAGGGAGACTGCGGGAGCACAGTCTCTATCTCATGAAAGACCGTGTTAGAACAGGAATTAGTAGCCAGTCTTTCGTTGTATGTTTTTGCCAACGGGCGAAGCACATTAAGAAGGAGGTCGGCTGAAAGAACGTCTGTGGATATCTTTAATCATCGACTGGATATGGCCTCGGAATGATGGTTTGATAAGAGTGGCGATTAGGACTCCCTTCGTCACCATTCTGCCCCTCACCTTTTTTCTGTCTTCAACCTTTTCTGCCCATGAGGCGAACGGTCGGGCAGATTTGATGACTACCGGCTTGAACCTAGAGCCAAAAGCGGAGTGAAGCATTTCGAAGGTCCCTTTCGAAATTTTCTGCCCCACAGTTTGCAGGCGGGTGTACAAAGAAGGGAAGACCCTCCATAAGGTTGAAGCAACTGGAGATCAAGGAACACTCTAGTGCAAGAAGCTGGACCACCTGCTAGACTGCAGCCAAGTCTCAGAAACCGAACTGAACCAGAATGAACTTTGACTTGAGTCCTGCTCTGGTTGAATTTTCGAAGAGCTGAGTTTCTGAGGTGTGCCGTGAAATAACAAAGTTTATTTCGCCCCACCACAGATACTAAGGTAGCCTCGAGTTACGTTTTTCACTCGGAGAATCTTTTCGCTTTATTCTCCTGTAACAACAGTGAGCCCTCGCTTGATTATCCGGTCGGAGAAAGAACACAAACCTCTGGACTAGAACAATATAATGCTATTTCTTTGCAGAGCGGTTTTAGAAGGTCAGGCGATGAGCGTACAAATCAATAAAACATACGACTGGATGACGCATGAGAAAGCGACTAAAAGGCTTTTCAGTCACTTTCGACCCGATGAGCGTGGGCGGACATCAGCCGCGGTGTGAGGCGGACTGGTTTTCGGTCTTACTATACCCCCCTACTTTGAGGATGTTTGGTAAACTGGGCAATGGTAGTTTCATAAGTTTCATTCCTGGGTTTGATATTCAACCGGCATATTGGAGCCCGAGAACGACTTGAACATCTCCGATCTAGCTTTTCAGGTGCCTCCATGAGAGTGACGAGATCTTTTGGGCTCGTCTCGACATCTCGATGATCCATCAATTCCTCCATTGGTATAAAATCGGGGGGACGTCACACTGAGTTGTACAGCGCGTTTCGAGGTCTGAGAGGGCTACCATGCCTGGTCCAGATGGAACTGTCCACCCGAACCCCATGCGTGACTGTTCCTTCTCGTCTCACAATCAGTCCGGGAATCCAAATCTCCAAAAAGCTCCGAAAATTTAGCTCATAAGCTTTATCTACAATCTCGAATGCTCTGGCATTACCGGGTCTATGGATTAGTGGTTCGTTAGTATCTCAAGCGACCGGGCTCATGGCATCCGGGGACAGTCTCATCCGTCGGCCTTGGAATAGTTCAGCTGGAGACTTCCGCTCGGTGGTAGCTGGGTTTGGAGTTGAACGGTCTGTCAGGAGGAAAGCTTAGAGTGACTGCTCTTGTTTCCCCTCCCCTTGTGACTTGACCAGTGTGCATTTAAATGTGTCAACAAACGGTTCTACTCCATCATTTGATTGTGGGTTGTATACTGGGGAGTGAACGTGACGAATGCTTTTTGAAACGCAAGACACTGTGAAATGTGAACATGTAAACTGTGGGCCGTCATCCGAGAGGAGAACTTCTGGCACAACGAACTGAGAAAATATGCTACTCAAGTTTGTAATTACAGAGTTTGTGGTCATGACACGCATAGGAATAACTTCGGACCATTTGAAGCATGCAACGACTGGGATTAGATAATAAATATCATCAGAGGGCCGGCGGAATCAAAGTTGATGTGAGGTCAGGGGGCTTCTGGGGGTTGCCATGATTGGGGCTCACTGAGGTGGTAGTTTAGCCGCCCAAGAGCAGTTGCGACAAGCTTTCGCCTGACGTTCAATTTGTTGGTCCATAAAGGGCAGATTTGCATAATTCCAAGCAAGTGGCTTCATGAGACTGATACCAGGACGACCATGGTGGAACTGTTTCAACACCGGTAATTGTCATGTCTGACGTGCGAAGACCCGCTTACTGAGCATGTGACATTCTCGTTCAGTAGATGAGGGTAATTTTCTTTTGAAAAACTCCCGGTGAGCTCTATTGGGAAGGTTACAGGGCCAACCAGCTCTACAATAAAGTAACATGTTCTGCAATATTTTATCCTTCGCTGTTTCGCGCCGTATCATTTCAGCGGTGACTAGTAGACCGCGCAGCAGGCCTTCGATAATATAATGAGCATCGGAAGCAAAGGTGGTCGACGCAATTACACTATCCTTATCAAAGAGACCCTTACCGGGATCGGCTAAAAGTCTGGAGAGGGCATCAGCATGCCCAAAACTTGATGTTTTTATGAGGCCAAACTCAAGGTCACAACCTAGCAGTATTGTGGCCCAAAGCTGAAAGCTATTTGCAGTATGCACTGATACCCCTGATTTCGTGTTAAAAATTGCTAATAAAGGCTTGTGATCAGTGGGAAGAGTAAATGTTCTGCACCTAGCACCTTATGAAAATTTTGCATTGCAAAAATTATCGCCACTTCTTCTTTTCCTATCGGCCATGATTTTTTTCAGTTGCTGAGAGTGATCTAGAGACATTGTATACGACCTTACAACTGCCATCGGGGGTTTCGTGCAGCAACACCTCTCCAATTCCATATTCCGGTGCATCAGCGGATACAATCACCGTTAAATTGGGGTCATATTGAGTGTCACGACCGGTCGTGGAAAGTCCCCAATAACAATGCAATCTCATGTTTCCTTGACATCACTAAATCATTTACAATACTGACTTGTTTTTATTCACCGTATGTTTGCACCAACCAGCGTTCGCTTGTTAATGTCCAGCGAGCTACTCTGTCGTATCCTATTATGGACCTGGGTGAAGCACGTACACCTTGTAACACACTTTTGAGCAATGAGTAGCCAAATTCACGACGGATCCCGAAATCAAAAGGCAACTATCCGTGATATTCTACGATACTAGGTTATTGAATGAACAATGATACCAAAAAGATACAAACCTCAATAATGAGATCACAAGGACTCAACAAACAAGAAACCGAATTGCAGCGTGCAAGCAAGGAGCACGTGCCTCACACAGGTCCAGAACAAGGATATGACAAAGTAGCGCTCTGGGCACGAACAAACAACAATTGGTCCATAAAAGCAAACAGTGCATAAAGACAAGTCAATAGTGTAGGCCAGCGGGTAGTGTTGAAAAATACACTGAATCGCAAGGGTTTCAGGGGGATTTTCCACTACCGGTCGTTACACTCCTTTCTCACACTCTGCGATTCTGTTCTCGTTTAATGAAGCCATTTGATCGCATAACTGAGGCTTGTATCTGTTTCGTGATATTCTTCATTTGCTAATATATTATCGTGGAATTTCACGAATAATCACGCTCTGATTTCGTGATCCGTCTCGACTTTTGTTACACATGGCTCAAAAGTGTTTTACGATACTCAATTATTTTGTATGGATGGAGAAAATGCGCAACATGTCAAGAAGAGGATCGAAGCAATATGAATCTAGACAGGGCGTAATACGGCAAGTCACTGGGGAGGTTCTTGGTGCTTTTAATAATAATAATATTAGTATATTTGTGGACCGTGGTCGAGAGGCACGCATGTAAGCATGATCAGAGCTTACAACATCACTGAACGAGATGGAAAATTCACAAATTTCGAAGAGGGATTAGCACATCGCAGCAGCAATGGACTAATGATGAGGAGAGTTTAAAGGAAGCAAAAGGACGAGAGAATACACGGTGAGTACAAATCGATTTCGAGTCAACTGCGGCAATAGTAATGAATCGGCCGGATGTAGGAATGTTCAGATGGACATTGGCTGAGAACGCAGGAAATATAATGTTCACAAGAATGATGCAAGAAAATGGTCAGCAATGCATGTTCATGTTCATCTAAAAGGGTAATTGGTGTTGAGACAAAGGAGGCAGGGAAGAATTTCATGGATGTTCGCAGAGGAATACTAATTTTCATAGATTTGTGGGTAGGAAAAGGAATAGCACCACATGTAAAGGTGAGACAACTTCCATAAGTATTGCCTGTCATCTGATTTCGGCAAGTCGCCGCTGATGGAAGATGAATAAAGTTCCAGGAAGGAATAATCAGCAATCGGAATGCAAGAAGGAGGTGAAAACCTTTGCCATAGGCCAGGCTATGCTGGTAAATTGGTGGATACATCATTTTGTTCAGTTTCCTGTGGCTTTTCTGTGTCCATGTTGGGCTTTTTGGGCAAGGGTTGGCTGCGGTTCTTGTTCACCGTTTCATCATGGGAAGGAGGAAGGCATTGCCGAATCTGGGCCGATCACTATTTTATAGGGAGTCCTCGCACGGTGGCTTCGACATCGGGAGGGTCTTGTAGTGAGAATTCCTCGGTAGGCCTCAGAGGTGCATATGCAGCAATACCAGGACTTCTTGTGAGTGAAACCAGGTGGCTAGACCGTATTCGCGGTAGCCAGCCTTTGGTGCGGTTGTAGACGGGCAGAGAAAAAGATCAGCTGTCTGCACGATATATTACAGCCAGGCAACATGATGGCCGAGTGGTTCTGAAATTGATAAAGGGAGTATTGCAGTCTGGGAGATGTTCCAGCTGAGGGTTAGCGTGAGCAAAATAACAGATGAGAGTGCGGAGTTTGGAAATGAGGCACATTGGTCTTAGTGAAATGAGGATTCGTTGGTATTGTGATTCAGTGTTCGTGAGGGCTAACTGGGTGTACACTACTAAGCAAAGTTATTGATTACCGATTCGGCCGTTCACCGGGAAGTCTTATCTTTCGGGTTCAATAAAGCCGTGGAGGTGCATTTGGACTTAAGTGTCTGAGAGCTACGTGAGAAAGCAGCTAGAAAACATGAAGAACCTGAATGACACGTTTGCATAATAGGTCTAGGGGATATATGACAAATCCCACAGTAGTGATTTGCAGGTCACAAGGAAGCAGCTGGGACACACTAAGAACCCAAATGGCATGTTTATATGAGAGATCCAGAGGATGTATGTCAAATCCTATCGTAGGGTATCTACAGGCCTAATGCTGCAGGTTGCTGCTGGGTAAGGCCGTAAACTAGGGAGTGGGCTGGATTCCAGGACAAGAGTAAAGCAGCTTTCTTACAAAAAGGAGGAAAAATAGATAAGTGGGCGAAAAATACCGGCGCTTTTCTCTACGTTCTTACATGTATGCTTATATACACAATATTATCCACATGGATATAATAAGCGCTTTGATGAGACGTGTCTGCCGTCTGATGTATCGACTTGTTGTCCAGGGCCAGGGTGGTTTTTTTAGCTGAGGTCAACAAACATGCCAGGCGTGCATGGGAGGGGGGTACGAGGTGATCGATAGTTAGAGCGGGAGGTGGGTAAGCATGTGTGGAGAGACCAGTTTGCTATAACCCCCGAGTCAGTCTCGTGCGTAGGAACCAAAAGCATGTCAATCGGACAAGGGAGGTGTGGGGTTTTCCCTTTCGCAGGGTCAGGTGTGAGCTGATGGGAGACGCCCATGTTTGGAGGTTGCCTATTTCCTTCACAGCCCGATATTAGTGGTATATATAGATTAAATCGATCCCACGAGGTCTTTTTTGTCCTTTACTTTGTCTTTTTTAGGTTTTTTTCTAACAGCTGTGTGGTTGAGCCCAAGTAAGGATTTTCCATAGCCCCTCCGCCCGACCGTAATTTTTCGCGTATATGTCATTTTTCGCTGCTGCTGTGGGTGATCTGATTCCCCCACACCTTCACCCTACGGAGAAGGTCCCGTTGACATCAGGGGTTTCGCTTGCATGGGTTGAGAAAATACGGAGTGGAGCCGGGCAAACACATGTAGTAGGACAACGAGTGTTGTAGTTTACTCGCCTGCATATTTGCATCAGTCTCGTACAGCGCCAGACCGTGCCTAAAATTGCCAGAGGCCGTTCTGGTACGGTTGAATTAGGCTGCTTCAATAGATTTTATTGCACGCATGTAAAGAGGATAGCAGTCTAATTCAGGTGATGGATTCAGAAATCTTGGCGAAACAGACAAGCGTCCACGTCGGGAAATATAAAGGGAGGAAATTTGGGGCCAACAGGTATCTGTTGGAAGGTGGATGTGTGGGATGAACGATTTTTAACAGGGATGATTGAGGAAAGCAAATTACAGCCGGGGCAGGGAAGCTGAGAGGAGCGGAAGCAAGAACAAATAAAAGAAGAGTCGAAGGACCAAGGAGTGAAGTATTGGGTGGTGGAACTTAATGTCCTAGGATCCAGCACCACTGAACCACTTAGTGCTAGGGGAAAACATCAATGGCTAAAAACCTCCAGCTAGAGGCAAGTTGTTTTACGTGGCTGTCCTAGCCCTATATAGCGAGGGAGGCAGTAATTGTTTAGACATAGTCGTGAAGACCGACTAGTGAATAAGATAAGGCGGGGTTGTGTAAGGGTTAGTGATAGTAGGTGAACGTCGGTGAGTAGCAAGAACCGGCAGGCATCTAGCTAGTTATATTTGTAAACGACAAAATCTGTATCCTTCTGCAATGTGGGTTATGTGCGGTACACGTAAAATGTGATAATAAATGGTAAGCCTCCATTCTGTGCTAGGCAGGAAATGATAGGTTTTGGATATGATGCCATGATTCTAGTAGCGGAATCCGTTTTCGAGGGCCAGCCCGACGGATAGCAGAGAGCTGGAGGGGAGACGGAAGCTAGGGTTCTAAAGTTCGATGCCTTCTTCACAGGCTCGATCCTCAGATATGCTGGTGTTAGTCAAGGATAATATATAGCTAACGGCAAGTAGTGACTTTAGGGACTGGCTAAACTGGGTTATTGACGCATATTTGCGAATAGCCAGGAGTAGCTTATTCCAAAGCTTTGCATATTTAATGGGAAAGAATTTGGATCTTCATGCCAGCCTGGACTGTGGGATGGTCAGACTGAAGTCCCTGTGGCGCAGAGGGTAAGATGAGGGTAGGAAAAACTGTATAGAGTTGGTAGAAGTGAAGGCAGAACGATGAATAAGTCTATATAGAAAACACAAGTTAGGTCTAACATGTCTAAGCCATACGGGGTCAATTTTTAGTGGAGTGCATCACTCTTTATAGCTTAGTGGAGAAGAACATCCTATTATCTTCTTAGTGAAGGTACGCTGGATTTTCTCCAGGCTATTCTATCCGATTTAGACATTCCAGAGAAGATTATAGGGCAATATTCGAGGCGGGATCCGGCATGGGATTGGTATGTAAGGAGAATACTATGTTTCATTTTAAATGATCTGAGAACTAGGCCCATTATCTGTCTGGCCCTGGTCGTCTGAAATGAGATATGTTCCGAGAATTGTAGATTGTTAGTGTATCAAAGCCTAATATCCTTCACTGATGAGTTTGGGGTGATGGGTACTTGGTTCAGTGACAAAGTTCCGAGATGGACTTGACATCTGTAGGTTGTGTAGAAGCTTTTGGATGTCGAGAAGCACATCCGCCATGAAGTGCACCATTGATCAAGTTTCTCAAGATCATTATCTATTTCAGACAGCACTGTGCTCAAATCTTGATGGCGGAACCCATGAACGATTTTGATGTCGTCGGCGAAGAGGAAAGGTTTGCCTGTTGCACAATCAAAAAATGTCATCAATATAGAGTAAGAAAAATAGCGGACCAAGTGCACTTCCTGGCATGACTCCACTAGTGACAGGCATCGGTTGGGATAGATGACCATTAGCATATACAACCTGGGTTCGATCCGACAGGTAAGAAGTGATCCATGATAAAAGCGGGTCATGGATACCATAGGCCCGGAGTTTTGTTAACAATCAGGAGTGAGGAACTCGGTCAAATGCCTTGGTCATATCGAGGTAGATGATAATCATAGATTTTCCGTCTTCAGCTGCCCTGGTCATTAGGTTGAAGAAATCAAACTGGCATGTGGTACTAGAAAGTGATTTCAGGAAGCCATGTTGATCCCTGTGAATTAGGTTATGGGAAATGAGATAATTGAACATCCGCTGTTTAATCAAATGCTACATTATTCTGGCAGCTAAAGGGGTATGGTTAATAGGAAGATAATTTGAAAGGTCATGCACTGGACCTGTTTCGTTGGTAGGAATAATGGTTGAAGTTTTCCACTGGGATGGAGAAATGCCATCTTTAAGGGATAAGTTATAGAGATTCATAAAGATAGCAGCAACGTCAGTTCCACCAAGATGAAAGAGTGCTGGGAGGATGCCGTCATAGCCAGGGCAGGAGGAGGGTCTAACAAGCAGCAGTAGGTGGGCCACATCATTTAAACTGAATTCCATGTCAGACAGAACCTGCTCGGTGATGAGAGGTAAAGGCGGCGGATTTGAAGTGGCGTCAGTGGTCATGGATTCCGAAAAGAAAGTATTGAGCACCTCAGCGATTTCGGCTGCAGATTAATTTTGCGTGTTGTTTCCCAAAATTAAATAGGGTATCCCCGAAATCTCTTTCTGACTTCTGCTCTTTAGCCGTCGGGACAATCGGTACGATCAGTCGAAGGAATTCAAGGCCGAAAGCTCTTGCTTTCTCAGCAGTTCATTAGTCCAAAGACTGATGGTTACAGAGAGAGAGTGGAGTTGCGATAGTATGGAGAAGACTGTGGTTTTATTATAGATCCTCTGCAGTTTTGCATGTTTATTTTGCAGCCTTGTTTGGTAAGAGCTGCGGGCTTGAGAGCGGTTGGTCCCGATGGTGGCGATTGCTGACGGGCAGCTATGTAGCTTATGGTAGAGTACGTCACTGGCGAGCTGAGGGTTGGGCTGTAGGAAGTGGTCATTCCAGTTGAGGGATCGAAGCATGGGCTTGAGGTTCATCCAGTTGATCGTGTGCAGGGGCTATTGAGACGAGCTACATATGGGGTCTATGGGTCCGGCTGTGAATCTGCAAGATACCATTCAATGGTCACTCTTGGGAAAAGGTTGAGGGCGGTAGTTACCCCCCCCCCCGGTAGGCCAATGTTAAATATCAGGTCAAGTATGCTGCTTCCTCCGGCTGGTGTCATTACGTGCTGGACCCAGCGCCCTGCGCCTATGGTCAAAACGAAGCTCGTGAAGTATTGGGGTGATGACATGGTGTCCCAGCAGATATTAGGTGCACTGAAATCGTCAGCAATGAGTTTTGACGAGGAGGGCAATAGTGTGAAGTGGTCAAAGGCGCTGACTATGTGGGCGAGGTCCGTGATGCTTGAATTGGGTGGTCGATAAAGGCAGCCGACATGGAGTGGAGAGTTGGTCAGAAGAACCGTTACTCATATTGAGTTCTGAATTGATTCCAGCGTTGAATCAGAGGGAGGAATGGTAGGCAAGCTGTTTTAAACGTGGATTAGACAGCCTCCTCCCAAAAGGCGACGATTTTTCACGGTGTGATAACCAGCAATAGAAATTGGGTCCAGTGGGACAGAACCGTTAAGCCAGGTTTCGGTTATGGCAGTGACGTCGAGGTCGAAAGACAGTACTATAATAATGATGATACTAATGATATATTCCTTGATCGTGGCCAAGACACATGCACAAGGCATGATCAGAGAACATAACAATTCATTGTAATGTGAGGTAATCACGATTTTGAAGTTCATGGTTTACACAACTGCAGTAATAGAACGATCAGCTTGGGCGGTTTTTAAGTGAACTAACGAGGAGAGGGTTCGGAGCGGCTATTATTAATCGGTTTCGAATTCGGAAAGGGGACGATGCGTTTAACGGGATGGGCGTAGGAATGCAGATAAAGAGTGACTGAAGAGGGGTCAAAGTGCTGTGTTTGCAAAAACCCATAAACCAACCGGTGTCGGACATCACAACATGAACAAGGGAGTTGAGACAAGAATAATTGACAACTTGCCTTATGCATACCGATAACTGTCTACGACGGATCCGGTAGTCCAGAATGGATCACAGCGATCTACGGAATTTGGTGTGCAGTCGATGAAGATAGAGGGAGAGAGAGCGGTGGAGTGAAGGAGATTCAAAGAAGAGTCGGGAAGTGTAGAAGGAGTCGCGGTGTGGTACCAACTAGATATCTAAGGAATCAGTATTGAGAAACTGGTTGAGAGTGTTACCAAAAGAAGATTAAAAAAAGAGTTAACATGGCGTTATCAAAGTGCAGTTGAGGATGCCTGCAGGATATAGAGAAGATTGACCCTCAATTTGACAACTCATTGTGAGGGGTGCCTGTGATACAAATGCAAGTGAGTCGAATGGGATAATCAGATTGGTCTTTCTCTATGGGTAATTCCGATATTACATAAAAAATCACGTGAGGGCAAAAACCCTCACCAGGAATGCAGCGTGCTTTTAGGGAGCGTTAATGGTGAATGGACACAACTGGGAATTTCAACAATTCATCGTGGAAACACTGTTGGAGACAAACGCGGCTGATGCAACCGAGCAAATATGCACGGGTGGCGAAGAGGAAGGAAGACGGCGGTGACTGGGAGAGGCCAGACCCGAAGGAACAGGGGAATTTGAGTGTAAAAGTGGGATTGTCTGCATACGTTATAAAAGAATGAATAACCAAGTGGTTGGTAGCTCGTTCCATAAAGACACTGGTAGCTGTTGATGGAGGGTAGTGCATGATGAGGGCAGCAGTCAAAAAGGGCTAGGCTGACGGACTAGGGAGAGTAGGTTGGGAGAGCAACGTCGAGAGCCAGACTCTGGTCCTGCATGCAGAATGAATTGAACTGTTCGTGTGGAGTACGGGAAACGGATGCTGATGGGTGATCTCAGGAATCCGTCCGGTGGTCCGGTAAGACTATCATGGATGCTTGTAATCCTGTTCATGGGATTGTGATCACTGGTTAGCTATGTAAGGTGCTCCATATAAAGCGTCATCGGGTGTGAGTATAGGTTTAACCACGGTCAATCCAATCGATCAAACCGTTTAGTCCGTTAGGAAATCCAGGGTTAACGTCGATTTGGTTGACGGGCTACCCAGATAGCTAGTGTGTTCCGGAATAGAGGAGAAATGCAGCGGTCCGGAGAATGCTCCAGCTGGGGGTTATGATTACCGGCTTAACGAAAATCAGAGTTCATGAGAACGGAGAGAAGACATAAGTCGCGAGATGCAAGCATTTCGTTTACTCTTGTCAACCGCGGACGTAAAACGTGTCAGTGTATATACATGGTACGGCGACTTATGTCTTCTCTCCGTTCTCATGAATTGGATAAAGGGGACCCAATGTTTCGAAAATCAGAGTGATAATGCTACCTGATGGCCAGTGGGCCGATCCACGAGCGAAAAGGGAGGAGAGCAGTCAGATTGTTGACCCGGCTGTAGGTGAGGGCGGAGAAATTGTAAAAAGGAAACGCTCAGAGCTAAGGTGAGGCCTTTTCATGTGGGTGGGAATGTGCGGGTTTTCCGTGGGGTCATGCGTAATCAGATACATACGCCAGCTAGGTGGAATGGGGTCCTAACATACCATGAGCAAATACGCTCATCCGTGAGTACTGGTTATTAAAGGATGGTAATCAGCATGGTAGGACTCGAGTAACGGAGGAGTGCAAGAAAAAGGAGGATGTGACCACTGAGTTACAGCCTGGGACAAGATAACTAAGCGAAGGTGAGCACCTGTCATTAAAGGAATAACAGTTTACTAAGGGAATTATTGTCAGTAAGAATTTGTTTTTGTAACTGAGTCTACATGGTAGCAGACAAATCATCGCTGCCTTTGGACAACACTATTAGTGCTTGGGCTCGAAGGGGATAGAAAAATTAAACTTGTGGATAATAAGTTATAAATGTGCAATGATTACGTCCCGACAACCAATACAGGCCAGGCTTTGCCGATAGCTGTGAGGCGTAGGCGTATCAAGGCCGGGATGTCGTCAGAGCAGAGGTCGCATGATGTAACCATTCAGACCGTGTATCGACTGCTGCAATAAACGTCAGCAAGCTGGTCAACGATTTTGCAGGAACCCAAAAGGGTTGAAGCTGAGTAAGGCGGGGTCGGCAATTATATATGGAGAGCTCGAACGGCGTGCTGTCACCCCGCACTGGTCTAGGCAAAAGGAACTGCAGGTTAACTCGAAAGAGTGGGGTTTCCCGTATGCAGGGTCGGGTCTACGTTGTTATCAGAAATCCATCTGCAATGAAGGGGGCAGAGGGCATTAGCCCAAGACCTTCCCAGCCTGGAGTGAATTCTTTCGGCTTTTTTACTGAGGAGAGGGAGAGCGAATTTAAGCCGTAGGGTAAACTTCGCTTTTCTCCTTGACCCGCCTCTCTTTGCAAGTGGCCCACTGGGTCCGAGAATGATAAGGATGGCTGTTTCCCCTTATTGTGAGACCACTACAGACCAGATGTCATAACCTTCAGGGGTGTTGCTGCAACAAGCAGTGAAAGAAAAGAGATAGGATGGAGCAATCACTCAGATAATGGCAGCATTCCTGGGGTTATCACTCAAAAGCTTGCTCTTGTCAATAACAGAGTCGGACGGGTTCCAGTATGCATGCGAGCCATCTGGTTACCGCACCGCCGATTTTGATATGCAGAACAACTTTACTGGCACGACGAGTTTGGTGGAAGGGTATAACCACTGGCTTTGAAGAGGCTGACCGCTAGCTAGTGCAGTGGCAAGGGTGATTAGGACAGATAAGTCAACGATTTTCGGTCGAAAGGCGCGCGCTGAAGGTGAGAACTGGTGAACTGTAAAGATCATGGGATTCAGTGTACCAAAAACTGGTAAATAAGGGAGAGAATGGTTTCTGTAGAAAATTGGTTGCAGGTCCGGATGAAACAACTTCTGTATGAGTCGCGGGTGAGTGTTGCTTAGAAAATAAGGCATTGTATGAGGAGCAGATTGGTGGTGGACAGCTGCCTCAAAACCCTGAGCCTCAGGCGTAATAGTGAGTCAAAGTCAGGTGACATCTGGTGGGTAAGTAGTGTCTTGATGGAGCTTTGAAATGGATTTAAAATTGCGGGTTAGGTATCTGTATACAAATTAAAAAGTAAATGGCAAGGCCTGATAAGGGGAGAAGAAGAGTGAGTAAATGAATGTCAAGAAGCAGGTTATTAATAGCTATGCCGTGGCTATGGGAAAAAAGATGAGAGGATGGGAGGAACCGGAACATTATTTGATGCCAGATTTAGCAAATGGATGAAGGTGGAACAGAATTACCGGACTGAAGATAAAACCATTTTGTAGTAAATCGTAGAACAAAAGAAGCTGAAAGTTACAGAATGGAGAGAGAGAGGGAAAGAAAAATAAAGAAAAAGCGGCCATTACTGGGGCTTGAGTCCAGTTAGTGCGGCACTCCAGAGAAAGTTCAACGACCGTGACTGTCGGAGTTTGTCGGGGGAGAATTCAAAACGCAAATTGCAGGGTCAGATGTGGAACAGAAGCAAAACGAATGGGTGAGTAACACGAGTGGAGGAATAAAGCGCGGCTATGGCCCAAAAGACAGTGGGCGCATTCAGTATGGCGAGTTTGGTTGAAGACAGGGGCAGTCGGTCAGGGATGTTGAAACCTATCGTGTTTTTGGCACTGGCTATACGCTTATGAATTTCGGTTGCAACTGAGTCCAAGAAACGGCCCTCCATGGCTAGGCTTTGGCTATCAGCTATAGGGGTGGGTTCCATTATGCTAGACACAGGGAATATCATCAATAGAATGTCATCGATGGACTGGATCTGGTTATTCAGGTCCGCCACTCTTTGATCTACTTCGGTAATCTTCTCGTTGACTAAGTCATAAACATCAACGAGAGATACTGAGCATTGACTGAGTGCAGACTGAGGTTGAGTGTTCCTGGTTTTTCTGATCTTGACAGCAAGAAATGCCTTAATCGCACTCGTGACCTTGGCATGTTTGCGGAGGACCTTTGGAGCTTCCATAGGTAGTTCAGGAGATAATGTGAAGAATGCGGAAAGGTTATGGGTCAGTAAGTTGAACTTTTCGAGAGTGTAAAGCTACGTAGAAAATTTTGGGAATTTTTCCTAAGCCTTAGTAGCAAAATTACAGACGGTTATAGGCTTTATAAGCACAAAACCAAACACAACCCAGGGAAAATAGACGCCCGGTGTGGCGCACATTCTTTGGGTGATTCTTTATTTAATGCTAGATCACCTAGTCCTGTCAGTGCTAGTTCATGTGTTACTGGGGGCAATATGGATTGTAAGGATGTCGATCTATATAAGCTGAGGATATTAGACCTAGAACAACAGTCGTTATCGGCTAGACAACAGGCTCAGAATGCGGAAGAGAAGTGTAGATAGAACGAGCGTGAGCAGAAGACCACCGACTACGATCTATCCCGCAGATCAGGACAAATTAAACAGGAAACGCCACGTCGGTAGCCGAGTATAAAAACCAACGTCACCAACGATCGATCTGCCAAGAGTAGAACTGACGGTTTTCGACGGACTACCCGAACACTACTGCAGGTTCATCAGGCAGATCGGAACTTTCGTCGAAAACAAGATAGCCGACCCCGGGTGAAGGCTTATCTACCCGACTCATTACTATCGAGACGGCGAAAGGGAAGCTATCGATGGGTGTGCTATGCTTGACCGGGAACAACGCCACACCCGAGCAGGGAAGATTATGAGAGACTTGTTTGGTCAACCTTTCAAAGTAGCCCGTAACGTAATAGAAGGCGTGATGATAGAGGCAAGAAGAACCGTGGGCGATGTCCATACAAAGGCCGACCTGGTGATCAAAATGCAGAACTATTCAATAGCCCTCGACCATTTAGGTTACAGGGCTGACCTCGATACAATGTACACCTTGGAAGGCACAGTCCGTCACCTTTTTCTCGAAATACGGGGTCGGTGGGCAGAAGAGGTGGAAAGCATAAGCCAGAGCGACCGTAAGGCTGCCTCCGAAGATTTAACCGAGAACTTAGACAGGCAAACCAAGATAGCCGACAGTAGATTTATCCGACTCATTCGAGACAGTAACCGAGTAAACAAATCTAGCACTAGCCAGGCTGAAACCACTGCACGGGAACATCCGAAATGCCAACCTTGGACAATTGCACACACTATTTTACGCGAGGCTATAGCGCATCCAAGTTGCAGGTCCTATGGCGCCAGACATGGGCTATTAGGATGCCCCAAATTCATCAGCGCCACAATAGACGAACGATGGGGAATGGCGAGGATGACAGGAGCGTGCTTTATGTGTCTCAACACGGCGGCAGCTTGTAGAACAAGGAACAGGTATGGTCACGAGGGCTGCACGGGCAGACACCATCGAATGTTACACCAGGCGAGAGAAAACACACCCGAGACGAGCACAAAGCTCAGCGTGATTTGTTCAACGTCGCGGTCTGCCAGTAAACCAGCAGGTTTAGGAGCAGTTGCCACGGGAGTGGTGACCCCAACTGGGGTGGTCAAAGCGTTGGCTTTCGTCGACAGTCGATCTGACACTGCCCCAGCGAAACGTGGTTTGCCGACAAATACCGGCTCGCTAAAAGTGCGACGTCGTTAGCAGTGAGCACGGTGGGAGGAACACAAGTATTGACTGCCGGCCGGTTAAGGTTGCAACTCATCTCCTTGGACACTAAGGAGCAAATCGAACCAACGGAAGCATTCACATTACCTGATCCCCCGATGCGAGCAACAAGGTCGGTGAACGACACGATGTAACAGCCGGTCGTGGAAAATCCCCCTTTTTCCCTCGCGATTCAGTGTTTTTCCCAACATCACTCATTTCCATACACTATTGACTTGTCTTTACGAACTGGTTGTTTTTCTGGACCAATTGTTGTTTGTTCGCGCCCAGAGCGCTACTTTGGCACATCCTTGTTCAGGACCTGCGTGACGCACGTGCTTTCTGCTCACACGCTGCTATTCGGTTTCTCGTTGTTGAGTCTTTGTGATCGTATTATTGAGGTTTGTATATTTTTTATGTCATTGTTTATTGTATTATTCTAGTATCGTAGAATATCACGGATAATCGTCTTTTGATTTCGGGATCCGTTGCGAATTTGGCTACGCATTGCTCAAACGTTCTTAACAATACTCAATAGATTAATTTGGAACGAGGAAAAATCACGCAAAATGCCAATAAAAGGATCAAAAGCAGTCGACTCCGGACAGGAAGTAATACGGCAAGTCTCTGGGGAGGTTTTGGGTACATATGATTCTTTAGTTAATGCTAGATCGCCTAGTCCTGTCAGTGCTAGTTCATGTGTTATTGAGAACAATATTGATCGTAAGGATGTCGATTTGTATAAGCTGAGAATACTAGAACTAGAGCAACAGTTACTTTCGGCTAGACTACAGGCGCAGGAAGCAGAGGAGTGTACACAGAAACAGCGAGAGCATGAGACCAGTGACTTCGACACTTCCGATAGGTTAGGGTGCAATAAGGTGGGGAACCCCACGCCGGTCGCCGACTACAAACCACCATCGATCGATCTGCCTAGAGTGGAGTTACCGGTTTTCGACGGGCGAGCTGAGCACTACTGCAAGTTTGTCAAGCAGTTCGAGACGCTCGTTGAAAATAAGGTAACCGACCCTGGGCAAAGGCTTCTTTACCTTACTCACTACTGCCGAGGCCGAGCGCGAGAAGCTATCGACGGGTGCACCATGCTCGACCCAGAACAAGGCTACACAAGGGCAAGGAAGATTCTAAGGGACTTGTTTGGCCAACCTTTCAAAGTAGCCCGCAACCTAATGGAGGGCGTGATGGCAGAGGCAAAGAGAACCAAGGGCGACGTCTACACCATGGCCGACCTGGTGATTAAGATGCAGAACTGCTCAATAGCCCTCGACCATTTAGGTTACAGGGCTGACCTAGATGCCATGCACACTTTGGAAGGCATAGTCCGTCACCTCTCTCCCGAACTACAGGGTCGGTGGGCGGAAGAAGCAGAACGGATCAGCCGAAGCGACAGAGAAGCCAACTTCGAAGACCTGACTGAATACTTAGACAGGCAAACGAAGATAGCTGACAGCAGATTCGGCCGACTCATCCGGGACAGCAACCGAGCAAAGAAGCCCAGTACTAGCCAAGTCCAAACCCCTGTACGAGAACATCCAAAGTACCAGCCTTGGACCAATACACACGTCATTTCACGAGATGCTACGGCGAAACCAAATTGCAGATCCTGTGGTACTAGCCATGGCCTACCAGAATGCCCCAAGTTCGGCAACGCCACAATAGACGAACGGTGGGGAATGGCGAGGATGGCAGGAGCATGTTTTGTCTGTCTCAACACCACGCACCGGGCAGCAGCCTGTAGAACAAGGAATCGATGTGGTTACGAGGGCTGCACGGGCAGACACCATCGGCTACTGCATCAGGCGAGAGTAACCATATCCGAGGCGAGTGTCAAGCCCAGCGTGATTTGTTCAACTTCACAATCTGCCAGTAAACCGGTACGTTTAGGCGTGGTGGCCGTGGGAGTAGTGACTCCGACTGGGATAGTCAAGGCGTTGGCTTTCGTTGATAGTGGATCCGACACCACTTCAGTGAAAGAGCGGTTTGCCGACAAATACCAACTGGCTAAAGGTGCGACGTCGTTAGCAGTGAGCACGGTGGGCAGAACACGAGTAATGACTGCCGGTAGATTAAGGCTGCAACTCATCTCTCTAGACACTAACGAGGAAATTGAACCAACGGAGGCATTCACGTTAGCGGATCTCCCCGTGCGAGCACCAAGGTCGGTGAACGCAATCTTGACTCGGTGGCCCCACCTGCAGGATGTAACCGTTGTAGACCGGGAAGATGATGAAGTGGATCTCCTCATCGGCTGCGACGTGCCAGAGGCGCATTGGGTGCTTGACCAGAGAGTGGGTGACCGCCAGGCACCTTATGCCGTACACACGGCCCTGGGATGGATGTTATACGGTCCAGTAGGGGTACGCGGTTCCGTGAATTACTTATCCGCCGAAACGGACCGCATAGAGTATCATCTGCAACGGCTGTATGAAAAGGAGTTTCATGACACTGGAGACGAAAGACCGACGTTGTCTCAAGAGGATCACTTCGCTCTACAAACGGTGCGGCAAGGCACTAGAGGCCTCAAAAAACAGTTCAAGGTTCCCCTCCCATGGCGCACGCCGGACGACCCGTGGACTGACAACAGAAATTATGTTCTCCAACGATTACTACGACTAAAAGAACGCTTCATTCGAGACCAAAATCTGTGGGAACGATACGCGGATTTGATGAAGCGAAACGAGGCTCTCGGTTACGTTGAAAAGGTGCCTGTTACCACCGACAGCAAAGGGGGTATCTGGTATCTGCCTCACCATCCGGTTATCAACCCCAAGAAAACCAATAAACTGCGGGTGGTTTTCGACTGTGCGGCCAAGTTCCAGGGCAAGTCGTTAAACGATCGCCTACTACAAGGACCTGACTGGACCACACCACTGATCGATGTTTTGTGCCGTTTCAGAGTGGGTAAAGTGGCTTTGTCTGCTGACATCAGGGAAATGTTCCATCAGGTGAAGATTCCGGTAGGAGAACGAGATGCTTTGAGTTTCCTGTGGTGGGAAGGGAGCGACCGGGACAACGCAGTAGTGAATTAAAGGATGACCGTCCACCCCTTCGGAGCCATATCGTCACCATTTTGTGCCAACTACGCCCTCCGAGAATCAGCGAACAAACATGGCGATCTAGTACATCGGACGGTGGTAGAAAGCGTCAGCAGGAACTTCTACGTCGACGACTACCTTGGGTCATTCGATGATGTGGAATCAGCTCTAGGGCAGTTCAGGGGTCTGACGAGACTGCTGGAAGAGGGCGGCTTCCATCTAACTAAATGGATGTCGAACGCTTCAGAAGTGCTGAAGGTCATCCCGTATCACGAAAAGGCCGAAAGGGTAAGAGATTTGGACGGCTCTCCACTTCCTATCGAGCGCACCTTAGGGATACAATAGGACGCGGGAACGGACGATTTTGTTTTCGAACTGAACGTTCCCGAGCTGCCAATAACCCGTCGTGGCATACTATCTGCCGTCTCAAGTTTGTTCGACCCGCTCGGTTTCGTCTCACCGTGGCTGCTACCCGGAAAGATCTTGCTGCAGCGGCTGTGCAGACATACGACACGGACTGGAGAACTACATGCCTTTTCCGATGCATCTGAAGTCGGTTATGGAGCTGTGGTGTACGGACGATGGTGCGCAGGAGATGGACAATATACCACGAGGATCCTGTTCGCCAAAGCCCGCGTTGCTCCACTGAGGTCGGTCTCAATCCCACACCTTGAACTCAGCGCAGCCGTGTTGGCAGTCAGGGTGGTGCAAGCTGTGAAGAGATGTTTCGATCTCCACATTTGGTCGGTGAGCTTCTGGACGGATTCAACGATAGTACTTTACTATATCAACAACGTCCGGAGCCGGTTTAGTACTTTCGTTGCTAACCGGCTCACGATTATCCACGATGAATCAGCCACGCACCAGTGGAGTCATGTCAGGTCTGGCGATAATCCAGCCGACCTGTGCTCCCGAGGTGCGAACAACTTCAGGCAACTGGACACGTGGACGAGAGGGCCAAACTTCCTGCAATTGCCCAAACAGGACTAGCCCGTGTATGAATTAAAATCCCCTACGGAAGTGGAACTGGAGATCAAAGGCGTAGTGATAGCAACCAACGTCGTCGAAGCGTCATCCATTCTATCGCGACTGGTCAGGTTTTCTTCCTGGATGAAGACGCTTCGTTCGCTAGTTTGGTTAACCAGGTTCAAGAGAAATTTACTAGTCATGAAAGGGCTACGACCCTCAGGTCGGATACGGGTCGGCCCGATAGGTCCCGATGAGCTACAAGCGGCAGAGTACGATATTTTCAGAATGATACAACGCGAGGCTTTCGCCCGAGAACTCGAGAGGGCGGAAGAAGTGGGGCCGACCAATAAAGACATGCCATCTCCGAGAGGCGAGCTGAAGCGTTTAAACCCCAACCTCATCAACGGACTGCTGCGGGTGGATGGTAGGCTGACCAACGCCCACCTGAACTTCGACACAAAGTATCCTATACTGCTGCCTGCGAGACAACCTGTAGTAGAGCTAATGATTCAACACGTCCACGCCATGGAGGGACATGCCGGGGAAAGTCACGTGACGAGCGTCATCCGAAAGCGTCTTTGGTTGTTGAGAGGACGAGAGACTGTAAAACGCGTAATCCGACGGTATGTGCAATGCAGGAGACGCAATGCCACAGCAGGCAAACAACTCATGGCCCCACTACCAGAATGCAGGGTGACTACGGGCTGGTGGCCGTTCAGTGACACCGGGTTGGACTATTTCGGGCCCTTGTGGATCAAGTGCGGGAAAAGATTAGAAAAGCGATACGGATGTATCATGACGTGCATGAAATCACGTGTGGTACACCTAGAAGTCGCACATTCGATGACGACCGATTCATTTCTACGGGCCTTGCAAAGGTTTATCAACCGACGGGGCGTACCGGCCGATATATACTCAGATAATGGATCGAACTTTGTGGGCGCTCACCGGGAATTGCAGCGTTGGCACAAGAACATAAACAGGGACGAACTGCAGAATCGAACCGTGGCCTACGGCATACGATGGCATTTCAACCCCCCACAGGCCAGCCACCGAGGCGGCATATGGAAACGCATGATCCGGTCCGCCAGACGGATATTGCTGTCAATCATGGAGCAGCAGCCGCCCGACGACGAGACGCTGAACACCGTCATGACTGAGTTGGAGCGGATCCTGAACAACCGCCCCCTGGTTCCAGTATTGAACGGCGACCCCACCCACCTGGCGCTCACTCCAAACGACTTATTGACGCTAAGGTCGAACGAGGGTTTCCAAGGGCCGGTAAACCTTCGTGGAAGTTACCTCCACGGGTGGAAGCAAGCGAACTATCTGGCCAAGGCCTTTTGGAGGCGATGGCTACGGGAGTACCTACCGGCTTTGCAGACTCGATAGAAGTGGCTGGCCAAAACAAGACCATTCAAAGTTGGGGACGTGGTTATGATCGCCGACGAACGCGCACATTTCAGCGCTTGGTCTTTGGGAGTAGTTACGGAAACCATCAAAAGCACTGACGGAATGATAAGAACGGTGAAGGTGAAGACAGCTAACGGAGTGCTCATTCGTGACATACGCAGTATTAACCTACTCGAGAGCGAAGACGGAGGAGCTGATAACCCTGAGGCCTAGTAAACCTTTTTCACACCAGTAATCGAGGTGGATAAAGAAACACCATATATACCACACGGTCTCCGTCAAACACGTTAAGGTTGTCGCGGTCTTTTCGTTGACATTACAGAAGGTGCTTTCCGATACGTGGTGATGAATGCGATTCCATTGTACATCCCGATACATACACGCATGCACGACGCACTCTACATCCCGTAAACCCATTAAACATGTTCGTTTTTTTGCTTTTTGTTGACGCTACCGAATGCCCCTTGCATATGTGGAAGTAGTGGAGCTCATGTCACACACACATGCTACATTTTACTCGTTTTCTTGCCACACGGTCTTTTGTTGACATTGCAGAAAGTCCTCTTTTGATGTGTAGTCATACCTGTGATTTCATTGTAACCCCGGCACACACGCACACGCACTCACACACACTCAAGCACGCACATCCAGGACCGGACGGCCCCTTACGAGGACAACGTCTATGTGACCATTCACGCCCGCCATCGGTCATTTGGTCTTGTGGAAGATGTAGACTAGCCTCACGTCTATGTATCCAATGGATTAGTTGCGACCAGTAGTAGAACGTCGACGACGAGCATTAGACGCGCGCACTGACAGCAGGGCCTAGGCAGGTAGGAAGAATCAGTACCTTTATACCGAACCTTTGACTCTGCTTAGGATCCAGGAGGATTTTGGTGGGCGGTGTAACAGCCGGTCGTGGAAAATCCCCCTTTTTCCCTCGCGATTCAGTGTTTTTCCCAACATCACTCATTTCCTTACACTATTGACTTGTCTTTACGAACTGGTTGTTTTTCTGGACCAATTGTTGTTTGTTCGCGCCCAGAGCGCTACTTTGGCACATCCTTGTTCAGGACCTGCGTGACGCACGTGCTTTCTGCTCACACGCTGCTATTCGGTTTCTCGTTGTTGAGTCTTTGTGATCGTATTATTGAGGTTTGTATATTTTTTATGTCATTGTTTATTGTATTATTCTAGTATCGTAGAATATCACGGATAATCGTCTTTTGATTTCGGGATCCGTTGCGAATTTGGCTACGCATTGCTCAAACGTTCGTAACACTTGACTAGGTGGCTCCACTTGCAGGACGTAACCGTTGTAGACTGGGAAGACGACGAAGAGGATCCCCTCATCGGCCGCGACGTGCCAGGGGCACACTGGGTACTTGAACGGAGAGTGGGCAACAGCCAGTTACGCTGGACTTAAGCACTTGTGTCGGAGACCTGATATTTCACTGAAGTTGAAATGTCATGTCTATTGCGCAACACTCATTTTATGACGTTTATCAGCCATGAACGACCGTGCACCTCGATCTAGTTGTGAGTCCACAGCAGCAGTTCAGTTTAAAGTTCATGAAAGAGAAAGCCTACAAAAAATAAACAGGACGGCTTCCACGTCCTCTGTACGGACAGTTGCCGTCAAAAGAAAACATACGGAAGCGGAAAACTTTCTGGTAGACTTCACATTGCTGTGTCCATTCACAATGTAACTCAAATGTTTTCTCTCGGCCAAAATAAAAACGTGGAAGCCATTGCAGATTTGACATGTGATGTCGTTTCTCTCCGAAAGGAAATAGCGACCATGACTTCTAATAATCCGCCCAGCTGAGTGGTGGTGCAACGTGGGGATGTCAAGGGAACCGTTAACACAGTGCCAGAGAGGCATTATGAACTATAATAATACAAGCCAAGGAAAACGGGGGCTTAGTGGGGTTTTGCGAACAGATCAAGTTTTGAACAAGAGAAAAAAGAAAGAATAAATTATTGTAAAGAAGTATACTCGGAGAATTGATGCCCGCGAAGAGAATGGTGACCCATGTAGATGATGCAAACCATGAATGACGGACTTACCGGGGTTCGGTAAACGGGATGTGTTTTGAAATAGAGACCTTTTTCTGAAAGTGACCTTTGGAAGGCTGATGGATGTGGGAGGAACAGCACGCTGTAAAAAGGTGAGTTTAATTTCAGGATCAGTAGTCTGTACCACTCAGAAGTACACCCATATATCATACAGCCTTTGGCTGCCGTGGTCAGTAGGCATGTCTGCCCTCTAAACTGTGCAACACTTAGCCAAGAGGCATTAATGTTTGAATGTAAGTTGGTTTAAGTTGTGGGTATCCAAAAGGGTGGGTCACGGTCAGATAGAAAATTACCGTCCCGTGAATCTCGCAAGCATTCTCCGCAAGTATTTGGAGGGACTGGTAATGCAACATATATGTAAACGCCTAGTGAGACAAAAGTTGCTGTGTAAAGCAAAGCTCGAGTTCCGAGGGGCAAATTCCGTCCGTCGAACCAGATACCAAGATGGTCGAAGTTTGCTACTTAGACTTCAGCAAGACCTCCGATTCAGTCAACCATCGCCTATTTATTTATGGAAAGGCTGAGGACTTTTGGGATGGAAGGGCAAACACACAAGTGGGTATCAGCCCACATGACAAACAGGATGTTTCAAGTTAGAGCGGGAACCTGCAGGTCAAACGTAGCAGAGGTAACCATGGAAGTACCTCAAGGGTCGGCTTTAGCTCCATTGTTTTTCATCTCCACATGAATGATTTAGTAGAAGATTTGTCGCCACAGCTTTCCATTTTTGTAGACGATTTAAAACTTCTAGGATCAGGGGACTGTGGTGAACCAACAAGTGGCCCCTAAACGAAAACAGGAGCCATTTGCCAACCAGAGCTTTTGTAAGAGTAACGGCTATGGGGGAAAATGGACCCTTCTCGGTTGAGGCAATACGGCCAACGAGGGACTTCGGTGTCCAAATGACTGCGGTCTTCAAGTGTGCTGAACAGTGCAAGCTGGCTGTCCACACGGCAATACATGCGATCTTTCGACTGCGCGCAGCACTTTCCTACAGATCGGCAGAAGTGATCACAACCATGAACGAGGCGGTAATCAGGCCACTTTTAAACACTGTGTACAAGCTTGGGCACTTTATTCGAAAAAGGAAAGCAGCCTGCCTATAAAAGGCCCGGGGACTAGGAAAGAGAGCGAAATAATATAAACAACGACCGCAGGATACGGAACCCTTCTCACTTGGTAAAAGAAGGCCCAGAAGAGACCTCACCGAAGCTTGTAAAATCCTGAAAGGTTAATCGGACATAAGTGCAGCAGATCTATGTGAACAGGCCACTGATCACAGAATGACAGGAAGGGGTACAAAATTGTGGAAGCCACGCTCTAGGCTAGGTGTGGGAGCGAACTTCTTCAGCAGTAGAGTAGTTGCAATATGGAATAGACTAACGATAGAGGTAGTTGGCACACAATGTGTAAGGTCTTTTAAAAAGATGCTGGATGCTAAGCGGGATGAGTTATTCACAGAAGTAGAATACTGAGGTTTGGGGAGGAACAGTAGTTTACTCCAGACTTTTCGGTATCTTGTGTCTATGCCTACGATCCGAGGCGCTAAGCGCGATGGAACGCTAAGATCATAGTAGTATCTCACCTAGATGATAAGAAGAGCGCCTCTTCTACTTCTTTTTTCAGCCAACTGATGGAAGAAATCCGTTCTTGTAACAAAACTGGAGGGAAGTTCTGGCAATGGGTGCCGATCTAAATGCCCACCCTGAAGGAATTCTGGATGCTCCATAGGCCCCGGCCACTGTCGGTCCTGTGAAACCAACCTGGTGAGTGCCGCGCGGTTTGAATTCATAGTGCTTTCTTCTTTGAATTGAGTTTTTGAATAGTTTTGGGAATTAACCTAGTTCAATCCACAATACTGAGCGTATCATAATTGCATTTAAGGTGTGCTTTATCCGGAGAATATGTTTATTCTCCTTGTAGCATTGCCGAGTTGTGTTTGGTGCTTTTTGAAGAGATGTTTTCTCGCTTCTAGTCTTTTTTTCGTTTTCTTGTGTTAGTGGGCTTTACCTGCTGGCGTCAGAGTGCGTATTTTGTGTTTGGGTAAAGAGCGCTTGAGTTGTTGTCGCCCACGTTTTTTGTGGCTTTCGATATGACAGGCGTTTCTGACCCTTGTCTCTCACCCAAGTGCGGAAAACGTGTGTTAAATGGTATACAGTGCGAGGTATGCAAGAGATAGGCTCACCCAAGGCGTTCAGGAATGGCAGAGGACATCTATGTCCTTTATAAACAGAACCCATAGGCTGAATGGGTCTGCGCCCCTTGCAAGGAGGCGGCCAGTCTGGACTTTAAACTGCAGGTCCAAGGGCAGGACCAAAGCCCACCGAGTAGTACCTCATTCACAAGTCCCAAACCACCGCAAGCAGGTTGCAGTAAGTCGTTTGCGGAAGTAGTATCCACACCCGAGAGGACAGCCATCACAGCGAATGGACCAGTTCCGACAGCTTGCCAGGTGGTCGTTGCCTCGACCACTTTGAAGCAGACCGACGAGGGCCAGTGGACTGAGCAGAAGCCGAAAAGGGCAAGGCAGGTCAAAAAGAGGGGCGACTGTAATATCGCGAAGGAGAAGTTAGCCAGGTTGGATGACCCTGCTCTTCTGGTATTGAAAACAAGGCGAAGGATCTGCAGGGGCAGATCTTGTCGATGGGCAGGGTCTCAAGCCACAGGCTCCTGGTCCTAAACTAGGAAGAACCCCTTATGAGGGAATCGAAAGCCAGAAGGGACATAGACAGGAGGAGAGTCTGCGACGCACTGCAAATCCCAGGTGTTCCGTACCCTACTACTCTAAGAAGGGTGCACAGGGTGGGGACATGGAGGTCACCACTGGGGAACATAGGCGAACATCGTGCAAGACCAGTCCTAGTGGAGTTAGCTGACGAGGCCACCCGGGATAAACTGCCGGCGAGGGCAGCAATAGTGGCTCACATTACCGAGGGTAGATACCAGATTGTGCCGGACGAGCATCGAGTAATGCCTGGTGGTCTATCTCCGGGAAATTACTTTGCTCAACCAGCCAGGGCGCTGGTGAAAAAACAAAAAGTTCGGCGGGATGCCGTACTCGGCCCTCAGGCCTCGACCCCGACAACAGTAAAGAAGCCACGCGCGGGGTCGCAAATAGTTGTAATTGAAGACGGGCTGAAAGACGAGAATTGGCAGTACTGTCCGGAGATAGATGACAGTGAGACCCCTGCCAGTCTGGATGTTGTGGCAACTCCTACAGAGATGGATTGGGAGTCGTCGGAAATTCCGGATCGTCAGCCGGCTTCATGCACACCAGTGGGGACTACCGAAGCAAAAACGTGTCATCATCTCAGGCGTTGCTCCTGAGAAACAGAAAGGAGTGAATAACAAGAGAAACCTGAATGGCGGAGCAAACTCGCTGGTGTTATATACTAACGCGTGTAGTATGGGAAACAAATGGGTGGAACTCGCCAAAACCGCTGACGAGCAGAAAGCGTCAATAGTTGCCGTCACGGAAATGCGGCTTTCTGAAGAAGACCATGTGCCAAGCCTAATAAGTAACGGTTCCGCAGTCTATAGGCAGGATCGAGAACAGGATCGCCTTGGTGGCGGAGTAGCCATCCTCGTTAGGTCGGGTGCAAACCACCTTGTGTCTCAGGCCAAGATGTGCACTCGAAATTTCCAGTTACACGCCGTTACGATCATCTTTCCAGGCAGAATGGTTAACGTTGTCTGTACCTACAGGGCACTAAGCACTAACCTCGAAGAGGACGTTTGTTTACCGCGGACTTTGACTGAACTAGTTAAGGACGCACAAAAGACCCTCATAGTGGGTGACTTCAATCTTCCGCACATCGACTGGGTGGCTGAGGTCTGCGTGCCGGGATCGGAGGAGCAAACGTACTTAGAATGGTTGCATGCCAATGCGTTACACCAGCATATTATGGAAAATGCCAGATATAGGACTGGATGCGTTCCATCCTTGCTAGATCTAGCTGTAACGAACTTCCCCAACGGTGTGTCTGGACTGCGTTATTGTTCACCGCTGGGCAAGAGTGACCACGTGTGTGTCAAAATAGTCCTAAGCATGCGGAAACCCCAGGTACCTTCAAGGATGGTCAGACATTTCGGTAGTATGGACATAGATAGGCTTCGTAATAGGGTGATGGGTTTGACCTGGGACACGACAGAGGAGGCTACGGTCGAGGAGAGCTGGCAGACCATAAAGGGATTTCTGACTGCCCTGCAGGAAGAGTTGGCACCCTTAAAACAAAGGAGTGGAGAGGGCAAACTCATGTAGTGGAAGGCTGCAATAGCCAAGGCCATCAGACGTAGAAACCGCTGCTGGAACCGGTACAAAGCTTCCGGCAGGCAGCTAGCCTGGAACCGCTATACAAGGCTGAGAAACCAGATTGTAAGCCTTTTGAGAACCTCCAAGCGGGAATTTGAGCTCAAATTGGCCCAGTCTGTAAGACAAAAGCCGAAAAAAGTTTACAGCTATGTGCAGTCCAAAGGCTCAACAAGAAATGCCGTAGGTCTGCTATCCACTAGAGACTATGGTATTGTCACTGACGACCAGGGCAAAGCGGACGCCCTGGGAGAATACTTTGGTAGTGTACATAGGATGGATAGTGGGGTGCGAGTAGATCTGGCTCTGGTGCATCCTTCTCCTCAGTTAAACGGGCTAGACCTCCCGGAGGAGATGGTGCATGAGCAACTACAGGTGTTAAACAGCCACAAGTCAGCGGGCCCAGATGGCATTCATCCAGCTATCGTCTAGCCGTGGGCGGATATCTTGGCTCTATCGTTATGCAGGCTGTACAGATCCACGTTGGACCAGGGTAAGCTGCCTCAGGACTGGAAAGTCGCGTCAGCCGTAGCAATACATAAGAGTGGACCTAAGTCGGCTGTGCAGAACTACAGGCCGGTGAGCCTAACTAGCATCCTATGTAAAGTCCTGGAGAAGATCATCCGTGCCCATATCTGCCAGCACTTACTGGAGCACCCCATGTTCAGTCCGGTGCAGCAGTGATTCCTGAAAAAGAGATGTCTGACCAATCTCCTGTGCTTCTTGGATGAAGTAACTCGACGACTGGACCAAGGTAAGGAAGTTGAGGTATGCTACCTGGACTTTAGCAAGGCGTTCGACTCCACTGATCATCGTCTTTTGCTATGCAAGATGGAGACGTTCGGCATAGGTGGGCCAGTATTTAGGTGGTTGGAGGACTTCCTCTCCCGCAGGACGTTTTACGTCAAAGTGGGGGACAGGTGCTCCAGTTTGGTGAACGTCATCAGTGTTGTACCTCAGGGATCCGTCCTAGGCCCGGTCCTATTCTTGTTATTTAATAATGACCTGGCATCCGCTCTTCAATCGCCTAGCTTTATTTTTTCGGATGATGTGAAGATTGTAAAGACCGGTCGTGGAAAATCCCCCCAAAACCCTTGCGATTCAGTGTTTTTCTTAACACTACCCGCTCGCCTACACTATTGACATGTCTTTACGAACTGTTTGTTTCTATGGACCAATTGTTGTTTGTTCGCGCCCAGAGCGCTACTTTGTCATATTCTTGTTCTGGACCTGTGTGAGGCACGTGCTCCTTGCTCGCACGCTGCAATTCGGTTTCTCGTTTGTTGAGTCCTTGTGATCTCATTATTGAGGTTTGTATCTTTCTGGTATCATTGTCCATTCAATAACTTAGTATCGTAGAATATCCCGGATAGTTGCCTTTTGATTTCGGGATCCGTCGTGAATTTGGCTACTCAATGCTCAAACTTGTGTTACAAAGATTGTTGGATCTAAGGGTAGGGCGGACTTGGGCAGGGAAATAGATACCGTCCTGAACTGGGCATACAGATTGGACTTACCTCTGAACGCTGAAAAAAGGCATTTGTTGTCAAGGGCAACAAAGAGCCCAACTGTAGCTCATGATCAAGGGCTGTTCACCGTAGAGGCAGTCAGTAGGGCTAAATACCTTGGGGTCACCATGAACAGTGACTTCAAATGGCCGGAGCAGTGCAACGCTGCTGCGCATTAGGCTCGTGGGGAGCTCTTTAGGCTGCGATCAGCTTTGTCTTGCCGGCAGCCAAAAATATTCTTACTTATTTACATGGCTATAGTACGACCTCACTCAGAAGGTAGCGTGCAGGCTTGGTCACCCTTCTACAAAATGGACGCCGCCTGCCTAGAGAAAGCCCAACGTCTCGCCACGCGAATGGTTGAAGAGCAGAGGGGTAAGACTTACGAGCAGAGACTCTCTGATCTGAATCTTTTCTCGTTGGAAAGGAGGAGAAGTCGAGGAGGTCTCATAGAAACGTTCAAGGTAATGAAGGGCTTTTCTGGCCTTAGACCAGATGGTCCCTTCGAAGTGACTTCAGATTCCAAAACAAGGGGACATGAAAAGAAGCTGATAAAAGCCCGAGCTAGGGTAATAGCTAGATCGCACTTCTTCAGCAACAGGGTTGTGAACAGTTGGAACGGTCTGCCCGGTGGAATGGTAGGTCTACGGACCGTCCAATCCTTCAAAAATGTGCCTTAGGTCGCAAGTGGTACGAGATATTTCCTCGTAGTGAGCCCTGAGTGTAGCAACTAGATGGATGACGGGTAGCACTATGGTCCTTGTGGAGTATGTTTTAATAGACTTTTCGCCCATTGCATAGAGTCCCGGTGAGAGCTCACGATGCATAATGTCTCTCGCAGTTGATGTGCGATGAGGCTTTCCGTTTCCCTCTCATTTTTAGCGAGGATTCGACGAAATACACTCGGAAGTGGTGGTTGAATAACTGGTGGGCATACCATAGAAGGAATTCTGGAAGCTCGATTGGCAGTGGCCAATACCTGTCTTGTGCAAACTGAACAAAACGGAACCGAACCTGACCTGACCTGGACTGAACTGAACTGCGTTACGCCGGGAGTGCACCTCATCGTTATTCAATGCAGTTACCGCGCGGGGTGGATCCTTTAATATTTTGATCTGGTCTCTCGGTAGTAAATGGAGAAGGTTTCTTATAAAATGAAATGTGATTTTTGTTTTGACCACTCAATAATTGCAGCCCCCCTCAATAATTATAAGTGCGCTGACCTGCTGTTGTCATTGTTTTTATTCGCTGTAAAAGAACCCAAATAACAGGTACTTTCCCTTCATTTATATGAAAAGTCAGAATATGTCGACCTTCTCCGTTTCTCTTATTAGTTGATTCGCGCATGACATTTTCAACCCTAATCATCAGTACGGAAGACGAAACCCTCTGCGCTAGCCCCACACCTTCCTGCAGGAAGGAGCGCTCACGACAAAGTCCCAGCTACTTCGTCCGAGCAAGTGACTGAGATTTTTGCGTATCGCTTCCGCTCTATTTTCGACTAATCGCCGATGTTAAACTATCTTAATCTTCCCTCCAAAACTGTAGAACGAAACCTGCACAGCAACCACTTCTCGGTCCGGAACGTTGAACTACGACTGAAACATGCCATCCCTTATAGCTGAATGAGCCCGGACAAAATACACCCCAGGATACTAAAGGAATGCTGGAATATTCCAGCGCCCGCATTTTTCATCCCAAGCAGCAAAAAAAGACCCCAACTAGACTAAACAAACCCGAAAGAGAGCCAGAATAGACACCAGTGAATCCCCACATAGACCCGCGTGAAACATCCTATGATCTTTTCGGAGTTTTTTTGGGGCAGCCAGAAAACGCACCAGCAGCAATTGTGAGTACTTTTTTTACTGTCTTACGGAAAATCACCAATGGTATCTAGCGGTCGGTATCACAAAAATAAACGGTTATTCCATGTTATTTCCACCACCAAATAAGTGCAGTATGTTTATCTCCGAAATAATGCAGTTGTTCTCCGTCGTTTATTGTGTGCTCAATAATCGTCGTCCATTAAACTCATACTTTGACGCGTATTATCTCTTAACCAAATACTAAAACTATGCTAACGCTGAGGTTGGTTGCTCCATGTGCAACGCTAAACCGCACTAGAACTGATCCCAACAAGATACCGCGAAGAAATTCCTTCGCATCCTAAATTACGAGCGACGTAATTTGCGCAAGCAATAAAATGCGTTTGCTTTTAAATGAGTGGAGTGTTATATTTAAAAATGTACAAAATAGTTTTGTCCTCAAAATCGTTCATTATGAAACCGATTCTGGATCATCTGAGTGATCTTCGTCTGCTGACTCCTGAAAAAAGAAACAATTAGTTCTGATCATCAATCGGCTTAAAAATGCAAAACACTCATCTAACGGACGGAGTACAGAATTGTCTTAAAATACCTTGTTATGTTCTCAGGTTGGTGTGCCTCAGAAGTGTATTTGAATGCAACATAATTACACGATGAAAACTATCTCCAAACATTTTCTTTTAAGATAACCAACTGCTTAATTCGTTACTAAATAAGTAATCGTACGTGGAAGCAATAAACAGCGACCGCATATTGTAACACGTTTTGTGTGCCTTGCACGCCGACGTCTTTATATTTTTCATGCCGGTTCTTCGATTCTGAAAACCGATTTCGCAATGCACACCGCCAAATTCTTTCTTTTATTTTCTAAACTGTTGCACCTGCGAAATTCCGTCGTCAAATGGCGTCTAAAGCAGAAGTACTTGGAAAGGTAGTCTCACCAGTAATCGTGGAACAAACTTTTGTTCCCGAGAGCGAAGGTTGACCATGTGCACCCTTCCAGTTTAAGATACACAGACACTCAGGCACAATCAACTGTCTCGACACTTTGCGTGCACACTCCCCAGCGTTACCGCCAGAAACATTCTGAAGAAACTTCATCTAGGCAGATCATAACTAGTGTCGATAACTTACCAGATGTTCGTACACTGTGTCACCTTACAGCCTTTCGTTCCGTTTCGGAAACTCCGGCTTGTTGTGAACAGAAATGCCCCACTGAGCCAGATTATTAGAAGTCATGGTCGCTATTTCCTTTCGGAGAGAAACGACATCACATGTCAAATCTGCAATGGCTTCCACGTTTTTATTTTGGCAGAGAGAAAACATTTGAGTTACATTGTGAATGGACACAGCAATGTGAAGTCTACCAGAAAGTTTTTCCGCTTCCGTATGTTTTCTTTTGACGGCAACTGTCCGTACAGAGGACGTGGAAGCCGTCCTGTTTATTTTTTGTAGGCTTTCTCTTTCATGAACTTTAAACTGAACTGCTGCTGTGGACTCACAACTAGATCGAGGTGCACGGTCGTTCATGGCTGATAAACGTCATGAAATAAAACAGTTATTCACAAAAAAATATCACCTGGTAAGATTGCCATGTGATGCAGCAAGCACACGTCTTTCCGTATCTACGACAACAGACTTGTCTTGTAGCACTCGTGGAGACCAATTGTACGGTCTTCCACGACTGGACATTTTCTCATTCCTCGTGGCGAAGTCATCTGTTGACCTCCACGTGGTTTCTTCCACTCACAAGGAAGAACAGAAAGCAGGGCACAGTACGGTAGACGTGTGTTTGCCATGCGCAACACGTGCCTCAACCAGCGAAGCCTAATAATCTGGATAAGCTATGATAGAGAACTCTCTGAAGTGTTCCCAAATACTCGATTTTTGACTTCAGTATTGCTTACTCGGTTATTCCACCCAATCTTAGGGATACTACGCAAGCATCAGTGGTCAAAAACCTGAAGACGACGAATATCTTCCACACACACACTCCAAGTCTCGCAACCATACAACAAGACTGAACTCACTGTGGCACAATAAACATGACCTTCAACTTCAGTAAAATATCAGGTCGCCGCCGCAAGTGCTTCAGTCCAGCGTACGCCCCTCGAGCCTTGGATATTCGTGTGGTCACCCCTACTGCTGTGCTCCCATCCGTCGTCACGCTGCTGCCGAGGTAACTGAAGCGGCCAACAATCGTTAGTTTCTCCCTATCAAGCATCAAGCTCGGAATCGTTGACGTCCAGTCTTGTAATATCACTATACGCTTTGAACGTGCAAAGCGCATGTCGAATGAAGCTACAGCTGTCGCAAGTCTCTTTAGCGCACGCTGAACATGTTCCCTATATTGGAACAAGCAGAAAACGTCGTCTGCGTAATCCAGGTAACATGGCTTCTCACCATTCCCTAGTTCGACGCCTATATCCTGGAGATCTCGCAAGGCACTCTCCATTATTTCGTCATGACGAAGTTAAACAAGAATGGGTAGATTGGATACCCCTGTCGAGCACCGCTAGTCGTTTCGAACCGACTGAGTAGTTCACCGTAAACCCTTACGCTGCCAGAAGTATGAGAGTACAATGACCCATGTAGATTCACGAACTTCTGGGGCATAACTCTTCGGTGAAGAGCATTACATTTATTGTTCTGTTCAGGCAACCATTAACCTGTACTGGGTGCGGTGGCTTTGTTTACTATCTCCTAGCGGCAACCTCAAAAGGAAATAATGAAGGAGAAAAGAGTATAAAAGGAGTAAGAGGAGAACTACATTAAAGGAGTCAAGTCCATGAAGAAAGTTTTGTGAATGCAAGAGCGCCACTGATCGCAGCATCTAGCCATACCCTTCAACGTCTCTAGCCACTGAGTGGGAGAGTCTGTTGGACTCCACCCAGGAAGTCTAACACGCCCTACTCGGCCAAGTCCACTAGTTAGACTTTTCATACCTTTTTTACGTGTCATGGACGGACCACTCTTACTCATCTTCCAACCGGTACCCGACTCAGCAAGCATAGCACGTCGAGGGATCCTGTCAGGGGACATGCGTAACACATGTCCCAACCACCTCAGCCTGGCGAGCTTAAGTATTTCGTTCAATGATTTGATTCTCGAACCTAAGACTTTACACCGAACCTGAGCATTGCTCACACGGTGTTCCCACCAAATTCGAGCAATACTACGAAGACATCGGTTTTCAAATACCGGCAACCTTCGTATGTCCTCCACTCGCAGTGGCCATGTCTCCGAACCATACAGAATCACGGACCTGGCTGCTGCAGCTTACACTCGACCCTTGATAGGTAAACGGATGTCATGTCGACGCCACAGATGACTGAGGGTGGCAAATGTCAAGCGAGCCTTCTGAATACACAGAGACACTCCATCCGATATCTGACCTTCGAATGAGATGCAGCTCTCAAGATAACAGAACTTGTCTACCACGTTTATAGTCTCCCCAGACACTGAAAGGTTTAGTGTTGGACCAACCCAGTCCTGCAACAGCATCTTGCACTTTGAAGATGCAAAACGCATACCGAACATTCCTACGTAATCCGTTAAGCTGTCTAGAAAAGCTCACAAATCACCTGGATCTTCACTTAGAAGAACTATATTGTCCTCATACTCAAGGTCTGATACCTTCCAACCCCGGGGAAATTTCAATACTGCCATCCTCACCTGACAAGTGCGGTCTCTAGGACCATATCAATCACGAAGGTAAAGAGAAAAGGAAGGTGGGGGGGGGGGGGCAACCGTGACGTACACCACTTCTCGTGGTGAACTCAAATGAAAGATCACCGTAAGCCGGAACTCGGCTTCGGCTGTTAATGTAAAGGGATTTTACGATGGAAATGAATTTCTCTGGCGCACCCTTCAACAAGAGGCAGCGCCAGAAAACTGCAGTCAATCGAGTTGAAGGCTGCTTAAAGATCAAGAAAGACGGAGATAGTGGGCCTGTGGAAGGTGTGTCTGTGTTCTAAAACATGTTGAAGATTAAAGATGTGATCAATACAACCTCGACGAGGTCTAAATTCAACTTGATTCTTGCGCGAGCCCTGTTCACGAGCGTTAGATAGGCGGTGGAGTATAATACCAGCGAGCGGTTTGGATGTAATGCTAACCGGACTTACTCCCCTTTGGTTTTCACGGGTGGATCTGTCGCCTTTGTTATAAACCGGTACGATCACCAATTCACACCAACTCTTTGGAGCTTATTGCTTCTCTCATATCAGACCAAGTATTGAATAGCGCCGTCCAGTCAACTGAATCGAAGGCGCCTTTTAAGTCGAGGAAGACCATTATTGTTCGTCCACGGTGTGCGTGACGCACCTCCAGTAATTAACGAAGAGTAAAAATTTGGTCGATGCATCCTCGACCTGGATGAAATCCGGCCTGTTGTTCGCTAGCATTCCTCTCTCGAGCCCGTGTAGGGCGACGCAGAAAAATTGAGTCTGATACCTTAGCGGCTAACGGAATTCAGCTAATCCCACGTTGATTACTACAGTCATTGCGTATTCTTTTCTTGAAGATGGATATAATCAATGACTCATCTCATAATAACGGGATAATAGTGGTGGTAAGTTATTTTACCAATGTACCACCACCCATTTTTAAAAGAACTGGAAGGAGTTCATCATGACCGGCCGCTTTAGTAATCCAGTGCTCAACTCTACTTCTATTTCCGATGTGGCTCAAGTGATACTCTCTAAGGAATCGCAGTTATTGACACAGGAGCTGTTTTGCTCCGTCCCACTAGCTCTAGTGAGAACCCTATTCGGCCCACGAATCATCTCATCTTATTAGCACAAAACACATCGTTTATATGGGAAAGAACAATCAATGACACCAATCGTTTCAACGCAAACCGACTTTTTCATACTGGCATCAGGCAGCCTGTCTTCTGATTGGTTGATTTGTCACACGACCAGCTGCCATATGACGGGAATCCGTTCGCGTCTCATCGATTCGCTACCTTGTCACTTGCGCATCCACGGGTACAAGCACTGACCCGGATTCCGGACAGGCGCAGACATGCGGATTGCTGACGGGACATGGCCGGCTATCGACCATGAGTCAGCACACAGCCTCACATCCTTCCTTCTTTGATAAAGACGAAAGCTTCGGGTTCTCCTCGGTTCACGTGGACTTTTGCCACTCTCCGTAACACCGGAATTTTGCATGTGTACGTGCTTTCTCCATCTTCGATCGATTGGCTTGTCCATTTGAAACTCGCACGAACGGATTCCCAAAATTCCTATGAATCTTTTTCTTTTCCGTTGGTAAAATCTTTCTGTAGTGACCTCAACCCATATCTTTTCTTTTTCTCTCGGTATTGATAGATCCTTTGCTCCTTGCGTCCTCAAAAGCATAGCGTGTTTTACGGATGATTTCACGTCTTCGTATTTCTAGAGTGCGTAACTGTGGTCTTTTTCTTCAACAGACTCAGAATTTTCTGTCTCCGTACCAATAATTACATCTTCCACAGGGACATCAGCCACGGTAAACTTTAGGTGTGAGGTCTCGCTATCAAAGATCGGGGTGATTTTTTCGTTAGATTGACTCAAACACTACTCGGCGATTTTCTGCAACACTGTCTTTGGGCTTCGTCAGAATCAAAATCAAGTGTAAGCAAAATACGTCTAGCCTCATCGCCAAGACAGTATCGAAGCATAGCAATTTGATACTGTTTTGGTTCAAGAAATAACTGAATGAAGGCAGTAAATTCTTCGAAATTCTGTCTCCACAAACTCCATTCTTTAGGCAAACGATTTTGATCGATCACTTTCAGCGGCGCCGGAAGCGGTGTTGTCACTGTTCTTGACGTAGTCGTTTGCATGCAGGTGCGAGGTTCTTTAGTTTCCTCTGACTCCATGTTTCAAACCGTCCCACTAGCTCTAGTGGGAACTCAGATCGGTCTCAGAATCATTTCGTTTTATTAGTGGAAAACAAAGAATATATAGGTTGCTGTCACATGCGCCCACTCTCTGGACACAACGCATTGGTCCGACTGGTGTGGGCGACAACACCTTAGGGATTGAATGCCGCTAGCAGGATTCGTCTCGTGTGTCGATTCACGCCACCGATCGGCTGTCCTGTCGCTCGTGGTTTCGTGGGCTCGGTAGAGGCTGATACTGACGCACTGTCTGCCAGTAAGACTAAACCGTTCATCGGACCATACCCTCCCAGGAGTAACTACACTGGCGCGCGGTCAGCTAAACCGCTCCTTGAAGTATTCGGCCCCACGGTCCAGCCTTTGCTCTTTGCCATGAATAGGCGTTCCATTTCTACCGCATATCGTCTTACTGATCGAGGTTCGCCGTCCACCGGTGTCGCGAATAAGTTTGGACAGCCTTTGGCTGTTACCTGAAATAGTTGTTATTTCCATTTCTTTGGTTACGTTGACCCATCAATTTTCGTGATCCTTCTCAAAGCGTTTGGTAACTTGCTTTCGTAGCTTCCTATGTATCTTATTCATCACCTCACTGTTCGGAAGCCGACTTTTTTGCTCTGTTAGGCTGATCGACTCTTGCGAAATCTATGGTCTTTGATAGACACCGGATCTGGGAACACAGGCAAAACCTGCTGCCATGTGCATTGCCTGCTGCATATCGGCCCAATGCTCATCTCTATCACTGATCGTCGTAGATCTCTGCTCATGTGCTGATTTCTTTTCATAACGGGTGCGAATTTCTGGGTCAGAAAAACGTTCTACAGCTAACCGGGTTTGCGAATCTCGTCGATGACCATGGAGTTGGAGCGATAATCGCATTAAAACTAATGCATGATCCGGCTCTACGTACGCGGACCAGTAAGATCTACAGTTCTGAACAGAACTGCGCTACCGGTAGCTTACTGCGATATGATCAATCTGAATCAAAGTACCTATGGAGTTATAGCTCCATGTCGCCGTGCGACGCGAGTTGTGTCGGAAATTTGTACTAGATAGGAATAACCGATTGTCTGCAGGAAACTGGAGAAGCCAATCGCCGTTATCTGTGTGCTGGGCTGGTGAAGCACAACACCCACCTAAACAAGCTTCTCACACACCAAGTTCGTCAACTTGTGCATTAAACTCACCAGCCAGCACTACGATATCAGGGCCATCGTTCCTGAAAACCAGAGCGGTGAGCTCACCATAGAACTCATCCTTGTGCGTCTTAGACCTGCAGCTTGTTGGAGCGTATGCCGAGACCAAAAACAAGCTGCGCTTAACACAACTATCTTTTTGAACGCCGACTGACCCCTAGAGCCCTAAAGCATATAAACGACTGTTAACCGGGATCCACTCCAAAAGGGCAGCTTCAACCTTGCCAGCCAAAACTGTTCTTACACCACGTTGACCTTCAGCTCTAGCTATTTCGTCTCCTGAATTGAACAGAAAATACCTAGATGAGATACCAGGAGCAGTTCGTTGAAACGCACTGCTCGAATTCTGGATACGCGTTTCACTTACGCAGAAGACATGAATCTTCAGAGAATCTACTGTGAGAGTTAGGCACGCCTGATGACCGGCCTGCATAAGAGTACGCACGTTAAAAGACCTGAAATTCAGAGGCTGACGAGGCTTGAGAAAATGTGAGTTACAAGATAGGTGATTATTCCTGACACTATTTGGCAATGAACCGTTGTGAGTATCGGTTGTGTTATCAGTGGGAGCATTATTGGTGGATAGAGGATGCAAAGAGAGGTGGTTGGGGACAGAAGGCAACGGTTGAATAAAAGAGAGGGAACTCTGAGCAGTAGCCCACTTATCACTACCACCCCGCTCGGTGAAATTGACAGTGCGGTCCTGATTATCCTGCGAGACGACCGAAAAGTATGGAATTCTTTGTATCTGTGCAATTCATTGGAGATGTTGAACAGGTACTGCTAGGGTGTCCAGTCGCAAAGCAGGAGAACGATTAGGGTTCTCAATCGGAGCCTTTAGTTCTAACAACAACCTGTCTCCCAGGCAGCTGAGAGCGGCTTAATGGAAGCCCATTTGCGTGGGCCAGTTATTTTTCCGCTGCTTTTACCGACTGATTTGCCAGGTCAGATTGACCCCCAACCTGGAGGACCAGTACACTGGACTATGTCTGTCCTCTACCCCTTAAGTTTTCAAGTGTGAATAGATCTCCGGCTTAAGGAAGCCATCGTGTATAGCTCGTTGGGTCATAGAGGCACGCAAGCCATCACACCACGTCAAGATGCAGTCTCGTCGGTTAAGCATTGCTCGGATGATTGGAAGCAGTTAGTTTTTCGAACTCCATGGTTCGTGATATCTGTGGCCCATGTTGACTTCTGCGGGTCATGGGTCTAGATGGTTTAACTCCCCACCGGTGGCTTGGGTCAGATGTCTACACTTCCCTGTATTGAATGACAACGGCCACTAAGTGGTTCAGGCGTGAACCTCATTTATGTCATCTTGAGGGTATAAAATGCTTGTTTTGCCTATTAGTTTCAAGTTGTCTGCACAAGGGTCATTTGGGTTTTGCACAACTTTCATTGGGTTGTTCACATAGGGTGCGAATAGAAGCGGGACCAGCACTGATCCCTGTGGGACCCCACTGATGGCTCTTACCCCCGTGGATCTGCTGTTCCCAACCCTTACGTAGTACGTCTTGTATCTAAGGTATATCCGGGTTCAGTCCAGAATATGAGGCGCGATCCCGAGGACCTACATTTTCCGTAGCAGCAGTCATTGGTTCACGGAGTCGAAGGCCCTTTCGAAGTCCAAATAGCAGACCTCAACCCTTTCCCTCTATCCATTCCAGCCGTTAATTTGTCCAGGAATGAAAACAGGTTGGATACACAGGATCTCTTCTTGACAAACCCTTGTTGTCTATTGGAGATGACCCTGTATTCGGCTGAGTGGCTGGTCACCCGGTCCCTGATCAGCCCTTCCAGTATTTTTAGAGGCACGGGTAGTAAGCTGGCCGGCTGGTAATTCCGCACTTCTTCCTTCTTACCGGCTTTGTATACGGGGACGATTTTGTCTCTCAGCTGGTCTCCTGGTAGATTTGCTTCGGACGGCGATCTGATGTACAGGTGGGCCAAAGGTGCCGCTAAGATGTAGGCCAGGGGGCGTAGAACCTCTGCGTGGATGCCATCCGGCCCGGCTGGCTTGTGTGGGTCCAATCCTCCAAGGTCTTCTTCGACATTATCAGAAGAGATTAAGACTAGCTGCGTCGTCAGCGGCTGGACTTGAGGTTCGAAAGCAAGGTTTAGTCCACGGTGAGTTTTGTGCACCATATCGAAGTGCTTCTTTAGCGTTTCAGCCTCAGTCTTATTTTCTAAGGCATGACTGCCATCTCTATCCTAGGCGCAACCCACAGCTACACGCAGGACTATTTCTGACTGAAAGTAGTCGTAGTAAGCTTTTGGGCATCGTTTGATCTTTCTAATCAGAGTGACCTCGTACAATAGTCTACACTGCTTCTGGACCCTTGGAATAATTCGCAGGTTGTTCAGTAATTCATTCATCTTTAACACTTCCATGCGACTACGGACATATCGTTGTTGCAATGTTTCCTCAATTGCTTTGCAATCCTTAGTGAACTACTATCGAAAACAAGGACTAAAGTTTCTTGTTCAGACAAACTTCCGGCAAACGGGTGTCGATCGGTGGCGCAAGTAAATCTGCATCACCGACATTTGACCACTGATGAGGTACTGTTTCCGGTCCACTGTCGCTATCAGGCATGACTGGGCAAATCGTAAGCAATTTCTCAATTCGCTGCCGTTGACGCCAATGTCTTTGATAAAAAGCACTTATTGTGGGATTCTTTAGGGAATCGCAATACCTTCTTTGCGTCATAATCGTAGCGGATACAATGAACCAGCGGTGAATGTTAATTGATGTTTTTATAGTCCTTTTGCCGGGTTCATTGTTCAGTCGTTCTCGTCTTAAGTATACCAGCAAGACATGTACGTACATATTTCAGCCAATCACTTCGCAATAAATTGTAGATGGTCACGTGTAACTTTCGAGCAAATTGAGTATGCCCTGCATCCCGTATGTGACGCACAAAGGGACACTACTAACAGACTGTATAAAGGCCACATAAATCCGACAGGGCAAACCCAAGACTACGTGTTCAGCTGCAGTTGGTAGCAAAATTTACCCAAGTGACTGATGGTTACTACGTCCGTGGACCAGAAGGACCTTTGTTAGGAGTTGACTGTGTGAGTGCACAATCTAGAAGCAGCAGTGGAATTCAGTGCGGCTGACTATTGATCGTAATCGGTATAACATGTGAACGGTGAACTGAATGAGAGCTCAGAAGACAACGCCCGATTAATAGACTTTAATCGGCTAAAAACAAGGCATATGAGCCAAAGCAAGACAAGCGGGATATTAGATTATGCAAACGAAATGAGAGGAAATTATGAATCAGAAGCATAGTAACGAATATATAACATTCATCGCCACTTAGAAAGTAAAGATTAGTATTTTTTGTTTTGTGCAGTCCGTGGGTAAGGAATAGGAAATGTTGGTACCGGTTAATGAAGAATGCGTTCTTGCGCCTCACGGTTTCGAAGGCAATAGGATCTCACTCTTTGTTGTTGTAAGATAGGGTTTTCAACGTTTGTTTCTGGTTCACTGGGAGACTCTACTGAACCAAGGACAGTTGTTTGCAATTTTAAGGTTCATGACGTGTCGTTAACCGAGGGAGAGTCCGTGAGAGTCTGAATAAGGGACATGTAGTGCTGAAGTCGGTCGTTCTACGACAGCAAGGTAATAAAGTGATACTGTCTCTTCGCGTCCATCAGGTAGACGTATGTGAGCTTACTCGGGGTTGCAGTCCAACAAGTCGACTTCCGCTACCATCGTATCATAATTGGACGGACGGATAGTTTTCCGATGTAGCACTGGCCCAGACATTGGTAACCATTGACGTAAACTGGTACTAACAGCAGATTTTTGATGATAAATGAACATTCGTTCGTGGGGAGTCGCATTGGTAGCATCAATAATCTAATAGCATGCAGTGCCTCAGGCAGTACCAGCTCCCATTGATCAGTGGTTAGATCTCTTGAACTGGAGTACAAAGATACTGTTTTCCATGTTGTACCATCCAGTCGTTCAACTTGACCATTGCCTTGATGGTTGTAGCTCGTCGTTCTGCTAGTTGCTACACCCCGTTTGTGAAGAAGCGTCTTCAATTTCTGGGACATAGAAGAGGTTCCTTGGTCAGAATGTGGATAGCGCGGCTCGACAAACACAAGAAACAGTTCCAGTAAACGAGAGATTATGGTAGAAGCAGTCATATCGGAACAAGGGAAAGCAAATGGAATGCGACAATAAGCATCTGTGGTTGTCGAGATGTAGCAGTTGCGAGTAGAAGAGAAGATGAGCCCTTTGAAGTCGGCACTGAGATCTTTAAGTGGTTGTGTAACTTTAACAAGTGGGGTATTTTATGGTTTGGAGAAGTTGAGTTTCAGGTGGGAACAAACAGAACTTTGCTGAATTATCGCCTTGACATTATCGAGATAAAAAGGCAAGTTTTTATTCGAACGAAATGATGTAGACGAGTAATACTGGGATGACAGAGACTTTCACGAAGTCACTTCAGTTCAATAATAGAATATGTGCTCTCAAAGAATGCTCGTGCTAAGTTATCGGCTGCGGGATTCTGTGAACCTGGGCGATATATCCTAAGAGTATTGAGAAAGCTCAGTGCGTCAACATTGGATTTTGCCATTCTTTATCTTGCTGCTGAGTTTCATGTCGTACATAAAAGCGACAGGACTTTGGTCTGTAATAAGCTTGAAGGGTGCACGCAAAAGATATCATCGCCACTTTTGAACAGCTTGGACAATCGCGTAAGCCTTTTCCTCTACCGCTGAGTGGTTTCGCTCGGCGGGTTACGGAGTACGCCGGAGAGGCTACTGGACGACTACTTTGATTGAGAGTAACAGAGATTGCTATGTCGGAGGCGTCGGTTTCCACTGCGGGGTGTGTGTTTTCATCGATTGCGAATTGCATGACTGGGTCGATTCAGACTTCAATGGTACATAGGACCAAAGTACTTTTTTGGGAAAAGGGAGTATTTTGTTGATAATAAGCGGATGAATTCTATCCGAAAAACGAGAAAAGCATTGGGAGTAATATGAAACCATTCCAACGATTCTTTGCTGCGCCTTCAAATCCTTGGGAGCAGAAAGTTTAAAAAGAGCGGTGAAGCATTCCGGGTCAAGATTAACCGTTTTTTTTAAATACTTCGTAGCCTAGCAGTCGGACTACAGTTGTGGCGTAGACACACTTGTGATTTAGAGTCAAACCATAGTCCTCAGCTATTTGCAGGAACCGTTTCAGATTGAAATCGTGGTCAGTGACATCTTTCCCAGAGATGATAATGTTGTCGACGTATGCAAACGTTCCTTCGAGCCCTTCACGTCGAACAAAATCGTCCGTCGCTCGCTGAAAACAGACAGTTCCGTTAGTTACTCCAAACGGTATTCGGCGAAACTGGTACAGGCAGTTGCATGCTTCGAAGACCGTGTACTGCCGTTTGTTTTCCGTAAAAGAGATCTGATGATGCGTACTCTGTAGGTCTAAGGTGCTGCAAATGCTGACTTGTGAAATTTTTTCCGCTGAATTGTCTATGTGGGGTAGCGGGTATGCATCTAGAAGGGTGAATCGATTGATTGTTTGGCAATAGTCGACCACCATCTTTAACTTTCTAGCGTTTGTTGATAGTAACCAGGACTTGGGCTCACCATGGTGGTTGAGAAGGTTTGGTTATACCATCGTCCGATAACCAGACGACCTCTGGTGGAATAGAAGCTTCATCGTTGTAGCTGTATCTCCTCGACTTCGTGCAGATAAGACGACAAGAGGGATCCAAATGTGAGAAAAGAGATGGTGCTGTAAGGCTAGCAGCGAAAAAGCCACAAAGCGAGAAGGATGGTTGAATTCATTGGAAAGATATTTCTATTGACGTGTTGTAAAAAATCATGCCCCAGCAGTACTTCAGTACATAAATCAGGTAGAATTGATAATTTGGTATTTTGTACCGGGCACCTTTGTACAGTAACGAGATAAAACAGCTACTTTTGGTACTGCTAATCCTAATGATCAAAGCGAGGATGATCTTTTGGATGCCATCGTTGATCATTTGTTTCGGAGCACAGTCACCTCGGAGACGTAACTGTGAACTCCCGGTGTCTATGAAAGCTTGTAGCACTACTCCGTTGACTGTGACTTCAGTAATAGCCTTAATAAGGCGCGCTGCAGCTTGAACTGTGGCGATGGAGGTTACAAGAAATGGTGAGAAAGTTACGGTATGTTTTTTGTCCGTATAAGCTCGGCAGACCTTCTGAGAGTGTCCCTGTTTACCACACAACTTGCAAATTGTCTTTTGTGGGACATTTGTGGCAAGGATGGCCGTCATAACCACAAAAGAAACAGCTAGTTTGGGATGCAGCTAGAGTCGCTTCGGCCTCTTTATCTGATACCCGACTGAAAGCGCTGGAGCTATCTATCGTAGCGGTAGTGTATACTGAATGTTTGGATTGAGCGAGTGCTTGCGACCGCTGATGAGCTAGATCTAGAGCTTTAGCTTGGTCATACGCAGTACCTATATCGAGTGTTTTGTTCTTGAGAAGCCGCTGACGATTAGAATTTGATAAGAGTCCGCTGATGAACGCATCGCAAATGGCGTTTTCTTTGTTTTGCTTTACGCTGACAGCCTGGAAATTACAATCTCGGGCAAGATTTCTAAGCTTTTGCATGAAACGATCAATGGTTTTAAGAGTATTCTGCTTCGAAGTTGCCAGAAGATAGCGTGAGAAAATTTCGTTTTTAGTTTGCATGTATAGGGATTGAAGGGTAGTGATGGCAGAGTCATAATCATTGCACCGAGAAACGAATTTTTAAACAGTTGGTGATAGAAACTGCATGGAAGTTTTGAGCTTGTCTGGTTGGTGTTCCTTGACTAATCCCAAGAAGTTTGTGAAGTTATAGTACCAACGTTCCGCAGGGGTCTGCACCGAAACGACCCGGGTGCAGGTGTCAGTTCATTGGTTTGGCCGATTAAATTGTAACGTATAAACGATCAACAGAACAAGAACTCAGAAGGCAATACTTGATTACTAGGTTTTAATTGATCAAAATCGAGGCATACGAGCTAAAACAAGACAAGCGAAATGTTAGACTATGCGGACGAAATAAGAGTGAATTGTGAAGGAGAAGCACATTAACAGATGTATAGCAATCGGGTTTCATGCATTTGTGCGTAACAGCAATAAGCGATGCACGATGCCAATGACGCAAACCTCTGGTTTGTTTCTGTCCATGATAAGCACAACGCAAAGGAAGTTTCAAAGATCTGCAGTACAGTATCCGGAAAAGATAGCATTTTATTTACGATGATTTCAGTGTGAGACCAAGCTGGATGGAGGAGTATCAAATGTCTGACAAATTTTATCTAAGTTTATTGGAATCGGTAGAATAACATTGTATGGTTAAGAACGAAATGCTCTATGTACTTCTGGACATAAGCATTCTACAAATTATTTATCTCCAAAAGTGCCAACGGGATGAGCAATCTTTGGGGCATTATCAAGGCACAGCATGTAGCGCGGTCTGTTTTTTCACATAGTCTTTTTTGCTGATCAATGAAACTTATCGGTTACGTTCTCAGTTAGTTCATAGTTATTACAATAAAGGGTTCAGTTACTATAGTGAAAAGTACTGGTTATAAATCCCGCGAGTGGGACTAAGATTAACTAAGGAACCCAAAGGCGGAAATGTAAGTGTACAGTAAAAGCTTCATTGCATCTCCGTCTAGTAAATATCGATGTTATTGTGATCGTGAAAGTGACGGAAAATGGGCACACTGAATGCAGTTCACTAAGTCCTTTCTATATCGGTATTGTTATATGGTGTATTCGTCCTATATTTGGTTACCAGGGGCAACAATAACCGAGACACACTGTTATATTGCTACGCCTTATTGAAATAGAAATTTGGGTCCTGTTAATCCTAAAGAAATCGGAAAACATGTCTATGGTCTCGAAAAGTTTGTAAACTCGGTTAAACTTAACCACGCTGTTTTCTTATCATACGCGTTCAATAGTCCTTCCTACTTTGTGTTGATCACCTGTCTGTCACAGCCATGCTCCGGACTGCGCCACTACGATCACCAAGGCAATTTTTCCTACAACCCATGAGAAGAAGTTTCAGTTCCAGTTTATTCAACCATTAACCTCGCACTTCTGTGCTCTGATTTCGGTTGCTACCTTCCAGCATCGTCCAGTAAACGGCAAAAAAGAATCACAAATTGTAAGATCCAAAAAAAAACGAGGTAATAAGCGGAAATCAAGAAGACAAAAGAAGCGTCCGAATGGAAGTACGCCACTGATCGCGACGCCTAGTCATATTACTTAATGTCTCCAGCCATTTGGTAGGTGGGTCGCGTGGACCTCAACCTGGAAGTCTAACACGTCCTATTTGGCCAAGTCCACTGGTCAAAGTTTCCATACCTTTTTGCCATGCCATGGACTGACCACCTCGACCTACCTTCCAGTCACTGCCGGCCTCAGTGAACAGCGTTAGCCGAGGAAGTCTATCTGTGGGCATGCATAACACATGTACCAACCACCTTAACCTGTTTAGATTCAGTATTTAATCCAGAGACGTACCTCTGGCTCCCAACACCGTACGCCTAACCTCAGCATTGCTGATACGGTGTCCCCACCATACTCGGGCAGGCTACGGAGACATCGATGCTGAAACCTGAACCGTATAAAAGAAGGGATCTAACCGGTGCACTGTACACTCTACCCCTAACAGACAATCGGATCTCACGCGGGCTCCACAGATGACGGACGTTGGCAAAAGCCAAACGCACCTTCTGCATACACGATGACACCTCATCCGATATCTGTTCATCTGGTGAAATGTGACTGCTCAGGTGACAAAATTTATCCACTTCAGCTAGAGCTGATTCGCACGGGCACACATTTCGCGGGCGCTGGATAATCGGTGGACAATAAGACCGGTGAGCAGTTTGGAGGCGCTATTTACCAACCTAATTCCTCTGTGGTTTTCACAAGAGGACCTGTCAACTTTCTTGTAAATCGATACAATCATCGATCCACACTATTCCCTGGGAATCTGCACACTATCCCGAATAATACGAACTTTTGGTAACTCCGAAACCAAAGCTTCGCCTCCATCCTTGAAAAAGGTGGAGACAACCCATCCGGTGCAGCGGCTTTGTATTTTTTCAAGTAATCTTTCTCCCGCATAACCTCTGTTTCTGATGGGGAAGTGGAATCCTCCTGCATTGTTTCGCTGGCAGATATATTTGGAAGGTCCACCGTTGAAGTGGGTCAACTGAATTGTTCTTTAAAGTGCTCCGCCCAACGATCCAGACGACATAGCTGAGAGTTTGCCGTCGGATTCCTTGATTAATTCACTTACATCGGGCTTCCGTGGACCGGTACTTCTAATCAGACGGTAAAGGTTGCGAGTATTGCCGATGGACACAGTCTTTTCCATTTCCCTATATTTCGACATCCACCACTGTTCACTGTCATTTATCAGGCTTCTAGTCAGTTGGAGTCTCGGGCATTCACGCACTTCATTGAATGTGGCATCCGGAGGAACGGATCTGCAGGCATCCCACAGAACAACTGATGTCGAAGATATCCACCTTTGTGAGGCCTACTTAGACCAGAGTCATGTGTAGCATTCGAAGCGGCATGTAGGGCATTCTCGATCTGTTGCCAGCGTCCATCTGGGTCCTGGACATTCGGCTGCATAGACAATCGAGCAAACAGCTCCGTCTGCAAATCATATCGTCGGTTACCATCCAGAAGCAATGGCGCGGGACGGGGCCATTTACTTTGGTGCGACTACGGACGAAACGTAAACGGAAGCGAGCACATACCAAGAGGTGATCCGAGTCCACAGGCGTAGATCAAAACGAACGACAATCTTTCATTGATCCACACCAGCGGTGACCAATTACAATATGATCAATCTGAATCTAACAATGTGAAGATGATGGAGGACGCTATATGAGTTTATGCTGCTTCTTATGGCAGAAGTTTGCACTCACCAGAAAAAACCTGTGGTTGGAGCACAGCTGAATCAGCGATCACCATTGTCAGTGCAATCAGCTGGGATAACATATAGGCCTCCAATGTGCCTTTCGGAATCTCCCAAATGGCCAACCTGGGCGTTGAAATCCCTAGCAATGACCACCACGTCCGTTGAACATGCGTTTTGAAACAGCTGAGATAAATCCTGATAGAATTCGTCCTCGGTTTCAGAGGAACTGCAGTCAGTCGGCGCATACACAGACACGACGAACAAGCACTGGCGCTTCAGTTTGTTTTTGTTGACACAAACAGAACAGTCCTACCGAACTGCACACAAATGACTAATGATTGGAATCCAGTCTAGCAGTGCAAGCTCAACTTTCATGCTCAAAGAAATCCCAACGCCAGCCTGACTACGAGCACTAGCCACCGAACCACCGGACACACGAAGAGTGAAGCGAGAGGCTGAGGTTGTATCTGGAGTGCGAAGAGTAATCACAGAAGTGGGGTCTTGTATGCGTGTTTCGGGGACACAGCATACATTATTTTAAAAGTGTCAAGAGTTTCAGCGAGGGCAGCCTGTTGCCCTATCTGACATAGTGTGCGAACGTTGGAGGCAGCCAAGTGAAGTGAACATTCAGACTCAAGGAGCGCATTCGATTTATCTATACTTAACTCCTGGACTACTGCTTTCATCAGAGTCGCAATTACCCATGGCGTTTTATATCGATATAAAATTAAGGGAAGAGAAATTGGTAAGGCCTTTTACAGAAAAAATACTGAAGGGTTCTCGGCAAACCATACTTCATGCCTGTCTCTGGGAGCCTTAACCGAAACCTTTGACTCAAAAGTCTCACCCACAAGGCAGTTGGGTGATAAACCAGCACGGGAACATGACCAAAGAATCCGTGAACGAACTTCTGGTCTGTCACGTAAGACCTGATTATTGCAAGCACCTTGTCTTGTCTTCGATGGTGCTTTGTTAACTATTCGCCTTTCGGATTCATTCCCCAGCCCCATGCACCCAGTGGAGCACACGGAACGTGGACGGGGCAGCATTCCTTGGGCCGGGGGCTGCCCAGCTTAGGCGGGCGATAGCTGCCCAATGAAGGGCGATGACTTCTCCCACCGTCGAGAAAAACCCCAGGTACTCCACTCCTACCTCCGTCTAGTGGGGTTTCTAGACCGATAAACAGTTTCTCTCCGTGTTTGTTCGCTGGAGTGTCCTCCCCAGGGGCAAAGTGAATACAACCAGATATTGCCCATCATCTGGTTCGGAGACCTGACTCCGCCTGACCTTTACCCACTGACCTGTCAGGCATGATTGGATCTCCGGCTTAAGGAAGCCATCCTGCATAACTCGTTGGGTCATGGGGGCACTCAAATCATCACACCACGCCAAGGTGCAGTCTTGTCGTGATGGAGAACACTATCTATCGAGAGGAAGTGATTACAATCACGCTATAGCCTGTGTTGTGAGGGCGCGCATGTAGCGTGCACATGCAACGGTCAGATGGCTACCACGCTTGGCAGCAAGCTTTCAGTTAGATAATAATGTGATAAACAAAACGAATGAAGTTGGTTCTTGCTGCAAGATCCACTAAACGGACCATTTTCTTTATCATGCAATGTGAGTTGATGAATTTTGCGAGTTAATTTAGGTGTGATCTAAAACATGAAAGCGTGCTTCCAATTCTTTATAAAATTAGTTTATCAGGACATTCGGCACTGGAACATACGTGGGCGGTGCCATGTTATTTTTAAGGATTTTACAGATTATTTTTTTGGTAAACGGAAACTGATACAAAATTATAAGCCTAAATCACAAAATGAATCAGTATAGTATAATTAAAAAAATTCAGAAGCAGCAAACGTAAACCGCTTCGATCTCGTCTAAAAATGTTCAGACCCCCCTCCCCCCCTCCCCCCAGCAGACTGCTCCTTGTTTCCCCGTCGTCAGGTCAGGCCAAGATTTTAGGATGAGAGCAAGCGCGAGCGGAATGTGCATTTAGTTACTTGCAACTGTAGGGTTGTGGGAGAATGCCGCCGCAGAGGCGTCTTCGAGTTTGGTTTGGTCCATTTTCAGCTCGCGTAGCTGAACAACTTTTCGTACCACTAAAAAAAAATTAATATGACCACACATGTAAATATATAGTTGCACTGTGGTGTCAAACACTGAGACTCAGTTACAGTTTATTTGGCATCCACTTCGTTTGTTGCGTCCGTTAGTTTGAATTCACGGGTACAGAGTAGATAGGGGCCCCTTTCTAGGCTGCTGTGGTGGTGCTCGCGTGAATGATACTTGCGAGTTCCCAGTTCTCTAGTGAATTTACTGGATGGATCTTCGGGGTAATGAAGTGAGGGAAGAGAAAAAGATGCAAGAGAGTAATGAGGAAGGAAGCACAAAGCGATTCGGCAGTTGAGTAAAAAGTGGTAGTAATGATGTCTACAGCGAAAGTGAACTACTGGACTATTCTTCATTCATTATTTATTTTAGAGCCGGAGGGCTGCTTTTCTGTGTGAGCCTCATCATCGCAACTGAGCGACGTGGACTCAGGCGTGAGTCACAAGCCACTACCTCTTCAGAAAGACGTCAAGTGATTACTTGAACAGTAAATCACTAGGCTCTTCTACCACTTTAACTGGCAGCGTGTTCCGTAGACTGATCTTCTTCTGCGGTAGACGGTACACCAAAGATAGACCTGCCAACCACAGTTTCTCTAAAGTGAGTGCATGCCTACGCGTGCATTCGTGATCGCGGAGAAAGAACTCCGGTTCAAAGTTGCCTCGGATAACGCGCCTGGTGAAGGTCAGGTCACCTTAGACTCTCCGATATGTCTCTGAAAACGACCCAGACGACCTTCGTAGCTGATCCCACATAGTGTTTTACGAAGACGAGTTGCGCCGCTCTTCACTCCTTCCAGCTTCGCCACTTCTGCCGCCGTACATTGGAGCAAAGCTGCTCCCTTCCGTATTCCAGCCTAGGTCGTACGTGGGAGGCGTACAACACTTCGAAAGCGTTGAGTGAGAGTTTACCAAATGGTCGAATAGTGGGTCCAAGGACAACCCTTACGGATGCGCCAACTTTGTCAGTGTTGGTTTTGTCTTTTAGTGACGAGGGGGCGCGTCGCGTACACAGTATGTTACATTAATGGACGGTTTCCCCACGCGCATATCTGCACGCTTGTCGGTATTGGTTGTCAGAAACCGTAGATCAGATCATCTTTCAAAGGCCTTGGCATCCTCCTGAAGAACACGTTCGTCAGTATTTGGTGGGATCGAACGCCAGATACTAAGGTCTTCCGCATAAATGAGACACGGCGATTGGAAAATCTCCGGTGGATCAATCTAAGCTAAGAGCATTTGGTCTGGAAACGATCCTTGTGTCGCACCACTGGTAACCATTCGCCATGTCTACATTAAATATGCTACACGTACTGCGAAGAGCTTGCTTTTAAGGAAGTCCTCGCTCCACAGAATCAAGGGGTCTACAACACCGAGGGTCTCGAGGTCACCTATTGAGTGGTCATGCAAATCTTTGTGAAAAGCCTTGCTAAAATCCACAAGGATTACGTCCGTAGGGTGTCCCTCGGCCTTGGCATTCATCGATTGTTCACGTGCTGGCGGCAGGTTCGTTAGACACGACCTACTTTTCCATGGTAGTTGTTTCCACCGATGTTCCGGAGTCGAATGGCCAACAGACGTCTCATAACCTTTACGATCACAGATGTTAGACTGAAAGGTCGATATGTGACAGACTTGACCTTCGCCCCACCATTTTGTAGTGGAATAACAACAGCCTTCTTCCGTGCTAGGGAGGGCTTCACCGCTGATAACGACGCGTTGAACAGTTTTGTTGCTAGCTGAGTTGATACGTCAACCAGCCTCTTTACCATTAAGGGATGCACACCCTCTGGTCCGGTGGACCAGTTGATTTTGTTGATATGCACGGCGGCTGCCCTCTCTACCTCAATAATTTCTGCGTACGTTATGCATTAAGCGTCTACTACAACCTGTGGAGGATGGTGATGCTTCAGTTCCGGGGTATAGGCGGACAGACAGTTCTTTGCCAATATATCCACCTGTACTGATGTGTAACTCTTAGGGAGTTGCCATTCTGAAGAGCTGGAATGTAGTTATGGCTCTAGTTTTCCGTGTCAGATTAACGAGTAAACGCTTGGGTGAGCGAACTGAACTTACCACTAGCGTCTCCTCGAAAGTGCGTCATTTTTTTCGCCTAATTTGGATGCACTCATCATGGATGCTGCGAAAGCGGTCTTATGCGTATCCAGTTGTGTGGAATAGTCTCCATGCACGATTTCGACGCTTCAAAATACGTCTGAGATGCAAATCAAACCAAGGAGGAACTTTTGTATGCGATGTGTCTGGAAAATGGGGCAAAGGTCTCGTAAAATTGGATTCCACCAGGAATTATTCGTCAGGCCTTGTCTACGTCGTTTGGGCTTGGGGATACCACGACGCTGGAAATGCGGCCTCTTTGACTTGTTGGAATGACATCCGCCAAATGTTGAATTCGCCGATGGTCTGGGTACGAAAATTGCTCTTTTCTTCCAGTTGATGGTCATCGCAGCTCTCCTTCTTTTTGCCCTTAACTGGACGATGCTGGAAGGTACCAACCAAACCCAGAGCACAGAAATGTGAGGTTAATGGTTTAATAAACTGAACTGTCTTGTGTTGTGCTGAGGACTTTTGTAAGTAAGCAACTCACATTTCAACCGTAAAAAGGAGCGAAAATGATGACTGCCTATTTGGGAGCATCTCAAAATAGGCAGAAATATGGACAAACTAAAATCAGGTTCAACCACCGGGTTTGATGCGAAGTTCTCCCGTGACGTTCACTTTGCTAATAAGAATACGCGCTAACTAATGCACTGTAGAGTTGCGATAAATATTTGTGCCGGACGGGATGGGTCTTAACTGGAGACGTATAGAAGGATGTGAGCGACGAGCAGACAGGTCAGGACAGAGAGAATGAGCGGGGCCCGCAAGTTTCACGGGTAAAAATGTAGTGACCACATTTTCAGCGATTCTTAATCATTCCAATACAACACAGCACATATGACAAAATGCAAAAGGGACACAGTCAACAAAATAGCGTTATGGATCAGTGTTCACATCTATTTTTGCACAGAATTATCCGGAGGCCAGGTGTGAACAGATTAGCACATTCTCAGCGTGTAAGCTTTCAGACGTTCTATAGCCTGACAGTGGGTAATGAATGGGTCAGGGTAGTCTGAGTGCAAGCATCAATTTCTTCTGAGCGCGTAAAGGAGAGTTATGGAGGTGAATCCCGGCCGCTTCCGCTGTGGCCAAGGTACTACTTCTCATCGATCTGGATAGCCGACCTCGGACCGTACACAATGGCAAAAAGCGTGATCCACGTTCACTGGGTGGTTAGTTTCAGTTGTGTGAAATGACCGCTGATAATTGATTTAGTTGCTCCAGTTATGAAACAAGCTGGATGATGCTCACGGATGCATTTTTCCAGGTATTTTATGTTATACTGGTGTCTTTAAAAATCACCGAAAACGACCTTGTTCGTTAATCTGTTTTCCAAATCAAATCTTTTGTTGATAAGAGAGGCTATAGGAATCAAATAAACGTTTGATAATAGCCAAACTGCGGTGTAGTAAATGAAAATACTTTTTAAATAGACCAGGAGAGCAGTAAAGTAAGGTTGATGGAAAACATTGATGGACAAAGGAAATGATGACAGCTGTCTAATTCTGCTGATTTGAAAAGAATATGGGAAGACTACTGTAAATTGTTGCTTATGGTGACACCTTAGTACTTGACCGAGTTACCTCTGAAGACGGGGACAGAGTTATTGACCGGTTGTTCGTTGGGATAAGGAGATCGAGAATGGGTGACTGTGCACTCGAAGTATTTGGTACTGTTGACATATAGGCCAGAAAGGGATGAGAAGTTCTGAATATTGCATAAGTACTTGGAAAAAGTGAAGTCGAGTGAATTGGAGATGGACTAACAAGACATCACATCTTCAGCGTATTCGCGCAGGATTATCGGTGGATATGTCCCTAATATGCGTAGTGAAAAGACAGAGGGAAAGAGCGGCACCTTGAAGAACATCATAATTATTTATTAAGGGACTCAAAAAATGCTACCAACTTTGATACACTGGGTTCTGTTAGAAAATTAGTCTTCTAACCACGAAAGCAGAGGAGCCGGACAGCCAAAAAGACACCAGCTTTGGTAGAAGGATGGAACGAGGAACCGAATTAGAAGCAGAAGAATAATCGAGAAATGCAACGAATCGACTTGGCAGAACTATTTAGGCTTTTAGAAATGAAACAGCAAATTGAAGCAACTGCGTCTAGAGTGCTTCTGTTGAGCTTGTATACGAATTGATAGGTATCGTTGAAAGATACAACGGACTGACTATTGATTTGTACGGTCACTGTAATTCTAGCTGTCACAGGAAATATATCAGCGATCACGGTGAGATCTAATGAGTGGCAGCCCAATGTACCTGCTGAGCCACGGTACATCACACTTATGACTTTCACAGCATCCAAAATGTGGGCATAGTAATTGGCGATTGTTGTTAGGAGGTCGTAAAAATCCTCCCTCGAAGAAAGTCACTTATCATTTCGAGCATAGCAGATCAGATCGAATAATCAATAATCAAAAAAACACCAGACTACATGAGGCTTAAACCTCTCGCTAATGGAACATTTAGCTGCAGCCCGACGTAAATCGGGTCAATGATCAGTCGGCCAATCTGGCCGGCGTTCTATCAGCCTAATCGGCCCGACAGGGCACGAACCTGAAAATGTTCTATTTTGGCCTTAAATACCGTATTAATTCATTTAAGTACACTGTCATTTGGCGTGTAGTGTTGCTATCTTTGGTTTGTCATTGCGGCACGAAGTGATTGGAGTTGCGAGCGAAAGTCAAGAGTGCAGTTCGTCCACAGAAATCACGGAATAGATCGCGAGGTTCACAACAGCTGTAGAACTGGGAATTCGGTTATTGTCAGTATCTTCTGGGGTCATAAAATGGTACAGCTGATTCCTGTAAATCCGTTTAAAACGGAATTTTGATTTGCTGGAAGAAATTCACCAATATTTCAACAGGCGTGTATGTGGATACCAAATTTAATTTACCGATATGCCAGTGTGTTTTATCAATGTCCAAAGTTAGTTGGTAGATGGTGGTGACCTTGGAGCTGCGCGTTGGAATCTTCGCCGGAAATTCATGTCACAAAAACAAGATTATATGCACAAAATTGTGGTAGATGGTTACTGTTATAGATGCTTTTGAATCACTGTTTCTTATGCCTCCAAGCATTTGCTCGTCAAAACTTAGGCGTCCTCTCTGGTAACATTTACTTCTGCTGTGTGCAGTTCGGAGGTCACAGTGCAGGTGCTACATCGCCACGTGCCTTGCCGGAAGAAGAACATGCATATATTTTGCTACCGTTTTCAGAAAACTATGACGCCACTTGCTTGGTGAAATACAAACGTTATCGAGTGCACTACTTAATCTTATGAAGTACGTTTTCTCCAGTTATTTATATGCAATGAAAGTTCACCAAATAATACGAAAAAATGCTTCGGTGTTTGTTATTCATAAAACCGTCATTAAGTTACCTCATTTATGAAGACTGTTTGTGGCTAGCTAATGTCTGAGTCGTTTCCCGCTTGGGAAGCAGTTCTGAAAGCATGAAGATTGGAACCGATTATCCGAATAGCTCTTTCCCTAGACAAATTTGGAAAAGATACTGTAATATCCAAAGATCAGGTAAATGTGAGGAGTTATATTCGCTGTCAGGTAGTTTTCCTTCAACTTTTTTGACGTACGTTTCCATATGCTAGATAATACTGATATATGCGCGAACAAATTCAGTCTTTGGTTTTAGATTTCGTTCGGTAGTGTAGGCTTCATAACCAGCTCGAAGGGAGCGTTTAATAATTGTATAGCACACCATTCAACAATTACAGAGCTTTTCTGCTGTGAACGTCACGCATTGTCAATTAAGTAAAATATTTCAGATTCCGCTCCAGGTAACACGCAAGTCTAATCGCCTACCTCCCATGATTTTGGATTGAAAATGGCCGGAGTGCAACCGCAGCCCGCAGCCAATTTGATAGAATTGGAAAAGTCGCCAAACGATAAGCGCATATACAAGGCCTATTACGCTGATAATGGTTTGCGAGTTTTACTGATAAGCGATCCAGAAACTGACAAAGCCGCCGCATGTATGACAGTGAACGTTGGTAAGATCGCTTAATGGTTGGTCATGTTGGACCTTCAGGTTCACTGTGCGATCCTCGGCAACTACCTGGCTTGGCGCATTTCTGTGAGCACATGCTTTTCTTGGGCACGGAACGATTCCCGATAGAAAATACCTATTCAAAATTCATTTCTGAACACGGTGGTCAATGTAATGCTGCCACTAAACCGGATGAAACTTTATATGCTTTTGATATCAATCCTGCTAATTTAGAGGAGGCACTGGATATTTTTTCCCAGTTTTTCATCAGCCCACTGTTTACTGAGAGTGCCGCGTTGAGAGAAGTAAGTGTTTTAATATTTGCTGTGATGTCGGATAAAATGAAGCAAAAAAAAACTCGTGTTGGTGGGAATTCAAATAGTTATTTCGCATCCGTGAGTGTGAATTAAATGGAAAAATCCAAAGCACCCTACGGCATGAAAAGAGGAGTACCAATGACGGTTTAGTTATGCATTCAGAATAGCACTGTATGTTAAAGTTAGTGACTCGGGTTCACTCTGTTCCGGTGTTATTTTGAACAACTGGTTTAATCAGAACGTGCGGTGACTTTGGTTTTTTGGCAATAAAAGTCCAGATAAATTAAATTCCCAGAGGTATTAGAGCAAAAAACGCAAGGCGGACAAGAAACACCTGTATTTGAGCAGCCAAACAAGCCAAGTCGGCAAAACACGAACAACCTTTTAAATAGTTTTCTTTCCAGACCGCGATGTAGCAACATCGATCCTCTGGCTGCCTGAGTATTTCTGCTCCGTTGTGGGTAGATGCTTGCCGCTATAAGGTTGATTCTTCTGACTGCCATTTCTGTTCTGTTTGTCCGATTGATCCGATTGACGGACTTATCGAGAGCCACTCATATGGTGTGTCTTGCCGATTGCTTCGGATCCCACTGAGCCCCATCGACGAGTCCGCATGCTTTTTTCCGTCTGTTGGGGGACGCTTCCGATATATTCACCATCTCTTTGGTCTGCGGTTGTCGACTGGTTGGTCCGGTCGGTGTGATACTTGTCTCCTTCTCTGGCCACAGCGTTCCCCGCTGTAATATCAAAGCTTGAAGAATCAAGTATGTGAATACAGACTGTTACTGGTTGCAACGTAATGTCTAGCCATGAAGTAGCTTGGCCTCATGTAGCTCGCTCGGGATGCCCAATACCTTGTATTGCAGAATCCTTTCATCGCAATTTTCGTACCTTTCTGGGCTATCATAGAGACGCCAGTTACTAACTGCTACTCCCGTCCCTTGTTGTGTTTACTGTTTTGTTCACTTCCCTTTTGTTATCTAATAGTGGTCCAATATTCCAGATGAAGAATCTAGACCAATTGGGGGTTTCCAGTTGGGGGAGTGGCAGGCGGCAACGCGAGTTATCGAACTCGGGACAGAAGCCCACTATGATGACCGTTCGGTCACCGCACATCGAGGAAATTTATTTGGAGACATCCATATCGTTTTTCTTTAGATTATTTATCCTACATATGGAAGGACCAGTTTCACGTGCCTGTATTACTCTTCCGTTTTAGATCAATGCCATTCACGCAGAGTACGAAAAGAATTTAACGAACGATACACGTCGGCTGTTCCAACTTGAGCGCTCCTTATCGCTTCCCGGACATGAGTACTCGCGATTCTTCTCCGGTAATCGAATATCCCTATTCCAGTCACCGTGTGCGCGTAGCTTGAACACTCGGGAGCAGTTGTTGGAGTTCTATGATCAATGGTATTCGGCCAACCTAATGGCTCTGGTCGTTTTGGGCAAGCGTAAGCACGTCCCATGAGCGTTTGTCTCGCTTCATAAACTTTGCATTGCCAGCCGCATAAAAGGAAACGTGCCATCCATAGATCGGCCAGTCGTTCCTGTTGTATACAACAGGCGTCAATACTCTAAGGGTTATTTCGGTCTGATTCTCCTAATCAGTAGATGGGATAATGAAAACAACTTTGCAACGCTTCTAAATATTTTTTCTGAGGGCTTTTACGTATTTTTTCTACAACTGGGAATCAGTTGGCGAAGATTCATTACGCGCTTCGATTCACATCGTCTCTTACTCGAATGGGCCTTGCTCAGTACCCGTCTAGTCATTACCAAGAGAGTTCATCGAATAACGGTACGTTAATAAATGCTACGAGAGCGTCTGTTTTCAACGTGTGTGGAATCTGTTCTTGTGACAAAAAAACACTGGGATTCCAGTAGTGCTGGAGTATTTCAATGCTGCAGCTTTTAAGTTGCTTATTAGTGGAAACTTCCAAGCTTGATGATAGTGATAATGGTTTATTTCTCATAAATGGATGAGACGCATGCAGAAAAACATGATCATTTTGTACAAAGGATATCACGGCGTAAGTGATTTCACATACTTTAAAAGAGGCGTGACCTAGATAATAAATAGAGAATTCAAGCAAAAACATAAACCAGTTAAAATGGGCTGTCATCAGGTTTCGCGGCAAATTCAACTCACGGTTTTGTGGGAGTTTAGTTTTCCCTTTTAAAATGGCTTTCTTCCCAGTCGCGCTAGTCGGTGAGACATCCATTTACAAACCGTTTCTCTATCAAAGGGAACGAGGCGCTCTGTTTTGTTTATTTACAATGGAAAACGGAAATTTTTAAGCAGTCAATATTAGTACAACTTACGGAGCACCTGTTTGTAGCTAAATGTCATTGCAGATGTCTGCTCCTCTCCACGACGACCCAGTAAGATTGCAGTGTACAAAAGCTGGCTTATAAGTGATTTACTGGGTTTAGCTGTATTATTATGATGATAAAATCATTGGTTGTAAGTAGTGTGTAGCTCCGTGTAAGAGTTTCTCGGAGCCACACGACCGGCTACACGGTTATTTTCGCTCATCCGGTATGCGTATCGAGTACTTTTTTGTTCAGTTATCCTCGTACGTGTATACTTTTACCATCCATCTACATACCACAGGTATTGTTGAGATTCGAATGAAGTTGTAGTTTACGGAATTATTTTGTCTCGTAGATAAAACGTCGTCCCTAACTCAAACGTTTCGTGTCACGTGCACTTACCACTTAGTGACTAATATATGTAAAGACAATCCAGGGTACCTTTCCTCCGTGAAGAAGAGAACACGATAAATTCAACGAAATTTCCCTTTCGTATGTGGCATCCATTCACAAACTTGAGTTTGTGAAACACAAACGGAAAAACAAAGGGTAGTAAATTGCATGCAGACTTACACCATAATGTTCGATATAAGTACTATTATCCGGTTAATATTATATTGACTTTTGTCTGTCTTCAGTCAGTTATTTCAGCTTTTTAAGCGTAGAGTTTATCAACAGAGCCATGATGCTACTAGATATCAAATGTAATTAAATTGCTTTAACCCATTTCTCCGCCATATTCAAGTTCGGGTTGTTATGAGACAATTGTTGCAATAGAATCGTCAAAGTGCTCATGGATTCGCGACCGTAGATGCATAAAAAAGTGGTTGTGCCCACGGCTGAAAGATGAATATCCTCATGTGAGGCATAATATAACGCATTCCCCGATAACAAAGTAGTTTTTCAAGAAGAGCGTCTTGTGTGACAGACGGGAACATTTTTTGAACATGATGAATTCCTAATTGTTCGGAGTATCGTGGATAACAGTCCCCCAGCAAGGTTAATCACGATGTAATGCAACCCATATCAACCGGCGCAAAGAATCTGACCAACGTAAAATTACTTAAATGATCTCTCTGAATTTGTTATCACGAGTCGCGTTTTTTGTGAGCCCTTAAATCGATAGCCAAACCGAATAATGATAAGATTGGAATTTCTTCACAACTGACCGCCTTCGTTGAGTTTTCATGAGGGCTTTAGATTGACCGAAAGACGGAGCAGCTTACTTTGTCTAATCCTTTTTTGTAACGAAATGTATGCGATAATCGAAAATCGTTTGCTCTAGATGTATTTATTGCTCCTTTAGCATTCCTTCCGGTATCAGAATGAAAAAAAATCAATATTCTAGTCAGCTTTATTGAATTTTGCCCATTTATTCTTGAGCTGACACTGTTTTATATGAATAATGCGAAAAAGCGTCTATTCAATTACGGAAATGTTCTGAGCAATATCTGTCACAGAAACATTTGAAAATACTTTTTCATAACTTTATCTCTCTTCTATTTACCAAATGAAGAAAATGTTCCGCGTCAATGAGTTCATTTCTCTGATATGGCGCAAACAAAATGAACGCTCAACGAAGATGCGCATATGACCTTGATTTCTCGTTAGCCTACGACCAACTTCAAAGTTTTTGTTGAACACCGAGATAATACAGTGTTCTCCAAACATGTTTGTAGTATTTTTGCTATTTTCCGCTAAGGACGTAGATAATCGACAATTCAGCACAAAAACCTCCCGACGGAATTGGCATTTGTTAATCAGTAACTGAAATCGCGTATGACGAATTTAACTTTCACAGTTTACTCTCATTAGACCATTTACTGAATTTAATCTTTTAAACTTCAGGAAAATTTATCATCGTATCCAAGACCATGCAATTTCAGCTTCTCAGAAAATATTGCAGAGCTAACGTAAACAATATAAATATTAATGCAAGGTTTTATATTCCTAACCCTTATTCGGTGTGATACAAACAAATTACAACCGAAATGCTCACAAGGAAGAAAATATTTTTCCCTTGAATTTCTTCACTACCTGTATTTACAATGAGTTTTTCAATTAGTGACTGTAGTGTCGTCGCTCCGCAGGTTAACTGCCGCTAAACTCCAATGAGCTGTCTGCGAATCACAGTTTGGATTCATCAATGGGGTCTACTGTGGGGAACATCAAATTAGAATCCTGATGCACAAAGTAGATGATTGTGAACCTTTTCTGATTGTTAAGAAGTTACGTGCGCAGTTGTCAGTAACCTAGAGTATTACGTTGCCATTACCCTTCCCATTCTCTCGTTCATTCAGAATCCATTGATGAACTGAAACATTTGGTAAATGAGAAATTCAAGGGGATAAAAAATAACAAAGTCCCAGAACCTCACTGGACTAACACCCCATGGCCAGAGGCTGTTCTCAAGGTTTGTTGCATTCATTTGTGGTTCCCTTTACGCTTGACGCTATTCCTCAGGTAGTCTGTAGAACAACCTCAGCTTGGCATAGTTTTAGCAAAAACGCTCGTGGTTTTCCCTTGAGGTTCAATTACCAGGCAAACGAATTCTTAACACTTTATATATATATATATATATATATATATATATATATATATATATATATATATATATATATATATATATATAGCCTCCTAGCCAGTGCAGTTGCAGTGATTAAACCAAATTTCGTTGCGCTCGTAGTTCTGACCTCAAAAGACGAATGTTATTTGCTGTGGCAGTTGCTAGAGTTCGAAGTGAGCGGTTGCTGTCCCTGTAGACACGATTTGTTTGTTGTCTCGGCGAATGCATTCATCGATTGCGACCCAGATCCAGTTACAGATAACTTTTATCGAAAGCCCCACAACCTCCCTCATAAGGCTGATTCGTGATTTTGGCAGGAGATATGAATGCAAATTCGGGAGGCTCTTTTGGGCTAGATATCTTTCGCTCGGAAGCTCGGGGGACGGTTTTTGGCCTTGTGCTCTGACTATCGCCTGTCCCTCGCTAGTACGAACTTCAGACGCTCTAACCACCGATACGCCACATGGCGTCTGTCCTCTTCGAGTCAGCAGTAAGCCCAGATTGACCACATTGCAATAAGTCAAAAATGGTGGGACCTGCATACAAGACTGCCGCTCGTACTGGAGCACCCCTTTTGACTGCGACCACGCAGTCGTTTGCCTTAAGCTATCCATGTCTTTCGGTGGGCGTTCCAAACGCGCGTTGCAACGAAGATTAGAATGTGACAAGTTTTCGGACTCATCGCACCGATCCGCCTTCCAGAACGCGCTAGCTGAGAAGCTAGATGTAACCCCACCTGATAACATTAACCAGCACTGGTCGCGTATCAAGAAAGCATTAGTCCTAGTTAGTTGTGACCTGGACTTCTGCTGAATCTCTGCGCCTTCTTGACTCATAGCAGTCAGTCCCAGTTGGATGCCAGCATAATGAAACAGCTGGTAACGAGGAGCACTTATTGTGAATCTTCGTAGGGACCGCGAGATCCGATGATCCCAAGGTGCATCAGAGATGTAACGTGATGCCGCCATGGGCAATTCGCGCAAGCTGTTATATCTCATTCTGGTCACCAGAGAGAAGCCACTAAGTGTGAACGAAACAATCTGTGAGGCTGATAGTTCGTTACTTCCCAATCAACAACGGCGTCGCGAACGCCAGGCGGAGCATTTTGAGACAGTTTAGTTGGCCCTCGGTGTCCGCCTCTCTTCTAGATCTTATGGGACGCGTCCCGTTGTCCGTTTCGATAGATCTATCTACTGAGACGAAGATCCGCGGGGAAATCCAGGCCAAAGACGTCACAATGTCAGGGTCCAATAGCCTCCCCCAGCTCTTCTCAAAGATGATGGAGTACAGCTCGTTAAATAACTTCATGTTTTGTTTTCAGAGATTTGATTTTCTGAGTAGTCCTTTCGTGAGAGAATCGATTGTTATCCTTATCTTCAAGAAGGGCTGGGGTAGTGATTTCCCTAACCGGAGGGATGTAAGCCTTATTCGGATAGCGTCGAAACTGCTTGCATCCGCGATACCTCGCGGGGTGCACCAAACGCGTAAAGAGCAGCTTGGGTTTCGCTTTGGTCGTGGATGCATCAATCGACTATTTACCCTCCGAAATCTGTTAGAGCACCGTCATGCTCTCCAATGACCAATATTCATTCTGTTCCTGGTCGTTTGCGCTACCTTTGACTCTGTCAATAGGATTGCACTGTAGGACTTTTCTTAGGAATGGAGTACCTGAGAAGCATGTGTTCATCCTAAAAGAATTGCATCATCACACCTCAGGTCAGGTTAGGGCTTATGGCGAACTTCTGCTTCCTTTTGTCGTCTCCAGTAGAGTACGACAAGGTTACCCTAAAAGTCCCATTTCTTCATTTTACCACAGAAGATATTCTACGGAGGTCCTTGTCCGGTCTTCCATACGGTGAATTTAAACTCCTCCTAGGAATAGAGCTTTAGATTCGGAATTTGTCGATACCATCTTGCTGAATGACAGACCACGGGTAAAACAACATACTCTGAACCGCTTTACGACTGAGATATTCCGAGGTGGTATGTACTTCTTGCCTCCCAAACGCAAACTACTTTTGCAAGACTGGGAAGAGTCTGTGTCTGCACTCACTCTTCGGGGCAACCAGCTGTAGTTGGTTAACCTTAACTATCTGGGGAGTTTGAGCTGGAGGTGGTGTTGGGGGAGGAGGCTAGTTTATGAACGGCTTTCGCCAACCTGACATCTGTGGCGCCGCCTCGAAATCCAGCTCCCTCTTAAGGGCCGGGTGTACAACGCCGCGGTTCGTGTTTTACCCGACGGTTGCGAGACCTAGCCAGTTCGGGCTGAGGATGCTCAGCACTTTTCCGTGTTTGACAACCGATGTATCCGGAGCACCGTTCGCGTCTGACGGGAACGTCGCGTGAGTAGTGAAAGGGTGCGTTGTCGTGTGTTGGGGATGCATTGTCGCCCTCTGGATGAAACTGTCGCTCTATACCGTCTCCGATGGGTCGGCCATGTTTTACGAATGCTTGCTCATCGTCTGTTTGCACGTGCTGAGCAAGCCCGGTAGAAGCGACACGGTGGTCAGGCCATGACGTGGTGTAGAGGTATGAAGGGGCTGGCATCAGCATTGGCTTCGGTTAGTGCTTCCCGTCTTCCTGGTTGGGGTTCAATGGATGAGTATTGTCGTTAGTTGAAGACGTCGGGGGACATGGTTCAGGATAAAGGTCATTGATGCGATTGCTGTCAAACTTGTTGACTTCCCGTTCTCAATAAACACAAAATGCCATTCCAACAAACAGAGTGACAAAATACACCAGTGTGTGTAGAGTGAAAACAGCAGAAGAATCATCTTTCTTGCTTGTTATACTATGTTATACTCCCCCTCCCATTTTCTGTAATTGTCGTTGTTACGTTGTCACCTTGCTTGATTTCAAGCTGGCATAAATATATATAATACTTTGACCTGATTGCTCTTTATGTATGCTATGGAATGCAGTGAACCACTGCAAAGGTCCAGTGGATGTCTATTGAGTGACCGATTTCAACTAAGCGTTCCATTATCGAACATGATATGAACCCATTCCCCTCCGTGTCTAAGCCATCGTGGATTATGTTCTTTGATGCGTTTAGATAGGTGCCTTGTCGTTCGACCCATGTAAGTAGAACCACAGGTGCGATTGACTTGGCAGATAGTCATAGATGGAGTCAACAAAGGTAGTCTGTGTTTATTCTGGCATCGAATTGCAGGTGTTTTCGTGAACACATCTGATTCTGGTGATGTTGAAGGTGGACTTTACTGTGGCGCACAAGATTCTGCTGACTCTCACTCGTAAGGTCCTCCTTGAATGGGAATCTGATGAACAGTGCTTTCTTTCCACTAGTTTTGTGTTGTTCAATATTGTCTTTCTTATTCGTAACAGTTGATCCTCAAGAGTATTTGCTGTGCGGGTTTGTCTTGTTGTGTTCAGGAGGCACAAGACTATAAAAGTTCGTGTAGTGCTCGTTCCAACTCGCTTTCCGGCACTCTGTTCTATGAATTGAACCCATCAGAACGTCCGCTTAGATGCATCGAGAAATAGTAGACAATTTTCTCTTCTGTTTTCACCGTTAACTTTATTACCGGTTGCGTCGTGCTGAGTTCACGTAAAATAACCTCCAAGTTCAGCTTTTCATCGATCATACAATGTGTCATCCATGTACCGGTAGTAGTGGTCGGTCCGACTTATGACATTATGTAATTTTTATGTCTCTAGTTTTGCGATGGTGTCGGTAGGAAGTGATCCCTGGGACGAGGCTATGACAACCCCATCATTTTGGCGATAGTAAATGTTGTTAAATAAATATTATGTTTTTAAAGTACCGCGAAGAATTATTTCTCTCAAATTCACGGTCACAATTCCTAATGTCATCATTTCCTTGTCGATAAATTCGCAAACGAAGTTAACAGTTTCACTTGGAGGTACGTTGGTGAAGAAAAATACGAGATCCAAAGATGGCATTTTTCCTTTTATATCTTCATCCTTTTAAACTTCAGTGAACTGGAAAGTGTCTCGTAGTGTGTATTTTACGACTCTTCGTCGTATAGGTTCAAACAGTTCAATGATCCAACAGGCTGTTGCATGGTAGTTGGAATTCGTCGTGGAAATGATAGGGCGGAGGGCAGTTCAGATTTGTGAACTTTGGGTAGACCATATACGCGAGATACCATAGAACTTACTGGCTTTTAGCTTTTGAAAAGACTGGGTTTTATGTAGCCTCGGTCTCTGAGATGCTTCAATGCGTTCGTAATTTCTTGTTCTGTCTTCTCTTCTCGATCTTTTTTGATGCGTCTCTAGTGAATTTATATTCTTCACACAAGGGCTGTAATATCTTGGCCACCTAAACGGCCCGGTTCATCTCAACTATGCCGGATCCTTCGTTTGGTTTGCCAAGGGGAATTTAGGGGTTGCACTGTAGATCTCTAAGTGCTTTCATGTTAGAGAAACTTGCTTACGGACCTCGCAACATCGGTGTTGATAATATTCCAGGCTAGGTTTTCGAGTCTTGCAGAACGGTACGTGCACAACTTTTCCGGCGTAGGACGGAACACAGTTTTGGTCGCAGAGTTTTCCATGGGTTCGAAATTTTGTTGCGCACATCACAGAGAAAGTCAGGTTGATTTTCTGCCATCTTTCAGAAATCTGGTAGGACAAATGAGTTATTTCACATGTAGATCAGCAGACGATTTAGAATGTTTCAAGTCGTCAGTGGCCGTTGGGAATCGAAGCTCGGTACTTCGTGACGTCCTAATGCTTGGTTTTATTTGTGGATCTACGCCTCACTAGGTGGATCTGAAGGATCTATGAGACGACTGCCAGAATAGCTTTATGTGAAGCTGACACCGACAACCAGTTGTTGCGTCAAATAACGACATGATCAAGAACCTTCCAAAACAACAGCTCACCTGAACTTATTTTCTTGAGTAACTACGGCCATTTTCCGCCCATTGGCATCTTTTATTCCTTATCTTGGAATGATTCTGACCCGTAACCTTACTTTCACTAAAGACGATAATTTTTTATCACTACGCGGCGACGGCGAAGACTTAAAATCGGATGCATTTGCACTATTGTGGCCGCACTGCCGCTCTCATTTCCCGTTGTTTCTCTCGAAGTCAGCCTGTGACCGCAATGTGGTTTCATCTGTTTTGTCTACTTCACCCACGTGAAACGCGAAAGCCGGCTGAAAGACTCACCTCGGTCTGCCGGTCTTGTCATCGATCCCCTATTTCGGTCACGGGATAGTTATTGAAGCTTTTAGCTTTGGTCACGACTAGATAGGGTCCACATGCGTATTTGTGGTCTCATATTATGGTGCAATGCGCAGGCGACGAGTGCAAGGCTCGACCACTTACGCGAAATGTATGAGGGTGGTTGATGCGCCGGTCTTCAGATCCATCGGGGGACATCTCAAACAAGCAATCGGGTAGCACTTCCGAATAATTTAGACTTAATTCCCAATTATTCTGACCTTATTCCGAATAATTCGACAATTCCTAGTGATCTTGAGTCAGTTCCGAAACTATGTAGAAAATGGTATGGTGCATTATAATCCAGATTATTTACTGGATTCGATTTATCCATATAATAACTGCGTATCTTACAGAATAGTCCTATTACACTGCGAGCAAGCTCGTTTTAAGCAACATCCTGTGGCTGATACAATTACATATATATTGATAAGAATACATATTTTTGAAATGATGTTTCCAGTATCAAATTAAGATTGCCCAATCAATTTTGTAAGTGTTGTACGGTTCGAAATAGAGGGAAGAGATTATTGTTCGTGATCGGCAAAACCCAGCGAACAAAATACCTCTGGGACGGATTGACTGCTTCCCGTCGCGACTGAGAGGTCACGGTCGAGATCACCTTGATTTTGTCTGCCATTTTCCGGTCACGGCCAAGGTAGTTGAAGTGGTCCCACAACTCGCTTGAGTTAGCAAAGCAATAGATTTAACAGCCTAGTTGCTACTGCTTTCGCTTCTCCCCAGATGAATTTGACGAACGACATTCGACGAATTCATGGATACTATATAAATTGTCTCAAAGGCTTCGTCGTTCATCTTGTGCCATATCTGAACAAGATGCACTACGACTGCACTAGTCGCGGCCCTTTTATTTTCTGTCCTTAGTCAAGTTGGTTTATGGTCCTTGGTTCTTTGAGATTGCTGCCGTGTCGTCTTTCCAACATGGCTTGTCAAGCATTAGCATATAAATAAATTAATATGGGAGAGTAAAGGATAGGTATTTCGTCTTTGAAACTCCTGGAAATCATTGACCAGCTGATGAAGTGAGTGCGTAGAATAGCGACGGCAAATGTGCTGGTGATTGCATTTCTTAGACACCGAGCTAGTGGTTCACTTTTAACATCTCTTTTGAAAGAAACTTCTAAATGAAATTCTTTCTTCAGCACCTTAAATATCGATTCCCCAGTCTTATTTTGACATTGTAAGCACTATTCTGAAGATATACATCCCTGTCATATGCATGCTTGACTGTTTTAGCCAGTGAATGGAGGTGCCGAAAACTGCGTTTGTGTTAATTTAATCTGGTAGATACAACAGTTTTGTCTGAAAATTATCGGCACAATAAGATTGCTATATTGAATGCCGTAGTATTGATTTCTCCTTGAGGGTTGTAGACGGAAAAATTATTTGCTTACGACCTACGTTGGCTTGTTATCCGAACAGACGCACCCGAGCTCGATATAATGTCGGGAAACAGTCAAATTCTCAATAAATGGTGTATTGTTCTGTAATGAAAAAAATGCATCATTGATGCATAATCCAATAAACAAAAAAAATCTGACAACAAGAGAGAAACCTACATTCGAGGTGAATTACCAACGGTCCAAAGCAGAAAAGGCCGTCGCTTGGTGGTCCAAGCGTGAAAATAGCTAGGTTCAAGGTGACCGATCAGTCGGACCAAAGACCTAAAGAATTGATCAATAAGATTAAAGAAATCGCGGGTTCCAGCCATAGAGTTTGACTACTCAAATAGTTGTCGGTGGCAAAACACGGAAAACGGAATGAGACGAAACAGAGTGTTTCAGGGGTGTCACCGAGTTTAACGTGTGGATCTCAAACGTATCGTCATTAGTCGCCCTGACGTCATCAGTAACTATTGCTGTACTCGTTTGTATCCGTAGGAACTTTTTCCCTTTACCTGACTTTAGCATCTCTGATGGTCTTGGGAGTATGGGACCATCAAATGGGGATACTTAATATTGTAGCCTTTGGTCGTTTCTAAATTTATGGATTCGCGGAAGATTAAGGGGTCAGGTTTTCAAGTTTAAGCGTAACTACGGAAAGTAACAGTCAGGTTTCATCATTGGTACTCGTATAATTTCGAGGGCTTCCAAGAAATCGGGGTCAGGTCTAATAGCAGTCTTCCGTGGGTGAGTGCAGCGACCATCATCTCATCTGATGTAGAAACGTCTACGGTCCAAAAGCGAAGCTTATCTTTAAGGTGCTTAGAAAAACTCCAACCGAAAACGCTGTTTTTCGAAGTTAATAAAAATAAGTAGCGTTAATCGCGAGGTCGGGAGAAATCACTTAGTCTATTGGAATGGTAATAAGTTCACTGATCGCATCTGTGCTTACACTGATTTTACGAGTTCCTCGGCGATCAACAGTTCAGGGCCCAGATAATTTCTACCGATCGGAATTGTAGGGAAACATCTATCCCATCGTTTTAGTAGTTCGGTACTCAAACTTCTTCTGGCTAGCCGTTAGGATAGACGTTTCATCGCTTTGGTGAGTCAGTGACAAGTTGTAAAACCGATGTTGACTTAGTCAAAGGGCTATATGAACTGGCGTGATAGTCACTAGTTGCTATTCGGCTTAATCCTTCGGTAATCGTAGGATGGTGACATACCATGTGTTATAATTGTGAAACAAACCGTTTTTGGACGGCCTGTTGGCAAGGCATTCGACTCGCAGTCGTTCACCCCGGATTCGAGTCCCGAATGAAACTCTTTCATTCGGTTGTAAAACCAGTCTTGAAAAGGTTACCCGTGGTGACCGAAACGTCGACAACCTACCAACGATTTCGACTTCGGTGTGTTATTGAACAATAAAATTTTGCCATAACATTTCACTTGGCTCATCGACTTTCCGATACACCTCGAACCGATCTCGGTTCTGACACAATAACACTTCAGAAACAATTCTAATTTACTTCTACGTGATGGGATCAAATAGACTTTTGTTTCGAACTAATTTGGAGAAATATATCTTTTCTTTAAATATCACACAACTGGTAATGTATGCAGCAGACGTGACCGTAAGAAAAGAGAGTTCTGTTTACTTCGCAATCTAATAAATGCCAAGTTAATTCTGGATTAGGCGTGCAACAAACCGCGTTTCGCACCCCAGACGAGATTCTCTTCAGTATATCACTGCGAGCAAATACGCACAGCACTGTGAACCTAGCAGTCATGGTGGTTATTGATAGCACTGAGTCCAAAAATCCATAATCTTGTGAACATCGTGGAAGCAAATAGTCCTTGCAACGCTGGGGTAAACGATTGTTTGAGGTGCGTGCAAACAGAGAATTGGGAAACAGCTTTGAAAAAAACCAGAAGGGCTGGGTAGATTCTGTACATGGAAGTTATACTGGGATCATTTGATACGACCACGGCAACAGCAGTCGAATTTCTTTCTGCTTGGCTAGTTGCACTCTCTTCCTGTCTCTTTATATCGACTGATAAACAGTTTTCTACTATACACCACAGATGGTTCGTCTCCTGATCTCCTAGTCACAGTTGTTTCCTACTCTGTTCGCCAGACAGCTCACCAATTCCCAGTCGTAATAAAAAAGGAAAATTTTGAAAAATATGCGTAGTATCTCGTTCTCTATTCAGTTGGACAAAGTCCCGCTTCCAGAAACAAAGGAAGTTTTCTTGTTCAGCCCACACTGTTAACGTCGTCATCGGATAAGCACAGTTAAACGTCCGCGGTATATCATGAATATCTCTTGGTGAATAACAAGTTGCGAATATATCGTCCATGTATTCGATTGACGTATATGGGGACTCATTATGGTGCTACGTAGTGGGTCGCGTTTGTCCGTCAAGAGAAGTCTCAGAGGTGATCCCATTGTAAGACATTCTTATGTCTGTAGAATTTTTCACCGTGGAAAAACTGCATATCCGAATTTTTCTCTATGCTTGGGGATGTGGGCGTAAATCTGGATGTAACTGTTAGCCAGTTATTATCAAATGAAGTCAACCATCGCAGTCAAAGAAACGTGAAAAGTGATTGTACATCGGGAAACAGCACCTTAACACTGCAGATTGATCCTAGTCTGCTGTTATCTGCACAAATACAATGAATCTCCGTAACTATGCTTTGCTAATGACTTGTGCACAGATTCAAGAATTTCTTCGGTTCTTTATTATATCGCCATAAACCGAGCTGCTCACGTGGGGCACTAGTCTTATAAGCACGTTTTGCTCTATGCATTTTCGGCACTCAGCAGAGTCTTGGTTGTTGTGAGCCACAAGGTGCAAGATTATCAAAGCGCCTTACAAATAAAGTTGTCTGACTTCAGTGTTTCTATCGATTTAGTCTCACCTTCTTAGTGCCTGATTTTTCACCTGGTTTGTAAAATAATGTGCTACCATCAACCAGGATGATCATTTCTTCTTCGTAGTTGTTCCTTTTCTGTAGAACCCATCTCGCGTCCTTATCGGGTTTAGATCACGACAAATCTTGATTTCCCAGGAGTTTCCGCATTGTGCTTATCGTTGCTGGTTAGACAGAATCCCGTTCACTGACGATATAGTCGTATGATGCTTTTGGCTTCTTAGAACATTGATATTTTCGGTTGCCAATTGAATCAGCTGGTACCAGATCATGTTCATCAAACCCTCAAACTGAGTTTCAGTTTCCACCTGATGAAAACCAGGCTGTGATATGCCAAATTTAAGCCCGACAGATGAGGCCTCCAACTGCACTGCAGCTTACCCACTGCCATCCACTTATTCTCAATTATCTAGCTCTATATTTGCAAATGCCTGGAGTGGGATTTCAAAAACTAATTTATTCGTGTTGCAGTATTTTTATGAATCGATTCATAAATCACGTTTTATTGCCCCACAGTATGGGTTCTCTTTGCATACTTCCAGAATATTTGAATAACTGTTTTCCACCCCTTTTTAGAAAAAAATATATATGGAGCCTTTGAGTGATACTCATCAGTTACACTTACAATGGCCTATTCCAGACTATTCCGAAAACTACAAATCTCAGGTGAGGATTTTTATGTTCTTCGTTAACTTTGTTTACTCCGGGCCACTGCTGTGTTTTGTGCATCTGTTTCAAAGCATAACTTGGGTTGTACTAGAATTTGTGCAATAAAGTAAACGGCTTGTTAGTCATTTTCCCTGATACATAATAATTACCATAGTTGAGCTGTTCACAGTGGACGTCAGGGTAAAATCACCTCGGTTTGATAACTGGCAACGCTTTATCAATGCCGTCCGTCATGGACTATTTCACGAGTGAGATGTTTGCTCTGAACTCTACTCTGTTCACTTTCAAAATGCCTTTACAGGAGCTTCAGTCTCATGCCTAAGCCCAGTTATTATTTATAGTCAGTGCATTGGCGTTATAGCTGGTAGTGGTGTTTTTGGAAGCAATTTTCCAAAGGTTGTCAAGCACAAGGCTAAACTTGGAAAAATCGAAAAGCCCTAAGACATCGCGTTCAAGTCAAGGCAAGTAATTGCTTTATGCACCCCGATAGATGAATAGTTAGCATTCAAATACTCTTTTTGCTTCTTTTGCATTTGCTATACAACGAGGTACAACACTTCAGGAAGGGGACTGTGGCAAATGAAAGGCTGCCAAATGAGAAAGCTGCCGGCGGTGGTGGGAATCAAGCCCGGGTCGTTATTGTCCGAAGTCCACGATGATAACAGTTTGACCACCGCCGGTCGGATATAGCCTGTTGTAAAATGCCATGATTCGATTAATGGGCACAACATTTCATAGTTATCTTCACCATCATCAACATCGTACAGCAGTAAACAGCAGAGCAAGCCCCACTGACCACTGCCTTTCTCATTATGTTGCACATAGAAGTAGTAAGAATGAATATCCAAGGTGGGCAGAGAGTGGACCTACCAGGCGGGGAAACGAAGGAATACCCTAGTAACCAACACATGGATTACGCAGCCCAACTGTACAAAAACGCATTGGTGAATCATTCTGATTCGACAGAAAGTGACAACACGATCGCCACTGTTCACGGTTCGCTGTCATGTACTTCAGCCAACTGGTTGACGGATCTTTTGGACCCCAACCAAGACGACGTGAGGCAACTACTTTTCCTAAGTTCGATGTACATTTTCTCATTCCTCGCTGCCACGTCATCTGTTGGCTTCAACGTGATTTCTTACACTCCCTAGGAGGAACGGAATGCAAGCCACGGTACGGTGGACGTGTGTTTGCCATGCGTAACACGCGCCCCAACCAACGAAGTCTGCTAATATGGATACGCTGTGATAGAACATTCTCCGAACTGGTACTCAATACTTGATTTCTGACCTCAGCTTTGCTCACATTGTCATTCTATCCAGTCTTAGCGATACTACACAAACATCAAGGGTAGGAAAACCTCAACGCGACTAACATCTTCCGTCTCGCAACCGTACAACAAAACTAAACGCACCGTGGTACAGTACACATGACCCTTCAATTTCAGTGAAATATCAGATCGACGCCACGGGTGATTCAGTCCAGTGTACGCCGCTCGAGCCTTGGATATGCGCGAACTTACCTCTGCCATTGTGCTCCCGTTCGTCGTCACACTGCTGCCGAGGGAGTAAAGCGGTCGACAACTGTTAGCACCTCCCCATCAAGCATCAAGCTGGGAACCGTTGACGTCCAGTCCTGTAACAATTTACAGTTTGAAGGTACAAAGCGCATGCCGAATGGAGCTACAACTGAGTCTATCTGGTGCAGGCTGTGCATGTTCCGTGCATTCGAAGAAGCAGACAAAGTCGTCGGCGTAATCTGGATCAAATAGTTTTTCACTATTTCCTAGTTCGACTCCGAAATCCTGAAGATTTCGCAAGATATTTTCCGTTATCTAGTCGATGACGAAGTTGAACAGGGGTTGAGAAATGGGGTATCCTTATCGAACGGACTGAATAAATTACTGTAAACCTTTACGCGGCCAGAAGTATGAGAGTGCAATGATTTTAGTAGATTCACGAACTTCTGTAGCATACCTTTTCTGTGAAGGGCATTGAATAGCGCTTTTCGGTCAACTTAATCGAAGGCGCCTTTCAGGTCGAGGAAAACTGTTATTGTCGGTCGACGGTGTCTGTGATTCGTCTCAAGTAGTTGGCGAACAGTAAATGTCTGGTCGATACATCCTCGACCTGGGCGAAATTCGGCCTGTTGTCTGCGAGCGTTCCTCTCGCGGGCCGGTGTAAGACGACGCAGCTGAATCGAGGTTAATATCTTGGTGACTATCTGAATTAAACGGATCGCACGATGATTACTACAGTCATTGCGTATTCCCTTCTTGAAGATGGGTACGGTCGATGACTTGCCTCACAATAACAGAATACGCTCCTCATTCTCAATACCACGGAGCATGGTGGTGAGTGATCTTATCAACGCATTATCACTCTTTTTACACAGACATGAGACTTTATGTTGCATTTTTTCTCTGCACAAATGTGATGTCCTCCGAAAATAAGCGCTAGTTCGTTGTATGGGTACAAAATTAACATCAATCCGGGTCTCATCTGTGGAGAAGCGCGGTTTTGCCACGGCTTGACAACCGGTGAAATCAAACTGAACCGTCTTCTGTTGTTCGAACTTTTTATGGAAACTTTTTCCATAATTCCGAAATCAGATCCTAGCGGTCGAGTTCCAGTTTTTACTACTGAAACAATTGTGAGTAGCTAGAATTCAAATAACCGCCATGGTTCAGGAAAAAATCCAGGGGATTGCACCCATGATCCGACTATCTGTGTTACTATTGTAGCGTGTGCATATACTACTTGGTGAGTAGTTCATTGCTGAAAACGGAACTATAGACAGTTGTGGATTACCAACGCCCGTATGCTCAGGAGACTAACCGCAATGAAATGAACGACGACAGGCGAATCACACGACTGCTCCTCCATCAGATGGTGACTATCTCCGAGTGAACAGAACAGCGATTTTGCAAACGAGCATGTTTGTAACATATGGTTTGTTTTGTCGATGTCTGAACAAGCTGTTGCTGATAATTGACCTATTACCCAGGCACGTCTTGTAAATTATACCACTATTGTTTACAGTTTTTGGCTGCTACGAATGACTTCCAAAAACACAGGCCAAGATGTCCGTACCGTCGTGGGTTTGTTCGCCACTTAGATTCAACTAGTGATATACTGAGTTGTACAGTTCTTCGTTCTCCAGTCTTCTTAAGGTATTTCACAGTATCCCGTAGGGTGCTGTTCCAAGCATACACCACTGATCGTGGTTTTGCAAAGTAAAGTGTGCATTTCACGTGTTTTTTAAGAAACGACTTGTCTGAACCTGGGCCCTGTGGGTTGATCGGTTAAGTCGTTCCTTGAACATGTTTTGCGTCACTGCTTAGTATCTGTTATGTCGACTGGGCGAAAATGGGCGTGATAGTCGTCATGCCTCTTGACAGATCCACTTTTCGTCGTGTTGTGTTCCCCCTGCCCCCGCTGTTCCCGTCGTTGTTTCTGATTTGTTCAGCCGGCCGCCTACGTGACACATTTGCTCGGCCACGAAGGTCGTGGAAGCCTACTCAGTCTGTTCAAGCGAATGGGCTGGGTAAATCGTTTATCGTGCGGTGTCAGTCGTCCGGGCAAGGGGTTTGCATCTTTGTTCCTGTCACTTGATCTGACTGATACCGGATTAGGTATGTCTCGTTTGGATCGCGATGTTCTTAGTCTGTTTTTTTGTCTCCACCCATGTATTAATGCTCTTGTAGGATATCAGACTGAGTTCATGTGGTTTGGCTAAGTTAAACATAAATTAACTCAACTGACATAGCTGAGCGATGTTTGTTGTATGCAGTAATCAGCCACAAAACGAAAGCATGTAGGACCGAACGTGTATTCAAGTGCGCCTGTACGTTAAGCGCAAGTATGATAACGTGACAAGCGGACAAGATCATAGAAGGAATTTGTGTCTCACGCGGAACTAGCCGCGTGTGATTGGTAGAGTGGAGCCGTGCAGAGCGTGGTACAAACAGGCATGGCGAATGCGAGTGCAAGGCCGACGGGACCGGAATGAATCCCTTACGAATGCCAGTGACACATGAATTGGTCACACAACAATTTAGTCTCGCAGTTTTACGCGGATTATGTCATGAATTCATCCCGTAGTTTCCGGCGGTTAGTTTAGGAAGTTGATCAAGTAAACCTGAACATCCGAAATAACTGCTTTCCTTCATGTCCCTCCGTTTGGTATACAACAACTTTGCAACCGCGAATTATACGTGTGGGATGCGAACAGCGTACTATTTGACTCTGATTCGGAAATCAGCTATCGTTAACGAGAAACGTGTTGGTTGCAGTGAACGAACGGAAATCCTCAAGTTATTTATCTAGATGTTGCGACGTAAACAATCCCGGAACATATCTCTGTTTCTTGTGTTCCCTTAATAACCTCCTGTCACTTGTGGGGCCGCTTGCATAATATTCAGTATCTTCGGTGTTCTTTTTTTCGGTCTTTTTGAGCGTGCATATAGTCGTTGAAGAGCAGTTTCACTCTCTAGCTTGCGGGTCTACTGGATTCGTGTTAAAACCTAATAAAATAATGTTCTGGCGGATTTTTCAGTTATGAACGGCATGTGTACAGTGAGAACCACTTGCGAAATGTCTAAAGTCTTTGGTGTGACCCGAAGCTCAGCTGACAGCGCGCTTGCTGTACTAAAGCGTGGATAGTGTTTATGTCTGAGTTCGAATTTCACCAAGGACGCAGAATTTTCACATTTAGCATTTCAGATTTGCACAGGTGGTCCATAAATGAAATGTAATTAACTACGATGAAATTCGCAATCCTAGTGGGAGGCAAAGCACACCCCAGTACTCGTTGTGTCTGTAAATAAATTTACGCAGGAGTAACAGTATGACAAACCACACTGGAAGCTGAAAACTGTAACGAACACAGAGACGTAATACGCAATATGGGACAAGGTTATCGCACATCGGAGTATGGAACGGACAATGAAGAACAAGGTCAGTGTACACAGTGTCTCTGAGAGGTTTGATCTAGATCAGATAAAGTGGAAAGCCTATGGGTCGAACACACGGTGCGGACAAAAAATGTGTATACACCCTAGGAAGGTCGAATTTCGCAGCTTACTACTCAAACCTTTGGTAGTAGGCAAAATGAGGCAAATATTACAAAGTAAATAATAAAGTGTTACAAAAGTGTACGCGAAAATTGAATGATAAAGAAGCAAATTAGCGGAACTGGCCAGTATTTAATGTCAAATAATGGCTCTAGGATCCACACTAACCTTAAACGAAGAGTGTACAGCTGATATGTTCCTTCTAAGTATATGGGGTACTTATGAAGATGAGGCGTGATAAGGCCAGTGGTCCAGAAGAGGTTTCGCCAAGGGTGCAAACTGAATTTGCTCTCATTTCATATTTAGCGTTTACTTGTTTATACAGTATGTTCACCGGAAGTGGATCCACATCGCGAGTGTGGAATTTCTACGTATGTTTCTGAAAACGAGTGCGGCAGTTAGATGCGGCGAAAAAATGCGTTTGATTGTCCGCTTGTGATGAAAATGACCGGTAACGAGATTTGCTCAGGAAAGTTCAAAAACGGTTTATTCTACCGTGGAGTGATCGCATAAAGCTACTGACATACTCCTATCACACTGTCAGTGATTTATCAACCAACAAGGGAACGCCATTGTGAATAAACTCGTCATGTTTGTCAATTTTGAAGCGCCTTGCATGGAAAATTCGAGTAAAATAATGATTTAGGTATTATTCGCTTGACACCCATTGGCACAATATTTATCGCAAGCCTGTTCGCGGTTTAATCGTGTGTATTCATATCTGTCTCCTGAATTTGCGAGAATTTTCGGATCTTATTCCATTGTAGCAACTATTAACAGATCATTGGTTACGGGGGTTTGCTGATTCCTACTTCTCAGCAGCAAATTAACTCGAATATCAAAACAATCATCAGGATTGAAAATAAGGGAGGGAACCATGAATAATAGTGTCACTGTGACTGTTAAGGTACGCAAATACAAGTATCACGTTTCATGTCACCTAGTCACATCTTCCTGGATAAATCTCTTGGTTATGTAACCCGCCGTGGAAGCCCGATACGCTCTAAACGGCCAAATACATTGGTCCCGCACCAGCAACTGGCCAATAGCACCCACAATTGGGCAAGCAGTGGTTGTGCCTAATAAATCTAGTTAATGGAGCTAATATCTTCCTTCCATGTTACGGGCTATCAAGTTTAATATAGTGTCTGATAGGTGGTATACTAGTAATTAGACAAACCAACCAACAATCCGATTACAGGTTGAATCTTTGTAGTGTTTGGTCTTATGGTTGCAATGATTTCATTCAAGCTTTCAAATATAGATGGATAGATGGAAATCACTTTACTGTGTTCTGGCTGAATGCATTGTAACTGCAATTGTTTTATGCCTCATCATTTGCGCGTAAAGTGTAGTTTTGGACATGGTGAGTGACCTCATAATTGAGCAGTTCTCCGATCAGTTTTGATCCACGGTATTGCAATCCTAACCGAATTAACTAGCTAGTTCATTTACACCGATTCAAAAACCTGGAACTGTACATAAACGGTCAACATCAGTTGCACCTGTGTGTTTACCATAACATCCTCAGACAGTCGTTCGAAACACGGAAATGAAGATCGAAGGAAATGAATTAAGCTATAGTTCTCATGATATCCACTAGTTTATCATCCTGTAATCACAACCGCCCTTAAAAGAGAAAGATCTATTGGGTGAACAGCCATCCTCAGTTAAACTACCGTTATTTTTCTACTTCTCAATCTTCAGTTTATTCTGACATACTAACATGTACTCATTCCTCTGCCCCAGGGGGATTAGTATGTCGTTCTCCCACAGGTCCATTATTTTTATTTTTCCCAACCTTCAGCCAAGGAGTATATTGAGTGATAGTCACAATGAACAGCGGTTATCGTAGCGCGTCCAAGTAGTCTTTACACTTTACTGACCTTCTTGATCCGGCGCCAGGTAATTATCACCATGTCTTGCGAAAAGTGGAGTCGATGCATCACTATAGAGATTTCACGAGTTTCTGTATGAGCAGGGTGCAGGATGGGAGTTCAGCATTTGCTACCTACTCTAACAGAAAATACAGCGTAGATCTGGATCATTCTCTCCTACTAACGAGACTGGGGATATATTCGTCATCTACCTATGAAACATACGTAGTTCAAAAACATTATCTTCCCAGCCAATAATGTCCCTCTTCATATGTCTCTCACAGCTGCCATTCCACGGTCCTCTTTCACTTATTAGTCACCCTTTAGTATTGTTAGTCTCTTTTTCAGTACCATGACGGCAACTTTCCATATCTATTGCACTGCAGAAACTTTTTTTGTGTCCAATGGCAGATTAGACTTAACTCATGAAAAGCCTGTATCTAAGCTGAAGGAGTGCACTACAAATCCCATGATGATACTGGCGTAAACCATCAGTCATATTTGTTGGACGTTGTGGATCACGTATATTTTGTCACTTGCTTTTTAAGCATGATGAGAAACGCCTTGCGGTGAGCCACGTACAAGGTCAACATATGCTCAAGTGATTAGAACATGCATGTTTCAGATGGCAAATAACAACTAAATAATAAAAGAAAATAGATCGGTCAAAAAGTTATTCATTGAAGTCTAAAAATAGACTTTAAAAAGATTAATATATGTGGGAGAGAAACAGAGTGGTTGAATGGTATTCTGAAGAACTGTCGTTGAAAGTAGTTAAGACGTTGTGACCACGACCACGTTGTGGCGAAAGTCATCTTAACACGCTCATTGTTTAACTGAACGCTGATTGTCAATCGCGGTGGCCAATAAACCGTTGCTCTTGCGCACGCTCTCAAATACACGCTAATCAGTATCTCTCCCGATCGCTTTCTCGTTCTCACGGGTCTTAGAGAATACCGTCTTGGTTACCGTATTCGTACAGCGCCGAGCATTAGAGTGACGTGCAGGTGGTCCACGTAGTACGAAGGATCGAAAAACGCGTTTAGTAGAGAAACTTGGTGATAGTTTGCGATTTTTAAAGGGGTCAGATAAATCTGATGAGATTTACGATATTCCGACATCAAATGGGACACTCAGGTGACGATAGTCAAGCTGACCGGATCAGTTTTTCTTTTCTCGGAGGACGTTCGATGCAAAGGAAGCCTTTGAACACACAAGTCCAGAGTATTAGACGGGGCGATATATCTCCCAGGCAGTGAACATGCAATCACAATATGGATACCAATCTAGCATAATCCAGGGTATTTTCACTGAACAAAAGTTGATTACGCAAACATGTTAATGCTAAATATGAAATGAGAGCAAATTCAGTTTGCACCCTTGGCGAAACCTCTTCTGGACCACTGACCTTATCACGCTTCATCTTCATAAGTACCCCATATACTTAGAAGGAACATATCAGCTGTACACTCTTCGTTTAAGGTTAGTGTGGATCCTAGAGCCATTATTTGACATTAAATACTGGCCAGTTCCGCTAATTTGCTTCTTTATCATTCAATTTTCGCGTACACTTTTGTAACACTTTATTATTTACTTTGTAATATTTGCCTCATTTTGCCTACTACCAAAGGTTTGAGTAGTAAGCTGCGAAATTCGACCTTCCTAGGGTGTATACACATTTTTTGTTCACAATGCTCGCGTGTACTTACGGGCGTCAACAGCTCGAAAATATACTTCTGGACTCTTTTGATAGCATCGTTCGTGATACTTTTGTAACTTCATGCCAGAGTAAGTTACTTTTTGTCTGATTTTCTTACGTAAACACTGGAACCCGGTTAACTCAATACAGCTCGATTTTACTTGAGTTATTCGGAGATTCCTACTGTTATGATGTTGTGAAACCTCCAAGACAGCAATGTGGAAACAATCAACCTAGCCGTTCGATTATCCAAAACGGGTGACTCGAGTTTAGACAGCAGACAGTTTTTGTCTGCTGTCCTTGAGGTTCATGAGGATGAGCTCTCAGCAGTACAAATAAAACCATTATCCTGACCGTACTTTCATTTTACCATATTTTTACATCATATTTATGAACTAGTAAATGTTGACTTCATTTTTCATTAGTGTTCACCAAAAACATCGTGAATAGTTCTTACTTGTGTTATTTTAGGTCACGTGTCCGATATTATTACCAGAGTATATCAGTACATCAATTTGATGTGCTCACACGAGCCTCAAGAATGGATATTTCGTGAAAACCAAGTAAGTAACTATTACTTTTTCGTGGACTGTGGTAACATCCATATCGTAGTACAGTTTGTAATACCTTTCTGGTAACATTTTCGTTGATGTATTTTCGGACGACCCATCCAGTATAGTGAGTGTCATTCGTAGCTGCCTTGATGCCTCTGTTATCGTGGATTATAACCCGATGTTTATTCGGACGAAAACTGACTGATTGTTGATTTCCTGTTTATGTTGCTACTGTACCAAAGAAAAGAATGAAATTTCCGCCTGTTCAATTCACTGTTCACTCTGCTGAAGTTCTTTGAGCGCATACTATTGTTGGTAATCGAACGACCTCCATCCGTCTAACCGAAACTAATCGATTCGCCTGTCGTAATCAGTGTTCCAATGGGGATCCCGTTGTCTGTCTAGTCCGTTCCACTGTTTCGTTCACTGACCATCCGTGTAATTTGTACATAAGTTTTCTGAACTTCAAAGGGCTTTCAGCCCAATCAAGAGATGCTCATCAGTTAATCTTTTGATCAGCAGGACCTATCAGCCATACTATCCATTCGGTCCTGAAATTACGTTACCCACTGATGCCGGTAAACCTGCCTTGTTGGTGGAAGGTGGTTTACGGTCCCTGCTGATACTAATGTACTGCAAGGAACAATCTGATCCCTATGACCACGACAGTCCCAACGCGACATCGTTCTTCATTTTTCATCAGGTCGACAGGGTTGCTGTTGAATGTAAATCCAGGATCAGTAACCGCATCAAACCGGTAAGAAAATCTGTTGCGTCTCATGTGAAATGGTTTAGCGCCACCAACATATCTCCAAACTGATGTGCAGAATTAATGTTCCCTCTCATATTACAACCTCATTTCATTACATTCGCTGTTATTGTCCATTGGTTTTCGTTGTTATCAAATCCTGTACACGGCGAATCCCAATTGTTATTCCGTTGTGTACTCTTCAGACAGGAGCTTCCGCTCGCACTGCTGACGCACAAATGAGAATAGTGTAAGCAGACTAGAACTTCCTTTATGTGTTCAGTTTTTCATTTCATACGTACATTGAATAAAAAAGGGCTCATCGTATTGCTAGAGTGAGATAGGAAACTTGTCCAAATGATAGCCTGTTAGATCCACATCTGATCCCCGACTGGTGTATGGACAATAGCATAATTGACTGTGAATTTTGAGAGGTAGTGTTTTCTGTCGTCTTTGGATGTGGGATTGAGGAGAACAACGACGTTTTCATCGAAGGAAGTATATTCCTTTTAAATATTTTTTGGAAAATCCACTTGCATTCTTCACATCGAAAAGTCGGACGCCGCGAGCCGGAGCAGAACCGGCGACCCTCCGCATACCGGGCAGATGCTCCACCAGCTGAGCTACCGCGGTCCGAAGAGTCCGGTGTGAATAACGCTAGTGAATAATCGATAGTGCGCAAACCACTACTCCGATGATACACAGTATCTATCCTGGTTTTAATCACTGGGCTGGCCTCGTCGGTCACTTCCCAATGGGACGAACAGCACACAGATGAACGTGATCCATCGGACATTGAAATATATTCAGAGAATGTATTGTTGGCACGAGGAGCCTGAATCGTATGTTTTTTTGGAAAATCCACTTGCATTCTTCACATAGAAAAGTCGGACTCCGCGAGCCGGAATCGAACCGGCGACCCTCCGCATACCGGGCAGATGCTCTACCAGCTGCATTCTTCACATCGAAATACTTGGGTGGGACACATTTTCTGATCCCCGTTCCACTGCACTTGGCTGTAATCGAAATTTGTTGACTTGTCTAGCTTGTATGATCAGGACTATATGCAGTCCATACTTTATGAACAGAGTTGGAGTATTTGCTGGACAATTTATGTGAAAACGGATGTCCGGATCCGTTTGTTCGCTAATTCACTGTCGTCAGTTTTGGCCCCGTCAAATGTAAAAAACCTTTAAAAATCCGGAAACGCAACTGTCAGCAGCAACCGACAAGTTCTATCCGGCAGTACACGAAGTCACTCATTATTCGCCAAACCAGTAAGCAGCGCAGCCTGGAGCAACGGATCACTTTGTCATGGCCCCGAGAAACGAGTGCTTTCATCCCACTTCCAATATAGTGGTCGTATTTTTTCAAATCAGCCCAATCGACTATTTTTACACGTTTCTTGTAACTCGCTGTGATCATCCAGCAAGTTGGATGCATTTACAGTTACGTTGTAACGGTTATGCTCTTCATGTAATCTGTCAAATGATTATGATAACAGTGTTTGTCGGTCGAATTCAAGTTCTTGCTGCTTAAACAATTGTCAGTAGCCGAAATTCGGGTAACCACTGTGCATTGGGGGACAAATTGAATGGAGTGCACTCGCGATCGGGCGGTCAAAATACCACTGTGTAGTAGGTTTTTCTGCCATGAACGTCTTCCAAATGGATAAACAAATGTGTCAAGATTTCCATACCGTCGAGGGGTTTATGGTTTTTGGGAATTAGTTTGCTACTTTAATTTAGTTGGTTGGGAACTGCATTGAACACTGGAGTCAACTGACGTGTCAAATGACAACTTAATACCTCATCCACAATTCAGTGAGTTCCACTTTTGATGGTTTCTCAACCAGACACTGCTATTATCATCCCTGTTTTTTAGTTTAATTTAGTATTTCCTCTTCGGTTCAGTGATTCTACTTTACGAGATGCATGAATTTCAGTCGTTAAGATAGCATTACGAGGATGATTGATGTGGAATGGGAGCAATAAATTACATCATTTCGGTTTGTACTGTGCAACAAAGTAAGCCAGAATTGTAGCATATTGCAGGAAATATTAGTTTTCGGTTCTTCGTGAACCCTTTTCCCAATCAACCTAATCACTAGTTCCTGCAGGTTTTGGCGTTAAACAAGTTCTTCCGGGGTGTCTTTCATGACAGCGACCGAGGTATTTCAACATGGAAGTGTCGGATCCTCGGTGTGTTCCTTTGAATGAGAAAATAACAAATACGCACTCCACTGGAATGTTAGCCAAGCAGAATGTTATATATCCTATCTAACCGTTCTAACCATAATTTGCGAAACAGTTCTGGTAAACCTGTTAGGCGCATATTTCATAATCATTCTCCAATCTTCGACTTTATTCTAAGATCATTCCATTGGTCGTTCATCAAGTTTATTGGCATTATGTACCGACTATTCTTGGGATGTTCCTCAAACACCTGACTAGCCTGCAAGTCGCGTGGATTCTTAATTATTAAAGCTCGCGTTCTTCAAGTTGTTGTGCTTCCGCTCTTTTCCCCAAATCTGAGTTAATAATCTTTCGTCTGGCTCCTCCGGAAATGTAATTAATTGTGCTGATGCCGTAACTATCTTTCATACTGTATCAACCAAAGAGAAATTTCATAGCCTATGTGGTAATGTTTAACAGACTGCGAGCTGTTCCGAACAGAGTGATCTTTTCCTCAAGCCTTCCAGGTGTTCTGAATGTATCTTCCCCGAATGACCAGTATACTTCGCGCACTATTCGATCACATGGAGTTGAATCTACTAAGTACCTCGGGGTGAGGTTAATCAATAATATTCTCATGTTGTCAATTACGTGCGCGAATTACGCCGACTTACCTATCAAATTCGATAGCTCAGGCAGTTTTGCATGACAATTATCAACCCACTATCTCTCGTGACAAGGATAGTACTGTCACTATGTGAACATGAAGTCAACATTTGTTGTAACCATGATTACAAGTTTTATTGTTCTTTCTTTTGTTGTCCTAATTTAAATGGCTTTACAGTGTGCTGCATTTCGCCAGTTTAGGATCATCGAAAACAATCTCGTTCTCTACTTTGTGTTCTGATGTATCAACCGGGTATTTTCAACTAATTGTGCGTCAAATGTCCGCTTAGTTTTTCCTTTGTCCCTCAAGGTGTTTTACAAAACTTGCACTGTTTCTTCCTCGTCATGCTTTCCACGTTACCAATGCCGGATTAACGGTATTTATTGTAGTCAATCGTATGTTTTCCAAACCGTTTTTGAGCTCGTCAACAAGATATTTATGCGTTAATGCCTGTGAGAAACTTGGTGGTTCGATGTGGAGTTTGTACGATACACTTGAAGGGAGAACGGCTTAAGTTCAAATTAGAATGGTGCCGTTACAAGTGGAGTGGTGCCCATACTGTTGGTCCTCCCTGTCCAGCCCATTGCAGCGGGAGATTCTCATCCAGCCATTTAGTCATGTATGCAGTACTGTGTGGTGACATCCCGTCTCGCTGGAACAGTACCCGTGACAATACATCCAGCTCAGATAGCTCAGTTGTAGTCTGTTTTAGTCTGCCCCTCTATCTCCATGGAGGTCTTCTCTGCCTGTGAATCATCTCAGTTTATTAGCGTAAAACAATGAATATACAGGTTGTTAGTCTTTGTACCCAGTCGTAGCAGTCGTTGTCGACTAAGCCTTGAGACTTAAACGTCATTGACAGCATTCATTTCTCATTCTGTTGATGCACGCCATCAATGGGTTTTGCTGTCGCTCGTGGTTTTGTGGACTCGGTACTGGGCGGGTGCTGATGCATTGTGTCAGTGAGACTGAACCGTCCCCGAACGATGTTTCAGACCATGCTACCACAAAGATCATACCACTGCAGCAGCTAACCACACGACAAATGATTTTCTGTTCAGAAATGACCAACGATCGATGGACAATCTGAATCACTAGGCTTTGCTTATCAACCTGTACCTGGAAATGCCCAAAGTGAGATGTCGAAAAGTCATTCTTTCGTGTGACCAATCTTTTGTCGTATGGAAAATGTGTTGCTAGTTCATTTCTCTGTGAATAATCACTTACTAAGCGCGGAATTTCTGTTCATCTTTAGCCTCAGAAGAGCTACACTCAGTTGGGATATACAGGCATCGACGCTTCAGTCTAGTGCTGTGGACATGCACAGAACCATTCACTTGAACCGCACACAAACGTTTGTTGACTGGGTTCCAGTCGAGCAGTGCGCGCTCACCGTTCATACTCAGAGCGATGCCAACCGCAGCCTGACCACGAGAACTAGACACCGAATCGCCTATACGCGAACAGTGAAGGGAGAAACCGAGCTCGTATATGCTGGTCGAAGTGTTAACACTGAGGTTGAGTCTTGTATGCGTGTTTCGGAGACACAACACACATCTATTATGGGGGTTTCAAGAGTTATAGCTATGGGAGCATGTTGCCGCGTTTGGTAAAGTCTGCGGATGTTGAAAGTTCTGTTCTCTGAGCAGCTGCATTTCACCCGGAGGTCGGATATTGGATGAGGTGTCTTTGCGTATACGATGATTGTCGGTGTTTGGACAACGACACCTTCGTAGCATTGCTCAAATTTGGTAGGAACACCGTTTAAGCAATGCTCAGGTTCGTCAGAGAGTCTTAGGTTCACGGATCAGGTCAATAAATGAAGTACTTAAGCTCACCACGCTAAGATGGTTGGGGCATATGTTGCGAATGCCCCCTGACAGGATTCTCCCTCGCGCAATGTTTGCCGAGACGGGTGACGGTTGGAAGATGAGTAAGGGTGGTCGACCCGTGACATGGAAGAAAGGTATGAAAAGCCTAACTAGTGGACTTGGCCATATAGGGCGTCTTGGACTTACTGGGTGGGGTCCAAGGGACCCTCTCACTCTATGGTTGGATACATTGGAGAATATAGCTGGATGGCGCGATGAATGGCGCTCTTGTATCCGCAGACCTTCTTTATCGACTTAATACCAGTTTTTGTAGTTTTCCGATTACTCTCTTCATATTCTTGTTCTTTTCCATTATTTCCCACTGAGGTTGGCACAAAGAGATAGCAAAAAAAAAAATCAACCACACCCAGTGTATAGTTAATGGTTGTCTGAACTGAGCTGAATGCCATTTCATTTCAGCTCAGTCTACCTTAAACCGCGCACTGCTGTGTTGCAGTTTTTGTTATTACCTCGCAATATCGTCGAGTTGAGCGCTGCTTCAGATTGCCATTTCCCAAAAGGAATCGTTAGCTCAAGCTAAAAGAATAAGCGTGAAAATGAAATGAAAGGACCACGGAGGACTACATCAAATATTTGATAAGGTATTATGTGAATACAAGAACGACAATCGCCATATCTCCCAATATGTTGTCTAGCCGTTGAGAATTCACGTGTCTTCCACCGACTACGCCCAAATTTCCGAGTGACACTCTGTATGGTTGTTATTTTCCAACCAAAGAGACCAATTTCTCATTAATAGCGGTGAAAGTTCCTAACTTGGTTTCGAGAAGCACAGTTGCTAGTTCAGGTTTCAGCGGCCGACTTCGATCCGTAAACTCTTGTATGAACATTGTACCTCACTTGCCAGATCAGCTTCCATCTGATATCATTCTAAGTATAAGTGATGTGATCTCGTCCCTCTTCAAAGACCTGCTGAAATGTTTCAAGGTCCTCCTGCAGTATTGTCTGTTGCATGCGATTTGTTGGACATTATGGAGATGGAGTACCTCTGTTGGGATTTGTTCTTTTGTCTCCGCTCGAATACAGAATAACCGACCACAATTCGATATTCTTATTCAGAAAAGGGTACCTCAGTTATTCACCTGAGATGTGATTTTTAGAGCAAATGGCAAAAATCAACGGGTTCGGGGACTTTTAGTCACGGGTTGTATCCAGTATCCCCTTATCTGTAATAGCCTTGGGGGATCAAACAATCTGAAAAGTAATCTTTTCTATGGCTTCTAATGAAACCTGTGAAATTATTGTCGTCATTTCCGAATCTGGCTCGTACGCTTTATCGAAGGCATTCAAACTGGTGATGTGTCTACAGTGCAGAATTGAGACCAGTGGAAAAAATCACGAACTTTACCTTTAACTTCTCGAATACCACAATGGGTGTAGTCCACGAAGGACAGTTTGCTGGCCAAATAACCCGATCTCTCTGAAGACGGTTCAGGTCCACGTGGGTCATTAAAGTGAAATATATAGTGCCGGTCGTTTTCCTCAGAATATCGCGTAGGTCGCACACCGAGAATCGAAGCTGACTGACATTTTTATACATCTGCTGAGGTAATCCTGGACTTTTTCTGTATGGGAATAAAACAGATACTGTGAGATGTTAATATTTCGTGTACTCTTTTAAATGGCCTACGTAAAACATTCTGAAGTTCATACAAAATGATGTTGGTAACCACAATGAACGAGCATGAAGTATTCATTTCGTACAATAATGAACTACAGTCATCCCTATGGTAAGCGGATTGACTGTGTCGGTAATTTCTGCGCTCAAAGAACAGATTACCGTATTCTTATTAGCATAGCTTCGAATTCCAACTTCGTAACAACGGTAAGAAAGAAAAAATCAAATCAACTTTGTGCTTGGTTCTCATCACATGTTTTGCTAAGGATGACCCTGGATTTCTTCCCAATGGCCTCTGGATGTGTTGGTGATATGTCCTAAAATCCGTTATGATAAGTGTCGGCTGGTTCTACCTATGCAAGTGGCACCAAAACTGTAGGTGAGTTGATACACAGGCGGAATTCAGTGATTGATTAGGTTCTCGACTGTCGAAACGAATCCTTCGAGTTGTTGGCAGGATGCACAGATGTGCCACTCAGAATGTGTGGTTCATGGCTGATGGACTGTGTCGAATTCACCCACAAGTCGGACGTCAATTTTAAGGTCAGCTGATATGATATCAAGGTATACCCTTCAGTGGCTTGTGGTGTACACGACTAAGTAGCTGGCAGAGAAGACCACATTTCTAGATCACATCTGGTTCGCGTAGGTTGTGATTTAGGCGTTTGATCAGATAACAAATCCATTAAATTTGTCTGTCATCGAAGAAAACATTATCCACGACTTAAACCATGAGAAAAAGTGGTCCACATTGTGCCGTCTGTTTTGGTCGTATTCCATTTTCTCTGGACCTCGAAATCAGCTTTAAGCTTTGTCATGATGCTTTCAGACTCCGGGACCAACGTGACTAATGTATGCCTAGATTGCTCAGGTTTATTTTTGTTCACTTTCAGGCCGGAAGATAATTCTGATGGACCAGGATCCTCGAATGTGAAAATCCTAATAAGTATACTTTCTGAAAGAGCTGAATCACACGAAACGACAGTGGTTGCAATGTCATCATATGATTTGAGGTTTCCGGGCTTCTATGTATTAACATGCTTTTTACTTTATCCCATGTTCCGTTCTAGTCACTTAATGATCTGCAGTTTCGATTCAAGGACAAAGAACCACCCTATGATTATGTTGTCGAATTGGGCACAAATATGCTAGTAAGTTGTGCATTTCACCTTTTGGCAGTTTCATTTTTTCCTGCAAAAATACAGCTACCGGTTGCTAAGTTCGTTCGTTCGTTCGTTCATTCTGTTATCCCCCGGAGTGCGATCGCGGGTAAGACTCCAAGCTGGACGATGTTGACCGAACTAACAAGTAAGAGATTGGGAACAAAGGGGCAGCGATCGTGGTCGTTATCGGTAGCTTATGTTTTGTCTAATACAGTCCATGTGTAATGTGTTTATGACTTGCTAGACTGCCAGAGCAATGGAACGAATAGTTCCTGATGGGTAGCAAGTACTGGGAAGTGGAAAGAAATGTGTTGAAATTTTAAAAATCGAACACAATAAAGGATTAGTGTGGAGTAAAGTCAGGTATCTTGTTCTTTGATTCGACCATTTCCAGGTAGGTCGCCGAGTAAACTAATGAGCAGCATCTTGTTTTTGGGCCGACATCGACTCAAGGTCAGGGTATATATATATATATATATATATATATATATATATATATATATATATATATGCTTGATCAAGACATCCTGCGTGGCTCTCTCGGTCATGGAGTCAAGCAAACAATCACACCACGCCAATGTGCGATCTCGTTGTGTTGGATGTGTTCTTGTTGATTTATTGCACACCATTGACGACCATCTCAGGTAGCCCTAATGATGACAGTATTTAAACTGACAATTCGATGTGTGCTGTCCTTGTTGAGGCTCTCTAGATATTCATCGCAACGATTTGTTCACAAGGTAAATGAAGTGGGTGTACGGCATTTCTAAGGCTTTATATTGAAGTATACCATGCTGGCCGCGTCTAACGCGTCATTTTATGTCACTCTAATCCTCTCTTGTCTCAAAAATATCATCAAGATGGCTAATTTGTGTCTTTGAAAACGCATCTCAACTCGAACCTTCGTATCTGTCTGTAGAAGTAATGCGAATAAATGCAGACCTGGTGCAAGAATGTCGTAACGGGGTGGTCAGCCAAAGAAGTGTAGCTTTTGCAGTAGAAGTATTCGTGGAACGGAAGGATAGTAAAAAAATATGCACCCAGCTGAGATGTTTAACAATTTGCAGATAGGATCAGATAAATAGAATGCAACCTCAAGCACACTGTTGTTAGATTTATATGCAAATTTGAAGTAATCAAATGGAATCTTAGTATTCACTGGGGGATTTGGGTATGACACACAGCCAGTTGACTGGATAACAGTGGGACGGAAGCGTTTTGAGAAAATGGTAGATGTTTGTTTTGGTGTTGAAATGATGGTTGTAGTTCACAAACAGTGCGGAATGTATCATGAATGTAGGAGGTTGTTTATAAAGAAAGTTATGACTTCTGTTCGAGCATGAGCACCATAATTGAGGATACATGAGAATAGAGAGTCCGGACCTACCGTAGCTTTAGTGTTAACGAGTCGGAAGAACTGTTTACTGTTTACGGCTGCTACATCAGTGCAGTCAAGGAATGAACATTGTGATAGAGAGAATGTCGTTGGTTTCAGGAAAGGTTTAAGGTCATCGATGTTAACAGTATGAGAAGATGACCTTTCCTTTCACCAACATAGCATCTTACTCCCTCTTCCTAAGTGTTTGGCGTCCTGACTACTTGGGAGTCGGTCGGCAAAGGGGATTCCAAATACCCAATTACGTTTTAATGAAACGGAGCAAATTTTTTACGCCCACAGTATCCGACGTTATACTCGTATTCATTCCTTTTTCGGAAGCGTTTTGTGTACAGTGATGTTGCCCTTCCATTATTCACAATCGCAGTTTCAACTGGATAAGATGATCAAAGACTAAGTAGAGTGTGTGGGTAATAAGTTCTACAAAACTGACAGAGCAGAAGTCAAGTACAAACCAGGAGGAAATAGTATTCGTGGATCATCTGGATGGTGAAATGTTCTGTGAGGACAGGTAAAAAAATGTGAATTTAGATGCCTAAGTTGAATAAAGCACGATGAGACAAACGGGAGTACATTTCTGGTTCCATGTATGATTGCTACTGATACGACAAATGTCCCACAGTTGAATTGAATTAAGACGACAGGGTTTTGACGCTTTTGATGGATATATTGATGGTCCTGTGAGATTGACAAGTAGAAGGCTAGGCAAACCAATGACCGGGCCAACGAACCCAGGTGCGCCAGGTTTCCAGAACCAGTTGGAAGGAAATAATGGTGTGTGCCAAGATCCGATGGCACAAGGTTCACTTACACAAACGGACTTCAAACAACCAGTCGATTGCAAGGATTGGAACTAAACTAGGTCTTTAACCTGTCAGTGAGACTGACCAGCATTAGATTGACTAGTGTCGTAAACGTTAAGGTATGACTGATGAGAATTACTTCTGTCATATAGGTATTATGTAGCAGAGCCATCTGCTCTGGATACAGTTAAGTACCTTGCGTCTGGCTGTAAGACACTTCTTATGACTATGCATCCTCGCAGTTCGAATCGCGATGTTGACTTAGCTGCAGTCAGTTGAAGACCTGATGCCAGAACCGAATGAACTGAGGAGTGGCTATCATTACGACAGCAGATCTGATCACAGATACCCTCGAGTAAACGAGGCGCGCCCAAGCTCTAGACCCGCAGTTGCATTTTAAAATGAGTTTGATGTTTGGTTTCAGTGAAGAGCCGCTGCACATTTTCGGTTTAACGAGAATGGCATTAAAATGAATACTCTTTTATTCTATTTGGGATGCACCACCTCAGGAAGGGTGCCGCGGCCAATGAAGGTCTACCGAATGGGAGAACAATCACTACTAAAGATAGGAGCACTCAGTTTAACAGGTAAAAATATTGTACTGGTTGGTGAGAAAGCATCCTGTCAAGATTTGCTCTCAGTAGGGGAAGAGAAACACGTCATTAAAGCCAGATGCGGTAAATTGGGCTTAAACACTGTTGAAATCTGCAGTTAGATGTAGGTTATTGTCCGGCGGGGAAACAATTAATATAGTGAGAAGATAGACTCCGTTTTTTTATCACATGCTTGCGCATAAGTACAGTGAAAGGGATATACTCCATGACCACAAAGGCCCGCTAAATTATTATAGATAATTGGCAACCAGACTCTGAGACTTGGAGTGGAGAACCACATAAGGTCCCAATAGTTCATGTGTGGTAGTGAGCCCGATGACAGTGGGTTACTGTCTTCTACCTAAGTACCCGGTGATGGCAGGGATTCGAACCTCTAGCCTCCGAGAGGGTAAGCAAACGCTCAAAACCAGTCGACTGTCACTGGTTTGACTGCAAAGGCGCTTGTCAGAAAAAAAATCGATCAGACATACACAGGAAAAGACCGCAGACGTGTCTGTGCGCATCAGTAAAGTCGGCTGACTAAAGATCGATACGCGCACGAAGCAAACATGGGTGGATGACGAATCAGAGATGATCAAAGTTCAAACCTATGAGACGTTTGGACTGAGGCAGTCGTGCATGGTGTAGAAACGAACGCATGCTTTATATGAAGACCATGAACGAATCGGAAAACAGTGTACCATCAGACTGTGGATTAAATGGAGCTATATAAATGTTAGTTATTCAAAAGCTACTGAAACGACCGAACCTAGAGAAAAATGTAGCAGATAAGCAGTCAATGTCGTTATAGGAATACGAAAAGGCGATTTTACACTTGATATGCTGTGGCGAATGCAGTGACGCTTCCACTGGTCGTTTTCCTGCATCGCTCTCTGTCCTGCCGAAGTAACAAATGAACACAATGGGATCTCCCATGTTTGCGTTCCATCAGTATTCTTGAGTTCATACGACGGAAGTATTCCGATAAATAAGTGTATCCAGTATGTCAGCTCCTTTACCGAACAGAATCAAATAAAGCACTGACTAGTGGTGAAACTGTCACCTCTTTTCTCACTGTGCAATTAAGGGCAACCCGTCAACACTTGTGACAGTGTTTCTCCTGTCGAATAAAGGATCTTGTAACAACTGTCCCGATTACTTGGGCTGTCAATCTAGCAGAAACTTAGTCTCACTAGTTTTACGCACGATATGGGCTGTACACGGCTGCCGGCAGCAGAAAAAATTCCAATCGAATAACCGTGTTTATTGTAATTTCACGGTTCTATCTAATGCATTATATATAAATACATAAAGATAATGACTCACAGCCAGTTGAATACTAAGAACAACAGTACAAAAAGTTATCCGGTAAATCGGGACAGTGCAGTTATAAACGTTCCACTCAGCAGGGAGTCAAATGAAACTGCAGCGCGGCGCAGTCACGGTACAGACGGTGAATCAAGAAGCTTTCTAGCTAACATGAAATGATATCCTCAGTCACAGAATAGGAAAATGACCTATAGTTAGAATATACAAATAGTTTATTCTAAGAAGTTATCATTGTCAAAGTACAAATAGTAGCAGTTATAAAACGACCGAAGTGGTGTGTAAACATGAACGGATAAACCTGGCAGTAGGTTTGTTTGTACCGCAGACGTGCTCCGTGGTCTAACGATGTAGTACAGCAGCAGCTGGGCTTCGGTCAGTTCAGTTCAATTTGCACAGGACTTCGTGCGGCTACAGCCAATCGTGTGTCCAGATAGATGTGTTGTCGGTGCTTTTCCGTAGCTTCTAACACCGCATGATTTCCTTTTTCTGAAAGGCAGAAATTTCGTGAAGTATCAGCCCTGCCAGAGAAAGGTGGAAACAATAAGTAAGTTGCATCTGACCCAAAAACTGACTAGAATAATTCGGGGTATACTGCCACCCAACACTGATCTACCGCTTTTCTAAAAGCCCTAACTGTTGTGGTATTTATGACCTCCTCCGGGAGTTTATTCCAGTAGGTTACCACTCTATTCGAGAAGTAATTTGCCCTAATTTGGAGCCTCGAGTGCTTTCTTTGTAATATAAGGCTGTGCCCCTTTGTGCTTCTCTGGGATTGGAGAGGAAAGATCTTGATCTATACTTGACAGTCCCTTCATTACTTTGAAGGTTTCTATCAAATCCCCGCGAATGCGCCACCTTTTCATCGAGAACAGATCCAGAGCACGGAGACGCTCCGTGTGGCTAAACCCGCTTTGCCCAATGGCCGTTCTAGTGGCTAGCCCTTGCACTTTCTCCTGACAGTCTATATCCTTCTGGTGGTACGGGCCCAGGCTTGCACGCAGTACTCCCTGTGCGGCCTGACTATAGCTTGGTATATCGGAACGAAAATCTCCTGCTTCCTACAAGACATGGTTGATCTCTCCCGTACAAGTTGGCTGCTGCGGTGCGCCACTTCGACGGCTTGAAGCTGTTGTCTATTAAAACGACCAAGTCCTTGACCTGAGAGACCATTTGCAACGATCCCACACCATTCCCACTAGGCACTGTATTTGTGGTCAAGCATTGGCACTTGGTGAGGTTGAGTGGAAGGTCCCATTTGCGTGACCAGTTTTGTACTGCTAACACGTCAAGTTCTATATCTACTCCAGCTATCTTGACGTCATCGGCAAACATAAAGGTGTGCTTTGTAAGCTCACGTGCTAAGTTGTTGGTGAAGATGAGGAAGAGCAAAAGGCCGAGCCCTGTGGCACCCCGCTAGTTACACCTTCCGATTTTGAGACATGACTACCCACCCTAACATTAATAGTTCGCCCTGTTGAAAAACTATTTACCCATTGCCTTGCCTTTCTAACGATTCTCATAGACTGCAGTTTGACGTCCAGAAATCTGTGGTTGACAGAATCAAACGTCTTGCTGAAGTCCAAGTAACAGACAGCAAGCGACTGTCCTTCGTCCAGGCGCTTGGTTACCTCATCGAGGAACAACAGGAGATTCGTCAGACAAGATCGTCCCGCCGCAAACCCGTGGTGCGCATTTGATATGAGGTTATGTTGAACCAAATACCTAGAGATCTGTTTCCTGACTATTCTCTCCAGATACTTACACAGTGCTGAAGTTAAGCTGACCGGCCGGTAGTTTTCGGCCTTTTGCCGAGGTCCGGTCTTGTAAATTCCTACCACTGTTGCTTTCCTCCAGTCTCCCGGTACAATTCCCTCTCCAAGTGACGTTTCGTACATCTTCGTCACCGGTGCCTGTCAGATCTCGGCCAGAGGCTGGACGATAGCTGGATGAATCCTATCTGGCTATGCGGCTTTGTTTCTATTCAAGGTTTGCAGCTCCGCGTACACCTCTTCTTCTACACTAATTTAAGGTATTGGAGGCACCTGTGGTCCCTCCGTTCTTTCTTCTAAATTAGTTGCTGGTCGATATATGCTCTTGAATAATGCCAAGAGCGTGTCGGCCTTGTCTTCGTCGCCTAGAACTAGTCGTCCCTGTGCCCCTTCCAAAGTCGATCGGGAGATCAAGTAGTCGGTGGATGGTTTTTATGCATGAGTGAAACGTTCAGCAAATTCGTCTTACAATGAAAATGTGCAGTCATAGGACACCAGAGTCAGGAATATAAACGTAGGATTTTCATGCACTATACTTCATAAAAACGTGGATCTGAACTGCGTCAGTCCATTATGAACGGAGAATTAGGTCATAAATGCTCCAGATCCATGATACTTGTGGACGCTACTCATGAGTGGGATAAGTAAGAATGTCATCAGAACACAAATTACAAAAAATTAATTTGCATATCTCATGTCTGTAAATTCAATGATTTGTTGGGATATATGGCACGCTACACGGGTTTCAAGTTTCAGGATGAGTAAGATTAGCAATTAACTGTAGCGTAGTCGAAATTGAAACATGCTTTTCCCGAAACAATCTTAAGAAGAAAAGCCAGAGTTGCAACATAGCACGATTTATGTCCGGGGCGATTCCGCTGCATAATATGGTGCATACTGCAGAACGATACTGTTTTTATAAGTTCATGTGAAACCATAATGTTCGAAAAATATAGGGGAAATTAGAATATTCAAGTTACGTCACCATGGTAAAGACACATTAACAAAGAGCTGTTTCTGCTGACACAGTATAGGTTCCCATCGATGTATGGCAATGGCTTCAGCAAACCTCAACAGCCTGGTATTCTTTGCCACGTAAATGACCCAAAACACAGTGCTTCGGTCAGCTGGATTTTGCGTCATCAGATGACGAGTGACGGCCGACGACGGGATCTTATGGTTTCGAACGTTGTCATTATGCCTTTGATCTGACCCTAATTGCATCACAAAACGTTGTACCCAATTTGGAATATGTTCAATCACTCGGTTACGCAACTGCCGCTTTGTTCGACCCACGTAGGTAGCTCCGCAACCACACTGAAATTGGTAAATCAGATTCGAGTTGGTGTACAGAGGTGGACGTTGTTCCACCGAGGGTGTGAGGATCTCAGTCGTTCGATGAACTATTCTGTGGTCAGCTGCATAATATGTTTGGGCAAGCGCTGACCCAAGTCATCGTTTGAGCATGCAATTGACGTCATCACCTTTGAATGGAAGATAAAGGGTGACTAGTAATTTTTCTACCGAACAGTTCGTTTATCTGATGACCTTAGGCTTGCTCTACCTTTCGATAAACGCATCGGGATAAGCGTTTTCAGTTAAAGATTCTGTCAGCTGTCGTAGTTTGCTGCCAGTCATGTCTTCTGTGCAAATACGTCGTGCTCTCTTAAATAGTGTTCGGACTAAGCCACGTTTATATTCCACAGGCACAAAGCTGTCAAAGTGCAAGTTTTGGCCTGTCCAAGTTTCTTTTCGGCAAACAAATCTGGCGATTGTTCCATCATTCCTCCTAGTCACATTAATATGAAGGAAGTACAGTGTATTTTCTATTTCAGATCCCATCGTAAATCGTATATTCGGATGCAGACGACTGAGTTCATTCATAATCTATGTTGCCTCTTCCAGACTTTTTGTGATGATTAGACCATCATCAACGTATCGTTTGTAAAGTTCTGAACGTCCCAGGATTTTGCTCGCCTTTTCCTCAAGATGAGTCATAAATATATCTGCCAGAATGGGACCCAATGGACTTCCCATTGCGACACCATCAATTTGTCTGTAAGCCCAGCCAAGGAAGGAAAACGATATGTTTGTTGTGCACAGTACTAATTGCCGTTCCAGAACTGATACTGTTATACCGATTTTGAGTTGGTTTTGCTCGGCATGGTCACAGATGATACGTATGACCTCCCGAACGGGAACATTCGTAAACAGTGATTGAACATCAAATGAAGCAATGTGTTTCCCTTTCCACATTAATCTGGTCCAAAAGCTTTACTATTTCAAGACTGTCTTTGATAGTGTGTCTGACCATTGATTTATGAACTGGCTCAAGCAATTTCACCAGCCATTTCGACAATTCGTGTTGTGGTGAATTTGTCATAGATAATATTGGTTGAAGTGGCTCTCCGGGTTTGTGTAGTTTCGGTAAACCATACAGTTGTGAAGTTTGAGTTCCTTTTGGCTTCAGATGGTGAGCTGCGCTTTCATTGATGAAGTGTCCTTCTAGCAGAAACTGTACTTCTGTCGATATCCGTTGTTCTGGTTCTTTAGGGCCACCACAGTTATCTTCGCGTGCAAACTTGCTGGAATCGTCAAGACCACTTTCCATCTTCTCATAATCATTCCGATCCATCAGCACTGCTCCGGGCCCCTTGTCAGGGCGTAAAATTAACAGATCAGGTCGCAACTGTAGCTCTTTAATGGCGGATGTGTGCTCAGGTGTGAGGATTGACTTACGCCTGGACGATGTCATCCGGTACTGTCGTTCCAAGCCAACCACTATTGTGCGCACATACTACCAGCCCGTGCATAATGTTTGCAATTGAAATGTAATTTCCTTGTTTCTTTCTTAGTTGTACGCGTACAACCTCCTCCCCCCAATAAAGAAGTACTGCGAATTAGTCGTGCTCTAAGTACAAACTATCGCTGGCACAAATCACTAACTCCAATAATCGGACAGCAGTACGCTTGGGTCACAGATCAGAGCCAAGGAGTCACGGAACCAATCAAAAAAGTCTGCATGTCAGCCATATTTTCCACTTACAGAACAGGTAGTAGTGGCAAAATTAACTCGGTGTAGTGGAATGGAGCATATGTCAGTCTGTCGTTCAACACAAAGAACAGTCAGTCAGCATTGAGAAATAACTGGATTTAGGATTGGGAGCAACGGTATATCCAGAGGAGTGTGTACAAACTGATGGAAAACACGCGCCAGAGTACCGGATTTGGTACGTATGGGACCGTGGAGAACAAGATCAACCAAGTGCATTTCTGCGATCATCCGGTCAAAAAGTGTTCTTTTATGCCGCTGTTGTGCAAAACAACTTTGCGTGAAGTACGTTTTCCCATTTCTTGGTGTACATTACTGAAGTTACTAATCCTACTATCACCGATGATGATCATAAATGGTTAGTGTCTCCGATCATACGTATCCGAGCTCATCTGCTTTAATGAAGCAAAATCCCCAGATCAGTTGGTTGTTACATTGCTACTCATTGTGTAGCAGGGAATACTGGAACAACAGAACGATCAGAATATCAAACCGTTCGGGCCAACCAATCGAGAGACAGACCAATGAACAGACGGCGAACGTTCCATACTTTTAAAAATTGTTGTTGATTGCAGCGTTTGCCACCCAAACGCCAAGCTCAGCGATCAGAAGGTGAGATTTGTGTGTGAACGGTGGAGTCCAAAGAACAGTCAGCCAAACAAAGCTTTATCAATCCCACACACTACTCGAAAGCAATTGCGTAATAAATAGACGATGAATATGTCGGACAGACAAAGAGACATACGGACTAGTAAATGGGACGCAGCGGAGGCCCAGGTAACCAGTAAGATAACCCATGTGAGGAGCTACCGATCAAGCCGTCAACCGGAGCAATCGAACGGAAATAGTTCGCAAAGGAATCAAGCCAACAGATACAGGCAACTGGCCAGAACGCAGCCGAAATGCTCAAGCAGTCGGAGGATCAATGTTGCTGCAGGGCGGTCAGGAAAAAGGACTATATAAACGATTGTACATGTTTCACTGACTTGACTTGTTTGGTCACGCAAATACGGTTGTTCTTCACCTATCCTCCCTTCTTTGTTACAATTGGTTTGATCAAAATAGTCCGTGGAATCGAACAGCTGAAAAACTATACTTAGATGACGAAAACCAATCGGAATCAACTTTTTTCTACAGAATCCACATACTCAACCATTTTTCATCCTCATGATTCTTAGGGGCGTTTGGTTATATGCAATGAACCACCGATTTCATCTTTATTTTCTTATAGCACTATAAATTGGAAGATGCCCTCACTGGTCCCTATTTGCTGGATTCATTTGAACCAGTTCTTGTGAAAGATATCCTGAGCTGTTTACATCCGGAAAATAGCCGGTAAGCTTTCGGGCATTTCGTTTTAGGTTACTCGATAGCGTTTTTCACCATCCATCTCCCATTTCGAGTCTAATAGTTCTCAAGTAAACGGAAAAAGCCCTTGATTAACATCAGAAAACAAGGCGTAGGCGAACATATGTTTTCGGTGATTTCATTCTCAAGCCAATTACAATCACATTTATATGAACCGAATTAAGGGAAGGAAAAGGGCAAATTTAATCTAGTAGTCAACCAGTCCGTCAGTCACTCGATTGGTTAGCCGACTCATCGATAGATGAACAGGGGACATGGTAAAATCACGTGTCGTCGTTAGAGGCTTGGATCGGCATGACGTCATTGACCTTCGGCCACAAGGCTGATCCGGCTACATCATTCGGTGTCCTATACAGGGTTCAACCGAACGAGTCGAAATCAGTCAGATATAGGACACTAGCGACGGCTGAGGCAATCAGCATCCGGCTATTGCGGCCCAAGCTTTGTTCACAAAAGAAGCTGGTCCAAGCACTTGAACTTCCGTGGCCGAAGGTCAATGACTTCATGCTCGAATGTGATGCCGATCCAAGCCTCTGACGACGACACGTGATTTTACCATGTCCCCTGTTCATCTATCGATGAGTCGGCTAACCAATCGAGTGACTGACGGACTGGTTGACTACTAGATTAAATTTGTCCTTTTCCTTCCCATAATTCGGTTCATATGAATGTGATTGTAATTAGCTTGAGAATGAAATCACCGAAAACATATGTTCGCCTACGCCTTGTTTTCTGATGTTAATAGTTCTCACTTCATCACTTTATAAAATGAACCGTATGCTCTCCGGTAGCCAACTGTCCGTTGATATGTCCTTGTGGAAACAAGGAGCCTGTCTAGAGCAGTAAACATGTATGACCCATTGTTTCATTACGAACCGATAAGTCATTGTGTATATCACTTTCTTTTAGGAATTGTTCATATTCCGCATTTCTTTGAATAAAATCACTGGTTAGGACGGCCGTGAAATTCTCAAAGTCAGTTCAGTCAACTTGTGGACTCGCATCAAAGTGTCCTGATTTCACTTGCTATATATCGGTGTAGTTTCTTCAGGAGAGAAGTAAATAGAATGCAAGAACAAGGACCATGACCCGGGAAGATGAGGCGTAGCTGAGGCAGATAAGCTTTATCTTATCTTGGGTAGACTGTATACTACGTGAAATATCGTCACGTACGCTAAAGGTTCGTTTGGTTTCCGTCAATCCTAGTTATCCATGACATCGACGTGCTATCAACGGCCCATTGAGGGCCGTGCGCACTCGACTATGGTTAGGTTGATTTCCGTATGCAGCTCAGAAACGTGAATATTATGGATAAAAAGATCGTACAGAATCGGTGCTTGAGCATCGAAGTCTTCCTGGGATTGCTCGTAATTAGAGGGAACACCACATCCAACAATGCTGAGAATAAGCGAAGGATATCAGGGACCAGAAATTAATGTGAATAGATAACAGTGTGTAGGAATGTGTTGTGTATGCCCAAAGATTGATTTCCTCAGTTTGCATTTTCTACTGACGGAAGTAATGGTTGGAAGATCGGTTGTATTGATCAGTGTGATTGAGTGGGGAAGTTTGAATACTTCATCCATTGAGCTTCTCTAGTGTAGGAAAAGTTATTCTTGCTGTTTGGAGTCCATGAGATCAACCTGCTGGATGACTGGCGACACTAGGTAACTCGATCTAGTGTTGTGGTCGTTGGCGTAATCGCCTTCGAAGGAATTCTTCTACGTGTTTTTTACTCGTACCTGCTTTGGGTGTTTATAGATTTTTGTTCCCCATGGGATTGGGAAGAAACTGGAAACCACACCCAATCGAAGTCAGGAGTACTGGATTGGAGAAAAAAATAATCCAATGTAAGGTAGTCATGTATTAAATACTCAAGAGCGGTCAGTTTTCTTTCTTCGGCAAGTGATGCTTTCTTATACTGAAAATCTGACTTGTCGGATGGCTGCTTTGTAACTCATCACACCACATTGCAAATACACATTGAAGATATACGCCGTCGTATTTGGTTCGTCTGTAAGTGTCCACAATAGTTAGCTGTTGAGCCTTAAGTAGTTGGTGTTAAAGAGGAGATCACATCACGAATATCGAGAGTCAGAATGGCTTTCACCAGCCTGCGATACCTGTGGTGCCACCGTGGCATCCAGCTCTCCCTTAGGGGACTGGTGTATAACGCCGCTGTTCATAGTGTTTCGCTCTACAGTTGCGAGATCTGACCAGCTCCCGTTGATGATGCTCGGGGGCTTTGCGTGTTTGACCATCGATACCTCTGAAGCATTGCCCGCATCCGGTGGGGACATCGTGTGAGCAATGACTAAGTTCGTCATCGTGTATTAGGTAAGGGTAGTCGCCTTCTGACTGAGGTAACTGCTATACACCGCCCCCGATGGCTCGGAAATGTCTTACGGATGGTCGTCCACCGTCTTCCTTTTTACGCACTATTCGTGCGTGCTGGGCAAAACCGGAAGAAGCAACGCGGCGATCAAGCCATAATTTGGCATAAGGATGTGAACAAGCTAGTATCAGCACTGCCTTCGGTTGGTGCTGCCCGCCTTCTTGGTTTGGGCCCAAGTGACGAGCATTGTCGTTTTTAAGTCTTTGATGGGCATGGCTCAGAGCAGAAGTCAGTGGCGCTAACGCTTTCGTTTGCCGTAACCACAATACAAAAATAAACAAGAAACAAAAACATCAGAACGTGTACAGCGTGAAAACAAAATAAACATTTGTGTTTCCTTTACTTATTAACCTTTCTCTTTCACCTTATACTTTCCGTTATTTTGTTGTCTCTGTTAACAGTGTTGCGTTTGCACCAAGCCTGATTTCAAGCCGATGTTAAATATATAATACTTATACTTAAATTCATGTGACACACAGCAATGCACCAATAAATTAACCACTCCTAATTCCTGGGAATCGGATCGATATGCTCCAGACTTTATAATGCACTTCTCGCTTTTTGAATTTTTACAAAGTAACTCCCATAATCTAATCATTGAGTGTGATGCACATCTCGCACTACGGGGTATGCATGTCTACTTCCAGGCGATTTTGCCAGTGTTGTACAAACTTGAAAAAATATGCGAAAAAGGAAACTAATTCAACAAAGTACTCACTTTTTTAAACTGTTTAGCATTGTGCAGTATATTGCGAAATATCTTTTGTCGTCTAATTACTTCCGTTTTCGGGGTTCGTTCTTTGTGCTTTCTTGCCGTTTACTGAATTCTTTTCTTCATGGCTTCCATATCAGAGTGTTCGAAGTCAGCAAAACGTTTGCGCCTCAATGCACAGACACTGAGAGATGGTATGGCACACGTTTTTTATGTATGAATATCTCGGACGAAGATTTACAAGTGAGTCGGTTTGTGATAACTTGATTTCCTCATAACGGACAACTTCACATTTTTGTAACTGGTTTAGAGACAACCACGTAGGGATAGTGGCATAATCTGCTTGATTTTTGGTAACAGTAAGTTGTTAGTAATCAGTAGTAAATCCAGTTGATTGAATTCGTTATGCAATGGAAAATTCACTTCCATTTTTTCCATCTAAATTCAAACACCGTAAGCCAGGATTGACAATCTTGAAACATTGTTTCTCCTTCATCCAGTAGTAAGAACTCGTGTCGACCGCATACGTAAAGTATGCCATTTTATGTACGATGCGGTACGTGGAATACACTGTGTCCATTGTCTAAGACCCAGGTGCATCGCACCGATAGTACATTCTATTCGTTCGCAATCCCGAGAGTTGCACTCACCAACTATCTGCCTTGTTAGACAACCCACAACAAACACGTCGACCTGGTGCTTCATGGAGAGTTATCTTTGCATAGACTACCAGGCAATGTATTCTCGCATACTAAGTGAGATGCATATTTTCGAATGCTAATTATCTTTCGGTTGGTGTCGCCGGGAGAACCGTTGGTGCATTTGCATCATGACATTATCGTGACGTCATTTCACTGCCAGTCTGGCCGCACTAGTTTCCCGACACACACACGCAAACGAACAAAGCACCCACGTCCTTGTCATTTTCATCCAATTAACTTTCATTAGCATAGTACAACGAGAGACAATTTACTATACTACTTTGCTGACCAGCTTTATAAACATGGATTAATTTTTCATGCAGGGATTTGGTGGGCTCATTATTAGGAAAAGGAAAGAAAGAAATGTCACGGACTGGGGTTTCACATGATAGACCAGAAGGAGTTCCTTAACGGGTTCTTCGGTCATGTTCCTGTGCTGGGTCAACGCCCCACTACCTTATGGGTCAGACTTTTGAGTTAAATGCTCCGGTTATGGTTCCCAAAGAGATTCCCCTTCTGTGGTGTGAGCAGCCGCGAAGTGTTATTCTCCCAGAAACCTCCAGCATTCTTCCTGTAAAAGGATTATTATTGGTTGAACATTTGACTGTTCGTGCTGTTCAGTCAGTGGACCCGCATACTCAGGCGAAGTTTTCTAGTCTACGCCAATGTACCGTTCCGCCATGCAAAAGCATTTTCGGACCAGATCATTCCAACTACTTTTAGAACTTGTAGGCGCTTCGTAGGTAAGGTGTTGACATTAGCGATAAAACCTGACTTTATTTTGTTTTATCATCCCTTGGTAGTGTTGACTCAGTGGCTTTTAGTGTTGCATCATGAAAACTTAGTTGTTGTTAGACTGAAGTATTGTATTGTATTGAAGACTTTAGCAAGTTAACAAAAACTCACATTTCAGCCAAATGGAGGAAAACTGATCATTGACACTTTGAAGTACGCATAAAAATAGATACTTTAGAAACAAAACTGGTTCAGCCACCGAAGTTAGTGCGAAGTTCTTCTGTGACTTTTATTTTGTCAACCAGAACACGTGCTAAGCAAGGCTCTGTAGAGTTGCGATACATATTTATGCGGGATGGGATAAGTCTAAATTCGGAACGTGTGGAGGGATGGGAACGACATGCAGATAAGTCACGGTACAGGAGATGGGTGGTGTCTGCAGGAATCTTCTTGGCGGATTCTGCACAGGCTATAATGTACAGATCGCAAACTTTAGAGATAAGACAACCTATGGAAATCAGAAAGACACGATTAATAGTGGCCAAGCCGTGGGGATGTGTAACGAAATCTCTTTCAAGTAGACCAGGATGGATTACGGGAGAGCATTAAAATAAGATTGGTAGAGCACACTGATGGACGAGTGAAAAATGACAGCTTTTATGGCCCCAAATAGCCTTAGCCTACGAATTTGAAATAACGGCCTACGTAGTTCTTTTTAACATAATCAAGAGTATAAGACCACTGTAGATTGGTGCTAATTGTAACGCCCAAGTATTTGGCCGAGTCAGCTCTGGAAATTGGAACCCTGTCGATGACTGAATGCTCATTAGGATAAGAGGAACGAGAAAGAGAGAAAGTACACTTAAATCATTTGGATGTGTTGAGATGTTGTCCAGAATGGGAAGAAAAAAGTTGAATATCATGTAAGTTTTCGGGAAAAGTGTTTGTCTTGTTGGTTGGAGATAGGTCGACAGCGCACAACGTCATCAGCCAATGGACTCTAGTTTTTGAAGAAGTGGAGAACGAGAAACCGAATCGAATGCGAAGGAATAGTCGAGGAAAATAAATCGAACGGATTTCATGGAACGATTGAAGTTGTTTGAAATGAGATGGTAAACTGAAGCAACTGCATCCAGAGTGCATCTGGTGGGTTTGTACGCAGACTGATGGTGATCATTTGGAACAGTAAGAGAGGAACTCAATCGAATTAGGATAGCACGCTCGGTCAACTTGAGCACAGAAGAAGTGATGGCGATTGGACGAAAGCGTTTTGACAAAACGTTGGACTTGGAGTGTTTGGGAATAGGCACTACTGCCACGGGTTTCCAGGAGACAGGAATGGAATCAGCATCAACAGTTTTATTGATGAGGGAAGTCATGATTCCGGATAGCTGACGTGATTCGAATTTGAAAACTGTGGAGGGTAAACCGTCTGGGCCCACAGCAAAAGCTGTTTTGGGGGTTCAAAGAAGCTTGAAGACTTCTGAGGAAAATGGCTCTATATCTAAGGGGACAGAAGGAAAATAAGATGGCAGGGTATCCGACGAAGGACGAATAAACCCGACGTTTGAGCTGTCGGCATATATGTCGTAGATTGTAGATCGGGCCCGTTGTCCACATAGAAGCCGAATTCCTTGCCATAGAAGTCTGCTATTGGTGGTACAGAAGAACTGGTGGGCAAACGTCTTGTTCAGCCGTCGAATCTCTTGTTTGATGAGGATAAAGTGTCGTTTCACCGAAGCCTGGTTGTGTAGTTTATAGGCACGTTCTTTTTGCCTTCTCGAAGATTCTAGCAATGGAGAAGCTATTCTGCCGTTGTTGAAAAATGCAGTCTCCATAGGACAACACAAATCAAATACCGCACTCGGTGGCTTCGTAAATAGGCCTAGCGGACGAAGGGAGCAATGGAAGGAAAACCATGAAGTAACAATGGAAAGGGATCTCTGAAGAAGATTAATTTTGGTAGGTGACAGATTTCAGGTTACCTTTAGTTGTTTTGTCCTGAAGAGTGAACAGTCCGCTGAACGTGAATAAACCTAGGGTCTGACGATAATGAGAGCGTGATCACTCGTTGAAACAGGAGCTGTCAGTTGTAAGTGAAAAAGGTCGGGATGGTTTGTGATAATTCTGTCTACAACAGCGTTCCCTCTAGTTGGGATAAGACAGAGGTCACTTAAAGCAAAAGCAAGTAAGGTACACGGAGGTGCATGAATAAAATCAACAACAAAACATAAACAGTCAGACAGTAATGGAATCAGGACGGGTACAAAAGCGTCTAAGAACAAGTCGATGTCCCTCTGGGAGCAGAAAGGAGCTATATACAAGTTACTGATCACAGTGCCTCGAAAAGGCGGGAATTTGGGGTGACATTTAACAACCACGCAATCAGCGCCATTACAGGAGAAAGTGAAAATAACTTCAGGCTTGCCATACTACTCGGAATTGATGTAGGTAATCACACCACCACCTGTCTTCTTGCACTGTTTTGCTGTCTCGACGAAAGCACTCAAAGTGCTGAAGGAGAACGAGTTCGTTATCAATACTTTCATTTAACCAAGACTCTTGGATGCAGGTCATGCAGGTGTTCGTGATAATCCGAGAGTTCAGGACGTTGGTTAGAAAAGACATCTTCCCACACAGAGACCGAATGTCAGTACTGACCGATGCAGGGACCGTCGTCTTGGTGATGTACCCCTAAGAGCAGTCTGCCAACAGGCTTGCTTACGTTTCCTAGTCCAACATGATCTTTGCCAGCTTTCATAAAAGCGAGTAGTGGACAGTGGAGCAGAATATACTGTGTTTCTAATCCGAGTGAATGATTCTTTAGGGTAGCGAATGCTGAGTAACATGAGTTGATGTTGAGAATAAGTCCAAAGTGACATTGATCAGGTTCACAACAAAAATTAGTGCATCCAATGGTGGGGCGCGCCACAGGTATAGTACTGCTTGTCATCGGGGTTTGAACCTCGAACTTGGTCTTGAATCAGTTAACCACCGATGATCGAGAACCAAACCACTGCTCACTGGGGAAACAAGAAAACAGGAAAACCTGAGGTGATTTTTAAAAATCTTATATTGCTTTATTATCAGAATCAATAACTGAACGGGATTTGGTAGAGCGGGTGAAAACTTATCTACCTGAAGTTTACACATATGTAATTTGGTCAGGTTTTTTTTATCATTTCGCTGAATGCGGTTTTGTACATTTTCGGGTCAGTTGAAATGTTGTTGAAAAGTATGCGGTCGGCAGTTTCTTAGACACGCCGCACATGGTTGGCGTGAAATCAATTCTAAACCGTATCCCCTATGCACCCAGTGGGTACGCTCAGTCACTGGATCACAACCGCAAGTTTTAACGTACCAACCGAGGCCAGTGTTTTTTTTTTATACTTTGGTCACTTATGAATGCGGTGGAAAAATAAGATGCAGAGCCACAGGAGTCCAAATCGCTATTGGGGGGGGGAGGGGATCGACAACCATGAACCTGAGTTTCGTTGCAGAATCACATATAGGCCTCATGGGTCAGGCGTGGTGACCGCTGGTGATCGGTTGGTTTAGAGCATGTGCCCACCACTTCGAAGGTCAGATATTGAAATCCCGTCACCATCGGTCAGTTTATTGCCAGACGGTTTTCTTTTTTCTCCCGGCTCATTAACACGGCCGACCGGTTGGGACATTATGTGATCCTTCACTTCAAGCTCCAGGGTCAGGTTGCAGGTTATCCCTAATAATGGCATGGGTCTTCGAGCTTATGATAGATATGGTCCAGGTACGTAATAGAAAAGGGTAACTTTTCGGACTGAAGAAAGCTGTCAAGGTTGGCCGGTTCAGACTTCTTGTTTTAGACTTTATGGTCAGACACCAATACCCCTCGACCACTGCCGGTCCGCTTGCTTCGTGGCAGCACCATTTTTTTTTTCAGTATTGCCCAGTATGCACCAGTGAATCATGAAGAGCTAGATGATTTTCAGTCATGTTTCAATTACCATAGGTGGATCACGATGTTCGCTTCGGTGGGTAGAGTGCTATGTATACACTGTTCCCACCCCCACCCCATAAATAAACTATGGTTCTGAGGCTCAGCACCGTCAGTTCGGAATGTTCCAAACGGGACAAACGTTGTTGTGCGTTTAAGTCATGCAGCCTCTACCGTTGCATGGGACTTGTTATGAAGGTCAGCACATATTTATGCGTAGTTTCCACACCACCTCCCCCCCCAACCCAAATCTAAATAATTATCTAATCATGGCACACTCGCTGTTCCGAATATACCACTTTCTGTTCATGAAGATCAGGAGTAAAATTCTTCGAACGCCTTTATTGAATCGATTCATGGAACCTGCTCGCGTTTATATGTCGCTCTAAATCGGGAACGACTGAAATTGAAATCGATCTGGTAAACCCCTATTTTCTGTTATGTTTTTGCCAGTAATGAATCGGAAAAACTTTGGCTAACTGACAATATCTGTCAGAATTTAGACAATGTTTTCGTCACCTAATATTTGAGCTTGACGTTCAGACGGCAGACGTTTCGCAGCTGTTCGAAGCGATATCGGTAACCTAATATACGAACGTTGCAAAACTTAAAAGTTGTTGCGCAGTAAGATTAACATATTAACGAACGTCGCAGTCTTCAGCTCAGTCACCCGAACTGATTTCGGGGCGTGGAATTATATGATCAATTTTTTCAGCTGGACAACCCTCTAGAAAGGGGTTTATCAGGTGGATATTCATTTATTCTCTCCAGTTTCGGTCGATAGCGGCGTGCGTGATTGCGGTGTGTCGTTACATATGAATCATAACCGTTTACGTCTTGCTGTTTATTGTTCATTCGTCTCTATTTTTCAGACCTGGCGAGATTGTGGAGTCGATCCGCATATGGTACTTCCCGAACCGAACAAATATATTGCAACAGACTTTACGATCGAACCACCCCCCGATGGTCCAATCGCAGAGACACCAGAACTGCTCTATGCAAATGACATTTTTCGATTGTGGCACATTCAAGATGAAGAATTTCTTCTGCCCAAAGGTTTCATCACAATTCACCTCATCAGGTTTGTTTTCAAGTAATTCTACGCTAATTCCGTGTTTGCTGATTTAAGGATGGTCTTCTTTCGGGAATCGTGTATTCAGATCGATGGCTAGAACATGGGTACTAAATGAGCCAGTCTTCCTTATAAAACCTCACATGATTGCCGGTGTAAGTGAAATTAAAGTGTGATCCAAATCCCAGAATTCACGGACATCAGCAAACTGTCGAGACCCGTGCCCTAGTAATCCATACGCTCTTCCAGCCAGCTGATCTACGAGACCATAATCGGGGCTCAGAATATCTCTCAAAAAGATTACGTTTTTTACATGTTCAGAATGCAGTTCCCCACAGAGTTCCCACCAGGAGCAGCGTACTTTTGGCTGTGGTCATTCATCTGTGACTAGTCCGAAGCTCCGCATATAATCTTGCAGCTCGCGACGGATAGTCCACATGATAGTCAAGACGATGAGCCGGAAGTCCAAGAGCGTGGGTCGTCGAATCTTGCAGAGACCGATGACAGTTGGCACATTTTTATCGCCCTTCATCGTTTAATATTTATTGTTTTGTTTCCAGACTCCGGATACTCAGATCTGAATGCTCGTTCTTTTCTCGTATGCTCTCCCGACCAGCCTCTCTACTCTCTGTTCCAAGAGGTATCTGCGTACGTATCTCCACTTCTCATTCCTATCGCACCAGTCCCGTTTTCGTAAATCCAGTGAACAGTACAGAGATCGAATTTCAGTCTTGCATACAAGAGAAGGACGGTTTTAAAGCGAAAATATAGTATTGAAATCGGGCATCTGTCCGATTATTCCCAGTGAGCACATTTTGTGAACACAGATTGGCGAACAAGCTCGTTTTCAGTGTTTCATACTCATGCCGTCACATCACAATATATTACTACAAGTTAAGGAATTGGACCAATTAGACAAATAGGGAGTGATGGAGATGGCTAACGTATCCGAAGCTTTTCGTGCCCTGTATAAGATCCGGGGTCGACAATCAAGACAAGCAAAATGTCGCATCCTGGGATGCGACGGCTGAGGCTGTCGGCATCCGCCTACACCCCTTCCCTTTGTGTGCCCATAAAAATGTGTGCTCTTAAGCTGCCCTGGCCATCACACCACCCAACAACAGGCCACAGACCAGACGAATACTAAAATAATATGTGAGGAACAATCCAAATCCGGTTGTGACAAATCTGAGGTCTCTTAGAGATCTAAAAATTTGAGGAACCATAGGACATTTATAATCTATGAATTTAGCCAGTCATAGGTTTTTTTGTTGTTTTGAACATCAGTGAATAAGTGTGTTTCCAAGGGAACCTAACCTCTCGGGCAAATAAGTGACCCTTGCATGATGTTTAAACTTATTGTAATAATAAAATAAAATAAACTTTTTGCATACCCGTAGTCCGTCGTTCTTGAATGTGCTTAGTTCATTCAGCTTGATGAAAGGATTGTTTTTCGCACATACCAATATGACCAATAAGTTTTTACTGTACCATCTCCCCATCGTCCTCTCTCTCTCTCTCTTTTGCGCTAGTCCTCTGGCTTTCCAAAGCCCTTTGCGCACGCTATTGACAGCTTTATACGTTGAGTTGTTCGTGGATCATATCAGTGAAGATGCTTACAACTGCATGCTAGCTGGGATGAATGTCGATTTTAAGCGCACTACTCAGGGAGTCAAGGTAAGATTTAGAATGTTCGTTTTTAATGGATCTGTAGGTACCCCCAAGGAAATTTGACTGGGTATGTTTCTGTGGTAATACTATCAGGAATCCAAACGACACAGGTATCTGTGAAGTTGGGCTTCTGATGACTCTTTTTGGTTCCCTTTGAGACAGCCACAGATCGTGTACAGAGGAAACAATAGCCACTCAATTAAATTAATCTTGTATGTTTCACACAGTGCCCTTGTGTGGTTTGTCCGGGATGATATCCGCATATGATTGCTCATGAGATAAAGATTCGATAAAGTGCGCATTATGTGACCGTGCTCGAGATAACATTCGAGTAGCAACAGATCGGAAAAACCGACAGCCCTCGATTCACAGTTTTCAGGTGATTGCCGTTCAGAACGCAGTGGTATATTTTGATTGGCGTCGAATATTGCATACAGTTTTACCCCCACCCCCACCCCCCTGAAATTCGTGCACTAATCGGAGTTGTTCGCCCTTGGGATGAACGTTCATAAAATAGCCCAAAACATGGTTAGAACTCGGTAGGTTGCTAGCGCCCACCAAACTTCCGAAAGATTCAACAGAGATAATTGGTCCTTATGGCGTTTGAAATAAGGCATGAAACAAATTTCTGTAGCAGTTTATTTCATCAGAAATCAGGCCGCTGTTAGTTGCTTCCTGGTTCCCACGTTTTCTAATTCGGATATGATTTCCCTGCGCGATTCTAGTGCACATTTTAGCAGTAATTGTGTAGCTTAAATTTCACTCCTCGCCGAAAACTTTCCATCTCCAACCATCTCTTCTTCTTTGTCGTCACTTTCTAAAACTTGTGTGTCTGCGTCTTCCATACATGTGGTGTTTTTATCTGACAGATAAATCATAAAAAGTTGTGTGGATCACTTTGCACAACGAAGCTGCTTGTTGGAGCGGTTCTAAAATAAAGAACAGTCGTATAACAGTGAAAAATGTTCTTCGATTCCTAATCTTTGCAAAACAGGAACGCGTTTTAGTCAGTTTGATAGCACTTTACCTGCAACTTCGGCGGCCTCACCATTCAGTAGTTGTGAGCTAATTTTATGACATTTTCGGAATTCGCACAAACAGTCATTGGTGAAGCGGGAATCACTATGCTTCTTATTACTTATCATCTTCAATACTTTCTCCTGCAGCAACACTCCTGTTGCTGGCAGATGATTCTGACTAGCAGTTAGAAACCACTGATACACAGCGCTGTTGACGTCATTGAAGAAACCGAGACGTGAATGCAAGATTTTTAGCTGACTTCAAGTTGGTTGATCCCAACTGGTTTTGATACTGGCCTCATTTTTCATAGTCATATGAACTTGCGTCCTCTCTAAACCGAATTAGGACAGTCCTCTTCATGGAAGCTCCATTATTGTGCAAATTAACTTTTACTTTAGCCCTAAGGTTCAAAAATATCTTTGTCGTTTACCGTTCCATCGCTATTTATGGGCACTTTTGAGTTGTACTGCCGTGGTGCAGAAGTTGTACTGATTATGTTAAATGAACTCAACCAGCTTGCCGGCTATGAAATCAAGTGCCCAATGTACATTTTCAATAGCCACCACCGCAGGTGTCAATGACTGTCACAATGAACCGAGTCCACTCAGTATACGCAGAATTCCTGAGTATTCACGTACGCAGTTTGTCAAATGAGTCCAGTGTCCTTCCGTGAACTATCCGATGGGCCTACGGTGTTCATATATATATATATATATATATATATATATATATATATATATATATATATATATATATATATGTCTTCACTAGGATCTAATTTGAATCGTCTGGAGTGTGAATGGGTACTCTTCATTGAAGAGTCTACAAACGAATCACAACCGTTCCAAAGAAGTTTGTAGCAAAACTGAATTCAACATATATCTGTTTACCGCTCGGAGGTAATACGTTTGTGTATATTGAGCATGGGTCATCGGCAAAACACTATAAGCAGCTAAGCTCTCGATTTTGCTCGAATCCAGACCAGCATCACTTCTGCGGTTAAGAATAAGTACCTCATTTTGCAGCCTCATTATGTGTGTTCTCATCGGCTTGTTCCTGCGGAACGACCAACACCGGCCTCATGATTAGACGCTTGTCAGTATCTTTCTTGTGAAGGGCCTTACTAATTTCCTGTCCTTCAATTTGGGATCGATCCAAGGCGCCTGTCATGGGTTATTTCGGTTCCGAAGATTGCGGTGGTTCAGAAGTATGACACAAACCAAACGCACTTCTTAAGTCTACGTGTTCACTTCCCTTGGCTGCATCTAACTTCTGCACACCGTATCAGATATGACAACAGGCTGCTCTCTCTAGGACTTTTCAAACCCTCCAAACAGATGTTCGCTGTGTCTCCGAAACGAGTGTACAAGACCCTACTTTTGTGATCACTTCGCACTCCGGATGCAACCTCTGTCTCTCGCTTCATACTTCTGATGTCTGGTGCTCGCGGTCAGATCGGCTTTGAGCATGAGAGTTGAGTGTACACTTCTAGACCGGGTTCCAGTCTTTATTCGTTTTGTGCAGCTTGGTTGGACGGTTCTGTGCAGTGTTATGTAAGTTGCGGAAGAAATTTTGGAAATATGTCCCAGCTCTTCTGAACTGCATTCTGCATCGGACTACTTTTATGCTCTTCAGTAGGCAAATTATCAAAGAATCCTTTTGGGCTCCGAGAAGCCAGCCTGATTGCTCAGACCGTATATTTTGCGCACCGAAAAACATTTCTCCTCCGTAAAAACCTCCGTGAAACCGAGGTTATCGACGGGCAAATACCAGCATGTAGTCGATTCCCTGGTGCTCTGCAAGGAGTTAGTTTAGTTTAAATGTTATGAAGATAATGGCTTAGATTGCTCCCCGACAGTCGCATTGTATGCGGTAACAAGTTAATGTTATCAATACCATTTACGTCTGAATATATCGAACAATTAAAAACTTGAATCTCTATAGCTTTTAAAAGAATGAAAAATACGATCTATATGGTACATATAAAATACCTTGGAGGCATGTGGATTTTATTTCAAAAGATCCTCGTTGTGAACCATTAGGAGTATTACCATTCAAACAGTGAATCAGATGTCGTAGCCTCCCTGACACCATAACCTTTTTTCTATCACTAATCGGGAACCGTAAATACGTCATGACGTGGTAAATAATAAACCGATGAATTCGGTTAAGTCAGCGAGAAAACATGCTACATACTTCAGTGACAAGCGGTATCCCAGTTCCAACCAGAGGTGAGTTAACCAACTGCAATACAATACGTCGTTGCAGTCTAAATTACCGCTTATCGTACGGTGTACTTGAATACACGTCCCTTCGTACATACATGCTTTTGCTCAACTACTGGATACTGGATACAACCGGTTTTCCGCTTAGATCGGTCTTTCAATAATTAGTCAAATCAACACTACCAATCCGACTACGGATTAAATGTGTATACTGTGTTTACTGCAATAATTGGATTCAAAAGGCCTTATCAAGTTGTCAAATAGAGATGAATGATAGTCACTACACACGCGGTGGTTCGCCCTTCCGACTTCCCTAGAGCGATTACTTTGGAAAACAATAAAGTTTGTTCTGGTAGATGCATAAAACCTGCAATTATTGTGTGCATGATCATCTGCGCGTCCGGTGTAACTTTTAACATACTTCGTGTTGCTTCTTAATTAGTTATAGAACGCCGGAAGAGTCCAAGGGGACACTGGCTGGTTGCAAAATTAAATAACTTGGTTTTCGTGACAGTTCGTTGAAATTTCGTGACTTTTCCTTATGAGCAATTTCGCACCCTTTCTTAAAATTTCGCTGAGATCTGGTGATCGATTCACACTCCAGGAAAACCCCTAATCGCTTTCTAGGACACAAAAACAAGGCGTTCAGGGCCACTCCATTACTTAATCGACCTCTCGTATAGCGTGTCAGAAACTGAAACGTAGTATTGCTAACGTCGCAATTATTTGCCATGCTGTATCAGCCAGGGAGGAATAAACAACCTATCTGATAATCTGCAAAACATTGTGAGTTATTCTGAACAAAGTGGTCTTTCACGTAACCGCTCGTAGTGTTCTGGGTGTATCTCCACCCCATCTCACTCAGCCTTCCTGAATAATGAATACACTCCGCGCAACATTCAATTACACAGCGTTCAATCTCCGAAGTACCTTGGAGTGACGGTAAGCACGGATATTCTCAATGTTGTCAGTTGTGTGCCCGACTTGTGCTGATTTATCTTTCGAATTTGATAGCTCAGGCAATCCTGCATGAAAATTATCAATACACACTATCTTTCGTGACACCGATGGTACTGTAACTATATGGACACTAAAATGTCATTTGTTGTTATCACCATGACTAACAAGTTTCTTGTTCTTTCTTCCGTAATCTGAATTGAAACGCCTATAAAAGCCGGCATATAAAGCCAGTTGGGAAGCGCCGAAAACAATCCCGTTCTCCACCGAGTGTTCTGATCCTTCAGCCGGGTATTTTCGATTAATTCTGCGCTGGATCTGCATTCACATTTTCCTTCGTTTCTTAACACATTTTACGAAACCTGCTCTGTATCGTCCTGGTAGTTGCACGCCACACACGTCGCAAGTACGTCACGTAAGAGCGTGAAGGAATAAGACAAATCACGGACGACGGGCTCAGCTCCATCCGGTATCGAAATGCAATCCACCTATTGTTGAAACCCTGACGGGTAAAGGGCGACGGAGCAGGCAGGCCTTGGTTGAAAGCTGGGTGACTGGGTAAGCGTACCTGTGTGGTGTGCACGCATGTGCACAATCTAGGAACAGCAGAAAAATTGTTTGCATGATTTGCACTGACTTAGGCCTCCTATCCTGAACGTAGCACAAACATTTCGTCTGAACAGGCGTGGTGTGCATATGTGATTTGACGATGGTGGCTTCATCAACAGGGATACAGCTCAACGCGCGTATACACATCACTGCGTGGTTGACACATGCGTCAGTCACAACCCCTAACCAGCCCCACTACATTTTATTTTTGGTCTCATGTGCCCCACGTGCGCACGCACGTATATGTTCTTACTCAGTTACTCAGCCTTCACTGAAGGCCTGTCTGTTCTCTGCTGGTTTTGACCACCAGACATGGACAACAGGTGTTTCGACTTTTTTTTTACCTTCGAACCATCCTAACTTATCGGTAAAGCACAATGAGTATGCCATTCAGACGGAATTGATATTGATAATCACCGGCTTCATGACCTGTTGCACGAAGTCGGCTTTGTTTCGTGGTGACGTGCATGCACGCACACAGTAGCCACTGCCAAAACACTGACTTACAATGGACATGATTCGTGTGGACGTGTATCACGGCTGAACTGAGCATGACTGCTCTGACGGATAAACCAAGCGGTTGTTCGTTTGCACCCCAAAAGCACGGTATGTAGACTGAGTTGACGGGAAACTAGGGCCGGATCGGGGCGGTCAGTAGAGCGAAAAGGTCACTTACAAGCACCAAGATAACCTTTGTTCTTTGTGACTAACACTCAATAAACTCCATTACCGAAGGTTGAGAAAAATAAAACTGAAAGGTCTGTCGGGAAGTCCTCGTTCTTGAAAACTACCGATATGCGCGTGCATGTGTTCGCCATCTACAACACAGACCGTGGTGAGATTATCTTATGGAGGGTAGGATGAAACCAGTCATTGGAGGACTTCAATGCGCCGGACTGCGCGAGTGCGCACGACCGGAAAAACAGTTCTTCGTTTAAACGCGAAAGAGTGCAGTGACCTAACATTGACAGGAAAAGTGTGTTTGGGGTGTGCGAATCGCCAATATTGGAGGGGTCTTAAAGTATCTACCATTGATGGTTTGAGTGACAGTTACAGAACGACATGCTGGTCCCATTAGGAAAGCGGAATGAACACATGGTATACTGTCGGAACAAAATGAAGGTTGAGAAGCGCAAAAATAGCGGTAGTCTGTTGGAGATTCATCGTTTTCGAGAAGTATCGATACCAATTGGCATGCGAAAGTGATAGTCCTGGCGGAATTGATTGAAATAGCGGTGATGTCCGTTTGCGTTGATCGTTTGGTGGTATACGCAATACATTAGGGTGGTTGCGATTACAGGATGATATATACGAGTGTATATAGTGACAGCTAAAACTTAAATCGTTTGCTTCGATCTTTCCGCGTTTTGGACGACTAACTGAGAGAGGAATGGCGAATATATAGATGCATCTTTTATAGCCCCATGTTTGTGAACACTTATTGACGAACTAGCTAGTCATTTCAATTTGGACTGTAATACAGTGGATGATCAAAATTGATAAAATCTGGACAACTTGTCTCACACCTGATCTACGGTCTCGCTTTCAAGTCATTTCACTTTTGAAGCAGCTTTCTGACTGATTGAGCGGCGCATTAGCAGGAATACCAGTCTTTAGCACGTCTCTGTTGGGGTGTATGGGTGGTAGCTTGTTCGACAATGTCTTCTAACCTCCGATCTGTGTCGCTACCAAACGTATTCCATGTATTTCTATAAACTGTACCGTTAACGATATAGTCGAATAAAAGAACGAATTAATGTTATCAGAAATCTGGGCTACCTCATGGTTCACTAGAATTGCTTGCTTTTAACACAAGTTGATTGAAACTTTTTCCAGTTTTGTCGGGTTAAATCAGATGGTGGTATTGCTGCACGGTTTATTGCATGAAGCGAAGTGCTTCGCTGCTAGGAAACTGATTAATTTAGGGTGAAAGATAACACTGAATCGTGATATCAGTTTAATGGACCTTTCTAAAATGACAGAATCTTTCACTAGGAGACCGGCAAAAATGATAAGGGTACAATGAACTCCGATAAAAATTACCGACATGTCCTAGATTCTCCAATTTATTTGATATGCTACTTTACCATACCAAGCGAAAAGCTGCCACACAGTGGAAGGAAAAATCCTCGACAGAATGGCGACATGTCCCTACGGACACTTTGCATCATAACGCCAGAACAAAATGCCCCATACAGACTAATCGGACCAAATTTGAAAGCCATTAATGAGATATTTTCACATATACCAAAGTTATTAGGGGAATGGAATACACTTATGAAAAACCACTTCAGCGAAACTTTAAGGAAACGCGTGAAACTTTTCGGCAGGGAAAGTCACGAAACTTTAGAAAATTGCTATGAAAACCAAGTTATTCAATTTGTATTACGAGCCAGTGTCCTCCTGGACTCTTTCGGTGTTCTAGTGCTAATAAAAAGATAACGCGAATCATACTAAATGCTACACTATTCGCGCAAATTATCGTGCACCTAATAATATAAGTTACTTTGTATTCTACCAGAACAAGCAAAAGAAAACATCATCCACCTCAGTTTGACAGCTTGATAAAGCTGAATGCATCCACCTAGTATGAGGAGCAGATTGATGGTGGAGAGCCATCTCAAAACCCTGAGCCCCAGGCGTAATAGTGAGTCAAAGTCAGGTGAAGTCTAGCGGGTAAGCATTGTCTTGATGAAACTTTGAACGCTATTTATAATTACGGGCTACGTATCCGTATCCAAATTAAAGTTTATATGGCAAGGTCTGATAAGGGGGAGAACAGTGAGTAGATGAATGTCAAGAAGCAGGTTATTAATAGCCATGCCGTGGCTATGGGAAAAAAGATGAGAGGATGGGAGGAACTGAAAAATTATTTGATGCCAGATTTAGCAAAACAGATGAAGGTGGAACAGAAATACCGGACTGAAGATAAAACCATTTTGTAGTAAAATCGTGGAACAAAAGAAGCTGAAAGTTACAGAATGGAGAAAGAGGAGAAGAAAAATAAAGAAAATGCTGCCATAACTGGGGCTTGAGTCCAGTTAGGGCGGCACTGCAGAGAAAGTTCAACGACTGTGCCTGTCGGACTTTGTCGAGGGAGAATTAAAAACGCAAATGGCAGGATCAGATGTGGAACAGAAGCAAAACGAATGGGTGAGTAACACGAGTGGAGGAATAAAGCGCGGCTATGGCCCAAAAGACAATGGGGTCCACAAAAAAAGGGAGTTCGAAAACTGTTAGAAACCTAGTCCAACTTCAAAAGCCCTTTCTTCACTTATGTACGGATCTATAAGTTGGATCGCAGTTCGTACGGTGAGGTATTTGCTTATGTGGGCTTTACACTTCTTAGATGGCATTATAGAACGTATATCATGGGGTAATTTGTTCCATAAAGCTGCATACTTAACCAGGAAAGAGTTGGATCTAAGAGCAGCTCTAGAAATGAAAACAGTAACTGTGTTGTCTCTCAGTCTTAAAGAATATTGTGAGTCCGCTAGGTTTCTGAACTGTGGTGCTGATTCGATGATTCGCTCTACAACAACACCATGAAAGAATACGGGGTTCAGCTTCATGTGTCTAAGCCGTGGCGGATCTAATTTCAAATGTTCACAGCTTTGGCTGTAATTGAGCTGTGAACATTTGAAATTAGATCCGCCACGGCTTAGACACATGAAGCTGAACCCCGTATTCTTTCATGGTGTTGTTGTAGAGCGAATCATCGAATCAGCACCACAGTTCAGAAACCTAGCGGACTCACAATATTCTTTAAGACTGAGAGACAACACAGTTACTGTTTTCATTTCTAGAGCTGCTCTTAGATCCAACTCTTTCCTGGTTAAGTATGCAGCTTTATGGAACAAATTACCCCATGATATACGTTCTATAATGCCATCTAAGAAGTGTAAAGCCCACATAAGCAAATACCTCACCGTACGAACTGCGATCCAACTTATAGATCCGTACATAAGTGAAGAAAGGGCTTTTGAAGTTGGACTAGGTTTCTAACAGTTTTCGAACTCCCTTTTTTTGTGGACCCCATTGTCTTTTGGGCCATAGCCGCGCTTTATTCCTCCACTCGTGTTACTCACCCATTCGTTTTGCTTCTGTTCCACATCTGATCCTGCCATTTGCGTTTTTAATTCTCCCTCGACAAAGTCCGACAGGCACAGTCGTTGAACTTTCTCTGCAGTGCCGCCCTAACTGGACTCAAGCCCCAGTTATGGCAGCATTTTCTTTATTTTTCTTCTCCTCTTTCTCCATTCTGTAACTTTCAGCTTCTTTTGTTCCACGATTTTACTACAAAATGGTTTTATCTTCAGTCCGGTATTTCTGTTCCACCTTCATCTGTTTTGCTAAATCTGGCATCAAATAATTTTTCAGTTCCTCCCATCCTCTCATCTTTTTTCCCATAGCCACGGCATGGCTATTAATAACCTGCTTCTTGACATTCATCTACTCACTGTTCTCCCCCTTATCAGACCTTACAAGGTTTGGGTATAGGATCAGTAGTGACTGGTCTCCAGCAGTCTGGAATAGAATAGGAGCACAAAGATTTGTTAAAGAGAGAAGTAAATATATTGGTCAGAGCCACAGCATCATATTTCAAAACTGATGACGATAAGCCATAAGGACCAATACTTGAGGTTATTTTGGAAGTACGAAGAAGCTTGAATACTTCTGTAGAGAGTGCACACCTTCTGGAATGAATGCAGCTGGAGAGTCATTTGATGGGCGAATGAATTCACTGTTGATATTTTCAATGTTCGCAGTAAATTTCGCTTGTTGTGTTTTCTTATCACACATAAGATGAATGCCTTGTCGTAATCAGTTACTGTTGTGGTGCATACAGTGAGTCGTTGCGTTTAATTCCCTTCTTTATCAAAAGGAAACGTCCTAATTTCGAATTGTCCCGGGTTTTGTTTCATTCCTCCTTCCGTATTCCTAGGGATTTCGACATCAGAGAAGTAACACGGCCATTACAGAGAAACAGGGTTTCTAAGGGGCAGCGCACGTCGAAAATTAAATTGGTCGTCTCTGCGAAAAGTTTGACATTTCTACTTAGTGACGATTCGAAAGAAAACCAGGAAGATACATGAGAAAGGGACCTTTGTAGAAGAGTGTTGTCACGTCAAAAACTTTGGAGACGTATTTTGATTTGGCTGATTCGTCTGAAAGAGTGAAACGTAGACCGGGATCATATCTTAAGCCTCGAAAGAAGTAGATAATGGTCACTGGCTGAGACAGGTGTGCACAACATAAGGGAGAATATTTCAGGATGATTGGTCGTAATCCTGTCTAAAACAGAGTTGCCTCTGGTTGGAGAAACACAAAGACCAATTAGATGAAACGCAGTGGGAAGGAGGGGTTGGTTTGAAGCATGATTCAAATCGCGTGCTGTGGTGTGAAAGTGATCATCTAACAAAGAAACAAGTAAAGGTAGAAAAAATTCATGGAAAGGTGAAATAGTGTTCTGTGTGCTTAACGGAGCTATGTATGCGTTTGCTATTGTGGTGCTGCTAAAGCGAGGAAATTTCAGATGGCATTGCATGACTGAACAATCAATACCGTTCGCTGAGTATGCGTAAAATGGCTTCAGACTTGCCACAACATGTGGAGTTTTCATGTGTAACCACCCCGCCTCCAGTCTTCTTGTTGGTGGAATTCCTGTACTGTTGGAACAGTTTGAGGCTACTTGTTGACATGAGTGAGTCAGTGGCATGTGGGTTAAGCCACACAAGTTTAAACATGAATGCGAGAACGAAGAATAAGGGTTAAAACCGACCTTTTCACGAACGGAGAACGTATGTTAGTAGTGAACATTGTCAAGACGGACATCTTCGCTGAACGGGTGCAATTAAGGCCAGCCGGTCGGTCGAATGGGAATTTCTTGATATATAGGATCGGTTAAATCTGATTGAGCGGTAAATCCAATGGTCTGTTTGAGCAGAAGTATTTCGACCACATATAACGGTGTACAGCGGCCGTAGCGAGCGGATGGTTTTTATTCAGTACGGTTGTGATTAACACAGAAATGTAGTTCAGTCAGCCAAAGGGCCCGCGTCAGTTTTCAAGAGAGCTAATGTGTCCCGGTTGCATTTAATTCATCTCCTGAGATAACAACTCCAAGTTCAATTTGGAAGTATTCCGATCAATTTCTTTCATCCGAATTTGAAGTAGTCAATTTGTTTAATTTTTATCAAGGAACCTACAGAATGTGTAACCTAAAACGGTAAATGGTCATAACTAGGCACTAGTGCGCATCGCAGTGTCTTGTTTAACCGATTTGATTGACAAAATAGTACACAATTTCGACCTATATATCTGTCTGTTGCATCGTGCACTTCCCGTTCCCTCCGATTTTGTCTCGCGCAGCTCAGTCTTTCCGGTTACACGCACAAATTGAGGCTTCTCACGCGAAATGTCATAGACCATTTGATCCACTTCCTTGCACCTACACCGGACAGATTTCGATATCTACGCGAGGAAATTGGACGGGAAATAAAAAATTTCGACCTCAAATCACCTTATCAACAGGCTGGAATCTTTCTCACCAATGTGCTGTGTGATCGTTCTTGGACAAATGAGGAATTGGCCACTGCGTTTCCAGGTAATCTGGAGCCGTTATTGAGAAGACTAAAACCGTAGCGTTTCTAAAGTCTAGTCAAAAAGCAAACTGTTTTGACTTAGCAAAATGTCGATTCTGGGGGAATTATCCATGGTATAATCAGTATCTGATTAGTTTTAACCGGTCGTCATCCATTTTGCTTTGACTCACATTTCTGACCTATTTAACGTGTGTGCCGAGTTCAAGTAAGAAAAATCCCCACTTGGGTAATATTATTCAATCTCTGAAAAAATAAAACTTCTTATGGGTTATCTTGTGACCTACTGGGTAAAATTTCGTGGATAACTTGCTAAAGACTGAAATTGGTCATCAGTTTCTTATGGCCTTGGTCTCCTGGTAAAGCACAATATGTAGAATTACCTTATGTAAATGATTATCACAACGGGACTGTGCCTTGGCTGGGATGCAGGCATGCCTGACGGATCGATGGGTACCGACGAAGTTCAATATCTGAACCAGTTGGTGGACAACCTCCGGTTCTAGTTACTATTCCTCTGTAGAGGACACTCCAACGAATGACCATGAAGAGTAGCAGTTTCCAGTCAAAAATCTTCACTAGATGGACGTAAGGGTGAAGTACCTGGGGTTTCTGTCGACGGTGGGAGAAGTCATCGCATTTCATTGGGCACTTATCGCCCGCTCAATCTGGGTAGCCCATAACCCAAAGGATACTGCCTCAAACGTAATAAACATCGAGATTTTCTGGGTATACCGTTAACGAAGTAAAAGGATGCAAAACTCGAATCGTGAGGTATCCCGGTCGCGGCAGTCGTTCAAGGGACTTTCCGATTGTGCATCTTTCAGCGAAAGAATAATACAGCAGTCCCATCCCAGGTTGCAACCTCCCTGATTGCAGTAACGTCTCCGTAAGAAAAAGCTTGTAACACGAAGAAGGTTCTTTTCGATATATCACTTCAGGCATTCACAGAAATAGAGCTGGGTAAGGGAGAGTATATGTGCATCTATAGATAGCAGTGAGTGAGTAAGCTATAGCTGCACATATACTCTCCTTTACCCAGTACTATATATGTAAATGCCTGAAGTGATATATCGAAAAGAAATTTATTCGTGTTACAAGCTTACATATGGATCGATGGGCATATTCTATGATTCTCCGTAAGAATTTGGGAACCGAACTCAATGGTTGGTTTTCGCACCCGTAAAGTGCATCTCATCGGTCGACTTGCCTCCGGTCTCCTTGGCCGACTGTTGGCCGTTGTGCCACTTGTCTTCCCACTCGCTTTCCGTGCAGAAAGGCCCCAGATCTCGGTTGTGCGTCATTTCGCGCTTACCAGCGGACGTCAATCCGGTGGATCAGTGTGGTCGTGTGATTTGAGCAATACAATCAAGTTGTCCTCGCCCGTTTAAAGTAAACGCGACGCATTACGTTAGACACCTTTGGGCTGGCGAATGCATTTCCATTGTGCGGCAGACGGCGTTGTGATACTGGTCTCTGAATAACATCAGTATTTGAATCGTCGACATGATGCGGAAATGGAAATACGTAAATTAATTTAACCCAGGGAATAGCTTGGCCTACTGCAGTGTTCGATAATAGTTAGTGTTCACGCTACATTTCTAAATTCCCAGCCTGAGTTACTGTCAGGTAATATCTCATGAAACGTTTACTATAAGCATATATGTTCAAATATGTACATTGCGTTTGAGCTCATGTTATCACTAAAATATACCCCCAGGGGTTGGAAGGTTTTCCGTCTCACGCTAAGACGTCGATATTATTCGTTTGTCAATGTGACCCAGACACTGATAAGGCGAACAGTAATCCTGAAGCTAGTATGCCGTATTTGTATCGTATTTTGATGAACTTTGAGATGACGCATTACAAGGTCACGCATTTAGTTCACGAATCATACTCGCTTGTTCTCAGGATTATCAAGTAAACACGTCCTTCTGACTGAATTCTACTTTGTAGAATGGTTGAAAGATGCATATTTTCTATTAGCAAACTCTCATGTGACTACTTCCTTTTGACCGCTGCCCGTTCCCCAGAAAGAAACAGTTTGAGGGATCCCGGCTACTGTTTTTTGTTGGGGGGTTTACTGTGGTTGGAAATGTATAACGTACGAGGGAGAATAGGATAGTCTGCAACTCTGTCTGAAGAATTTACCAACAATAGCAAAAGCCATCGTCAGTAATTGTGCGTCGAACAAGACAGCTCGCAGCTATGTCAAGAAACGCACGCCAAAATGTGCGTTCAAGGTAAACACGTGATGCGCGCGGAGCGCACGGAGGTGACAGTAACAGCAACACGTTACTCAAGAAGGAAACCACCTAAATGAGGGAAATGGGAGAGTCCTGACAGGGGACTAACAACTCATGATGAGGATAACAACTTATGGATAGGGAAAAAATAGAGAACCGATCTCAGACCTTGGCATTCTCGTCACTTACCTGCTTTCAACGTTCGTACACTTTACCAAATAGGGTAAGAAACTGCCCAGATGGGAACCTTGATGCTTTTGAGGCAGATGTGTGCTTTATCTCCGAGGCACGCATGCAAGACCCAACTTCATTGATAACACTGCCTCCCAGACAAAAACTCGGCTTATCGTTTCAGTCTTCGTGTACATATATATATATATATATATATATATATATATATATATATATATATATATAATCATCCGATATAAACAATTTACTCTCATCTATTAAACTGAGGATGTTTGAAGGCAGAAGAGTCTTCTTACGAGAGCTAGTGCGGCTGACTTACTTGGGGCTCGATAAACTACCGTGAGTAGCTTAGGATTGAGAATTGTCAGGAGATAGAAAAGGCTGCGGTGATCGGCAACGGCAACAACGTTTGTTATCCGACTGGAAATATCGGTCCGCTATAGGTAGGGGTTAGCGAACTAATCAAAGAGGCGAACAGCTCGCCGACTCAGGGTCATGAACGTCCTCTGGATCGTTGGGCGGAGCATTGTGAAAATCAGTTTATCTGACCTTTATCCACACCGGTGTGCTAAGTTGCTTGATGCTTAGAGTTTTGGATGTAGATACCAATCCTCCGTCAGAAGCGGAGGTTCTCTGTGAGATAGGTTTCTTAAACGACATTAGTCTATCGAACAGGATAGGTTGTCTCCTCTGTTTTAAACGACGGTGGCTCAGCACTGTTACTGGAATTGGCAAAACTCCTCGGTTTGATGTGGGAGAAAGAACAAGTTCCAAAGAGTTGGTACGAATCGGTGATCGTACCGATTAATAAGAAAGGCTACAGGTCCTCCTGTGAAAACCACAGGTTATCGGGTTATCGTCACATAAACTGCTCACGGTTGTTATTCTCTGTGGCTTACCCAACGCTCGCGAACAGTGCTCGCGTAAGAATCGTGCTGGTCTTCGACCTGATCAAGATTGTGTAGATCACATCTTTAATCTTAGACAAATTTTAGAACATAGGCACACCTTCTATAGGCTCACCATATCTGCTTTTTTCTGATCTGAAAGTAGCCCAACTGAAAAAAACTGTTCAGTGTTCATCTGCTTGTTGTATCACTGTGCCATGGTACTGGATTTGTTCACGTTGTATCTTGTACTTCTTTTTCATATTGTTCCCGATCCGCACGGAAAACCAACAGATATCACGTACGATGTGCTGTTGAATTTTATTCCACAGTTTTTTGCCAGCCTATCCGAAGAAACTCTGATTTATGGTAACGTAACAACCAAAGTAAGTTGACTAAACAGGTTTTGTTGTCGATTGCCTGGTTTTTATTCTTGCACTGTATTTACCGAGGTCCAATATTGCGTTGATTAGTACCCTTCTATCACGTATGCAAGAATCTCATTATAGGTGAGCAGATCGGCCACAAAACTGTTTTTTGCTTACTGGTCAAGAAGTGGAATTCGGAATTCACCGAGAATGTAGTACTGACTCTTCTGTCGTTATCAAAACTCCGTGGAAGCATGGAGAACTTTTCAGGACACTTCAAATGTCATATGATGGAGCGAACATGAAACCGACTCCATTGTTTCCACGTAGTAGGTAAATTAATGTTCAAAAATCGCGAAACTTATGATCGAGCAATTGATGCACTGTGTGTATGTGTTGTCACACCTGGCCCTCAACCTCACAGATGATGACGTCTTTCACCGCAGATTTGCGATGACTTCGCACACTCCGCGCACATAATTCAGACCTACGACTGCATGTCCCTATCAATACCGTACCACTGAGTGACACTTAGAGTTACAATTCCAAACCAATGAAAACTGGGGCCGATACGATACTCAAATTGTGAAGTGTTTTTTCCGTAGGATGTTACCCAGAGGCACTCAAAGGATAGCGCATCCAGGGGACGACAAGGCAGCATGCAGTTAATCCAGCGAGGAGCATTTCAGTTCATTTTGCACGGTACTTTGCGTGGCTAGATCCAATCATATACCTAGATAGTTGTGTTGTGGGCGCGTTTCCGGAGCTACTGACACTGCATGATATTTTCATTTTCTGAAAAGTATAGGCGTTTCTAGCAGTATCAGTTCGAGCAGATTACAGAGGAAAAACAGTGGGCATATTATCTCTATCCCAAATTCTTCCTGACATACTTTGGGGTATACTGTCACCTAACATTCGTTTGTTGCTTTTTTAAGAGCCTTCACTGTCATGATGTTTACGATTTTCTCCTGGAACTTATTCATAATGGGTATCACTCCATTGTTGAAGTAATTTAACTTAAGTTGGAGCCTTGAACGCCCTCGTCTCAGTTTTAGACTATGCTCCTTAATGGCTTTCTCTGGGATCGAAGAGATAAGCTCCTCTCGTTTTGTACCTAACTATCCCTTTATTACCTTAAATGTCTTCATCAAGTCCCCGCGCACCTGCCGCCGTCCCAAAGAAAACATCCAGAGCGCGAAGATGCTCTGCATACATACTTCCCGTTTACCCAGTCACTATCCTAGTGGCTAATCTTTGCACCTTTTCAGGGTAGTTCATCTCCTTCCGGGAGTACGGTGAACTGGCTTTCATGCAATACTCTATGTATGAACTATCTGTGACTTTGTAGATTGTCACGAAGACCTCCAGCCCCCTACATGACATGTTAGCTGCCGCAGGGCGCTGCTTCGACCATCCGAAACTATTGTTCAGCACTACACCCAAATCTTTGACTTGAGAGACCTTTTGCAGTGACTGTTAGCCACTCCCAGTGGTCACTGTATTTGTGGTCAGGTATTGGCATTTGGCCAGGTTAGGCAGAAGGCCGGCTTACGCTACCAGTTTTTTACTGCTAACACGTCACTCTAAGTTTATTCCACCTATTTTTGTGTCATCAGCAAGTATGAAGGTAGTGTTGGTAAATTCAGGTGTTCATGAATGACGAAGATGGGGGCAAAGGGCCGAACACCAATCCATGTGCCATCCCACTAGTTGCCTCTTTTGATGGCGAGACGTGACTACTCACCTTAACACTGAATCGTCATCCTTTTAAAAAGCCATAGTGCATGAACTGCTATTAAACCCACACTATATTTCTGCGATAGCTTAGAATGACCAAATTTAGTATGTTGATGTGTCAACCCACTAATACACCAAATATACACATCGATTTGAACCCTTAGACAGATTAATCAGTTTATCCCGAAATATGTGTCTCAGAGGGTACGAAATGCTAGTAGACCTACAATTCTGGAGGAACGGAAAAAGTACCAGCCGATTACGAAGCACAGTGACGTTTATTGATATTGACTGAAACCCAACGTCCAGGTATGCTTTTGATGTTTCGGGTGGTCTCATGTTCTGTGTTGTCCGATCATCGAGGATGGTGAGCTTCAAGTCCGGCAAAGTTTCGTAGACTCGAATCCACACAGACTTGCCTTGCTAACAGACTCCAGAGATTTTCACTCTTGTTCAAGTCTGAACTGTGAGCAGGCTGGTCTGTGATCTTCGGTGTTGCCGTACAATAGCCACATTCTTGTGAGATTGGCCGTATCTATGGTCGCTTTGTTATGCTGAAATATTGAGTTTCCAAAATCTTCAGGATAAAAAATTCATTCGAAGTTCTGATATATGATCCAGTCGTCTACTCCTCTTCCAAGGCTGCTAGCTGAGATTTTCGTTTTTGAAAATTACATCCCAGATCTTCACAGAGCCACCACCGATGGCTCGAAATGTGAAGTCCAGCTTGCTTTTCCTGAAGTCGTGTCGGTCTCACATAATTACATCAGGACCGTAGAAAGTAAACTGTTTCTCATTCCGAAACATCCCCTCATTCCACTTAGTATTTAAACTGATGTGATTTCTGGCCAGTTTCTCTTGTTTTTGAGAATAACATCCGGTCATCCAGTGCGTTGATCTCAACTTTCTGTGCTGCAGATGTAGCGCACACTTTCGGATTTGTTCTCTACACCAACCGTTCAAATTCTGTTACAAGAACCTCTGTAGCTTTGATACAGTTGAAGGTTCGTTCGAAGCACCACGCAAGAATTTTCTCTTCCACTGCACTGAGATTTTTCTTCGAACTACACGTTTTCTGTTAGCCACTTAGAAAGTTGCGAATGAGTGCTATTGATCTGGAATTTTTTAGAAATTTGGTGTATGCTCATCCCGGATTCTGTATATGCAAGTATTGTTCCTCAGAGGGCCTTGGAGTTCGCACTATTACCTTGTTTCGATAAATGCTAAGTCTCTATCACAGTTCAGAATGTGTAGCTTAAGTGAATTTTTTTCATGAATCACGTGAACACTGACCAATAACATCTGTGAGCGTCGAAAATGAGCCATTAACAACGAAGGTCGTCGCGTTTTCCTGCCATTTCCGTGTTTTTGCTATTTCTCTAGGGGTGGGTTTATTGGTATTTCGCACCCTCTAAGGCACATTTTCCGGGATAGGTCGATCTACACGTTCCATACTTCAAATTCGTTTGTATATTCGGTATAGTGGTGGGTTGGTACATCTGCATGTCAAATTTGACCAAACGTTATCGCAGAGAAAACGGGATGGGTTTTATGGTATTACGTGCGTTATATTTACCTATCGTTTTGTAATCCCAACGATTCTAGTGAACTGCAGTCAGATGAAATACTGATCCACACGACCGGATCAAACGCACTGAGTCAGTCATATGCCCAAGCACACAATCTGACTACGGAGCCAGTTCACTGATCATCGGGAAACCAATTAGTGACGGAAATCAACAGGCACAATGAGTGAACTGAGTCAACTAAAGACGTGTGCGTGTGTGTGTGGGTACGTGTGTGTGTGTGTGTGTGTGTGTGTGTGTGTGTGTGCGTGCGTGTGTGTGTCAGCTTAATGGAACGACCAAGCGTGCCCGGCAGAAGTTAGTATCCGAACGACAGCAGTGAGCATGTCAGCCATCAGCCATCGAAATCTGGACCGTGACGAATATAGACATGAACCAGTCACTGTGGTCTTCATCGTGGGAAAAGAATTAGCACCGCTGCACCGTAAGACCGAAGTTACTCTAAGAACACAAGTCAAAAACAGGTTGCACGATGTGCATCCTGGATCATTTTGCTGCATCTTCACAAAGCGCATACTGCAGTCAAAGTGGTCATTCCTTGTAGCAAAATGGATGAAAGAAATGGTTTTAAACAGGCAAAATCACATGATGGACACATACATACATGTCTGTTGGACAAATATACAACAACTGTCACACTTCGTTACTACGGCAAAGATAAATTGATCAAAAGCTCGCGTTGTTTGCGAAGTTCGGTGTGGTGTGCGCCGATCGGCAGGGCCTCCGTACACGTTAGTAGTTTGGCACTCGTGGTCGAGTTGATCACTTCGAACGCCTAATTTGCGATGATGGTCGGCCTCGTAAATAGGTCAAGCAATTGATGACCTGAATGACCTTCCCTCGGTTGATGATGCAGTCGTGGTGAAATTGCTACTCTCTGTCTTCTGAAGTCATACTGGAATGTGTTCAGCCATTCGATGACGTAACTGTCTTTCCGTTCTCCCTATGTAGGTAGCTGAGCCCTCACGTTTGAACTTGTAAATGCAGTTTGATTTGACATGGATAAGCGATGGTTGTTTCATCGATGGCTTAGTTAGCCGATTTGTCGTAAATACAATTACCGGATCGGCTGCATGGTATGTGCGGCTGACAGCTGATTGCAAACGTTTTCTGATCAACTCACTTACATTATCACCTCTGTAAGGAAGTTTTAGATTTACTTTCATCTTAGACACCTGTTGGGATATCCTTTCTTGACTTCAGGTGGCGATACTTTGAAAGGTATGATGCTGGATCTCCATTTGTGTTCGGAGTTTTAGTGATCCGCTTTATTTCCTCCTCCAGCTTATCCGACGTTCAAATTTTCTGTGCTCTGTGAAATAGTGTTTGCGCTGTATTTATCTTGTACTTTATTGGGACGAAGCCGCTGTAAAGGAAAAATGGCCCCACCAGATGTCTGTTCGGTAAACGGGCCTTGTAACTGAACCGTATTTTCGGCGGAAAATCTCAGTGTCTGAGAAGCTTATGGTGCATTATCCTCACCGTGGGTGGTCAGCCTTATATTTGGATGCAGATTATTTAACAAGACACGCTGCAGTTTAAAGTGGTTAGTTGCTTACTTTAGTGTTGGTAATGGAAATATGATGAGGAAAAAAGTGATGAACGATCAGTTCACCGTGTCCGTCAGTAAACAGCCAGATGAAAAATAAACAGTCCTCATTATAGAAGTCCAAATCGGCGAAACAATTGTTTTTCAGTAATTCATTCTCAAGCCATTTACAGATTACATAGTAGACATTAAACAAAAGATCATGAACATAGACATGGAATAAACACCAATCATGGGCAGGGGTTTGTCAGTCAAGTTATCCTTATCATGTGATTGGTTTATCTAGCTGACGCCTTCTAGGTAACCGGACGGTAGATTCATGCGGCCTTGTTCAATCTTGGGCCAGGGGAGTTGGAGTGCCCGGACCAAACGCTTTTGGGCGCACAGGTCAGGGGTCAACTTCATTATTCCGATTGCCTCGGCTATCGCTAGAGTGCGCAACGGAACACCTTTGCATTTGTTTGGGGGGGACACGATAAAGAACTTTGAAAGCGGCTTCCGGATTCACCTGATGTCCAGTGTCGACCAAATGCGCTAAGATTGCGCTATTTATCGATCCAGTTTGTCCTTGACTCAACCAGCGTGGATGATGCTCTTTAATCCGAGTTGATAGCTGTCGTGCCGTTCGACCTACATAAGATGCGTCACAACACACATCTGAAAGAGTATACGACCATTGATGAGGTCAGCATCGGCAGTCTATCCTTGTTCTGAATCTGGATTAGAGGAGCACCTCGGAACACACACCGTAGAGTGGCGGCATTGAAAGTATTTCGAATTTCTCTCCCCAGTCGACGGTTTAAGATTTCACTAACAATATCACCTTTAAATGGCAAACTAGGTAATTTGTATCATAAATCGACTGGATTAATTAATGGTACCAAAGACTCAATAATTTCCTCGACGTGATGCTCCATGTAATTTGCCTGAGGCTAGCGACCACATAGCATCTTTAGTCCATTCCATAACTGACGGAAAGAGTCGTCTTTGAGCGTGGTACTCACGCATAGTCCATCAAGATAAACTATTTCTTCTGTGATGTACAGGTTTAACGGTTTTACTGCAGACTCATTGTGTAAAGCATGTGCTCTTTCATCCTCCGTAGTTTATGTGGCTTTTCCGAATCAAAACGCATCATGGTCCTTTTTCGTGGACAGCATGTTTCGTAACAGAAGTTCAAACAACTCAATATTGTCACAATCTATAGATACGTCGGCGTCGTAAAATAGATCCAATTTTGAAGAGGCCACCACTCCTCCCAATAAATGAATATTGAACGCGTCATGCTGCCGTAAATGCACCTTTCGTACTGCGCGTTTTGTTAGGCTTTTGTGATTGTATTTACTAAAACTTCCAGGAGGAATTTCGACAATACAATGATCGAACTTCCCCACGGGGCACGCCTCATAGTAGAAGCAGTTTAGACAAACACTATTTCCGGTGGGAAAATTACCAGTGGTACGGACGGACATGAGGCTGTGGAATATCAAACCAGAGCTGTTGTAGTAGCTGGCCACGGTGACAAGTGAGTTGTCAATCCACTCTAATAGTGTCGAATATAATGAATCCATGAAATTGGCCAGCTCCGTGGAACTACCGCCTGGGCTTATGTACGGCTTAGACGTAACAGCAGAAGAACGTCTAAGGGTAAAACATGTGCATTTGATGGTTTGACAACAGACATTTTGAGTGTTGCTTCAAATACGCAGTGGGAGGAACGACACCAAACATGACGTACGTAGGTAGTAACACCGCCCTGTGATTATCCCGCCCGGCTGTCTGCCCTGTCCGTAGTTGGTGAATCCATCATGGTCTTATAACTCGTCATCTACGAAGTCAAGTAAAGTTTAGTCAGTAATGGTTTAATGAACCCAGTTGGGTGGATTTTCATCATTTTTATCGTATCTATGGATATAAAAATACGAAATCAGGAAATACGTACAAATTATGGTAATTTTCATCCATTTAAGCAGTTCCGTAGGTCTTTGCTGACTTTCATCGGGTCAACAAACAGATGAGCGTGATATGGCAAAACAGAATTGCGATATGCAGAAGTGCGAGCAAATAGAAACTTGAACTCTGAGCTCGTACATGTAAACACGGCCTTTGAAAGTTCGTTGTGAAGAGGATGATGAATGTCTGAAAGTATTTTAAAAGTAAACTGGCCACAAGCATTGAAGCGTTTTTCAGGGATAGTATCAACAAGTGTATCTCTGGATATGCTATTGCACTTAGAGATGTGATTTATGAATATTATTATCTAGTTAGAATCTTTCGTCAGTAGGTCAGGGAAAATAGCTGGAGAGCAGTACACCCAATGTGGGAGAAGGCATGCAGTCGCCTTTAAAAATTAATTGATTTGGGACGGAAAGCAATCTCAGACGGAGAGGAAAATGACAGCTTTCTAACTTCACAAAAAGTCTGTTGAACATACATGGACCATAAAAGACTATGATATATATATCATTTACAAGCAGTCAGCACAAGGGAGCGGGATGAGGATGAGTAACAACTTCATTTAGTTTGATCTGAATTTCTGAGGTGTCGGTAATTGACATCCTAAAACTATTTCGTCGGCGTATTTGTAGCCACTGAATTTCGACGGGAATAGGAGTCGTTTAACGTACAGAGAAAAGAAAAAGTAGTGGCAAGTAGTCTTTCAGCCACATAGTAAATGGGACAACAAGAAGATTCCGGTTTGTTTGAGAAGCAAGGATTGTGATGCGCTATCAAACGCCTATGTGTAATTGCGAAAGACACACCTAACTGATTTGCACGAATGGTTGGGAGATTTTGTGATAAAATGGACTACGCACGCTGCTGCATCAATCGTGAAACACCGGGGTCCATAAAGAAACTGGCGTTCATCAGTAGAACTTATGACAGTATTTTGAAGGCGCTGAAGTGCAGCACGTTCAGTTACTTTCAACATGGACGAGGAAAGTATTGTCGATTTGGTTAGCCGACTCCAACAATGAGTAGTGGAAACGATTCAAATGAGTGGTTGATAACAAAGGTCATTAGTTTACAGAGAGGTTCAGTTCCGTGCTTGCGTACTGCTTGAGTTAAGCCGTCTGATCTAGATTATTTAGTTAACTTGGTAGAATTGTGAAGCTTGAAAACCTCCTTGTTGTATAATTTTTCAACTTCTGAGTTGTTAGCTTTTTGGAAAACTAGGAGAGGGTCCGTGGATTACCGAATGAACTGAGAATTCAGGTGTCCAATATCCATATTGTCAGATGGAGACTTTTCTTCTGACCACACAGTAGGTTGATTTTTTGCTACCAGTCTTTGATGTTCGTGGGATGTAGAAACTGTTGAACAAGATGTACTCCATACGTTTGATTTGCTTTGTGATCAAGTTTTATAGTTTATGAACCTCAGGTGTGTTGAGCGTTTTGTAGGCTGACTCCTATAAGTCAAGTCAAACGAATGAACACTTTTATGCACCGATGTAGGGTGGATTTTCAGCACATACGTGATTGACAGATGAGTCGAAAAGTAAAGAGTGTAAGGGCTTATTTAAAGATGCAGATACATGCATGGATGCAAAAGGAAGCAGTACACGGTGTTTAAATAATGACGAAGGTGGATAACGTGATCGTTGATTACTTGGTCGCGGTCTACGAGTGAGTTGTCAAGGTAAGGGGTGGGTCTATTTCTGTATGTAGAGGTGTGTAGATGATGCTATTTTAATCTCGACGGGGAGGAAGAGAATGAGACGGCTTCATAGAGTGTGGATTGAAGACAACGATTTGTGTCTGAAACTAACCTATTTCTGAATGTCAGTTATCAACTACGTCTGTGGGAAGTTAACCGACGCACCACAAATGTACGGTCCTCTAAGGGTTTTTAATTGCTACTCTTTCTGTCGGTGATCAATCAGTCACATCATGAAGTCGCATTAGAGTAGCTACTCAAACGAAAGACAGGTTACGAATTCCTCCATTGCCGGGAGATGGAAATAAAAAATTGGGAACCCTAGAATAGGGACATTGGTACTACCTGAAAATTGAGTTTCTGGTTGATAAACTCTCAGGGCTGCTCCCTCTCTGTGCTTCCGGTGTCAGGTTTAAGTTTTCACTTCAAGGACAGGCAAATAGACAATTTCCTTTTTTTGGCCAGTGAAAGTCACACTATCAGAAACTTTTGTTGTTGAGTTTGAGAAGTCAAAATCACAATATTGCACGATTTATGTCCGGGACGATTTCGTTGCATCTCTATACAGTGCATACTACAGACAATAGTTAGCGTGACAGTTTATACATGATTGAAAGCATGATAACGAATTTACGAATGTGTGTCTTACCATAGTTAGCATAATGTCACATACAGTTCTTTCTGTTTGCATAGCGGTGGTTTCCATCGTCTAATTGCAATCGCTTCAGCCAATCTAAGCAGTTTCATGTTTTCTGTTCTGCACACCACCCGAAACGCTTATCCTTTCTCAACCTGATGTTGCGTCGTCAGTATGTGTTGAGCTATTGATGGTAACGGTGTCTTATCAGTTTGTCGACCGCTGGTGTTTGGCATCTTAGGGCCAGTTGCGCGCTGAATCCAGGTGGGAATATGCTCCGAAATCGGATTACGTAACTTTCTTTCCTTTCAAACAACGTAGGTGCCTTCACACCCACATTCGAACAGGTATATCACATGTGAAGTGATGTACAGAGATATGCGGTCTTTAATCAGCAGAGTTAGTATGCCATTCGTGCGGTGAATGATTTTTGGTTTGGCGGCATGATAAGTTCGTACACCTGCTGGCCTTAATCGTCCCTCCAGCATTCTGGTGCCGTCATCATCCTTGAATGCGAGACACACTGTGACCTTCATTAGTGATACTGATGGGGTGTTTGATTTCACAGGCCTTTTGATGCTGTGTCTGTCGGTAAATGCATCTGGTTATCCGTTGTTTTGCAGCGCCGTTCGGATCAGACTGAGCCTATCAGCATCTTTCATCCGTACATATCCGTCTAATTCGGTTGAAAAGGGCGCGAACTAGACCGCGATTGTAAGATATGGGCGCGTAGCTTGCACAATGTAAACATTGGCCTGTCCACATTTTTTCTTGTGGTTGACTGACCTAGAGATTGATTCATCAGGTCTCCGTGTTAATTTGATGTCCAGGTGGTTTAAGGTGTTATTCATCTCGGTTTCCATAATGAAATGGATGCTAGGACGTAGTTTGTTTAGTTCCAGGTTAAATTCTGCCTGTTTTTTCTTGTGGGTTATGATCCAGCGGTCGTCGACGTACCTTCTATAGAGCAAGAGCTTTGTGATGTTTCTTTTCTAAGTATGCCATGAACAAGTCAGCCAGCACCTGTTCCAAGGGACTTCCCATTGCGACTCCGTCGATCTGTCTGTATGCTTTCCCTTTATTGTTGAACTCGAACACAGGCTTTCACACGGTACAACACTTGAACATACATCTCCATGTCTTCCTCCTTCGCCTATAGGAAGCTCTAGATTGTCAGCGGATGATCGAAGGTGCTTTCATGACCCAATTCAATTCTAAGCCAATCCCTCCAACTGAAGTCACCATGGCACGTGAGGTGATCATTCCAAAACGTAAGTTTAAGGATGCTTATGCGTTTCCTTTCTTACCACATGCTTGGCCATGAGTGCAGTGGAGGAGGCTTGTCACAGTGGGCCTCGAAAAGGCCTTTTCCATTCTTCGGTGACATGAACCTTAAACTTAGGATTAGAGTTACATAAGGTCCCAATAGGTCAGGCGTGTTACTGAGCCAAGTGACAACTGCGCAGGTGGTAGAATTCAAACCCCTTTCCTTCGATGTGAAAAGCGCTTATCCTATTCGGCCACCAGTTCTACGCCTCTTTCTCACGATAATCTAATTTGGCAAACATGATGAAGCCGTGTCTTTATTAATTTCTGACGAAGCTTTCATGGGCTGGGCTGTAGCCATCATATCTGAGGTTCTGTGTTCGAAACTCGGTGGGGTGACAATAAAGTACCCCCACACACATTGCGAACGTTTTCCACTTACTAGGGCAAACTACTCGTAAGTATCAAGTAACTGTGATGGTAAGTGTTGATAATGGATTTTGTGATTGTGGCCGACAAGTGTTCACAGGAATGGTAAAAATAATTGTTCGCCTTCGAACTCCTATTCTCATTGTGTATTGGACAATTCCTGGGATTGTCATGACCATTTGAGAAACACCTTGTTTTTCAATAATACCAGTTCCAGTAGTCATTCAACATGCAGTTGACAGGTCTGTGACGGATGAGCACTATCGAATGCTGATGTTGGTTAAACCAATCCAGATAATCTTTTGGTTAACATGTGGAACCATTGGTCTTTCATACCGAGTTCCAGTGCTCGCTTCACACTCGTCAGATGTACAACGTCAGTAATTTCTAAGAAAGCCGGATAGAACAGTCATCTAATGGATTTTTAGGTGACTTTGCAACGGTGAGCAGCTCGTTATCAGCGCATTTAACCCTAGCTTTTTTCCGCGGAAAGTCTTTATTTGATTCCCCGGTTTGACTAAGGTTCTTGTTCTTCAAGTTATGTTGCACAACTCATTCATATTATCAATAAAGAAAGCAAACTGGTTAGTGGTTAGTAATTCTGTCAATTCTGCACACGGAATTACAGTGAGATTCCTCTTTTGCGAGCACCGAACGATTGAGATACGCGTAAAGCCCCGAATCAAACGTAATGAACACGGAGACTGTCTGGATATACGGTTCTATTAATCAATAATCGATCATTAAAATTGATGAATAACACAGGCCTCAATTCGTGAGGTATCTCGGACATGGTAGTCTTCCAATGTACCTTTCGAAATAAGATACGTCTTTCGATGGAGAAATGGTGAATGAAATTGTACAGCATACCAGAGGGGAATAAGATAGCACGCAGTTGTGTCTAAGGGATTTGCCTACGATGACAAAAGGCACCGTCAATTACGGTGCGTCAAACGAAGACAGCCGCGGTGTGTCAAGGTACGTACAAGACAGCTCTTGTCTGTGTCCAAAAATGTCAATGAACCTCGTTACCGGCATTCGAACGAAAGTGGTCAAGGTTAACACGTGACACGCGTGAATAGGGCATAGATTACAGTGACATGCCGCACAGACGGGAACCAATGAAACGAAGGAAGTGAGGTACTCACAATGAACTGTCAGTCATACTGTGTATACGTGAGTGCATTTATGTGTAGCGAGCAGCTCAAACACAAATCCAGTCAGACGGAGAGCGTCGGGGGCACGAATAAACCAGGGCAGAGAAAAGAAAATCCATGAACCGCCCACCAGGTGGTGTGTGTTTTGTGAGGCAACAGCCTAGAGGCCGGGGATCAGTACCGAGAACAAACGTCATGTGAACGTCGATTATCTGGGAACGGGATCCTGTTCAAAGATATCACATATCACTCGTACGGAAGGTGAACATAAAAGCAAAATAGGACACTAGTTTCTAAATTTGGAAACAGATTTAACAAATCCCTTTTCCACTCAGTTCATGGACTGGACGGAGAAATGTCTGATTGTCCAGTTTCCTACGCTGGTGGACTGCAAAGACCTTTCGACTGTTCCACCAGTTAAATAGCATATTCTTCTTCACAAGCTTACTTGGAGGCGTTTCCGTCTTTACCTAGCTTTGCTGCATCGTTTCTCAGCCGCGTATGATGTGTAATAAAAAACAGGTAATCTTCTATTGAAGTTTTCTGAACTGAACTCTCAGAATTGGCCTCATAAATGAAACGCATCGGAAGTCCCGTTTGTTGACTAGATAGCAATGTGAAATATGAGTTGTTTATTTAGACACTTTTGGTCGTTCATTTTCTGAGATTTCATGCCAGAAGTACTAAGTTGCTGAACATTACCAAACACGGTTGAAAAACGGTGCAACAAGGCTGAGTGGCTTCGGGAAAATATGCAGAATAAAGGAGCAGTCAGGGCAGACATCCAGCCTCTATCCTCTCAGCAGAGCAGAACAATCCTTACGGTCATCCTTCTAAAGAATACTTGATAAAATCAGAAGGACAAGTGGAACATGTAATGGGGAGTACTTTATGATATTATATTGTATTGAAGACTTTAGCAAGTTAACAAAAACTCACATTTCAGCCAAATGGAGGTAAACTGATCATTGACACTTTGAAGTACGCATAAAAATAGATACTTTAGAAATAAAACTGGTTCAGCTACCGAAGTTAGTGCGAAGTTCTTCTGTGACTTTTATTTTGTCAACCAGAACACGTGCTAAGCAAGGCACTGTAGAGTTACGATAGATATTTATGCGGGATGGGATAAGTCAAAATTCGGAACGTGTGGAGGGATGGGAACGGCATGCAGATAAGTCACGACACAGAAGATGGGTGGGGTCTGCAGGAATCTTCTTGGCGAATTCTCCACAGTTCAGTGGAAGTGTATCCATTCCCGGAGGGTCGCATTTCTATGTGCTACTGAAAATGACAGAAGCAGTTAGATTTTGACATCCGGTGAAAAAATGCGCTGGATTGTTAAATCAGATAATCATACTGCGGTGGCCCTCAGTAAGGCCAGGTTAGACGTTCTCTAACCTTCCCCGTCCCGACCAGCTACATAAGTTGTTCGAAAACTTCACCGTCCAGCGCCAAACATGTCTGAACTCTTCGAGTCAAGTTACGCTTGATAGCCTTCAGCATGGTTGTTGGGATTTCCCGGCGCACGTCGGTGATCCTCGTCTTCAGATGTTCAATGTTCTCTGGTTTTGAGTGATACATCCGACGCTTCAAAACTTGCCCCTCCGTGGTGGCTGTTCTCCGGGGTCACTATTTGTCATGCTGTATCAACCGAAGAGGAATTTAATAACCCATCTGATAATCTTGGAAAACTTTGCTAGCTATTCTGAGCAGAGTGATCTTCCCTCAACCTTACCAAGTGTTCTGAATGTATCCTCACTCTATCTCGACCATCTTCCCCGAATGATCAGTATAATCCACGCGAAATTCGGTTACACGGACCAATGTTACCGAGCTGAGTTACATGCATGCGCTAGGGTATATACGCCTCAAATCAAGCCAAGACCGATAAGTCAACAAACCGTGCAGGGACCGAAGCATGAATACTCAGGATAGTCTCTTGGATCGATACTAGGGAAATCCACGACTGATTTCGGGTGTGTGTTTTGCATGACGATTTCTGTGGTACTCATCCAGACCATTTGCTAACTGTTGTCTTCTATGTTACTTAAACACAATTTTTATTTGATTTTTGATAGGTTTCTGTATGCGTTCCGTTCTGAGATTCGAGCATAAGCTAATTTGAGTTTCTTTTATTCATTAGAATTAAACCACCGGAAAGCTTTTCCGTTTCACTTGAGTTCCAAGTTTTTGGTCCTCATCTACCCGTGACAAATGCTAGAATCCGGTCGTGGTATCATTGTATGTTAGGATACAAAGAAAGTCGTGTTATATTGAAAACAGTTCAAGTGTGAACTGCAAAGTCGAAAAACTGCGCGACTCACCCCTATTGCGATGGAGCACACATGTTACTTGCTGAGTAGGTAAGTAGTTGACCGCTCAGAAAGCAATTATGAACCGTTGTGGATTGATAATGAATGCAATTACGTAAAAAGAACCAAGTGCGCTAAGATAGGAAAAGGCATGTGAGACACGTAGTTGCAATCCTCAAGTAGATAACGACTGCCTTCAAGCCGATTAGCTCGCTGGAATGCAAACAAGCATTGTTGTTTCATTTGGTTGCTTTTGATGACTTTGGAACAAGTGCTTTTACGACATGGTACATCTATCTTCTGGTTTATATGGCTAGTAATGTGCCGAACTTTATTTAAACGGACATTATGGGGCTTTGTACTACCGATCATTGCCATTCTTAGCATAAAGCCAAGAGCTTGCAATTCTGATCGGGTCGTTACGTTAAATGCTAAATCCCAAGCGCTTCCATCAGATTATCCTGATCAATAATTTGAGCAATCAACGTCGCACATAATAGGAGCCACTCATAGGGCTTATGGATAGTTTGTCTGTTGTTTCATGCCACTCATACAAGAGAGGTTAGCCTCTGCCAAGGGCTTCTCTGTTGAGATTTTTCGACGATGGACATCAATCAACGTTAGCGAGCGCGACATTCGAGAATGATCTTAATTCTTTCTTTACTTTCTTCTTGTACAATAATGGTACAATATTCTATTAAGGTTGTCGCGAGTGGTTCGAGGTTACCAATTGGAGAAATAACAAGCAGCGGCCGTGACAGGACTTAAACCCGAGGCAGAGTGATTAAAATTCCACCGCGATGACCGTTTGGCCACCGCTGGTTACCGTTTTGTTTATCTGCGTCATAAAACTGATGCATAATCTCTGGTAGGCCATTCACGAGCTCCTGACCGTTTAACCACTGCTACAGCTGTCTCGTGAGGACCTGAACACTATGGTCGCAATGCCAGCATTCAGGCAGATACAGCACAGAGCTCCGCGCTGAGTCAGGATTCCATTTGAAATCAAATATAATGCATTCAGACTGGTTGAAGGTTAAATTGGGCTAACAGAACACCTGAGTCAACGGTGGATCAGTTTCCTGAGGTACATCACTGTAGGAAGCGATTGGGTCTCCGGGCTGCGCCAGTGCAGTAATCGGTCTAGGCTTGCTAGCTAGACAATTTCGACTGCTCGACCACTGCTCGTGGTAAACCGTGACACGTGTTTTTCAGATCGTTGTATCCAGGGTGATTCAGGTTCAGATGATTCAGCCTAACACACTAAACAGTATGTTCACAAGAGCTTTTTGACAAAGCTAATCTACTCGACGGCTAGAAGCATGGGACTACATGGCTAATGACACTGATATTTTTCATCTTTCCTGTGTATTTTTTTTTACCCCTCCCATGCCATCGTCTGGGTGCCGGCATTTTTCTCAGCAGCAACAATAAATGTCGTGTACGATCATCGGTAGTCCAAAATGAAACATCTCTGTTGGGTTGATGATACACCGATGGAAGCAGCGTTACGCTTACTGGTTTCCTCCGTCTGATGGTCTAAACATTTTGAAACCGCTCGGCCTTCTGCACTTTACTACAGCCAGAGTTGCTGTTCTTTCTTAAACTGCAAAGATTTATAGGAATTCTCACAGAATTTTTGGTGTTCGTGTTATTGAAAGAAATATCGCTTTGCGTTTGCACCTATTTCCAGGTCATTCTTTTACTGCGATTTACCACAACTTGTGCTTAGACTAACTAAACCATAAGCTTTGAAATGTAAAAGATAACGATGAATGTTGGGAATTTTCACTCCTTGGTGTCATACATTGTATTTGTTTTGTTTTTTGTCCTCCTTTACCTTCCCGCCAACATACGTCTTAATCGTCGTTATATCATCACACAGAATCAAAACTGATTTTTCAGCGTCTGACACTAAGTCAGCCCACTTCGGCTATCTGTTACTACTTGCAAACCGAAGAGCAGTCGGTGCATTCAGACACAATGTTGAATCTGTTCTGTGAAATTATAAATGAACTTGCTTTCTACACGTTGCGTACAGAGCAACAACTCAGTAAGTACCACTTTTGACTGTTTCCTCTCCTTAATCAGTGTCACTGTGTTCAGTGGCTTAATCAAGCAGAATCTCTTTTAACGAAAAAATAACTGTTATATCTAGCAGCATACCCGCTGTTTCGTTCATTTTATTCGTGATAAGTGCATCTAGTCGGTAGGAGAAATCCAGTGACAGATCGGCACGCGTTCAGTATGTCAGTGGTAATGTTCTGGCATCTCAAATGATAATCTTTAGTGCAGAGCACAGAACAATCGTCCAATCTAATTCAATGGATAATTTGAACGGTTAAGCCATATTTACGTCCCCAGCGTTAAGAATAAATTGATAGAATTTTTGTTGGTCCTAAATGGGCCTCCGTTAACTGATTGTATTTACTTCATAGTTTTGAAACCACTCACATTCTGCTGCATTAACGTTTTCAGTTTTGCTCTGGGTTATTAGTGATGACAGGACCTTGTAGGTACGTCACTTTTCAGTTGATTGCACCTGCTTTGTTTGGATGTGAGCCTGCAGTCCTTCTCAGGATCCATTTGGGGTCACCTTGAGCTCTTGTGGAGGTTGTCATTCAATTGTACTGATGAAATTTGCAAATTTTGCAAAAAGAATGTACATGGGTGCATGTGATCATGTATTGTATATTGTGTATATCGTATTGTATATGCCAGCTTGAGCATAATTGCACAGTGCTTTCCAGCCAAAAATTCCGCGAAAAGAAACTTACAGAAAAAACAGGATTTCACTTCACACGTTTGTTAGGACATGTGATAGAAGCGGAACAACAGAATTTCTGTACCAAAGCAATCTGCAGGGATGGAGTTTATACCTAGACCTGATCGATGCGTTTGAATGACAAAAAGTATTATCAAAATGCAATGGGTATGATTTTCTGTGCGAACGCAGTGGATGCTGCTCTGTGGCTAGTGAATAACCCTAAGACCAGGTCATTTCAAACTATACTAGAAACAAGACTAATGATGTGTAGGCCTCTGTTATGAGTGATGAAATCGGTAGAATTTTATTGTTCACTAACACAGCGTAGCCGAAGTCGGTGGTAGGTTGTCGACACCTCGGTCACCACGGGTAACCTTTTTCAAGACTGGTTGTAAAGCCAGTCTCGAAAAAGGTTACCCGTGGTGACCGAAACGTCGACAACCTACCAACGATTTCGACTACGCTGTGTTGGTAAACGATAAAATTCTACGATAACATTTCACATGGCACATCGATTTTCCGATACACTCGGAACCGATCTCGGTTCTGACACATAAGCCAATGAAACCCTTTTTTGGTAATCCTGGGAAATTGATACGGGACAATGAAGAATGATAGGTACCCACTTACTGTTACTTTCATACGGCTATTTCCTCAGAGATGATGAGCCGGCTTCATGGATGTCACGGATTGCGCCTGCCCATGAACGGCGGTCAGAGGCGAGGTCTGGACACAGGGAGATCCATTTCTGGTTCCAAAAACGAGCTCCCTGAACAGACTCGAGTCCCAGTCGCTCGACGTCCGACTTGACAGTGGTGATCCATGTTTTCAGTTGTTTCCCAGGCGGTAGCGCCAACCTTGGCATGGAAGGGGTAACAGACGTTTTTTTTTGAGATCTCGGTGTTCGGGTGTTGCAGGATGTGGCCGAACCACTGAAGACGTCACCGTCCAAGATATACCGACAGCTTTTCAGTGTGGAAACATCGTTCTCTTATCGTGTCGTTTGATATCTTATCGCGCCAAGTCACTTTGAGGATCATTCGCAGGCATCGGTGGTCAACTGCTTCCAGCCTTCTGGTGTCCTCGATGTGTAATGTCCACATTTCGCAACTGTAGGTCAATATGGGGCGGATGGTGGCTCGGAAAACGCGGATGTTGGTTCGGTGACTGATCTTGTTTCGAGCCCAAAGTGACTTACGTCGCTGAGAAAAGGCTCTCCTAGCGTTGTCAATTCGCACTTTGACTTCGTCTTAGCTTGGCCGTTTGGAAGGATCATGGAGCCTAGGTATTTGAATGCGTGGATATGCTCAATTAGCTCGCCGTTGACGTATATTGGGTGTGTGGACTGTTCAGCGCAAGTCGGAAAGATCTTAGTAGTTGGTGTGTTGACTTTCGCGAAGGGAACTACACGATTCAGATTTGGCTGTGGGGTAGTCGGACTGTCCCCCAGGATAGCGATATTATCCGCGAATTCCAAACCAGCTAAGAAAACGTCTGAAGTGAGCTGTACACCAGGGTAATCAATAAGCACTTGCCCAATTATCCAATCGATAGTGTAGTTGAGCAGGAATGGCAACAACGGGCAGCCCTGTCGGACACTAGAGTTGAGGGATAACTCGCTGGATTCTTCTCCGTACAATTGTATTCTGGCACGCTTGATTGAATAGTACGATTTCATGAGACTGACAAGCTTTGCTGGAATGCCGTCTGCATGCGGAATGCTCCACAAAGCATGTCTGTCGATTGAATCAAATGCTGTGCGAAAATCAACGAACCAGGCTGATTTCGGCTGTTGAAATTTGTGGCGATGTTCTAGTACTCGGCGTAAGGTGAATATCTGGTCCGCTCATCCTCTACTGGGGCTCAAGCCTCCTTCATTAGGACGAGTACGTGCGTCCCTCACGGTTAAGAAGCGGTTCAGTAGGAGCACGGAGAATATCTTTGCAGCCACGTCAATCACGCTGATTCCACGGTAAGTGTCGCACAGTACCCTATCACCTCTTTTGGGAGAGGGAGTAGGACTGAGGTTCTCCAGTCCGTGTGAAGTTGCTGTTTTTCCCAAATGGAACAAAACAGCGTGTGTAGGGGCTCTGCCAGTGTCAGAAGACAGAAATTATATAACTCCGGTCCGATCCCGTCTTCTCCCGCGGTCTTTCTGTTTTTTAGGTTGCGTATTACAACAGTACTGTCCTCTATAAACAGTGGGCTGGTACTGATGTTGTAGATTACACTTTGGATTGTGGGGATTTGACTTGTCAACTTTGCCGTGGGATGATTCAGTATATTGTCAAAGTGCTCCATCTATCTCCACATGTTTTTCCGCTATTCCGTGATCACTAGCCCGATAATGTTTCGAGTAACGGCAGCTTGCATTGCGCTGGTGTGTCTCTCTCAGTCGAATATCCGTCCGCATCCCGAGGTGCATCTTTCTTGCGTTTCTTAGCTTCCAGCTCGTCCCGTTGGACATGGATTTCCAGGATCTCGCATGGTTCGAACACAATGGTCGTTGGATCGGGCTGGACTAATCTGTCACCGGACGCTGGCTAGGTCACCAAGGCAATAATCACTACGGACGAATGGAACTTTGGGTTGTGCCGACGATGAATTGGAAAACACAATTGTCATTCTGCAAAACCGCAAGCAGGATCTACCCACGTCAGATTCACTGTTGCGGAGAACGCAATTTCGCGATCGATGCACAGCAATCAGTGTGAGTCATGGAGAATGGCTTGTGCTGGCTTCGTTGTTGTGCTCGATCGCGGTGGGAGACATGAAAAACGTCTGTCATCACCAAAGCCGGCTTATCAATCACGGATCGAAGCCCAATTGCGTCGGCCTTCTAGGGGAGACCCCTGTGGTGCTGTCGGTGTGACAGACATTTATGCACACTAATAAATTTGTATTTCTGAAAGATTACCGAAGTTTGGTGGCGCCACTTGCTCCGCCTGTGTACACTGTCCGATGAAGCTGAACCTTGGCATGGTGTGATAGCTTACGTGCCTTCATGACCCAAACAGCTACGCAGGATGGCTTCCTTAAGCCGGAGATCCAATCATGACTGACAGGTCAATGGGTAGAGGCCAGACGAAGTTCACTGTCTGAGCCAGTTGACGGGCAGATTCTGGTTCTAACCGTTATGCTCCTGGAGAGGACACTCCATCAAATAAATACGGAGAGAAATACTTTACCGATCTAAAAACCACCACCAGATGGACATAGGAATGTAGCACCTGGGGTTTCTCTCGACGGTGGGAGAAATCATAGCACTTCATTGGGCAGCTATCGTCCGCCTAAGCTGAGAAGCCCCTAGCCCAAAGAATGCTGCCCCGTCCACGTTCCGCTTGCTCCATTAGTTGAATGGATATAAGCATTGAATCCGAAAAGTGGATCGATAGCAAAGCACCAACTAAGACAAGACAGAATAAGTGCAACAATCAAGTTTCAGGTGACAGAACAGAAGAAGTTCGTTCACGGGTTCTTCGGTCCCGTTCTTGTGCTGAGTTAAGGCCCCGCTGTCTAATGTGTCAGATTTTGCAATCAAACATTCCGGTTAGGGTTCCAAAAGAAAATGCACTTTTGTGGTGTGAGCAGCAGCAAAGAATGATTCTCCCAGAAACCCCCAGCATTTTTTTATTTATGAAGGGCCTTACCGATTTCCCCTCCTCTAATTTGAGATCGATATGAAACGCCATGGGTATTTGCTACTCTGATGAAAGCATTAGTTCAGAAGATGGACATAAATCGAATGCACTCCTTGAGCCTAAATGTTCACTTCACTTGGCTGCCTTTAACGTACGCACACCATGTCATATAAGGCAACGGGCTATCCTCACTAAAACCTTTAAGACTTTCAAAATAGATGTATGCTGTGTCTCTGAAAGGCGCATGCAAGAACCCACTTCTGTGATCGCATTTCGCACCCCAGATACAATCTCAGTCTCCCGCTTCAATCTTCGTGTGTCGGGTAATCCGGTATCTAGTGCTCGTAGTCAGGCCGGCGTTGAGATTGCTTTGGGCACGAGAGCTGGATGCGCACTGCTAGATTGGATTCCATTCTGTAGTCGTATGTGTGCAGTTCGGTTGTACTGTTCCGTTCATGTCAACAGCGAGAGACTGAAGCGTCGATACTTATTCGTCTTGTCTGTTAGGGAGATTCCGAAGGGCTCATTTGCCATCCCAGCCCGTCGTACTGACAACGGCGATCGTCTCGCTGATCTGTGTTCTGACCAGATATTGTTTCTGCTTATAACAAACTTCTGCCATAAGAAGGGATCTAAACTAACATGCCATCCCCTTGCGTCTTCACATTGTTAGACCCAGATTGATCACATTGTGACTGGTCACCGCTGGCGTGGATCCGTTATAGATTGTCGTTCATTTTTGTCTGAGGCTGTGGACTCTTATCACGCTCGGGGTACGTGCTCGTTTCTTTTTACGTCTCATCAGTGTTCGGATCAACGTAAATACCACTCGTCCTGTGCAGTTGTTTGTAGATGATAACGGACTATCTGCTTACAGACAGAGCTGTCTACGCAGTTATCAATGTAGCCGGATGTGCACGACCCAGATGAACGCTGGCAACAAATCAAAGAAGCCTTGTATGCCGCACCTAATACCACACTGGCCTCTGGTTCAAGTAGGTCTTACAAACGATGAATATTTTCGGCATAAGTTGCCTTGTTTGATGCTCACAAATCCGTCCCTCCGGATGCCACATTCAGTGAAGTGCATAAATCCCTGAGACGCCAACGGCTAGGAGCCAGAGTAATGACCGTGAGCAGTGGTGGATTGTGAAATGTAGAGAAGTGGAAAACGCTGCGTCTGTTGGGAGTACTCGCAACCCTTACCGTTTGATTCGAAGTACCGATCCACGCCAAGCTCTGTGTAAGTGAGTTAATCAAGGAATCCAACGGCCCACTGATTTACTCTCAAGGATGTTATCTGAAACGTTGGGCGGAGCACATTAGGAAACAGTTCAGCTGCCCACTTCTACAGTGGACCTTCCGAATATTACGTCGAGAGAAACGATGCAGGTACATATCAGTCCTCCATCAGAAGTGGGGATTACCCGGGAGATAGGTTACCTGGGAAGGTACAAAAGTCGCTGGATCTGGTGGGCTGTCTCTATCTTTTTTCAAGTATGGAGGCAAAGCTTTGGTTTCGGAGTTAACAAAACTTCTCCGGGTAATCTGCGTTAGTAAGCAGATTCGCAAGTAATGGTGTAAATCTGTGATTGTGCCGATTTACAGAAAAAGTGATAGATACTCTTGTTAAAATTACAAACGAATTAGCTTGGTAAGTGTCGCATCCAAACGGCTCACCGTGTTTCTTCTCGACCGATTATCCGGTACCCGTGAAATGTGTGCGCGTGAGAATCAAGCCGGTTTCAAACCCGGTCGTGGTTGTATGGACTACATCTTTACTCTTCGACAAACCTTAGAACAAAGATACGTTCTGTAGGCCCGCGACCTCTGTCTGTATTGATCTTAAAACGGCGTTCAACTCAGTCGATCGCACAGTTCTCTGGCGCTGCCTCTCATTGAAAGGTGTACCAGAGAAATTTATTTCTCTTTTGCAGTGTTACATGCGAAGAGCCGAAGCCAGGTTCGTACTTACGACGAGTTTTCATCCGAGTTCAACACGGAAAGTGGTGTTCGTCAGGGTTGCCTCCCTTCGTCCTTCCTCTTCAGTTTTGTAATCAAATTTGTTCTCGAGACAGGCTTATCCTCGTGTGAGAATAGTGGCATTGATCTTTCCTCAAGAAGTACACTGTCTGACTTGGAATACGTGGCCGATACTGTTCTTCTGAGTGAAGATCCAGGTAAGTCTTTGCAGGAAGTCAAAACAAGAGAGTAGCAATGTTTGGGATGCATTTTGCACCTTTAAAGTGTAAAATGCTGCTGCAGGTCTGGGTTGGCGCTACACCATACCTCTTCTTGGCAGGGGAAGCTCTAGCTGAAGCGGATAAACTTTGTTACCTGGGAAGTTACATCTCACCAAGTGGTCTGATATCGGATGAGGTGTCATCGCGTATACAGAAGGAACGTTTGGCTTTTGCCAACCTCCGTCATCTGTGGCGTCGGCTTGATATCTGGTTTTCTGTCAAGGGTCGAGTGCCCAGACGGCGGTTAGGTCCGTTCTTCTATACATTTCAGAAACATAGACATTGCATTAACGATAGAAGATGGGCAAAGACTGTCGGTGTTCGAGCATCGATGTCTTTAAAACATTGCCCGATTATGGTGCGAACACCGTATAAACAGTGCTGAGGTTTGGCGTAACATGCTGGGAACCAGAGATCAGTCTCTGGATCGAAAGGGATTGAGGTGCCTGGGACATATGTTGCGCATGCCCATCGATAAATTTCCTCGGCGTATGCTGTTCTCCGAGGCAGGTAATGGTTGGATAGTAGGTCGAGGGGTCAGTCCATGACATGGCAAAAATGTATGTAAACCTTGACCAGTGGACCTGGCCAAGTAGGGCATATTAGACTTCCGGGTCGGGGTCCACGTGATCCGCCTACTAGATGGTTTGAGACATTAAGTGATATGGCTAGGTGTCGCGGCCAGGGTTGTAGTTGCATTCGGGCACTTTCTTTATGTTCTTGATTTCCACTTATTACTTTGACTTTTGTATATTTTCCCCCTTTATGCTTTTATTCTTTCTGCCGTTTACTGGACGATGCTGGAAAGCAGCAACCAAAACCGGTGAACAGAAGTGCAAAGTTAGTGATTGTATAAACGGAAACTGAAACTGAGCTTTGCAAAGGAATGCTTATATTTGCTGTCGTTTACCGAATGCATTTCGAATGAAACGGCAGAGTTTTGAGAAGTCACCACAGTTATCCGCCGCCTCCATATTGCCCTCGATTTCGTACCAGCAGTTGTTCCGACCTTTTCTTATCGAGCGGACGGCTTTCATCAAACTTCTCAAAAGCCAAGAGGGCCATTTAGGCGTGTGTCTCTAGCCTTTATGGATAGATGGATGGTCGTCCACAATATCCAGTCCTTCTTTCGTTGTCCTATGGTGCCCATTTCGTCGACTGCGGATTGCTTGACATATGGTTTTAGTGACATTCGTTGTTGTTCCACCGATTTTTCTTCACTGACTGGATGATTGGTTAGATGGGCGGTGATAGCAACCTGTCGTAGAATCAATTTTTCGCTCACTCTTCGAATGGTAGTGTTGGGGCGTATGTTGCAACAACTGATATGTTCAAAGGCGGAGACCGAAGGCAAGCTACAGCAGTTCCAGAGAATATCGGGTTCCATGAGAGCAGCTCTTTATTAATCTCGCTACTGACAGCGACCGCGACTGGATTTGTCAGTAGGTCCGCTGTGGTAGAATTTGTGATGGTCATTTATTCCAAGAACCTTAATACTCTGTGTTCCAGAAGTAGGCAGATGAATTTCGGAGAGACATTTTACGTCTGTTTGGTAATTGTGTAACGTGCGTGCTGTGATGGCCTGAATATCGATGTGAAGGAGCGTTCTCACGTTCCAACAGGCAATGTAAATACGTCTGCGTCGATTCGATCCCCAGACAGTATATTTAACACCTCGACCGCTGAGATAAAAAAAGCCCGTCGCTTCCCGGGGACACCGTATCATAATTGTTGTGTACTGTAGTGACAAAATCCATGAAGAGTTTTGGGGATAGCGTACAAAATGGCGTCCCCAGTGTCACTCGGCTTTTTGTTCAAGGTTGCATCTCTAACCGGTCCACAACCAAAGGCTACCTGTCGGGCAATAAGAAGATCTTGTTTTTGGAGCCAATGACCGATCAACCGGTTTGTACGCCTTTTGGATGGTGGTCTATCAAACCAGGACACCTAACGCATTAAATGTGACCTTTATGCATGGTTACCTGTGGCTCTTCAGGAACTCGTTCGCCATTCGGTGGAAATGACCATGACTCGGAGGCCCATTCGACCCGGTTGGTAGAACAGTTTTCCTTTTTGGTCGTTGGATCAAGCGGTAGACTTCATCCGGCCATTCAGGAGCAGATATCGTTCCATGCTTAGCACCGTCTCATCGAGGTTTTCAGGCCTCGGCTAATTTCCAACCTGGTTTGGCCCGCCTGTCGAGCGACTCATCGGGATGTGACCGCTGATGCATGCTTCGGCTTCGCAGAGTCACAAATGAGAATTGAGGAACCGATGAAGACCAAGGAGATGCAAGGTGCCTCGGGAGGCACGACAGTCTACCAAATCAGAGTCGCTACTACTCTCAGTCACCCTATACACACCACATGAATAGACAGTATACACTGTCTCAATAGTTTTAAATATTTTTGTTGGTTGTAACTCAGATTGTTGGTTGCCACGATGCACTGACGATATCATCTCGACTGGTGATGAAACGTTTGCTATCTAAATGCCAAGCTCAGCGATCAGAACATCATGGGAGTATACACCGTCTAACAAAGGTGGAAATAGAAAACTGTGGAGTATAAAGTTTTGTAGTAGTAGTTTTGTAATTCAACACGACATGCGACGCAGTTCAATTTGTGATTTCAGTATCCAATGACCAATGCATATTATGCTGTAGCGCAATACCAAGTTATTTCAGGTGATTTGTAGGTGTAAGGGGAGTAGAATTATTGGTAGAAATGTCTTCAATGAACCGGGAACGAGTGATGGAAATAATATACTCCTGAAATGTATTACTGTTTAACGGAAGACCGGAGTAAATAGGATAGTTCTGAATATGTGAAAGATTTACCGTGAATTCGTCGAAGTCTGATCTGTTTGAGGCAGACCTAGACAAAACAACGTCATGAGCATATTTAATGATGTGAGAATAACAGCCTGAAGTACATCGATACTGGTTAGCAGATTTTCGGATATTTTTCTGCCTACTTTGGTGCGTTGTGTTCTCCCACAAAAATAGCCTTTCAACCAGTTTAGTATATATGTGAGGCAGTCAAGAGGTTCTTTTAGGAAGAACCAAGCGTGGTACACTGTCAAAGGCCGACGTGTAGTCAAGAAAAGTACATCTAACTGGCTTGCTGGAATCTTTGAGGGATTTAGGAATATAGTGCACGGTGGATATTGCTATACCAACCGTAGAACGCTTGGATTTGTGTGCAAATTATAACTCGTGGCCGGGGCTTCTAACTTGGCTTTGAAGATGACGCAGCACAGCGCGTTCAACAAGTTTCAGTGATGACGAAGATATCGTTATTTGTCGATGCGTTTGGGTTTCGTCTGGGTATTGGATTGTTTAGGTATGGAAATAATTGTAATAGGACACCAACTATCGAGAATGGAATATGATTCCAGTGAATTGTTAATTACCGAAATCATCAGATCACACGGAAAGCCGGCCCCTCGTCTGAACACTTGCGTTGATAGACCGTTTGGACCAGTTGGCCTGGTTCTCTCTTTTTAATTTGAGTAACTTGGGAACTTCCGGGATTGGTGTTTTGTTCCGTCCCGCTAGCTCTAGTGAGGAAAATCCTCTGCCTTCGAACCATTTCGTTTATTTTGCAAAAATGAATCGTTTATGTAGAACACTAGGTGACCGAAATCAGATTCATGGTACGAAGTTCATTGGTTCAGATCTCTTCTTGTTACCGGGTCTTTTGAATGGCTATGCAGTTCAAGTCCCCGATTGGCTGATTTCTTCACGGTCGGTTAAAACAACTCTTGGCTGCTGATCGATTGATTTCCGTTTCGTTCGATTAAAACAACTCTCGGTCCCTGATTGGGTGAATCCGTTGCATCCAGTTGAAACAACGCTCGGCCGCTGATTGGTTGACTTTCGTTCCGTTCGATTAAAACAACCCGTGACCGCCGATCGGTTGAATCAGTTGTGCTCAGCTAAAATAACGACTGGCCGCTGATCGGTTGATACAGCTAGGTTTGGTATGGGCGACTGTTCGCGGCCGATTGGATGGTTTCGTTCCGTTTCGTCACGAACTGACTGAACCATCGACCCGCTTAGCTGACCTGCGCTTTGCCATCCATTTGTGACGACAAATGTCCTACCTGCAAACGAAACTAAGGCGTCTACCGATGCGTCAGCAAATACCCTTGCAGTTGATACCTCTCGAAATTCAGACTAGACGGACAACGGGAAAGTGAGAAGTGGGTCGTCTGAAGAACTGGACATTGAGAAGGTTTATATCAACATTTACCTTGGAGGGTTTTCTCGTCTGACCGCAGAGAAGCTCGATCGCACGCAACCGTATGATTGATATTCCCGGAGCTTAGAAATTGTCTGGAAAACTTGGCGTCAGCGCGTGACAGCCGACGGACCTCAGATTTGTTTTGCGTTTTGTAAGCTGTTTCAGATTTGAGGAAACCAATCTTCCAGATTGGAGGTAAGCAATTTCCGCCTAATCACTTCCGTTGTAAAATTTGAGAAAAATACAGATATGAACAGTCTGTTAACTACGATAAGACAACAGGTAATGTGCGGGAAAGAGTAATATACTCGCTGTGGAGATGGTTCTCTGTTCAAAGCCTATCTGTTTGGAATACGTATGTGATGAATGACCTCTGTGAGTATATTTTAGGCCTAAGCTGTAATATGCCGGGATCATTGGTGCTAAGTTGTTCATTTAACCTGACAGAGAAATGTTTTGAGCGATTGGTCAGACTGTGGTCTAACTGAGAATCACGACGGGTCGGAGTATGATAGCTATTGAGAAGATTAAAAGATGAAAGTGGAAGTGTTGATGCGTGATGAAAGTCATCCACTATGATGTGAAGATTTCCATCGAGCATAGGTTTAATGAAAGGAATAAACGAATCATTGAAAATGTTAACTGAGGTTTGTGAGCATTTTCGTGCTGTATAAATGTTGCCGGTGATAACTTGACCGAATGAACCTAGGGCGACATGATACAGATAAACGATCGATACCATCAAATGAGTGAAATAAAACGACTTGCCGCACGACTAAGGAGTGATAGCAACGCCGCCTCATTTTTTTTCGTAATGCACACGGTCTTGACTGAAGTAGGTGGGATCTTCAACCTGGACCGTAGTGTTCTTCATGTCGTCATTCAGCCAAGTTTCTTGTAAGCGTACAGCCTAAGTATTTATAAAGCTGCGGGCGGTGAGCAGGTATGTAAGACCCGATAGTTTTTTTGAATAGAGAACGCACATTATTACGTATAACACTAGGAAAATCCATACTGTATGGTGTTGTGTACTTCCGAGCAACCTACTAACTAGCTCTTTTGCGTTTTCTTGCATAATGGCTCCAGTCACGGACTTCGGAAAGTGGGCACACACGTGGCAGTCCAAGCGTGTCTTTTATCGACAGCATAAATTGTTTGAATAATTACGAGTGTGCAACATGTCAGTGCTTGGTTGGAGTAAAATAAGCAGTTCCAGAATGAACAATTCTAAAGGCGGACCAACTCGTAGCGCAGCCGTTCGAAGAGTGCACGGGATCATGATCCACGGCTGGATGCGTTCCGTTCTCTGTGTGGTTATGATCGCAACAAAACGCAAAAGAGAGCTCACGATCCAGGAATGGGGACAATGTGAAATGAACAAGTAAACGCACCAACCGGTCCTGTTACGCACTCGTACCTTATGGCACCTTATTTAGGGTTTGCTTCTTACTCCAGATTCCGTAACCGATGTGTCAGTCCTGTGAGAAAAAAGACGGATCACAACGCTGGTTTGCTGTTATTGTGCACGCAGATCGCCGATCCTAAACTATGTCCTTCGGCATCATCGGCTTGTTAACCGTGAGAATACGGAGTATGAAAAAGCACATGAGAAGTGGATGGGTGGATGTGTGCACAACATTGTCACGCGATGGACGCAGCCCAGTGTGTCGTGCCTAATGAGCGGATGGGCCTGAGTGTTTTCAAGTGACAACGGCGATACTCACTGCGTATTTGAGCACAATTAGCGGCCAACTTCGTAGCTTTCCGTTCCGTTCTGTGGCGTAACTAATCCATTCCCACTGGTTTATCCTTGAGCAAACGAACGCAAAAACAACAAAATGACCGTGTTGGAAACGGAAAACTTTTAACCGGGGCTGTATGCGACAACGACAATATTTTCACTGGGTTCGTATCCAATCCTGGAGGTACGAATTTCTGTTTTAGTTACTGACAACGATAACAGTAGTTAGATTTGGATTCAGTGCATGCCAGCCGAGAAAAAATACGTCTTATTGTCCCCCTGATAAGACAATGAACAGCAACAAATTTACGGAATTCATCAAGAATCGAGGTTGACAGACTTCGGGTTAGGGAAGTGGGCAATAACCATTGAAGATCGATATCACCAAACACTGACTATCTGGGGTAACGATCGACTAGGTAATAGACAATGGACGATTCCTCAGTCGGACATGTACACCAGACACCCAGTCTGGCATCTGGTTGATTCAGATCACTTGTTCGCTGTGTCGAAGTCAGCATTTATGGTTAAATGGTCCGCATGGTATTGTTCAGTGAATTTCATCATTCGTGTTTTTCAAAGATGTTTAGAACGCTCAACCCGTTCAGCTCCATTTGATCGTGTTTATTGGATAATGACCAGGCGTAGAAAGGGTGTTTCTCATGCCTGAGTTCAACTCCTGAAATTGATTTAAATTTGACTGCATTAGACGAGTTAATTTTTACTTTTCGTTTCATCTTCAAGTACACTTTGAGTTCTATTTTCTGTTTTTCGTCATAGGCTATATCGTTCACACCGGGCCGAGAAGATCCAATACGTTGCAAGGTCTTCGAGTCATTTTACAGTCGTCAGAACGTCCGGACGACCTTGAGAGTCACATTGAGTCGTTTTTATCCTCTCTTCACGTATGTAGCATTTTCATAATCTCATCTTCTCTGTTAGTTGATTTTAATACCAACATGGTTGCATATAATGTGATTTTTCATCCGTATCCGGATAATTCGTCTGGTGTCGGAGGTATTACTGCTGGCGTCCAAAGTTGGCGACACACATTCCTTGAGATAAATAACATCTGCTACTCATTTTCGAGTTCATGGTGATTTCCTCCTCTTCGTTAGAAACGGGTTTCATACCTCAGATAGGTTAACTAAGAAGCCCATAGCCCAGATTTTTTGTCTCCGTATACTGTGAAGAATGGAAACTATTCTTCGATGTTGGTTAGGAATACCCCTCAGAAGGTTTGCTCTCGTGATCTGTCTTAATTTCCAAATGGCTTCCGACTCGACCGTATAATTCATTGGCGCTGTCTTTCATTAAAAGGTGTAGCGGATGAAGCCATTTTTCTGATCCAATCAAAGCTCAAATCCCGTTTGTGATGTTTCACACGAGTTCACTTTGCGAAGTCATTTTCCTTATGGTCACTTCCTTCCATCCACTCTTCTTAACTTGTAACCGAGGTGAGTCTGGAAATGGCCGTATCCTCATGAATAGTTGTATCGGCGGAGGATGGACCGATACGATCATTCCACGAAGTAGCGGAAAAATAAAACCTTCCAGTGGTTTTCTTGGCCTTCGGGATCCTCTTAGGTTCACAATTAGGAGTTTACGAGATCCGCCTACCGAAGATCAGATTCACTTAGTCTTATGTTCAAATTTATTTGTCAATACATCACCTGTATTCGGATTCTTTCCTGGTCGAGTGTACAATGCAGCAGTTATAGCTGTTATTTTATACGGCTCCGGAACGTAGCCATTAACGATAGAAGATGGGCAAAGACTGTCGATATTTGAGCATTGATGTCTCCGTAGCATTGTACGAGAATGGCGCGGACACCGTATAAACAGTGCTAACGTTTTGGCGTAAGGTATTGGGAACTGGAGAACGATTATTAGAACAACTATCAAATCTAAAGAGACTAAGGTGGCTGGGACATATGTTGCGCATGCCCATCGATAAATTTCCTCGGCGTATGCTGTTCTCCGAGGCAGGTAATGGTTGGATAGTAGGTCGAGGGGTCAGTCCATGACATGGCAAAAATGTATGTAAACCTTGACCAGTGGACCTGGCCAAGTAGGGCATATTAGACTTCCGGGTCGGGGTCCACGTGATCCGCCTACTAGATGGTTTGAGACATTAAGTGATATGGCTAGGTGTCGCGGCCAGGGTTGTAGTTGCATTCGGACACTTTCTTTATGTTCTTGATTTCCACTTATTACTTTGACTTTTGTATATTTTCCCCTTTATGCTTTTATTCTTTCTGCCGTTTACTGGACGATGATGGAAGATAGCAACCGAAATTAGAGCACAAGAGTGTGAGGCTGGTGGTTGAATGAGCTGAACTGAACAGCCTCGTTGGCATGATTGGCCTCCAATGCCTTTCCTAACTGCTGATTTGATCTTTCCGCTCTTCATGTTTTACTATGAACTGCATGACGCTAAGAGTTGTAGACAGTAATCCACTGCTGTCCCGATCGTTACCACACCTAACCTATTGGGACCTTATGTGGTTTTCCGTTGCTCCAAATCTCAGGGTCTGGTTTCCTGTTATCCCCAGTAGTGCAGTGGTCCTTCGTTGCTATGGAGTATATACCCCCTCCACTATACTCATGCGAAATCATGTAACAAAAGAAGAGTTAACGACCGAAACCAAGGAAATATAGTTCGAGTTCAGTGACTCAAAAGTTGTCACCAGTCACTCGAAAGATCGACCATTGATCGAATCACTGTCACTCACAGAAACAGAACATGTGAACTCTAGTGCATAGGATTGTATTTGGTGGAACCAGTGTATAATACACTCCGTGACAAAACTTTCTGACCGCTCCCACTGGACTTCCATCCTTCGAGAGTATGTAGTTGCTCCAAGAATTTCATCTCTTTCCAAATATTAAGGGATCCCATTGTAAACTAGAATATCGAATTTCAGTCAGAAATCCTTTTCGGTGAGGAGATACCAGTAAAAATAGGAAAACTATTCATGATAAAACTTTCGACCCCCTAATAACTGGTCTGGTTGAATCTTCCGCTTGATGACATCTATAAACCTCGCAATGCCTCTCGCGATGTGTTGGGTCACATCTTGGCCGGTGTTGCTCCATTCTTGATCTGTGGTGGTCGAGTGATTTACAGTGTTTGATTACCACCTCGGAGCTCAGAGGTTTGGATCCCCGCCATCATCGGTTACTTTGGTGGTGAACAGTAATGCACTGTCGTCCGCCTCGTTACCACACATGACCTATTGGGACCTTTTGTGGTTCTCTACCATTCCAAGTCTCGCGGTCTGGTTTCCGGTTATCCCTAATAGTGCAACAGGCCTTTGTGACTATGGTATATAACCCTTCCACTGCACTCATGCACAATCATGTAATAATTAAAAAATACCATTATTCCGACGAAGTCGTGGGTTCAGTCCGGAACGCGTACACTTTAGCATTTCTATATATTTCGTCGCACCAGAATTCCCCAAAATGCTCCCCACTGGGTTGTGATCGAGGCTGCACTCTGACCCCATCATGGCCTTGATCCTCCGAAATAGTATCCAAATTTTGGTTACATGGGAATATGAACGTTATGGCTGCGAGGACTTTTTGTAATAGAGTATTTTAAGCGTTTACCCCGAGTTCAGATTCAGTTGTGATTTACAATATTTTCCGTAGTTTGAGGGCTGAACGCGTCAGTTTAGGAGTCATGTATCTGCAGTATGCAAGGACCAGTGATCTTCCTCAATGGGTTGCTCGGGTTCGTTCTGAAACAACGAAAACGCCGAAAACTCCGTGTCCACAAGGCCCACTGAGTGTATCAAAGGGACCCTACACTTACATTAGTCGGACACCAATGTGGTTGCTAACAGGCTGCTCAATGCTCTGCTCCCTCCAATGAAAAAACACTGTCCACAGCGTTGTAGCTTCCTCATCACACACAGAAGATATTCGCTCATCAGAACCACTCAGGAGGCAGGCCAGTTCATAGCATCGCTGTCGGCCACGGCGCTTCAAAATCCCTAAATTAACAAGGCCTCCCGTTTTAATCGGTCCCATTAGCAGGGTCGCAAGGATCAGCGCACGTCCGCGGCATGATCGAGCTGCAAAACACAAAGGAAAGAAAAATCTATGAGCCTAGAACTCAGTAACTGCATCAGCAGGATCCTACACTTACATTATTCGACTACCAAAATGGCTGCTAACAGCCCGCTCACTACACATCACCATCGCTTGATATAACTGCCCTCACTCTGTGTAAACAGTGATGCGATGGACTATTTGTCTCACGCACACATCCGAACCAGATGACTTTAGCGTGGATCGGAATTCCAGAAAGTAGAACAAACAGAATTTTTGGACTAACAATAACATGACAACACTATGAGGCAAAATCAAAGGTGCCGCGGTCTCCTAAATTATCCAAATGCTTTGGCATGTGACGATCGTTTTTCGATTTCGCAGAAGCCTAAAAACATTTTTCAGTGTAACGGGGAATGCTGGGGCGAGAGAACGACGTGAATATCAAGGCAAACGGATGAACCAAATGAGGACCACAGACAAAAGAACAGGCGGCAAATATGTCAGAGGCGTCCCGAAGCGACAAAAGGAGGCATACGGACTACCAGAGGGAAAGCAGCGGGATCTCCGGCAACCAGCAAGATAGCCCAGGTGAGGGGCTGCCGATCGAGCCGTCAACTGAGACAATCTGACCAACCCGAATAAAGATGACGCCCAAGAGAAGCAAGCTATCGGCCACGGGCAACTGGCCAGAACGCAGCCGAAGTGCTTAAGCAGCGACAATAGCAATGTTGGTGCCACGTAGTCTGAAAAAGGGCCTATATAAACGATTGTGTTTCATGACTGGACTTGTTTGGCTGTTGAAACACAACTATCCTACCGTGTGTTGTCGTCCTTGTTATCTTAGGACTAACAACGTGGTGAACAAGCTCGTGTTCTTACTAATACGTAGCACTAAATATGACTCACAAAACAAGAAAGGGGAATGATGATCCAAGTTTGTCTTTTGCTATATGTGCGCGTGTGAAATTGATCACGGTGTAGAATGCTCGGATGTTATTGTTGTTGATAATGTTGTTCAGGAACAAGAAGTGGGTTAAGCAAACCTAAGTGTTTGCACAAATTGTTTTTGAGCCCACAGGGAAGGATCGTAAAGGCGAATACTCTCAGCTTCAGCTGTAGCTAGAATGTGACACTTGACAGGTGATCCATCGTAGTGAAAGCTCCGTTCAGTTATCAGTGCATGGATAAACAACATGGATCGAGCAGTACATCTATTTTCACAGTTTTGTACCCCTCAAAATGAAGCGAAATCTGTTACGTTGTTTGGTTCATGGAGCAAATAAAATCTACTCGTATGATACCATAGGAAATGAACTTCTATTTCTGCAAAGTGGTTTTTTTGCAAAAAGGCTATACTGAACTGTTCATTGATAGGACGATGCAAAGAAACGAAGGGGGACCGGAGGAGATAGGAGCCGTAAAGAGGCATTTCTGTATATGTTTGCCTTTCAAAGGCGATAGGGGAGCCGAAATTACTTACGGAAGATTATCAAGAGCAGTCAACAGAACATTCAGCGCTACTCAGTTACAGCTTCTGTTTGCTTCCAAACCGATCATATTTTCTATTAAAGGAGAAAGCACCACGTTCTGCAGTCTCACATTGATCTCACGATCAGGCGCCTATCAGATCGGTTTCGTGAACGCCACCCGGCTTGGTTGAACACTGGAACAACTAAGACAATAACGAGTGCTGTGTGCTCACACTTTGTTGAATCAGACCGTGCAACAGAGGTAATAAACGCTTTTCGCGCTATTTACAAAGTTCGAGGTGGCCAGTCAAGATTTGTCAAGTGTCGCATCCTAGCTACGGCTGAAGCTGGGAGTATTCGCCTCCACGATCCTCTCCTGTGGGCTCAGAAACAATTTGCGCAAGAACTGAGGCTAGCTTGGTCCACCTCTTGTTCCCGGACAACAATCTCGGCAACAACTTGTTTTGTGAGTCATATTTAATGCAGCATATTGGTATGAGTACGAATAACTGAAAATGAGCTAGTTCACCACGTTGCTTGTTCTCAATGTGTTCTGTGGGATTTTCCAGGCATTCAAAACCTTTTGTATCTATTGGGAGGTGGAGGGATGTAGTGATCAGTTGGGTTTGGTAAATACAAAAGGATGAACTTAGTTGATGTGATGTCTACATCACGTGGAATAGCGCACGACGGCAACTGTCAACTGAGTATCGCTTTTGGATGGCTCCTAGTCGTCCGGTGAACTCGAGCGTAACACGATGGTGCGGGGATTGGCAGCTGTCTCATCCATAGCATGAAGATGTCTGCTGAAGAGGTAACAGAGCAGATCAAAACAACCGAATTTGACCCAGACAACCGAGGCAGAAAAAGTGACAACAGCGTGGATCGCAGGCGTGTTGTAAAATGTGTCAAATTGACGTTGACAGCTTATCATCTCAGAATAAGCAATAAAACATGCAGAAGTATTGCAAATTGAGATCAAAGAACTGAGTTAAAATGAGGCCTTAGGAAATGAGAAATTTTTGGATGGTATTTGTTAGGGCGTGCTTTAGCCATTCACATATGTTTAGTCCAATGCGTCGCAGACGCAAGGGTGAGATAGAGAGAACTATGACCACACGCATAGCTGTCCACACATTCTCGAGTTCATTTATGCTAGTCGATCTTTAGTTACGTTGGTCGTATCGTGTCCGATTTCGTTTGATTTGTCACAATAATACCGTTTGCGCCACCGGGTATGTGTGTGTTTCTGTGACTTTACGTACACTGAATCATTTCAGCCTTCTGGGATAACTTTAAACATAACAATTGGCGACGGCTATATACCTCCACTCATGACTAATTCGATCGCCGCCTCAGATCCGTTCTAGAATTCACTTTCAGAAACACCCACTACCCAGCTCCGGAGGCAATGTAAAATCACATTTTGTAGTTGCATTCAGTTACTCGGTACAGCCGGTGGTGCGCGGAAATTTGCGGGTGCTAAACGAATCAAACGTATTCTGACACGATATGATGGATACCACTCAAGAACAATTGGCACTCGTGAACACAAACATGTGTGAACAGCTACGCATGTGAACATGCTCGTGTGTCGGTTTGTGTATTGGTCTGTCTGTCTGTCAGTTGAACTTAACATGTTTGGTTGCTGAAAACATGTCTTAACATTGTGGATGAGAATCGTTCAGTAACCAGCTCAGATTTAAACAATATTTGAGCCTGGAAATTCCGGATTGGTCGACATCTTGGTAACGGTGTCTACAGCACGAAAATGCAGTACAACCCATTGAGCACAACATGGTTGATATCAAACAAAGCGCAAACGCAGCGAAGTTCCGTGATACGAATTTATTTTGGCGAAACCAATTACAATGCTTGGTGCCCTCGACGAATCAGATGATTTGTTAAAGAAAATCGATGTGTCATATCTTTGCCGTTTATTATAGGTGCCAAGATAATGAAATTCCAGGAAGGGCGATCAGGAACTTTCGTCACGGGGTTTTTGATATTCTTTTGGAGACAAGACAGGTGTTTTATCCTACAGTCCATGTGATTCCATAGATTTAACCCTGAGGTAGAATATCGCTTGGGGGCGACCTCTGATTTGTTCGTTTTGGTCCTGACCCAGTGCGTTCTCGTTCCTAGTTGTTGTATATTCAGGAAAGCTCGGACACGCAAGTTGCATTAGTACGATAACCGTGCTCTCCCGCTGTCTGTTGCTATAGGATAAGCTGCAAAACCAAATGCGAGGGCTCCGTCATGCAACCATGAAATGAAATTCACCTATCTGTTTTTCTCACCATCCACACTGTAGATGAGTATGCACCCCGATTCCTCATAGTATGAACTTGCAGAAGGTAAACGAAATGCATAATTACTCCTCTTGTCACCGTATGGAACAACAGCCTTATGGGTTATACACGCATTGACGGGCTGATTCTTTTGTAAAATTTTATTTACGTATAAACATGTTTCGTAATTTACTGCGTCAAGATATTTTACGGGCATGGAGTCTGCTTCATTTCGTGTCACTATACTTCGTTGCACACCTTGTCTCGAACATATTGCACCGCATTGTTGCTGCACGACTACCATCATCCCGATTGCCATCTGGAGGCTTCATAATATTCGGAACTTCGAGGTTAATGTTTCTGTTAGCATTTTTTGTCAACCCCAGCAGTATGTGACACTTAGTAATTCGACGGAGGCCCCTCTCACTTAACAGGATACGATCTTATTCATGTCAGACGAAGAATTCGACAAGCATGTAGCTTCTTTAACAACGCGGCTAATGGAGAAACCCAAAGGAATGACGGAGCAGAATTCTCGTTTTTGGTGTGAAATTGCATGTCATCATTACAATTTCAAACGGTGTAAGTGCTCGACATTGTTTTTCTCTGTTATTTTCATGTTTCAGCGTGTCAACATTGACGGTCGTGTACCATAACTAGCTTTAGATCCCTTGTGTGGTATTCGCACCCGCAGTTCATCACAGTCTGCACGCACTGCAATGAGCCTAATTTTGGGTTGATTAAACACTTATGACTCTGCTAGTAAATGTGACTCAGTCAGAGCTAATGGTCAGTTCGAAGTTCCTCGGGAGTTGGGATTTGGGAAGTGCCCACAGAACGAAGTTCAGAACGACTGTCGTTAACCTGCGGCACATATGGACCAGATACAATATCTGACTGCTATCAAAGGGGCCATTGTACACACGCAGCACACTCTGCCACAGTGCTCAACGTTTTCCGCAACGATCGTTCGATCTGGCCGCTCCACGATGAAAGTCACTTCGTGTCTTTCTGTATTCAGTGTTTACGATGCATTACTTGTGTCGTGTGAACTTTGAGTTAGCAACGAATAGGCTCATCTTCTTGTGTTAGGTGTGCACAACGGCACTCCAACAGATGTAATCTTTTTTCACCGCCTTCGGTAACATGTATATGGTCTTCGCATGCCCGTATATCATCTACTTTGCTGTGCTCCATTAGCACGCTCTCATAAAGGCTAGAAGAAACGACGCAGCCATCTGACCGTGACTTGATGGCGGAGCATTATTAAGATGTCAATGGCTTCGGTTGATCATTACCACCATTGAGGTTAGGGTTCAAACAATGTCTTTGCTTGTTTGCTCAGTTCAGGTCGTTCAATCACTAACCTCGCACTTCCATGCTCTGGTTCTGGTTGCTACCTCACAACATCATCCAGTCAATAACAGATCCATGAAGTGGAAAAGAGTCGAAGATATCTAGGCATATGGCTCGAAGTCGACGCTAGTGGTGCGAATACCTCGCGGCGTGTTTATGAATACTCCACTGGACTAATGTGTAATCATAAATTATGGGGTTCATATCACTCCGTCCATTGGATAAAGCTCGCATTTTCTAAACGATGGTAACAGTAATATTCCTTGTTCGATTTAAGGTCATCTTTCGTCTTCTGAATTGGATAATGACACACCGATCACAACTGTATCTTTCTATTTACGTAAGCTTTCGCTTTTCATGCTTGTTCTCCTCCGACCATGTTACCTTTTCGTTCCTCTCGTGATATACATGGGTACATATACAGCGCGACAAAAGTAATGCACCCCCTCATTTTTCCGCATATTCCCGGTTCTGCATTCTCAAACTAAACCATATCTGACCCGAGCGACCGAATGCGCGGAGCAACACGGCACAGTAAATTTCAGAACGAAACTATAGTCTGTGTACTAATTGGAGCATAAAACGTAAAAAGCGAGGCTAAAAAAGGTATAGGATCCCCATTCCGGTGCGCTGTCCCGTGGAAAATCGCGCAGAACCATACGGATCATAGAGCCTGGCAATAAGCTGATTAGTTCCAGCATAATAATGCTTCCGTCCAGTTTAGGTTTATTCAGCCATTAACCTCGCACTTCTGTGCTCTGGTTTCGGTTGCTGCCTTCTAGCATCGTCCAGTAAAGGGTTGAAAGAATAAAAGCATAAACTTAAAAAGATCCGAAACAAATCAAAGTACCAAGCGGAAAGCTAGAGGACAAAGAAAGAGTCCGAATGCAGCTACGCCCCTGGCCGCGACACCTAGCCACATCGCCCAGTGTCTCCAACTACTTGGTAGGTGGGCCAAGTGGACCACAACCAATCCTTCTGTCCACAGCTCGCACGTTAATAAATGTTGGCTGCTATTCCGAGGAATCGAGTTCATGCCCAGATTTAAACCCGATTGAGGATCTTCGGGGCATACTTGCCTGCCAGCTGTACAAGGATCCTAGGGTTTGCCGGTCAAAGTGTGAATTGATAACCGTCCTTAGGCAAAAATAGGTTAACACCGACCGAAAGTCAGCCACAGGTTTTGTAAGAAGTATAACAAGAAGGTGTATCGAGGTCCTCAAACAGAATGGCGGTTGCATGCCGCTTTTAGTGATAACTGTTTTAGCCCAAATGAGGGGTGCCCTATACTTTTATCACCTCGCTTTTTGCATATTCCGATTTGATTACCTCATAGAAAATTATTTTACGGTGAAGATTTATATTCTGCATCGCAATAGGTATTTGGTCATTGTGACCGGATATGGTTTTGTTGGAGAATATTGAACAAGGAATCTGAGGAGGAATGGGTGGGATCCTATACTTTTGTCGTGCAGTGTATATTGTCTCTGGCAATTCCAAAATATCTGACCTGTGTTCAGCATGGTTTTAGCGCCGGGGACGTACCATTCCTGATTTGAATCTTCTATTCACCTCCTTCCCATTCGTTTCTCTACTTGATAGACGTACTGGAAATGAAAGAGCTGGATAAAATCACAAAATCTGACGTTTTGGAGTTCTATGATGTAAGTTCCAGCTACTCATTATCTGCATATTGTTTTGTATGCACACGAGTTCTGTCTGTTGTGGCCGGTTCAATCCGTCACATACACAATGAGATACGAAGGGTTTTGCGATCATACACACACACGGACAACACGCCTGACTGCGAGCACATGCACACGCACACGCACACGCAAACGCTGCGAAAACGCTAGCCATGTATTCGCCTTACCGGCACTGTTCGATCAGTTGGGTTTTACTGTACTTTCAGCGTCTGAGCCAAGCTAGACCAAAATATTTTCCTAGAGCGTAGCTATTGGGATAAATAACTTGGATCTTGGGCAATGGAAAATTCACTTGCATTTTCGCATCCAGAAGTGCAACATCGTGTAACGAAATCGAACCGGGGACATTCGGCTTACCAGGTGTTATGAGTCAACTGTTAGGAGGCACAGAATACCCGATCACTGAGTGGGTCTTTTTATGAATGAACATGAACGTGACATACAGGCACGTCTCACAAAAGAGACCGCTAAAAGGAAATCGATACAAAATGAGCGATTGCGGCTTCGCGAATAACAGGACAGTTCGAACACTGTTTCGTGTGAGCGTACGCGTACGCGGGCTTGTGTGTGGGTGTGTAGGTGTGTATACATGGGTATAGCGTCAGCTGACGGTCCGTTCACCTCCTCCCGCAAATAGAAGTCAGCTCGTATGACTTTTTATGGGGATCAATGGAAAGTCTTTTAATTCGGGGCCGGGACCGCACTGAGTATCGCCGCTCGTTAAAGCAGACAGAACTTGGTGGCCCAGATGATGCCGTTTTCTTCTCTGTCACTGGTAATATAAAGGCATCCAAAAAGCACATGTAGTGGAAGTTCTACCTCGTTCATCTCATCTACCGCCGCCGCGTTGTAGCGTTTCCTGATGTGGTTGACACGTCGTTTGGCTGTGCGATTGTCTAACCGAACACCATATATCACATTACCCAATCGGCTAACAGTTACTCCTGGTATCCATTGTCTTGAAGGGTGACGAAAATCGAGAACGTAAACACGATCCCCTTTGCTGAAGCTGCGTGGCCTTGCACCGTGATATCTGTTGAAGCGCCTTTCCATGTGGTCGTTTTGAAAACTTGGTGTGACCATAGGATACATGGCATCTAACCGTATTTGCATGCGTCTGCCAAAGAAGGCCACTTCTGGTGAGGCATTGTTTTGGATTGATGCGTTAGGAGTTGAGCGGTACGTCATCAGGAAGTTGTCAAGTGTCTTTTGTATGCTTCCTTCCTCTTGCAACCTTTTGAAAGCCCGTTTCAGTGTGTCTATAAAGCGTTCCGCTTTGCCGTTTGATTGAGGGTGATAAACTGGCCTCCGTACGTGCTCAGATGCCATGGATTGGCAGAAGTTAATGAACTCAGCGGAGGTAAACTGGGCCCCGTTATCCGTAAACAGGGTTACGGGAATCCCAAATGGAGCGAAAAGGCATCTCAAGATGACAACGGTGCTTGAAGAAGAGATAGTTTTCATAGAAAATATTTCTGGCCACTTCGAGTAAGCATCAACGATTACTATGGAATACTGTTGATTCACTGGACCTGCAAAGTCGACGTCAACCCGTTTCCAAGGTCCTGTGGATAACGGCCAAGGGTGTAGCTGAACCTTAATGGGCGCCTTAGCAGCAATTGAACAATCTTCACAACATCTAACGCACTCTTCAATCTGCTTGTCAATGTTGGGCCAGTAAGCATAACTTCGATCTAGTGCTTTATACGTGTGATACCCGAATGACCACTATGCAATTGCTTCAACACTGATTTGTAGCGTCTTAGGAATCTCTATGCGTTCAGACAACATTAGGCATCCGTCTACTATCGTGAGTGCATCTTTCCGACGATAAAATTGCATGATGTAATGATCGGTGTTATTTCAAAGCCAGCCAGTTTTCAGAAAATGAATTATTCGCTGAAGATCAAGGTCGTCGGTACTATTTCCTACTTCCAACAGCTTCTGACTCATTCGATACAACTTCGTGTAAGATGCTGAATGAAGTTATCTTGATTAACCGCGTGGTCTGGTTCCAACAAACGGACCATGATGGCTCCGCTTCCTTGATATCGATGTTAAATAGGCTAATACTTCTTGATAAGATCGGATAGTCACATTATCTTCCGAATCACATATGTGGTACTACAGACGCACCTGATTTGCGGCTTTTTTTCTGATACATGATAATCATCAATTATTGTGGGAGGGATAAATCGGACAACTCGACAGAGGCAAACAAACTGTGTTCTCACATTTCATGAAGGGAGAACTTGGAGGCAGTAATCTGAATTTGGCAGGGTTTTTTAGCTTTGAAAGGTAAAACCCTGATAACATCTCCAGTTTCAGTGCCTTTGGAACAAAATTTTGGCTGATTTTTTCAAAATGTTTTTAATTCGGTGTCCTTCCTCACTTCGTCATTTGATCGACTCTGGCGGTGACCCTCTTCAGTTGTATTAAATACAAAAGTAGTGCATTAATATTACTACTATTATTATTGCGCCGGAAACATAACCTCTGAAGGTTAAACAACCCATTGGAACTAAGCCTTGCAATACCAGATTCAAAAGGGACCAATAAAAATGCCGTCATGTTTAAACTTCGTTACCACGTACGTTAAATACCCGGGTGGTATTACACTTCCTAGCTCGCCTTGTTCTATCAAGGTTAATGGTGTTCTTTCCCAGTGTTGTCTTTCTCAGGTGCAGTCACTTTCATAAATAGCATAAATCGGAAATCAGATGTAAGTGTGAAACCATAGCTACTGAACACACCATACTTTGACCGATCGGTATTGCCTTTCTGTGGTTATCTGGTTTTTTTGAGCGTTATTATTGTCAGTAATGGGCACGTTCACAGTGCGTCCCATAAGTAACTCATCCAAGCTGCATGCCGCAAACATGTGAGATCTATGGGAGCGCGGTCGACTTAAACAAACCATGGATAATTTATGCGGTTCATTCAGGCACATCTGTGCTCTGGTTTTGGTTGCTACCCCCCCCCCAGCAGTATGTTTACTTCCGTTCATTATCACACACCTAAAGGCTTGACAGCCACAAAGACCACGGTTCTTACAAGCCTTGATTGAAAGCCAGCTGACTAAGCCGGCGCAACTGTGTATTTGCGAACAACCTGAGAACTGCAGCGAAATCCAGTACGTCTATTACGTGTGTGCATGTGTTTTTGTTTGTGTGTGTGGTGTGTGCAGAACAAGGAAAACCAGCGTTTCTCGATCGCAGCAGCATTAAGCGTTGATTTTTCTCTTAATGTAGAATAAGCTTGAATCAGTAGATGGCAAGATTTTCGATCGACAATATCCGGAGAACAGGTAACATCTGTTTAATCTTATCAATCGCCAAAACAAAGCAATCTGAAATTTATTCAGAGAATGTATTGTTGGCACGAGGAGCCTGAATCGTGTTTTTGGAAAACCCACTTGCATTCTTCACATCGAAAAGTCGGACGCCGCGAGCCGGAGCAGAACCGGCGACCCTCCGCATACCGGGCAGATGCTCTACCATCTGAGCTATCGCGGTCCGGACAGTCCGGTGTGAATAATGCTAGTGAATAATCGTTAGTGCGCAAACCACTATTCCAATGATACATGGTATCTGTCCTGGTTTTAATCACTGGGCTAGCCTCGTCGGTCACTTCCCAATGGGACGAACAGCACACAGCATACTCTGTATCATTGGAATGGTGGTTCGCGCCTTATCGATTATTCACTAGCGTTATTCACACCGGACTGTCCGGACCGCGATAGCTCAGATGGTAGAGCATCTGCCCGGTATGCGGAGGGTCGCCGGTTCTGCTCCGGCTCGCGGCGTCCGACTTTTCGATGTGAAGAATGCAAGTGGATTTTCCAAAATCAATCTGAAATTTATACGAATAGTGTTTGCCATTATGATGAACGTACTTGAAGCCCTAACTTCATCCAAATTGATTTTAGATCCAATCCGTCAAGCTCGTTGGAGCTTGCTAGTGTACTGGAAAAACATGATTAGACCGTGTAATGTACTTTTGAAGTGCCGTTTCGGAAGACCAAATATTAATACAGAAGAACAAAAGAGTAAGCTAGGGAGAGCACATTGATTGACGTCAGCAGACAGGGTTGTTTGTCTGGAAAGATAACCACCGCACCTTTGGAACACAATTGAATTTTCTTAGATCGTCGGAGGTGGTTAATCATCGTTAACCTAGATACTTGATTGATTCGACTTTGGAAGAAGTACTGTAATAATTTTCACATTGTCTGTGAAAAAGGTTGGACATGAAAGGCGGAAGGTGCACTGCGAGGATTTTTTCCAGCTTCACTGTGAGACCAGACTGGATGGAAGAGTATCAAATGCTTGACAGATTTTCTTGATATGTATGAAAACCAGAAGAATTGCAGATGGTGTGAAGCGGAACGAAGTTTTTTGTGTACTTTGAAACATTGGTAGGGGAGTTGGAGTACGTATCACTGAGTGTAGTGGGAAATGGGTATAGAGTAAAAACGGCGTCTTGGTGAACTCCAAAATTGTTGATCAAGGGTTTGGAAGAATGTTCTCATGATTCGATGCATCGCTTCTTCCGACTGAAGTTATTGCAAAGCCAGGCAATCAATTGATATGAGCATCCAAAAGATCCTAATTTGATGAGTAGCTGTGAGGAGGAACAGAGCCAACGCGGAATAGAAATCTGACCAAATTCACTTCGTCATTCAGATATTTAATCATACATTGAAGGAAGGAGTCTTCACCGTCTAGAGTGCATCTGTTTAGTTTGTGTAAACTGGAATGGGTTATGAGCGACATTCACAAGTGAACGGAAGCTCGTGCGTATAGCCTTCTTAGTCAGTTTCAACACAGTAAGTGTTATGGCTGTTGGGAAAAAACGTTTCGTGATGGCTGTTGTTAAGTTTCACCTGAACAACCATGAACCTGGTCAATCGTAGAATTCTGCTTCACGTATAGTTGATCAGTCCATTTACAGTTTCGGCGGCATTTGCCTCTGTGGAACAAACCAACGACTCTCATAATATAGTTCAAAACATCCCAAGTGGATGACAAAACCCACCCTACAAAGCACCTCCAGAGGTTATCCGGACCGAAATCCATCTAAAATGACGCATCTAATCACAACGAAACAAAACGTCTACCCGTTTTCGTCATGCGAGCTATTGCTTTGTAGTCGTTTTTCAGAGCTGTTAGCATTCAGCGAAGCTATGCTAGTTAGATTGCCTAGCCTCGTTCTTTGCGTACGGATGTGGTCAGTCAGCTTACCATGGGGATAACTAATTCTTTTTGGGATAAAACTAATGCTTCGTTTTTGTTCATTGTAGTTGCAAACACCATTTATATTAATTTCACTTTCTTCTAATTAAGCAAGTGAGAATACTTAACATATCGCATTATCTGTCTTTGGTTTGGATAAAGGAGACCCAGTGCTTCGAATACTTGAATATAAAGTGGGTAACTTCATCCTCTGTACGCAGGCTAACACTTAACCAGAATGAAAGTTTTATGTACCTTCTATTGCTGAAACGATCGAACGATTTTAGTTTCTAATCTCGGACGCGCTCGTCGACAGAAGACGGACGCATACAAAAAAATGTAGTTCAAAGTTGGTGTTTCGTATGCTGCACAGATATTTGTCTTCACAATATCATTCGTTTCGAGCAGTAGGTCTCCACTTTCTCCAGCTCCGCCGTAGCTGTTCTCCTGCATTGCAACGTGACGCACGTCCTGAAACCTTCCATTCTCTAGTGTCTATCTTAATATACTTTTCTTTTTCAGTAGAAGAAAGAACTATAACGGATTTGCATCTGGAGACCTGAAGGAACCATCCACCTTGTCCGAACGTATGTAGCGTAATGTGCTCGTGTTTCATCTTCTTGGAACCGTACACAAGATCGTACCAAATAAGAACCAAGCAAATTCTGCAACATATCCAGATATGACCTTCCTTTTGACAAGGAGGAAAGTAAAATCCTAATAGTCTTACTAGTCCCACAGTCATGGTCACATTAAGAACAATACGCTGGAGAGTCAACAATTGTTTTCAATGAATCCTGTACGTATTCTTACAACTCATATGGATGAGGTAATATTGGAATGCGTTAGCCGTTGGCCGGAGTAAAAGTCAGTGTCGTGGCGTTAGGAAGAAGGGGGTTGGTGGGGAGGGGTGTCTATATCGTGTGCGTGTTGTGGTGAGAGTTTCACTCCCACCGTCACGAGTGGTAATCGATAGTGGACTTTTTGGGGTTCGGTCGGCGATCCGTGGATCCAGTTTTGGTCAGGGCAGCTGGAGAACCTGGACTAGTCGCTTTTGTGCACATAGACTAGGGCTTAGTAGGCGAATGGCGATTGCCTCTGCCGTGGCCAGGAATCGAAGTCGGACTGGTTTTGGTCCATTGGGTGGAACTCGGTATATGACTTTGAACGCTTTTTCAAGGTCGATCCTATGGCCACTATCCACCAAATGACCTAGAATCGAACTAGTAATCACACCGGTTTTCCCCTGACTCAACCATCTTAATGCGCTGAGACAAATGCCCAGCCGTGCGACTTATATAGGATGCGCCACATTTGCACCTGAATGAGTAAATGATCATGGAGGAGGTCAGCTTAAGCAGTTTGTCTTTTAGCTGCAGGCAGATCACAATAGAGGTGGGTAGCCATTCTCTCGAAAAACTTTTTGAACGAAACTAAGTTCATCTTGCAAAGTCTCCGTTGAGCAAATCTTTCGGGCTCTGAATGCTGGGCATCGAATTAAATTTCGTTTGTGAGACAAGTGCACGAAGCTGTGAAAATACGTGTATTGGCCGTTCCATGTCTTTTTCCTATAGACCCGCCGTTGTATTGAACCACCTTCCCTTCTGGTTAGTAGTGCGTCGAGGAAAGCTTGTCAAAAAACGCTTTCAATTCTTTCGAGATCTATATCCGCTATCAGTGATAGATCTTTAGTTGGATTCATCAGGTTCTCGAACTAAGCCTCTAATTCAAGCCGGTCGTCTTGTCTTATGAGACAGCAGAACCTCCATCCAAGTTAAAGAGCTTCTGTTTTGATTGGGCTAAGTGTTATGGCTACATAAACAACGGTACTTATGAAAGACTGAAACCAAGCGGGTCGACCATTTCACGTCTTTACGGCCTGCCAAAACTATCTCGCAAGCTGTACTTGGCAAGTTCTGCGTGAACTTTTTCTAATAATTCTAATAACCACTGAATTGTTGCCTGATATGGTGAATTGGTCGTATTGTTCTTGAAGTAAAATCTGTTTGCGCTTGTGATGTCCCCATCGAAAAAATAAGGAACCATAGTTTTTTCTGCCTGGATTCGTGCCCACACCGTCATCTTGGCGTTAGGCTGTTATCGATGGGCGACGAGTCGCTGTGGATTCTCTTATCCTTAGAATAGTCTGGTTTGCATCTCCTGTAAGCGAGGAATAATTCCTTATCGCTAAACAGGGTGCACCGTACAATATGGCGATTGAGGTATCAGTCGAAAAACCGAAAGCGACATTGCATCTTCTAAGCATAACCGTTGCAAAGGACGTTCCTTACGTGTCTTCAGGTTGTTTCCCTGTAGTATCCAGTGTACGGACGGTCGTAGCCTGTCAGCGTTGAAACGTGTTGATGTGAGTTACTTTTATCGCTTTCCAAAACGTCATATGACACCACCTGTGGCTGATCTCGGTCCTTAACCGATCCCTTTTCGGATTTTTCTCATTTGTTTACGTTCAGCTATCGACTTTCTCTCCGGTTATTACCGATTAAAAATCTTTGCCGTTTCCTCCGCATTTTGCTTATTTTCCATTAAGAGACAAAATCAAGCTTAGGATCATTGCAGTCGAGAGCGGCCCATTCTCCTTGTCACCCCCTCCCCTCCCCAAAACGCAAGTGCGCGTAGGTAACAAATCCATTATTGTCGTTGATTAGCTGCACGGACCCTAAATTGTGCACACTTGCGCACACACAGATTCGCTCACTAAGCTACTCAGCTTTTAGTCGAGGCCTGTCTTCTCCATGGTCCTCGTGACTATCGCCTTAACGCGCTAGGTGGAGTTAGTTAGGATATGGAAAGGAGCTGAGTTAATTTTTTTTTTAGTCGCCTACGGCCCCACAGACCTCACGACATGAATGCGGCGTGCAGCTTTGGTTGTGGGACGAACTGTATAGTGTCCAATGCTTCCGGTCTAGAGTTTCTATTTTGTCCACGGAAATCAATGACACTGGTCATCAGATTGCTCCCCGAAATGAAGATCGATGTGTTATGATCCAACCGTTTGGAGACATAACAACCGACTATCGGGTGGGTCTTTTTGTGAATGAACATAAACGCGACTTACAGGCACGTTTCATAAAATAGATCGACAGAAGAAAATCGATACGAACATCAGCGATTGCGACCCGGCGAATAACCGGACAGTGCAAATACTGTTCGTGTGTGTGTATGCGTGGCTTAGTGTCAGCTAGCGGTCCGTTCACGATGGCGTCCGTATGAGCTATCACTTTAAAAATTCATTTGCCTGCATACACTATTCGCCAAAAATGTCCTCTCCCGGTAAACTATTGTCCTGAGTCTCCATATCGTCACTTCTGAATATTTCAATCAATCCTCACAGTTTTACTTTTACGCCATACCGTCTACTGTTGCACTGGATTTGTTATGAAGGTTAGACACGTGTGTGTACTTTCCAGCCCGACAGCTCACACGCTTCTGTTCGTTTGAGTTCACGTGAAGTCCACAAAAGGTAAGGTAAGGTCGTCTGGCGTGCAGTCAGAAATCAAGAAAGTCACGTCACGAGATTACGAAGTGTTTTGGTCTTTCAAGAGAAACAGTGAACTGATGAATCGATCGATGTGTTTCTGTGGCTTGTTAAGCTGTCCTGAGGAAGGCAACTCGCGGTAAAGAAAACTTTGTTTGATCACATACTTTTCCGATTCATAAATAACTGATTGTCTGAGTTGCAAAGGTAATATCCACGTGTTTTTGAGTTTTTCCCAACGAAAACCGAAAGCTGGTTCAGGTGGACTATACAGTGATTGTGATTATTTGTTTCACGTTCGTTGTTGCTCATCTGCTCATGTAAGTTAGTCAATATATCTGGACCTCCAGTTTAAGGTATGGAACACTGAAATGCATTGAAAACGTTTCTTAATCAGGTCACAAATCGAGAGTTGAAAGCGGTAAAACAGATTCGTTTCATACCACGCTACTTAGTGATATCACTGAGAGATTTTACCGTCAGAGCAGGCGCAAAACAGTTGTCATATCATTTTTATCAGATATAATCATCGATTGTATTAGAAGCCTAATTAAAAAGTACTAAGACAAACAATCAGGTTGTTTTGGCCCCGAAGGGAACCGACAGACCGTTCTCTGACCATCATCGTCACCGTCCCGACACACGCTTGCGCAAAGCGCAGTCGACTCACTGGCTCATGAGGCCATCCCAACAGCCATGTGGTTACATGGCAAGCGGTCTCTCCTTCATAAATCTCCGTCGAATCGAAATTACCAGCGTCATCCTAATGGTTCAGACTATCTATCGATCTGACATGTTGCCGAAGTCATTCCTGTTCTGACTCATTGTAGCTGACGTGCCTCAGACAAAAAGGGTGCAGTAGAAGTGAACGAACGATCATAGTTAAGCTTTTTCAGTGGTAACGGAAAAAAGCCCTGCCCTGTGTGAAGTGAAATACTTCATGCATACGCGTTTAATCAGATAACGAGAACGCATTCGGGGCAAACACGTAATCACCTGAATAATTAATCGGGCGGAAAGGCTTTTCTGATGCGTCACATAAGGATTGCAAACCGAGTGAGTGCGTTTGTGTGCGCAGTTCACTGGGGCCGTTTATCGATAATCACAGCTCAACTGGCTGCAATCACGCCGGTAAAGCAGAGAAAATCCGCATGTCGAACCACCGATTTTCACTCCGTTCTTGATCGCAGCAATACGAAGCAAGATTGAGGACGATCAGTTGATTTGCCTCTTTATCAAGAAAAAACGGAAATGGAGCACGTTTATGAGAAACAGTTCCCGCAAGAACTGCTAACCTAGCTTGTCCACCTGTACATGAAAAGTAAACAAAATCTGTCGGTAGCTTCTAGGCGTTTTAAACTGTACTGATTTTCTGAAAAGATGTAAATTGAAAAATGCCTGAGGTATGACTTTTATGTCATACGCAAGGGGACAGCTAGCTCAAACGCTATGCGCTGCGAGATGACAGCTTTCAACGTTGTAGTTGTCGAGAGATTTGAACTGCTCACACTTAGACATACGCCCACCAGATAAAAAAATTTGTTGAGCGCCTCCAGTCGAATGTTGCACTTGTGGAGCGAATTCAAAGATACATTCCCTCACATCCACAAACCAGAAACATTGGAAACTTCTTCCTGTCCTCGAATTTTTGTTCGGTTCCTTCAATGATCTTTACTAGCCCTTCGGACGTCGCTTCAGCTTTCTCAATGATTTATAATATTTCTTCCCAAAATGGTACAATGACAGCGTAATGAAGGTTTAACCACGAGCCATTTATGATTCTACGTTTCACGTGGCGTTATGTCTAACATTCGGCTTCCGTATCCAAAACTGGCAACCTAGTCTTCCCCGCTCCTAAATATCCCTGTTGAAAACAAATCTTTGAACGCAATCCCCAGGAATCCAACAGCGGAGCCGTTTTTCCTTGTAAAGTTCGTCTGTGAGATCGACCTGTGAAATTCGGTACATCACCTACCTGTGGCATGCTCCGGGAAGAAAAAACGGGATCAGCTGTCAGTGTCTCAGGAATCCATCTCATAGCGAGCAAATATTACATTAATTATGTAATAGAAGGCATACGTAGTTAAATTACACGTTGACTAATGTGGTACAAGCTGATACGAGCAACATGACCAGTTCGGTCGGAATAAGAGTGCACAAATTTGTAAAAATACCATTAATAGGACTGATGAAATGCTTCACTTCGAAGTTAACAATTACGCTTTGAGGTCATGATTCATAATTACGGATGTCACGGGTCTTAATTTCACGTAGACAGTTTAATGGCCGGCTATCTTAGGACACACAAAACTAACTACTGTCATTGATATCAGTAGGCAAAATAAACATCCAAAACGTTTGGAGCAGAACCGAAACCGTTGAACAATACTTTATCCCGCTTTCCAGATGAAATCTAACTAAGTGAATGACGCCATCAGTTTAATAGTCAGCGTATGCTGAAAAATCTCGATTCACATTGAATGGCGCCCTCATGTTCAGTCAGTGTATATGTGCCGAGTGGTTTCCCATTTCTCAGCACCTCATTTCCATTTTCAACGAACTTCCGTTCTGTTAAAGCACCCCACTTCTTTATTTTGTACCGTCTCAGATACACATTTCTCCACCGTCTGCTGCACGAAAGAAACTTTCTGTGCATGTCATCTCCTCCCAGAAACATGGTTGTAATATGCGAGTACTATCACCTGTGGTAAAAGTGAGTTCCCGAAGATTTTACTATTGATCCAAAATTGATGGAGATTTTGTAAATAACAAACCAGTCTTATTTCAGTAAAACCAGACTCAGACCACTAATGTTACATCATGAATGACACTCTTTATATTTATTATGTAATTTATTGGCTCTATTTCGACCATCTCCAGCTACATCGCGAAGTCATAAGTTGCGCCGAATTTGTGCGCGGACGTTGGTGATACAGCCGAAAAGTGACTTAATGCCACCGCGAACTAATTTCTTCTCGTTTTCTTTCCCAAACCACATCAATGGCATCCTCTCTTCGGAATAGTTACTGGACAGAAATCCCTCCCAATCAGTCAAGTGGATAGTACTGTGATCATCATTCCTGCGGGATCAAATCACGACGAGACTACACCTTGGCGTGGTGTGGTAGATTGCCTCCCTCCATGGTCCATAGAGCTATGCAGGATGGCTTCCTCAAGCCGGAGATCCAATCATGACTGACAGGTCAATGGGTAGAGGCCAGACGAAGTTTACTGTCTGAGCCAGTTGACGGGCAGAATCTGGTTCTAACCATTATGCTCCTGGAGAGGACACTCCAGCAAATAAATACGGAGAGAAATACTTTACCGATCTAAAACCCACCACCAGATGGACATAGGAATGTAGCACCTGTGGTTTCTCTCGACGGTGGGAGAAGTCATAGCACTTCATTGGGCAGCTATCGTCCGCCTAAGCTGAGCAGCCCCTAGCCCAAAGGATGCTGCCCCGTCCACATTCCGCTAACTCCATTAGTTGAATGGATATAAGCATTGAATCCGAAAAGTGGATCGATAGCAAAGCACCAACTAAGACAAGACAGAATACGTGCAACAATCAAGTCTCAGGTGACAGAACAGAAGAAGTTCGTTCACGGGTTCTTCGGTCCCGTTCTTGTGCTGGGTTAAGGCCCCACCGTCTAATGGATCAGACTTTTGGGTCAAAGTTCCTGTTAAAGCTCCCAAAGAAAGTCCTCTTCTGTGGTGTGGGCAGCCGCGAAGTATGATTGGCTCAGAAATCTCCAGCATTCCTTCGGGAAACATTCCTTATCTTTAAGTTCGTGATCCTTCACATCCAAATTCTGAGTGTTTACGAGGAGCTACAATGAGTTGTGCCGTGAACTTGTAGCTTTCAGTAAGGGTAACAACTTAGAGACAGGGGAGAAGAGAGAATCGATTCCTCGATCTAAGCATTCTTTTCACTTAGCCGTTTTCAGCATCCGCACACTTTACCAAACGGAGCAACAGGCTGCTCTAGCTAGAACTCTTGAAATCCATAAGAGGGATGTATGTTTTGTCGACGAAACCCACATACAAGACCCAATTTCTGTGTTACCACTCGTCTTCTCGTTTCACTGTTCGCGTATTGGCGATTTGGTGTCTAGTTCTTGTAGTCAGGCTGACATCGCTCTGAGCATTAAAGGTGAGCGTGCACTGTTCGATTGGATCCCAGTCAACAGCCGTCTGTGTGCGGTTCAAGTGAATGGTTCTGTGCATGTCCACAGCACTAGACTGAAGTGTCGATGCCTTTTTGACGTTTCTGTGTATGCCCCAACTGACTGTAGCCTTCCTAAGTTAAAGACGCATTCTATCAGTCGTCTCAACTTATCCGCAGCATACGCTCTGCGGACGTCGTGATTTTCACTGGTGTTTTCAGTGCTCACTTTAGAATCCTATACGAGAAGGAGAGGAATATAGGGGCCAATTTGGTGTTCCAACAGTCGGAGAAATAACGGCGACCGACTCATTCAATTGTGTTCCAACCATAGACTGTTCCTAGCGTTTCCAAATTTCTCATACGGAATGCGGCACCGATTAACCTGGCGTCCTACTGCAGCTTCACAGCGTTGGACTCAGATCGACCATACAACTATCGGGTACCGCTAGCGCGGATCAATTTGAGACTAAATGATTTTGCTCCCTGTCTGTAGACACTGATCACGATCTCTTGCACACACGTTTCAGTCTACGTTTCGTCGGTGGCCAAAGCATTTTCAAATCCAATCCTCTCCCACAGCCGCTGCTAGACGATAACCGTGGATCTGCCTTCCAAGCAGAATAATCCGCCAGTTTATCGATGCAGTCAAATTCCCAGGATCCAGAAGAGCGACGGACCGAGATGAAGCAGGTCTTACGTTAGGTTGCTGATGCTGCCAAGGTATAACCACCAGACACACAGAAACGATGGATGTCCGCATTCTTAGATGTTCGCAAATCGTTTCCTCCGCATTCTAGATACGATGACGCACGGAGATGCTTTAGATGCCATGTGATTCGAAGTCTGAGAAACGACCGTGAGCAATGGTGGATTGGTAAGTGTAGGGAGACGGAAAAAACTGCGGCGACTGGCAACACTACCAACCTTTTCAATCTAATTAGAAATAGCATTCTACGATAGCCAGGCGTTAGCGGACTGATCAAAGAGGCGAATGGCTCACTGATTCAGATTCAGGAGCGCCGTCTGATTTGTTCGGCGGAGCATTTTGAGCAACAGTTTGGTTGGCTTTTATCCGCGTCAGGTTTGCAACCTAGCACGATGGTTACAGTTCTAGCTGTAGATACCAGTTTTCCGTCAGAAGCGGAAGTACTCCGTGAGATAAGCTATCTTAAACGACATAAGGCTGCGGACCGGATGGGTTGCCTCCGTTTATTTCCAAAGATTGTGACTCGCCGCTATTAGCGGAATTGACAAAACTCTTCCGCTTGATGTGGGAGAAGGGAAAAGTTCCAAAGAGATGGTCTGAATCGGTGTTCGTGCCGATTTACAAGAAGAGCTACGGGTCCTCCTGTGAAAAGCACAAGGAAATCAATCAAGTTAGCATCGCATCCAAACTGTTCGCTGGTATTATTCTCCACCCCTTATCTAACGCTCGCGAACAGTGCTCGCGCGAGAATCAGTTTGGGTTTGGACCTGGCCAAGGTTGTACTGATCACATCTTCACTCTTCAACAAGTTTTAGAACCTTCAGTAGGCCCACTATCTCCGTAATTCTCATTCTAAAAGCGGCTTTCGACTCAGTCGATCGCACGGTTCCCTGGCGCTGCCTCTTGTTGAAGAGTGTACTAAATAAATTCATTCCCATCATGAAGTCCTTGTACATGAAAAGCAGAAACCGGGTTCGGAGTTATGGTGATCTTTCACCCTAGCTGACCACGTGCAATGGAGTACGTTAGAGTCTCCCTCTTCCTTCTTAACTTTTTGATTGTTACGCTCACAGAGACCGCGCTTTTGTGAGGTGAGGATAGCGGCAGTAAACTTCCCCCGGGTGGAAGCGTCAGAACTTGAATATACGGACGATATACTTCTTCTAAGTGGGGATCCAGATAAGTTGCAAGCTTTTATAGACAGCTTGACGGACTTCATAACAATGTTCGGTATGCGTTTAACAAGAGAGCGGGAGCAAAGGTCACATTGTGCGTCAAAACTTTGTAGTCAAAAAAATGTGAAAACCTTCATGTTGTTGCTTGCTGTTCTGTGATGGGAATGCTATATCTCGAATGCCACTCAAAAATAAACACTGAAATTTTCAGTGGCTTTCGGTAAAAGTACTTTTCGAAAGTGGCAAATAAATAGTCAAACTCTGATATCGTATTTCTGTTTGACAATGCACCCATTCGCCGACGGGCCGTTGAAGCAATGCTGGCAACTGAACGTGCTGTTTGGTATCCTCCTCCCTGTAGTATGTTTCTTAATTCGATTGAGGAGACAAATGTTTTTGCAGTATCTGTAAAATCAATTCTTGAAGAAAACGGGGCTCTAATCCACAGAGAACATAAGTTCGAGATGCTGATGCAGCTGTGCAAACAACCAGTGAATTGGATTTGGCTCGCCGGATGAGACATTTTTACTTTCTAAACAGAATTCAAAAACATAGATTGCACGATGTATCCTGGATCATTTCGCTGCATCTTTACAAAGTGCATACTGCAGTCGAAGTGATGTAAAGATGCAGCGAAATGATCCAGGATACATCGTGCAATCTATGTTTTTGACTTCTGTTTTCAAATTTGTGACGGGGAAAGGTTGTTTGTTTTTACTTTCATTGAACCTTCCAGAAACTATTACGATTTGTAAACCTGACTTTCTCCGATGATTGGATATGATGTTTTTCATTAAATAACTTGGAGATTTTACTTTTGACTTTCTGCATATCCAAGTTAGTGACTCCCACGAGGCTGCTGAAGAGAAAACTCGAATGTGCGATGACCCTGTGCGGCGTGGTGTGCCAGAAACATTTGGTTTCTGTACTCTGTGTTGTGGTCGCTAAATAATCAACAGTGAATACTAAACGATCGCCAGTGGCTACCAGAAAACGATTGTTGCTTAGTGAATCGCGATGACTTCTGCTGTCAGTGTTTGAGTAAAGAGGGAAAGCAAATCGGTTCACTTATTCATGCTGCAATCTCGCTGTGGCGGTACTCTTACGGTGGTGAAAGATTGGAGGGCATAGATGTAAGCATTTATTGCGCGCGATGCAGATTAATAAAGGAGGTGGTTGTAGAAGTAAAGTTAGGTGCTGTCTAACAGGTGGGTTATTTGGGTTTCCGTCAAAATCGAGCGGTGGGCAGGGAAATTATGAAAAATGGATTACGTAAGGAGTATTTCTGTTTGAACAGAAAATGAATGAGGTTGAGTGGGCAGGTAAAGCGAACGTGGGTGACTCTGTATTGCTTTATCATGGCTCTACTGTTGCCCGGCCCACTACCACGCCTGATCCATTGGGGCCTTAAATTATTCGCCACTTTAAGTTTCAGGTTCATGGTTGCTAGTTTCCTTCACATTATGAATCACGACAATATACAATTACGCACGTACTCGTTCTGTGCACCAATATCTCCAATGTTCTCGCCCAATTTTTGACCTAAGCCAAAATCTCATGAGACTCCCATCTCCAATTCCCCAACTATACCTTCCACTCCCCTTTCTCAACCAAAGCTGGTATCTGCATCTTTGTCCACCAGTCAGTCGCCACATTCAGACTCCAAAATCTTATCTTTTTCAGTCGTGAATTTTGGTTGATGTGGCTGAAGCTCCGACTTCCTCATTTAAATCACTGCTTTTGTATTGTTTACCGTTCACCCAACAGTAGCGACTCATCGATATTCGATCCCTTATCTTCGAACATTGAGCACCTGTTTGTTAGGGATCCCAACCAATCGAGATTGGTTGATTCACTCATCGAACACTCTCTGGAGCGAAAAACTGAATATTTCACTGTGGTCAACAACCTGTGCCAACTAGTCGACCTCCCCACACGTATTCGACCGAGCTGGCGATCGTGCCCATATCGTTGATCTTTTTCTCCTTTCTGTTCTTTCTCTCTCTTCTCAGGCATCTCCGCTCCTCATCCACTCACTGATCACTATTATTTCCTGTTCCATCAGTTTTACTGACCCCGATTCTTCACCCACCTCGAGACACACATTTTGACGCTACAGTTCAGCAAACTGGGACGACTTTCGCGATTTCCTAGCTTCCTATTCTTGGCATGATTGCTGCTTTACTTTGGAAGTTTCCGCTTCCGTTTCTAACCTCACTGACATTGTTCTTCAAGGTGTGCAACTTTTTATTTCTCACCTTTCCAAATCCGGCAAACCCGAATTCCTTGATTGGTTCAACCACGAGTGTAATCGTGCTGTACGCTTGAAGCGTGCAGCATTTCGCTGCTGGTGCTGTTCGCCCACTCCCGACTATCACCACCGCTTCGTGTATAACTATTAAGCAATGAACCGTTGCGAGTATCGGGTGTGTCATCAGTGGGAACATTATGGATAGGTAGTTGGGGGTGGGAGAAATATTTGGGGACAGAAGACAAAAGTTTAACAAGAGAGCGGGAGCAAAGGTCACACTGTGCGTCAAAACTTTGTAGTCAAAAAAATGTGAAAACCTTCATGTTGTTGCTTGCTGTTCTGTGATGGGAATGCTATATCTCGAATGCCACTCAAAAATAAACACTGAAATTTTCAGTGGCTTTCGGGAAAAGTACTTTTCGAAAGTGGCAAATAACTAGTCAAATTCTGATATCGTTTGTCAGTTACAAGGTAGGTGATTATTCACCGCACTATTAAGCAATGAACCGTTGCGATTATCGGGTGTGTCATCAGTGGGAACATTATGGGTGCCTGGGAGGGAGCAAAGAGAGATGGTTGGGGACAGAAGACAAAGGTTAAGTAAGAGAAAGGAACTCTGAGCATGAGCCGGACCCGCTGGATGCATTGGGCAGCGCGGCCCTGATTATCTTGCGCGACGACCGATGCAGTAAGGAATTCTTTGTAGTCGTCCAGTCCATAGATGTTGGACGGCTATTATTGTGTTCAGCCGCAAAGCAGGAGAACGATTAAGGTTCTCATGGAAATTTTTTAGTTCTTACAAGAACCTGTCTACCAGGCAGCGGGGAGTGGCCGGTTGGAAGCCCATTTGCTTGAATGAATTATTCTTCCACTGGTTTTACCGACTGAGTTGCAAGCTCAGATCGACCCCCAACCTGGAGGACCAGGAGACTGGACTTCGTCTGGCCTCTACCCGTTGATCTTTCAGGCGTGATTGGATCTCCGGCCTAAGCCTTCCTGTATAGCTCTTTGGGCCATAGGGGTACACAAGCCATCGCACCACGTGATTATTGGTCAAGAGATTAAAAATTCATAGACGAAAGGAAAGTCAGCATACTCACTTTGTTCACCAACTTTCATCGATAAAGCCGCTAAGAGCCATCAAACAAAACAGCAGTTTGCTACCTCGTGTAGACTATCCGCTCGCGTCATTGCAGCACAAGAAAACAAAAACACTAGAGCCGAGCTTTGGACTCAATTTTCTTGTTTTAAGTTATTACGGGCGACCTTTTTGATGCGCCTGTCTGTTCGAAAATGGTGTAAGGAAGAACTCTTTATAGTACTCATCAGAAAGCTTCATATGGAAGTTACACAGATGAAGGTTCTCTTGCGTGAGTAAATTTTGACTTCAGGTATCTTGAACGGTCTTTTGACGGTGAAAAGTGAGCGTTAAGATTAGGTGACCGAACGCACAATCCAGACCTTGAATCCGTCAGTCCTGAGACGCGTCTGGCATGGTCGATGCACTTCGTCGTCAGAATGGATCGTTATTTGTCGACGGTGACTGCTGACTGCTCTAGGAAGAATTCCTGGGGTGTGACCTCGTAGATGAATTTTTAAACGCAGAACTAAAGCGTGCGGGTGTGGCGATTTTGTCCTGTTCATGTAATACAAGAACACCCAGTTTGACCAATCAGTGTTGATTTTTTCGGTATACACTCTAATCAGTGCCCGTGCATTACCGGGCACAAACAAACACACCGCGCGACTATGGTTCATCCTAGTACAACTACGGATATTGATTATCGCAGTACGCAAGGCTCGCGCGCATGATCCGCTTTCATATCAGGTGAGTGTTTGGCAAGTTCGTGCTCACCAATCACATTGTGTGCGCATGTTCCGCTGCATATTTCGTGTCCATAAAAATGCCGTATTTTGTATGCTAACATGCCAATGCATTGTGGTGCCAGTTCGAGTTTCTTCCGATTTCACGGGGTTTGGATTTCTCGAAGGCCGGCCACTTTTACTATTTTGTTTATTTTTCAGCTCCCATCCGAAATCAAGGCTATTTATTTATACATGCAGTTTGCGATATCATCCCCTCATTCGTCAGCGCAAATGTGTGGAGAAATTACCGTCTTACCTGTTGTCAGCATGCCTTTATAGACGTCACCATGTTGATTATGATCTTTTAAATTGAGCCACCAGTGTCATCAATAATGTCAATTCTTGCTCTAACCCTAATCCGATTTACCCCTCGACCTTCCAATCGTAGGGTGATATAATCAAAGACCCTAAAAAGTTCAAGGATAGCTGCGTTTTGAGTCCAGTGGCAGAACCCTTCATCCCGCTTGAGCCGAAATTCCCCTCGGAACGTCAGTCGGTGCAGCGCAGACCAAGCGCTTCGTTTACTGAGGGTCCCGAGGAGAAGGAAGCTATCACCGAGACATGAATGGTATGAGCACTTCAATAATGGGTTCAGGTCTCCGAATATCACCGGTGGGTTTTTCTCTCCCCCCTCCTGTTTTACTAAGCCGTCACAAAACACCCTGACCCGTTTGTTTTGCTTTTTCGCTCCAAACGCATTTTACGGACACAAGTGCCTGAAGTCTGTGATTTTATTTGTATTACTGAGCTATCGCAATACATTTTAGTTGAAACACCGTTGATTTGTGCTATTCAAAAAAGTTGCGTTCAAGATCATCAATGCTGCAAGTGACCGTTTTACTTCAATACGCGTGAACAACTGGAAAGTTCAGTTATATTGCACATATTCGAGTTGTTGATCCTAAGGAGAGTTATTGAAGCTGCATACGAATAGCGAGGCTACGTCAATTATCATTTTTAGCAAACGTGAAGTGTACGCTCGATGCGGTGAACCTGTCTGCTGTATCAAAGAGCCTCGTTCAGAAACCATGAGTTTTGGGGTGGAACTAGATTAGGAGGTAAGTGCTGGGGAGATGGCTGAGTCGCCGTCCCCAATATTGTGCTGGATTCATCCCGATCATTACTTTTGCGTGGAATTATTTACTCGCCCGGTTTACTAATCTGAACTTGTTGCTCCGACACTACTCTGTCCTGACTGGTTGATCCCTTTACTTTCGCATCCATTTACGAGGTCAGTCGTCCCCTCGTCCGGTTGAGCCGCCAAGTACGTTATTCGTGTGTTCAGCGTGTTCTCTCTCAAACTAGCGAGAAATCTAGCTTCGGTTCTCGCGCGCTCGTATTGTGTTTCGGCTTGCCGTCCAAGCGTTCTGCGATTACGGTCAAGGGTCTACGGCCACGTGTCTAGTTCATGTTTTGTGCTACCCTACCTAGTGATTATGTCCAGCAACAAGCACAAGCGATATGATCAGGGATGTGAATAAGTGTACGAATAGGAGGACCCAAGTGGTTGCTACATATTATTGTAAAAGGTAAATTTCTAAAACAAAAAGGCATGACCATGTCCGAAACACAGTTGATTGGATGTAGAAATGCTGTCTCCGTTTCTACAGCAAAACCGACCCCGACTGTTCGTCCTTCGTTGGCCCGAAACTTAACTTTACCGGGGCCTAATCCAGGCTGGAAATGCCGCCCTTACTGTGGCCCCCATTGGACACACGAATGAAGATCCATCTTTCAATGTTATTGCCTCCCCAATTTCCATTCCATCACCTTGTTTCCCCATCCATGACTCAACCTATTCTTATCTTCTTCACTGTCGCACAAAACCCAGCGACAGTTTGTTCATCCTTTTGATTTCATCCTCCCCGATTTATTGTCAGCGCCGCACCCGGTGAACTTAGACGATTGACCCGACCCTGTGGTCGATCACTTTCATTTATCTCGCTCATGTTTACCTCAGTTTTATTTCATACGTGATCCGAATTTATCCTCGTTCTTGGCTGGATTCGCTTCGGTTCTGCGCTTTACTCAAGTAACAGTTGACTAAAGAAGTAGGTTAGTACAATCTAGGCAAACAAGTAACGTTTAGAACTTCAATCGACCTTCAGAGGGCGTGCCTGCCACAAGGAATGCGTATTACTGGGTCGACTTAGCCGCTTATCACAATGCAAGGACAACCGCCTTCAGAGACATTCAAGCTGATTTATCCCTACATAGAGGTTGGTGTCATAAGATTGAAGTTGTATCACATTTCCGATATATATATATATATATATATATATATATATATATATATATATATATATATATATATATATATATATATATATATATATATATATTATGGCAGGAGGGTTCGTTCTGCTATTTGGTGTTGCTACTTCAGAGAGAATACGCGTACTTTTACACCTGGATAGTACACCCGAACATCACATTACGGACCAAATGTCATGAAGATGAAGGAAGCATCGGTATTTCTGACCGATCTCGAGTTTCTAGAGTTGGTTTCCGGTGTACGCTGTCTACCAGAACTCGCAAAGCCACCATTACTAAAGCGCTGAAATGACTGATTCATTCCCGCCGAACGAGCTGGTCAAAGGACCTAATCAGAATGTACTTTACAACTGACAACGACGGAGTGGGAGCAAAATCTCAAAAGTACAGCAGGAAAAAGAAAGATTACTTCAACGAAAATTCCTCTCTATACATTGCACCAGGAACTGAATATATACATTAGCACAACGCAGCTATTCAGCATTCTGTTCGCACATTTTAACTTTTCACGAGTGGTTTCTTCTTTTTTCCACCATCATGAGAAGTGTGTACAACATTTACATTTTCCACGAAGTCTGCTACCACGGCAGGCAGGAGATGCATTAGACGAGGTAATTTGTGAATCACTATCATTCGAGAGCCGTCAGTAGATGGTTTGTGCACAACTAGTCCGTCCAACGAGGCGCGATTGAAAATACGTTTTGGCTGTGCAACTGTGTCATCAAGGACCGTCTGGCGCCAACGCAGACCAATCCAACTGCCTCCATAGCGATCCCAGAGGACTTCACAATAACGACCCAGGCGAATCTGAAGTGCAGAAATAGCATGGCACGTTTGAAATATTCACTGATTGAGTTGGACATCATGCACGATACACTTTAATCGGCATGGGTCGTATCTCTTCTATTTTGTTCATGATTGAGCTTGACGTATCCGCTTATGATAAGAAAGATGAGCAGAGACTGGGGTTTCTTCAGAGTAAAGCCATTACTGAAAGAGAACCTTGAACTGTGAAGATGAGAAACGCACTCTGGACAGCACAGCACCGATACCGAAATCGCGTAACGAAACGTTTCATTGGGACTACACTTTAAAGCTCATTGTCGCCCATCGATGGCGGGTAATCTCGGTGAGCAGCTTCGTTGTAATAATACTTAATAGGATTATTCCACTTACCCGTTTTACCTTTTTGAAACACCCAAACGGGTCAACATAACACGTTGGTGAAATTAATCCGAGGTTAAATTGAACATTCTAGCTAGTGAAAATGGGACCTTAAACCATGAACTCTAAACTGCGGGCTAGATATAGTGAGGCTAATCGGGAGCGAACAGCTTTCACCTTTCAACTCGAACTACAAGGAAATCAGCACCACTGGCATAACGTTCATAAGTCGACATCCCAAAAAACTCATCTTTCGTTCATAATAATGCGGAGCATCTCAACATTCAGCGAAGTACGCTTCACTATCTTCAGCAGTGCTATGAACGATAGAGCCGAAACAAACGTGATTGCGTCGTAAAAGAACGGTGCGGTCTAACGATTACGTCTGTGGACCGCATTTTTAAAAACGTGCTGAACTGGTACCGAAACACCGGCTCACCTGCATTAGTCGGGCTAACCAGTTTAAAGGGTCGTAACAATAGCAAGGGGGCCAAAATCGGGCTCCGGGTGGAGGTATTTCAGTGGGTAAATTATCCTCAGCATTCCACAGAATTGATCTTGAAGTGTTTTGTGTGTTCCTGATTACTCGAAACCTTCCAGCATTGAAATCAATGGACTCAGTCGAACGTAGTCTGATAACATCGGGTTTCAGAGTCATTACAACGTCGAAACTCTTCTGCGCAGGACGAAACACACTCTGCAATAAAAGGAAATGTGCAAAGCACATGAATACTCAGCACTTTACTGGTTCAATAAAGTCGCGATATATACATGTACATACTGCCAATAATTATCGTTACCTTCAGCTCACGTAATTTGGCTCCGGCTACAAGCATAGCACGCAAAAGCGAACGCGAATGAGCAGCAAGTTGTTGTAACCGGCGCAGACCAGCTCGTGTCGGTCCTAACGCCGTCCATTCTGAGCCCGATGGATCCAGCGGCGTGCACAACACCATGGCCGGCAATCGTTCCCGTCCAGATTCAAAGCAGGCAAGTGCCGCACGACGTTTCTTAACATCTGCAACGGTGAAGCAGGAGATCTGATAAATTTCCTTAATGTGAAGCGGCGTTCGACCTAGTCGACTGCACAGTTTTCTAGCGCTTCTTGTAATTGGGTGCACTAGAGATATTCACTTCAATCGTTAAGTCCCTATACATGAAAAGTCGAAGCTGAGTTCGGGTTCACCACCAGTGATATATATATATATATATATATATATATATATATATATATATATATATATATATATATATATATATATATATATGTCCAGCAGTGGAAACCTCCGTTGTCTGACTTTCTTACGAATGGACTTTATCCCATCTAAACGCGAAGACTACGTGTACACTCATCTTCACTATTCTCACTTAATGAATGACCTATCAACTGTCTGTCGCATTAGGTTCTCTATCTTCACATCGGAAACGGCTCGCAGAGGTGTGAACTCCACTAAACTTAAACCTAAGAAATCTTTCGCGAAAGTTTACCTGTACGATGGATTCCTTAGAGAACCCACATAGTTCGTGCAAAATTCATCAATAACCGGACTCTCCAAACCACAGCTTGAAGCAATATAAATCGGTTTGAATGTCAAGCGTCCACTCGAAAATGTTTACAAGATTTACTTCCGATCGGAATTCGAGCGACTATACGAACAAACTAGTGAGCTCACTCCATATATTTATTCACCGATAACCCAGTACAAAGTACAGAGGCGTTGTGCCATGAAAAAGCATGAAATAGAAAAATAAACGTAGAATCATAGGAGAAATCTGTCCCAAGTTAGAACACAATCTGCCACAACATAACCACCCCTGACAAGCACGGTCATTAGAGAGCATTTCGAGAGGCATTCAGGATGAGTAGCTTCGTCGGAGCCTAGGACACCCACTCCCAGCGATGACAGCCGGAACTGGCTTAAGGCTAAGCTGGTCGATTTGGCCCACAGCTTTCTCAGTACTCCTGATCAACAACAGTGCATTCTAAAACACTGGCATTACCAACCTACCAAGCAGCCTTAGAAAAACCCTTATTTGCTGATGCTCAAACCCAACAAAGGGCAAGGCGTTTTCATTATGGGGAAGGAAAACTACATAAAGAAAATGATGAACGTCTTGGATGATAGTTGTAAGTTTGAATCAGACCCCGCCCCGGAGAACGTACAACTGGTTGAGAAACAAATTACACGTGAGTTACAAATCCTTGTGTTGCACAGATTTATCACACAACTACAAATGAAAAAATTTGAATCTTGTAGGCTGTCACACATCAGTTTTGTACGGTTTGCCAAAGACGCATAAATCAAATGTTCCATTATGTCTTATATTCCCAGTGAGTACATTATGAGAACACAGATCGGTGAACAAGCTCGTTTTCGGTGATTCATACTCATACCATTTCATCACAATGTATACCGACAAGTTGAGGCATTGGACCAATTAGGCAAAAAGGGACTGATAGAGATTAATGGTGACATAAAAAAGGAGAAAAATTGTAATCCAGACTTTAGACATGACCGGATTTGGATTGTTCCTCACATATTATGTTAGTATTCGTCTGGTCTGTGGCCTGTTGTAGGGTGGTGTGAGGTCCAGGGCAGCTCAAGAGCACAAATTTTTATGGGCACACACAGGGAAGGGATGTAGGCGGATGCCGGTAGACTCAGCCGTCGCATCCCAGGATGCGACATTTTGCTTGTCTTGATTGTCGACCCCGGATCGTATACAGGGCACGAAAAGCCTCGGACACGTTTACTGTGTGATTGAACTGAGCTAGGTGTGAAAAACCGCGCTAGTGAGCTATTTCATTGCTCCAGTGTTCAACCATGCAGGGTGGTGGTCGCGGATACGTTCAGACAAACGCCTGACTGTGCGGCCGATGTACTTTTTTCCACAGGAACAAGTGAATGAGTACACACAGAATGAGGCTGCAGAATCGAGTATTTTGTCTTTCGACCACAAAATCACTACTGGTCTGGAACGGAACAACATCTGCAGATTAGCTGCGAAAATGTTTTGCTGATGACGCCTGACAATCTTCTCTGAGCCATCTCTGACAACGCGTCGCCTCTGAATGGCAAAGTTATGTATACTGGCTTCCTTTCCACCATGGACCCTCTTGGAATTTTCCGCTATCTGCATCATCTCAACAACTAGGCGGTCCGGGTAGCTATTCCGGGTGAAAATCCTCCGCACCGTCCGGAGTTCTTCCTCAACTGTGTCCTCCGAACATATTCGTCTTGCTCTGTTTATGAGGCACCTAATTAGACTCCTTTTCAACTTAAGAGGCACGAAACTGTGGAAGTGGATGTATTGTCCATTCCACGTCGCCTTCCTGTGTACGGACCGACTGATTGAGCTATCTTCACGACGATTCATCCGAACATCCAGGAAGCCTATTGTGCTGTTTGATTCTGTTTCCACTGCCTCCAAATGCCTCAGCATGGTCGGGGGTGGGTATCTCGGGCTCCGAGATGGCCACTCGTCCTGAACGCCTCTCGAAATGCTCCCTAATGACCGTGCGCCTAACACAGTCTCTGCCGAGGAAGTCCTACTCATTGCCTTCTCGTGGCGGAGATGTTCGCACTAAAGTGAGAGGACGAAAGCGAATGCTCGGCGCTCTCTACCGGCTTGACTGACTAATAGTCAGCCTAGAGGAGATGGCTAAACCCTGATTCCAAACTAACAATGGATGGCGTATGAGGCGTACAACGGTATGCTCATCGGCATCTGTAGCGGAGAGATGCACTCGGCACCCAAAATGCCTGGCCTCTTGTGAAGGGCGTATGAACTGAGCATTCAGTCACCGGCTCCCAGTGGGTCACGGACCTCACGTTTCGTCCCGCTGCCTTGCAGGTCAAGCTTAGGATAGCTAAAGGCTCCGGTTGTGGAGCCTTAAGAAAACCACCTGCTTTGGCTTGGGCAATCTGGCAGTATCGCGCCCACAAACAAATTATGGACTCGAACTTTCTACCCCTTCCCCTCCCGATTGTACCATGTTGTTTGGCACACAGTCTGAAACCAGACAGGTGTGAAATATGTTTCCATTGTGAACTGCAAGTTGTCATGGGCTGATTCAGACGAACTTAACAGCTGACCTATTTAGTCTGAGGATGTGATTACACAAAAGATGTCATCTATATAGCGTTTGTATAAACAATAGCTATGAATCGTTGATTCAAGTGGGCCATTTTCCAATTTTGCCATGAAGACGTCAGCAAACAGTGCTCCGGGTGGGGAGCCCTTTGCTACCACGTCCTTCTGACGGTAGGTCTGACCGTTGAATTTGAACTGAATGTTGTATGTGCAGAAGAACAGCAGTTGTTTCAAAGCTTCTGAGGGAATGCCCATCTCAATTGAGTTGCTTTCGATATAGTCACATAAATAATCGATGGTTTCACCGATTGGAACGTTGGTAAAGAGTGAACTGACATCTAACGATAGCATCTGTCGCTCTTTCACAGAACTTATGAATTCAGATGTGTCTTTTAGGCAGTGTTTTGATGTTTTCTGTCTAACCGGTTCCAGCGGAGTTGTCAACCATTTGTCCACTGCATGGTACGGGGGAATTGATGGAGCTGCAATGAGCAGTCCATTGGGTCTTATTTTGGCTGTTATTTCCATGGGCATGATAGAAGTACGACTGGGTGCGGCGATAAAAAGGACGCTTCTTTACAGAAGATACGTAGACGATTTATTCATTGTAATGAATCATGTCGATATCGGAGAGTTAGTAAAGAAATTCAACGGAACACATCCGAACTTGAAGTTCACATGTGAACTGGAACAGCAAGGGTTGCTACTCTTCCTTGATATTTTATTAACTCGAAGAGGGAACGGATTCATCTTCCGTAAGAAGACTTGGTCTGGACAGTACCTCCGTTTCAACAGTTTCTATCCAATAGAACATGAGACCTCTGGTCCGTATCTTATTCTTCAGGACAAGACAAATCTGTACGGATGATACTCTACCAAACCAAAGGGCAATCATATACACTACACTGCGTGATAACGGGTATCCTGACTCATTCACTCGTTTTCCCAGTCAGACAAATCATACCTAGTCACCTGTCTTTTGGGTGCCCAAAAGAGATATCTACATATCACTCCCGTACAAAGGAGAATCAATAACAGCTTATTACACAACGCATCAAAAGTGCATTACAAAGAACATACTATGTCGCTGTACTATGATTTCATCCATTCACACAGCGCCTCCCCACGCCCCCTCCATTCAAAGCGCGCTATTCGGCCGAATTTACCTCCCACTGCATCTACACCTTCTCTTACAGCTGCAAGGAAGCATACATCGGTAGGACCGACCGATTACTGCGAAATAGAATGGCCGAACACTCCAAAATACATACGTGACGCGATGACTCAGTCTAGCTTACAACACTCGAGTGCAGCATGTAGACCGACCTCAGTCATCAAGCGTCACTTGATTGAAAGTGGTCACATGGTAGATCCGGCGAACGCGTTCTCGGTCTTGCTACATAATCGTGACAAACAACGACCAAGGATACTTGAAGCATTATCGATCACTCACACTAAACCCGCTGTGTCCAAAAGCGTATGACCTTCACCCTTAACATACCATGGCTTTAGCCAACCACATTCAATCACACACACAAACATGACTTGGAGCCCCATAAAACTACTCTTACTATTCATTTCATTTTATATCGTGGTTATTGTTCTCCCTAGATTTTATAAGTACACGGCCGGTGAGAGTATACGAAAGGAATTCATCTCGCAGTGTCTTCTGAATTGTTTCTGCAAATTAGACAAATGACAACTAAGGCCAATCGACACCTATCATAAAAACAAGGCTAAAATTGCGTGACGCAATGGCAATGAACAAACGAATTGTCACGCGGGCGTGGAAGCGAAGGGTGATGGTCGGCGTGGAAACTGGTGGTCAAAGTGCACGGAAAGCAAACGAACTATTCGGTACACACAAAAAAGTACGATAAAAAGCATGGGATTTGGACTAAAACAGCTAAAAGTAGTTTCTCGATATGGCGAGCAGAATGTCTAGTACCAGTTCCAATAAATCTTTACGGTTATCGTCCTGAACTTTGGACAATGACCAGGGTTCGGCTCTCACCACTGCCGATCACTTCCTCATTTGACAGCCTTTCACTGGCCGCGGCCCACTTCCTGAGTTGTTGTACTTTGTTGTTTGGTAATGTAGGAAGTAAAAAGAGAACTTCTTGCTGGTAATACTGCTTGAAACTGATAAGAAAGCCGCATCTGCAACGTTGAAGTTAGGCTTAGCACTAGGGTCAAGAAACAAACGAAAAGATGAAGCACTAAAGCTCATCAGGCTAAGGTGTCTAAGATATGTGTTGCACATGTTCATAGATAGGATTTCTCCGCGCAGTGTTCACTGAGGCTGGTAGCGGTTAGAAGATGAGCAACGGTGTCCAATTCATTACATGGAAGAAAGGTATGAAAGGCCCGAGTGGTGATCCTAGTACGCTTTCTGAGTGGAGTAAAGAGAGATCTATCCACACAGGAGTTAGATACACTGGAGGATACGGTTAAGTCTCGCTACAAGTGGCTTTCTCGTATTCACACACCTTCACTGAATCTGTACTACTATCTGTTGTTCTCCTAAATTACCATACTCTTGATTGAAGTTCCTGCAGAGAGATAGCAACCAGAAACGCCCCGCACAATGCATGGTCAGTGACTGCTCGAAATGAGCTAGATGTTGCACGTACATATTTGACTGATAAACTGTCCGTTGTTTTTTATCAAAAGCATCATCCAGACAGACACTGCGTGCACGCTGACGTTAAATTCCATTGACTATTGTGTAAGGGTCAGGCTATGGGTCACCAAATTGGTGCTTGATTAGTGTAAATGTGGGAACCCGGTGAGACACTTACTGAGCCGCGTTTATGATGGTTTCTGCGTTTTTGTGGTTACAGGTCGAACATGACCAACCTCCTGCGGAAGATCACCAGCCCAGTATACTACTTTTGCCTAATTCCGACGTCTGCTGACCTATTCCCTTATTGACTACAACGCGTCTGTACTCATTGCAATTAGCCATGGAAAGAAAACACATTTCCAATTACAGTGCGGTCGTTCTTGAGTACGTCCGTTTATTGATGAAGAATGATAACAAAAGTGCTAACGGTAAATGATATACAAATAAGCCCGCGGCGAGTGGTTTCCCCTCGCAGTGGTCAAACACAATAGAGACTTCTGCGATATATATATATATATACCATAAGACCTTCATCAGCTATCCAGAAATTCGGCGGGACACCAAAATCAGGAACCGCGTCTACTGTTTCAGTATGATCACCACATCGTCTGTTGCGAGAATTTTGCCGTCATTTGTGGAAGTCTGGGATTATGAGCAGATACCCAAGGAATGCAGTGAATCGGTGATTGTGCCGATTTATAAGAAAGGTGACAGATCCTCTCGTGAAAACCACAGAAGAATTAGTTTGGTGAGTATCGCATCCAAACTGTTCGCCAGGATTATTCTTTACCGACTATCCAACGCCTGTCAAAGGTATACGCGTGAGAGTCAAGCCCGTTTCAAACCCGTTCAGGGCTGTATCGACCGCATCTCCAACCTTTAGCAAATTTCGGAGTACATGCACACCTTCCGTAGACCCACAGTCCTTATCTTCCTTGATCTAACTCAATCGACCGTACAGCTCTCTGACGCTGCCCCTTCACTGGAACTGAGTACGCGCTTACGACTGTCACTTGAGTTCATCACGAGAGTGGAAGTTTGTCACCGTTGATCTCTGTCACCTTTCCTCTTCATTTTTTCCAGTTGAAATGGCTTTTTAGATAACTGTATCGCATGAGAATAATGGTATCAATATATGCCCAGGCAATGAACGGTCTGACTTAGAATACGCAGACGATATTGTTCTTCTAGGTGAAGATCCAGGTAAGTTGTAATTTTTCTAGAGAGTCTAAACAACAGCGTAGGAATGCTTGGGATGCATTTTTGCTGCAGGACTGGGTCGGCGCTACATCAAACGTCTTCTTGGCAAGAGGCTCTAGCTGAAGTACATATGCCTCATTACCTAGGCAGTTACATCACACCAGGCGGTCAGATATTGGATGAAGTATCGTCACTTATACAGAAGACGCGTTTGGCTTTTACCAACCTTTCGTTTGTGGTGCCGGCGTGATATCCGGTTGTCCATCAAGGATCCAGTGTACATTGTACATTATACGGCTCAGAAACATGGTCCTTGAAGGTGGAGGAAAAGCGAAGACTGTCGGTGTTTGAGCATCGATATCCCCTTTAGCATTTCTCGACTATGGTGGGAACACCACATCAACATTTTTTAATTCTCTTGTGATACAACAACAGTACAATATTTAAAGAAACGGGTCGCGGCCAACTTAAAGCCACCAATTAGGGAGGTTAGGTATAAAGTCTTGGGAACAATGGTGAGTCTCTGGAAGATGTACCAAAACTAAAAACAATAATGCGGTTGGAGTACGTGTTACGCCTGTTTATCGACAGGCTTCCTCGGCGTACGTTGTTTTCTGAGGCAGGTAGTGGTTGGAAGTTAGGTCGAGGTAGACGGTCCATTACATGGCAAGAAAGTATGAAAACTCTGACCAACGGGCTTGGTCAAACAGGACGTTTCAGACCTCCGGCTTGGGGTTTAGGAGACCCGCCTTTTGTGTGCATATGCGCACTTACACTTGATGGAAATGGACAAGATTATCACTACTCATTTTGCCAGTAAATCTCTGGTGTTTTCAACCCGCTGGTGATAGAACATTCTGAACCCCGACCAAGACGAGATGCGTCTACTATCCCACATCTCTTCATGGATCTTCTAATGCTTCTTCTTCAAGTGATATGCTGACCTCCACACAGTTTTTCATATACTGACTCAGAAACTGAGAACAATGCGCGATGTGATATCTGCATTCGTTGGGACCATAGGTCAGTATGTTCACTGGTGCAGTTTCCCCGCATACGTTTTTCGTTGATATAAATGTGGTTTGGCATCAGCGTAGAGGCTGACATAACCATGCATAAAGCCTGGTTAGTAAAGTCAACAGGCTGTGTGAAACCATCTACTAACATGGACATTTTTAGAGACGATATGTTTGAGACCGCTAAAGTGTGCTATAATGCACTGTATACTTAGCAAGACGTTTATTGTTTGCCAACCAAAGATAGAAACTCACTAACAAATGAAGTATATGCATCTGTCAGTATTCAAATGTAGTTGTTGTGCTCTTAATTAAGCAGTTGGTGCTGACAAATGAATCAACAATGAACTTACCCGCAAACCCCTCATTCAAGTCGATTAAAAGTGGCTTTTGTTCCCAGTCATGAGTGGCCAACAGTCGGAGAAAGCGCAAAAATGCTGCAACTGGGGAACCGCTAGCCACACGAGCCGGCCACACTGCGCTACTCATACCTTCTGTAATCCCAGAACGCCGTTCGACTGGGATGGAGAAACCGGCAGCATACAAAACAAGCAGCTCAACTGCGATCTCTGATAGCCGACCAGCACAATCTGCCGCACTGGGAACGGTTGAAAAGGTCTGTTGTTTGCAATGAACCACATCGTCCCCTTCAGAGTTTGAACAAGATATCGCTACATCACATCTTAGATCCCGCACACCGTCAAACTCAGCTTCGAACGGACACAGTACAACAGGGTATCCATGTGCGGAAAGCCAACGTTTTGCTAGGCGACAAACAATGGGGAACACGTGCGCTTCACTTCGCGCCACGGCTGCAAGCATTCCGGAGATAGTAGGCATGCTCTGGTTTAAACGTGCCCAAGCCAGTGACGCGGGGGTATCCAATGATGGACCCTCCGACGGGAAAGCGGACGAAGCACTGCGTTTTATTCCCGATTTTTCACACACTTCCGAAACCGTCGTCCTTTGTAACAGACGTAGTTCTCGTGGCTGGGCGACTGATATTCGAAATACAAGACCGTCCTAAAGAAGCAAAATGTTTACAATGAGATTTGATGATTTGGTAAAATTGACTATAACACTGAAACCAAGCGAAGAATTACCGACCCTCCTTTGCAAATTTCCGAATGAATTTGAGCTGAAATGTTCATCCAGTAGAACAAAACTGCAAATTTCACGTTTATGAATGATTAGAAAAAAAGCCGAACACGAAATTTTTGCTTGATATATCAAATAAAATTTCACATGGGTATTGAAGCGCTCCCACAAACGGTCACTTACCAAAAAGATATCTAGCATGTTATCCGTAGTCGGGTGAGACGGAATGCCCAAAGGGGAAAGTAGTTCGTGGATACGGATTACCATTAGCCGCTTCATATGAAGGAAAGGAACTAGCTCGTCAGGCCATTTTCCCGATTGCTCCAGTGTAACAACCACTAAATGAGAGAGTTACAAACAAAAATAGATGAACCCACGAAAACACTCTAAACGAATTGTGATTTTATACGACTTCAGCGTTGCCGAGCTATCATACCTAATCATTGGAGAAAGTCAGGTTTACAAATCGTAATAGTTTCTGGAAGGTTCAATGAAAGTAAAGATGTCTGTCATCCGGCGGGCCAAATCCAATTCACTGGTTGTTTGCACAACTGCATCAGCATCTCGAACTTATGTTCTCTGGTGGTGTGACCTTCAAGAACGCTGTGGATTAGAGTCCCGTTTTCATCCAGAATTGATTTTACAGATACTGCAAAAACATTTGTCTCCTCAATCGAATTAAGAAACATACTACAGGGAGGAGGATACCAAACAGCACGTTCAGTTGCCAGCATTGCTTCAACGGCCCGTCGGCGAATGGGTGCATTGTCAAACAGAAATACGATATCAGAGTTTGACTATTTATTTGCCACTTTCGAAAAGTACTTTTCCCGAAAGCCACTGAAAATTTCAGTGTTTATTTTTGAGTGGCATTCGAGATATAGCATTCCCATCACAGAACAGTAAGCAACAACATGAAGGTTTTCACATTTTTTTGACTACAAAGTTTTGACGCACAGTGTGACCTTTGCTCCCGCTCTCTTGTTAAACTTTTGTCTTCTGTCCCCAAACCTTTCTCCCACCCCCAACTACCTATCCATAATGTTCCCACTGATGACACACCCGATACTCGCAACGGTTCATTGCTTAATAGTGTCCTGAGTAATCACCTATCTTGTAACTCACATTTTCCTAAGTTTCGTCTGCCTATGAACTTCGGCTCCTTCAACGTGCGTACTCTCATGCAAACCGGTCAGCAGGAGTGCCCAGCGTTCACAATAGATCTTCTGAAGATCGATGTCTGCTGCGCAAGTGAAACGCGTATCCAGAATTCGAGCAGGGTGTTTCAACGAACTGCTTCTGGTATCTCATCCAGGTATTTCCAGCGCAATTCGGGAGACGAAGTACCTGGAGCTGAGGGTCAACGTGGTGTAGGGATAGCTCTGACCGACAAGGCTGAAGCTGGCCTTTTGGAGTAGAGCTCGGTTAACAGTTGTTAATATGCTGTTAGGCTCCAAGGGTCAGTCGACACTCGAAAGGATAGTTTTGTTAAGCGCAGCTTGTTTTTAGTCTCGCCATACACTCCAACAGACTGCAGCTCTGACGTGCAGAAGGATGAGTTCTATGATGAACTCAACACTCTCGTTCCCAGGAGCAAATGCTCTGACATCGTAGTGCTAGCTGGTGATTTCAGTGCACAAGTCGGCAAACGTAGTGTATCAGAAGCTTGTTTAGGTTGGCATTGTGTCTTACTCGCTCAGCGCACCAATAACGGGAATAGGCTTCTCCAGTTTTCTGCAGACAATCGGTTATTTCTGTCTAGCTCGTGTCGCACAGCGACATGGCGCTCTAACGCTACAGGTATTCTGAGTCAGATCGGTTGTATCGCAGTAAGCTACCGATGGTGCAGTCCTGTTCAGAACTGTAGATACTACTGCTCCACGTACGTAGAGTCGGACCATGTATCAGTTATAATGCGATTATCAAGCCAGCTCCATGGTCACCGACGCAAACCGGAAACCCAGTTAGTTGTAGAACGTTTGTCTGATCCAGAAGTCCGGACCCGTTATGAACAGAAGTCAGCACATGAGCTAGGATCTACGAAGATCAGTAATGTAGATGAAGACGCGACCCACGTGGCAACAGGTTTCGCCTGTGGTCCTAGATCCGACATTAAAAGACACTGGACTTCTCAAGAGTCGCTGAATCTGATGGAGCAAAATCGTCAGCTCTTGAACAGTAAGGAGATGAATAAGATAAGAAGACATCTTCAAAGGCACGTTACGGAGAGCCTTAAGATTGATCGCGAAAATTGGTGGGTCTAGGTAGCCAAAGAAGTGGAAGTGGCAGCTGCCTCAGGTAACAATCAAAGACTGTTCAAACTTATTCGCGACACTGGTGGACGGCGAACACCGGTCAGTGAAACGATATGCGATGGAAATGGAGAGCCTATTCATGGTAAAGACCAAAGATTGGACCGTTGGGCCGAATACTTCAAGGAACAGTTTAGCTCACCGCGCGCCAATGTAGTTACTCCGACGTCAACAACTGCGATTCTCTGGGGAGTATCACTTGAGTTCCTATCGGAAGTGGAAGTGGAGTCATGCATTCAGTTACTAAAGCGAGGGAAAGCGACCGGTCACGGCAATCTTCTTCCAATTATTTTCAAAATGGGTGGTAATGCGTCGATAAAATAACGTGACGTTTGGATGGATAAACGTGTTCCGTTTTTATGGGGCGAGTCATTGATTGTACCTATCTTCAAGAAGGGAATACGCAATGACTGTAGGAACCATCGTGGGATCAGTTTGATTCCGATAGTCACCAAGGTACTAGCTTCGACTCTGCTGCGCCGGTTTACACCGGCTTGCGAGAGGAACGTACGTAAATAAGAAGCCGGATTCCGTACAGGTCGAGGATGCATCGACTAGATTTTCCGCGACTTGGAAGGCACCTTTGATTCAGTTCACCGATATTCGCTATTCAGTGCTCTTCTCCAAGGTTGTCTGCCACAGAAGTTCGTGATTCTACTGAGGTCGTTGTACTCCCGTACTTCTGGTTGCGTAAGGGTTGGCGGTGGACTACCCAGTCCGTTCGTCCACATATTTCAAGTCAGACAGTATACTACTCGAACAAAGATCGACACCGCTATTCTCACACGAGGATAGGGCCATCTCAAGAATCAATTCAATCACAAAACTGAAGAGGAAGGGTAAACGAAGACAACCCTGAAGAACATCACTTTCCGTGGTGAACTCGGGTGAAAGATCGCCGTAAGCACGAATTCGGCCTCGGCTGTTCGCATACAAGCATCGGAGAAGAGAAAGAAACTTCTCTGGCACACCCTTCAACGAGAGGCAGCGTAAGAGAACTGTGTGGTTGATTGAGTCAAACGCCGCTTTTAGATCAAGAAAGAGATTGTGAGCCTACGGATGATGTGTCTGTGCTCTACGGTTTGCCAAAGAGTAAAGATGTGGTCGATACAACCACGACCAGGTCTGAAACCGGCTTGATTCACACCCATACACATTTCGCGGGCACTGGATAATCGGTGAAGAACAAGACCGGTGAGCAGTCTAGACGCGATACTAACCAAGCTAATTCATCTCTGGTTTTCATAAGAGGAACTGTCACCTTTTTGGTAAATCGGCACGATCACCGATTAGCACCATCCACTGGGAATCTGCTCGCTATTCACAATAACCCGGAGGAGTTTTGTTAACTCTGGAACAAAAGCTTCGCGACCGTCCTTGAAAAAAGATGGAGACAACCCATGCGGTCCAGCGGCTTTGAACTTTTTCAAGTAACCTATTTCCCACATAACTCCATCTCTGATGGAGGACTGATATCCGCCTGCATCGTTTCGCTGGCAAGCATATTTGGAAGGTCCACCGTTGAAGTGGGTCAACTGAATTGTTCTTTAAAGTGTTCCGCCCAACGCTCCAGACGACGTCCTTGAGAGTGAATCAGTGAGCCGTTGGATTTCTTGATTAACTCACTTGCACTAGGCTTCCGTAGACCGGTACCTCTAATCGAACGGAAAAGGTTGCGAGCATTGCCAGTGGATGCGGCCTTTTCCATTTCCTCACATTTCGCAATCCACTACTGCTCACGGTCATTTCTCAGGCTCCCAGTCAGTTGGCGTTTCAGGGATCTACGCAGCCCATTGAATGTGGCATCCGGAGGAACGGATCTGCGAGCATCCAACAAAGCAACTGATGTTGAAGATATCCATCGTTTGTGAGACCGACTTTAACCAGGGTTCTGGGTGGCATTCGAAGAGGCATACAAGGCTTCCTTGACCTGTTGCCAGCGTTCATCTGGGTCCTGAACATTTGGCTACATCGATAACTGCTGGAAACTGTAAGGCTAGTTATCGTCTAAAAACAACTGCGCGGGACGGGTGGCATTTACTTTGGTGCGACCAGGAATGAGACGTAAACGTGAGCGAGCACGTACCAAAGCGTGATCTGAGTACACAGCCTTGGACCAAAATGAACGGCAATCTTCCATTGATCAATGCCAGCGGTGACCAATCTCAATATAATCAATCTGAATCTAACAATGCGAAGACGAAGGAGAACGCTATGTGAATTTATGCTGCTTCTTATGGCAGAAGTTCGTACTTACTAGAAGCAATCTGTGGTCAAAACACAGCTGTATGAGACGATCTCCGTTATCGGTACGATCGGCTGGGATAGCAAATGGGCCTCCAATGTGTATTTCGGAGTCTCCCAAACGGACAACTTAAGCGTTGAAATCCCCAGCAATGACCACCACGTCTGCTGAACGTGCACTTCGAAGTAGCTGAGACAAATCCGGATAGAATTCGTCCTTGCCCACAGGGGAACTGCAGTTAGTCGGCACACACACAGACACGACGAACAAACATCGGCGCTTCAGTTTGTTGTTTTTGACATGAACAGAACCGTCCAACCAAAAGGCACACAAATGACTGCTGACTGGAATCCAGTCTAGCAGTGCACGCTCAGCTTACATGCTCAAAGCAACCCGAGCGCCCGCCTGACCACGAGCTCTAGATACCGAATCACCCGACAAGCGAAGAGTGGAGCGAGAGACTGAGGTTGTATCTGAGGTGCAAAGTGTGATCGCAGAAGTGGGGTCTTGTATGCGTGTTTCAGAGACACAGCATACATCGTTTTAAAGGTGTCAAGTGTTTTAACGAGGGCAGCCGCTGCCTTATCTGACGTGGTGTGCGGATATTAAAGGTAGTCAGATGAAGTGAACATTTAGGCTTGAGAAGTGCATCTGATTTATACCCAACTCCCGAACTACTGCTTTCATCACAGCCGCACTTACCCGTGGCGTTTTGTATTGGCTTTAAATTAAAATATTGAAAATTTGGTAAGGCCCTTTACAGGAAAGATACTGGAGGTTTCTGGGCGAATCATACTTCGTGGCTGCCCACACCGCAGAAGGGGTTTTTTTGGGAACTCTAACCGGAGCCTTTGACTCGAAAGTCTCACCCACAAGGCAGTGGGCGTTGACCCAGTACGGGAACGTGACCGAGGAACCCGTGAATGAACTTCTGGTCTGTCACGTATAACCTGATTGTTGCATACGTCTTATCTTGTCGTCGCTGGTGCTTCGTCATCGATTCGCTTTTCGGATTCAGTCTTTAGCCCCATGCACCCAATGGAGCAGGCGGAACGTGGACGGGGCAGCATCGTTTAGGCCGGGGGCTGTCCACCTTAGGCGTACGATAGCTGCCTAGTGAAGTGCGATGACTTCTCCGCCGTCGGGAGAAACCCCAGGTACTCCTTTCCTACGCCCGCCTAGTGGAGGTTTTTAGACAGGTAAATTATTTCTCTTCGTGTTTATTCGCCTGAGCGTCCTCTCCAGGAATAGGTGTTCGACTCACAACCGGTCATCCCGGGTGCGAATCCTCGTGGGGGATCGGTGGATGTGCACTGCTGATGACTCCTAACAAGAATGAGACAGCTGCACAGTGTTTCCGTGGTATTTTTCACCGGTTGTGGTCGAGTGGTTTAGAGCGTTTGCTTACCACCTCGGAGGTCCGACGTTCGAATCCCCACCATCACCGGTTAATTTGGTGGTAGACAGTAATCCACTGTCGTCCGGATCGTTACCACACCTGATCTTTTGGGACCTTACGTGGTTCTTCGCCACTCTAAGTCTCAGGGTTCGGTTACCGGTTATCCCCAATAGTGAAGTGGACCCTCGTGGCTATATGGTATATCCCCGTAATAAAAAAGTGGTTAGAACCAGATGCTGCTCAGCAACTGGTTCTGAGACTGGACTTCGTCTGGTCTCTACCCACTGACCTGTCAAGCATGACTGGATCTCCGGCTTAAGGAAGCCATCTTGCATAGCTCTTTTGGTCATGGAGGCACGCAATCCATCACACCATCCAAGGTGCAGTCTCGTCGTTAATGTTTCCCCAACTAGCGTAGAATCGTTTGGAATGTAAATGCCCAACTCAACAAGCGCGAGCTCATGGAACACATCATCATGAGCTACAAGCACGACCATATTTACCAATAATTTCCATAAGTTGTATTAGACACGAAATACGAACTCACAATAAACAAGCGGTTATGTACTGTATTCATCAGTGCCGATCAAATTCCCATCAGTCACCAGATACTTGTGTAATAGTCCACTGCCCATCTGGACATCAAAAAAATCAACCAAGCATAGCATACCTGCATATTTGCATCCTCGGCATCCAGTCTATTTGAAGACAATCGTAATCGGATCAGGGGACTCTATCATGTGGTTCGTATGCTTTCCCTTGTTTTACCGCATTCGGTTCGTGACGTAATCACGTCTTCTTTCGCCCTGTTGTTGTCCATAACTGGTTTTTAAGCAATCAACTACTTACTCATTCAGTGAGAAATATGCATACTCCACCACACTTGTTCTATGACAGCAGTTAGCTTGGATATCAGAATGGCTCCATGCATGTAACGGCTCTCTTGAACTGGAACATGCCAGTACTGAATGTAGGACGCACAACTATTGAACATCTCAAAGGCAAGTGGCGTTGATCAGGACTATTCGCCGCTCTCTATGTTTACCCAGCCTCGCGATCGATGACTTCTGTAGACAGGCTCGAGAAAATGATAAAAGAGAAGGTAGAACTCTTTTCTGGTTGCGAAATTTTAGACTTGGAGGGTGGAGGCCGACTGACCTGTGAAGGAACTACTGTGGTACAGTGTTCCGAATAGCCTTACACCATCTGTTTTTTGGTGTGGGATTTGCTTTTCACACTGCGACAAGATTTACAGTTCACTTCTGCATTTCCTCCGATGGAGACGTCTTAGAGTCTTTTGAGAAGTTTGTTTAGTTAGGTTTTATTAGTGCCCGTGGGAAGGTTGAAGGAAAGATCGAAAACTAGAAAGCCAAGGTTCAGAAGGCGCTTTACAATCGTTGTCGTTGTTGTGAAGACAGCAAAAAAACATTTCTGATGAAAGGAGATAAACGATACTGCTGTGTGCAGCGTCACTATCTCTTGAGAACTGACTCGGTCAAGTAGCATATGACTCATCTTTCGTCTTTATTCATCGCTGCCTGCGGAGTAACTCACGAGTCTAGTAGCATCATTGAATGAGCATTGACGCTGAGGCTTGCTTATGCCGGCTTCTTAAGTTCGTGTGACTGGGAACGCTGAGATCGACAAAATGTCCCGGCTGCGAGCTGTAACCTGTGTGGTCATATAGCGTTCAAACACCTAAGACAATTTATCCGTCACCACTTCCGTAAGATTTTCCCAGTTCACACTGCCGTGAATACTGGAGCAAATATGTATACTACTACAAAATAACCACCGTTATGTGGCTCGTTATTAGAGCTGATTAACCGGGAATTTAGATCATCATCATCATCATCATCGTCGTACAGCGTTAAACAGTAGGGCAAGCCCCACTGACCACCGCCTTTCTCACTATGTTGCACGCTGAATTAGAAAGTATGAATATACAAGATGGACAGCGACTGGACCTACACGGGTGGGAAAAGGAAAGAATGCCCTAGTAGCCAACACACGGAATACACAGTCTAACCGTACAAACGCACATCGATCAGTCATTCTGATTCGAAAGAAAGTGACAACACGATCGCCATTGTTCGCGGTTCGCAGCCATATCCTTCAGTGTCTCCAGCCAACTGGTAGACGGATCTTTTGGACCCCAACCACGAAGACGTGGAGCACCTACTTTTCCTAAGTCTGCTGTACATTTTCTCATTCATCGCTGCCACGTCATCTGTTGACCTCCAAGTAGTCTCTTCCACTCCCTAGGAGAAACGGAGAATAGGACACGGTACGGTAGACGTGCGTTTGACATACGCAACACGTGCCCCAACCAACGAAGTCTACTAAGTTGGACACGCTGTGACAAAACGTTCTCCGAATTAGTACCCATTACTAGATTTCTGACCTCAGCATTGCCTACTCGGCTACTCCACCCGATCTTAGCGATACTACGTAAACATCGATGGTCGAAAACCTCAAGACGACGAATATCTTCAGCACGCAGACTCCAAGTTTCGCAACCATACAACAAAACTGAACGCACTGCGGCACAGTATATACGACCTTTCAACTTCAGTGAAATATCAGATCGACGCCACAAGTGCTTCAGTCCAGCGTACGCCACTCGAGCCTTGGATATACTCGTGCTCACCTCTACTACAGTGCTCTCATCCGTCGTCATGCTGTTGCCGAGATAAGTGAAGTGTTCGACAACTGACGGCACCTTCCCATCGAGCATCAAGCTCGGAATCGTTGACGTCCAGTCTTGTAACATCACCTTGCACTTTGAAGGTGCAAAGCGCATGCCGAATGGAGCTGCAGCTCTTGAGAGTCTATCTAGTGTACGTTGAGCATGTTCCGTTGATTCGAACAAGCAGACAACGTCGTCTGCGTAATCTAGGTCACATAGCTTTTCACTATTTCCTAGTTTGACGCCTATATTCTGAAGATTTTGCAGCGCACTCTCCATTATTTCGTCCATGACGAAGTTGAACAGGAATGAAGACATAGGACATCTCTGTCGAACACCACTGGTCGTTTTGAACCGACCGGATAGCTCACCTTAAACTCTAACGCGGCCAGAAGTATGAGAATACAATGATCTCATTAGGTTCACGAACTTCTGGAGCACACCTTTTCGATGAACAACACTGAAAAACGCTGCTCGATCAACTGAATCGAAGGCGCCTTTCAAGTCTAAGAAAATCATTATTGTCGGTCGGCGGTGCGTGTGACGCGTTTCAAGTAGTCGGCGAAGAGTAAAAATCTGGTCGATGCATCCTCGACCTGGGCGGAATCCAGCCTGTTGTTCGCGGGCATTCCTCTCGCGAGCGGGTGTAAGACGGTGCGGTAGAATTGAGGATAATACTTTGGTGACTATCGGAATTAAGCTAATCCCACGATGAGTACTACAGTCATTGCGTATTCCCTTCTTCAAGATGGGAACAATCAACGACGCACTCTATATTAACGGAATACGCTCCTCGTTCCAAATGTCACGGAGCAAAGCGGTAAGTGATTTTATCAAAACATTTCCAACTAGTTTGAAAATAACTGGAGGAAGTTCGTCGGGACCTGCCCCTTTACTCGCCTTAGTGATCGAATGCATGACTCTACTTCTACTTCCGATGGGGGCTCAAGTGATACCACCCAATGAGTCGCAGTTGTTGATACATGAGTAACTACACTAGCGTGCGGCCAGCTAAACTGTTCCTTGAAGTATTCGGCCCAACGGTCAAGCCTTTGCTGTTTTCTATGGAGGGAATTAAGGTAGTTCACTACGACTACTGGAGCTTTGTCCATCTCACTAGCGTAGAAGGAAAGTGTGGTTGCGGGACTACGTGCTATACTGTAGGCATGAGCAGTCATGTGAAGAAAGTATCACTAAGCACAGCAGAAATCGTGACCCACTCTTCTCAAACACGCTCAGGAATACGATAATTTTCTCAGTACTGTGGTACTCTAGGCATTTTTTGAGACTGCACTTCAGAGCTTGTGATCTATCCAAGGAGACAAGAAATATCACACTAATACACGAATGCAGTGAGAATCAACACCCGTCGTCACAAAAGCACACCATCGCATAATTTGGATAATCAACGGTTTTGAATTTCAGCCTCGAGGTGACAAGCTACCCGTTGCAGTGAACTGGGTGGCACCAAATTTACCATCAACGGCTACTCGGTGGTGTTATCGTTGAATAAAGGCGTTGACGTTATTTCTTGAGAATGAGTTCTCCAGGAGAAATTGAGTAAAATGAGACTATCTACTAAATAACGAAAAAGCGATAACTAGTGAAACCAGATTCGGTTGAGTTTAAACTGAACAACTATCAATTATGCACTAATACAGCGATTGGGGTTATCTCAGCAGACACCACTGGAGTACACATGTTAAAGTTTGAGCTGAATCCAAGTAATCTTCATTATTTACTATTCAAAAGTATGGTAAGTATGGTAAGATTTTCGTCATTTGGGCCAAGGTGGAATTTATATGCTGACACCCCGAGTTCAAATCTTGCCACTGCCAATCACTTTTCCATTTGGTAGCGTTTGATTATCCGTAGCCCCTTTCGGAAATAGTGTACTCTGTCACATAATACAGTCAATGACTAAAAAACTTACACAGAAGACACTAACCATATAAGGGGAACACAGGAGTCTTTTCGCCGTCCGTTCGACTAGTCAGTTTGTCATTCCTGTACCGGTTGGTCGATGAAGGAACAGAAACCACTGGTGGGAAGACTGCGGTGTCACGAAATGCGGAGGAGATAGGTAACACACCAGTCACATCTAAGGGAAGTTTGTCATTCAAACCACGCAGAAGACCTCGAAGTTTATCCATGGCTCGAATAAGACGTAGTGAAGTCGCTACAGATGTTGGTGTTATACCAGCATTTGGGTTAAACGACAAAATCGCATTCAGACGATCCGGACTGATTTGGTTCCACGACCACTGAGCAAAAGAACCCCGTGAAAGTTTATGCCGGCTGAAATGAACCAAATGCTTGAACTTGCATGATGAAAGAAAAAATAACTGAGCGAAGTGTTAAACAATTGCATTTACTCTCGGGCGCTAACACTGTTGGTATTCCGGTTAAGTATAGACTGGCTGGTATCCTTTAACCTCCAGCTGACAGTTGGTTTCCCGAATTACGTTCTCAAGCTGAATTTAGCCGATTCATTTGTAGTCAGCGTGATTAATTACGGTTGGTATACCACACAAAATAAATGATTCGTTTCTAAAAAGGTTACCTTTCAAACGTGAAAAAACGATTTCGTGTATCGTAGCTAAGGGCATTGGTAACGTCGCACTGTTGTTTTCAGTAACCAATCCAGGTATTTCGCGCCCAAAAGAAAAGCAAACGGATTTTTTTGGTTCAATGTCTGACAGAAAGTTCACTGGAGGGAACTTATGAGGTGACAGCTAAAAGCAACAACTCTGATTCGACGTTAGCTGTCTTGAAAGGGAAACCTTACAGTTTGGGATGTCCAACTAACCCAATAAACTTATCCAGGATCCAAGAAATCGATGTTCGAGGCAGCAACCATACACCCGTAAGCCATCTAAAAAGCGGAACAAACCATGAAAAGTATACTTGCAGCTTTTGAAATTTGGTGAGATCATGCTCCTTAAGCATATGATTGATCTGGAGGGAGATCCGTGCCACGAACACAAGGATCATGAAGACAATGCAACTGTGATACCCCACAAGGCATACACTCCTGTGCAACAATTCAAGTATTTTTATTCACGACAAAACCTGCTGCCTTGGGAATTACACTTCCATGTGCGAAGTCACGAAGTAAACCGTAGAGCCATGACAGTGTCGTCCAGTCTGTCATTCGCTCCCAAGTACCTCGAAATGGTCGGGGGTGGGTGTCTAAGGTCCCGAGATGGCTACTCGCCCTGAACGGCTCTTGAAATGCCTGCAAGTGACCGCGCTTCTCAGACAGTCTTTGTTGAGGAAGTCCTGCACATTGCCTCCTGGTGGCGGAGGTGGTTTCGCCAAAATGACAAGGGCGAACGCCCGGTGCTCTCCAAAGGGTTGACTGATATTCAGTCTGGGGGATTTACCTACACTTACTTACTTACACTTTTATACGGCTGGTTTCTGCGAGGGGATGAGCCGGCGTCATGCATGTCCTGAACGGCACCTGCTCATGAGCGACTACCGGACGCGAGATCTGAGCACAAGAAAACCCATTTCTGCTTCCAGTTCCGAAGGCCGCAGACAGACTGGAGTCCTAATCACTCAACATTAGATTTGACAGTACCGGCCCGTTTTTAGCTGCTCTCCAGGGCGACAGCGCCATCCGGGGCATGGAACAGGAAAGGCACTATTTCGATATGTGTTCGGACGTTGTAAGACATGTCCAAACCACTGAAATCATCGACGTTGGAGGAACACCGACATCTTTTTGATATAGAAGCACCGTTGTCTTATTGTCTTGTTTGAAAGCACGTCGTATCAAGCCACATTCATTACCCGTTGCAGACACCAATGGTCAAACACCTCCAGCTTTCTGATGTCCTTGACGCGTAGTGGACACGTCTTGCAACCGTAGGTCAATATCAGACGGAGAGCGACCCGGAAGACACGCACTTTGTTCCGGAGGCTGAATTCGTTGCGCGCCCAGAGTGCATTGCGAAGCTGGAGGAACGTAATCACGACATTTTCAATGCTCAACTTGACTTTGTTTTTGGCTCGACCGTTCGGGAGAATCGCGGAGCCCAGAAATTTAAACGCCACGACGTGATTAATTTGCTTACCGTTCATGCATATCGATAGAATGGACTGTGTAGTGGATGTCGAAGGAATCTTGGTCTTTGACGTATCGTTCTCTAGTTCCATGGATTTTGCAAAGGATTCTACGCGATTCAGAACCGGGTGAAAGATAATGGGGCTATCTCCAGGATGAAAATGTCGTCTGCGAATTCCTAATCGGTGTCCCGCTGAATATCAGGGTAATCGGTGAGCGCCTGACGCACTATCTCATTGATGGTGTCGTTGAACAGCACTGCCGACAAGGGGCAACCCTATCTAACACCCGAACTGAGGAAAAAGTCATTGGACTTCTCTCCGTAGATGCATATTTTCGTATACGCACTTGCGTACTACGACTACATGAAACTGATAAGCTTCTAGGACATTCCAACCACTCGCGGTACAGTGTATCACAATTCTCTGTCAACCGAGTCAAAGGCAGCCCTAAAATCAATAAGACAAGCTTTAGTCGGCTGTTGAAACTTGTACCAATGTTTTAATACTCTGAAGGGGGTGAATATTTGGACCACGCACCCTCTACCACGGCAGAAGCCTCTTTGATTGGGGCGTGTGTGCGCGTCCCACACCGCTGAGAAGAGGTTCAACAAAAGCACGGAGAATATTTTGGCGGCCACATCGATTAAACTGATGCTATGGTTGTTTGTGCACGCAGTCCTGTCGCCTTTCTTTGGAAGGGGGAGTAATACTGAAGTTCTTCAGTCCGCTGCGAATGGTTCTTTTTCCAGGTTGAACAAAACAGGGTGTGCAATGGCCCCAGCAGTGTCGAGAGATATCATTTACATATCTCCGGTGTGATGCCATCTTCTTCGGGGGCTTTCCGATTCTTCACCTTGTGTTACATCGGTGATATCATCTCGGCGAGGTAGGTTGCTATTAACGTTATAGATCTCGTTCTGAATTACCGCAATTTGGCTCACAGAGCTTGCTGGGTGATGGTCCAGGGGACAATCGAAGTGTTCGGTCCATCGCTGCCCCTTTTTAGTCTGTTCAGAAATGAGCAGCCCGGCAGCATCGCGAAGGAGATGTTGTGCCGACTGTCGCTTACAGGATGCAGTGCGGATTAGACAGAAGAGATTTGAGAAATCCCCGCAGTTAGCCGCAGTCTTCATGATTTTCGTGATTTCTGTTCAGCAGTTATTGCGGTTATTCCAAACTGAACAGGTGGTTTTTCATCTGATATCACGGAAGTCTGGATAACCATTTAGACGGGTATCTCTGACGTGTTCGGATAACTAGACAGTCGCCCCCTGAGATCTAGTCTTTCCGGTGTCGTCGCGTAAACATCAGTTTGTTTAAATCGGACTATTGAATCGATACTTTAAGTTGCCTGCAAATGCCTCAGCGTGGTCGGGGGTGGGTGTCTCAGGCTCCGAGATGGCTACTCGTCCTGAACGCCTCTCGAAATGCTCTCTAATGACAGTGCGTCTAACACAGTCTCTGTCGAGGAAGTACTACTCACTGTCTTTTCGTGGTGGAGGTATTCACACTAAAGTGAGAGGACGAAAGCGAATGTTCGGCGCTCTCTACCGGCTTGACTGACTAATAGTCGGTCTGAGGGAGATGGCTAAACCCTGATTCCACACCAACTACGGTTGGCGTATGAGGAGTACAACAGTATGCTCACGGGCACCTGCGGCGAAGGGGTGTACTGGGCACCCAGGATGTTTGGCCTCATCCGAAGGGCGTATGAACTGAGCAATCAGTCAAGGCCCCCAGAGAGCTACGATACCCTCATATCGTCCTTCTGCCTTGTAGGTTAGGCGTTCCAGTCAAATGATCGGAGTGGGCCCCCCTAAGTCAACCCTCTACTTCGGTCTGGGCAACCGGATAGTATTCAGCTCACATGCTTACATGAAATCTCCACATTTATGACCACTCGTTCTCGCACTCGACTTTATTTACTCACTCAAGCCACACAAATTATTACCGAGGTGATGACGGTCAAACAAAACCAACTACCTGTTGCCACAACACCCATTTTTACCCACTGTTTTACACAAAACAATATTTATATTATTCCGTGTACTTCTCGGATTGTCATTGATAAAGACGCTGGGCATGAAAATGGGATTCCTCTTTCAGTTGTGTGCAGTTCATCAAAACCACTACTGAGACCATATGTGCCACTGAAGCTTGCTGCGTTCAATGTACGCACTCTGATGCAAATACGCCAACAAGCAGATTTAGCGCGCACACTCGAGACACTGGCTATTAATGTCTGCTGCTTATCCGAGACCCGCATTTAGGACCCCACCATCGAAGTTCGTCTGAATTCGCCCCCAGGACATGCTTTTACTCTGCACTTGCCCGGAGACGCCGAGGTTTCTGCAGCTGGTCATGTAGGAGTAGGAATCGCTTTGGGTACTAAAGCTGAGTCTGCGCTGCGCGACTGGATTCCAGTCAACAGCAGATTATGTGTGATTCGCTTAGAAGGTTCTTTTAAAGCTAACAAAGACCGCGACAGCAATCGCTTTGTTTGTTATCGCTGCCTACACCCGTACTCACTGCAGTCCGGATACAAAGACATTCTACCTGCAACTTCACGAACTTCTTGGAAAGGCATCTCACAGAGATATAGTGGTATTGGTTGGAGATCTCAACGCCCATATTGGCCAACTAGGTCCAGACGAGCGAATGCTTGGAGGCCAAAGCGGCGCCAACCATCAACGCATATTCAACGGTAATCGACTCCTCCATCTGTGCACAGACAATCGCCTATTATTGTCGAGTACGAACTTCCGGCGCAGCTTTCGTCGCAGCCACATGGCGACCGCCATCTGCTAATCAGTCTTGCACACAAATAGATCACAGCCGTAAGCTACCACTGGCGTGACTCAGTCAAGTCTTGTAAGTCGCAATGGAGCACACATCTAGATTCAGACCACGCCATAGTGTGCGCTGAGCTCATAGTACGGCTTTCCATCAAGTCAAAAGTCCGCCGTCAACGGATAGGCGTAGATCAGCTTTGCCGGACATCGATCCGGGAGAGATATCAGAATGAGGTTGCTGCCCAGCTAAGTAGCCAAACACACACACACACACGCACGCACGCACACACACACACACACACACACACACACACACGATAACCCGGTCAAATCGCTGGGAGCACATTCAAAACGCCATAAAAGTAGTGAGTACCGCATTGTGTGGATTAGTCACACGGCATGCAGTCAAGCCCTGGATTTCATCAGGTTCTCTGGAATTGCTAGACAGTCGCCGGAATATCCCTGCCGGAAGCGAAAACCACAATACCCGCACCCAATGACGAGAGCTGATTAGAAGCTTGCACAGCGACCGGGAGAATTGGTGGCCTGAATGAGCGGCCGAAATGAAACAAGCTGCTGCCACCGACAATGCTTGGAGGCTTTTCCAGCTCATCTGATCTATTGGGACCAAGAAGCCTGGAGTCAGCGAAATGATCTGCGAGGCAAACGGCCGAACAATCCACCAGCTTTCACGGCGCATGGACTGATGGGCAGAACACTTCGAAGATTAGTTAAACTGGCCTTCAGCGCCAGCGTCCCCACTTAGTAGTCCGTTTGAATCAGTTCATGCTTCAGGGGCCATCTTGATATCGGTCGTATCAAAGTTGTAAGCGTCGACAATCCACCAAGGACTGTCCCCAGTGCGCGAACAACAGACCGGCTTTCGTCCCAACCGCGTGTGCACTGACCAAATTTTCACCATCCGTAACATACTTGAGCTCCGCCACACATCGTAGACCGACGGTAATTATATTCTTGGAAATCCAAGCAGCTTTAGATTCCGTTGATAGCACGGCCCTATGGGATTGTCTCATCAGACAGGGAGTGCCTGATAAGTATGTGAAAATCATCCAAGCTCTATACCATCAGAACTCAGGCTTAGTACAAGTATATGGCTCATCGTCACCTTACTTTTCAGTTGGAAGTGGTGTGTGTCAACGGTGCCCACCCGCATCCTCCCTGGTCAATTTTGCGGTCGACAACATCCTAAAAGAGGCTCAAGGAAATAAACGAACGAAGCGTTCAGCTCCTACTCGGTAACAGTATTTTAGACTTAGACTATGTAGATTACATCACATTGGTTTGCGACGATGCGATTGTGGCACAATGCGTTCTAGACAACTTCGCGTCACTGGCATTCATCATCATCGTACAGCGTTAAACAGTAGGGCAAGCCCCACTGACCACTGCCCTTCTCACTATGTTGCACGCTGAATTAGAAAGTATGAATATACAAGATGGACAGCGACTGGACCTACACGGGTGGGAAAAGGAAAGAATGCCCTAGTAGCCAACACACGGAATACACAGTCTAACCGTACAAACGCACATCGATCAGTCATTCTGATTCGAAAGAAAGTGACAACACGATCGCCATTGTTCGCGGTTCGCAGCCATATCCTTCAGTGTCTCCAGCCAACTGGTAGACGGATCTTTTGGACCCCAACCACGAAGACGTGGAGCACCTACTTTTCCTAAGTCTGCTGTACATTTTCTCATTCATCGCTGCCACGTCATCTGTTGACCTCCAAGTAGTCTCTTCCACTCCCTAGGAGAAACGGAGAATAGGACACGGTACGGTAGACGTGCGTTTGACATACGCAACACGTGCCCCAACCAACGAAGTCTACTAAGTTGGACACGCTGTGACAAAACGTTCTCCGAATTAGTACCCATTACTAGATTTCTGACCTCAGCATTGCCTACTCGGCTACTCCACCCGATCTTAGCGATACTACGTAAACATCGATGGTCGAAAACCTCAAGACGACGAATATCTTCAGCACGCAGACTCCAAGTTTCGCAACCATACAACAAAACTGAACGCACTGCGGCACAGTATATACGACCTTTCAACTTCAGTGAAATATCAGATCGACGCCACAAGTGCTTCAGTCCAGCGTACGCCACTCGAGCCTTGGATATACTCGTGCTCACCTCTACTACAGTGCTCTCATCCGTCGTCATGCTGTTGCCGAGATAAGTGAAGTGTTCGACAACTGACGGCACCTTCCCATCGAGCATCAAGCTCGGAATCGTTGACGTCCAGTCTTGTAACATCACCTTGCACTTTGAAGGTGCAAAGCGCATGCCGAATGGAGCTGCAGCTCTTGAGAGTCTATCTAGTGTACGTTGAGCATGTTCCGTTGATTCGAACAAGCAGACAACGTCGTCTGCGTAATCTAGGTCACACAGCTTTCCACTATTTCCTAGTTCGACGCCTACATCATCGGTATTACGGTACGGAACGTGCTTTTCAACCTCCAAGTGTAAAGTGCTTCTACAATGTTGGCAGGAGTCCATCCCTGCACTTACCCTCGGTAATGATCGATTAGAAATTGTTGAAAAGTTTGTCTATTTGGGAAGCTGTATAACTGTCGATGGACGGGTTGCAGATGTGAACAACGGGACAGCGAAGGCTTAAGCGGCATTCCGCAATGGACGTCACCTGTGGAGACGTCGTGACATCTCTCTCCGATTGAAAGGTAGGGTGTACAACGTTGCTGTCTGTAGTGTGCTCCTATACGTTACTGAGACCTGGCCTGTTCGAGCGGCCGATGTCGACCGGTTACCCGTGTTCGATCATCAATGCCTGAGGAGTATCTCGCAAGTTTGGGGGGAACAGCGAATAACCAATTCCGCAATTTGAACGCGCATCTACGGAACCGGGCGTGCCGCGTACCCAATTAGTGCTACTATACCACTTCATCCGCTATGTTGGTTGGGGTGCGTGCTGCGTATGCCACATCGACTTTTCCGTCGCGTTCTATTCGCTGAGGCTAAGGTTGGTTGGAAACGACAACGTGGAGGCCAAGTCATGACATGGCACCAGTCATTCAAGGTGTTTACATCAAGACTCCTCTGTTGGTTTCTCATGGCTGCATGGTTGGAGACCTCGAGATCCACTACGCAGCTGGCTGAAAACTTTGTCAGATATGGCTCAAAGTCGTGCTCAGTGGCGGTTACGTTGTGACAGCTTGTGTTCGAACTCCTGAGAAACTTCCCCCTTGATTCTTCCCATTTGTCTCTCTCTTACATGATTTTACATGGCACCACGCCTCTGTACGTTGTACCGGGTTATCGGAGAGAATATATATATATATATATATATATATATATATATATATATATATATATATATATATATATATATATATACCTTAAGTGAAGTCCACTGAGCTCCACCTGCACTTCTTCTCTACCTATGAACGCGGTGGCTAGATGGGAGACATAAGCATCCGAGACCAATTGGCGCTTTCTAGGTGATCCTTACGCTGCTGTGTTACTCCGCTTGGGGCAAAGTTTTCGCGGCAACTGGCTAGGCGGATCTGGAGGCGTGTACGAACGAGGGTGCTGTCGGTGTCATTCTTAATACCAGTCTTCACGCCTTGATAGGACCAGCAATCCTCAATCGAAAATGACAACCGTGATGGTATGAAAATGTAGTCGATCCGGTGCACCGTGTGACCGTTATTAAATTACCATTTGGCTAAATCCCGATTCATCATTATCATTAACATCACACAGCGTCAAGCAGCAGTGTGCGCCTCACCAACGACTGCCTTTCTTACCACGTTGCACGCAGAAATAGAAAGAATGAACACAAGGCGAACGGGGAGTGAACCTACATGGGTGGGAAAAGGAAAGAACGCTCTGATAGCCAACACGCGAAATAGTCTAACTGTACAAACACACCATGATCAGTCATTCTGATTCGACAGAAAGTGGCAACACGATCGCCACTCCTCCTGGTTCGCTGCCATATTCTCCAGTGTCTCCAGCCAACTGGTTGACGGATCTTATGGACCCTAACCACGAAGACCTGAGATACCTACTTCTAATTTTGATGTACACTTTCTCGTTCCCCGCAGCCACGTCACCTATTGACCTCCATGTGGTTTCTTCCACTCCTTAGGAGGAACGGAAAACGGCACGGTATGGTAGACGAGTTTACCATGCGTAACCATCTCAATGCCCAGACTGGCGTCGCCGACGAGGACGATTAAAATCCCGGTTGGATACGGTTTTCGAAGAAGTAAATTAACCTGGTCTTCGTATGGTATACGGCACTCGCCAATGGAAACCGAGCTGGATAGAAATTTTTAAGGGCCTTGCTGTCAATCGTCCAGCATGGACAGCCGCGACCAGACATACATGAAGCCAGCTTATCCTCTCCGAGGAGCCAGCTGCAATAAAGTAAGTACCAAAGAGGCCCAGCAAAATCTGACCCACGTAAAGTCGATGTGATGCACCGTCCTGCAGTCGCTGGAGTACCAGGACAGCAGGTGCTTCTTTGGATGTTGGAAGCGGGTACTGGTGACGACCACTCGATTGAAATCTACAAAGATAGTTAGACGGTCGCCGTTTCTGCATCGGTGACCGAGGCCAGATTTAATTGTTTACTTTTACTTTTATTCGGCTGTCTCCTAAGAAAGGACGAGCCGGCTTTATAGATGTCGCGGATTGCGCCTGAACACGAACGACGGTCAGAAGCGAGATCGATTGTGTACTGCAGCGGCAAAATCTGTGAAGTCTTGGGAATAGTGTACAAAGTGGCGTCCCCAACGTCACTCGGCTTTTTGTTCGAGGTTGCATCTCTAGCCCGTGCGCAATTAGGTACTACCTATCGGGAAACAGGAAGATCATGTTCGGAGCCGGTGGCCGGTCGGGCAGTTCATTAGCCTTTTGGATAATGGTATACCAATCCGGGACACCCAAAGTATCCACTGTGCATGGTTGCCGGTGACTCTCTAGGAGCTTGTTCGCCATTCGAAAGAAGTGGCCATGACCCAGGGGTCCCATTCGACCCTGTTGGTTGAACAGTGTTTCCTTTTGACCGTTGGACCAAGCATGAGATCTCGTCCGGCTATTCAGGAGCAGCTGTTTTCGCATGCTGAGCACTGTCTTGCTGAGAATTTTAGGCCTCATCGTACAGCGTTAAACAGTAGGGCAAGCCCCACTGACCACTGCCTTTCTCACCATGTTGCACGTTGAATTAAAAAGTATGAATATACAAGATGGACAGGGAGTGGACCTATATGGGTGGGAAAAGAAAAGAATGCCCTAGTAGCCAACACACGGAATACACAGTCTAACTGTACAAACGTACACCGATCGAACATTCTGATTCGATAGAAAGTGACAACACGATCTCCACTGTTCGCGGTTCGCTGCCATATCCTTCAGTGTCTCCAGCCAACTGGTAGACGGATCTTTCGGACCCCAACCACGAAGACGTGAAGCACCTACTTTTCCTAAGTCTGCTGTACATTTTCTCATTCCTCGCTGCCACGTCATCTGTTGACCTCCACGTGGTCTCTTCCACTCCCTGGGAGGGGCGGAGAATAGGACACGGTACGATAGACGTGTGTTTGCCATACGTAACACGTGTCCCAACCAACGAAGTCTACTAAGTTGGATACGCTGTGACAGAACGTTCTCTGAATTAGTACCCAATACTCGCTTTCTTACCTCATCGTTGCTTACTCGGTTGCTGCCTCGGTTATCCTACAACCTGGTTTGGCCCACCTGTCGGGCGGTTTATCGGAGTGTGACCGTTAATGCATGCTTCAGCTTCGTGAAGCCACAGATGAGAGTTGGGTAACCGGAGACCAAAGTATGGAAGATATCTGAAGAGGCACGGCAGACCACCAACTCAGGTGCTACTTCTCACAGTCACTCCATACAGCCAATATACCTAGTATTTATTGTGCATGTTTGCGGGCGGGGCCCGTACGAGCGCTCCAGTCAACTACAATCATTAGAATGTTACGCCTGGATATCCGATTGATGGAGTTCCGTGGGTCATCTTGGAACTCGTCTTTGGTGTCTGGCTCAGAATGTAGGTTCGCGGCGTGGACTGTAATCACGGTTACGTTTTTTATTATACACCTGCGTATGAGTGCAATGGAAGGGGCACACCCCATTGCCATAAAGGTTCACTAAACTATTGGGGATAAATGGCAACCAGACCCCGAGACTTGGAGTGGCAAAGAACCGCATGAGGTCCTGATAGGTCAGGTGGTAACGAACCAGACGACTGTGGATTACCGTATACCACCAAAGTAAACGGTGATGGTGGGGGTTCGACCCTCTGATTGCTGAGATGGTAATAAAACGCTCTTAACCACTCGACTACCAACGGTAAACGGGGTATCCCTGAACCGCGTTACGGCCATCTCTTATCCTCTTCTTCAAAGAGATCTAGGCGTTGTGTGCTCGTCTGTTCATTGCAAACGCAACCCTACGAAGTCCGGCGTTATTCAGTGGCCCACTACGATTCGTTTAAATGAAGAACTTGAATCTGACGAATGCCGGAGCTGAGTAGGTGCACCTCGGACAGAGAGGCTATGCCGATTTTGTTGCCATAAAACGTATGCATGGTGATACACTGACCGCTTGTCTCCAAAATGGTGCATCCAAAACGCCTCAGAATGGTCGGGAATGGGTGTTCCAGACTGTAAGATGGCTACTCGCCCTGATCGCCTCTCAAAATGCTCCCAAATGACCGCGCGTCCCATATAGCTTCTGCTGAAAAAGTTATACACACTGCCTTCTCGTGGCGGAGGTGTTTTCACAAAACTGTAAGGGCAAACGCTAGCGCCCGGCGCTCTCCACCGGCTTGACTGACCAATAGTCAGTCTAGGGGAGTTGGCTAAACCCTAATTCCAAACCAATCATGGATGGCGTATGAGGCGTGAAACGGTATGCTCACCGGCATCTTTGGCGGAAGGGTGTACTGGGCTCCCAGGATATTTGGCCTCATCCGAAGTGCGTATAAACAGAGCAACCAGTCACCGGCTCCCAGAAGTTCCCGGAAGAGGCGAATGAACAGTACAATTGGTCACCGGCTCATGGGGACCAATACTGCTGCCTTGCATGACGCGCTTGGTTGCACAGAGACTAGAAGTGCACCCTCGAATAGAAATGCCTACTCTAGACTGGGTGACCGAGTAGTACAATATATCACAACGTCAACAAAGATTAAACCGATGGATCTCTTACTACACATTTGCTACTCCTGACAAACACATGCTCACACTGATGCTCTCACACTGTGCACACACGTTGACCTATCTAATTCCACACCCTATTCAAACACACTCACATTTTCATATTCTTTGGGGGCTGCAGTCGGCCGTACTTGCGGTAGCGTCTCCGAAGGAAGTCCTGTTCATGTTCTTTCGTGTCCCCTTCGTCTGATATCCAAGTCTCACCGAATCCGCTCCCACCAGCTGATGCTCTTCTTCGCCCCCGGCGTGCGTTTACACTGGCCACATTTAATGTGCGAACGCTGATGCGTATAGGATAACAGGCGTGTTTAGCTGGTACGCTGGAGACCCTTGCCATCGACGTGTGTTGTATTCAAGAGACTCGCATCCAAGACTCCAGCTGGGTCATTCGATTGGTACCCCCCATCCAGTCCTGTGAAGTTTTACTTGCGTTTGTCTGGGGACCCTGAGACTGCGGCTGCTGGTCTTGCTGGCGTACGTGTAGCTCTCAATGAGAGGGCTGGGGCTGCTCTACTTGACCGGATCCCAGTTGATAGTCGTTTGTGCGCTGTGAGGCTTACAGATTCGTGCAAAGTAAGCAAACGCCGTCCCGATATCCGCAATTCGTTTGTCGTCTCGGCTTATACCGTTACAGACTACAGCCCAGAAGCAGTCAAAGATACTTTCTACCAAAAGTCACACGACCTTCTACATAACGTGATTTTAGCTGGAAACGTGAATGCTAGAGTCGGTCGGCTGTCTTCGAACGAGGCGCATTAGGGAGGCCCTTTTGACCTCTATTCCTGTCGTTCAGAAAACGGGGAACGATTGTTGGCTCTATGTTTATATCACCACGTGTTTCTCGCCAATACGAACTTCAGACTTTCCAATCGTCGGTACGCCACGTGGCTTCTGCCCTCTTCGAGTCAGCAGTGGACCTAGGTAGACCATGTGGCAATTAGCTACAAATGGCGGGGTGGCATACAAGACTACCGGTCGTACTGGAGCACTCCCCCTGACTCCGACCACGCGTTAGTCTGTACTATGCTGTCCATGTGCTTCGGTGGGCATGCAAACCGTACGATGCAGCAGCAGTGAGATTGCGATATGTTGTCTGGTCAGTCTTGCCTCTCAACTTTATGAAATGTTCTAGCTGAAAAGCTAGAATCAACGCCACCAGATGACAACCAGCACCGGTTGCTTATTAAGAATGCTTTATGTTTTGCTGACACAGTGAGTTGTGGCCCGACTCGTCGTGTCGTTACACCCTGGATTTCTACTGAGTCTCTACGACTTCTTGATGCACACCAGTCCATCCCGGCTGATAGTGAGCATAATGCAACACGGCTCACAAAGAGACGTGAACTTAAAGCAATTCTACGTAAGGATTGCGAAATCTGGTGGTCTCATAAAGCATCAGAGATGAAACATGCTGCCGCTGTGGGAAAGTCCCGCAAACTGTTTTATCTTATCCGAGTCACCGGTAGGAAGCTGTAAGGTGTGAGCAAAACGATCTGCGAAGCTGACGGTCCGCCTATCCACAGTTTGCAGCGACGTCTTGTACGCTGGGGAGAGCATTTTAAAGCACAGTTTAGCTGATCTCTAGCGTCAGCCTCTCCCATAGATGTTCCGGTACCTGTCCCGTGGTCTGTTTTGACAGATCCACCTTCTGAGACGGAGATCCGCAAGGAAATTCAAGCCCAAGGATATCACAAAGCGCTGGGCTCTGATGGCCTTTCCCCAGCCCTACTCGAAGACGGTGGAATGGAGCATGTTACACAACTTCAAGCTTTGTTCTTTAAGGTCTGGCACTCCGAGAAAGTTCCCTCCTTGCGGAGGGAATCAATCGTCGTGACCATCTTCAAGAAGGGCTCGCGCAATGACTGCGCCAATTATAAGGGTTATAAGCCTAATCTCCGATAAGGTCTAAGCTGCTTGCGTCTGTCATTCTCCGCAGGTTATGCAACACGCGTGATAAGCAAACTCGAGAAGAACAGGCTGGGTTTATTACCGGTCGTGAATGCATCGATCAAATCTTTACCCTCCGACAGCTGTCAGAGCACCGTTATGCCTTCCAAAGACCAACCATCGACATTCGCGTTGCCTTTGACTCTGTCGATGGGTCTTCATTGTGGCACTTTTTGCTAGGGAACGGTGTACCTGAGAAGTATAAGTCGGTCCTCAAAAAGTTGTATCGTCATACCTCAGGTTGAATTAGGGTTTATGACCAGCTTTCGCCACCCTTTACCGTCCCCAATGGAGTGCGACCAGGCTGCCCAATATCCCCGTTTCTTTTCAAATTTGCTATAGAGGATATCCTACAGAACACTTTGTCTGTTCTTCCAAACGGTGGGGTTGAACTCCTCCCAAGGAACAGAGTTTTTGACTTAGAGTACGCCGATGATGTCGCCTTGCTGAGCGAGTGCACAGACAATTCAACACGCATTGAATGGTTTGGCGATTGAGATTGAAGTGTCCCGATATGGTATGTACTTTGCGCCTTCAAAGTGCGAAGTACTTGTTTAGAACTGGTAGGAGTCTGTGCCTACACTCACCCTTAGTGGTGATCGGTTAGAGGTAGTCAATAACTTTAAGGACCTAGGGAGCCTGATCACAACTGGTGATGGTGTTCGGGAGAGAATCACATCTCGAATTGTGAGAGCCAGAGCAGCTTTCGGGAACCTGCGTTATCTGTGGTGCCGCCATGATACTCGGCTTTCCCTCAAGGGAAGGGTGCACAATGCCACAGTTCGCAGTGTTCTTTACGGTCGCAAGATCTGGCCCCTCCGCGTTGAGGATGCTCGGCTGCTTTCTGTATTCGATCGTCGGTGTTTCCGAACCGTTTCTTGTGTCTGGTGGGAACATCAGGTGAGCAATGACGAGGTTCGGCGTCGTGTGTTCGTTGTTGATAGTCGCCCCTTGACAGAGGTAATCGCTGTACACTGTCCCCGATGGCTCGGGCACGTTTTGCTTATGCCTGCCCATAGCTTACCTTTTCGTGCTCTTTTTGGGCAAGGGTGGAAGAAACGGCGTGGCGGTCAGGCTATGACTTGGCGCAGGGGCAAGAAGTTAATTTCAGCCTAGGCTTCGGTTGGTATTTCCCGCCTTCGTGGCTGGGGCCCAAGAGATGAGGATTGCTGTTTGTTAGAGACGCTGAAATATGGCTCAGAACCGAATCCAGCGACGTGAATGCTGTATGGCCTGTTTGTTGACTTCCCGTTCCCCATAAACAATTAAAAACAGACAAAAATTTACAACACGTGTATGGTAAAAATATGAAAATGCACTCAAAGAAATTTGCTTTCACATGTTGCAATGTTTATGCTGACTCTTTATCCCCTGCTCCTCAACTTTGCAATTTTTTTTTGTTGTCGTTGCGCTGGCGCCAAGCTTATTTTTGATCCGGAGTGATATATACGTATACAGATGTATATTATATATAATCTAAACGAGTCCTCCCGTTCCACCAAGTATTGTGCATACACGGCCTGGCATTAAGGTTTCTAGCTAGTGTTTGGGTCACCCCCGCCAATCAGAGCATATCGCGCAGCTCACCTAGGATATTATACCACGATCAGTGAGCACTGTGCAGAAGAAGTTCATGAAGACACAGGAGAAGAGAGTGTGAAATGACGTGCCCAGTACCACTCGACTTTTTCTTATGCGGGAAGCACCCCGTGTTGTAAGGAGTCGGTGACCACTAGTTTGGATCATGTGACGACCTAGGTTGCCCAAAGTATCCCCGAATGTTTTCGTCCGACTTTTAGCCCTCGGCTCGTCCGATACGGTTGAACCTGAAAAAGCGATTTGCACTCCAATCGGCATAACCCTCGGGGTCATTAAAGCACACAAGCTCGATCACCATTGTAAAGCAGCAAGATCAATGACGAGAGCCTACGATAGCCACATATAACTGATTAAATCTGAGCTGTACTCTAGCCTACAATCGACATTGGTTAGGTCACTTCCAGGTGAAGATTATGTCCGTACATATGAATAACGGGAAAAATAACCAAAGAACTGTGCTTCGAATTCTTAGAACTGTAAGATTTGCCTATAGAGGGAAACATAAACTGTGAAAAAAGATAACGACCTTATAGCTAAATGGACTAAAGCTCTACACTGGATAAGATAGACTGAAGGCACCAATCATAGGAAATTCACCATGCTGCAGCATCACTTTCAATCGGCAACCTCACCTCTGCAAAACGAAATCAACGACTTGCTTACACACGTTGACTTTATCCGACCAAACAACACATTCGTATAAATCACCGTCGATTCGTCGCAGTTGGGACTTCTCGGACCAGAACTGTCGAAACGCTTCACCAGCCGCCGAGCCGCTTTGGGGCCCTCGAGTAATGATGGAAGACGACGCTTGCCCAGATAACCTAATCCCAATAGCATTGAGACACTAAAAAGTATATAAAAGCATGATTTCCTTACCTCTCGATCGATAGGTAATTCTATATGTGATACGCTGGTAGCTCGATCCCTGAGGGCCGTGTTCAGATCCTCAATGATGGAATCCATTAATTCCAAAACTGAATGGCACCCATGACTGCTACGCACTTCGTTTGATCGAAAACTTTAAAAATATAATATAAGCGAATAACGTACACAACTAAGTGATCGAAAAGCTCCAAAGGGTCCATGAAGACAACACGCGACGCCACGGACGTAACCGCACAACAGCCCGCCCCAGTTCAGTTTGCTCACAATAGGCCGTCAGATCACATCAGATCACGTCACGTCAGGTCGGGTTGCACAGAACTGATGCTGGCCGGGGAAAATTTAGTGTCTAGAATTCTTTCAGTGGTATGCACAAAGATCGGCCTCCTTACGGCAACCTTGGTAAGACCTTCCAGTTTTGTTTCACGAATGGATTTGTTCCTTCAGTTGGCTGAAAATAGAAGTGGAAGAAGAGCTCTTCTCGCCTCTCAGGCAAGAGGAAACCAAGACTTTATTGCTCAGTCACACTTGGCGCCTCGGATCGTAGGCACGGACACAAAATACTGAAGAGCCCGGAGTAAACTACAATTTCTCCCTGCTCCTCAGTATTCTACTTCTGTGGATAACTCGCCCCATTTAGCACATAGCACCTTTTTAAAACGCGTTGCACGTTGACTATTCCTTCCGTTAGTCTATTCTACATTCCCACCATCCTATTGCTGAGGAAGTTCGCTAGCACATCTCGCCTAGATTGTGGCTTCCACAATTTTAATCTATTTCTTCTCGTTCTGTGATCAGCGGCCTGTAAATATAAACCCCTTGCACTTGTTTCCGCTAAACCCCTCATGATTTTAAAAGCTTCAGTGAGGTCTCTCCTGAGACTTCTTTTCCCAAGTGGGAAGAGTCCCATATCCTGCGGTCATTGTTCATATGATTTCCCTAGCTTTCCTTCAATCATCCGAGTGGCCACCCGCTGGACTTTTTCTAGGCAGGCTGCATCTCTTTTCAAAAAAGGTGCCCAAGCCTGTACACAATGTTTAAGAGTGGCCTGACTACGGCCTCGTACATGGTTGTGATCACTTCTGCTGATCTGCAAGAAAATGCTGAGCACAGTCGAAAGATCTCGTCTATTGCCGTGTGAGCAGCCAGCTTGCGCTGTTCAGCACACTTGAAGTCCGCAGTCATGTGGACACCAAAGTCCCTGACTCTTGAGGTACTCTGCTGGTTACCCCTGCTGCGTTGGACCCGCGGGTTCCGACTCTATCATGAAACACCCTGTTTGTCATGAAAGCTGATACCCAGTTGCGTATTTGCCCTTCTATCCAAAACGGCTTCAATTTTCCCATCACTAGGCGGTGGTTGACTGAATCAAAAGCCTCGCTGAAGTCTAGGTGGCGAACTTCGTCCATCTTGCCCTGTTGAGCTGGTTTGTGACTTTGTCTAGGGATATCATATGGTTCGAAAGACAGAATTTGTCCTTCAAAAACCCGTCCTGTGCTCTACGGAGCAACCAGTGGCTCAGTAGGTGTTTACATATATGTTACCTTACCAGTCACCCTAGGCACTTGCAGAGAATGCATGTCAGGCTTACAGGACGGGCATTTTCTTTATCGGACCGTGACTCCCCCCCGTCGATAGACACAACTTTAGCTAACGCCCAGCCCAACGGTACTACCTCTTGGATAAGGGTGGCACAGTATAGGCGGCAAACAAGTCCCCTTGCTTACGTCAAGTCCTTCCAATAATTCCCCTGCCGCCCATTCCCCAATTAGCAGGTTGCGAATGTTAGGAGCAGCCACTGACTTTTCGGTCGATGTTTGTTGTCCCCCAACACGTCTATTTTCACCCTCAAAGTACAGTCCCAAGGCATCTGCCTCTCTCTGATCAAAAATAAATAAATAATAGTTTATTTCGGATAACTCCGAAGCACGCTGCAATGCAAGATCAAACTGTACGGTTGAAAGCTGAATCAGAGTTGTAGGAAGATTGTACAATTATGTGAACGCCATTGAATGTAAGAGAAAGCATTCACGTCCATTTTTGTGGTACTGTCCGTCAAATTTAAACTGAAGGTCAGGTGGTCGAGCCGGCCGAAGGTAGGGTGCGGTTCTTCTGCCAAAGTGTGGAGCAGACTGGGACTAGTTAGTGTTCACACAAATCCTACGGAAGGTAGAATGCCCTGGCGGAGAACCATAATGGGTTGACGGATAAAAGGATATCGTGAAAAGGAAACATTCCTGAAGGAGGTGTAATCAAACAACAGGGCTTTGCAGTGCAAGAGAGGGGTTACGATGCAAAATTAGACGATGAAAAAGGTGGTATTACACATAGAGAACGACAAAAATCGGTGGAGAATTACAGCTGTGAAGTTCATTGACCGTATATCAGTTGAGCCAGTTGTATAACAAATGGAGAACACACTGGATTGTGGTTTCCAAAGTGATGGTGAAAGAAGTGGCCGGATAGAAACATATAGACTTTGAAGGGGTTGCATACTTTCAGAAGAAAGGTATATAGTGCACCAATATGAAACCGGGAACTGGCGAAAAATGGATGTGTTGAACATAGCTACCATAGTGGCAGAAAAGTGGTTTGCACGAGCGAGGATCAATTAAATGACAGGTAAGTATTTACTTACTGATATTCCTTAGAAAAGGACGGCATCATCTCTCAAGACCAGAGAAACCACTTCACCCCTGAACGAAGACCTTGACTGTACTTATCTATAGTACCTTACTGCTTTTTTAGCCTCTCTGGCAAGTGCCAGTTCAAAGGCCCTGTTTTCACGTCGTTGGATTTTTACGGCTGAGTTTCTATCCTCTTCGTACCTTGAAGTCTTGAAGTACTTCACGGGTTCGATGCTTTGGGCCAAGTTGCCCCGGTTCTCGAGGAAATCTCTGATCGTCTGCCGGATTCACCGGGCTGAAACGAGAGCAACAAAAAGCTAGGGGGAGGGGGCTGAGCAGAGGTGGTAACAAGAACAAAATACAAGTAACATCATTCTGTCTCACCATGGACAGTGCCTTAAGCGGAGTGGGGGCGCGACCTTCATGAACATGTAGCAAAATGGACATGCAATAAAAGACATGTATTTCACTTTTTTGGGCAACGAACTATTGAGAGACCCAGGTAGAGGTCCAACTTTCCTTTGAACATAGTTTATTTCTGCGAGAGAACAATATCTTTCGGAAGTGTGTTCCACAGAGTAATAACCTTGAAAATAAAGTTAATTCGCAATGAAGTGCCTGGTCTCCGTTTGAAAACCTTTCTACTGTGACCACGGAGAGAAGAGGCAATCGCTTTGACCTGATTCAAAAAGGTGAAGCATAAAAAACAGATCACCTCTTGCGCGTCTTAGGTCAAGGGGATGGAGATTGAGGAGTGAGAGGCAGACGGGACAAGGTAGGTGGGACGGACCCCATACTGCTTTGGTGGATGCCCTCTGAAATCATTTTGGGATCTCACGGTCTCGGACAAAACCAGAGTGCAGTACCTGACTACCACACTCCAGCAGATGTCGGATATACGTGCCGAAAATTATGGAGAAATAACCCCTAGAGATGGGCGGGAAGGACCTTTGGATCATATTTAGGGATCGAAAGACAGACTTGCTCGCAAGTTGGTGGTGATGAGAGAAGGACAAGTTACAATCCAACCAGAAACCGAGCACCTTGTATCGGTCAACCCTAGGCAGTGTGGAAGCTCTGTTAGTGGAAAACGTGTGACCAGTCTCTCTGCCGAAAGAAATGCTCATGCATTTGTCATCACCAACCGGGAGGTTCCAATCCTCGGACCGGTGTTTTGTTTCATCAGCTGCAATTTTCAGGTTTTCAATGCTTGAACCCCAGAAGGTTACATCATCTGCGTACAAGGCAATGCTCGCAGGAAAAACTATCAGAAGATCGTTTATGTAGATAAAGAAAAGAAGAGGACCTTAAATCGACCCATGAGGGACCCCAGGTGTTACAGGAGAGGGTTGAGACAAAACACGTCCCACCTTAACGACAAAGGTGCGGTCGGTATGGAAGCTGCATAAGATGGCCAACGTGGAGCCTGTAATCTCGTGTTTGCAGCTTATAAAGAGGGGCATGGGGTAACTAGTCGAAAGCCTTAGCAAAATCGATGAATACGGCCTGTGAGAGCTGGCCGTCATCCTAGGCTTTTGTCAGATTATCCGTGACAGTAAGCATATTGGCGTTGCACGATCTGCCAGGTAGAAGCCAGAGTTGGGGTAGGGAGAGGGTTTTATTTCTATGCAGACGCGAACTAACCGCATTCTTGAGAATTTGCTGGTGACGCTAGTTAGACTTATGAGTCTGTAACTAGAAGCAAGATGTCTACTACACTTCTTATAAGTGGGTGCGATGACTGCTTTTTTCCAGCTGCTGAGGAAAAATCCATCGTCATCAGGGACGAGGCATGTCCTGTGAGATATCTAGTCGGATCTTATACCTTCTGTGCCCATGAGTTCCTGAATACGAGATTTAGGAGGGGTTTACCAAAAGTGATATCGGGTGCATCAGCTCTTTGCCAGCCGATACCGAGTGAGTTGAGGTCACCAGTGAGTAACGGATAGGTGAAGTCTATGTAGATTTTCAGGGAGCCTAAAAGTCTATGAGACCTAGGCTACCGGTTGAATTGTACGCGGAAAGGCGAAAGACTGCACCAAGCAGTAGGGTGTCTGCCGTAGAGTGTGTGAATACAGCCCACAAATAATCAATACAAGCAAAGAAAGAAGTTGTTAGTATAGTGTCCAGAGGGATAGAATTACCGTAGTGCATGATAATCCCGCCGGCACGACCTTTGCTAAAGTCCTGTCTTACTGTGACGTAGCCCGGAATGGATATTTCGGTATCAGGTATATAAAGGGTGAGCCAAGCTTCTGTGAGGGCTATGGTCTGAGGCTCCTTATCCGCTGCAAGTTTCCGAGGCTCCAGGATCTTATTCAGCAGGCCCAGACAATTGCTATGAAAACACTTGAGCGCATGCCCGGGAGTTGTTGCAGAATCGCCAGAGACAACTGATTTTTAGTTCGAGATGGGGGAAAGAGGGAGAGTTGGGGGTGGAAAGGAGGTCCTGGGGTGATCTGAAGGTGAATTTATTGGGGGATGGGGGTAGAGGGTAAACAGACTGTTGGGGGTACTGGTAAGTTTCAACGTCCAGTACCCTGGGAGGTAACATACCGGGCAGATGATCTACTTTCTCAAGTCCCCCAAAAGGGCTGACTGCTTTTTGTGGTTTACCTTTGTGCCCACTGCGTGACTCATATTTCTACGTTTTGTTGTTCGTAATCCTGTTTTGCGTGACCGCGCTAGAGGCCGCTTCTGGCGCTTTGACCTCCTAACTGCAGGTCTCAGCAGAAACGGGTTGCAGATTTGTGTCCGGGCTCAAGGATGGGAGGGTCTCGTACGGTAATACAGTCTTATTAGCAATGTTAGGGTCTGGGATACTTTTTGCAGGCGTCAGATGTTTGGCAGCGCAAGGTCTACTACTGCGGCTAGCTTTCTCAACGGGAGATGGAGCGAGTAGGGAAGCAATTGGTAGTGAGTATGGAGCTCAATCCTCAAGGTGAGTTACCTGCAAGACAGGCAGCACTCTGAACCTGAGATCGACTTTTTGTGGGGTTGCTGGCTCAGCCTTCTCACTACAGAGCCCCAGATAAAGTGGCTTGTCGGTGGATACTCCCTCGAGCCCTTTTATTCCTCCCCTGAGCTAAGCGGACGAGGAAGCACTTGCTTAACGGCCTCTGTGGAGCCCACTCCAATTAGAATGCTGTGTATCCGCTTGGTGCCTTTGGTTATCAGCCAAGTGGACCGAGTTTTAGTTGGGGTAGGGAGCTTAAGGCGGTTAAACACCTGGGCATAGGTGGCATTGGGGTGATCCGAGTCGGGAAAGCGATCCCAAATAGTGACTCGCTCGGAGCATTTATCAGTGTCTTGTAAAACCTTGGCAACACCAAGAATTTGCTGCTCAGATACTCTACACACTTGATCGGCTGTCTGGGACACCGGGAGGGATTTGGTAACCAAGCTCCTCAGGCTGTCCAACTCACCCTTAAGGGTGAAAACAGTGGCCGCTAACTCAGCTGCCTCTAAAGGCTGACTTTGGACTGCACATTTTAGTGCATCCGTTGCCAGAGCATCATGAAGGGCCGCCCTGTCCGGATTGAGGACATGGGGGGGGGACTAGCTCTGTGTTCTAAACATTTCAAAAACGGCTACAATTGCCGAGGGAGACAACTGCACCGCTGGTGTAACGCGGGTCAGTTCCCAGTCAGGCTCTTTTGCTACCAGTGGCCTTGAAGATCTGCCAGCTTTTGTTCTTGTTTTTACCTGCTCGTCGAACGGCCGGCATCCACCGAGCTGGCTTGTCTTTTTTCTGCACTCCCGGAGTTGGGCAGAGCTGTTCTGCAGCTCCAGGAGGACTCCCTTGATCATCTGCCACATTTCCTCTACTCTAGCTTCATTGCCGTCTATCCCCCCAGTCCAGTCCTGCAGCCTTAGTTCTCAGTTCCCCCATGTTTATCCTCTGAAAATTTCCATGTAATTGTTTTTCGCAAGCGTGAGACAAGGGGAAAATTCTGGTGAAGGAGTGATCACTTTTTCCCAAGAGCGTCAGCAAATATAACCTGTCTAAGTCATTTTAATGCCTTTTGATTACCAATTCAAGGAGCGAAAGCTGCTGCCCAAGATCTGGACTTTGTATTTCCTCTAATGAGCTGAACCGTGGCTCTGCTCTGCATCCTTTCGGCGAAGTCTTCCTCTGCCCTATCTGAGACAGCCATCTGTTGTCCAGTGCACTCCAGGCAGAGTATGGTCTCCTATTATTAGGAGTCCGCTTGATGGTGCCCGGAGCTTCAGTGGTGCACCCATAAATCTTTTATTCTCGTCTAATGTTGAATTTTGGCTTCTGTATACGCGTGCAACAACTGTCTTTCTGGCACGCAACCTTGCGACGGCAGCCCATACTTGAGCGCTGGCTGTGCACAAACTCACTTCTGATTCCACGTGCACTTGTCCTTCCCTGACCAGGAAGATCAGTCCACCTCGGGATGTGTCATTTCCCCTGTCTTGTCGATAAACGAGATAGTGGTCTTGCACCCCCTGTGGGATATAGACGGTTTAAGGACTACCGTCTCTTTGAGACTCCGACTACTTCTGTATTGCGATGAGCTGCTCCAGTGGTTTTTCGACCCATTCGTTTCTAATGCTGCAGGCACTGGTTCATAGCACGAAAGTGAGCCTTTTGATCAGCGTGGAATTTTTCACCTTTATTTTATATCTTGCCTCGGTCAGAGTACCCGAGTGGCTGCTACATTTTCTGCTTCTAATGTGCTAGACGTCGTAGGTTGGTGGTTTGCCACTATGACTGTTTGGTCCATTAGGTCGGGGCCCTGTGTGCGCCTCGCAGGAGTTACAGTATCAACTTCCGTTTTTGTAGATTCGGAAGTTCTCATCGCAGGCGGCCCGGGACTACGTTCGTCTTCCCCTGATATCTCCCACGATTAGTCTTCTAGCACGTCTTCTACTACAACCACTGATTGACAGAACTTCTTTGGTGTGCCGCGCTGGATAAACTTCTCGGTTTGTATTACTGAGCTTAGTCCCAGCGAACCTATATGTTGAGGCTGTGGTTGTACACGTTTTTCTCCTAGGTTGGCACTTCATTCCCTTAAGCCATGGCATGCATGGCACGGTATCTTCCCATTTTGCGATGAAAACTTCCCCCGCTCCTGCTAGCCGTTCGTCTTTGAGGTTCGGGTTTTCAAAGTCAACCAGGACTAGTATCACTGGTAGCGTTTGTAACCCAGGTCTCGGTCGCCTCCGTTCGCCGATCTTATGAATTCTCGTTATTTCTACCGTTTGACTGATGCCCATAAGCCTTGGCAGATGCCGCACCATCCTGCTATCCAAATCCCACCTTGTTTTCGATTCCCTGACGGTTGGTTCGTCGTGGTCCAGTGTGAGAAAGTTGAGGCACCTTAACGTGCTAGGTTCCCTTGCAGAACTTATCTCACGCAGTTCATTTTTAACCCCTCAGTCTGACTCTCCAAGCCCTATGAAACTGGGCTTGCCGTGCCTCGGAGGCTTTTGAAACTTGTGGTTCATTTGCGGCCTTATTATTATTTGGTGTTTTTTCTGCTGCCCCGTTTGATTTTGGCGTTGAGGACAGTTGATTTGCAACATTCAATTTAGCTTTGAGCCCGCGAAACGGAGTCGCTTTTGCCTTCTCAATGCTCGTCCCTATTACATCTGCGAAGAAGAGTTTGGTAAGCTTCTTCCTATTCCGGAATGCTACAGCATTAACGGAATCTTTGCTTCGGCAGATGTACCTCCAGCTTACTGGACAAAGGGGCTGCAATGTTCCCATCGTGCTTCGACTGTCAGGTGGTCTGAATGTTATGGTTGTTAAGTAGTGAACTGCAAGGAAGAGAATAAAAAGCAGGCTCGCTCTCGAAGAACGGGCAGTCGCGTTGGATGGACACGTTTTTCGTCCCAAATTGCTGTCATGCTTACCTCCGAAAGTTCCTTATGAGGACAACTGAATAAATAAAAAAGGACGTAGCGTGTTATGTTTTGTTGCGTGACAGGGAAACAAGTTTGTATTGTGTTATAGAAAGGAGGAAGGGAAGGTTAGAGAAAAGTGTCCTGAGGGTACGCTAATTTGGCCAGTCGTAGTCCGGACGAGCCTAATCTCAGCGGTCGGCTAGCCGTCGTTTAAACATAACGACTCCATTCGCTGCTGTGAAATGGGATGGTTGTTTGTTTCATGGCTATATAACGAGTTGAGAGAAGAAACTTGCTTGACCGCTTTCGATGACCCTGGCTTCATCAGTTTGCTTTCGTGTCCACTGAGCTTTGGATCGTTATTAGACCTGACAATAATAATAGTTTATTTCGGAGACCCCCGAAGCATGCCTTACGCATGATCAAAATATTACAAGCGACAAAACTGGCGGACAAAAGTCATGAAAGGGGGGTAGGAAGTAACAGAGGGGAGATGAGAGGGGGACAAATGTGTGCACACCAAGAAGTAATGTAGGGTGTTTAGGTGAACATGGAGATGAATTCAAATATAGGCCCCCTGAATTTGAGGGTCAAGGTCAGATGGAGCAGCTGGCTGAGCCAAGTGGGGAAGAACGGAACCTTGGAGTTTTACGTGGAGAGGACTGAAAATCGGCATGAGAAACTATCGTCACGAGAAACGATGAAGAAAAAAGGAAGAAGAGAAGAAAACAACAAAAAATTGAGTTGTATGACTGGGGACTAGGTAGCCATGATCTATGCGTCACTGCAATAAACGGACGGTGTCAATTTGAAAACAAGGAGCTGGCAATGCAGGACGTAAAGAGTGAGTCATATGGCACCAATGCCGCGGAAGGCTCGAGATACGGTAAATGTGAGGCACAGTTATAGACAAAATGGACGCATATCATGAGGGGCGGTGGCACGGTGGCAAAAGAACTGGCAGGCGAAGAACCGGAGGAGGCAGAGAAAATGCGTGGATACAAAAATATATATGTAGATATATATCAAGGCAGGAGCAACTAGCAGTGAAGAGACGGGACACGGAGGTAGCAGTGCTTGGACAAGACAGGTAGGGTTGGTTTAAATAGTGCAGCATTAACTTGGATAAACCCTGGTGAATTTGTTTATGGAAGGTGAACATGGGAGATCAACAGCAAAAGGGAACCAACTTTGGAAGCACAGAAGTGATGGCTGTGAGCAGAAGTTGCAAAACGAAAGAATACGAAGGAAAGAATCGATGAAGACAGGTAAGAGTGAATCTAACAGTGTGATTATTGCAGGTGTGGCATGTGGTGACGGACGGACATGGATAAAGCGGTAATAAATGGACGTACATTATGCAAGAAGAAGGTGGCCGTGAAAATGGCTGGAAAGCGCAGAGCAAATGGGGGTACGGGGTGGTTGGAGGGGTGTGAAATGTCACTGGAGAAGGGTAGCTTGGAGGTTAGAGGAACTGTGGTGTGAAGATGCATTAGTTGTGACGGCGAATAACATGGAAGAGAGATAGGGAAGTGGAGGATCAGAAAGATCAGGTAACGGCAGATTGCATGGTTTGAAACCGAAGTTGAGAATGATGAGTTACGATGACATTGCACTGGAAAGAACGCGGAAAAGCAGCGCAGCCTGAAAGGCACAATGAAGATGCCTGTGGCGAGCAATGTACGAAGCAGACGAGGGTGTTGACCAAAGAAAACTAGGTAAGAGGTGATGAATCGGATTGTTTCACTGCCGATGACACGGGATGAAGACCGAGGAGAAGAAATGAACTAGGGCGGGAAGGCCTGTGATGGAACAAAAATGCGCGGAAAATAGTTGTGCGCCGGAGTTGGGAGAGTGGAACTGAAGGGTTGCGTGCTTACAGGCCATCGCACCAGTGGATTGAGCCAGAAGTTGCCAGTCGGTTAACTGCCCAAAAGAAAGATCCCCGGAAGGATTACGGATTCAGACGTGAAAAATATGGAGGTGGTAAAAAGATATTTAATTTGGTTGTAAAAGAATGCAAATGTTGGAACTGCGAGTTCCTATATGGTGATTGGTCATGGTTACTGATATGTCTGGTGCGTAGTGGTGGGAGGTTTAGGATGGACAAAAAAGAATTTCGCAAAATGGTGGCTATTGAGGTATGCATTCAATGAGCTCTAGAAGCATATGGATGTACCAAGTGAATACTGATTTGGGGCCAACAGGGGCGAAGTGGGTGGAAAAGAGCATATTTCGGGCTCGGGCAGAGCTAAATGGATAGGGCGAGAGTGACATCACGCAGTGAGGGTTGTCACTGTGAAACACGATAGGAACAATAACAGGGTGGATGGGTATGCACACAGAGGTCGAACGACACGGAAGGGAAGTGATAAGAGTGCTGAAAAGAACGATAGATGAGCAAAACGTGGCGGAAGAGTGGTAGGGGCATGCGGTTCTCAGCGGACGGTGATAAGTGCGGTAGAGCGAGGAGAGTTGGAGTGTGCAATCAGCAACCGGTGCCAGTGGGTGGGGCTGACCGTTCGCTGGACATCCAACCCAAAAAACACTTCGTGAAGTGAACACGGGAGGTGTGATCGACCAACATAAATGCACTCGCACATCGTTGCTGGCGGCATGCACGCCCGATGTGCACCGGCCGAAGCGGGGGATCTGACCGGGGATCTGACAAGAAGTGGTCCTAGCACTCTTCCTTGAAATACACCACTTGTAACAGGTGGGAGTTGTGAGAAATGTTGTTGACTGAGATAACTTGGCTGCAGTGGGAAGATAGGACGAGACCCAGTTGAGAATAGGGGGTTTAAGTCAAAAGGCTTGGAGCTTGGTCAGGAGCCGCCGGTAAAAAACACGGTCAAATGACTTAACCATATCCAAGAAGATGGCAACTGAGCATTTCTTCTGTCTACGGCAGCAGTGGCCATACTGAAAAAGCCAAACTGACAGGTGTTGCAAGACTGAGTTTTCAGAAAACTGTTGGCCATTGAGTACCAAATCATTCGACAAAGGACACTCAGAGACGCTCTTTTTAACTAGGCTCCCAAGTGGTCTAAGATCCATGTGTTTGTAGGTACTCGGATGTTAGTTCAAGGGGAGAAAGAGAGGACTCTTTCTTGGCGACGGATAATGGTGGACATTTTCCACTGTGACGGGAAAATTTCAATTTTCAGAATAAAGTTGCTACACCAGACCCCGTCAAATCAAAGCTAAGCTGGCGGGATTTTACCGAAGCTCGGGCGGTTCGATGGTCTTATTTTACGGACTAGTTTGTACACTTCAGCGAGCGTAAGTTCTCTATCGCACAGAGTGGATGCGGTAAAGGGAGCCGGTGGAGTTGAGTGGCTACAGAATCGATCGTCATAGAAGAAGAGAAGACCGAGTTCAAAGCCTCGGCGGCCGCAGTGGGATTATTGACGTGTGTGCTGATTGGTAATAACAGGTATAAAATACTTGAGCTCGTGTTTGTGTTTCTTTTTCTGACCATATGTGAAATCCGGAATATCTTATTCGCCCGGCGAAGGGCAGAGGCTTCCTGTTTTATGTGGAAATTTTCAGTGGTGACTCGAATACTTTTAGAGAGCCCAGGCAAGAGGATGAAGAAAGAAAAGTCATGAGAATTTCTGTACGATGCTGGGACCCTTTTGTATTTTCTTTGAAAGCATGTGAGGGCATCAGACCGGCTGTGCGGGGTTCAGTATGTAATGATCTGACTCCAACCATGAATAAGTTTAGAATATAACAGATTCTTCTTCAAGCTGGGGCTTATAAGTCAAAAGTAGCCGCCCTAATCTGCGGAGCGAATTAATTCAGTGAGTCCCTGCCATTCCTAATGAGGAAACAGAGAGCCGGGCGGGCTGTTTGTGTTGTTATAAATGAGGGCACTAGAATTACACGAAGCTACTCTGTGATCACTTTTGGAGAGGTGATTAGGTGTGTTAGTTTCCACGTTGAACAGGCCTAGGGTGAAGATCTAATCTTGTGTGTCATTCTCCCTAGTCAGAATGAGAACATGTTGGGTCCAGAGTCCTAATCGAATGCGAGGGAGGGAATTAAATAGATAGAGCTAATAGGTGAGCGTATGGTGGTCGATATCCAGTGCATGAAAGTCGCCAGCCATCAGCTTAGCTCCGAGGGATATATTGAATAGGTAAATAAATGTATTAGTAATGGGAATGAAGTCAGAAGCAGCTGTATCAGGAGGTCTATACACACAGCCAATGTAAAAGCGCGTGTAAACGAGCTGAACTTTAACCCATAAAGAGTCCTGTACGACATCCAGGATGGAATGGTCGTGACGGGTGGCAGTAAAGCTATATTCGATGTAGATTAAATATCTACCACATCGGCGACATCCCCTTCCAATAAACCTTTGACACCCCATCAAGGAGATTTGGACAGGTGGGATGGAATTTGTTAGCCAAGTCTCAGTGTTGTAGATAAGATCAGGACTGTGCAGGAGTGTGAAACATTGTGGTGAGTGGAATTTAATAATAAGGGACCGGCGGCTCATGAGAAGTAGAGAAAGTTTTGCAGGTTTGTTCTTGGTCAGGGAGGAATGACAGTGCTGTACGTGGGATGGGGCCCCTAGGGTGGAGCCAGATTGTGCCACGACTGGAATGTTTGTGGGTTGAAGAAATAGTAGTAAGTTAATAATAATAATAATAACAATAATAATAATATATTTCTCGGCTATGGTCGAGACACACGAGCAGGCGCATGATCCTGGTGTGCAGCGTTACTCAGTAAAATGAAATATTCACAAACTTCAGGTATAAAAGTCAAAAATGCCAGCTGTAGAAAAACATTGCCAGCGATAGTTTATGTGGATCACCCTAATAATGGTTTGCGCGCCAACTTTGAACCGGTTTCGATTTCGCGCCATGCGGTGGCGCACCGCGGGGACATTGAATAGGTCGTTCATTCGTACTGCTGAAGTTGCATGATCAACAAAAATGATGCAAGCCATGAAAAACGGCGGTTTATTGGGTATCTGCGAACAGGGAAGTTTTGAATAGGAAGAAAAAGAGATTGTATGAAAGTACACTCGAGGAAACTGATGCATGCGAAGGGAATAGCGAACCATGAAGCTGATGCAAACCCTGAATGTCGTTTCTACCAGGGTTCAATAAAAGGAATGAGTTATGAAACAAGGAGACATGAAACCAATTTTGTGAATGTACATCTTTGAACTTCGGTGAGTGTGGAAGGAACGAAGGTCCATATGAGGGCGAGCTAAATTTCAGGATCAGTAACCTGTACCATTCAGAAATGCGAAAGTGCAACTGGAGAGTCCTGGAAAAGTGGAGGATCAATTTCCAGCCGGACACGAATCGAGGGAGAAGCGGACTGTTGCAACAGATATTAAGGTGGAAAATCTCCGCATTGACCTGGGCAATATTATGCTGTTTCACTGGCAAATATATATATATATATATATATATATATATATATATACATTGACGCATTGAGCCTCAGTGTTATCCGGCGTCATTACTGGTAATGTACGACATTCCATGGGTGTTTAGTTGAGCAGGAGGGCCGGGGTGAGTGAACCACGTTCACGGGATAGCTTGAGGGAGGGTCAAAAATATAAATTGGTCGGTAGGGCGGACGAGGGGATATGGCACACCATGGATGGTGAAGTAAACCGAGCAGGCATATCTGGCGAGGGAGTCAGCTTGGTTGCCAAGCTAGGCTGAGTATGGCTAGTGCCCATTGGGGCCGTTAGATTTGAAGGAGGTCGGCGGTTTTTAAGTCTAGTTAGTGCGGAACAGCACCGTGAAAGGTCACTATCGAGTGCCTTGCCACTGGTGGATATTGGCGGTTGGGACATAGAAATATGAGGAAGGAGAGATGAGCAGACATTAGGTGGGGCAGAAAAGGGAAGCGTAGAAGCATCAAATACCTGGCACCTGCCTTAGTACGGAGGATAACACAGTTGAATTCTCCCCACCAAAATGTTGGTGGGCTGTAACCTGGAGGTGGAACGTGAAGTAAGAATGGAATATAGGGGTGCTGGGTGGCGCAGGGACTGGAAGGCTGCCTTGACTGTTAAAGGTGGCCTGCAGTAAGAAAGGGACTCAGGGTGTGCGATATATGTGGATGATGGGAAGAGGGCGATTCATGCGGGAAAATATTACTTAGGTTACAATAGATGTTACGTAAAACACTAAAGTACTAACTTGTTATGAAGGGTGGCATTATTGGAGAGGCCTGAAGGTCATTTTTAACAGCTTGATGAGGATGATAACCAGAAAGTGTAGAAAAAGAATGGCTCGGTGGTATGTACTGTGCAACCAGTGGACGGTGGTTTTGAGTGAGGAGGTAGGTCTTGATTAACGTTCTTTCGTCAATTGTTGCACTCTTTGTTGCTTCACTCGGGGTGCTTAGCAGTTGGAAGCGTTGTTTGGTGAGTGGGTTAGAATTGACTGTGGTGTCAACAATGTGTGTTCCACCTAATAATGAAGTTTTCACTGGTTTTGGAAATTATTTAGGCACTGCAAGTAGCCAAAAGGCTATTGGAGCCGAGTGACGAGATGAAATAGGAGAATTTTGGGTACCTCCGTTGATTGATTGATGATTTCTGGATACGGCTGTTGAGCTGGTTGGGCGATTCACACAGTCATCGGTTGTGGCCAACGTTCCGGTGATAGGCGACGGCGGAATCGAACTGGCGAGCCCAAGGGGGGAAAACTTGCCAGGTGTATACCCTATTATTTTTGGTTTCCCAGGCGCAGGCTGGCGAGGCGAGGTTGAAATTGATATATTCAAGTTGACGTCTTACATGTGGGATCGAATTTCTCGTAGGCGTGAAATCGGACAAATATTGTCTGTACATTGCGCAACCTCAGACTGGTAAGAAACGGATGGCTGACGGCGGACAATTTTTGGCGCGGCTGAACACGTGCTGGCGGGCCTGGCGAATTCCCTTTGCAGTGGGATTTTGTCGGCAGCAATCCTAATGTTCTTAACTGTGGTTCTCGAACAGATGGTGGAAAGGTTCCTAATGAATTGCTTGGAAAGTTTCTCGTCAGGGAATTTGAACAGCAGTGGACAAGGTTTGCGTTGAATATTCTTTCGTAGCCGAAAGCACTGGCAGAGGCGTTTGTGTTTTACTTCTTAAATGGGGATTCTGTCGGGTTTATTAGATACAACAGAGTTTCTTGAGTTGCTGATCCTTCGCGCGGCTTCCAAGGCAAAAGCGTCTGTGAAAGGTTCAGCCGTGACTAGGTCTTGGGTGGACGGATTTGTTAGGTGGTCGGAGGTGTACGTGAGCGGAATCAACTTGAACAGGGTAGTATCATTCAGAGACATCTGGGTGTTGAGATCATGTAGATTGTGTTCTATTGTCTCAGCCCCTTTATTTTCCTCTCCGAAGACAGTATTCAGGCTGACGGAACACGGATTAAGGAAACGTTTCGAGGCTTTTGATTTGCAAGCGCTTTCGGCCGGGTGATGGCACGATCAACCGGTGAGGATTCATTTTGTTTGGCTGATAGTTTCGGCGTTGCAATGCCAACAGCAACTGCACTTAAGAGCTTGGCACACAGAATAGTGTTACGTCCCACAAAGTACAGGCTTCCTGAAGTGGAAATTTGGAGCTCTGTGGTCTTGGATCAAAAAAGAGTAACCTTATGAAATAGCTGATAAAGAGACTTTGAAGCTAAACGAAGAACTTAATTTTTGGGGTTGTGGGAACACACTAAGAAGCTGTACCTTTCAGTATTACTCTAGGCAGCTAATTAAAAACTATACCAATTTGAATCCGCAGGCGAAGTGGTGCGATAACTTCAATGTCGTGAATTATCTAATAATCAGTAATGGTTTATTGGTAGAGTCGCAAAGGATATTTTCAGTTAAACTTAACCCCTAGTTTCCTAGGGAATCATTGTGCTGATATTTTGCGATAATAGCTTACCATCTCACTGTGAGGTAGAGCAATTGATTGCTCTGACAATCGTCGTTTGAGTACAAGTAATTATTGTTAGAAATGTCAGAAAATTAAGTCTAAATGATGCGAAAAGCTAAAACTGAGACAACCTAATTTGAGCCTCACGGCGACCTCTACATCCAAAAAAACATGGCCCGTTGGGTCCGAAACTGACGGGGACGGCGATGTTCCCCTATTGTGAGCCCTCCACAGACTACTTGCTACAAACTTAAGTGGTGCCGCTGCCACAAGCTGTTAGGGGAAGGATTAAGGATGGAGAAATAGCTCAGATAGTGGCAGCATTTGTGGGGCTATCACTTAACCGCTTGCTTCAGCCCATAACAGTCAGACGGGTCCTCGTGTATTCGCGAGCCGTCTGGTGCAAGGCATCGCCAGCGATGTTATGCAGGGTAGATAAACAAGCATAAGGATGTTGGTTAAAAGTATCACCACCGGCTCTACAGGGGTTGAGCGCCAGATACCGTTGTGGCAGTGGATGACCGGCACAGAAAAATCAATGAGTTTCGGCCCAAAGTTGCAAGCTGAGGAAGGGAACTGTAAAAATCTCAGGATTCAGTATACCGAAAAATGACAGATAAAGCAGAAGATGATTTCGGGAGAAATTAGGTCATAGGGTACAACGCAACAAACTCTTGATGAGTTACGAGTGAAAATTATGTTGAAAAACTAGCTTTCTATGCAGAACAGGTTGGTGGTGAAGAACTGGGGTGTGCGATACAGAATTGTACTTGCTCACAGGACGTAGACTACGATGTGAGGAGCTTGTCCAGCTTCGTGCACCAGAGCTGAAACCAAGGGAGGAGCAGAGACTTATTCGATGGTTTGATAGGGATAAACAGAGGAAGAGAACTTTCACCGCTGTGTCTCTATCTAAGGGGCATTTAAGGAACACGGTCCCTTGAAGCATTCCAGCTGGAACTCGAAAACCCCTACCGGTGGTAGACCCGTGGATCCACGCAATAGTTTTCGGAGACGGACCGGAAGCACACGAACTCATCAGCAACAAACGGTGATTAGCTGAGCCGAATGCCTTCTGGAAGTCGAGGTGGCAGACTTCCACTCAGTCCGCCTGGTCTGCCCCTCGGGAGGCCTCCTCCATGAAACAAATAAGGCTTGACAAGCGGGATCTCTGTGAAGGGGCCCCATGTTCTTTCTTCAGATGTCATCTCAAGTCAGGCTCTATCAGTTTACATTGCGCAGGACTAATAGTGACCGAGGCCAATCGAGGGTCTACTATTCCCCCGGTGGTACTCAAAGATATCGGCTCCCACAAATGCGGCTTCAATTTTTTTCAATTTTTATTTACACGTAGAGGTCCGTATCTTCAATTTGGCTGGGAAAGTAAGAAGTAAAAATTCTCTTCTCACCATTGAAGCAAGACAACCAAGATGCCAAGTCTCCATCAGTTTCACCACGGCAGATTTTAGGTACGGACATAGAACAACTGAAAGGTCTTGATCAAGCTACCATTTCTCTCTAATCCTCAGTATTCCTTTTCTGTGAATAACCCGTCCCACTTCCCGCCCAGCTTCTTTTCAAAATGCCCCACACCCTATACGCTAGCTATTTTTTGTTATTCTAATCCAATTTTCCACCAATTCGTGCTGAAATCGTTTGATCGCACATTTATCCCAGATCCTGGCTTCCACAATTTTGTGCAACTGTCGCTTTTTCTCTGATGACTGGCCCCTTTCAGACCTAGTCTAGGCAAAGGAAGAAGATGCAGGCATAAAAGAAATTCTCCGACAAGCAAAAACGTGGTAATCTTAGGCGCGCGAAGGATGCGTCAGACATAGGGATCCAGTGTGACTCTTGTAGCACTTGGTTGCACTGTTTCTGTGGAGACCCAGCAGTGACCGCACACAGCACTTAACGCAGGCTGGAAGGATAGGATTGGATCTGCTCAAACTGTCGGGAACTCCTGCCTGTCTGGCTTGTGCAGGCGAATTTATTCTCTGAATGGTACAGGAAGGCTGCTTTCACCCAGGGTAAGGTCCCTGTGTTGGACTCCTCAGAAACAAAGATCTCCAATATTTTCGCCGAATAAGGGTGTCCCCACAAATTGACCCGCCCGGTGGAGTGTGAAAACGGGGATATTTCTTGAGAGTTTTGGTCCATCATGGCCAGTTCAGAGTCTGAAACCAGAGAAGGCAAGAAGGGGGACCCCTTCAGGTTTTATTGACAATAAGTACCAAGCCCAAGGTAGGCTCCAGAATAAGAAAGCGAAAAAATGATACTACTAAAATCATGGCTTATTTGCCGCCAACTGGTGCCGTGCGGACGCCGTTTCAAGTGATGAACTCATCAGCTCGATTGACAGAGTCTCAGAACTCGAGGAGAAGAAGAAACTCCTCACCAAGTAGATGGCTAGGCTTTGAGTCGAGGGCGATGCAGAGCTTCAAGGTAGAAGAAACATGACGCCTTTGGGAATGCCCAAATCAGTTTCGAGAAGTCCAGAGCAAACGAAAAGAATTGTGGGGTTTCGCGTAGTTAACACATTGAGGAAGGTCGGAGTCTGACTATGCGTCCGTAGAGCGCTTCCTACTGCATGGCAAACGAAAGGGTCACCATGACATTCCAGATCAGTTCAGGCCACAGGATTCATGGAATGGCCGATGTACTTCCAGGTTATGGTACTCAGGGGCTACAATGTTCCCATCGTGCTTCGACTGTCAGGTGGCCTGAATGTTATGGTTGTTAAGTAGTGAACTGCAAGAAAGAGAATAAAAAGCTCGCTCTCGAAGAACGGGCAGTCGCGTTGGATGGACACGTTTTTCGTCCCAAATTGCTGTCATGCTTACCTTCGAAAATCCCCCATGAGGACAACTGAATAAATAGAAAAGGACGTAGCCTGTTACGTTTTGCTGCGTGATGAGAAAACAGATGTGTCCTGAGGGTACGTTCATTTGGCCGGTCATAGCCCGGAAAAGCCTTATCACAGCAGTCGGCCAGCCGTCGTTTAAACATAAAGACTCCGTTTGCTGCTGTTAAGTGGGATGGTAGTTTGTTACACGGATGCATAACGAGGTGTGAGAAGAAGTTTGCTCGATCGATTTTGATGGCCCTGGGTTTCATCAGTTTGCTTTCGTGTCCACTGAGTATCGGGCTTTTACTTAGGACTAACAGCGGCAAGTAGGTTTCGAATAACCCATGGAGCTGTTTGAACGCCTCCATCAGGTCCCCCTTGAGCGCGGCCCGTTTAGCGAGAACAGGCCGGGTGCATTCAGGCGTTCTTTGCATGTCTTGTCCCTCATCTCAATGATCGTCTTAGTAAATCGTCTTTGTACGGTTTCCAACAGCTGTCTTCTCTGACTATTTTCGGTGCCGAGGCCTGAATGCGGCATTCCAGGTGGGGCGTACACGCGTTTTGTGAAGTGGCAATAATGTTTTGGCACCTCGAAGCCTGAAAGTCCGACACAGTTGAAACACGGACTTACTGCCCCTTGCTGCTGCCTTAGGGGCTGCTGGGTGGGCTCGAAAGATTCACGCACTTAGACGCTAAGATCTTTTATGCCCTCAGTGGTTTCGATTACCCAGAGTAATCCTTCACTGAAGTATCCAGTCTCTTCCACTCCCCCACTCTGGAGCAGCTGTCCGCACCCTCTTCTGTTTAGAGGGAACTCCTATGTTCCGGCCCATTCTCGTATCCTTATCAGGGGGCCGTATTCAGTTCGTAGGTGGTTTCTCCGCAATCTTCGGATCATCCGCGAACGGGAAGCCAGGACAACCTTAGGTGTCCAAAGGATCACTTATACAGATCAAGAACAACAGGGACCCCAACACCGACCCCTGCGTCACCCCGCTGCATGCCCTCGCCTCGCTAGGCATTGCATCGTCAACCCTGACGTGGAACGTCTCACCAGTGGGGCACGCCCTAATCCGGTTCAAAGCCTCTTGCGCGATCCTCGTGCCCCGCGTTTTGTGCACCAGCAGACCATGGTTTGCCGAGGTGAAGGCTTCCTGGAAATTCAGATAACACATTTAAACTCGCTCTCCTTTGTCCAGTCTGTCAGTCACTTCATCCAGAAATTGTAAGACGTTCGTGAGACACGATCTCCTCTTTACAAATCCGCGTTGGCTTACCGGGATTATCCCGTGGTGTCAAACATATCTTGTGATCCCGTCCCTAACGACACTATCAAGTACTTTTAGCACCACCGAGAGCAGACTGACGGGCCTATAGGGAGAAGCATCCGCCTTCTTCCCTCCCTGTGGACGGGCTCCACTTAGGTTTTCGACCAGTCAGAAGGTAGCTTTGCCGAGGCTTCTAACCTGAAGAACATGAGTGCTAGCGCCTCGAAAGTTGTACATACCACAGGAAGTAAGATAGCAGGATGAATCCTGTCTGGCCCGACAGCCTTACTTTGCTTTTCCAGATGATAGCCAGTTCCAATTCCACGGGTTTTATGACGAAATCGTCCACTTGGGAAACGTAAAAGGGTTCTAGTAATGGCGGATGGTCCCCGGAAGCTGCGGCGCGTAATTGCCCGAAGAAACTTCTGGGTACTTTGGCTTTTTCGTCGGCGTTGCCTGCGTGCCCCCCTTGTCCATTCATTACATTCCTCGCCGGCACACGTGACGGGGCCCTAGACTGCACATTATCGTTTCTGCGGCTATCGCCACATGTAAGGCTGTAAATCTGGCAGTAACTTGTTCTCACTAGCCGCACGCACGATATGGGCAGAACACGATCACGGGCAGCAAAACAAATTCCAATCGAATAAACTTTTTTATCAACGATTCGTGGTTCCAAATAATACAATAAACAAATATACAGCAAATCAAATAATTACAGCCAGCTGGGAAACCAAGAACAATGGGCAGTACGCTTCCAAGAATGGGGACAGCGCAGAAAATACCAAAGGCCCGCTTAGCTGGCAGCTGAACGAAACCGTAGCGCATTACGGTTGCGGTGCAATCGATAAATCAGGAAACCTAATAGTCACGAATCAATAAATCGAATACGAAAGCGCGAATTGGACTGTGTTTGCAATAATAAAAGGCGTCACTGAAAGATAAGTACAAATAAGCTAAGTCTGTGGGGTAAATCAGAGCACGTGCCAACATGAATGGGCGAATCCGGCATTAGATCTGTCAACTCCTTGACGTGTGCCGGCCATTGGTGGAGTGCCCCGACAGAAACGCTAAGACTGGGAGTTCGAGCCTCCGCTCTGCAGTACAAATGGAACATAGAGAGATTATATAACAGCAGAAGTGTAGGCCTTTGAGAAAACAAGGTTACGAATAAATACGGGAATTGTTCGCGTAATAAGCACCATGAAACCCGAGTATAAGCTGATGTGATACCTTAGAAGCAGAGAAAATACTTCACGAATGTACGAGGTTCACGAGGCATGTACTCACTGCTAGAATGTAGCTAAATAGAACGCAGAGGGACAAATTCTAATTATGAATAGTAACTACCACTGCCCCGGGGTGGGGCAACGTCACGAACCACACTCATGAGCACAGGCCCGGCTCAAGAAGACACAGCTGTTTGATGTCTCTCCGGAAAACACCGTTTGCTGTACGCAGTGCAACTTTTCTGATTCGTCCGTTCCTTCCTGTGGTCGTTTTCTCAATTATCTCTTTGGGCCAGGCTTCTATCGGTGCATGCTTGTCAGCTGGGAGAACCTAGTCGCATACGTTTAACTCCTGGCTGTGTTCATTCCACTTTGGTCTTGTCTGTAGTGTTGGCAAGTAGTCCTTCAGCCGACCAGCCCAGAACGGATCTGCCAGCCATTGCGCCCGTTTTTGACCTAAGTCCCGGAGAAGGAATTTAAGAGGCAACAAACTTGGATGTACTAGGCCCATGGGGTCGTAAATTAAAGCGACGTAGGAGAGTAAACCTCTCCGGGTGTATTTTCTCCAGCAGGGTGTTACTTCAATAAAAAGGCTATCGTGATCTGAATCGCACTGTACTCCTATAGTTCGTTTGGCTTCAGCTGGCTTTGGATCAGGGAAAATGGCCTTGGTTTCTGCTTTCGGCAGTACCCCTAAAGTGCGTGGCACATTACTAAAGAATTTAGACAAGTTGAAACTACCTTGCAGCAGGACGTGCCACAACGTTCTTTCCACTCTCTCAACGTCCTCCATTTGAGGTGAACTCATCAATCAGTCCTATATGTAGAAGCTTTCCTTGGCTTGACTGATCACTGCAGTGCCGTAAACTGCCATAAAACATTCGATAGTTATGCAGGGATTAGCTGCAGCATGACGGCGGCTAGGTGGCCCCAAATGGATGAGATGTCATTCGATATGTTTTTGGTTTGTTGGTCACTTTGCCGTCGGGCCACCAGAGTAACCTCGGGCAATCGCGGTCTTTTGATCGGACCTTCACCTGGTGAAACGAAATTTCAATATGGGCTACCAAAGTGTACTCTTATCCACGGAAACTCCACAGCGTCCCGCACAAACTATTGACACGGCCTGGTACTCTCAGTAGTTGTTTCTTCAGTGATGTTTGGCTGACCTCCGCAGTGCAGTCGAATACAACTCTTATCTTGGTTCGGCCTCCGTGTTCACATACGCCGTGGTGCTGAAGGTACCATACGCGGGGGGCTGTTAGGTTTTGCCCAGACCCATGTACCATCTCAGCGTAACCTTTTGATATGTATTCGGTAATGGTTTCGTAGTACTTTTCGTTCAATGACTGATCGTTTTCAAAACGCTTTTCGGGGAACAGCAATCTTTTGAGTGCCAGACATTTAATATCCGGTAGGTACAGGCTGCCTGGTTGCCATGGCAAGGCAATTTCGTAATGGCCACATATCTTACGCATAGAATTTGTCACGTGACGTAGAGCCAGCTAATCATCCTCCGACATGCTCCGTTTGATACGAGCCACTTCTAAGCATTCAAAATCGGACGTATGTTTCAGACTTTTGTTCAAATCGGTGGTTGTAACGAGGTGCACGTGGGCTCTCGGTTTGTTCTGCCTTTGTTGTGGAGTTGGCTTCAGTGTGACTCATCCGAGCTGACCTCTCACGATATTTTTCGCCCGTCTTGCCTCACTGTGTATCTGGCAGGACTTTCGTGCTCTTAGAGCATGTTTGGGATCCCTCAGGTACTGCAGAAATCGAAGGTGTCTCCTGCGCTGCGGAAGCTTCTCCATGCCATTAGTCTGATTGCCTGCTATTCTTCAGCCCTCCGGACCCACCGAGACGGTCGGCCTTTCCTTCTCAACTTTCTTGTTGGAGCAAACCTATCAGGCAGAAGCGTCAAATTGCTTTTCATGTGCAACCGCTTATCGTTTAATGTGAGGTCGTAGGCTGCCCACTGTGTACTCACCGCAGCCGTCTTCAGTGCCTGGTAGTCAAATCTCAGTAATTTCCACGTTATTTTCTGAGGGAACGCTGGCGGTTTCCTTTGAACAGGAACCTAGTCACTCTGATCAAACTCATGTCACTTGAAATCAGATAGGTCGAAACCACCTGCATCTTCAATGTGGATACCATCTCTCCTGGTGTTTCCTCGTGCAGATCCACAACAAGCAAGAGTGCACCCCTTTCATCTCTTCCGTCTTTTCTGTGCACTCTGTAGACGCAGTTTCAGCTACGGAAAAACCTGTTGTTGCTGCATTGTCATTAAGCCGAGTTTCGGTGATTGTAACGCAATCAGTGCCCCCGACTTCTGCCTTCAATTCTCTCCATTTATTTTTCATATTACAGGCACCGTTGTACACTACGTTTATTTCGCCGGTTGTGGCCACTGCTCTAGCTTCGAGCCTTATAAGAAGCAGCGGTTTTATTCGATTGTACTGAGGGAACCGGCCTGAGTGCTTTTGGCTTTTATTCCCAGCAATGACTTTTGGTGCCCCTGATTGGCTTAATCTTGAGTCTCTGGGCTTAAGCTGGGTTGGTTTCTTTCTGCCCAGCAGCTAGGTCGGAACGGACTGGCCTGCGCCCTTTCCGGTTGATTGGACCTAGCGAGCTTTTGGTGTTCCCGGCTGCTGAACCTGGGCGGTGCTTACTCGCCGTGATGGACCCAGAGAGACAGCTCCGTAAACCTCCAGGCTATGCTGTGCTTTTCCACCTTAATATCCTTTACAGAATCTCCTTCTTCCATTCAAACCGTAGCCGGCTGGAAACTGCTTCTCCACTTTTCCAGAATCCTCTGCTTGCACCCTCTCATTTCTGAATGATGTAGGTTACTGACCCTGAAATAAAATCAAAATTTCATGAAATGCTGTTTCTCCCCTACCCACTGATGTTCCCAAGTGCACTTTCGTTGATTTGTTTCAAGTCTTCCCCTTTCATAACTCACTCCGTTTACTGAAACCCTGTAGACCGATCATCCAGGGTTTGCGTCACCTTCATGAATTTTCAAGGTCAAGGTTATCATGACGCAAAATCAGTTTTTCTCAGTGTTTTTTTGCTTTTCAGGGTTAAGATCAAGCATTTACCTATTACTAGTATTCATTACTATTTCAACTGATTTGCTGATCTCATACTAGCAATAACTGCGTCAAACCAACCTGCGGGCGTCAGTTATTATCAGCACAACAGAACATTTTAGAGATTCTTGGTTTCTAACGAACTTAATACATTGTTCAAAACCCTCCTCAAATAGTCTCTTTTTATCCAGACCCTCAAAATTAATTATTCACTTTTTCTCCCATTTTTTTTACACCCCGCGGTTTAACATAGTCCGTTAATTCGCCCACTTTTTGTCAGCTGTCACCCTACTGGCACTACTATACTTCCTGCGATGTGCCGTCCAATTACCTACCAATGGCTCCAACAGCTCAGGTATGCTTTTATTGCCGCCTACCGGACAAAAATTACAGCTAGTACTCACCATTGTAAGACCCCGAACCTCCAAAGTGAGCTAAAAAGTTCCTCAGTATCCCTCGTAGATATACTTAGAGAAGCTACCAAAGCAACCGCCGAAATAAACAAAACTATGAATCGTTTTCCCTCTTGGCTTGAAGCTTTCGACCAAACCATCGGTCAGTTGGGCCTATTAGCTTTCCTGCTCTTCCAATCTGCACACCACGCTCAGGAAAACCTACTTTTTCCCACGAATTTTATCGATACCGTTGCCTCTGAAATGCTGAGAGGCATCATGAAAGCCATCAGTGCAACAGTATTTAACATTCCAGGTAGATTACCTCTCTCAACTGCCAAGAATTTAATTTTAAAGGCTTGCAACCTGGATTCGCGACCTTACTACTGTGTTAGACTCCGCAAAACTTCACCGCAAAATACAAGCCCACCCCTCTTTCAGTTTAATACTGAAGTTGCTGCAAAAGAATTTGTTAGCCGACAGTCTTTTATCGTTGCCAACACAGGATTCATGTGGATAAGAATACTTCCCGATGAAGCCCCTCTACAAAGAGAGGTGTACAAAGGCCTTGCAAAGAACCATAACCCTGGTACACATTTAGCCAGTAGTCCCTCTCATGTGGCCAATCTACCAAGCTTCGGCCATCATGCGAAGACGTCCTCTGTAGTTTGTCGCAAAATAGCTGTCGACCTAGATAGTTTATCAGTCTCCAATCCATCTGAGCCGCGTCGCAAGCGTCAAAACTTTCGGAATAGTCTTAATGAAAAGGCCCAACTTAATGTACTGCCTGACGTTCACAAAACTGGTGAAAGTCCCCATGGCTCCCGGACAAGTAACAAATTATCATACGAAAACCCGATCGGCATGATTCCTCCGACTAGCTCAAGAAGAGTCTGGTCACACCCACAAACTACTTCCACAGAATATAGTTCAAAAAACTAGTGGTGAGTGCCGCGCGGTTTGAATTTATGGTGCTCTTGCACTTAAATTGAAAGTTTGTATAGTTTTATGAATTGGTCTGGTTTAATTCACACTGCTGAGCGTAGCAGAATTCCATTTAAGGTGCGCTTTATCCGGAGAGTATTTTTGTTCTCCTTGTAGTACTGCTGAGTAGTGTTCGGTGATTTGTGAGGCGATGTTTTCTCTCTTGGAGTTTTTCTTTTTGTTTTTTCGTGTTAGCGGGCTTTACCTGCAAGTGTCTGTTCATTTTGTGTTTGTATGAAGAGCACTTAAGCTGTTTTGAGCCCTCGTTATGTGGATTTTGCAATGAAACACGTTTCTGGCCCGTGCCTCTCACCTAAGTGCGGGAGAAGTATGGTAAATGGTTTAGAGTGCGAGGTATGCAGGGGGCGGGCTCACCCAAGGTGTTCAGGAATAGCAAAAAACTTCTGTGTCCTTTATGAATAGAACCCATGGGCTGAGTGGGTCTGTGCTCCTCGCAAAGAGGCGGCCTGTCTGGCCTTTAAGCTGCAGGCTCAAGGGTAGGACCAAAGACCACCAAGGAGTACCTCAGACACAAGCCCCAATCCACCGCAATCAGGCTGTAGTAAGTCGTTTGCGGAGGTAGTAGCCACACCTGAGAGGACAGCCATCACGGCGATCGGGCCGGTTGTGGGAGATTGCTATGCGATCATTGCCTCAACTCCCTTAAAGCAGACCATCGAGGGCCAGTGGACTGAGCAGAAGCCCAGAAGGGCAACTCAGCCCAAAAAGGAAAACGACTGTAATATAGAGAATTATGGGCCGGCTATGGTGGACGATCCCGCTCTTCTTGTTTTGAAAAACAAGGTGAAGGATCTGCAGAGGCAAATCTTGTCAATGGGAGGGTCTCAAGCCACAGGCTTCTGATCCTAAACCAGGAAGAACCTTTTATAAGGGAATCGAAAGCCAGGCGGGACATAGGTATGGGGCGGGTCTACGAAAATATTAATGCTAATAATAATGGTATGTTTCTCGACCATGGTCGAGACGCACGCGCGAGCGCATGATCATGGTGCACAACGTTACTCAAAACAATGAACTATACACGAATTTCAAGGAAGCGAGTCAGAATCGTTGGAAGCAAAGCAATATAGCTAGAGTTAGTTTTAATCGACCGGAAAGATAATGGTTTGCGCGGCAAATGCGGTTTCGTTTCGAATCCGAGTTGGTTGGTGGTGGCCCGCGGGGATGTGAAATATGTCGTGAAAATGTATCGCTAAGGATGCGTTATAAAGCAAAGTAATGCAAGCTGTGGATAACGGAGGCCTATTGGGTTTCTATGAACGGAATAAGTTATGAATATGGAGAGATGAAAGAAATGAATGGGAGTACACTCGTGAAATTTGGTGAATATTAGGAGAACGGATCTCTAAGAGGACGATGATCGCCCGGAATGACGGATATTTTCGGTCTCGATAAACGGAATGCGTCATGAAACGGAGAGATATGAACAAAGTGTGTGAAAGTGGGCTAGGAAACTTTGACGAATATGGAGGAAACAGCAATCCATATAAAATGTGAGTTTAGGTTCAGGATCAATAACCAGTATCATTCAGAAGAAAAAGGAGCGCGACTTGAAGGCTTTGAATTAGTGAGGAATCAATTTCAAGCCAGATAAAGATGGAAAGAAAAATGAAATCTTGCGGGAAAAAACTGAGTGAAAAAACTCCGCGTAGGCTCGCGCCTTATTGTTCTGTTACGCTGACGAAAATATATTGACTTATTGATTCTCAGTGATATTCGGCTTCATTATTGTGAACCACGGATGGAGGGGGGATAAGTGGACTTGCTTTCGGATGTCGTGTCTAAAGTTAATGAGTAAAAAATTCCTGTGTTGCGTATTCTGGCTGTGTTATTGGATTGTTTCACATGAGACCAGGGCGATGTGCAGCATCCCGTGGGTATGGTTCATCGGGCGGGGTAAGGGAAGTGTCAATCAATCAGTAGAAGGTAGCTTGTGAACTGTTACTTGTGAAGACTCCAGCAGTGACATCGGTAGTAGAGGTGTTGCGTCAGGAGACGCCTATCAATCTACTGGTAAGCAGCTGGGGACATTTTAGGTCGTGTGACTCGATTGCAATCCCGTTTGGTATGAATGGTTCCATTTAGGTCTCTGTGGGTACGGGTCGAACTGTGGACCTTGGTCACCGAAAGTGGAGCCCGAGAGAGTGGGCAACGACAGACCTGAAATAAATGATGTTAGCAGTCTGGACGTGGTTCCAGCTGTGAGTTATGATAATAAATGGCGACAATTAGTAATGAACTGGTTGGGTTCATATGAACGGTCGGTGGCACATTTCACATTTTGGTCTGGGTTTTAATTCGAGAGTTTAAGTAAAGTAGGGCTGCAGGGGTTGATAAGTGCTACTACAGGCTTGCAAGATAGCGTAAACCGGGTTGGTTGCTGTGTCTGCATTTCAAAGGATATATGGTTTGCAAGCAATTAGAAGCTCTGAAAGCAATTAAGTAAGAATGCAGAAAGAACCACTAGGGCATCGGTGGTGATGCGTTACAGAAAATTGTCATCACGCACAGGAACATGGAGGTACATTCGTCTGTGCTCCTACTCTTTATTGCCGGCCTACTGAGATTTCATTCGAATTTGAGCAGGGAAATCTCATGATTTGGTGGTTGCTTGAATATCATATGTGTTATAAGAGTGAGGAGAGATAGGTAGTATGGAATGGAAAATATGAACAGTCCTCCGCGTCCAATTTTGTAGACACTAGTGAGGCAGGTGTTGGTCATCTGTTGCCTCCATATGTTATCCATGTCAGTGGGCTGGAAGTTCAGGCTGCGGTAGTGATTGTAGTTGGCAGGAGGCTGTTGTTACTGTGAGGTAGGGTTGTAAACCTAAACGTGGCTTGGATCCTAGGACATCGAGAAGGCCGCTTTCTGAGAAAGATGACGGAAGATGGAGGGGTATGGATGGAAAAGGTGACAGGTTTCCACTATATTTTTTTCTCTATTTCTCCTTTCCCGGGCTTCACCGCGGTTGCCGTTATTCGTCAGGTACGTCTACATACTGTTCGGGTCAATGGGTTAAAAATCAGGGCTATGGTAGCGATGGTATTTGACGTCAACATGCATGATAGGTGCGCTTAGGGAGGGTATGGGACGGTTGAAACTTAGAGTGGGGAGTGGGTAAACGTATGTGAAGAGTCCAGGGCACTGTCACTTCGGATCAGCCTCGTGCGTGAAAACCAAAAGCTTGTCGAGCGAACAGGGGCAATGTAAGGTTTCCCCTTTGGCAGGATCAGGTCTGAGCTGGTGAGAGACATACCCATAGGTGAAGGTTGCCCAATTTCTTCACAGCCCGATGTCAGTGATATTTGGAGATCGAATCGATCCCAAGAGGACTTTTCTGTTTCCACTGTTCTTTTTCCAGTTTTATTTTATTTTTTTGTTTCCTAACAGAGGGGTGGTTGAGCCCATATAGGATTTTTCCATAGCCCCTCCGCCCGATAGTAATTTTATGCGTAATTGCCTTTTTTCGCAACTGCTGGGGGTAGTCTGTTTTCCTCACGTTCGGACGACGCTATGGTATGGGTGCCCTTAACATCAGGGGTTTCGCTAGCATGGGCTGGGAAAATGCAGAGTGGGACTATGCAAACACACGGAGTAGGACAACGAACTTTGTAAAGCACAAGCTGGCATACGTGTATCAGTTTCATACAGCACCAGACCATGCCTAAGACCATCAAAGATCATTCCCAGCTAGCTGGTGTAGATGAGTTTAGCTCAGCTGATGGAAAATAGCGTGGTGTACAAGAGGGAATATGATAGTGGTTGGTGGATGGTAGATACAGAGATGAGACGAGATGACAGGCCACCAAGTAGGTACTAGCAGGTATGCTTCTGGGATAAGAGATTCTGAAATGAGATGATTAAGAAAGGCGAAATGAGGCCGGACATAGAACCCGGGCCGGTGGTGGCAGCCAAAATGAACGGGAAAGGAGTGAAATATCAAGTTGGGTGGTAAACGGCGGAACTCAGTGTCATAGGATCCAAAACCACATACCTATTTACTGCAGAGACCTCTAAGACTAAGGAACTTTGGTTGACCATAGAACACGAACATTGTCTTAAATAAGGAGAACCGGCAGCCATTAAACTAGATATAGTTACAAAAGTCAGCAAACTCTAGCTACCGTAGTATAGATAGTAAGCAACATAACGTAAAAAGGAATAGTTGCCCTGGCGTATGTCATCGGGCGAGAAATGAAAGTTTTGGTGCAATAATCCTAGTAATCAAACCCGTTTTCGTAGGCCACCTCTTCGGTGACGGTCTGGCCGTTAAGAAAGATCAGATTGGGAACAGTCAAGAATGATCCAGCGAGCCTCTAAACTGGGAAATTGAGAGACTCTCGCGGATGTTTAGCGGGAGTTTATTCCATAACCTTGAGTATTCTATAAGGAAAAGTTAGATCTTAATGCTAATTTTGATCTTGGAATAGAGAGCTGCAATGACCGATTGCGTAGGGCATAATTCGTGGACGGAGTGAGACGAATGGGTTCAATACACGAAAAGGCCGTACAGTGGTACAGCTTGAACAGGAAGCATAAATTAAGCTTCATGCGACGCAGCCATAGAGGGTCGAGACTGAGTAGGATGCATCGATCCTTGTAACACAAACCGGGGGAAAATCCCGCTAATTGTTTGGTGAATTGGCGTCGCACGGACTCCAGATAAATGCGGTCGGATTTCGTCATATTGGTGAAGATAATAGGACAGTATTCAAGGAGAGGCCTGGCGTGAAACTTGTAAGTGAGCAGTTTGCAATCATTAAGCCGAAAGGTTCTGGAGATGAGACCAGTGGTTCTTCTCGTCTTTGCAATCTGGAGTGGAACAAGCTCAGAAAACCTGAAGCTACAAGAATATTGAGTACCAAGGCCTCGAACTAATGGGCTGCACGAGATGGATATGTCGTGGATAAGCAGGGTTCCGGGGGCCATTTGACATCTGAATGTTGTGTAGCAGCTCTTGGAGGTCGAGAAGTCCACACTCTATGAATTGCACCGGTCCCCGAGTCGCTCCAGGTATGATGTTAACCACGTTAAAAGCGAACCGGAAAAGCCGTGAGGTTTGAGTCTGGTTAGTAATAAAGCGTGAGGGACGAGGTCGAACGTCTTTGTCATATCAACGTTTATAATTATGATGGATTTGCTGTTGTCGGCGACCGCCATTATGAGGTTAAAAAAGTCGTACTGGCAAGTGGTGCATGAACGTGACTTTAAGAATCCATGCTGCCCACTATGGATGATGTTATGGGGCAACAGGAAGTCAGATATTCGCTGTTTGATGAGGCGTTCAATCAACCTAGAAGCAACTAGAGTGTGGTTGGTAAGGCGGTAATTTGAGAGGTCATGTATTGGTCCTTTCTCATGGATTCAGATGATGACCGCAGTCTTTTATTGTGAAGGAAGTATGCCAAACCTGATGGATAGATTGTAGACCTTTAACAGTAGGGCTGCGACATCAGTTCCCCTAAGACGTGGAAGTGTTGGTGGAGCACCATCATGGCCAAGGTGTGAGGACTTCCGGACACGAATAAGCTGGTTGGTCACCTCTTTTAGGGCAAATTCCTAATCAGACAGTAAGTGCTCGGTGGCAGGGTCTTTGCATGGGGTAAGGTGAGGAGGTCCGTAATAATGGATGCAGCAAAGTGGGAATTGATTGCCTTGGCTATCGCTACAGGTGAGGTAATGTAATCGTTATTTTCCTAAATGAGAGAGGAGATACCTACCGGTTTGCTCTGATTTCTGTTCTTCATTAGGCGTGCCAACTTTGAGGAAGTATCATGGCATTGCAAGGCAGATACTTCTTGTTTTTTGAGCTTATGGTCGGTCTTAATTCTGATTGCTACCGAGAGACTTTGGAGCAGCAAGAATGACGATAAGTCACTATTGGTGTGATACACCTTCTGGAGCTTCAGATATTTGTTTTGCATTTGGCTCAGAACTGAGCTGCGTACTGGGTTTGATATGATACGGGTTGTAGTGATTCCGGACAGGAAGTATGGTGGGTTAGAATATAGTAAATCAGCAGCCAGCTGAGGGTGGTTTTGCAGGAAGAAGTCATCCCAGTCTAATGAACGAAGCGTGCAGATAAGATTGTCCCAGTTGACTGCTGAAGAGAAAAGATTGTGTGGGTAGGATTTATCGAAAACTTGCGGAACCACGAAGAGGCAGGACACCATTCTGTGGTCACTTCCCGGAAAGAGGTCGAGCGTACTGGCTGAAACATCAGATAAACCAATCGTAAACAACAGATCAGTTGGGACTGTTACGTGTTGGATCCAGCGCCCCATGCCGATGCGTGACATGAGATCTGATGAGTTGTTTGGGGCAGATAGAGTATTCCAACAGATGCTCGATGCACTGAAGTCCACGCGAAGAGTTTGGAGGAACAGGGCAGAAATGAAAGGTAGTTGAATGCGTCAATAATCTTGGTAAGGTCCATAGCGTTGGAATCAACTGGCCGATAGATGCAACCAATATGAAGATATGAGATAGGTAAGGGAATCGTTAACCACATAGAATCCTGAATGGCGTCCAGAGTGGTGTCTGAGAGTGCAATGGCCAGCAGAGTGTTTTTGACATAAATTAGACAGCCTCCTCCACGACTAGGCCTATTCCTTCGGAACATCTGGTAGCCAACTAGAAAGACTCGATCTGACGGGACGGAATCCGTTAGCCAAGTGTCAGTTACAATGATAATATCAAGGTTGGAGGGCTGAGCGATGCTGCGGATGGCTTTAGTTTTGTTCAGTAATGAACGGGCATTTACGAGTATGACTAAAAGAGATGACGCAGGCCTCGATGGTGGTGGATATGGTAGGGGGCTCGGCAGTGGTGATGAAAGTGGTAATTCCAGTGAAGAATAGGGCAAGGATGGGGGGAAGACCTCAGTTGTTCCACGGATTTAATGAACTGTAACCTGGTGATGGATAGTGTCAGGAAAGAGGGATGGGGAGGTGCTGTTTAGGTGAGTAGTTTGAATGCGGGGAATACTCTCGGAGGGGGCCGGCAAGAAAAAAGCGGCACGGATGGATGGCAGGGCTAGGCCAAGAGATGTGGATGGGTCCTGTGGGAGTAGGAAGCTAGGTGAGGCACGGAGATGGTTCCCAGGGAATGACTGGGTAGCAGTAGGGGTATAGGGTAGTTGGTACGGCGGATAGTAATGCAATGGAGCGGTGATTTGGGGGGATAAGGTGAGTAAAAGTAGGGTAGAAATGATAAGGCAGTTAGCCGAGATGGAAAAGTGGGATTCACAGCCACACAAGAGGCTGGTAGAATTTCGCTCGACTGAGCCATTTCTTTATGGTTTGCAAGTGCATTATGTTGATGGGTCTTGTTCTTTTGGCGACGAAGTGTTAACTTCTGAGGGTCAATCTGCACTGACGAGCTAATCGGCGGTGGTGGCCTAGGCGGTAACCAGATACATTCTGGTGGCGAGTGGGTGAGTGCAGCGGGTGGACTTAGGAGCCTGGTTGGGTTATTAAGAATGCCGGAGGTAACAGGATGCATGGGTGTAGACGGAGGTGGGTTGATGGTGCAGTGATTTTTACGTACGGTTGAATAACCCGACGTGGAGCTAGTAGAAGGAATGAGGTCGTCTAGACTTGTGGAGACCATGAGCTCTCGGGTGGATGAGTCGGAGGAACCTTCATCAGTTTTGTGAATGCTGGGGCGCTTGTTCCAGTCTAGAGATTTGCTTGGGCTATTGTGAACATTGGAGCGTTTGCCAGGTGGCTCACTGGGTGAGGAAAATGGCTTACTGTCCAAATCTACGATTGTATTGTGATCTGCAATAGATGGCAACATCGGGTGATGGCCAGTGATAGGTGCACCGGAGTTTCGGGGTGGATTGTTAGTTGCATTAACACCGGGGTTACTATTCTGGGCGTGACTCTTGTGCACCTCTCTTTGGAGTGGGGTCTTGTCCGGAAATATCTTGGCGCACTTGAAGCCGGTTTTGGCTACAACTAACGATTGCCGGCTGATAAAGATCTTGGCGACAACTTCATTTGTAGACTTGAGCAGCTGTGGACAGGTGGTGCGCAGGGAAGTTTTGCGGAGTCTAACACAGTGGCACGGTTGTGAGCCAAGGTTGCTAGCACTTAATATCATGTTTTTCGCAGCCGAGAGGTATTCGGTTTGAAATGTTAAACACAATCGCACCGTTTGCCTTTTTTTTATCCTTCTGAAGATTTCCGAGGCAATTATGTCCACAAACTTCGTGGCCAGTAATAGATTGGTTGGGGTATGGTGTGCGGCTGGATCAAGCAAGAACGCTATAGGCATCAGCTGACCGATAATCAGATCAGCGGAGTCAAGTCAAGAGGAAAGACTGCTCAGATTTTTGCTCATTTCCTTAGTTTGTCTATTGGCGTTTCCAAGTATACCTACCAGAGAGACTAAGCAGTTATCCGGTGAGTTTTGGAATTTAGTGGTCTTGCGACGGCGAGTGCTGACAGTGAGTTTGGGTCGGCTGTGAATCGCAGGTGTTCCGTATCCTGCTACCCTAAGAAGGATGCACAAATTGGGGACATGGAATTCACCACTAGGGAACAGAGGCGAACATCGTGCAAGACCAATACTAGTGGAATTCGCCGATGAGGCCACCCTGGATAAACTGCTGGCGAGGACAGCAACAGTAGCCCACACCACCAAGAGCAGATACCAAGTAGTGCCAGACGAGCATAGAGTAAGGCCTGTTGGTCTAGCACCGAAGGTAACTTGCCTCGACCAGCCGGGGCGCTGGCGAGAAGCCAACAAGTTCAGCAGAATGCCGTATTCGGCTCTCGGGCCCCGAACCCGACTGCAGTAACGAAGCCGTGTACGGGGTTGGGAATAGTTGTAACTGAAGACGCTCTGGAAGATGAAAATTGGCAGTACTGTCGGAAGGTGGATGACACAGCGACCCTTGCCAATCTGGATTTTATGGCAACTCCAACAGAGATAGATTGGGGGTCGTCGGAAGTTCCGGATCATCAGCCGGCGCCGTGAACACCAGTGGGGACATCCGAAGCAAAAACCTGTCATCATCTCGGGCGTTGCGCCTGAGAAACAGACAGAAGTTAATAACAAGAGAAACCTGAATGGCGGAGCAAACTCGGTGGTGTTATATACTAACGCGTGTAGTATTAGAAACAAATGGGTGGAACTCACGAAAACCGCTGGGGAGCGCAAAGCGTCAATGGTGACCGTTATGGAAACCTGGCTTTCTGAAGAAGACCATGTGCCAGGCGTACTAAGTAACGGTTTTGCAGCCTATAGGGAGGATAGAGAACACTATCGCCGTGGAGGAGGAGTACCCATCTTCACTAGGTCGGGTACAAACCACCTTGAATCTCAGACCAAGATGAGCACTCGCAATTTCCAGTTATGAGTCGTTACGACCATTCTCCTAGGCAGAATGGTTAACGTTGCCTGTGTCTACAGGACACCACACAATGCTTCACGTCGTTGCAGACTCCCTGCAAGCCCGATGTGCACCGGCCAAAGCCATGGATCTGACGGCGCCCCGCACAGGCGGGATTTGCACGGGTGATGTTGGTCGGGATCACACAGACGTATAAATGGCGTAGTTTAGGAGGTTGCGAGGGTCCTGGAGAATAGAGTCAATGAGTGAGCGACAGAATGATGGGCGGGTTTCGGATTTTCGGCTAGAAAAGTGGGCCAGATAGTTCGCTGGTATCATCTCCGGATCACCCCAAGAAATCAAAGGGGAGATGCTCGCCGGTTGGTTTCTGGAAAAAAGAGTAGAGAGACGCAGTCCGGGATGCTCTCAGCTGTGAATCAACCGTCAATAGTGAAAGGAGAAATCTAGTAATTTAGAAGCAGACTACTTTGGGAAGAATGAGGACTATGAGCCATTTGAAGTGAATGTGAATGTAAAAATAATGGTCAAAACTAGGAATAAGGACGGTGATTCGGAGGTAAGTAGTGGTCGCCGGAATAGGGTTTCGTGTCGGAACGCTAGAGCAAAATAAAGAGAGGAGATGGGGTCAGTTTGAACCGAGGGGAGCGAACTAAGTATGATGGAAAGCACATCGTTGCAGACTCCCTGCAAGCCCGATGTGCACCGGCCAAAGCCATGGATCTGACGGCGCCCCGCACAGGCGGGATTTGCACGGGTGATGTTGGTCGGGATCACACAGACGTATAAATGGCGTAGTTTAGGAGGTTGCGAGGGTCCTGGAGAATAGAGTCAATGAGTGAGCGACAGAATGATGGGCGGGTTTCGGATTTTCGGCTAGAAAAGTGGGCCAGATAGTTCGCTGGTATCATCTCCGGATCACCCCAAGAAATCAAAGGGGAGATGCTCGCCGGTTGGTTTCTGGAAAAAAAGAGTAGAGAGACGCAGTCCGGGATGCTCTCAGCTGTGAATCAACCGTCAATAGTGAAAGGAGAAATCTAGTAATTTAGAAGCAGACTACTTTGGGAAGAATGAGGACTATGAGCCATTTGAAGTGAATGTGAATGTAAAAATAATGGTCAAAACTAGGAATAAGGACGGTGATTCGGAGGTAAGTAGTGGTCGCTGGAATAGGGTTTCGTTTCGGAACGCTAGAGCAAAATAAAGAGAGGAGATGGGGTCAGTTTGGACCGAGTGGAGCGAACTAAGTATGATGGAGATAGATAAGAGACGTTAGAGCTCGTGAATTAGGTAGAATCTGACAAGAGCATTGTCGGTGATGTAAGTCATTATAAGGGGTACTAATATGCTGGCGATGGAGAAAGCATATGGGGTAGGCAATGTTGACGTTGCAAAGGATGTTGCCCGGGGCATGATTCCTTTATCTATTCAAAAATCCAGGTCATCCTTATCAGCTTGTTCCAACTTGGCGCACGTATGGGTTACCTGTAGTACTTTGGCAACATCTAAATGTATTGTGAGGACAATTTTGAAACGGTCTAGTGTCTGACGGGCCCGAATGTTTTTAGGCAGTCTGTCCCAAATACTGGAATAGACTGTGATGAAGAACCTTTCTCTTAGTTTTGTCCTGGAGTATGGAACTGTAGGAAACTGTAGGTGAAAGTACCTTGGCGGAAAAAGGATGGGGAGCATGCAATTTTCAGCCGACAGTATTGCATGCGGTATTCCGAGGAAAGCTAGGGCGTGCTATCCACAGCGGGTGCACCTGCTAAGGAGGTGGTCAGTATAGTGCCCGAAGTGGTCGGCCGTCATCGAGGACCACTGGAAGGGGAAGAGGGATAGAGGAGCGCAGTCTGGGTGTGCTCCAGCTGATAATTAACGGACACTGAGGAGAGAAGAAACAAAAATGCTGGGTAACGGATAACCGTGGATGAGCAACAGGGTTATCTTACGAGGGCAGGAGAAAAGTCCTCTGTGGTTCAGGGATGGAAATGGCTGTAGTTCGCGGCTCTAGAGAGAGAGGGAGTGTCGGGCATGGGGTTTACCTAGTAGTCTGTGGCGCAGAGGTAGTAGAGTTACAGTGTGAGGCCTCTTTCAAAGGCCAGGTCGGCGGAGACGAGCTCATTGGTGAGCAATATAGTATTGGGAACTGTTAAGTATAACTCAAGTGCGCACCTAAAAGCAAACAGTGAGGAGGTACTGCGTAAGCTAAGGGGGAGCTTATTCCAGATTTTGGAATAGGTTGACGGAGAGAATCGGGACTTCAGGCTGAGATCAGATTGAGGGACAGGGAGGGAGAAGGCACGATGTCGGACGGGGTAGGAGCAGGACGCAGCGGATGAGATAGGATAAGAGGTATGGGCCTGACTATGGGTTAGCCTAAAAAGGAAAACCAGGTTGAGCCTCATGCGACGAATCCACAGGGGCTCGATCTGTAGGAGCTCACAGCGCTGGCAGTATGTTGGGGCTGTGGATACGCCCGGGAGAGCTCTGGTTAAGGTAGGCTGTACGTTCACAGCAGTTACTGTGGAGTAACTTGGCAAGAGGCTGGAGGTAATTGGACAATACTACAGGAGCTTTCTCACATGTGATGGATACATGGAGAGGCAACTGACTGGTAGTAAGAAATATGGAAGAATCAGGCCTAGATTTCACTTAGCCATAGCGATCTGGAACGATGCCTGTTCTGAAAAGTTTAAGGAACAAGAGTAGCGTATGCCAGGCTCAATAACCGTGGGGTGTATGGGGATGGGCAAGCCGTCCAGACAAATTTGGCCGGGCGGTACTCTGCACTTGTGAGGTAGGAGGACGCCTTTCTCGGCGGAGAATTTCATGAACCACGAGACGCACCAAGTATGGAGATAGAAAGTCACACGATATGTTGCACAGGGTCACGGATAGGTCAATAGGGAGGAAGGAGTACACTATTTTTATAGCGTCGGCAGGGAGAAAAGTAGTGCCGTGGCGAAAATAAGAGAAAATGTCATTGATATAAAATAACAGTAAGGGCCCAAGACACTGCTTTGAATGATGCCGCAGTGATGAGTTTATAAGAAGATAAGTGGCCGTCAACGACAACAGCTTGTGATCTGTGAGAGAAATAAGAGGCTAATCAGGAGACCGGATCTTGGCTAACGGATGCTTATGGGGAACATGGTCAACAGCCTTAGACATGTCGAGGCACAGGTCGATCACAGGGTTGCCGGCGTCGGCAGCAGACGATAGGACATTGAGAAAGTCAAGCTGGCAGGAAGAGCAGGAACGGGAGTTCAAGAAACCATGCTGACAAGGGTTCGGCAGGTTGTTGGATAAGATGTACTGAACAATGTTTTTTGATAATGCTCCTCAAGATTTTGCAGACTACTGGGGTGTGGTTAATGGACCGATAATTATCTGGGTCATGTATTGCACCCTTTTTGAAGCTCGGAATTATACCAGAGGTTTTCCACTGAGGGGGGACGAAACTGTGAAGCGTGGAGTTGGTGTGTACATTAAGTAACAATAAGTGTAGGTCGCGACCACCAAAACGGGAGAGGGCCGGTGGGAGATCATCTGGGCCCGGTTTCGGGGAAGGTTTAATAGGGGAAACTGATTTTTCAATTTCTTGATGGGTAAAGGAAATCGATGAAAGAGAGGCAGAGTTGCAGGGATGGACTGTAGGAGGGGAATACCAGGACAGTTTACAAGGGTGGAAGAGAAATACTCATTGAAGTCCTCAGAAATAGATGCTAGGGTGTTATCGGTAGATGAGCCGCAGGTGAGGAATTTGGCCGAGGTTAAATTGGAGTGAGTGGATCTTTTACTAAGCAGGTTGGAAAGGTAGCCAGTTTTGTTGGGGTGTTCTAGGGCGATGGCCTCTTGCCTTCTCAGATGCGAATGGACCATGCAACGCAGCTTCAGTTGTAGATGGTTTATGCACAGAAGAATTGTAAAGTTGTGTGATCTAGCGAGGGTAAGTTGCAGCTTAGCCAGCTTACGCACTAAAAGTGACAGACGTGAGCTGCTGGACTTGGGGCATGGATCGGTACATGGGTTGGCGGTACTTAAGCAGTGTAGGAGGTTGGAGTACAGAGGGTTCACAACAGTGAGAGGATCAGGGGAGGAAGAGAATTTGTTCTCGTTAAGGGAAAGGATCATCATTGGCACTAAGGGCCAGGTACAGGAATGGTAGGAAGTCAGAAGAGGGGGAGAGGATCGCATCGGATGAGAACAGCTGAAGCAGCTGAACTTGCACCTGACAATACGGTGGTCACTACCCGGGAAGTGATCAGTAATCTGGGTGGTCATATCAGGAACATCAATGGAAAATACCAGGTCCAAGAGGTTGTTCCCTCTAGTGGGGCAGGAGACATGTTGGGTCCATCCACCAAGACGGACACAGGAAAGGAAGGTGGAGAGGGCGGGAGGTCTAGTGTAGGAAGACCAGCAAGTTGAGGGAAGGTTGAAGTCACCCGCAATAATTTTTGCACTGGCAGGATATTCAAGCGCAGCACTGAAAACATCCACGGCAGAGTCAAATTTTGCAGGCTCCAGACCCGGAGGGAAGTAGACGCAGCCAGGGAGGAGGTTCTGGCCAGAGGCGTGAACAGATAGCCACAACGAGTCCTCAATAAGGAGAAGAGAGGGGTGGTCGATGACACTAGCGTGGATAGTGCATTTGACAAAGGCTAAACAGCCCCCTCCACGCGTGGACTGGCGGGTTTCCGAGAAGCATTCACTACAAATGGCTCATAGTCCTCATTCTTCCCAAAGTAGTCTGCTTCTAAATTACTAGATTTCTCCTTTCACTATTGACGGTTGATTCACAGCTGAGAGCATCCCGGACTGCGTCTCTCTACTCTTTTTTTCCAGAAACCAACCGGCGAGCATCTCCCCTTTGATTTCTTGGGGTGATCCGGAGATGATACCAGCGAACTATCTGGCCCACTTTTCTAGCCGAAAATCCGAAACCCGCCCATCATTCTGTCGCTCACTCATTGACTCTATTCTCCAGGACCCTCGCAACCTCCTAAACTACGCCATTTATACGTCTGTGTGATCCCGACCAACATCACCCGTGCAAATCCCGCCTGTGCGGGGCGCCGTCAGATCCATGGCTTTGGCCGGTGCACATCGGGCTTGCAGGGAGTCTGCAACGATGTGCTTTCCATCATACTTAGTTCGCTCCCCTCGGTTCAAACTGACCCCATCTCCTCTCTTTATTTTGCTCTAGCGTTCCGACACGAAACCCTATTCCGGCGACCACTACTTACCTCCGAATCACCGTCCTTATTCCTAGTTTTGACCATTATTTTTACATTCACATTCACTTCAAATGGCTCATAGTCCTCATTCTTCCCAAAGTAGTCTGCTTCTAAATTACTAGATTTCTCCTTTCACTATTGACGGTTGATTCACAGCTGAGAGCATCCCGGACTGCGTCTCTCTACTCTTTTTTCCAGAAACCAACCGGCGAGCATCTCCCCTTTGATTTCTTGGGGTGATCCGGAGATGATACCAGCGAACTATCTGGCCCACTTTTCTAGCCGAAAATCCGAAACCCGCCCATCATTCTGTCGCTCACTCATTGACTCTATTCTCCAGGACCCTCGCAACCTCCTAAACTACGCCATTTATACGTCTGTGTGATCCCGACCAACATCACCCGTGCAAATCCCGCCTGTGCGGGGCGCCGTCAGATCCATGGCTTTGGCCGGTGCACATCGGGCTTGCAGGGAGTCTGCAACGACGTGCGGGCGGAAATACGTTGGTGGATCGCACCTTCCGCCTCCAGAAGTGGTTTTCAGGTTGGGTGTTCCGCTCACGGTCAGCCCTACCCACTGGCACCGGTTGCTGATTAAAAACCAAACAAAAAGAATGCCACTCATATACTCGAATTGCTGCAAATGCGCTGCTGTCCCCTCCAGCCAACATGGACTCTCCATCGTGCTGGCTTCCAAATCCGCCTTTATAACTTACCGCGTTTTACGCCGGCAAAATTTGCTTCTTTTGGTGCATAATTATCGCACACTTAAAAACCCATCAGCATTCTTGGCTCTTTGTTCCCGGTTCACTTCCCTGCGGTTTCATGCTAAACTTTTCACCTGTCTTCGTTGTAAACTCAACCATTCTCTGAGATAAATCCCACCCATTTTTGCCACTTTTACCGATATATTGGAAAACTAACGTGTTTATTGTTGCCATTCACTTCCTTCCCACAATCCTCAAACAGTATATGACACTGTGAAATATATCTCTAGAGGTTCCCAACAATCGATGGTTCTGTTATTGTTCGCTTTCTCTGTCAGTTCCGCTGTTCGCCCACTGAGAGCTGTTGCATTGCAATATTGTCTTCTTGTAAGGTATCATGTCCACATATGCATATCTGATAAGCTCTTGTACAGCAGAGTTCTGTTCTGTCGCCAATAGGTGGTCCACCTTCTGTAATGAACACAAACTCGTAGTCTCCTACCCGTCACTTCATCATTTTTGCCAGCTGGCTTGCCTGCTATTGTAGTAATGCATCACACATCGATTTTTTGCCAGTTCCCAGTTTCATATTGGTGCATTATATTCCTTTCTGCTGAAAGCAAACAGTCCGCTCATAGTCTGCGTTTTTATCCGGCCACTTCCTTTACCATCACTTTGGCTACCACTGTCCAGGTGTATGGTCCATTTGGTTTATCATACACTCCGCCCATATCCGGCCGCCGAACTTGGCAAATCTATTCATCGGCTGTTCAGTGTATTTCCTTCCCCATGCTTTATTCCCATAGATCTTCTTAGACACGCGATCCTTGACACGCTCTTGTCACCACGTGAAGTCTTTGCCAAGAAATATCGGTATGTAAAAACTTACCTGTTATTTAATTGACCATCTCTCTTGCAAGCCACTTTTCTGTCTACGCACCACAAACTGATTTTTGGCCAGTTCCCAGTTTCACGTTGGTACATTATACTCCTTTCTGCTGAAAGCAAAACAATGCGCTCAAACTCTATGTTTTTATCCGGCCACTTCTCTCACCATCACTTTGGCAACCACAGTCCAGTTTGTTTTCCGTTTGTTATACAACTCCAGGGCCCATCCGACATACCGTCACTGAATGCACAACCGCAATCCCCGACTGGTTTTCTTGGTCTTTACGTGTAATGTCACCAATTTTCATCGCTTTATTTTAAATCGCAGCCCCTCTAGCACATCGCGAAGCATTTTATTTGATTACATTTCCTTCGAGAATGTTTCTTTTCACTACATCCATGTATCCGTAAATCCAGTTTGGTTCTCCGGCAGGGCAGTCTTCCCTCCATGGGATTTGTAAGAACACTAACTATTTACAATATGCTCCACACTTTGGCAGAAGAGCTACACCCTACTGTCGGCCGGCTCGACCACCTGACCTTCAGTTTAAATTTGACGAGCAGTACCACAAAAACGGACTTGAACTCCTTCCGTTGCATCCAATGGCGTTCACATAATTGCACAATCCTCCTACAACTCTGAGTTAGCTTTCATCTCCAACGTTTGATCTTGCATTGCAGCATGCTCCGGAGTTATCCGAAATAAACTACTAATATTATTAATATCATTATCTCCGCATGCAACGATCTTCTTGAGTGTTATTCCATAAGCATTTTTTCCTTTTTCTTCCACTTGTTCGTGTTTATAGGTTATTTTGTTTGCAGAAGTCCATTAGGTCTCCGGTTTCCATGGCTTACATCATCGGCTTGGTGAGTTGATCCACATGAAAAGCAACTTGATGCTACTGGCTAATGGGTACTTCTAATGATAAGAGTAAAAAGGAAGGTCGACGGCCGCGGTGGTTCCGCGGAGCATAAAAAGGCAAGCATGAGAACGAAAGGCATGAAGGCCCCTTCGCGAAGGGTTTGTCTCGGGCCGGGCTACAAGAACGGGCAAAAAAGAGGTCTTTAGTAGCCTCGATCGTTTGGGGAAAATGACCGTTTACTGGACGTCATTTTGGATTCATTTTCTCTACGATCTTTCCGACCTTTGACATCGACCTCACCGTTTTGTTCGGTTGCGTACATTTTACTGGACTGACTCTTCCAAGGTTCCCTTTGTTTTGGATCACTTTCAATTTTGGTCCTTCTCCGATTGCACGTGCTCGTAGTTCGCTTCCTGCTGAGCCGTTGCTCTCATTTCCTTTCGGTGTATTCCCCGCATTGGTGCTGTTTCGGTGCCACGATATATGGAACACATATTTGCATCTGTCACTCAACTTAAGTCTTCGCCAGTCGTCCGGTAGAGGGGATTATGTTGGTATTTCGCTTTCAGACCGAATAGAAGACACGTTCACTAGCCGCGCTCGAAAGTCTTTTATAGGTCCTGTTGCACTGAAGTGATGTAGGACCGTCAAGCGCCCAGTGAATATGTTGTTTGCAGGCCGGGTGTGAGATGGAAACTCAGCAAAATTTCTGGCGGAGGTATTGTTGGCGTCAAGAGCTACGGACGACCAAACGACTTTGACCAAGCGAGTGTACCCAACAGCAGCGCGATGTGTCACAGTATCGGTCAACCTATGGAAACCGAAGGTAGCAAAACGGTAAAATGAAGCAGAAGATGAACACCTAAGACGGCTTGAGAAAGTTTTGCAGTGAAAATATTCCACTGAAAGAAGGAAGCAAACCAAGGTCTGGTATGAGACGCTTGATATCAGAAAACGATATACGACAATCTTTAGCAGCCTGGAGCTCCAAAGGGTTTTGGTGCTGAAGCTCAGAATAGTCAGAGGGAATGATACTTATATGCGCCCCAATGTCGATCACAAAATGACCGTGTGAGATGAGGCCTTCGATAAGGAGAGGGCAGCAGGTTGACGAGAGGCCAGCGAGCACGGCCGTACCCGCCCACTGGTCTGTGAGTTTTCCTGGCGATCGTGAAACGCGTTCAGATGTTTACACTTCCGTGCGCAGGCAGGATACAGGAGTTGATAGCAACACTATATTCCAGTGTGAGCATTAGAGGAGGCTAGGCCGTGAGGTCTACGAGCAGCAATAAGGCGGCTAGTGTGGGTCGGGGCGGCTACGAAGTGCTGAACGTGTCGACCGAATAGCGGTCAGGTTCACTCGAAGGACACCAAGTTGGGCAGCTGTATCTCTCATAGTCACTTCCGCGGTGACTGCGAACGGACAAACGCACTGATTTATTTTGGTTGGGACGGTTTCCATAAAACTGTCCGCTGTCGAGGCCAGTGTGTCCAATGACTTTAATTCTGTGAAAGGCGTCAGGGAGCACTGCGCTTGTTCGGGTAGCTATTGCCTCCGCAATTGTAACATCCTCATGTTCCAACTTAGATACCCTCAGCCAGTTGCCGCATATGACGCAAAAGCTCTGACGGCTTCTGGTCGCCGAAAGGGAGATTCCTCTGGGGAGCTGGCGAAGAATGTTTGAGGCGAAAACCCTGGTGACTTCTACGATAGCCTGGTGAGGCACATTGTGAAACGTTTCTGTAGGTGAGTAGTAGATGACATCCTCGACAGCTTCAAGGATATTAAAAGTAGGCTCAGCAGCAAAAACACATACTTCTCCCGCTGTGATGTGATTCAGGAAGCAGCAAGCTGTGCTTCCGGATGAGTCAGCATAAGGGCGGGATTCCCCGGACTAAATAGCAATACCTCCGTTTGGTGCGTAATAGAAGGCTTTTTAGGCTCCGCAGGCCTGGACATCATCAACGCGGATGATTCCATGTCGAAAAAGGCAATAAACTCAACGTACAGCGACAAAGCGAAATCGATCTTAGTACGCGAAGGAAGGCCGCAAATAAAGCAGGAGAATATTATTCCTAACTGGCTGACCAAGTTGAAAGCTCCCACGATATATGCGGACCGATTCCCGTCTTACGAACGGAGAGCACAGAACGACAACTATTTATGGGTTTTGGTAAATATATCTATTATTCTGTATAAATGACAATGGCTGGGAGGCCGAACGAGCTAATGGCCGGAGCTGATGAACTGCAGTGAGCCTTGCCACCGGAATCGCGTGGCGTAAGATGGCGATGGTGTCATGTCCGCCGGTATCCTTACTTACTGTGGGTATCTTGTGTGGCCCTGTTTTCAAAGCCTGGAGCTTCTGATGGGTCTTGGTCACTTCTTTCTTCCACCACGGAGGACGGCCCCCTCAAAGCACCCTCCTCAGTGAAGTAAATTAATCTGCCACAAGAATAAAGCTACGCTTTGCGTGGTTCAGCACGTCACCCTCATCTGTAGATAGACGACTCCAGTTTGGTGATAGCATTCAGTACTAGCCTGTTGGCACCTAGCTGCCTGAAGTTCCCCTTCACTTGTCTGAAGGCTTCTCCTGATCCATAGCACGAAAAACGGCAAACTGCCATGGGTAATCTTACCGACGGGTGCACTGATTCTTAGGTCAAGCTCGTCTACCGAGTACTAGGTAGTTACCACTTTCATCAAGGCCGGAATGTGCCCGTTCCTGTAGCCTGTGGGCCGACGAACATGTAAGGACAGGGTCTTTTCGCGGACTAACCTTATCAGGTCGTGGCCGAAAGTGCACCCTCGCTACCATGCACTTTCATAGTCTACTTCTAGAGCACTCAAGCTTCACTCACCCTTCCACCGCCTCGCACCCACTTCAACTGCCTTTCCCTCTCTGACCGAAAGGGCCACACCAATCCTCCATCTCCGTCGTTACCCTATATCCCTTCCCGCCCCCAGACACCAACCCTCCATACTATAGCCTCAACATTCATCCGCTGTTCCCCTCTGCTCCCCTCCGCCAGCCCCCATCTAACCCTGAAGCACCACTTACGCACCCTAGCAGACACTCCAGGTTCGTACATGTATCCTGCTTCCTCGTCCCACCTCCTCACTTACCGGCTCCCATGCCCCTCATGGGCCTCCGTACCTTTCCAAGTTACGCCAATCCCTTCACCCCCCCCCCCGCCCCACACCACCTCCCAGTTGCTCCCCCACATACCTCCGCCCCCATGCCGACTTACCGGCCTAATGCTGATGCCGCGCAACAGGTAGGTTGGAAGCAGTCAAGATCTCGTTTTTTTCTTGACCGGTTCCCCCCACACCCGTGGCCATATTGCTAGACGCCCCATGGACCAAATGGATAAAATTTCGCAGACCTATGTAACTGGTCGCTCCCTACTTGATATCATGTCCTTTAGCACCTTACTCTGTGCACTCACTCCAGTCCACCCAGCTTTGACAGATATTCTAACCCCCTCATCTTGCCATATAGTGCCCACTCCCCCTGTAACACGTGACACCCCTCCGGCCCACATCAGCGATGTGTTTCACACCCACCGTTTTTGTCACCCACAGCGATCGGCGGTGCCTCATTCTACCGCTTTGCCTACTTTCTGTCACCCATCAAACATCGCCCGCCCCCTCACTTCTGTTGACGCTCCGCCCCCATTAAGACCCAACTCCTATCGCCACAGCGATCCCAATAGTCTTGTACCTGGTATCAATGCTTTGAGCACACCGGAACTGAGATCCTTCCTACCAGTTCTTATAAACACTCGATAAATAACTAGAAAAATATCGCATCTGTGATCCCTGTTATTTACTCCAAACGCCGCTATTATACTAGTCACTTAATCCTGGCTGTCAGATGAAGCCTAGCTTGACCTTGTTCGCATAGCCGGGTACCAATGCTTCTCGGAAACCCGCCAGTCCACGCGTGGAGGGGGCTGTTTAGCCTTTGTCAAATGCACTATCCACGCTAGTGTCATCGACCACCCCTCTCTTCTCCTTATTGAGGACTCGTTGTGGCTATCTGTTCACGCCTCTGGCCAGAACCTCCTCCCTGGCTGCGTCTACTTCCCTCCGGGTCTGGAGCCTGCAAAATTTGACTCTGCCGTGGATGTCTTCAGTGCTGCGCTTGAATATCCTGCCAGTGCAAAAATTATTGCGGGTGACTTCAACCTTCCCTCAACTTGCTGGTCTTCCTACACTAGACCTCCCGCCCTCTCCACCTTCCTTTCCTGTGTCCGTCTTGGTGGATGGACCCAACATGTCTCCTGCCCCACTAGAGGGAACAACCTCTTGGACCTGGTATTTTCCATTGATGTTCCTGATATGACCACCCAGATTACTGATCACTTCCCGGGTAGTGACCACCGTATTGTCAGGTGCAAGTTCAGCTGCTTCAGCTGTTCTCATCCGATGCGATCCTCTCCCCCTCTTCTGACTTCCTACCATTCCTGTACCTGGCCCTTAGTGCCAATGATGATCCTTTCCCTTAACGAGAACAAATTCTCTTCCTCCCCTGATCCTCTCACTGTTGTGAACCCTCTGTACTCCAACCTCCTACACTGCTTAAGTACCGCCAACCCATGTACCGATCCATGCCCCAAGTCCAGCAGCTCGCGTCTGTCACTTTTAGTGCGTAAGCTGGCTAAGCTGCAACTTACCCTCGCTAGATCACACAACTTTACAATTCTTCTGTGCATAAACCATCTACAACTGAAGCTGCGTTGCATGGTCCATTCGCATCTGAGAAGGCAAGAGGCCATCGCCCTAGAACACCCCAACAAAACTGGCTACCTTTCCAACCTGCTTAGTAAAAGATCCACTCACTCCAATTTAACCTCGGCCAAATTCCTCACCTGCGGCTCATCTACCGATAACACCCTAGCATCTATTTCTGAGGACTTCAATGAGTATTTCTCTTCCACCCTTGTAAACTGTCCTGGTATTCCCCTCCTACAGTCCATCCCTGCAACTCTGCCTCTCTTTCATCGATTTCCTTTACCCATCTAGAAATTGAAAAATCAGTTTCCCCTATTAAACCTTCCCCGAAACCGGGCCCAGATGATCTCCCACCGGCCCTCTCCCGTTTCGGTGGTCGCGACCTACACTTATTGTTACTTAATGTACACACCAACTCCACGCTTCACAGTTTCGTCCCCCCTCAGTGGAAAACCTCTGGTATAATTCCGAGCTTCAAAAAGGGTGCAATACATGACCCAGATAATTATCGGTCCACTAACCACACCCCAGTAGTCTGCAAAATCTTGAGGAGCATTATCAAAAAACATTGTTCAGTACATCTTATCCAACAACCTGCCGAACCCTTGTCAGCATGGTTTCTTGAACTCCCGTTCCTGCTCTTCCTGCCAGCTTGACTTTCTCAATGTCCTATCGTCTGCTGCCGACGCCGGCAACCCTGTGATCGACCTGTGCCTCGACATGTCTAAGGCTGTTGACCATGTTCCCCATAAGCATCCGTTAGCCAAGATCCGGTCTCCTGATTAGCCTCTTATTTCTCTCACAGATCACAAGCTGTTGTCGTTGACGGCCACTTATCTTCTTATAAACTCATCACTGCGGCATCATTCAAAGCAGTGTCTTGGGCCCTTACTGTTATTTTATATCAATGACATTTTCTCTTATTTTCGCCACGGCACTACTTTTCTCCCTGCCGACGCTATAAAAATAGTGTACTCCTTCCTCCCTATTGACCTATCCGTGACCCTGTGCAACATATCGTGTGACTTTCTATCTCCATACTTGGTGCGTCTCGTGGTTCATGAAATTCTCCGCCGAGAAAGGCGTCCTCCTACCTCACAAGTGCAGAGTACCGCCCGGCCAAATTTGTCTGGACGGCTTGCCCATCCCCATACACCCCACGGTTATTGAGCCTGGCATACGCTACTCTTGTTCCTTAAACTTTTCAGAACAGGCATCGTTCCAGATCGCTATGGCTAAGTGAAATCTAGGCCTGATTCTTCCATATTTCTTACTACCAGTCAGTTGCCTCTCCATGTATCCATCACATGTGAGAAAGCTCCTGTAGTATTGTCCAATTACCTCCAGCCTCTTGCCAAGTTACTCCACAGTAACTGCTGTGAACGTACAGCCTACCTTAACCAGAGCTCTCCCGGGCGTATCCACAGCCCCAACATACTGCCAGCGCTGTGAGCTCCTACAGATCGAGCCCCTGTGGATTCGTCGCATGAGGCTCAACCTGGTTTTCCTTTTTAGGCTAACCCATAGTCAGGCCCATACCTCTTATCCTATCTCATCCGCTGCGTCCTGCTCCTACCCCGTCCGACATCGTGCCTTCTCCCTCCCTGTCCCTCAATCTGATCTCAGCCTGAAGTCCCGATTCTCTCCGTCAACCTATTCCAAAATCTGGAATAAGCTCCCCCTTAGCTTACGCAGTACCTCCTCACTGTTTGCTTTTAGGTGCGCACTTGAGTTATACTTAACAGTTCCCAATACTATATTGCTCACCAATGAGCTCGTCTCCGCCGACCTGGCCTTTGAAAGAGGCCTCACACTGTAACTCTACTACCTCTGCGCCACAGACTACTAGGTAAACCCCATGCCCGACACTCCCTCTCTCTCTAGAGCCGCGAACTACAGCCATTTCCATCCCTGAACCACAGAGGACTTTTCTCCTGCCCTCGTAAGATAACCCTGTTGCTCATCCACGGTTATCCGTTACCCAGCATTTTTGTTTCTTCTCTCCTCAGTGTCCGTTAATTATCAGCTGGAGCACACCCAGACTGCGCTCCTCTATCCCTCTTCCCCTTCCAGTGGTCCTCGATGACGGCCGACCACTTCGGGCACTATACTGACCACCTCCTTAGCAGGTGCACCCGCTGTGGATAGCACGCCCTAGCTTTCCTCGGAATACCGCATGCAATACTGTCGGCTGAAAATTGCATGCTCCCCATCCTTTTTCCGCCAAGGTACTTTCACCTACAGTTCTTATCCTCTGTTACCACTTTTCATTTTTGTCGCTCTACCACGGTATGCACACCTACACATTCTGTCCTTCCTCCTATCGCCTCTCACTGTATCACATCTGGTTGCATGGAGTCACCATCGTTCCAACCACTCTTCTCTGCTGACGCTCCCCAATATCTCTTTTTTCTACCTGCCTTCATAACGGCTTCTGTTCTATATTCGCTTGGTATTATACTCTGCCCACAATGTCCACTGATAGCATTTTTGTACCCCACTGCTTGTCATTTTGTTAAATTCATCCTTGTTCTCCCTGCTCACGCCCAATGCCATTACGCACCAGTCACACCCGCACCCATGAACAATTTACATATTAGAACTCACCGCTCCAAACTTTGCATCTTTTACAGTAGCATTTATCATCTAATCACCACCACCATATTTTCCTTTTTGTCTCAGCGACTCCTCTGTTGTGCTTTCCATCAGGCAGTATCCCGATTCGCACCCCCCCGCTTAATCCACCTGTTCAATTGACCGCTGGCACGCAGCTCTCTAGTTCCATTGCCCCAACTCCGTCGAGCATTCATTTCCAGGGCCTTTTGTTCTATTTCTGGTTTACCTGTCCTGGGGCTTCCTGATTCTTTTTCTTTGTCTCCTTTGTGTCTCATTTGCAGTAAAATGATCTGACTGGTCATGTCTTACCTGTGTCTCTTGGATCATTGCTCTCATCTCTAGTTCCGTATACTGCTGGCTACAGGCTTTTTCTGCATGCCTTTCAGTTTGGTCTGCTTTTCCATGTTCCACATATTGCAAAGACAATGCTACCTCATGATGTTCACTTACAGTTCCAAATATTTTGATCTGCCACTACCCGATTCCTCTGGACCATCACTACATGTCGCACCCGCGTTGATCAAATAACCAGACCCACTCTTACCTGTTCTCCTCGATCCTGCCCTTCATCATCCCTCTTCTAAAATCTGCTCTTCACAGCCAGCATCACTTCTGTGCTTCTTCATTCTTCCCTATCTGCTGACCTGCCATGTTATCCCGTCATGAAAAAATTAGACTGAATTCTCCCAAGTCAACCCACACATTTCGTTCCAACCCTATCTGCCTCTTCCAATCACCGATACTTTTTTCTCCCAGTACTCCGTTGCTCTTTGCTCCCGCTACTTGCACATCTATTTATTTACTTATATATATAAATATATATATACATTTGCTCTGCATCCTGCACTTTTTTGCCGTCCATTTCTCGTGCCGTCACCCAGCAGACCCTTATGATATGCGTCCACTCTTTTTACATCTGCGCCTCACATTTACCACGCCCAATCCCCACAGATCATCCTTGCCATCTGTACCTTTCTTTACTTCTTCCAATGTTCGCCACCTGCTCTTCGATGGGCTTTGTGCCCTGTCCGCTGACCATCCACTGTAGTGTATTAAAGCTTAATCACTATCTATTCCCTAGCTACGGATCCTCTTTTCTTCTCCACCGTCTACCACTACCATCTTTTCTTATATCGATTTCTAGCCCCTTTCATATATGCCTGTCAGTTTTCAGAAACCCCCAATTAGGCCACAGGCATTTCCTGTGTACCTTCCAGTCTGGTCTGCTTTCCCATGTTCCACCGATTGTGAAGACAACGCTACATCATGATAATCTTTTACAGTTCTAAATCTTTTGATCTGCCGTTACCCGATTCCTCTGGTCCCTCAATACATGTTGCACCTGAATTGATCACATAATCAGACCCATTCTTACCTGTTCTCTTCAATTCTGTCCTTTATCTTCCCTCTTCTATAGACGGCTCCTCACAGTCGTCATTTCCTGTGTGCTTCCGCGTTCTTTTTCCCTTCCCTCCGCCGTGTCCACTTGTCATGAAGATAATTAACCACGACATTCCAAAGCTAATTCCACAACCATTTGATCTAACCTTACATGTCACTCCAGTGACTGATAATTTCTTCCTGGGACCCCATTGTTATTACTCCCTCTCCTATTATACGCATACGTATATGTATATAACGTATATATGTATACTTTCGCATGTATGTACATGTGCATTCGATCTGCGTCTTGCTGTTTATCACCCACCGCTTCTCTTGCTATCATCTCGCCGACCGTCGTGATATGCTTCCATCCCTTCCACATATGTGCCTCACATCTACCGTATCCAATCCTCCTGAGTCATTTTACCATCCGATCCACCCTCTACGTCTTGTATTACTCGCTCCGTGATCTACTATGAGTTTTGTGCCCTTTTAGCCGATCATCCACCGCAGAGTTCCAATGCGTCACTGTTATCTAGTCCATTGCAGTGCATCTCACTTTTTCTCCATCTTTTCCCGCCACTGCAGTTTCTTATACCGATTTCTAGCCTTTCTCATGCATATCACTCGGCCTCCGGTTGCCCCACCTGGACCAGTCATACTCCCCATCGGACCTTGACTTTCAAATTCACCGAGCGTCCATTTAAATCCGCCCTTGAATTCATTTAAGCTCCCCCTATTTTCTATGGTATGCATAAGCTTATCATACTTTCATCCCAGTTTATTCCCCGTTCCGAGCCATTTTACCCTACTGTTTCATGAAAATTTCCACCTTTGCATGAACTACATGTGTCCATTCCATTGCCTGCATGACCATGATCACGCACCTGGCATGCTTCGGGCACTTCCGAAGTAAACCAATGTTATTATTATTATTACGTGATCACTCGCCCCAACGGCTTGCAGTAAGTGGTCCACCAAGCTTGAGTTTTCTCCCGTGGTTGCCAAAGGGCTGCGGTAGGCGCAGACGAAGAGCGCCTTCCCACCCCCAGAAGTTACTGTCACAGACTACCCCGATGCTGGGTGCCGCGAAATAGGTGCCTTGGACTTGTAGGTGTTGAGCGACTAGCAATAGCACACAGCCTACTCGCCATCCTCCCGGCCTGGACTTTAGTTAGAATAACCCGGTGGGCCAAGTGGTTCTCATTAACTTTTTCGTTCAACCACGTTTCTCCAGGCGCACCACAATCCGCCCCAGCCGCCACTAATTGAAGCTCTTTTAACTGTTGCCTACAGCGAAGGCATTACTGTGAAGTACAAATGGACCCCGCAGCTCTTCTGGGCAGCTTCTCTTAAAGGAGCTTCAGCATCCGGGAATAGAGCCCCCTTTGCGGATTCGAATCCAGGGCGTAAGTGTTTTCTGTGAAGTAAACTTCCGGGGTTCCGCTTTTGGACTGCAACCTGTTAGGTGAGTTAAAAGGAGGTTTTCGCTGCATGGATGAGCACCCGTTTTCGAAGGTCCCACTTGGACATCCTGTCCTCTGTGCCGGCTCAACGAGGTTGTACTTACGCTCAGCAGCATTTTACGGTTCAGTTAGAATAATCCCACCGCAGAGTAGGCGGATTTTCTCCACGGCTTCCAAGAAAAGATAACTGTAGCGGGGATTCCCAAATTCTGCCAGTACAGGGCTTTCATGACTTTGGATTCCCTGGGCTTCAGGCTTCCCATTTCTCAGCCGCTTGACCCACTTTAACGACTCACGCACTGGGATGCCCATGTATCTCAGGAGATCTACCGGGTGTTGACGGAGTTCCCGGTGCAATTGTTGTGATGCCCCACAAAACGCCTCATGAATTTCCCTAAACACCACTTTCCTTTGCCTACCCAGAACTGATTCAGCGCGTGCCTCAAGCTGTGACACCACCTTCGTGAGGGTCTTGACCTTATCCCGGAGCTTTCTGGCTCCACCTTGCTGGCGAACAACAAGGGAAAAAATTTTAGTAATGTTACAAAATGGTTCCTTCCGAGAAACATTGGAAGGTGGCCATGTGTTTCCCCATTCTTTGGTTGCGCGTTTTGGGTGCATGTCTGTCTTGCTTCCACACTCCCTCCCCTTCACTGACTGTTCCCATCCAACCTTCCCAGTTTCTCGTCCTGGAGGTGTTATTCACGTTAATTTTGGCTTTTCGAGCACAATTGCGATCCACTGACATCTGCGAGGGTGATTTTAGAAATTCGTTGCTTCCAGTAAGCGACACGCGGGCAAACCCACTTGAGCACCTGGTGTTAACCATGCAGACCCAACCCCTTGTCGATAGTTCGCTGAACGTTTCATGGAAACATAGATAGCAGACTTCACGTCTTATGCCATCCCAAACTCGAAGACTACTGCCCTGTTTGCCGAAGAGGAACTCTGACTGTGGGTGTGAACTTATGTTGACTTTTTGCGGCCTGGCCTAGACAGGACTTGGGCTGCCTAGGCGAATCGTAATGAAATGTAAGATACAGACTGACTAAAAAAGAAACTTTCTACAAACGTACCTAGTCCAGCAAAGTGCTCAAATAGAGTGCCTGGGGAATACGGTTAAGTATAAAGGGATGAAATTAGTTACACACCAAAATTTAGTGACATATGTGAGCCAATTATCGCAAATTGAACAAAAAGTAGCCAATCCAAACGAACCCTAAAACCAGTACAAGATTGCTCCGTAGTTTTTACGGTACTATTTTGGAATTCACAAAAGGTACAAATATATACAAACCTCAATTACGCGACTAAATAACTCCACAGTAAAACCCAAATGTTCAAGGCCCCTTAGCTCAAGCATGACAGTCGGAAACGGTTTAAGACCAAATTCAAATGTCTCACATGGATGAACAAACGTGCAAAAGTGTGGTGAATGGACGTACTTTTCAAAGTACTGTTTACTACAGTCGAAATGATAAAGTGCTTAGAACGTTTTGACGGATTTTCAGTATTTGTTCTTCACACCGCCGGCCAAAATCTTTCCGCGAATATAATTGTCTGAGGTTCGAGATGGGGTCATGATTCTCACCCTACCTACCCTTAATGTATTGTCAGTGTCCGCGGTTAATAACCTTCTTTGTTAGGCCTGTATAAAACGGGTTTCTGTCGTATCCATCATTTGCACAATCCATAAAGAATCAATTCCAGATCCCGCTGCGCAAAATGAGATTGACATATTCATCAGAGGAGCTAAGCACAAGATAAGAAGCACGATAAAAACGAAGGCATTCCAGAGTAACAATCTCTCTGCACCAGCTTAGTCTACGTTTCTCAAGCAGCAAACTATTGCAGCAACTGGTTAAACTAAATTTGTTCACAAAGGTAAGCGCAGAAGTCAGACGAAGATGCAACGCTCAGGTGACAGTGAGACCGCTTAAAACGGAAAGGTCAAGAAGCAGTAGAATTACATGAACTTAACATCAAATTTTCTGAAGGAACTGGGAACCTGTTTCTTATTATAAATAAGCTTCAAAACCTGGTGTACGACGGACAGTATTGAAACATACGTGAGCTCGGAAATTGATCGAATACTGACACCTACCAGAAGATTTCGGAGTTCTTCTGCTTAGTAAATGTGTGACAAACAATACTGTATAAAAAGTGAACAAATGTTCTTCAGAGGCGGGAATATCTTCGCAATGTGATTTTAGCTAATAAGCCACACCTGAACTACTCAAGTGAAAACTCGGTGAATTGTCCCCTCCCACCTCTGTGCATGCTGGATAAAAAACTGGAAACCAGTGCATTTTTCAACTGTTTAGAAAAATGGGTTGAGATGAATAGTTGTAGGGTATGAAATGGAGTAAAATGCTGAATAACACGGTGCGAAGCGGTCTGCAAACTATCTTGTCACTTTTATGTTGTTTCAAGCTCGAATCATCAACGTTCACATCGCTGCTCCCATCTACCAGTGGATTAGCTCTCTGATGCTCCGAACACGCTCTTCGTTTCCTCCGTTTCCTGTAACGCACCACAACTGTAGGGTCTGCCCAAAATGCAAAGCACGGTTCGATGGTGGAGCAGTTCTCTTTTGGCTTTGTTGCTACCTTAAAACCCATTATAGAAGCTGTCATTCTGAGTTCATTTATGGATACTGCCTTCAGCTCAGTAACTTTTGCCTTGCCAAGGTTTTCGTTGCTATGCCGCCGGCCGGGCAGTTCTGCCCATGTACTGTATGATGCCACTGGGTTAGCCAATTCCAAGCTGCCTTCCGTGACCTGCTGGTGTTCAAATTTCAACTGGGCTACCAGAAAATGTCCTTTTTGAGATATTTCAAGAGCCTCCGGGCAAATACGCCTTTTCTGGTAAGTGGTTTGACGGTGATCACTTGGGTAGAAAAACTTCATGTTGCCCATTTTGAAGTGCTGTCTTTTAATTTACCATTGAAAGCACCGACTGATCTTCTTTTGGAAAATTTTAACTTTCCTGAAATGGACAGTTGTGTCCTACGTAGGCCGTTCTCTCAGCAACGGCTAAGCAAATTACCAATGCCGGTTTTTTAACCGAGTTCGTCTGGGGTCGGGGAAGTGTCCAGCCAAGTATCGCTTGTGCAGCGAACGGCTCTTTTCGAATGCTTATGTTCTGCTCAAGCCCCCATTGAGCCTCTGGTATATCGCATCCAAATGGTATATCCACGTGGGGGCTGGACACTTCTTCGAACACTGTGCCTTTGATATGAGACCATCTCTTGGCGGTTGATCTAATGGAGTCCACTGGTCTTGTTGGCATGCTGTCTTTTGCAAAGGCTTCCGGAATTTCCACGGTCCCCCGTCAGTTAAAGATTCCAAATCCAGAATCGGCCGCATAGAATAGTTGACAAGACCCCCCGCAAGCAAGCTGATAGTGGGAGAGGTAGACTTCCCGACCGGTTCACAGCCCTCTACAAGCTAGCGTGTAATCAGCGAAGTATTCGACCCCGTATCCAAAAATGCTCTGACCCTCCTCAATCCTTTAGGCGTCACGATGCCGACAGGTACGACGCCTAGTTGTGCCGGTTTGAAATCTTCATGTCCCGTTGAACAGATAATCCTGGGTTCATCCGGCTGAGTAGGTTTATTGTTTAGAGGGCCACACAGTAACGGGTGATGATCACCCAAGCATCCGTCCTGGTCACACTTCATTCTAAAGCGGCATCCAGAGGCTCGATGAGAGAGGTTTAAACATATAAAGAGTGAGCCATTCCTTGTTACTGCGGGCCACGGATCGGGCACACTCATCCCATGAAGGATCGGACAATCTGGTAACCGACGAGGTGAGTCGCGTGGTCTGCATTCAGTTGATCTCTCAGGCTCTCGACTTATCGGGTGCATGTTAGCCAAAGACTGAATTCGGATACAGTCGTCCTCTAAAATTTGAGTCGACGTTGATGCCGTTCGCTCCAGCTTGCAACCCTCGAGTACGATTTGTCAAAATCGGCTGTTGCAATGCAGGACTGACGACTCATGGACTCCGAAAAATCGGTAAACGTGGATTCCAGCCCAAGCTTATTTATTTTCCCAGCTTCCTCCGACCACCAGCTCTGTAAATCAATAGGTAGATATCGGGTAATGGATTCCAGATCAGAATGATATTCTAAATGCTTCGGTGTTATACAGCAATTTTGCATTTTTATCACGGAACTGGACAACAATTCAGCTTTGTCCTCAGTCCCTTTTGCCTCCGTTAAGACAACATCAGTGAAGCTTCTAGCCACCTGGGATGGTTGTCCAAGCAAATCTTCCAGGATTCTGCGTGTCCGATTGTATCCCACTGGTGGACCAAACGTCGCGCGGCCTTTGATAGCTCTTTTGGCCTTCCAATGACAGTAATGCAACGAATGCAAAAACCTTTGCCCAGGATCTGCAACTTTGCACCCGACATAGTTTTCCAATCGCTTCATGAATATACAGCATTGCTCGGGGTGCCCGTCGAAAGGGACTAGCTCCACTCTCAGCAGGTCGAATGCAACAGCCTCGGTAGTTTCGAGTGGTCTCAAGGGTTTATGTCAATAGATCACAGAGCCATTCCGGTTTTGACATTGTGAACTACGTAGATTTCCTGCTGGCTCGCCGGGACCAGTTCCTTGTTTGAGAGGCTCCTTTTCCCTTCTGGCTAACCGCGGCTTGCTCCCTAGTTCTATCACTCGCATTCTATATGCACTAATATCAGCAAACTCGTACCAATTATAAACGTATGACTTGACACTGACAAAACCATTAGACTCAGCATTATCCAGAGAATCAACAACACCCAAACCATCCCTGGAGACTTTCCGGGTTAAATTCCAGTTGTCTGATAAGGTCCTTGCTTCCTTGTCTGGGCATTTTTAATGAGCTTTCCCATCCAGGTCCCACTCGAGTACCGTAAGTCAATTCTCGCGAATTGAACAAAAAGTAGCCAATCCAAACGAACCCTAAAACCAGTACAAGATTGCTCCGTAGTTTTTACGGTACTATTTTGGAATTCACAAAAGGTACAAATATATACAAACCTCAATTACGCGACCAAATAACTCCACAGTAAAACCCAAATGTTCAAGGCCCCTTAGCTCAAGCATGACAGTCGGAAACGGTTTAAGACCAAATTCAAATGTCTCACATGGATGAACAAACGTGCAAAAGTGTGGTGAATGGACGTACTTTTCAAAGTACTGTTTACTACAGTCGAAATGATAAAGTGCTTAGAACGTTTTGACGGATTTTCAGTATTTGTTCTTCACACCGCCGGCCAAAATCTTTCCGCGAATATAATTGTCTGAGGTTCGAGATGGGGTCATGATTCTCACCCTACCTACCCTTAATGTATTGTCAGTGTCCGCGGTTAATAACCTTCTTTGTTAGGCCTGTATAAAACGGGTTTCTGTCGTATCCATCATTTGCACAATCCATAAAGAATCAATTCCAGATCCCGCTGCGCAAAATGAGATTGACATATTCATCAGAGGAGCTAAGCACAAGATAAGAAGCACGATAAAAACGAAGGCATTCCAGAGTAACAATCTCTCTGCACCAGCTTAGTCTACGTTTCTCAAGCAGCAAACTATTGCAGCAACTGGTTAAACTAAATTTGTTCACAAAGGTAAGCGCAGAAGTCAGACGAAGATGCAACGCTCAGGTGACAGTGAGACCGCTTAAAACGGAAAGGTCAAGAAGCAGTAGAATTACATGAACTTAACATCAAATTTTCTGAAGGAACTGGGAACCTGTTTCTTATTATAAATAAGCTTCAAAACCTGGTGTACGACGGACAGTATTGAAACATACGTGAGCTCGGAAATTGATCGAATACTGACACCTACCAGAAGATTTCGGAGTTCTTCTGCTTAGTAAATGTGTGACAAACAATACTGTATAAAAAGTGAACAAATGTTCTTCAGAGGCGGGAATATCTTCGCAATGTGATTTTAGCTAATAAGCCACACCTGAACTACTCAAGTGAAAACTCGGTGAATTGTCCCCTCCCACCTCTGTGCATGCTGGATAAAAAACTGGAAACCAGTGCATTTTTCAACTGTTTAGAAAAATGGGTTGAGATGAATAGTTGTAGGGTATGAAATGGAGTAAAATGCTGAATAACACGGTGCGAAGCGGTCTGCAAACTATCTTGTCACTTTTATGTTGTTTCAAGCTCGAATCATCAACGTTCACATCGCTGCTCCCATCTACCAGTGGATTAGCTCTCTGATGCTCCGAACACGCTCTTCGTTTCCTCCGTTTCCTGTAACGCACCACAACTGTAGGGTCTGCCCAAAATGCAAAGCACGGTTCGATGGTGGAGCAGTTCTCTTTTGGCTTTGTTGCTACCTTAAAACCCATTATAGAAGCTGTCATTCTGAGTTCATTTATGGATACTGCCTTCAGCTCAGTAACTTTTGCCTTGCCAAGGTTTTCGTTGCTATGCCGCCGGCCGGGCAGTTCTGCCCATGTACTGTATGATGCCACTGGGTTAGCCAATTCCAAGCTGCCTTCCGTGACCTGCTGGTGTTCAAATTTCAACTGGGCTACCAGAAAATGTCCTTTTTGAGATATTTCAAGAGCCTCCGGGCAAATACGCCTTTTCTGGTAAGTGGTTTGACGGTGATCACTTGGGTAGAAAAACTTCATGTTGCCCATTTTGAAGTGCTGTCTTTTAATTTACCATTGAAAGCACCGACTGATCTTCTTTTGGAAAATTTTAACTTTCCTGAAATGGACAGTTGTGTCCTACGTAGGCCGTTCTCTCAGCAACGGCTAAGCAAATTACCAATGCCGGTTTTTTAACCGAGTTCGTCTGGGGTCGGGGAAGTGTCCAGCCAAGTATCGCTTGTGCAGCGAACGGCTCTTTTCGAATGCTTATGTTCTGCTCAAGCCCCCATTGAGCCTCTGGTATATCGCATCCAAATGGTATATCCACGTGGGGGCTGGACACTTCTTCGAACACTGTGCCTTTGATATGAGACCATCTCTTGGCGGTTGATCTAATGGAGTCCACTGGTCTTGTTGGCATGCTGTCTTTTGCAAAGGCTTCCGGAATTTCCACGTTCCCCCGTCAGTTAAAGATTCCAAATCCAGAATCGGCCGCATAGAATAGTTGACAAGACCCCCCGCAAGCAAGCTGATAGTGGGAGAGGTAGACTTCCCGACCGGTTCACAGCCCTCTACAAGCTAGCGTGTAATCAGCGAAGTATTCGACCCCGTATCCAAAAATGCTCTGACCCTCCTCAATCCTTTAGGCGTCACGATGCCGACAGGTACGACGCCTAGTTGTGCCGGTTTGAAATCTTCATGTCCCGTTGAACAGATAATCCTGGGTTCATCCGGCTGAGTAGGTTTATTGTTTAGAGGGCCACACAGTAACGGGTGATGATCACCCAAGCATCCGTCCTGGTCACACTTCATTCTAAAGCGGCATCCAGAGGCTCGATGAGAGAGGTTTAAACATATAAAGAGTGAGCCATTCCTTGTTACTGCGGGCCACGGATCGGGCACACTCATCCCATGAAGGATCGGACAATCTGGTAACCGACGAGGTGAGTCGCGTGGTCTGCATTCAGTTGATCTCTCAGGCTCTCGACTTATCGGGTGCATGTTAGCCAAAGACTGAATTCGGATACAGTCGTCCTCTAAAATTTGAGTCGACGTTGATGCCGTTCGCTCCAGCTTGCAACCCTCGAGTACGATTTGTCAAAATCGGCTGTTGCAATGCAGGACTGGCGACTCATGGACTCCGAAAAATCGGTAAACGTGGATTCCAGCCCAAGCTTATTTATTTTCCCAGCTTCCTCCGACCACCAGCTCTGTAAATCAATAGGTAGATATCGGGTAATGGATTCCAGATCAGAATGATATTCTAAATGCTTCGGTGTTATACAGCAATTTTGCATTTTTATCACGGAACTGGACAACAATTCAGCTTTGTCCTCAGTCCCTTTTGCCTCCGTTAAGACAACATCAGTGAAGCTTCTAGCCACCTGGGATGGTTGTCCAAGCAAATCTTCCAGGATTCTGCGTGTCCGATTGTATCCCACTGGTGGACCAAACGTCGCGCGGCCTTTGATAGCTCTTTTGGCCTTCCAATGACAGTAATGCAACGAATGCAAAAACCTTTGCCCAGGATCTGCAACTTTGCACCCGACATAGTTTTCCAATCGCTTCATGAATATACAGCATTGCTCGGGGTGCCCGTCGAAAGGGACTAGCTCCACTCTCAGCAGGTCGAATGCAACAGCCTCGGTAGTTTCGAGTGGTCTCAAGGGTTTATGTCAATAGATCACAGAGCCATTCCGGTTTTGACATTGTGAACTACGTAGATTTCCTGCTGGCTCGCTGGGACCAGTTCCTTGTTTGAGAGGCTCCTTTTCCCTTCTGGCTAACCGCGGCTTGCTCCCTAGTTCTATCACTCGCATTCTATATGCACTAATATCAGCAAACTCGTACCAATTATAAACGTATGACTTGACACTGACAAAACCATTAGACTCAGCATTATCCAGAGAATCAACAACACCCAAACCATCCCTGGAGACTTTCCGGGTTAAATTCCAGTTGTCTGATAAGGTCCTTGCTTCCTTGTCTGGGCATTTTTAATGAGCTTTCCCATCCAGGTCCCACTCGAGTACCGTAAGTCAATTCTCGCGAATTGAACAAAAAGTAGCCAATCCAAACGAACCCTAAAACCAGTACAAGATTGCTCCGTAGTTTTTACGGTACTATTTTGGAATTCACAAAAGGTACAAATATATACAAACCTCAATTACGCGACCAAATAACTCCACAGTAAAACCCAAATGTTCAAGGCCCCTTAGCTCAAGCATGACAGTCGGAAACGGTTTAAGACCAAATTCAAATGTCTCACATGGATGAACAAACGTGCAAAAGTGTGGTGAATGGACGTACTTTTCAAAGTACTGTTTACTACAGTCGAAATGATAAAGTGCTTAGAACGTTTTGACGGATTTTCAGTATTTGTTCTTCACACCGCCGGCCAAAATCTTTCCGCGAATATAATTGTCTGAGGTTCGAGATGGGGTCATGATTCTCACCCTACCTACCCTTAATGTATTGTCAGTGTCCGCGGTTAATAACCTTCTTTGTTAGGCCTGTATAAAACGGGTTTCTGTCGTATCCATCATTTGCACAATCCATAAAGAATCAATTCCAGATCCCGCTGCGCAAAATGAGATTGACATATTCATCAGAGGAGCTAAGCACAAGATAAGAAGCACGATAAAAACGAAGGCATTCCAGAGTAACAATCTCTCTGCACCAGCTTAGTCTACGTTTCTCAAGCAGCAAACTATTGCAGCAACTGGTTAAACTAAATTTGTTCACAAAGGTAAGCGCAGAAGTCAGACGAAGATGCAACGCTCAGGTGACAGTGAGACCGCTTAAAACGGAAAGGTCAAGAAGCAGTAGAATTACATGAACTTAACATCAAATTTTCTGAAGGAACTGGGAACCTGTTTCTTATTATAAATAAGCTTCAAAACCTGGTGTACGACGGACAGTATTGAAACATACGTGAGCTCGGAAATTGATCGAATACTGACACCTACCAGAAGATTTCGGAGTTCTTCTGCTTAGTAAATGTGTGACAAACAATACTGTATAAAAAGTGAACAAATGTTCTTCAGAGGCGAGAATATCTTCGCAATGTGATTTTAGCTAATAAGCCACACCTGAACTACTCAAGTGAAAACTCGGTGAATCGTCCCCTCCCACCTCTGTGCATGCTGGATAAAAAACTGGAAACCAGTGCATTTTTCAACTGTTTAGAAAAATGGGTTGAGATGAATAGTTGTAGGGTATGAAATGGAGTAAAATGCTGAATAACACGGTGCGAAGCGGTCTGCAAACTATCTTGTCACTTTTATGTTGTTTCAAGCTCGAATCATCAACGTTCACATCGCTGCTCCCATCTACCAGTGGATTAGCTCTCTGATGCTCCGAACACGCTCTTCGTTTCCTCCGTTTCCTGTAACGCACCACAACTGTAGGGTCTGCCCAAAATGCAAAGCACGGTTCGATGGTGGAGCAGTTCTCTTTTGGCTTTGTTGCTACCTTAAAACCCATTATAGAAGCTGTCATTCTGAGTTCATTTATGGATACTGCCTTCAGCTCAGTAACTTTTGCCTTGCCAAGGTTTTCGTTGCTATGCCGCCGGCCGGGCAGTTCTGCCCATGTACTGTATGATGCCACTGGGTTAGCCAATTCCAAGCTGCCTTCCGTGACCTGCTGGTGTTCAAATTTCAACTGGGCTACCAGAAAATGTCCTTTTTGAGATATTTCAAGAGCCTCCGGGCAAATACGCCTTTTCTGGTAAGTGGTTTGACGGTGATCACTTGGGTAGAAAAACTTCATGTTGCCCATTTTGAAGTGCTGTCTTTTAATTTACCATTGAAAGCACCGACTGATCTTCTTTTGGAAAATTTTAACTTTCCTGAAATGGACAGTTGTGTCCTACGTAGGCCGTTCTCTCAGCAACGGCTAAGCAAATTACCAATGCCGGTTTTTTAACCGAGTTCGTCTGGGGTCGGGGAAGTGTCCAGCCAAGTATCGCTTGTGCAGCGAACGGCTCTTTTCGAATGCTTATGTTCTGCTCAAGCCCCCATTGAGCCTCTGGTATATCGCATCCAAATGGTATATCCACGTGGGGGCTGGACACTTCTTCGAACACTGTGCCTTTGATATGAGACCATCTCTTGGCGGTTGATCTAATGGAGTCCACTGGTCTTGTTGGCATGCTGTCTTTTGCAAAGGCTTCCGGAATTTCCACGGTCCCCCGTCAGTTAAAGATTCCAAATCCAGAATCGGCCGCATAGAATAGTTGACAAGACCCCCCGCAAGCAAGCTGATAGTGGGAGAGGTAGACTTCCCGACCGGTTCACAGCCCTCTACAAGCTAGCGTGTAATCAGCGAAGTATTCGACCCCGTATCCAAAAATGCTCTGACCCTCCTCAATCCTTTAGGCGTCACGATGCCGACAGGTACGACGCCTAGTTGTGCCGGTTTGAAATCTTCATGTCCCGTTGAACAGATAATCCTGGGTTCATCCGGCTGAGTAGGTTTATTGTTTAGAGGGCCACACAGTAACGGGTGATGATCACCCAAGCATCCGTCCTGGTCACACTTCATTCTAAAGCGGCATCCAGAGGCTCGATGAGAGAGGTTTAAACATATAAAGAGTGAGCCATTCCTTGTTACTGCGGGCCACGGATCGGGCACACTCATCCCATGAAGGATCGGACAATCTGGTAACCGACGAGGTGAGTCGCGTGGTCTGCATTCAGTTGATCTCTCAGGCTCTCGACTTATCGGGTGCATGTTAGCCAAAGACTGAATTCGGATACAGTCGTCCTCTAAAATTTGAGTCGACGTTGATGCCGTTCGCTCCAGCTTGCAACCCTCGAGTACGATTTGTCAAAATCGGCTGTTGCAATGCAGGACTGACGACTCATGGACTCCGAAAAATCGGTAAACGTGGATTCCAGCCCAAGCTTATTTATTTTCCCAGCTTCCTCCGACCACCAGCTCTGTAAATCAATAGGTAGATATCGGGTAATGGATTCCAGATCAGAATGATATTCTAAATGCTTCGGTGTTATACAGCAATTTTGCATTTTTATCACGGAACTGGACAACAATTCAGCTTTGTCCTCAGTCCCTTTTGCCTCCGTTAAGACAACATCAGTGAAGCTTCTAGCCACCTGGGATGGTTGTCCAAGCAAATCTTCCAGGATTCTGCGTGTCCGATTGTATCCCACTGGTGGACCAAACGTCGCGCGGCCTTTGATAGCTCTTTTGGCCTTCCAATGACAGTAATGCAACGAATGCAAAAACCTTTGCCCAGGATCTGCAACTTTGCACCCGACATAGTTTTCCAATCGCTTCATGAATATACAGCATTGCTCGGGGTGCCCGTCGAAAGGGACTAGCTCCACTCTCAGCAGGTCGAATGCAACAGCCTCGGTAGTTTCGAGTGGTCTCAAGGGTTTATGTCAATAGATCACAGAGCCATTCCGGTTTTGACATTGTGAACTACGTAGATTTCCTGCTGGCTCGCCGGGACCAGTTCCTTGTTTGAGAGGCTCCTTTTCCCTTCTGGCTAACCGCGGCTTGCTCCCTAGTTCTATCACTCGCATTCTATATGCACTAATATCAGCAAACTCGTACCAATTATAAACGTATGACTTGACACTGACAAAACCATTAGACTCAGCATTATCCAGAGAATCAACAACACCCAAACCATCCCTGGAGACTTTCCGGGTTAAATTCCAGTTGTCTGATAAGGTCCTTGCTTCCTTGTCTGGGCATTTTTAATGAGCTTTCCCATCCAGGTCCCACTCGAGTACCGTAAGTCAATTCTCGCGAATTGAACAAAAAGTAGCCAATCCAAACGAACCCTAAAACCAGTACAAGATTGCTCCGTAGTTTTTACGGTACTATTTTGGAATTCACAAAAGGTACAAATATATACAAACCTCAATTACGCGACCAAATAACTCCACAGTAAAACCCAAATGTTCAAGGCCCCTTAGCTCAAGCATGACAGTCGGAAACGGTTTAAGACCAAATTCAAATGTCTCACATGGATGAACAAACGTGCAAAAGTGTGGTGAATGGACGTACTTTTCAAAGTACTGTTTACTACAGTCGAAATGATGAAGTACGTAAAATGTTTGGACGGATTTCAGTTTGCTCTTTATAACGTGTGCACCGAAACTTTCAAATTGAATAGTCGGTAAAGACATCAGCAATTCTCCCCAGCGTTTTTTCTGATACAGCTCCTAACAGGTCTGGTACAGTTCTCCCAGTTTCATTTTCCGTCCATCCAGACCAATGTGCCTGGGTACGATGGCTGGTGGCGCACTGGTAATTCGGCCTTGCTCTGATATTTTACTGGGCTAACCTGGTGGAAGTCTCATAGTTTCAGACTCTTTCGTCGTTTTTACTTTTTCCACCAGGACTCCTCAAATTTTTGTTCAAAAACACCAACAAGGTCTTCTCGATTAGCGTCAGGTCAAGATGTAGCACACTGAGGACATCTGAGCATGGAGATTCTTGGCAATCGGTGACAGTACCGCGTAGGCGAGCCGGTTTTTTCTCACTTGTTGCTCAGTGCATACCGACAGAAATCCCTCGACGCCCTGGATCTTGCCGGGAGTCGAGTGTCCACAAGGAGGGCAAGAAGGCGGATGCTTCTCCCTATAGGCCCGTCAGTCTGCTCTCGGTGGTGCTAAAAGTACTTGATAGTGTCGTTAGGGACGGGATCACAAGATATGTTTGACACCACGGGATAATCCCGGTAAGCCAACGCGGATTTGTAAAGAGGAGATCGTGTCTCACGAACGTCTTACAATTTCTGGATGAAGTGACTGACAGACTGGACAAAGGAGAGCGAGTTTAAATGTGTTATCTGATTTTCCAGGAAGCCTTCACCTCGGCAAACCATGGTCTGCTGGTGCACAAAACGCGGGGCACGAGGATCGCGCAAGAGGCTTTGAACCGGATTAGGGCGTGCCCCACTGGTGAGACGTTCCATGTCAGGGTTGACGATGCAATGCCTAGCGAGGCGAGGGCATGCAGCGGGGTGACGCAGGGGTCGGTGTTGGGGTCCCTGTTGTTCTTGATCTGTATAAGTGATCCTTTGGACACCTAAGGTTGTCCTGGCTTCCCGTTCGCGGATGATCCGAAGATTGCGGAGAAACCACCTACGAACTGAATACGGTCCCCTGATAAGGATACGAGAATGGGCCGGAACATAGGAGTTCCCTCTAAACAGAAGAGGGTGCGGACAGCTGCTCCAGAGTGGGGGAGTGGAAGAGACTGGATACTTCAGTGAAGGATTACTCTGGGTAATCGAAACCACTGAGGGCATAAAAGATCTTAGCGTCTAAGTGCGTGAATCTTTCGAGCCCACCCAGCAGCCCCTAAGGCAGCAGCAAAGGGCAGTAAGTCCGTGTTTCAACTGTGTCGGACTTTCAGGCCTCGAGGTGCCAAAACATTATTGCCACTTCACAAAACGCGTGAACGCCCCACCTGAAATGCCGCATTCAGGCCTCGGCACCGAAAATAGTCAGAGAAGACAGCTGCTGGAAACCGTACAAAGACGATTCACTAAGACGATCACTGAGATGAGGGACAAGACATGCAAAGAACGCCTCAATGCACCCGGCCTGTTCTCGCTAAACGGGCCGCGCTCAAGGGGGACCTGATGGAGGCGTTCAAACAGCTCCATGGGTTATCCGAAGCCGACATGCCGACATGCTGCTGTAGATAATGCGTCATTAGCTACCCCCTGGTAGGCTATATATATATATGTATATGTATATATATACACTCATTACACTCCTACCATTAATAACACAAGCATGGTAAGCAACCCAACTCTCCTCGATATCTCTTGGATTACGATGTCTTTTTTCCATTCCAGGTCCCGCCGCATATACCTCCAGCACCACCTCTGCGATTTTGAACCGGAAAACCCAGTGTCATTTATCTCACTTAGAGCGGTTCAGTAACTTAACTCAACACCCAGTTATGACTTCCCGAATTCTGCCCCCACCCTATCCTCCAGCTGAGCGCCTTCCGTAATTTCCTGCGGAACTTAGTCTTTCCCTCTGCTGAATGACTACTCCGGGTGAGATATCAACCTCCCCAATGAAGGCTTTAGCCACACTTATGCCTTCCCGGTTAGGGCTCACGTTCCACGGCCCTAATTTGTCTTAGGGATCCGCTGCATCGATGAATCCGTGTTTCGCTCTTGTTCCTTATTCCGTTAACCGTTTATCCTCAGCTGGGCTATGCACAGACTGAGTTGTTACGAACGTTTGAGCAATGCGTAGCCAAATTCGCAACGGATCCCGAAATCAGAAGGCGATTATCCGTGATAATTCTACGATACTAGATTATTAAAATAAACAATGACATAAACAATATACAAACCTCAATAATACGATCACAAAGACTCAACAACGAGAAACCGAATGGCAGCGTGTGAGCAGACAGCACGTGCGTCACGCAGGTCCTGAGCAAGGATGTGCCAAAATAGCGCTCTGGGCGCGAACAAACAACAATTGGTCCAGAAAAACAACCAGTTCGTAAAGACAAGTCAATAGTGTATGGAAATGAGTGATGTTGGGAAAAAACACTGAATCGCGAGGGAAAAAGGGGGATTTTCCACGACCGGCTGTTACACCGCCCACCAAAATCCTCCTGGATCCTTAGCAAAGTCAAAGGTTCGGTATAAAGGTACTGATTCTTCCTACCTGCCTAGGCCCTGCTGTCAGTGTGCGCGTCTAATGCTCGTCGTCAACGTTCTACTACTGGTCGCACCTAATCCACTGGATACATAGACGTGAGGCTAGTCTACATCTTACACAAGACCAAATGACCGATGGCGGGCGTGAATGGTCACATAGACGTTGTCCTCGTAAGGGGCCGTCCGGTCCTGGATGTACGTGCTTGAGTGTGTGTGTGTGCGTGTGTGTGTGTGCGTGTGTGTGTGTGCCGGGGTTACAATGAAATCACAGGTATGACTACACATCAAAGGAGGACTTTCTGCAATGTCAACAAAAGACCGCGTGGCAAGAAAACGAGTAAATGTAGCATGTATGTGTGACCTGAGCTCCGCTACTTCCACATATGCAAGGGGCATTCGGTAGCGTCAACAAAAGGCAAACAAAGAACACTGTCACATGTATGATGGGTTTACGGGATGTAGAGTGCGTCGTACATGCGTGTATGTATCGGGACGTATAATGGAATCGCACTCATCACCACATATCGGAAAGAACCTTCTGTAATGTTAACGAAAGCACCGCGAGCTTCTTAACGTGTTTGACGGAGATTGTGTGGTATTTATGGTGTTTCTTTATCCACCTCGATTACTGGCGTGAAGAAGGTTTACTAGGCCTCAGGGTTATCAGCTTCTCCGTCTTCGCTCTCGAGTAGGTTAATACTGCGTATGTCACGAATGAGCACTCCGTTAGCTGTCTTCAACTTCACCGTTCTTATCATTCCGTCAGTGCTTTTGATGGTTTCCGTAACTACTCCCAAAGACCAAGCGCTGAAATGTGCGCGTTCGTCGGCGATCATAACCACGTCCCCAACTTTGAATGGTCTTGTTTTGGCCAGCCACTTCTGTCGAGTCTGCAAAGCCGGTAGGTACTCCCGTAGCCATCGCCTCCAGAAGACCTTGGCCAGATAGTTCGCTTGCTTCCACCCGTGGAGGTAGCTCCCACGAAGGTTTACCGGCCCTTGGAAACCCTCGTTCGACCTTAGCGTCAATAAGTCGTTCGGGGTGAGCGCCAGGTGGGTGGGGTCGCCGTTCAATACTGGAACCAGGGGGCGGTTGTTCAGGATTCGCTCCACCTCAGTCATGACGGTGTTCAGCGTCTCGTCGTCGGGCGGCTGCTGCTCCATGATTGACAGCAATATCCGTCTGGCGGACCGGATCATGCGTTCCCATATGCCGCCTCGGTGACTGGCCTGTGGGGGGTTGAAATGCCATCGTATGCCGTAGGCCACGGTTCGATTCTGCAGTTCGTCCCTGTTTATGTTCTTGTGCCAACGCTGCAGTTCCCGTTGAGCGCCCACAAAGTTCGATCCATTATCTGAGTATATATCGGCCGGTACGCCTCGTCGGTTGATAAATCTTTGCAAGGCCCGTAGAAACGAATCGGTCGTCATCGAATGCGCGACTTCTAGGTGTACCGCACGTGATTTCATGCACGTCATGATACATCCGTATCGCTTTTCTAATCTTTTCCCGCACTTGATCCACAAGGGCCCGAAATAATCCAACCCGGTGTCACTGAACGGCCACCAGCCCGTAGTCACCCTGCATTCTGGTAGTGGGGCCATGAGTTGTTTGCCTGCTGTGGCATTGCGTCTCCTGCATTGCACACACCGTCGGACTACGCGTTTTACAGTCTCTCGTCCTCTCAACAACCAAAGACGCTTTCGGATGACGCTCGTCACGTGACTTTCCCCGGCATGTCCCTCCATGGCGTGGACGTGTTGAATCATTAGCTCTACTACAGGTTGTCTCGCAGGCAGCAGTATAGGATACTTTGTGTCGAAGTTCAGGTGGGCGTTGGTCAGCCTACCATCCACCCGCAGCAGTCCGTTGATGAGTTTGGGGTTTAAACGCTTCAGCTCGCCTCTTAGAAATGGCATGTCTTCATTGGTCGGCCTCACTTCTTCCGCCCTCTTGAGTTCTTGGGCGAAAGCCTCGCGTTGTATCATTCTGAAAATATCATACTCTGCCGCTTGTAGCTCATCGGGACCTATCGGGCCGACCGGTATCCGACCTGAGGGCCGTAGCCCTTTCATGACTAGTAAATTTCTCTTGAACCTGGTTAACCAAACTAGCGAACGAAGCGTCTTCATCCAGGAGGAAAACCTGACCAGTCGCGATAGAATGGACGACGCTTCGACGACGTTGGTTGCTATCACTACGCCTTTGATCTCCAGTTCCAATTCCGTAGGGGGTTTTAATTCGAACACGGGCCAGTCCTGTTTGGGCAATTGCAGGAAGTTTGGCCCTCTCGTCCACGTGTCCAGTTGCCTGAAGTTGTTCGCACCTCGGGAGCACAGGTCGGCCGGATTATCGCCAGACCTGACATGACTCCACTGGTGCGTGGCTGATTCATCGTGGATAATCGTGAGCCGGTTAGCAACGAAAGTACTAAACCGGCTCCGGACGTTGTTGATATAGTAAAGTACTATCGTTGAATCCGTCCAGAAGCTAACCGACCAAATGTAGAGATCGAAACATCTCTTCACAGCTTGCACCACCCTGACTGCCAACACGGCTGCGCTGAGTTCAAGGCGTGGGATTGAGACCGACTTCAGTGGGGCAACGCGGGCTTTGGCAAACAGGATCCTCGTGGTATATTGTCCATCTCCTGCGCACCATCGTCCGTACACCACAGCTCCATAACCGACTTCGGATGCATCGGAAAAGGCATGTAGTTCTCCAGTCCGTGTCGTATGGCCAGGGGTCAAACATCGTGGGATTCTTATGTCCCCTAATTTCTTCAAGGTGTTCAGAAATTCTTCCCAGTCCAGCCGGTCCCCTTGGTCCAGTGCCTGGTCCCAATCAACTTTCTTACGGCACAGCCGCTGCAGCAAGATCTTTCCGGGTAGCAGCCATGGTGAGACGAAACCGAGCGGGTCGAACAAACTTGAGACGGCAGATAGTATGCCACGACGGGTTATTGGCAGCTCGGGAACGTTCAGTTCGAAAACAAAATCGTCCGTTTCCGCGTCCCATTGTATCCCTAAAGTGCGCTCGATAGGAAGTGGAGAGCCGTCCAAATCTCTTACCCTTTCGGCCTTTTCGTGATACGGGATGACCTTCAGCACTTCTGAAGCGTTCGACATCCATTTAGTTAGATGGAAGCCGCCATCTTCCAGCAATCTCGTCAGACCCCTGAACTGCTCTAGAGCTGATTCCACATCATCGAATGACCCAAGGTAGTCGTCGACGTAGAAGTACCTGCTGACGCTTTCTACCACCGTCCGATGTACTAGATCGCCATGTTTGTTCGCTGATTCTCGGAGGGCGTAGTTTGCACAAAATGGTGACGATATGGCTCCGAAGGGGTGGACGGTCATCCTATAATTCACCACTGCGTTGTCCCGGTCGCTCCCTTCCCACCACAGGAAACGCAAAGCATCTCGTTCTCCTACCGGAATCTTCACCTGATGGAACATTTCCCTAATGTCAGCAGACAAAGCCACTTTACCCACTCTGAAACGGCACAAAACATCGATAAGTGGTGTGGTCCAGTCAGGCCCCTGTAGTAGGCGATCGTTTAACGACTTGCCCTGGAACTTGGGCGCACAGTCGAAAACCACCCGCAGTTTATTGGGTTTCTTGGGGTTGATAACCGGATGGTGAGGCAGATACCAGATACCCCTTTTCATGTCGGTGTTGACAGGCACCTTTTCAACGTAACCGAGGGCCTCGTTTCGCTTCATCAAATCCGCGTATCGTTCCCACAGATTCTGGTCTCGAATGAAGCGTTCTTTTAGTCGTAGTAATCGTTGGAGAACATAATTTCTGTTGTCAGTCCACGGGTCGACCGGTGTGCGCCATGGGAGGGGAACCTCGAACTGTTTTTTGAGGCCTCTAGTGCCTTGCCGCATCGTTTGTAGAGCGAAGTGATCCTCTTGAGACAACGTCGGTCTTTCGTCTCCAATGTCATGAAACTCCTTTTCATACAGCCGTTGCAGATGATACTCTATGCGGTCCGTTTCGGCGGATAAGTAATTCACGGAACCGCGTACCCCTACTGGACCGTATAACATCCATCCCAGAGCCGTGTGTACGGCATAAGGTGCCTGGCGGTCGCCCACTCTTTGGTCAAGCACCCAATGCGCCTCTGGCACGTCGCATCCGATGAGGAGATCCACCTCATCATCTTCCCAGTCTACGACGGTTACATCCTGCAGGTGGGGCCACCGAGTCAAGATTGCGTCCACCGAACTTGGTGCTCGCATGGGGAGATCCGCTAACGTGAATGCCTCCGTTGGTTCAATTTCCTCGTTAGTGTCTAGAGAGATGAGTTGCAGCCTTAATCTACCGGCAGTCATTACCTGTGTTCCGCCCACCGTGCTCACTGCTAACGACGTCGCACCTTTAGCCAGTTGGTGTTTGTCGGCAAACCGCTCTTTCACTAAAGTGGTGTCGGATCCACTATCAACGAAAGCCAACGCCTTGACTATCCCAGTCGGAGTCACTACTCCCACGGCCACTACGCCTAAGCGTACCGGTTTACTGGCAGATTGTGAAGTTGAACAAATCACGCTGGGCTTGGCAATCGCCTCGGATATGGTTATTCTCGCCTGATGCAGCAGCCGATGGTGTCTGCCCGTGCAGCCCTCGTAACCACATCGATTCCTTGTTCTACAGGCTGCTGCCCGGTGCGTGATGTTGAGACAGATGAAACATGCTCCTGCCATCCTCGCCATTCCCCACCGTTCGTCTATTGTGGCGTTGCCGAACTTGGGGCATTCTGGTAGGCCATGGCTAGTACCACAGGATCTGCAATTTGGTTTCGCCGTAGCATCTCGTGAAATGACGTGTGTTGGTCCAAGGCTGGTACTTTGGATATTCCCGTACAGGGGTTTGGGCTTGGCTAGTACCGGGCTTGTTTGCTCGGTTGCTGTCCCGGATGAGTCGGCCAAATCTGCTGTCAGCTATCTTCGTTTGCCTGTCTAAGTATTCAGTCAGGTCTTCGAAGTTGGCCTCTCTGTCGCCTCGGCTTATCCGTTCTGCTTCTTCCGCCCACCGACCCTGTAGTTCGGGAGAGAGGTGATGGACTATGCCTTCCAAAGTGTGCATGGCGTCAAGGTCAGCCCTGTAACCTAAATGGTCGAGGGCTATTGAACAGTTCTGCATCTTGATCACCAGGTCGGCCATGGTGTAGACGTCGCCCTTGGTTCTCTTTGCCTCTGCCATAACGCCCTCTATTAGGTTACGGGCTACTTTGAAAGGTTGGCCAAACAAGTCCCTCAGAATCTTTCTTGCCCTTGTGTAGCCTTGTTCTGGATCGAGCATGGTGCACCCGTCGATAGCTTCTCGCGCTCGGCCTCGGCAGTAGTGAGTAAGGTAAAGAAGCCTTTGCCCAGGGTCGTTTACGTTGTTTTCAACGAACGTCTCGAACTGTTTGACAAACTTGCAGTATTGCTCAGCTCGCCCGTCGAAAACCGTTAACTCCACTCTAGGCAGATCGATCGATGGTGGTTTGTATTCGGCGACCGGCGTGGGGTTCCCTACCTTATTGCACTCTAACCTATCGGAAGTGTCGAAGTCCCTGGTCTCATGCTCTCGCTGTTTCTGTGTACACTTCTCTGCTTCATGCGCCTGTAGTCTAGCCGAAAGTAACTGTTGCTCTAGTTCTAGTATTCTTAGCTTATATAAATCGACGTCCTTACGATCATTATTGCTTTCAATAACACATGAGCTAGCACCGACAGGACTAGGCGATCTAGCATTAACTAAAGAATCATATGTACCCAAAACCTCCCCAGAGACTTGCCGTATTACTTCCTGTCCGGATTCGACTGCCTTTGATCCTTTTCTTGGCATTTTGCGTGATTTTTCCTCGTTCCAAATAGATCTATTGAGTATTGTTACGAACGTTTGAGCAATGCGTAGCCAAATTCGCAACGGATCCCGAAATCAGAAGGCGATTATCCGTGATAATTCTACGATACTAGATTATTAAAATAAACAATGACATAAACAATATACAAACCTCAATAATACGATCACAAAGACTCAACAACGAGAAACCGAATGGCAGCGTGTGAGCAGACAGCACGTGCGTCCCGCAGGTCCTGAGCAAGGATGTGCCAAAATAGCGCTCTGGGCGCGAACAAACAACAATTGGTCCAGAAAAACAACCAGTTCGTAAAGACAAGTCAATAGTGTATGGAAATGAGTGATGTTGGGAAAAACACTGAATCGCGAGGGAAAAAGGGGGATTTTCCACGACCGGCTGTTACATGAGTTCCTCTATCCTATTTCCCTTTCCATTGATCCTCGATGCCAGCCAACCACCTCGGGCACTATACTGACCACATTTCTGGCTGGTGTACATTAAGGATAATGCTGTATGGCCGTCTGTCGATCGCTGTTCCCGTTGGCTCTGTTGTCCAAGTTCCCACAACCTGTCCGTTTGATCCTGGACCATATGCCCTTATAGTGGTTTCTTGGCCCTCCGTGAAACCATTAATGGTCGCTGAACGTTTCAAGGAAAATCTTCGAAAGATTTTGATTGTTCTCTGTCTGCAAATTCATTCCTCTCATCGTCTGATTTCCAATCCAAAGCCGTGCCATACTCCGCGGAGCGCTGTAGCTGGTTCATGTCTCCCTCGGAAACTTCTTTTCCCTCGAAGTGAACAAAACTTTCGTCAATTCTGTTTGATTCTCTTGTTGCATAGCACTTCGTTTTGTACTGTTTCAGGAAGAGTCAGCTACCTTCGACTATCTCGACCCTGACTTGACCGGGTTGGCCACCCGACCTTGAGTTCAAATTTGCCGGGCGCCGCCACAGAGAGTGACTTAAATACTTTCTCCTGTACAATATTGAGTGCACATACCTTAACCAACCTCTTGGAATTCGGACTCTACGTCCAATTGTACCGTTTGATCTTGCGTTACAGCATGCCTCGGGTTATCCGAAATAAACCATTATCATCATTATCATCATTACTCACTCCAATCCCAAGGGTGCGGCGCGCGGTCAGATCCACCGCTCTGGCCGGTGCACATCGGGCGTGCAGGCCGTCTGCAACGATTTACGAGCGCTATTATGCTGGTGGATCACACCTCCCGTGTTCACTTCACGAAGTGTTTTTCAGGTTGGGCATCCAACGCAAGGTCAGCCCCACCCACTAGCACCGGTTGCTGATTGCACACTCCAACTCTCCCCCACCTCACCGCATTTATCACCGTCCGCTGCGGACCGCATGCCCCTACCACTCTTCCGCCACGTTTTGCTCATCTATCGTTCTTTTCAGCACTCTTATCACTTCCCTTCCGTGTCGTTCGACCTCTGTGTGCATACCAATCCACCCTGTTATTGTTCCTATCGTGTTTCACAGTGACAACCCTCACTGCGTGATGTCACTCTCGCCCTATCCATTTAGCTCTGCCCGAGCCCGAAATATGCTCTTTTCCACCCACTTCGCCCCTGTTGGCCCCAAATCAGTATTCACTTGGTACATCCATATGCTTCTAGAGCTCATTGAATGCATACCTCAATAGCCACCATTTTGCGAAATTCTTTTTTGTCCATCCTAAACCTCCCACCACTACGCACCAGACATATCAGTAACCATGACCAATCACCATATAGGAACTCGCAGTTCCAACATTTGCATTCTTTTACAACCAAATTAAATATCTTTTTACCACCTCCATATTTTTCACGCCTGAATCCGTAATCCTTCCGGGGATCTTTCTTTTGGGCAGTTAACCGACTGGCAACTTCTGGCTCAATCCACTGGTGCGATGGCCTGTAAGCACGCAACCCTCCAGTTCCACTCTCCCAACTCCGGCGCACAACTATTTTCCGCGCATTTTTGTTCCATCACAGGCTTTCCCGCCCTAGTTCATTTCTTCTCCTCGGTCTTCATCCCGTGTCATCGGCAGTGAAACAATCCGATTCATCACCTCTTACCTGGTTTTCTTTGGTCAACACCCTCGTCTGCTTCGTACATTGCTCGCCACAGGCATCTTCATTGTGCCTTTCAGGCTGCGCTGCTTTTCCGCGTTCTTTCCAGTGCAATGTCATCGTAACTCATCATTCTCACCTACGGTTTCAAACCATGCAATCTGCCGTTATCTGACCTTTCTGATCCTCCACTTCCCTATCTCTCTTCCATGTTATTCGCCGTCACAACTAATGCATCTTCACACCACAGTTCCTCTAACCTCCAAGCTACCCTTCTCCAGTGACATTTCACACCCCTCCAACCACCCCGTACCCCCATTTGCTCTGCGCTTTCCAGCCATTTTCACGGCCACCTTCTTCTTGTATAATGTACGTCCATTTATTACCGCTTTATCCATGTCCGTCCGTCACCACATGCCACACCTGCAATAATCACACTGTTAGATTCACTCTTACCTGTCTTCATCGATTCTTTCCTTCGTATTCTTTCGTTTTGCAACTTCTGCTCACAGCCATCACTTCTGTGCTTCCAAAGTTGGTTCCCTTTTGCTGTTGATCTCCCATGTTCACCTTCCATAAACAAATTCACCAGGGTTTATCCAAGTTAATGCTGCACTATTTAAACCAACCCTACCTGTCTTGTCCAAGCACTGCTACCTCCGTGTCCCGTCTCTTCACTGCTAGTTGCTCCTGCCTTAATATATATCTACATATATATTTTTGTATCCACGCATTTTCTCTGCCTCCTCCGGTTCTTCGCCTGCCAGTTCTTTTGCCACCGTGCCACCGCCCCTCATGATATGCGTCCATTTTGTCTATAACTGTGCCTCACATTTACCGTATCTCGAGCCTTCCGCGGCATTGGTGCCATATGACTCACTCTTTACGTCCTGCATTGCCAGCTCCTTGTTTTCAAATTGACACCGTCCGTCTATTGCAATGACGCATAGATCATGGCTACCTAGTCCCCAGTCATACAACTCAATTTTTTGTTGTTTTCTTCTCTTCTTCCTTCTTTCTTCATCGTTTCTCGTGACGATAGTTTCTCATGCCGATTTTCAGTCCTCTCCACGTAAAACTCCAAGGTTCCGTTCTTCCCCACTTGGCTCAGCCAGCTGCTCCATCTGACCTTGACCCTCAAATTCAGGGGGCCTATATTTGAATTCATCTCCGTGTTCACTCGAACTCCCTACATTACTCCTTGGTGTGCATACATCTATCTCCCTTTCATAGCTCCCCTCTGTTTCTTCACACCCCCTTGTGATGAGTATTTCTTAACTTTTCACGATTTTTGTCTGTCAGTTTCGTCGCTTGTAAAATTTTAATCATGCTTAAGGCATGCTTCGGGCTTCTCTGAAATGAATTATTATCATTATTATTATAGTTTCTGTGGACATCGACGACGTCTTCTCTACAATTCATCACGGAACTCCGTTTTTGTATACGGAATGCATAGAAATTTGATATGACTTCTCACTCGAGGACCTTGATGACGCGATTCCTAATATACAGTGCGATCCATAACTCCTTGAACAATGGTGTTACTCCCGGGCAATGGAATTCCCTGTTAAGAAATGCAGCTTTGTGACCCTACGCTGTCAAGTCCCTCCGAACTCCTTTTTTACATAACTCCCCTATTACCCACAATTCACCAGTGCATTACTCTCGCACCCTGAACTTTTCGGAACACCGATCTTCTCTAGCTGCCAGGGCAAACAAATCCTCGGGATTTCTAAGCAGATCTCTCATGCGGCGCGATACAGAACTCCTGTCGTATTTGTCCTATGTCCGACTCTGTCTAAAGTGCGGTCCTATAGTATTTACTAACACTCTCCAAACCGACGGAATAAATTTAGAGAATGTGCAGCTCTCATCCACGAAACAGCTGCTTGGTCATCACACCACACTTAGCTATGAGGAGCTTTCTGCCGCCCTCACATTGAACCTCTTAGGCTACGTCGTATGAGACTGAACCTTTGCTTCCTCCACGGGCTTATTCATCGCTTGGCTTTTTTCACTGACACTCCATGGGCCCAATCGACTACTCCCCACTCCCTCCGTCACGGATATCTGCGTCTCTTTTTTCTGAATGCTAGGCTACCATGAGATATAATTTCCTTCTGCTAAAATATTTCAGACTCTGGGATAAATTCCCCATTGAAGTTCTTCGATGGAATTCCCCCCACACACTTCAAGACATCAATAGCACATTACCTCATAGTCGATAATGCCATGGTGTTAACTGTCACTATCTCGTCTGAGACTAGCACTTTTGAAGCAGAATCTGACTTCTAGCTAATCTTGAAATCTTATTCTATATGCCTTTTTTCGAGTAACCTCTCACACACTGGCAAGTCCTGAACCTCAAAATTCCCTCTTATACCAGCTTTCTCAGCAACCCCATCAGCTGCTACCATTCGTCATCCGCCTCTAATTTTTATTCCTACCGTTTGGTCTATAACTGTCCCTTGTCCCCACACTCTGCCTCATGGCATCCTCAATTAACTTGCTCTCATCTATCCATACTCAGGTTTGCTCATTTCTGATCTTTTGGACTCAATACTTGTTAAGGCTAAGGCTAACTTGTGTCCGATACTAGACCCTAAGACCCAACCTCTATCATTTTAATGGCCAGTTCCCCTCTTTCTCATTCTATCCTCTTCTCAGATTCTACAACGCATTGTTGTTATACCTCTCCCTAGCTTTACAGCTGGCCCAAAGACCAGACTAAAGCCCCTATCTACTTTTATTTCGGAATTTACCGACCAAGTATTTTTGTGCCCATCCTATCCTATCAGCGCCAACTCAGCACTATTTTCTCACTGGATATAAAAATTAGACCACTGATGCTGTGTAGTGTTCGCACCTCACTCATTTGCTCTCCTACTGACTTTCATCTTTGGAACTCCCACCACCCAGCTACGGGGCCTCTGACCACTCTGCTGTACTCATTGCTACAACCCATTCTAATCCCAACGGTGTTGGACTCGATCAGATCCACTGATTTGGCAGGTGCACATTGAGCTTGCGGGAAGTCCGCGACGATGTACGGGCGCAACTAGGTTAGTGGGTCACACCTCCCGTGACCAAAATTGGTTTATAGCTCGGATGTCCAGAGCATGGTCAGTCACACCCACCGGCTTCGTTTGTGGACTGGAGAACTTCATCGTTAAGCTGGTACTGCTGCTGGAAACATGTCATCTTTTTTGCCGTCGCCCAACTACTTTTCTTCAATCCAGCTTACTCTCAATATTAGGAATGCAACTAAAATATTCATGCCCGGCAAATTTATCACCACTGTTACTTGCTAAATAGTGTGTTACTTTCATTCCCAACCACCCACCCTCTCCTCTCCTTGGCACACGATGATCATCTATATAAAAACCGTTGATTTTGGCAAGCACCTCACCGCCTACTTTCTCTGTATCCCATGTTTGGTAACTCTCCCATCTCTTACGTTAGCCTTCCCACCTACCGTGTCAGAGCCCGCGGATATTGTTCATTTGCTGGCACCTTTACTGCCACTGTCCATTTCCCAACCGAAGTCGGCAAACTTTGATCTTCGCAGAAATACATTCCATAGTTCTGTAGATTTCAAACCGGTGATTGGTGATCATTTGCCCTGTCCATCAGTCCAAATGCTCAGTTTCTTGGTGCCAATCTGTAGCGGTTGCCATCTTCGTTCATACTTTTACCACGTTTATTGTTTAACTGAACGCTGACTGCCAAGCGCGGTGGCCATTTGACCGTTGCTCTTGCGCACGCTCTCACGCACGCTCCCAAATACACGCTAACCACTATCTCTCCTAATCGCCTTCTCGTTCTCACGGGTCGTGGAGAATACTGTTCTGGTTAACATATTTGTGCAGTGCCGCGCATTAGAGTAACGTGCAGATGGTCCACGCAGTACAAAGGACCGAAGCACGCGTTTACTAAGGAAACCGCGATGTAAGGTCTAATCAACCTTACAATTGGTGAGCCCGACGTGATCCTCAGGTCACGTGAGTTTCCTTGTTTTCTACCGTTCAAGGTCCCGTCTGCGTACGTTTTTGTGTTTTATTGTTTCCCTATCTTGATTTTTTTTTTCGGTTGGTTTACCAAATAATATTTTTTTTTTCTTTTTCGTCCATACATATTTTGTGTGTCTAATTCGTCGTGATTTTTTTTTCCGCCATGGATTTACCAAAAAAAAAACAGACCCGTGAAATTACAATCTGTAGTTATGGTTTCATTTTCTTCTGGTCTCCTAGCGACTACAACAACACCGAACATCGTTCGTGTGTTGTTATTACGGTCCAAAATCCGCCGGCGCCCTCAGGCGCTATTTTGTTCCAGTTTACCTTGCCCTCTCTCAGACGGATCTAACAAGTCACATTGGCTTCATCCGTAGCCTGGCTGACTCCCGTGCACGTTCAAGGAGCCAACCGCTCGCTGGACAACGGGACGATTGGTCAGCCTGGCACTGGAAACGGCAGCTGGACGCCTTTTTGGATGGACCTGACGAGGCATTTTCCGGCTTGCATTCGTATGAGACCCGCGGGCGCCAAAACACAATTGGACCCACGCACAGCGGACCTCGAGAGTGCAGGCACCGGTAAACTCATCAGCAGTCGTTCGACGTCAACAACAATATAACGGAGAAGCTATGAGGAGTTCCTGGACAACCAATAGTCCGGCTTACCATCACGATCGAAGCCCAACTCCGTCGGACTTCTAGGAGGAGGCCCCTGTAGCGGTTGCCATCTTCGTTCATACTTTTACCACGTTTATTGTTTAACTGAACGCTGACTGCCAAGCGCGGTGGCCATTTGACCGTTGCTCTTGCGCACGCTCTCACGCACGCTCCCAAATACACGCTAACCACTATCTCTCCTAATCGCCTTCTCGTTCTCACGGGTCGTGGAGAATACTGTTCTGGTTAACATATTTGTGCAGTGCCGCGCATTAGAGTAACGTGCAGATGGTCCACGCAGTACAAAGGACCGAAGCACGCGTTTACTAAGGAAACCGCGATGTAAGGTCTAATCAACCTTACAAATCGATCTCTGTATCCCGATCTCACTGTGCGTCTTGACCGCTCCAAATTTCAAGTCTCGGATACATTTGCCATGCAGCTTCCCAGTGTCACACCTCGAGGTACCTGCCAAAGTGGTCAACAAGTTGCACGCTTACCGGCCACCTGCAATAACATCACCATTTTGAGCTCTTTGTCCGTGCAATCACTTTCGACTCATCCAAGACTGGCTCATTACCCAATCACCATTTTCGTGTTGATAGATCACATTCCACCGGTCGAATGCTCACCTGATCTCCGTCAGCCTTTCTTTCATCACTTCAACGTTCCCTCTCTCCCACAATGTGTGCTACTCGTTAGATTGCTGCAAAGCTTTGCTCTTGATATATATATATATATATATATATATAATTTTGCAGGTGATTAGCGTCGTCATTCCCTGTTGTTACACCCCAACCCTGTCCGTCACGTTCCAGGCAGCTTCAGTTACATGTCCCACTGACAGGACACAATACACTTCAAAAATAAATGCCTACCATTCATCCGTTTCATCAGCTCCCCGGCGAACTATACGTCTTTGGGATCGCCGTACCTTTCCGCACCCCATATTGATTCATTTTTTGTTTCACATAATTATTCCTCGACCGCAAAACCTAGTCGGGCTGTTCGCGTCCAATCACTTGTTATCCTCTGGCCTTCTCATAAAAAACATTCGGTTGTGCCCCAATTTCTCGGGAGTTCATGCTCGTTTGCTATGCAACTGAGTTCACCAGTATGGTACCTGCACCTTCAACTGCTACCTCCGCCGACCGTTCTCATTTTACTCCAATTTCTATGTTCCGATCTAGTTTTCCCGTCGAAACAAATGGTTCCATCGTTCTCTTCACCGGTGTGGTATCCGACATCATTCATTACAGTCACGCGAGCTGTCATCAACTTCCCACTCCATTTCAACTTCCGCACGCTATCCGCCTCTGAAATCGCGCTTCAAGTCGGTTCATAACTATTATTCCTTCTTCTTGCTTTTACATCTTAACGTACCTCCATTACCATGGATAATAGGCCCGATGCTCACCTGCTCTCCTCTCGCCATACCTGCTATCGTTGCACTTGAAATCGCACCGGCTTTCATTCCGATCTTTGGTACGCTGTTCTTGTGATTTCCTCCGCTGGCATCTTGCCATGAAGGTTACCAATTTTACATCTGTGCATTTTTTCAATAGTATTTTGTCAGCATACTCTCCCTCGCAACCTTGTCGATCATATTTGAACTCATGGGCATTTTGCCTCCATTCCTGCTGCACGCGATTATGTATCTCGACTACGAATCCGACTTTGTTCCTCGCTGAGCAATGCAACCTCCTGACGTTCAAGTTTATTGTCCACTGACTTCTTTGCCGACTGCTCCCTTCTGTTCTGAATCCGATGGACAGTTAGTATTTCCCTTAGTAGACTCAATGGTTCTCTAGCTGTCGCCCCGCCATAGCTTTGTGACCTGCCTATCAAAACAGTCATCAGGTCAATTATCTACCCCCTACTCCATTATCGCTTCTGCGTGCTTTGCGTCCCTGCAGTTGCTGCCTAGCGCACTGCACGTTGATTTTCTGCCATAATTCTATATCCTTGATGCTACTTCATGACATACCTTTATCAATGAAAATAAACCGCTGAACACTCACCGGCTCACCGTTGGCTATTTCTTCCATCACCGCTCTTGAAATCCCCCCAGCCATCCATCGGATTTGTTGTTCTCTTTCCTTGTGATGGACTGTGTAGGCATCTCGCCACCAAATTCTTTCCACTCTCGCCACTGATTCATAGCTTTCGATATCTGAATATCCTTTCTAGCACATCTCCGAACTTTTGTTCACATATTTACACACCCTGCTATATAAAAACAAATTTTTAAATTCCCCTTGATGAACGTTTCTTTTTTATTCTTTCTTCTTTCTTTTTTTGACATATATCCTTGATTCAGCCGGATTTTTCAATGTTTTGATTATTTCGGATGCCATTTACGCATACACTCCCCCTTCTTAACTGACTCCAAACAGCTCCAGCTAATTCGATCATCGGACCTTAACCTCTAAGTATGCCGGGCTTCATTACAGCTTTAGTCGAGTTTATCACCCTCTTCAATACTCTGTGCACTCATAAAATAACGCTAACAGATGGATTTCTGATAACAGCCCAGATTCGACCCTGCATGAGAGAAACCCTAAGCTTTCGGGGTAGGCCCCTGTTCTTCTTTTCGAATCAGTTCTGGGTGACAGCATGCCGTCTGAGCTCTCCGCGTATGTGTGCCGACCTCGCCTCACTCAGCTTCAACCCATTTGAGTTCCCTGCGAAACCCTTAACCAGCTTGCCAATGTCTAATGCAGTGGTCTTTACACGGTTTGAATAGTCATATCGTATGGCCTCTGCATTGGCGAAACACCAGCATTGATACGCTTGCTTTTACCAGCTATGGACTAAACTTAGCCTGTAATGGTTATCGAAATGAGGAACGTAATCATTGCACTTTTATCATTTAACGTCTGCAACTTCATATCATCTAAGTTTCCCCAGAGCCCACGCACCAATAATATTGTCCAAAGCCAGCCATGACTCTTCTGCCACATTCTTGACTCAGTTAAGCAATCAAAATGCTTACTCACATTGGCTTCCTTAAAAAACTGCTTTCTCCTTCAGTGATAGGTACTTACCACCACTTGATTTTCTCGTCCCAGACTCTGATCAGGCTGTCTCTTCCCCCTTTCTCTCGCACTTTTCTACTATACTCGAGTCGTACCATGCAGATTACTACTCTTTGGTGACCAAGACTCATTGAAATGCGCATGTGCTCATAGTACGCTAGGATCCAATTCCACCTGGCCTCCTTATGCCTCTGAATTCCCGTGATCCCAAGGAAAGCCAGCACGTTCGCATTCACATAAGAAGGCTTCACCTGAACTACGAGCATTTTCCCTTCTTCTCACCAAATTTTACCGTGCTCACCTATGATCGACACAACGACCAGACTGCTGCCCTCTCTTTTCCCATTCCTCTTTCTCATCCCGCCCCTTTTCATGGTCTTGTTCTTGGTCATCACATAGGCCATTATTCTCTCCTGTCGCCTATAAGCTTGATTATTTTGCACCCTGGCTGAGCCCGCGCTCATTATCTATTAATAACTGTAACCTTTGTTACACTATGTCAGTCTGCTTGCTGTTGTTGGTCTAGTTTTCACGACGCTGTTAAGGGTTATAATTGGAAAAATAGCTTCGAAGGGTGTCCCTACAACTTGAAATAATTCGGAGATTTTTCTTAAATAGTAAACTCCTAGGCAACCAGCCTATCTACGAGTCGTTGTTAAAATAGCTTCTGACCCGCCAATCTAGGGTGATTGAGTGTTTTTTTTATCTGTACGCCTGAATTTACTCCTGTAAAAATTCCTTCCCAAAGCATGTCCGAAACGACTTATGTCCACCCTCACCACCGAGAGACCGTCCGTCCCCGACCCACAAGCAATAAAACTCCCGACTACCAGCAGCTTTAGTACCTTGCTCGGTGCTACTGGTTGATATAAGCATTGATGCTAGCAGCAAGTTGAAGACACTAGAAAAAAATCTAACTTCCCCGGAAAGACAGTTACGTACCAAGGAGGATGCTCCGAGAGCTTTGCCTTCGCTTGCACTAATCGCCGACCCTTCAAAACACCCGAACATCTGAAGTTTGCCATCGGCCTGCCACTTCCTGGACTCGGTTGCTTCCGAAATTCACCAGAGAATTAAAAGGTCAAAAAATGCTATCGTGTTTGATGTTTTTGATCGTCTTCCTCTTTCCTCTTTCAAACAATCGTTAATTCTAGCCCGCGATATGTCATATTACGAGTGCTGCTTCATAGGACTGAGAAAAATGTTAAAGAGGCGTGTGTCTGCTTCTGTTCCAGTTCCTGAGAAAAACATTGCCATGGAATTCATCAGAAAGAGAGAGACTATCGCCAAAGCCACTCCATTCGAGAACATAAAAATTGTCGCCCTTCAAGACCCCAATAAAGATGGATGTCCTGAGGTCGGTGATCGCCAATCCCGCATCAATAAAATCTTGCGATCTAGCTCCGCCGAACCCCAATCAACAGCCCACCACATTTGTCACTGTCACACCACCCCCAGTGACCAGTGCACCACAGGTGGACTCATCCACAGGTCTACCTGTAGACCCCGACTCATCTCGTTCTTCACCAACCCAGCCGAGCCCATCTAAAAGAGCCCACATTGCAACTGAATCCCCACCATTATCTGAAGGACATGCCCACAACCGGGTTATACCATCATCCGTCACAGATAGCTACTGCTCATTTATTGGCTTGTCTTCCAAACAAGCCGAGAAGGTGACTGCTTTCAACCCGCCGCTCAGTTCTAACCAGCCAGCAGCAAAGTTATCCCCAAAGACACTGAGCACAACTTCATCTCCCCTCTTTGTTGCCCCCCGTGATCTAGATCATTTCAGCATTGACGTCACCACCTCCCCCCCCCACTTGGCGTCAAAAACCCACCTGGGATATCTCGAGTGAGAGCTAAATGATTTGTTACCGAACCACCACCTATATCACCGTCATACCCATCGAAACTCCTTGCTCCCCCAGGCAGTAGTCCGCAAGTGAACCTAAGCAAACATCTGAAGAACCGTGTAACCAACCCTATCGTGATGCGACCAACTACTGAGATGTCACCACCACCTTGTCCACCGACTCACCGCCAAATCTCAAATTTACCGTTATGCATAACATTACCGTCCCTGGAACCACTATTCGAACACTCTGACCTTCCAGTATACCACGTACAACGTCCGTTGTGCTCGCTCAGTGTCTCGCCAGGTGGAAGTCAGTTACCAGACCTTCCTCCACCCTTCTCATCCCACAGCAGCCCTTCTCTGCAGCCCATCTGTTTACCTACCTCGACCCGACCACGGCAGCACGCCATCAACCACCCTCTCGAATTGGGCTCTCACCTCACCTCACCGACCGGGGTAACATCCCATGGCTACTTAGTACCGACACGAAGCACTCATTTTTTTCTCTCATCTGCCCCGGGCGAAACACGGCCCTGTACCATAGGTGTATCCAAGTTGAATCACCACCGCCTGTCCCGCAGTGAGGTTATATCCACCAGTCCACCAACTCGTACCTCATCCACAAGTCGAAGTCCCTGTTCAGTAACTACAGACGATATTTCTATCTGCCTTCCAAGTTGCACTGGTTCTTCGCTTCAGGCTCCCCCGTTCCTCCCTAACAAAGCTCTTCGTGCCTTCTTAGTTGGTCCCAAGGCAACCGCCCACTCCGCATGTTCCCGGTAGAATTTAGAGATCACTAAATTCTATCATACTAGCCTTCCCACCGGACCTCTCTCAGTCTTCACTGGCAATTTTGATATTGACCCAAAGTCCCCCTATGGGTCCCCAAACTACATATGCGGCAGTCTACTCAAGACCGTCTCACCCACCTCGTCAGTACCAGGGCCATCCCCTCCAGCCTTAGCATTCGCACAACTACTTCTTGCGCCAGCACCAGAGAACACAACAAGCACTTCCGTTTTCTTCACCGAAATCCGCTCACCACTAGCAAAAATTCACCTTTCGCCTACCAGGGTCCTCTTTTCTAACTGCGACTTCATCCTGATCAAGGAGACGTGGCTCAGAGAGAACACTTCCAACCTAGACTTCGTCGTGTCTGGTTACAAGGCTCTCGGCAGTTCTAGAAAACATCGTCGAGGAAGGGGGTTGACTAATATACTGCAGAGAATTGTTCCCTATTTCCCTGATGCAACACCCAGTCCCTGACGCAGTCGACGGCTCAGCCTGGGTAAAAGTTAAATGGCAGTCACAAGGACTCTTGCGTGGATGCATTTATTGTTCTCCCGAATCAACCACGGACAACAATTTGCCTATTATTGACGCCTTCCAATTTGCATCCGCCCGCCCCACCGATCAAAAATTGGTCGCAGGTGATTTCAACGCTCCAGGAGTGCGTTGGCTATCACACTCTGGTCTACGAAGTTATCAGCAATTTGCTACCTGTACACACCTTGGTGGTTGGACTCAACACCTTCAATCACCTACTAGAGAAAATAACACTATAGATCTGTTTTCTCGGGGGCTTCATAAGGTGATCACTCCTGTAGGAGATGGCTTCCTGAGGTGTGACCACAGGGCTGTCTCGTGCACGTTCTCTGTACCGAAAATCGCTATCTCCTCCGAACAGTCTGCAAGACCATACCACTTGGCTCACTGGAGCAGCCTTCCAAACATAGTCAGATCTCAAAACTGAGATACATCGTTTCTTTCGTCCAATCCTCAGGTGGTAGCAGACGAGCTATATTCTGTTCTCAATCGGTGTTTAAACACTATCACCCCAGCTATACCAGCCCTGGCGAACTCTAGGCCAAACGGACTCATGCGGATTAAATCCAAATTTTCCAAACTTCGAAAACTTGCACTCGAAACCCGGGAGCTATCGATATATATACAAAAGGAACTACTGTCAATGACCATCAAATCACAAACCGAACTCATGCTTCTTCCGCAAGAGTCGAAACTCCCTGCCACCCAAAGAAGATAGAAATCCTGAGTATGCTGAAGAGGGCAAGAAACCCCCATCCCCGCAGGAATACACCCCTCATGGCTGTCAACAACCTCCATCTAGATAAAACTTTAAACACAGCCGAAGCTTTCAACACATTTTTCGCTTCAGCTCTAACGCCCAGTGTACCCGCTCTTGGAATACTCTATACAAGCTGACCCAGTGAGACTCTATCCGCAGTTTCACTTCACCCCTATGATATTTCTCCACTTCTAGTCTCCGTGATACAATCTTAACACCCAGGGCCCGGGAAGCATCCCACCGGCTGCTTTCGCTCCAGGGGGTCCGGATATCCTTGTCCTTCTATCTAATTTATTGAACTTGTCTATAAAATTTAGCTTTTTCCCTACTCAGTGGAAAACCCCTACAATTATCCCTTTGCACAGAAAAGGTTCCGTTCATGTTCTCGAAAATTATCACCCTATCAATCGTACGCCGGCTATCTCTCGAATCACGGAGAAGCGCAGTGGAAATAAGACTATGGCCAGCCTTTTAACAAATAACTTGCTCAATATGGGTCAACACCGTTTCCTGAAAAACCGTTGGTGCTCTACTTGTCAAGTTAACTTCTTGAACTCAGTCACGGAAGCAGCTGACAGAGGCGTGTCTATGAGTATTATCATGTTAGAAGTGAGGAAGGCCCTCGACCAAGTCTCACCGCTCGGCTCCCATCAAAGACCGAATCTTATGACATCGCGGACCAGTTACCCGGTCTGTAAGTTTATTATTTCTCCGATTGTCACCAGTTGGTTCGGATAAATGGATTCAACTCCAAACCCAAACCTGTCACCAATGGTGTCATACAAGGCAGAGTTTTTGGCCCACTACTCTTCCTCGTATACACAAATGATGTTTTTCACGTCGTTTGCCACGGCGGTCTCCACCTCTTCGCGCACGACATCGAAATCTTGTTTACCTTTGATTCCAGAAAAATAAGTGCAAATTGCAGTGATACACCGCGAGATCTAACATCTCCCAGTTCTTGGTGCGCAAGTTCCCTAATGAAATTTTCCGCGGAGAAAAGCAACATTCTCACCTTCAAGTGTAATGTCCCCGCAGGTATACTTGGGATTGACGGTCACCCAGTTTCCATCATCTCGTTGGTACGAGACTTTGGTTTGAAGTGTCCTTCCAGTTTTCCTTTCTCATAACACACAACCACTTAAACGGCGAAGGCTATAAGACTTATAGGCCTGCCTCATGAAAATTTCCTCCTCCCGGGAAGCAAAGTCAATACCTCTAAGACCCGCGTTAGACCATTCTTGTAATACTGTTTCATAATCTACCACAACATGCGCCAGTGGAATAGAGTAGCTATTGAAAAAAATCGAAGGATAATGGCAAAATAGTTAATTGGATTTTCCACTCAACTCAATTGGAGCTAAAGCTGTAGACATCTGAGTCTAATCTGCCATGGCCTAGACGAGTGAAGCTGGACCTCTATTCTTCCATGGAGTTGTTGTAAATCGAATAATTTTATCAGCGCCGCAGATCAAAACTTAACGGATTCACAATATTCTTTAAGACTGAGGGGCAACACAGTCACCGTTCCCATTTCTAGAACTGTTCTTGGATCCAGCTTTTTCTGGGCAAGTGTGCGTCTTTATGGAACAAACTACCCCACCATGTACGTTCTATAAGGCCGTCTAAGGCGTTCACGGCCCACATAAGCAAATACCTGGCTGTGCAAACTATGATCCAATTCATGGATCCGTACACGAGTGAAGAAGGGGCCTTTGAATTTGGATAAGTTTCCTAACAGCTTTCAAACTTTCTTGTTTGGCACCTCACTGTCTTTGGGCCATAGCCTCGGCGCGCTTGTTTCATCTTCTCTCTCGTTACTCACCCATTCACTTTACCTCTCTTCTACATCTGATTCTACCATTAACACTTTTAGTTCTCTCTCGGCAAAGTCCTATAAGCCTTGTCTTGGAACTTTCCCTGGAGTGCTTCACTAACTGAACTCAACCCCCAGTTATGACGGCACTCTCTTCCCCATGCTTTAAGTTCCAGCTCCTTTTGTTCCCCGTTTCCCTACAGAATGGTTTTCTGTTCAGCAATAGGGGGCGGCCTACCTCTGCGAAGCCAATGGTGATACTTTTCACCAACGTCGTCATGCCCATGAAGTTACCCAAAATATCACAGTTGACGACTCAGTCACCCGATGGCTCACGTATTTACTGGAACCCATCCGACTCTGTTACTGGCAGAAGCAAGCGGTCAAGTGACAGCCCTACAAACTGTGCCTTTATCGGAGTGTTTTTCCATCCTCTATCCTCTCCATTCACAGTTTGCGTCATCAACACCCCCAGGGGTTTTGGCATCTAGCCCGTCTGGCAATAAGGAGAAACAGCCATCCTTATCGGTCTCTGACCGTACGTGACGCGTGTAAAGAAAGGCGGGTGAAGGAGAAGTAGGAAATTCACCCCACGGTGTAAATTTGCTCTCCCGCTCCTCCGTAAGAAAGAAAAAGAAAGAAGCTCTTTTGGTGGGGAAAGCTTTGGGCTAATGCTGCCTGCCTTCTTCATATAAGATGGATTTGTGATAAAGGCCTGCACCCAACCCTGCATATGGAAAACCCCAAGCTTTCGAGGTAGCCTTCGGTTCTTTTTGTCTGAATCAGTGCGGGGTGACAGCACTCGGCCCTAGCTCTCCACAGAGGCTTGCCGACCGTGCCTTTCTCAGTATCAACCCTTTTGGATTCCCTGGAAAACCCTCAATCAGCTTGCTGATGTCTAAAGCAGTAGTCAAAACGCGGTTGGAACAGTTACGGCTGACACCCAACAAGCTGCTGATCACTTTTACTTTAACATGGGAAACTGCCCCCTGAAACTTAGCGCAATATCCCAAAACTCCTCCCTTAGGAAGTCCAAGCTTGCATCCCTCCAACGAAAGTACCCTAAGATGAAAATACTTTACATCCAAAACCACGACTTCTCTCTTTTCATCAGGCTAACGCGTCTTACTGATACTATCCGGGACCTAAAGGAAAAACAGCTCCGCAACGAAGAATCCAAAGCCCTAAGGCATCCCAATAAAGCATTGAATCTGTCACTCCTACACAAATCTAGGAATTCGGCAACGGATACCATGATCCAATATGTTGTGTTACCGAATAAAACTTCGGCCACCTCCCCTTCTGATATCGCTGAGGCTTTCAACCATTACTTCGCCAATTCCATGGCCCTCGCCTCAGACACAGCACCCCAAAATCCTCTGGTTATCACCAGCTCTTCCCTATCTACCCTAACCTTTGAAGTAAACATTATTTCCAGGCTCATTTCACGCTATAAAGCATCTGCGCGTCCTGGGCCAGATGGGTTGCCCCCAGCTGCAATCATTAACGGTGGATCGGACCTTCCACTTTTACTACTGAACCTACTCACCTTGTCATTCAAAGTTAGTGTGGTACCGTCGAACTAGAAGAGTTCAGTCATCATTCCACGACACGAAATAGGACCTGTCCGCGAACTCGCTAATTACCGTCCCATCAACCATACCCCTATCATTTCCAGAATAAAGGAAACGATTATCAGAGATGGCATTACCACCCATCTTCTCGCTTCAAACCTTCTTAGCGATAGGCAGCACGGGTTCCTCAAATCGCGATCATGCATCACATGTCAGTTTGACTTCCTCAACCTAGTCACCAAGGCTGTTGATAGCGGGCAGGCATTAGTAATTGTCCACCTGGATCTGTCGGAGGCTTTCGACCGTGTTCCACACCTGCATCTTATCTCCAAATTGCGTTCATTCGGCATAGGTGACCCGCTGCTTTCTTGGCTGGAATCTTATCTTGCTCATCGTTCGCAAGTGGTCCTCGCCAACGGACATACTTCTAAACCGAAACCTGTTACAAGTGGCGTTATACAGGAAAGCGTACTGGGTCCTCTCCTAGTTCTGATGTACATTAGCGACGCATTGGATCTAGTACACCACGGCACGCCATTCTTGTTTGCGGACGATATAAAAATAGTTTACTCTTTCAATTTTAATGATGCTATCCCTACTCTTTGCAACATTTCCGCTGACCTTTCTGCAATTGACCGCTGGTGCCACACCTGGAGGATGAGCTTTTCCACTGATAAGGGCGAGGTCCTAACCTACAAGTTCCAATTGCCCCCCGGATCCTTAACTCTTGGTGGGTCCCCAGTAGCCAGTCGACCCACTATCCGCGATCTGGGCCTCAACTATCCTTGCTCCCACAACTTTTCTGAGCACGCCGCCATGCAAGCGGCCAAGGCTAGAAGAAGTGTGGCCCTTTTCTTCCGCTCCTTTCGTCTCCGGGACAGCATCATCAGCATCTACAAATCACAATTCAGGCCTTTACTCGAATACTGCCAAATAACATTTTCTAACGTGAAGAAATTCGACAGAGTTGCGATTGAAAGCATACAAAGGTGTTTCACCAAACAACTACTCGGTTGGTCCCCGTCTTTAGGCTATAGAGAACGATGCCAAAATCTGAATCTTGACCCACTCTGGCTCCGCCGCTTAAGACTGAACTTAGTCTTTTTGTAAAGCCTGCTCCGTAACCGGTCTTTTCCCTTTGACCCAGTAAGCTTCTCCCGTGAAACCCCCAACTCACTTCGGCGTAGGCCTTTTACTGTCCCTTCTAGTATAGCTAAGTCGGCCATACGGCCACGTATTTTTCTTCTTGTCTACTCTAAAGTCTGGAACAAGTTGCCCATCACCCTTCGAGCTTCACAAACCAAGTCCCAATTTCTGTCGGCACTCATCCCGTATCTCAGCATCACCCGTGCACTCCAGTTATCTAATATGTACATGGCAGAAGAAATAGCTTACAAGAGGGGCCTCAACTTCTAAGACCAACCCCTTCTCCGACCCTGTTCCCTTCAATTAAGGACACAATCAACGATAGAGTTTCATCTATCTGACTGAGTTTTCAACGTTAGACTACCTATGGCCATTTCCTCAATGAACCAAACAAATGGAAATGCCACTAATTTCAACCACTTTGCTTCCACCTAACCCCGTAGTTTCTGTCACTCTTATGCCTCGTCCTTCACTGGTTTTTATATGCCTTCATTAACCGTTGATCCGCAGCAGGGGCACACCCTGACTGCCGCTTTTTATCTGCTCCCCTTTTCCACGTAACTTCCCCTTCTTAGCCCTTTTTTCAACTCCTGTCATGTTAATTTCCACATTTTTAAGGGTTTTGTCTGTTTATTCCATCACTTGTAAACAGCTGATTATGCACTTGGCATGCCTCGGACGTCTCCGAAATAAACCGTTATTATTCATTATTACATTATCATAACCCACAGCTGGAATCACGTCCAGACTGCAGTCCCCCTTTATTTCAGGTTCGTTGTCTCCCACTATCTCAGTCGCAAAACTGGCTAACCAAGGATGCCACTTTGACTCGTACGGACAGAGCCTCAAGTGGAACCTACCATAGCAACTGGTACCGAAATCAAACCACACAACAGGAAATACTCCTAATTGCTTATCAGGTCGTTCAGCGTTTTCAAATGCAACCAACACGAATTCCAGTTCACGCGCATGCTGCTAATAAACAGCCACACTCGACTGATCGACCGACACATACTTTGTCCTGCCAGACGAACCTTACGCACTCGATGCCGTACGTTACCAGAAATGACGCTGAATAACACTGAAGGCAAATGTGTCAACACATACATACATATTTGTCAGTGAAACAGAATAATAACTCCGAAGTCCATGCGGAGATTTCTCACTTTATCATCCGTTACCACTGTTTGTCTTTCCTACGACCCGTAGCCGGCTAGAAATTGACTCTCCACTTCTCGAAGACCCTCCAGTTGCGCTTTCTTATTTGAGAATGGTACACGTTACTGATCCTGAATCTAAACCCAACTTTTTATGGTCTGCTGTTTCTCCCACATCCAGCAGTGTTCACTCTCACAAAATTGGTCTCATGCCCCCTGCTTCACAACTCATTCCGTTTATTGAACTCCGGTAAATCCGTCATTCAGGGTTTGCATTGTCTTCTTGATCGCTATCCTCTTCGCATGCTTTGATTTTCCCGAACACACTTCTTTACAATTTTCCCCCCTTTTCCTCTTGCTCAAAAATTTACTCCATCTGCATAACCTTGGTGGGCCTCCGATTTCCTTGGCTTGCATCATTCTCGTTTATAATGCGTCCTTGGCACTGCGTTAACGACTTTTCGACATCTCCACCGCGCACCAGACCGGATTCGAAACCGGTTCAAAACTGCCGCGTGAACCGTTATCAGAATGATCCATTCAAACTGTTGCTGGCTTTGTTCTTCCATCTCTGATACTCTCGACTTTCATATTCAGAATTTGTGAATATTTCATCCTATTGAGTAACGTGTGACACCATGATCATGCGCTACAGCGTGCATCTCGACCATGGCCGAGAAATATACCAGTATTATTATTATTATTCTGCGGCCTCTGCTCTGACGAAACCCCGGTGTTGATACGCCTACGGTTCAAAGCTATTGGCTAAACCCTGCCTGCATGGGTTCCCGAAATGGGGAAAGCATTCATCGCATTCTCATAGTTTACTGTCTACAATTTCATTTTTTCTGTGTTCCCTTCGAGCCCACTCACTAATAGTGACGTCCAAAGTCAGCGATTATGCGTCTGCTAAGTTGTTTACCCGATTAACCAACCAAAATGTCTACTGACACTAGTTCCCCTAACAAGCATTTTCGTCCCTCAATAACTGGTGATCATCTTCAGTTCATTACCCTGTCTCAGGATAGGACTCAGCGGTCCCTTCGTGCTTTTCTTGCACTTTTCTCGTACACCCGAGTCGAGCCAAGCAAATCACTATTCTTCAGTAACCAAGACCCACTGATCTGCCCATGGGCTCATGGTAAGTTAAGACCGCATTCAGCTCGGAATCTATATACTTCTGGTGCTCCATGACCCATGGAATACCAGAAAGTTTCCATTCCGACGAGAAGGCCTCGCCTCAATTCTGAGTATTTTCTTTCTTCCTCACTATGTTTGCCGTCCTCGCCCACAGCTGGTGCGACGACCAGACCACTGTCTCCCTTCTCTCCAGTTCCTCTTCCTAATCCCACCCTCTCTTATCGTCTTGTTCCTCGTTCTCAAATGGACCCCCCTCACCCAATATCTGCTGCACTTCTGATCTCTTTCAGATCATGCTGGTTACCTGGGTAGCCATCAGCCAACTCGACGTTACTCCTGGATTACTGTACGGACTAGACGAGTTGAGCAATCAGACTGACAATGGTTTAAACATATACCCACGCCTGCTGACGCTATGTAGGGCACCTCATATGTCTAACCAGTGATCATAACCCTACAACCGGAGTAACAGTCCCTCATGAAGGTCTTGCCGGATCGCAGAGTAGATTCCCGACACCAAACGTCACCCCACACCCGCTCAGCATCTACTTCCGTTGCTCCATACAGTCGACTCAATTCATTCTGCTTTGCAGCACGAAATCAATGACCAGAATCCTGCCCCGTTGATGCGTTCCAAAGATACCCTAACCAGTCGGTCAACCTAGTCCTTTTTTGCCAGCTACCCTCACCAGTGGATACCTGCCATCACCTGCAACCAATGTCTTTATGAAATTAAATAGCAGCCATGTAAATGAGTTCGGGATACTCCGTTCCACGCATTAGCATCCATGTTACAAACGAAGTTTGCCTTTCGTATGGACTTTTTCGCCGGAATTCCGATCGTTCGTCTTATTGCTCCAAATCTTTGTCTCAAACCGGACTCCCACCGTTGCCTCGAGCGTCAGTCAGCTTGAACTTTGTTGTGACTGTATTTGGTAATCTCATCTTCTGTATTTAGACTTTTGCTGTGCTCCAACTGCAATTCTTGATTCGCTTTTTAATTTGGAGCCCAAGAGCCCGGGAAGAACACTTTTGAGGTTTGATTATCGTAAAACTAGTTATTTGTTGTGTATGGTGCCGTTGCTGTGTGAAATCGACTTTGTTTTGAATTGCTGAACTTCACAAGCCATCTGTAGTCAACCAGAACTTGATTATTAGTTCTTCGGTCACGTACGTAGAAAATTTTATCTTCATACTCTTCTAAGTTCTGCATGGTAGCATCAGTAGCGTTTGTCTCCAGTAGTCTGTTTCTTCAACGGCTCCTCTTTGAAATTCCGTTCTGCTTGCAAATGCCATTCATGCTCCTCAAAAATACACTGCATTCCTCGTGAAGTTTTTTGCCGTCCTGTGAATTTCCATTTGACACTGAAATTACCCATACAGCAAGGTCCATCTTATTATCACCTCCGACTCGCTTGCATTTATATCACAGTTCCCCCCACAGCTAGTTACCTGATACTGGATCGGTCTTCTATATTGCGCTGGCATCTTTGGCCGCACTTTCCTATCCCCGAGCAGGCTTCATTCCTAACCACGTCTTTCGGCAACTTCCTCACCCTATTCCTCGCTAATGATAACCTGAATACCCAGTTGGTGCACCCTCGCAACTTTTTCTCTGGACTCCCTGGGTCGTTGCGGCCAAGTTTCGGCACCCATAAGGCACGTTGTGTATTATTCTTGCCTCAACTCCCTGTCCGTTTTGGAATATTCAAAGCCTGTTGGTTTGCTGGGTTTGCGAACACTGCACTCTTAGCGTTCCTAAATAATCCTTTTTTCGCTTTTACGCGTTTGGCAAGCTATTCTTTACGCTCTTTTTCCGAATTCGAAACTGATTTACAATAGCTGCTTTGACCTGTAACCTCTCCGTTTATGTTTTGTCCGTGAGTCCCGGTAGCAGTCTAATGAAGTATCGCTGCATTTCCTCAGGCACAGCAGTGTCCCATACAAGAGCCAGGGCCCAAGTTTGGACGCAAAATTCCAGGTGTGGCGTGACTAGTGTTGTTCAGAAAGGCAACAACACCTAAGTTTCTCTGGAGGCTGCGGTGCGCAATAGCTGATGGAGAGCCTGGTGCCCCTTAGCCGCGGCAGCCAGATACTGCGGAGATGGCTGGTAGCGATCGTTCATCTTGACTCCAAGGTGTGCGATGGCTGTTATTCTCTTAAGCGCTTACTCAGCGAACTTTGGTTCCCCACTGATGTCTTGGGTGAAGTGCATACACTTCCCTAAGTTGAGCGGGAGTTGCAACTGAATGGTTCAGGAGTGAACCTCATTCGTCTTCTTCAGGCAACGCGGTTCCAGATTCATTCATCAGCTTCCAGCTTCCGAAAAACAGGTATCTGCGGTTTTACCCTCTAGTAGGTCTGTGACAGAGCAAAACAGAAGAGGACCCAGGACTGACACCTGTAGGATCCTACTGGTAGCTGCAGCCCCCGTGGACTTTCTCTCTCCCACCCTAACGTAATAAGTTCGGTTTCTCAGATACGTCCTGGTCCATTCCAGCACCTGGGACACAATACACAGTGCCTACACCAAGAGCGATAGAAGCCTGTGGTTTGCAGAATCAAAGGCTTTTGAAAGTCCAAATAGCAGATCTCGACTCATTAGCTCGCGCCTAACCTGGTTTTTAACTCGTCCAACTAGGACTAAAGTTAGACAGGCGAGGCCTTTTTTGAGAAAAGTGTTGTCCTCTGGAAAATAATGTATTTCCAGCCTGGTGCCTGGCCATGCGGTTCCTATCCAGCCTCTCCACTATTTGAGTGGCACGAGTAACAGTTTCACTGGCCGATAGATTTGTATGCCTACCATCAACCGTCCCGTGTGTATTGGGACAACTTCAGCCGTCAGCCCGTCCTCGGGTGACCGCCCACTGTCCAACGGTCTAGTGCACAGCGGTGAAAGAAGGGTCACTATTACATGGGCAAGGGGGCGAAGAACCGCATCGTGGGTGACTTTCGGACCGGCTGCTCCCTTTACGTTACGACCCCTCAATGCTCTCTGCACTTCGTCAGCAGAAACATGGATTGATGGCATTACCCGTGGCCTAGCCTGGGGAGGGCTCGTGTGCCGGATTTATTCCGTCATCTATCTGGCGCTCTGCCTTGAAATGCTGTCGCAGTATCTCGGTCCTTGCTCTGCTGTCGGCTGTATGGCTATGATCCCGGTCCTTATTAGAACCTACAACTACTCGCATGGCTGGCTTTGACCGAACACAGTTGTAGTAGGCTTTTGGGCACCGCTTAGTTTTTATAAATGGGGCGATATAATAAGACACTCGGCTTTGCCTTTGGACCCGACGGCTACTTCTCGAGTAATTTTGAACCCCACGTGTCCGCTGTGGCCTCGTGTCTGCAGGTGTTGACACCAAGCCGAGTTTCCGGCTTTGGCCCTAGTTGCTCTGTTGATCCGCCATGCCACCGCTCTGTTCCTCTGGACTCCGCAAGCTGAGGCAATGCTCTCCGTGAGCAGCAGAAGATCGCTGCCGAATGCTGTCCACTCTATCTCGACACTCACAATGTGGGTCCCATGGTCGTAGGGCCCACCGGACAAGCGCCTCTTCCAGTGTGAAGTACAGCAGTCGGACAGGGAAGTAATTACCCGCCTCCCACAGGTTCATCCGGACCATCTAGGGGGCACTGAGGCCCAGAGGATTAAGAGTTCATCTGCTCCGGCTATAGTCTGGCAAGGGTGGCTCAGCAAAGCTAGACCCTCCAGTGGGGTGGCAGAGGGGCTTCCGTAAATACAAGCATCGCATACCTCAGCGTGGTGTAACTTCAAATCATAGAAGACCGCCTGCATGTATGGAGATGTGGTACGGAGGTGGTGCCAGCCTTCCCTGGGCCGTAGCCTTAACCAGCTCTTCTGCAGCTAAGAACGATTCCCTCTCCCCAGATTTTGCGAACTCAATGAGCACCGGTTGGGGATCATTGGTCACCCCCGATATGGTCCCACTAACTCGGTCGGCAGACTGTCTTCAGTAAAATCTGTCGTGGAAACCCCGCTATACTTTGCAGGTTTGACTGGTGGTATGGAATATCTCTATCCCCCTGTCTGGCCGCTTGACAGACAGGTTAAGGGGTTCCCTTTACCACTAAATTGCTGATCCTACGCTAGGCTTTTCTTGTGTTCTTTAGTCACTTGCCAAGTGTGAGTACTACCATGTTCAACTTGTCCATAACAGTCTCCAACAAGGGTTGTGAGAAACTCATTGGCCACTGATTACGTCGTTGACCGCCACAGGCCTTTAGAGCGAAGCCGAATCTTCTCCGTGTTGCTCAGGTTTCTAAAGCCAGGCTTGCCAAAATATTGAATGGTTCGGACCTCCTGTTGCTCTTTGATCTATACACGTGGGTTTCTGATGTTAGAAGATTCTCTGCCGACTTCAGCACCCCTTTTGTTCCTGCCCCGACTTACTTGCCACCGGATCGATCGCCACGCATGGTCACGTCTCCAGGAGGTAGTCTTGAGCTGCAAAGAGCACGCTCAAGGATGGACGTACGAGCTAAATTATCCGCGAATAGGGCCATGTGAAATCGACTACCAGAAGATGCTGTTAGACGCTATAATAAACCAAGAAGGTGCCAGATTCACAGTGGAACAGGACCTTCCCCTAAAGAGCCGTATGAGCGGGGGGAGATGCACTGAGCCCCCGGTATTTTGTCGATGAACTTATGCCCGTGAAGGTGATGCTGTCCCATAAATGCTGCCTTTCAGGCGAAGTACTCATCGCAAACTGCTGGGAGCCACGGAAACTGGCCGCCAACACAACCGTCTGGGCGCACGATTTGTCTTTGAGGGTTTTTCACCCTGGGGGGGGGTATGTGAAAGCGCTACACCTTACAGCGCAGCTGCTCGAAAAGCCATCAGGGATATTTTGGGACAGTAGCGTCAGGAATCGAATAGAAAAACTGGAAAGTCACCGCGTAAATCCATTCGCTGAGGATTATGCTCGGGTGGATCAGTTATCACCGAGAGACCCAAATGAAGACTACCAGACTCGGTGGAGATACGGTTCTTTTGAAAGGCCTTACCGCAACCGGTGATGAATAAGTGGCTGATGGGTCTCTTACAGTTCTCGTTCTGCTCCTCCCACTTGGGTTATCATGTCAGCAGCGCACTTCTTGGCCAACATTCATCCTCCGACTCTGAATTCATCGCTTTTGGTCAAGCCTCACCACCCTCTGCTAACAAGAGCCACCAAATAAAATACCCTAAAACTAACGTTGAGAAGGCCGTAGAAGGCAACCCTCGTTGCGGGGACCGGCCGCGCCCCCCGGTAGTGGACGAAGGTATCGAACGTGGTATCTTCCTTAACTAGTACCGCCGACAATGCAGCTGACTGCCTCTGAAAGCTTCACATCTCTGCGATAATCTGCAGCCTCTGAAAAGAGGGTGCTTTGGAGGTGCATAACCCCATGTAAATCTAAGCGACTAGCATTTAAGAGTCTAGATAACGTGGGGATCTGCAACCACACCGGCTGCTCAGAGATGAAAAACAACTGAGAGCCCCAAAAAGGGGTCCAACTCTAGAAAACCACAAACGTGGCGCTCCTAAGAAACTAGAACATGGGTTGGCCTTGGTGCTTCAAAAGTCTGTAAAACAAGAGGTGAATTTAGAGGCCTTTGGAAATGAGCTGGAGGTAGTATTTGCCGATCTGAGCACAATAATGAAAATCGGAGTCCGCCCTAGGTCAACAGTGCAAGGTCGTAGTGAAAGAAATATTTTAGCCCATCTGTTAGGCCGCAGGACTGCGGGAAAGATAACAAGCACTTAAAGCAAACCTTGAGAATTTCAGGGCTTCAGAAGCAAACCATAGTCAACAGAGCTTTCAGGTCAGGGCAGTAAAATCCTATACATGGCTAGCAGCGGCCTTCCAGGTCATGGCTCGAGGAGCTAGCTAACCCTAGGGGGAGGGATACCTTCTTACCCCGGCGAAGCTAGTGAAGACTGAAACCAGGGGACGATTCACAGTAGAGCAGGATGATTCAGCCGTTTGGCGACGTGAGATATCGAGGGGATTGTCTACGGCGCGTCAGCACTGGGAAGTTTCCCACCCCACACAAGAGGCATAGCATTCCCATCCCTATAAACCCTCGAGTAGCGCCAGTGAGCAGCCTGCTGAAGGACATTACCCAACTTCCCATCTCGCCATGAAAAAATTGACAAGCTCTCGGAACTAGCTTCTGAGTGCCGTGCCCACAGGCTGAAACAATCCACAACGAAGGAGAGGTAGCCCCGCGGTGTCCTCAACTAAGGCACACAGCACTGGAAACAAATTCCATGAACTGGCAGCGGTGACCGCCAAATCAGCTCCTATTGTAGCACCGAAACAGGGCCCAAGGGAAGTCATGAAACCGGTGTGCTCTCTCCCGCCACCTGCTGCATACGTCTGGCTGTCAGAGTGGATGGGGTGGATGGTATTGGCGCGATTCCCATAATCTCGGACGGCCACATGCCTCTACCAAAGCCCTTCTTCTACCTCCCCGAGGGACCGGGTACTGCTGGCCCTCCTTTGAGTTTCCGTAGCCGGAGCAAAACGAAATCATGCCCCTTGGGGACTTCAGTTGGTCTGAGGGAAATTGGGTAAGTCTGGGGCTCCTGGAAATGAATTACCTGTAGCTATTTGATTTAGCACTGGAGAAAGACCTTTTCAAACACGTATTTCAACCAAATAGATGGAGGGATGGACGGATGCCGGGGCTAATAAATCCGGCCATAACGAAGCATTCCAGCGAAGTCGAGGAGCCAAAGGTCTCGACTTCCTTAGTTGGAAGTTACCACGGAATGATCCCTGTAATTCCCTGACTGTTAAGGATATAGGACCTCAAACAATACGTGCGAGCTCTGGAGACCTAGATGTGTAAAGCCCCGTTATCGCAGCTCAAAAACACACGTGGGATGCCCAGCATGAAAGTGAAGATGAAGAATGGACATCACCCAGGGACAACATGATGCCGCTCGGTTAGCATTTTTCAGCGGTGCTTTGAATTAGCAGGAGAGGGAAGATCAACATGGTGGACCCGCGCAGCCACAGGGGCACAAAGCTGGAAGCACGGGGCATGGGCTCATTATCAGCAAACAGAAAGAAAAGGCGGCCCCCGGTACAAAAGGGCGCCAGAATCGGCCATAAGGGTCCGAGAACAGTGTGGCTTATCGCACGAGGTCACATTAGCTGAGAAGGACGGGTAATGCCCAGAGGCCTACTACAACCACGTTCAGTCAAGAACGGCCCCTTGTGTAGCTGTAGATTGCATCGAAGGCGGAGACGGCAGTCATACCTTAGATAATAGGACCAAGGCTGAAAAGCTATGGAAGCACTTCGAAATGGCGCACCAAATTGATTTGGGAGTGGACCCTGGTTTGAGCCTCTCATCCAACCCCTGATAATGCTTCCAGTTCACGTGAACGACCTAATGGATGTTTTGCAAAACCCGGGATACCTCATTGTAGACGGCCGGTAACTGATAGGCTTATCAAGAAGCGTAAACCTTCAAGGGAACTCACATAGGGTTGAAGCTTGTAACACTCACTGGTAATTGCCACTCGATGTGGGGAGGCGTAGACACCTGAAGGAGGACTCTGATAGGGATTCAGAATATATGTGCCCGAATGACACACAGGTGTTGACGCGGGCCACAGATGTCACAGACCTTGGACTTCGGACAACGGACTATTTCCAACCGTTTGAGCTGTGCTGAACTGCCGCAGCCAAGGCAAAAGCGAGCTCTACCAACTGCTGCGCACACTTGCATTATGAGAGGCCCATGTACTACTACCAAACTACAAAACAATAGTCAGAACCCACCTCGGATTTTGTGTCCGGGTACGGCCCCCTGGCGCGGTGCTAGAAGCTGCAGTAACGGAAAAATTTCAGCTTCATTTCACGAAGAAGTTGGATGAACTGAGGAACAAGCCATATACGGAGAGACTTGCGGCACTGAACCTGCTCTCCTTGATGAGTAGAAGATTAGGAGGTGAATGCATAGAAGTTTTCAGAGGTCAGGGGTCTATCCATCCCAAAGAGGCCATTGTAAAAATAGCAGGATCTCGGCTTAGCGGCCATGGGCACACACCGGTAGAACCGAGGGCACTGAGGACTGTTAGAGCAAAAATGTTGCTTGCTGAGTCATCAGAGCCTGGAGCAGTCTACCGACCCGGCTGATTACGGCTGGTGCGGTGGTTCACCTCAGAGTCCGTCTGGACCATTGCCGGCCGGCCGTATCTCCTGGGAGTAGATAACCTCTTGTACCTAGGGCAAGTTTGAATGCCGCGCCCTTCCTATCTTTTCATTTACCGTTTTACTTATACCTGTCACTTTCCACCTCCATATCTACACTTCACTCCCATCCAAGGCTCTCCGCTTTTCCCCTTCACGCCCGACCACCCCATGTTGGCCGTTGTGCCAAAAGCGGGGGAAGACCTGGGCAAAGACCCGGTTCGTGAAAGCGCGGTTTCTGCACTCCTGGGAGCGACTCGAGTCCTAACCATGTTCCTCCACAGACCCGAGATTGAAAAGAAACGAAAAAGAAGTAAAAGGGAAACACAGAAGTCGTAGCCCAAGGAGAACCAATTGGGGCGCTCTGGTGCAAGAATCTTACTGATCGACCGGCCTAGTCTCAAGTCCCAGCAGTCTCAGCACGGTCTGATGTCCTTGTGCTTTCAGTCGAAGAAACTGGACGTTTATTGTCCCAGGCTGGAAGTCCTGTGACCTGACCTGATCTGAAGTCGAGCACCCAGATCCTGTGATCCGGAGTATCAGGGTAAAGGCAGATAGCGCTAATAAAACTTTCATCCCGGCTTACCCTCTTCTTATTCTCCTTCTTATTGTTGTTTCTCCTATTATTTATTTACTTTTTCCCCCTCAATGATCTACATCCGCCCCTCCTTGCTACCTCTTAGACCCCCATTCTTCCTCTTTTACAAGGGGGCTGATTATCAGGTGACTAACTTTTGCGTGACGAGAGAAAGTGCCTGATGCGGAGGCTTTGCCCTATCGAAATGTTGATTCTGCTGCCCTCTCCGAAGGGGACTGGACAAGTGTCACGTAACCGAATTTCCATCCACAGACATACAAGTATTTCAAGATAACGGAGCTCGGTGAGAAGTGAGAGCTCACGGGAATAAGAAACTTGACCACCTTTGGTGTCCGCCGCCGGTCCTGTGCTGTGATTTGATTTGATCTGATCATGGAGGGGTGAAATGAACGGAACTTTAAGTTTCAACAAGGCCTTTTTCAAGTCTTCGAGAGCGAAAGGAAACAAGATGAAGGTGCTCAGCACCTCGGAGCCCATGATGAAGACGGAGAAAGCGCTGCTTAGCCCCATTACTAAAGGAAGTGACTGTCGCTACTGCGACAGAGGAGAAATAATACAACTGACCCCCACCGGTACTTCAAGAACGGTGGCGCGTAAAGCAACCATGGACGTGGAAAGGGCACTAATAGACAGTAGTGCCAGGCACCCAGCGGTGACACGAAAAAACGGTCCGGGTGCTCTGGTGGGGTGATGGTGGTGACCTACGCTAGTGCTGCAAGTATGGGTAAAGAATTGCCAGGGCTCAAAGCTAGGACACGAGAGAAGACGTAAAAGCAGTCACTGAAACCTGGCTGCGACCAGGCGGAAGCAACAATGGGCTGATCCTAAACTTCCACTGGCGCTTCAGGGTGGATAGGCCGGACGGTCGAACCGGGAGTGGTACAAGAGCCCTCCCAGAGCAGCAGTATAATGGCTCTGAGAGCCGTCGCCTTGTCACGCCGAAAGTACTAGCAGTGGGGGTTGTGCTGACTGCGGCTGGACCGAAAGCTTCATTTGTTTGCACGTATCAAAGCTCAGGAGCAAAACGTGCTGAGGACAGCGATCTGCTTGAATTCATCACTATGTTTGCCAATGCCGGACGGAAGTTATTTATAATGGGAGATTTCAACGCGCCCGAAGTAAATAAGAACTCGGAAACCCCCTCGGAAGGCACATTTGGGAAGGTGTTACTCCACTCAGTCCACGAGATGGCTCTTGTCCAAAACAGTAATCGGGGGGCTAGATGGCGGCTTGTTCAGTGGCTGTCAGTACTTGACCTGGTAGTGACCAGAACCCCAAATGGCCCGGAACACATAGAGTCGGGGAACCCAAGGGTGGGCATGATGATGGCGCCCTCCAGTTCCGGCTAAACCTTGAGGGAATGAGTGCACCTGATGAATTCAGAAGAAACCTCTGAAGGACAGACAAGAATAGTTTGGTAGAAGTGGGCCTCCAGATAGACTGGGATGTAGTGAACAATGAATACAGAGCAGAACACCACTGGAGTTGGATCGAGAGCAGAATGTTGGAAATAACAGGGGCCGTCGTGCGACTAAGAAGAGACAAACAAAGCGGGATTCCACCTTGGTGGACGAGCCGATTTAGGCAGGCTCGAAAACAGAGGCAAAGAGCGTTCAAAAAACACAGAAACACCAGCGGCTACCGGGCCTTCCAACAATTCAAGGTGGTAAGGGCTAGACTATCTCAGGTACAGAAACGGCGCACGAACAACTACGAGAAACGCCGAAAGCAATCCGAAAGCGCACTACAAATACGTTCAACGTAAGACAGCGCCGGGAAAATCCGTAGGCGGGCAGAAACTCGTAAAGATGCGGGCAAAAAGCAAGCAGGAAAAAGCCAAGATCGTGTTGGAACTCTTTCGTCAGGTGTACACGCAGGACCAGAGTGCTTAGGGGCTACCTACGATCAGGGGCAGTAAAGTCCCGGAAAAGCAGGACGAAGAAATCAAGCAGGAGAGGTGTTGAAGAACCTGAGGCAGCTATATGCATCCAGGGCGGAGGGGCCGGATGGCATCTACCTAGCAACACTTGGGCCCTTAGAGTACATCCTGGATGGACCGGTAGCTAAGCTGTTCGAAGCATCACCAGACGAGAGTGTAATACTTTAGGACTAGCTTTTGCCGGTCATTGCACCCGTTTATAAACGGGGAGTTAGAGACACATTCACCAGTTACAGGCCGAATAACTTGACGTCAGTGATGCTTGAAACCCCTGAGAGAATACTGCGAGGTAGAATAGTAAGGCATTTTGAGTGGGACAAGCTGGTGACCGCCAACCAGCGATGGTTCCGGCACAGGTGCTCTTGCCTCTTCAACCTAATAAGTTTCTTGGATGGGGCACCTAGCCGAGTGGATCAAGGAGAAAGGGGAGACGTCTTCCATCGGGATTTCCAAAGGGCATTTTTATTCGGTTTACTACAGACTGCTCGAAGCGACGGTGGAATCTTTTTGGCTCGCAGCGAAAACAAAGAAGTAGATTATATAAAGCCTATAGGAGACTGTTTTCCGAGTGAGAGTAGAAGGCTGCTTGTAGGACAATGGGGGGGCTGCATAGTGGCGCCCGGAAGGGATCAGTCTTGGGGCCCCTGTTGCTCCTAATGTACCTTAAAGATATGACAGACGGGTTGGAAAACCCGTGCTTCTAGTTCGCGGACGACTCCAAGGTGGTAGGAGCACCAGATGATGCGCTGATCAGCGGGCTCTAGACAAGGCTTACCAGCGGTCAGTTGCGCAGGATCTTCCCCTAAATCAGAGCAAAAGCCAACATTTCATCAAGGAAGAAAGGCCGTGGCCCACTTGATATATGCGGCCAAAGGATAATCGAGAGGTGATAGCCCAGACCACGGAAGCCCGGAATCCAGGTGTGATGGTAAGCGTTGACCTTGAGCCAAGTCACCAGAGCCTGAAAATAATGCAAAAAGCATGTAGAGCCCTGTATTAGCCAAGGAGGGCTGTGAGCTCCAGGAAGAAGAGGAATTTATTGCAATTATACAAGGCATTTGTGAGATCTCATCCGGAATATTGTGTCCAGGAACGGAGGTCATGTTTGATGAGGGACATTAGGGCTCTCGACCAGCTACAACGGCTATTCGGCCGATGGTCCACAGACAACAGACATCTGTGATACGAACAGAGCTTGGAGTAAATTGAGTCACTTTCACTAGGAGGGAGAAGAGGACGAAGTGACCATATAGAAGCTTTTAAAATACCAAAATGATTCACAGGAGCACGGGGTCAAAGACGAACCTTATTTAGCTGCGAGAGAATGGCTGCGTAAGAAGACGTATCATGACAACCAAGAGGAAGAGAGCTATGATCAGAATCAAAAGACAGCTCTTTGCAGTCAGGGTCGATAATAACTGGAAACGGCTGCCAGGGGATGTGATAAGCGCGAGCACAGCGGCTGGGTTCGAAGGGAGATTAGATAAAGCGTGGATGACTGTATCCGGGGAAATATGACAAGATGCCTGCTACCGTTTCCGTAGAAAAATGGCTAGTTCCTTTCACTTCAAACCTCTCTGAACCCTCGACTAGTACCAAATACCACTAACTATACTATCCGTATTACCGAGGAGATTGGCCCTGAGATGTGTGTGGCTAACGGCAGGGGTCCAAAACGTTGTTAAGGAGAGAGAGGGCTGAAGGTCCGACGTGAACTCTCCCCGATTATAATCAGGTGTTGAAAAAGAAGAGTCCCCTCCAAATGTCGGGGCACCGGGCATCCAAGGAGCCCACCAATGCAAGAATCTGTATTTCCTGGCTACCCGTCCTAAAGTGCGGAAACCGTTATGCATGCAATTGCGCAGCATGTGACGCAGGCTACTACAAACAGAAGTGGAGAGAACCTGTCTCTCCTTGATCTAATCACAACGCGGCACCATCAATACGTTAAAGAAATTAAGTAGGAAGAGCCATTGCGTAAAACTGATCGTGTAGTCCCAAGTTGCACTAGGAGACCTAGCAAGGCGTCGAAGGAAATTGTGTCACGTCGGCACTATGGGAGAATCCATATAGGTGAACCAAAGAGGCAACGGAGGAATTTCAGTGGGCACGAAGTCACACAGATGCCTTCGTAGAGGAACGTCGATAGGCCGTCAAGATGGAGCTACTCAAACTTACAGAAGAGTTTGCACCTCTGGGGGCGGTTAGCTGAAGAAATCGGCCCCCATGTTGAAAGTCAAATGCCCGCTAGGGTATAGTCATTCGTTGGCAACGATGAGTTGCGTACAAGCCCTATAAGACCAAGGTGGCACGGAACAGCTATGAGATGGCTAGGAACAGGGCTCAAGAAATCCAAAGAGTGGAGAAATATGCCTTCGAGCGTCGGTTAGCTGCATCGGTCCGCACAAACCCAAAGCGATTCTACGCCTACGTGCAATCTCACAAACGCATGAGAGCGTAGCAACTTTGGAAGGAGCACAGGGACGACTAGCTCTAAACGACGAAGACAAGGCTGTCATGCTCTTGGAATTCTTCAAGAGCATATATAGACTGGAAACTAATTCGGAAGAAAGAATGGAGGGACCACAGGTGACTTAAATACCCGAATTTACGGTAGGAGAAGAAGAGATGCACGCTGCTCGGCGAACCTTGATTCGGGATAACCCGCAGGAAAAGATTGGATTCATCCAGCAATCGTTCAGCCTCTGGCCGAGGTCATGAAGGCTCCGGTTACGAAGCTGTATGATACGTCGCTTAGAGAGGAAATGGTGCTGGGAGACCGGAGGAGGGCAACAGTGGTAGGAATTTACAAGAGCGGACCCCGGCCAAAGGCAGAAAATTACCGGCCGGTTAGCTTAACTTCAGTACTGTATTGGTGTCTGGAGCGAATAGTCAGGAAACAGATCTCTAGGCATTTGGTTCAACACAACCTCATATCAAGTGCTCAGCATGGTTTTGTGGCAGGGCGATCCTGTCTGACGAATCTCCTGCTGTTCCTCGATGAGGTAACCAAGCGTCTGGACGAAGGGCAATCGATTGCGGTCTGTTACTTGGACTTCAGCAAGGCGTTTGATTCTGTGAACCACAGATTTCTGGACGTCAAACTGCAGTCCATGGGAATTGTTGGAAAGGCAAGACAATGGATAAGTAGTTTCTTAGCAGGGCGAACCTTTAGTGTTAAGGTGGGGAGTCATGTTTCAAAACCGGAAGGTGTAACAAGTGGGGTGCCACAGGGCTCGGTGCTCGGCCCTCTGCTCTTCCTCATCTTCATCAACGACCTAGAACGTGGGCTTACAAACCCCACCTTTATGTTTGCCGATGACGTCAAGATAGCTGGAGTAGATATAGAACTTGATGTTTTTGCAGTACAAAACTGGGCACGCAAATGGGACCTTCCACTAAACCGCATCAAGTGTCAATGCCTGGCCACAAATACGGGGGCTAGTGGGAATGGTGTGGGTTCGTTGCAAGTAGTCTCGCAGGCCAAAGACTTAGGAGTTATAATGGACAACAGCTTTAGGCCGTCAAAGCAGTGCACCTCAGCAGCCAATACGGCCAGGAGAGGACTCTTTCGAGTTAGATCCATTATGTCGTGTAGAGATCCGGAGATTTTCGTTCCGATATATCAGGCCGTAGTTAGGCCGCATATGGAGTACTGCGTGCAGGCCTGGGCACCGTACTACCAGAAAGATATCGATTGTCTGGAGAAAGTGCAAGGGCTAGCCACCATAATGATGGCGGAGCAAAGGGGGCTTAACTATACAGAGCGCCTCCGCGCCTTAGATCTGTTCTCGATAAGAAGTCGGCGCGCCCGTAGGAATTTGATAGAAACCTTCAAGTGAAGGGACTGTCGGGTATACATCGAGAAGACCTGTCCTCTCCAATCCCAGAGAGAGGCCCAAGAAGGCATATCCTTGGGTTACAAAGAAAGCATTCGAGGCTCCAAATGAGGGCGAAGTACTTCTCTAATGGAGTGGCACTGTATTGGAATAAGCTCCCGGAGGACGTCATAAATACCACAACAGTGAAGGCTTTGAAGAAAGCAGTAGACCCATGTTGGGTGGCAGTATACCCCGAGTTATGTTAAGCAGTTTTTAGGGTCAGACTCAATTTACTCATTGTTTCCACGTTACTCTGCCAGGGCTGATACTGCACAAAATTTCTGCCTTTCAGAAAAAGAAAATCACGCAGTGTTGGGAGCTACGGAAACGAGCCGACAACACAACCATCTGAATACACCAGTGGTTGAAGCCACACCACATCCTGTTCGCACCCCTGACAGTGGCAGGCAGTAGAAATCTACCCCCATGGTGGAAGTCAAAAGTCCGCAAGGCCATAGTTATTCGTAGGCAACGATGGGCGGCGTACAATCTATACAGAACTCAGGGGGCATGGAATAGCTATAAGATGGCTAGGAACAGGGCTCAAGAAATCCAAAGAGTGGAGAAATATGCCTTCGAGCGTCGGTTAGTTGCGTCGGTCCGCACAAACCCAAAGCGATTCTACGCCTACGTGCAATCTCACAAACGTATGAGAGCGTAGCAACTTTGGAAGGAGCACAGGGACGACTAGCTCTAAACGACGAAGACAAGGCTGTCATGCTCTTGGAATTCTTCAAGAGCATATATAGACTGGAAACTAATTCGGAAGAAAGAATGGAGGGACCACAGGTGACTTAAATACCCGAATTTACGGTAGGAGAAGAAGAGATGCACGCTGCTCGGCGAACCTTGATTCGGGATAACCCGCAGGAAAAGATTGGATTCATCCAGCAATCGTTCAGCCTCTGGCCGAGGTCATGAAGGCTCCGGTTACGAAGCTGTATGATACGTCGCTTAGAGAGGAAATGGTGCTGGGAGACCGGAGGAGGGCAACAGTGGTAGGAATTTACAAGAGCGGACCCCGGCCAAAGGCAGAAAATTACCGGCCGGTTAGCTTAACTTCAGTACTGTATTGGTGTCTGGAGCGAATAGTCAGGAAACAGATCTCTAGGCATTTGGTTCAACACAACCTCATATCAAGTGCTCAGCATGGTTTTGTGGCAGGGCGATCCTGTCTGACGAATCTCCTGCTGTTCCTCGATGAGGTAACCAAGCGTCTGGACGAAGGGCAATCGATTGCGGTCTGTTACTTGGACTTCAGCAAGGCGTTTGATTCTGTGAACCACAGATTTCTGGACGTCAAACTGCAGTCCATGGGAATTGTTGGAAAGGCAAGACAATGGATAAGTAGTTTCTTAGCAGGGCGAACCTTTAGTGTTAAGGTGGGGAGTCATGTTTCAAAACCGGAAGGTGTAACAAGTGGGGTGCCACAGGGCTCGGTGCTCGGCCCTCTGCTCTTCCTCATCTTCATCAACGACCTAGAACGTGGGCTTACAAACCCCACCTTTATGTTTGCCGATGACGTCAAGATAGCTGGAGTAGATATAGAACTTGATGTTTTTGCAGTACAAAACTGGGCACGCAAATGGGACCTTCCACTAAACCGCATCAAGTGTCAATGCCTGGCCACAAATACGGGGGCTAGTGGGAATGGTGTGGGTTCGTTGCAAGTAGTCTCGCAGGCCAAAGACTTAGGAGTTATAATGGACAACAGCTTTAGGCCGTCAAAGCAGTGCACCTCAGCAGCCAATACGGCCAGGAGAGGACTCTTTCGAGTTAGATCCATTATGTCGTGTAGAGATCCGGAGATTTTCGTTCCGATATATCAGGCCATAGTTAGGCCGCATATGGAGTACTGCGTGCAGGCCTGGGCACCGTACTACCAGAAAGATATCGATTGTCTGGAGAAAGTGCAAGGGCTAGCCACCATAATGATGGCGGAGCAAAGGGGGCTTAACTATACAGAGCGCCTCCGCGCCTTAGATCTGTTCTCGATAAGAAGTCGGCGCGCCCGTAGGAATTTGATAGAAACCTTCAAGTGAAGGGACTGTCGGGTATACATCGAGAAGACCTGTCCTCTCCAATCCCAGAGAGAGGCCCAAGAAGGCATATCCTTGGGTTACAAAGAAAGCATTCGAGGCTCCAAATGAGGGCGAAGTACTTCTCTAATGGAGTGGCACTGTATTGGAATAAGCTCCCGGAGGACGTCATAAATACCACAACAGTGAAGGCTTTGAAGAAAGCAGTAGACCCATGTTGGGTGGCAGTATACCCCGAGTTATGTTAAGCAGTTTTTAGGGTCAGACTCAATTTACTCATTGTTTCCACGTTACTCTGCCAGGGCTGATACTGCACAAAATTTCTGCCTTTCAGAAAAAGAAAATCACGCAGTGTTGGGAGCTACGGAAACGAGCCGACAACACAACCATCTGAATACACCAGTGGTTGAAGCCACACCACATCCTGTTCGCACCCCTGACAGTGGCAGGCAGTAGAAATCTACCCCCATGGTGGAAGTCAAAAGTCCGCAAGGCCATAGTTATTCGTAGGCAACGATGGGCGGCGTACAATCTATACAGAACTCAGGGGGCATGGAATAGCTATAAGATGGCTAGGAACAGGGCTCAAGAAATCCAAAGAGTGGAGAAATATGCCTTCGAGCGTCGGTTAGTTGCGTCGGTCCGCACAAACCCAAAGCGATTCTACGCCTACGTGCAATCTCACAAACGTATGAGAGCGTAGCAACTTTGGAAGGAGCACAGGGACGACTAGCTCTAAACGACGAAGACAAGGCTGTCATGCTCTTGGAATTCTTCAAGAGCATATATAGACTGGAAACTAATTCGGAAGAAAGAATGGAGGGACCACAGGTGACTTAAATACCCGAATTTACGGTAGGAGAAGAAGAGATGCACGCTGCTCGGCGAACCTTGATTCGGGATAACCCGCAGGAAAAGATTGGATTCATCCAGCAATCGTTCAGCCTCTGGCCGAGGTCATGAAGGCTCCGGTTACGAAGCTGTATGATACGTCGCTTAGAGAGGAAATGGTGCTGGGAGACCGGAGGAGGGCAACAGTGGTAGGAATTTACAAGAGCGGACCCCGGCCAAAGGCAGAAAATTACCGGCCGGTTAGCTTAACTTCAGTACTGTATTGGTGTCTGGAGCGAATAGTCAGGAAACAGATCTCTAGGCATTTGGTTCAACACAACCTCATATCAAGTGCTCAGCATGGTTTTGTGGCAGGGCGATCCTGTCTGACGAATCTCCTGCTGTTCCTCGATGAGGTAACCAAGCGTCTGGACGAAGGGCAATCGATTGCGGTCTGTTACTTGGACTTCAGCAAGGCGTTTGATTCTGTGAACCACAGATTTCTGGACGTCAAACTGCAGTCCATGGGAATTGTTGGAAAGGCAAGACAATGGATAAGTAGTTTCTTAGCAGGGCGAACCTTTAGTGTTAAGGTGGGGAGTCATGTTTCAAAACCGGAAGGTGTAACAAGTGGGGTGCCACAGGGCTCGGTGCTCGGCCCTCTGCTCTTCCTCATCTTCATCAACGACCTAGAACGTGGGCTTACAAACCCCACCTTTATGTTTGCCGATGACGTCAAGATAGCTGGAGTAGATATAGAACTTGATGTTTTTGCAGTACAAAACTGGGCACGCAAATGGGACCTTCCACTAAACCGCATCAAGTGTCAATGCCTGGCCACAAATACGGGGGCTAGTGGGAATGGTGTGGGTTCGTTGCAAGTAGTCTCGCAGGCCAAAGACTTAGGAGTTATAATGGACAACAGCTTTAGGCCGTCAAAGCAGTGCACCTCAGCAGCCAATACGGCCAGGAGAGGACTCTTTCGAGTTAGATCCATTATGTCGTGTAGAGATCCGGAGATTTTCGTTCCGATATATCAGGCCATAGTTAGGCCGCATATGGAGTACTGCGTGCAGGCCTGGGCACCGTACTACCAGAAAGATATCGATTGTCTGGAGAAAGTGCAAGGGCTAGCCACCATAATGATGGCGGAGCAAAGGGGGCTTAACTATACAGAGCGCCTCCGCGCCTTAGATCTGTTCTCGATAAGAAGTCGGCGCGCCCGTAGGAATTTGATAGAAACCTTCAAGTGAAGGGACTGTCGGGTATACATCGAGAAGACCTGTCCTCTCCAATCCCAGAGAGAGGCCCAAGAAGGCATATCCTTGGGTTACAAAGAAAGCATTCGAGGCTCCAAATGAGGGCGAAGTACTTCTCTAATGGAGTGGCACTGTATTGGAATAAGCTCCCGGAGGACGTCATAAATACCACAACAGTGAAGGCTTTGAAGAAAGCAGTAGACCCATGTTGGGTGGCAGTATACCCCGAGTTATGTTAAGCAGTTTTTAGGGTCAGACTCAATTTACTCATTGTTTCCACGTTACTCTGCCAGGGCTGATACTGCACAAAATTTCTGCCTTTCAGAAAAAGAAAATCACGCAGTGTTGGGAGCTACGGAAACGAGCCGACAACACAACCATCTGAATACACCAGTGGTTGAAGCCACACCACATCCTGTTCGCACCCCTGACAGTGGCAGGCAGTAGAAATCTACCCCCATGGTGGAAGTCAAAAGTCCGCAAGGCCATAGTTATTCGTAGGCAACGATGGGCGGCGTACAATCTATACAGAACTCAGGGGGCATGGAATAGCTATAAGATGGCTAGGAACAGGGCTCAAGAAATCCAAAGAGTGGAGAAATATGCCTTCGAGCGTCGGTTAGTTGCGTCGGTCCGCACAAACCCAAAGCGATTCTACGCCTACGTGCAATCTCACAAACGTATGAGAGCGTAGCAACTTTGGAAGGAGCACAGGGACGACTAGCTCTAAACGACGAAGACAAGGCTGTCATGCTCTTGGAATTCTTCAAGAGCATATATAGACTGGAAACTAATTCGGAAGAAAGAATGGAGGGACCACAGGTGACTTAAATACCCGAATTTACGGTAGGAGAAGAAGAGATGCACGCTGCTCGGCGAACCTTGATTCGGGATAACCCGCAGGAAAAGATTGGATTCATCCAGCAATCGTTCAGCCTCTGGCCGAGGTCATGAAGGCTCCGGTTACGAAGCTGTATGATACGTCGCTTAGAGAGGAAATGGTGCTGGGAGACCGGAGGAGGGCAACAGTGGTAGGAATTTACAAGAGCGGACCCCGGCCAAAGGCAGAAAATTACCGGCCGGTTAGCTTAACTTCAGTACTGTATTGGTGTCTGGAGCGAATAGTCAGGAAACAGATCTCTAGGCATTTGGTTCAACACAACCTCATATCAAGTGCTCAGCATGGTTTTGTGGCAGGGCGATCCTGTCTGACGAATCTCCTGCTGTTCCTCGATGAGGTAACCAAGCGTCTGGACGAAGGGCAATCGATTGCGGTCTGTTACTTGGACTTCAGCAAGGCGTTTGATTCTGTGAACCACAGATTTCTGGACGTCAAACTGCAGTCCATGGGAATTGTTGGAAAGGCAAGACAATGGATAAGTAGTTTCTTAGCAGGGCGAACCTTTAGTGTTAAGGTGGGGAGTCATGTTTCAAAACCGGAAGGTGTAACAAGTGGGGTGCCACAGGGCTCGGTGCTCGGCCCTCTGCTCTTCCTCATCTTCATCAACGACCTAGAACGTGGGCTTACAAACCCCACCTTTATGTTTGCCGATGACGTCAAGATAGCTGGAGTAGATATAGAACTTGATGTTTTTGCAGTACAAAACTGGGCACGCAAATGGGACCTTCCACTAAACCGCATCAAGTGTCAATGCCTGGCCACAAATACGGGGGCTAGTGGGAATGGTGTGGGTTCGTTGCAAGTAGTCTCGCAGGCCAAAGACTTAGGAGTTATAATGGACAACAGCTTTAGGCCGTCAAAGCAGTGCACCTCAGCAGCCAATACGGCCAGGAGAGGACTCTTTCGAGTTAGATCCATTATGTCGTGTAGAGATCCGGAGATTTTCGTTCCGATATATCAGGCCATAGTTAGGCCGCATATGGAGTACTGCGTGCAGGCCTGGGCACCGTACTACCAGAAAGATATCGATTGTCTGGAGAAAGTGCAAGGGCTAGCCACCATAATGATGGCGGAGCAAAGGGGGCTTAACTATACAGAGCGCCTCCGCGCCTTAGATCTGTTCTCGATAAGAAGTCGGCGCGCCCGTAGGAATTTGATAGAAACCTTCAAGTGAAGGGACTGTCGGGTATACATCGAGAAGACCTGTCCTCTCCAATCCCAGAGAGAGGCCCAAGAAGGCATATCCTTGGGTTACAAAGAAAGCATTCGAGGCTCCAAATGAGGGCGAAGTACTTCTCTAATGGAGTGGCACTGTATTGGAATAAGCTCCCGGAGGACGTCATAAATACCACAACAGTGAAGGCTTTGAAGAAAGCAGTAGACCCATGTTGGGTGGCAGTATACCCCGAGTTATGTTAAGCAGTTTTTAGGGTCAGACTCAATTTACTCATTGTTTCCACGTTACTCTGCCAGGGCTGATACTGCACAAAATTTCTGCCTTTCAGAAAAAGAAAATCACGCAGTGTTGGGAGCTACGGAAACGAGCCGACAACACAACCATCTGAATACACCAGTGGTTGAAGCCACACCACATCCTGTTCGCACCCCTGACAGTGGCAGGCAGTAGAAATCTACCCCCATGGTGGAAGTCAAAAGTCCGCAAGGCCATAGTTATTCGTAGGCAACGATGGGCGGCGTACAATCTATACAGAACTCAGGGGGCATGGAATAGCTATAAGATGGCTAGGAACAGGGCTCAAGAAATCCAAAGAGTGGAGAAATATGCCTTCGAGCGTCGGTTAGTTGCGTCGGTCCGCACAAACCCAAAGCGATTCTACGCCTACGTGCAATCTCACAAACGTATGAGAGCGTAGCAACTTTGGAAGGAGCACAGGGACGACTAGCTCTAAACGACGAAGACAAGGCTGTCATGCTCTTGGAATTCTTCAAGAGCATATATAGACTGGAAACTAATTCGGAAGAAAGAATGGAGGGACCACAGGTGACTTAAATACCCGAATTTACGGTAGGAGAAGAAGAGATGCACGCTGCTCGGCGAACCTTGATTCGGGATAACCCGCAGGAAAAGATTGGATTCATCCAGCAATCGTTCAGCCTCTGGCCGAGGTCATGAAGGCTCCGGTTACGAAGCTGTATGATACGTCGCTTAGAGAGGAAATGGTGCTGGGAGACCGGAGGAGGGCAACAGTGGTAGGAATTTACAAGAGCGGACCCCGGCCAAAGGCAGAAAATTACCGGCCGGTTAGCTTAACTTCAGTACTGTATTGGTGTCTGGAGCGAATAGTCAGGAAACAGATCTCTAGGCATTTGGTTCAACACAACCTCATATCAAGTGCTCAGCATGGTTTTGTGGCAGGGCGATCCTGTCTGACGAATCTCCTGCTGTTCCTCGATGAGGTAACCAAGCGTCTGGACGAAGGGCAATCGATTGCGGTCTGTTACTTGGACTTCAGCAAGGCGTTTGATTCTGTGAACCACAGATTTCTGGACGTCAAACTGCAGTCCATGGGAATTGTTGGAAAGGCAAGACAATGGATAAGTAGTTTCTTAGCAGGGCGAACCTTTAGTGTTAAGGTGGGGAGTCATGTTTCAAAACCGGAAGGTGTAACAAGTGGGGTGCCACAGGGCTCGGTGCTCGGCCCTCTGCTCTTCCTCATCTTCATCAACGACCTAGAACGTGGGCTTACAAACCCCACCTTTATGTTTGCCGATGACGTCAAGATAGCTGGAGTAGATATAGAACTTGATGTTTTTGCAGTACAAAACTGGGCACGCAAATGGGACCTTCCACTAAACCGCATCAAGTGTCAATGCCTGGCCACAAATACGGGGGCTAGTGGGAATGGTGTGGGTTCGTTGCAAGTAGTCTCGCAGGCCAAAGACTTAGGAGTTATAATGGACAACAGCTTTAGGCCGTCAAAGCAGTGCACCTCAGCAGCTAATACGGCCAGGAGAGGACTCTTTCGAGTTAGATCCATTATGTCGTGTAGAGATCCGGAGATTTTCGTTCCGATATATCAGGCCATAGTTAGGCCGCATATGGAGTACTGCGTGCAGGCCTGGGCACCGTACTACCAGAAAGATATCGATTGTCTGGAGAAAGTGCAAGGGCTAGCCACCATAATGATGGCGGAGCAAAGGGGGCTTAACTATACAGAGCGCCTCCGCGCCTTAGATCTGTTCTCGATAAGAAGTCGGCGCGCCCGTAGGAATTTGATAGAAACCTTCAAGTGAAGGGACTGTCGGGTATACATCGAGAAGACCTGTCCTCTCCAATCCCAGAGAGAGGCCCAAGAAGGCATATCCTTGGGTTACAAAGAAAGCATTCGAGGCTCCAAATGAGGGCGAAGTACTTCTCTAATGGAGTGGCACTGTATTGGAATAAGCTCCCGGAGGACGTCATAAATACCACAACAGTGAAGGCTTTGAAGAAAGCAGTAGACCCATGTTGGGTGGCAGTATACCCCGAGTTATGTTAAGCAGTTTTTAGGGTCAGACTCAATTTACTCATTGTTTCCACGTTACTCTGCCAGGGCTGATACTGCACAAAATTTCTGCCTTTCAGAAAAAGAAAATCACGCAGTGTTGGGAGCTACGGAAACGAGCCGACAACACAACCATCTGAATACACCAGTGGTTGAAGCCACACCACATCCTGTTCGCACCCCTGACAGTGGCAGGCAGTAGAAATCTACCCCCATGGTGGAAGTCAAAAGTCCGCAAGGCCATAGTTATTCGTAGGCAACGATGGGCGGCGTACAATCTATACAGAACTCAGGGGGCATGGAATAGCTATAAGATGGCTAGGAACAGGGCTCAAGAAATCCAAAGAGTGGAGAAATATGCCTTCGAGCGTCGGTTAGTTGCGTCGGTCCGCACAAACCCAAAGCGATTCTACGCCTACGTGCAATCTCACAAACGTATGAGAGCGTAGCAACTTTGGAAGGAGCACAGGGACGACTAGCTCTAAACGACGAAGACAAGGCTGTCATGCTCTTGGAATTCTTCAAGAGCATATATAGACTGGAAACTAATTCGGAAGAAAGAATGGAGGGACCACAGGTGACTTAAATACCCGAATTTACGGTAGGAGAAGAAGAGATGCACGCTACTCGGCGAACCTTGATTCGGGATAACCCGCAGGAAAAGATTGGATTCATCCAGCAATCGTTCAGCCTCTGGCCGAGGTCATGAAGGCTCCGGTTACGAAGCTGTATGATACGTCGCTTAGAGAGGAAATGGTGCTGGGAGACCGGAGGAGGGCAACAGTGGTAGGAATTTACAAGAGCGGACCCCGGCCAAAGGCAGAAAATTACCGGCCGGTTAGCTTAACTTCAGTACTGTATTGGTGTCTGGAGCGAATAGTCAGGAAACAGATCTCTAGGCATTTGGTTCAACACAACCTCATATCAAGTGCTCAGCATGGTTTTGTGGCAGGGCGATCCTGTCTGATGAATCTCCTGCTGTTCCTCGATGAGGTAACCAAGCGTCTGGACGAAGGGCAATCGATTGCGGTCTGTTACTTGGACTTCAGCAAGGCGTTTGATTCTGTGAACCACAGATTTCTGGACGTCAAACTGCAGTCCATGGGAATTGTTGGAAAGGCAAGACAATGGATAAGTAGTTTCTTAGCAGGGCGAACCTTTAGTGTTAAGGTGGGGAGTCATGTTTCAAAACCGGAAGGTGTAACAAGTGGGGTGCCACAGGGCTCGGTGCTCGGCCCTCTGCTCTTCCTCATCTTCATCAACGACCTAGAACGTGGGCTTACAAACCCCACCTTTATGTTTGCCGATGACGTCAAGATAGCTGGAGTAGATATAGAACTTGATGTTTTTGCAGTACAAAACTGGGCACGCAAATGGGACCTTCCACTAAACCGCATCAAGTGTCAATGCCTGGCCACAAATACGGGGGCTAGTGGGAATGGTGTGGGTTCGTTGCAAGTAGTCTCGCAGGCCAAAGACTTAGGAGTTATAATGGACAACAGCTTTAGGCCGTCAAAGCAGTGCACCTCAGCAGCCAATACGGCCAGGAGAGGACTCTTTCGAGTTAGATCCATTATGTCGTGTAGAGATCCGGAGATTTTCGTTCCGATATATCAGGCCATAGTTAGGCCGCATATGGAGTACTGCGTGCAGGCCTGGGCACCGTACTACCAGAAAGATATCGATTGTCTGGAGAAAGTGCAAGGGCTAGCCACCATAATGATGGCGGAGCAAAGGGGGCTTAACTATACAGAGCGCCTCCGCGCCTTAGATCTGTTCTCGATAAGAAGTCGGCGCGCCCGTAGGAATTTGATAGAAACCTTCAAGTGAAGGGACTGTCGGGTATACATCGAGAAGACCTGTCCTCTCCAATCCCAGAGAGAGGCCCAAGAAGGCATATCCTTGGGTTACAAAGAAAGCATTCGAGGCTCCAAATGAGGGCGAAGTACTTCTCTAATGGAGTGGTACTGTATTGGAATAAGCTCCCGGAGGACGTCATAAATACCACAACAGTGAAGGCTTTGAAGAAAGCAGTAGACCCATGTTGGGTGGCAGTATACCCCGAGTTATGTTAAGCAGTTTTTAGGGTCAGACTCAATTTACTCATTGTTTCCACGTTACTCTGCCAGGGCTGATACTGCACAAAATTTCTGCCTTTCAGAAAAAGAAAATCACGCAGTGTTGGGAGCTACGGAAACGAGCCGACAACACAACTATCTGGCCACACGATTGGCTCTTTCCACACGAATTCCTCTGCAAACTGAAATGGTGGGCCAGTATTTAGGTGGCTGGCGGACTTCCTCTCCCACAGGACGTTTTACGTCAAGGTGGGGAACAGGTGCTCCAGTTGGGTGAACGTCACCATTGGTGTACCTCAGGAATCCGTCCTAGGCCCGGTCCTATTCTTGTTATTTATTAATGACCTGGCATCCACTCTTCAATCGCCCAGCTTTATTTTTGCGGATGATGTGATGATTGTTGGATCTGAGGGTAGGGTGGACTTGGGCAGGGAAATAGGTACTGTCAAGGGCAACAGAGAGCCTAACTGTCGCCTATGATCAAGGGCTGTTCACCGTAGAGTCAGTCAGCAGGGTTAAAGACCTGGGGGTCATTATGAACAGTGACTTCAAATGGTCAGAGCAATGCAATGCTGCTGCGCATAAGGCTCGTGGGGAGCTCTTTAGACTGCGATCAGCTTTGTCTTGCCGGAAGCCGGAGGTATTCGTACCTATTTACATGGCTATAGTACGACCTCACTTAGAAGGTAGCGTGCAGGCTTGGTCACCCTCCTACAAAAAGGACGCCGCCTGCCTCGAGAAAGTCCAACGTCTCGCCACGCGAATGGTTGAAGGGCAGAGGGGTAAGACTTACGAGCAGAGACTCTGTGACCTGAATCTCTTCTCGTTGGAAAGGAGGAGAAGTCGAGGAGATCTCATAGAAACGTTCAAGGTAATGAAGGGCTTTTCTGGCCTCAGACCAGATAGTCTATTCCAATTGGCCGTAGACTCCAGAACAAGGGGACACGAAAAGAAGTTGATAAAAGCCCGATCTAGGTTGATGGCTAGATCGCACTTCTTCAGCAACAGGGTTGTGAACAGTTGGAACGGTCTGCCTGGTGAAATGGTAGATCTGCAGACAGTCCAATCCTTCAAATGTGCCCTTGATCGCAAGTGGTACGAGATCTTTCCTTGTAGTGAGCCTTAAGAATATCAACTAGATGGATGACGGGTAGCACTGTGGTCCTTCTGGAGTATGTTTTAGCAGACTTTTTCCCTCATTGCATACTGTCTCAGTGAACGCTCACGATGCATAATGTCTCTCGCAGTTGATGTGCGATGAGGTTTTCCGTTTCCCTCTCATTTTTAGCGGGGATTCGACGAAATACACTCGGCAGTGGTGGGTGCATAACTGGTGTGCATACCATCGAAGGAATTCTGGACGCTCGATTGGCCGAGGCCATTACCTGTCCTGTGCAAACTGAACTGAACTGAACTGAACTGAACTGAACTGAACTGAACTGAACTGAACTGAACCGAGCCGATGTGTTTTGAACTGCGGCACACCGCCTGTCAGTTTTCATTCATTGGTGTTTTCAATGTTTTACTAATTTTCTGTCTCTCTTGTGATTGTGGATGGTAGTTCGACCGTTGACTTTTTATTTGTGGTTTTCTTTTAAGCTATACGAAGGAAATTTTTTCTACTATGGCTGGTCCTGGCTGGCCAGTCATGGACACAGCACGTGGCCTGTCCCATGGGGTTTAGAACGGGTCAAAGCTCATCACTTCTAGATCTGATCTTAATCAGTTCCAAACACAGCGTAGGTGTTGTCAATCTTCCACAACCGCCAGGTAAGAGCGACCACGTAGTCCTCTCTTTCGCCTACATATTGAAGTGGCCAGCTATGGTTTCCCCATACGGACTAGCACGCTCGTTCAGGCGAACGGATTTCCAAATGATGACGTCGTACATCAGAAGAAGACTAAGCGGCATATCTGACAACATAGACATAGATGAACTCAATAGGCTATACGAGAAATATGTTCTGAAGGCAGATATTCTAAATGTGCCTAAAATCCGGCAGATTCCTAAGGGCGAGGCGCATCTGCCGCCATCAGTTAGACGCCTTCTCGACAAATGCTCTCAGCTGTCCGCCAAGTACCCAGCCACATCTCTTCCGGTGGATGCAGAAGCTTTCAGATACTTCCCGAGTCTTTTGTAAATCCAAGATTAAGGAACACTTCGAAAATCTACAGAAAGGAGTCTTAGACCGGGCGCGTACGAACTGCTATCTTCTCCATAAACACCTGCTCATTTCACGGTGTCTCACGTAGAAGTGAAGGAGGGGCTTAACAAACTTAACCCGTTCAGCTCGATAGGGCCGGACGAAGTTCATCCTCGCATTTTTGAAGAATCCGCCTTCATTCTCGCAGCATCATACTCTACGCTCTTTCAACATTGCATAGACAACGGGAGATTTACAAATTCATGGAAGCATGCTGTAATTGTCCCAATTTATAAGAAAAGAGATCGACACCTTTCCGGAAGTTATAGGCCAACAAGCCTCACCAGTGTCCCTAGCAAAGTCTTCGAGCGCATCGTAAAACGCGAAGTCTTGACACACTTGCGCCACAATAGTTTACTGTCTCCAGCGCAACATGTCTTCCTTCCTGGCAGGTCACGCATCACCGTTATGACCGTTATGAATAGCCTGACATAGGACCACGATGATGGCAAGATATCCCATATCACATTCATCGATTTCGCCAGAGCCTTCGGTAGTGTCCCGCATATTCCGCTTCTGTACAAACTCAGAATGTACGGCATCTATGGTCGCCTACTGTCCCTGATTGAGAGCTTTTTGAAAAACCGAGCCTTCTCGGTTCGTGTGCACACGTCTCGGTCTCAGCCTGCATCCACGGATATAGGAGTCCCCCAGGGCTCTGTCGTCGGTCCTCTCCCGTTCCTCATTTACATCAACGACCTCCCTGATGTGGTTCTGATTAGCATAGCGATGTACGCAGATGACGTCACAATCTGGGACACGGATGCAAATGCTGTGCAGTCGGCCATTGACTCGGTCAAACGTTGGTCAGCTGACTGGAGCCTCCCAATAAATGATGAAAAATGTGCTAGCACGTCATTTGGCAGTACTCCGGCTCATCTCTTCAAGATAAATAGAAACATACAAATCCAAATAGTTGATCAATGCAAGATCCTTGGTTTCTGGCTGCGCAGTAATCTCTCATTTTCCTCCCACCAGGAGAAAGCTAGTAAAACTGCCTTTCGGGTCCTAAACTCATTAGACGAACTTTTCCGATGATCTCCAAGGAGGACTTCCATCTTCTATATGGAACCTATATTCGACCTCTTTTAAAGTAAGGCAGCCAGATGGTACACACTGGCCTCGTCAGAGACCGGAACATCTTGGAGCGGATTCAAAGGAAAGCTACAAAAATGGTACATGGCTTACGCTTTATCCCCTACCCGGCTCGTTTAATATCACTCAATCTCTACCCTCTTGAGACCCGCCGTGTTAGGGGAGACCTATTCCTGATGTATGATCCATTCCTAACGGGCCTAGTGGATCAGTTTTCCACTCGTCCGAACTTGGAGACCCTGCGAGGACACACGAGGAAACTCTTCAAACCCCGTCCACATACCTTCACTAGACAACATTTCTTCTCGTCCCGAATAATATCTCCATAGAATAGCCTTCCACAGGAGGTAGTTAATACCTCCTCAAAAGAGTCATTTAAGGCCAGACTAGACAACTGGTTAGGACTATTGCCGACGCCAACCAGTTCTCCGATCGCTCTCGCGTAGATTTTTATCCCCATGTTCTCACGTCTCGTCTTCAATCCTATATACTTGTACATGCACTCCATTTTAAATAGATCCATTCTCCTTCCTCTTACGAATGTATATGAAAATCACTCTTCTGTGTAAATTGTAAAACAACAAAACTAGTGATAAATTGATGTATCCATATTCATATCGTCGGACTCATGTACTACATGGGAAACATTTTTTTGTTCTCATGTCGCTTTTGCAAAAATGGTTGCCCCCTTGCTGTCGAGTTTGGCCATTCCGGCTCGGTGGCACCGGTGAAGAGAAGATACATACAATAGCCGGGAACATTTGGGCTCAAGCTTCGCGCCCGTGAACTACTTCAAGACTTCAAGACTTTGCCGCCCCAAATGTACTCAGGTTGCGGTGTTCAGAATTATTTTACACTAATAATACGCCGATGCTATTCTTATAAATACCCTCTGTTTGAACATACAGCCATGCATGAGATATGGCGCATGGCCCGTCACGGGCCGGAATATAACCATCCTGGATCTTGTAATTTTTTCGAGAGAATCTGACGTTGGTGAAGTTAAATACCTCCCGCCTATCGGTTCCATCAACAATTCTGTCCTTTCAATCCACTGGAGGCGTGGTCAGGTCAGGCTACAGGACTTGAGGTCCAAGCCAACAAGGCAGTCCAGATTATTGCACCATTGAGCGTCGAGATAAATCCCACCGGGCTGCAACTTCTGTGTTTGCGTTGTTTCTGTTGTTTACTCTGTAGATGAAACAGGGTTCAGACTCGGTTCGTTGTCGGAAGAGTGTAGCAGTCCCATGGTCACGAACGGGGTCTCTTTCCAAGTCTAGCTCTCCTAAAAGTGTCGCCAATACAGGCAATTTCAAGTTTCCGGAATTAGAGGCAATGGGACACCTCCCATATGAGCCTCATAACCATCCACTCTTGACTTGGGCCTCACAACAGTGATTCACGCCAACGCTCCATCAGATGTGCTTCCAGTTTCCTTTTGAAAAGTTTGCAGTTGTCCTTTTCCACCACGTCAGCTGGCGGTGGGTTCCACAGTTTGGTTGCCCTCCTGGAAAGACGGTAGACCAACGGTAGCCCAGTCGACTGCAGCTTCATGAGCGTCATCGAGTGGCCTCTTGTGTGCGAGTGGCCACGAAGGCGGAATATGGCCCGCAACTCGGTGCCCATTTCACCCCGGAGTATTTGCCGGATGCGTATCAGGTCGCCTCGCACTCTTCGATATGCCTCCGGAAACAGACCGGTTAACTCCGGTCACCTGTCATAACTAGCCCCTCTTAGTTCAGCAACGAGACGAGTGGCGGCTCTGCACCCGTTCCAGCTTCACAAGTTCAGAAGCCGTGTAGGGAAATGTAGCCGCTCCGCCGTACTCCAGTCGAGGACGAACGTGTGAGGTATATAGAAGTTTAAAAGCACCATAAGGTAGGTTCCTAAAAGTGCGACGGATCGCACCATAGGTGCTCCACATCGAGGCGCACACCTTGTCAGTGTGACTTCGGGTTTTCAGCGTAGATGACACTATTACTCCTAGTTCTCTTTCAGCAGTGAACACTCGAAGAGTAGCTCTCTGTAAAGAGTAGGTGTCCTTAGGCCTCGGTCTCCGTAGCTGCAGCTGGGCACACTTTCACACTGATTGCGAGAGCCCACACGTTGGACCACTGCGTTAGAGTATCCAAATCCGCTTGTAGTTCTTCGTGATCCGCGGTAGTTTTGGTCACACGCCAGATTTTGAGGTCGTCGGCATAGACCAGACAGGGGGACACCAGTTGTTATGGCAAGTCGTTGATGAACGCTACGAACAGCAGTGGGCCTAAAACCGAGCATTGTGGTACTCCGCTGCAGGCCTCATGCCACTCAGAGCATGATGAAGCTACTTTCACAGAGAAGGACCTCCGTTTCAAGAAGTCTTCAATCCACGTGAGTGATTGTTCTACCACTCCTAGCGATATCAAATTGTGGAGCAAGCGATTGTGAACGCTTTGCAGAAATCAACGTAGATAACGTCCGTATGGTGGTCCTCCTCTCTAGCTTGTGCCCGATGTTCACGTGTTAGTAGGAGATTTGACAAATAAGACTGACCTTTCCGGAAGCCATGCTGCTGGTTGCTGAGAAGCTCATGACTCTCGAGGTAGTGTTGCAGTTGTGTCGGGACCAGGCGTTTCGTTACCTTTTTTACCACACACGTAAGACTTACTAGACGGTAATTCGTAGCTTTCGCCTTTTTTCCGCCCTTAAACATCGGGATGACAATGGCTTTTTCCATCCAGATGGTAGGTTGCCTTTTTTTGTTACATGCTTGCGCATGAGTGCAGTGGGAGAGGCATTTAACCCATAGGCACGAAGGCCCACTGCACTGTTGGGGATAGCCGGCAACCAGACCCTGAGACTTGGAGTGGCGGAGAACCACGTAAGGTCGCAACAGGTCAGGTGTGGTAACGATCCGGACGACAGTGGACTACTGTCTACCACCTTGTTCCATCGAAATATTACACAGTCTCGGGAGTGGAGGCGCGGTAATTTTAGCTAGTTCCCGAAGGACTGGCGGATGGATCCCGTCCGGACCAGGCGATAAATGTGGCCGTAGCCCTCGCATAGCCTTGGCAACCTGTTCCACCACTGACGATCGCTATACCGTGGTAATTACACTGTGGAGGCTGGGGCGAGAGTGGCCCCTCCGTGGCATAAACATCAGCGCAGTGACCAGCCAATAATTCTGCTTTATCGCAATCGGAGTCCGCGATGAATCCATTATGAGGCAGTGTTGGGATGCCTGGGAGAGTCTTAGCCCTCCTTCTCAGGTATGCAAACAGCAGTGCTTAGATGAATTGTTATTGATGGCAAGTTGGGGAATAACGAGAATAAGATGAAGGATGGTATAGAAAGTCAGATGTAGGTATAATACTGGTGGAAAGTGGTGTCAGAAGAGGGAAGGGTGGTGTGTCCAGTATTGCCACTGAATGATGTAGATTTAAATGCACTCAGGGAACACACCAAGCTAGCAAAGGTCCAACCTTGCCTCAAAACCTGCCACCGACGTGGCAGACACCACCTGAGCCGGCAGAGCGTTCCATGGGTTGACAATGCGGCACGCAAAAGAATTTCCCCGTATGTTCTTTAATGCTCTCGGTTTGACGAGCCTGAAATCATGTCCCTGAGTGCGGAATCCCAACAATGCTCCGTTGGGATGAATAGTCCTCGAATTTGCTTGGAGGCCTCTGTTAGGTCCCCCCTGAGTCTTCTACGTTTCATGTAGAAGAATTTTGACACAGTAACCTCCGTGTATGTTTTGCCCCTGAGTCCCAGTAGCAGTCTAGTGAAGTATCGCTGCATTTTCTCAAGAACGGCAGTGTCTTGCACAGGAGCCAGGGCCCAAGTTTGGACACTATTCCAGGTGTGGCATGACTAGTGTTGTTCAGAAAGGCAACAACACATAAGTTTCTCTGGAGGCTGCGGTGCGCAATAGTTGATGGAGAGCCTGGTGCTCCTTAGCCGCGGCAGCCAGATACTGCGGAGATGGCTGGTAGCGATCGTCCATCAGGACTCCAAGGTGAGTGATGACTGTAACCTTGGTTATTGTTTGTGGGTCGCGCGTCATGCAAAGACGCAACATATGGCTCATAGACTTTGATGGATTGCAAGCAGCAGCACCATTAGCGGCGTGGACAACCGAAGCACCGGTTAGTGTAGAATCTTACTAGTCCACAGTACAGAAGGGACCGTTGAATTGATATGTACGTTTGCGCCTCCCGTTCGTTCTCGAAAACATAGCAAGGGTACTTCGTGGTTTGATCGTTAGCTACGGGGTGCTCCCCGCAGTACGAACCATGAACGGCAACGTTATCGGAATACTGGAGACGGGCACAGGCGATACAAAGCCATCCGAAGCTTGCTCTCATCCTTAAAAATGAAAAGAACTCGTTTTGAACAAATACTTGCTAAAGACTCCGTTACTTCACCCAAACGGCTTTATGCATATTTTAAACGTAAAACCCGCGTTAACACGGTTATAATCTACTATAGGTTAGACCTTACCAAGCTGTCTCCTTATTACGCGCGTTCGCTAGTCCTTTCCACTACACATGGACCACCCGTCCGTTTTAGTGGTGCTCTGCCATACCCCACCACGATCACCGGGGCAATGTTTCCCACAACCCATGAGAAGAAGAACTATAGGTGGGGATAGAGTGGTTAGTGTATATTGGAAAAGCGTGCGTGTAGCGTGCACGGACAACGGTCAAGTGGCCACCGCGCTTGGCGGCTCGAGTTCAGATAAACAAGGATGCATGCTAAACAAATAAGCTAGGTGAAGTGTTACTACAATACCACTCTTAGTTGCACAAGAAACACGTGCTGAGGCAGAGGTCCTTGCGACGGAGTCAGTCCCGTCGCCGTCACGGCCTCATGTAGACAGTGCTTTCGAACTGCGACCCATCCATCCAGATGAGATCGACAAGGAACTAAGGAAGCTAAAACTTCATCAGTCGCCTGAACCAGATGGAAATAATCCGGCAGTATTGCATACACTGGCCAACGAATACGCATCATCTTTGGCTAGTCTTTTCAATCTGTCGTTACCCACGTGGATTTTCCCTAGCGAATGGAGAGCCACGATTATCTGTCCACTGTAAAAAGGGGGTCGCGGTCTGTCTGGTGAGCCTTACTTGCATTTTGGAAAAGGTGATGGAACGGCTAACGTCGATGCAAATCCGGAAGCACCTGGAGTCATGTGTGTATTTGTAGCCCGCCCAGCATGGTTTCCGTCTTAAGAGGTCGTGTATCTCAAACCTGCTATTGGTGAGAGAACGGTGGGGGGAGGTTACTGATGGTGGTTACAGCACGGATGTAGTCTTCGTTGATTTGAGCAAGACCTTCGACAAGGTGCCTCACGACCGACTATTGGAAAAACTCAGGTTATTTCTTCTCCGGTTTTCGATGCTTGACTGGATGGCTGATTTCCTGAATGAGAGGACGTTTCCGATCAACGTCGCCCAGTCGAAGTCAAATCGGCATGTTGCAGCAAGCGGGGTCCTTCAGGAATGGGTTCTTGTACTGCTGCTGTTTCTGGTCTACATGAACGACTTGCCGTCAGTTTTGCAGTCACCTTACCTTGTTTATGCAGATGACAAAACTGTGGCTTATCGTGGAGTCGGATGTGGACAGAGAGGTTCTGCAAAGGGATTTGGATGCTTTAGCACGATGGTCTGATGTCTGGGCCCTAACAATCACTGTGTCCAAATGTGCCCGTCGGGAGAAGAGTATCGGACGCAATGTATCGCATCGCGAACGAAATACTACCGAGGTTGTTATGCGAACGGATCTTGAGGTTGTGCTCTCGTCTCCCGTCAAGACTCGAGCTCACGCGGGTAAGGTCTGTGCTTCTTCCAGAGCTATTCCCGGCGCCATACATCGCTCGTTTAATCCGTTAAGTCCCGAGGCTTTCCAAAAACTGTAAGCCTCCCATTTTTGCCCGAAACCTGAATAAGGACGCGCCGCAACCTACCCCTGCACTATCGACGAGACGATGAAACTGGAGAGGGCGCGATGAGACCCGTCAGTGGCTTACATGGAACGAGCTATGCAGGTCTGCCGAGATTTCCTCATCTTTTCCCCAAATACTACCAGCAAATTCTTGGTAACAATCAGTCTGAGGAAGATCCTTCGTGGTGACAGGGGTCCGGAATCGCAGGCCGACTTTCCTCTTCGGATGAACCACCGGAAACGAGGCCGTTCCCTAACGCTGCGGAAGATTCCGACTGGCTTGCCACTAGTTTGTCGTCTCTCACGGAGGGTAACTAATTTCTAGAACGCTTTACCGGCGTTAATGGCACAGGAGAAGGACGACGCTCGGTTCAAACGGGGTCTCTATGTACATCTGGATGCATTATGGAGCGCTTTCCTAGCGTAAACCTATAGAGTCAATGTGAAAAGGCTTACACGGGTTGTTTCCTCCTGCCTTCTGAAAAGAAGATTGGAGATCTTTGAGACGGACGAATGCCGCGTGAAGATAAGAAAAGATCATCTGTTACTGGTCCTGTTTTGACCGGCTGTCGCTTTTTCCTGCAGACCCTGTGTTCTGTTTTACAATCAAACTGCTAAAATCTACTCTCGCCCAGGTTCCAGTAATTGGGCTTATGAAACATGATCTGCAAGGCAGGAGCTCCAGCTCCTGTTCCATTATACATGGGATGCTGTCAGTAATGGAGCTCTTGTAACCACGTTGGCAAATGTTGCGGTGCATGCGGATAATTTAACCGTATATATATATATATATATATATATATATATATATATATATATATATATATATATATATATATATATATATATATATATATATACTAACCCCCACGCTGTTCCTACTTTTCATCAACTATCTTACTTCCATCACTTCTGGCTCTATCCATTCTTTTGCCGGTGATTTAATACCCACTGCTCTGTTCCCTACCCGCCCTCACGTAGTCTATCGGTTGCAAGACTGTGGAGCTATCTGCTTTCTGTATTTTCTTTTTCTCACCATCTCCACACTTTCAAGCACAGAATCAACAAACTTAATTTTGATTGTCATGCAGTATCAACATACAAATAAACAATAAAAACCGCGGAAGCACTGTACAGCGGTTTTATCCTTGTTAAGAATCACTAGCATACAAATTTATTTCTACATGAATGTTCCCATAAGAATACCTTTTTGTACAGTAAACCTTCAGACCGATGGACACTCAGCAATCCTTCGCCAATAACTTGATAGCCTGAAAGTACTGATCGATGTTTTGCCCGCAGTCTTGTTTACATGTAGCGAGTAGATACCGGGAGAAGAAGACACTTTTGAGGCGCACGTACGAGAACTATTGAACTGATATGGCACTTTCAAAAGCTTCGCACTCCAAGATATGCTCGTAAACTGATGGCGAAAATTAGTTGATAGGTATATGCAAGTTGTCAGATTCATCTGGTTCTATTCGTCAAGAAAAGACATTAAAAGTACGGGACCAGTAAATCCACTGCTTTTGAGCGTCCGGAGCGTTGATGTCGGTGAGGAATTTGTCTGATCATAGATGGTTTTATTACTCGAGTAGATTGATACGTATGGTTCGCAAAGGACGATGATAGCTTGGTCAGAAATAACGAGATTCGGTTATAGGAACGTTACATTTTACTCTACTATTAACGCAGGTATATGAAATAGGAGTTGTTACACAGTATGATATGTAATCAAAACGAAGTAAGCAAACAAGAAAAACTGCGCGGCAATGTACTTATCATTCGATAAAAAAATAGTGTGAAATTCGATTAGGTCCTTAAGTTACATCTGGGCGACATTAGATAAAACAGTGTATAGGCTTTTAGTTCAAGGAGCTATGGTCGTGATTTCCTGAATATTCGTAAGATAGGAAAAAGCCACCAATGTTTCCATCATCGGTTGATCCCTAAATGGAAGGTTGTTGAAGAGCAAACCGGTGCGTCCGGTACTGGTTGGCGCTAATACCGTTATCAGCAAAAAAGGCGCGGAAATCTTGCAGGAAAGAGTTGTAACTTTCGAGACCGAGGAACCATCTCTTTATTGGTATCGATTGAACGAATTCCAACCTTTTTATCTAAGAAATCGTGGAAGGCCCTGTTAGAGTAAACGGACAATTATGAGAATGGGCAGTTCCCGTGGACTGATCAGGGCGTAGTGGACACTGAAAATGATCGCAATGTCTGCACAGTCTTGAATAAACTGAAGGGAAGTGTTGCATTTGATCAGTCATTTAAGTACTTCATAATGCGGTTGGAATCTAAATAGAAAACCGTAATTTTTCCTTTACCGTGTTTTTATGAATGCATCCGATTGTTTCCTGATTATCCGGTGTCGTCTTACTTTTCATCAAGATTTTTCTGAATGTCTAATGCCGGCAACCTGGACAACGAGATAAACAAAATTGACCGCTTTCTCGGTCAATGGAATCACTGCAGTGAGCTGATTAATAGCGGTGATGTCAGCCAATCCACTTTGGATGTGGTCACTGCTATCACTACCGAATTGGGGGAGTTACTGGTTCTGGAACATCCTGTACACGGTAAGTCTTCTGACAAATCATGGCGTCTTCTTATGAACGGAGCTTTTCTCATTCCTTCACGACATTCGTGTTAGTTAAATCTCTCTCATGTCTTCCTAGGTTTTCCCATTTTGGCCATTTCATTACCACGCATATTTATATTACACCACAAAACCTACAAAAATTAGTTCAGTTCTGTATTTCATTCCTTCCTCTCTATCCCTAATAAATGACAATCTCCTCATCATCATAGAAGGCCTTTATCATGCATCGACATATTAACTCTTGAGGGGCCCTTTATCAATATTATAACATTCTGGAAATTCTGAAATTGAAAAATTCTCCGCAGGAGAGATTTTCAAACTCCTCAAGTCCATCAGGTTAATCACATCTTCCGGAACAGGTAGTTTTCCTTCGGTAGTAAAGTAGTTCTTTCTCCCATCAAGAAATACTAATAGGGATCGCCCAAAAAAAATTAGCCACACAAATAGTATTATTTTCAATGCGGAGTTCTGGTTTAAATATGCATTTTGCTTTTAGCCATTCTGTGAAGTAAAGTCAACCAGAAGAACCATTTAATGTTTTGCATTGTCATCTTTTACTGTTGAAATGATTTCACAGAATCAATGCGAAAACATCCATACCCTAAATGATTAGCACGGAGGTTGAATGACATCACAGAATTTTTTAGTTTTTTCTCTTGCAAAAATATAGATATATACCCTTTTCGAATGTGCGTCATCTCTTAAGTCGAGCTACATTAGGTTCACACACAGATTAGATGTTTCAAGAAGAATGGTGATAATGTGGCTTCAATATAACTCCGAATGCGCATTGCAGTTATCCAACAATACCAGAATTTTTTTCTCGATCAACTCCAATTTGCAGTCGGTTTTTGGAACACTTGGGATTGGCACTTTTGCAGATGACTAAGGGTTTTAATTTTCTACCAGATGGACCGCAGCTTAACACCATTGTCAACCTGTCTCTTACCTTTTTCGCGTCAGGATATTTCTCACTTACTTACTCGAGGCTTTTGTTTGGCATGCTTCGAGACCACAAAACTGTTTCGTCAACAGTGAATATCATAGAATATGCCCATCGATTCATGAAAATCTTGTAACACGAAGAAATTTCTTCGTGTTACAAACAGTGAATATGTTGTGCGACTCATGACCTGTGCATATTTCTGGTACTGTTTGCAAACAGTCTTCCATAGTCTGCGCAGAAAATTCCAAGGATTCCCCCTGCAATGTTTTCTATCGGCAATACTCATAACCTTTACCATTTGATTAGAAGTATCGATCCACGGGAGTCTGGTGTAAGTGAGTTAATCGAGAAATCCGAGAACTCACTGATTCACTCAGGGACGTCGTTTGGACCGTTAAATTGAGCACTTAAAGGAACAGTTCAGTTGGCCCACTTCAACAATGGACCTTCCGAATATGTCTGCAAGACAATGCAAGTATATATCACTCCTCCATCAAAAATAGAGGTTATCTGGAAGATAAGGCACTTGAAAAGGTCCGAGGCCGCTGGACCAGATGAGCTGTTTCCATCTTTTTTCAAGGTACGGAGATGAAGCTTTGGTTTCACAGGTAACAAAACTCCGGATTATTTGGGATATCGAGCCGATTCCCAGGGAATAGTATGAATCGGTGATTGTGTCGATTTACAAGAAAGGTCGCAGATCCTCTTGTGAAAGCCACAAAGAAATTATTTAGGTAAGTATCACGTCTGAACTGTTCACCGGTCTTATTCTCCACCGATTATCCAGTGCCCGCGAGAGGTGTGCGCGCAGGAATCAAGCTGGTTTCAGACCCGGCCGATGTTGTACCGATCATATCCTTACTCTTCGACGTATCTTAGAGCAGGGGCACACCCGTAGGCACGTTGTACCCGTTTTTTAATCTGAAGGCGGTGTTCAACTCAGTCGATTACGCAGTTCTCTGGCGCTGCCTCTTGGTAAAGAGTGTACCAGGGAAATTAGTTTCCACCATGAAGTCCCTTTAAATGGACAGCCGAAGCCGATTTCAAGCTTCCGGTGATCTTTCATTCGAGTTCACCACAGAAAGTGGTATGTGTCAGGGTTGCCCCATTCTCCTTTTCTCTTTGACTTTGTAATTGATATGGTCTTTAGAGACCTCGCTTTTGTCGGGTGAGGATTGTGGTGTTAAACTTTTTCCCCTGGTGTAGAAGTGTCAGACCTTGAATATGTAGACGACATGGCTCTTCTTCTGCAGGTGAGTTGTGGGTTTTTCTCTACAGCGTGAAAAGCTGCGTAGCAATGTTTGGTATGCGTTATGCACCTTCAAAGTGCAAGATGCTGTTGCAGGATTGGGTTGTTCCAGCGCCAAACCTTTCAATGTCTGAGGACACTATAGACCTGATAGATAAGTTCTGTTATCTGGGGAACTTCATTTTACTCGGAGGTCGGATGTCGGATGAGGTGTCTTTGCGTATGCAGAAGGCTCGTTTGGCATTTGCCACTCTGAGTCATCCGTGGCATCTACATGACATCCGTTTATCTATCACGGGTCGAGTTGTCGTTGCAGCAGCCAGGCGCGTGCTTCTGTGTGGTTCGAAGACATGACCACTGCGCGTGGAGGATATACAAAGATTGTCGGTAGTTGAACACCAATTTCTTTGTAGCATAGGTCGAATTTGTGGGAACGCCGTATCCGCGGTGCTGATTTGGGCTGCTATGTGATTCTTCGTTGAAATTTTCAGGATCTGGTTTCCGGTTGTCCGTAATAGTGCAGTGAACCTTTGGGGTTTTGGGGTTTACCCCTTTGATTGCAGGCATGCGCAAGCGTTTACTAAGAAAGAGCCCAGAATATTAGGCACACGATTCAAGTAATTAGGTGAAACGCCATAGTTCACCAGTCTAACGAGGTTGTTGTGTTGTGCACGCTCCGGGAGAGGATTCGTCGGTGCGCTTTATTCGCTGGGGTGGGTAATAATTAGAAGATGAGTAAGGGTGGTCAGTCCATGACATAGAATGAAGGTATGAAAGGCCCAACCTATGGACTTGGTGATGCAGGGCGTGTTAGGCTTCCTGGGTGGGGTCCCGTAGATCCCCCTACTCTGTGGTTAGGTACGTTAGAGGAAGTGGGTCGATGTTGCAATCAGTTGCGTCCTTGTATTCACGAACTTCCTTTGTCAGGTTGATACTATTTGTAGTCCTATTCTTACTATTTTCGTAATTTCAGTATTTCCGAGTGATATTACAGCTGAGAGATAACAACCGAAACCACCACACCCAGTGTATCGATGATGGATGTTTGAACTGAACTGAATTTAAGAGACATCGTATCAGACTTATGTAATATGCTTCTGACACCATTCTTCTTTGTTACAGAAAAGATGATTTTTGACTGTGCACACCTACTGCATTGTGACCCCTCTCTTATCCAGTCCCATCAGTTGATCCGTTCCATGTTTCGACTAGTTCTTTCAAGATTATTGCTGTACAAAAATCCTGTGGTTTCGTTCCTTGCTCGTGTTTTACCAAACAAGGTTGAAGTTTTGTCTGAATTACTGACTCGTTTGGCTTGTAGGTTTTTTTTCCATTCTTTTCGACGGCTAAAAAGCACCATAAAAACGTGCTCAAGCCAGTGTTATAGTAATGCTACAAAATATGAACTGCACATTCAACCTTGATGTCGTCCTAAATCGGCCATAAAACTCACCACCTAGCTTATTTCACACATCAGTTAACATTAAACCAAATCGATTTATCGAGCCGTAGGTAATATCAGCCGCAAACAAGAGTCTGCTACGAATGCCAGTAGAACTAACTCATGCTTCATTGTTGAACGATAGAGTATTTGCATGCCCTATCGTTTCAAGGGTGCTTGTCATTACCCATGATTGAATTATTGTAACCACTAATACCTTCTTATTTCATGCTTGCCCACGAATGCCGTATTATAGGCTTAACCACAACCACAAGGAGGCACTGCACTATAAGCAATAACCGATAGTCATGATCCTCGGGTTTGTGATAAATTCAGCACAAAGCCCAAGCAACAGATCGGCGGTGACAGATTAGTTTAGAGCGTTTGATTACTACATCGCAGGTCGGAGGTTTGAATCCGGCCACCGCCAGTCACTGGTGGTAGCCAGTAATCCATAACCGTCCGGGTCGTTACGATACCTGACCTATTGGTACTTTATGTGGTTTTCCACTTCAAGTTTCAGGATCTAGTTTCCGGCTCCACCTATTCCTGCAGTACAATGGGCCTTTGAAGTTATGTGGCACTCATGGGCAAGCATGCAACAAGAAAGGCCTGATGATCGGTCTCACGACAGCAAATTGCTGTTTGCCATCGATGTGATCGGCGGCAGTGGCGGGGTTTTGAACCTCAACGATGATAGAGGTTCATACCACTCAACCACCCGTTAAGTGATCACGGGGACAATAAATACACGGGGAATTTTGAGCACTGAATTGTTCGGTCTCACCACCAATATCGTGGCTTACCACATTGTCATAGTCATGGGATTACCTTGGTAATACAGAGTCGAACAATCCGAATTCACCCTACAAGATACCGGTTAACAATTCATCTAATCAAACATAGTGCTTGAGTCAGGCTCCTTAGAATCGATGTGGAAACACCCTGCAGCGAATCGAAGCGCGGCATAGTCCAAACACATTAGCCGAGTGAGGAGGTTCAGTACGTTTTGTCATAATTCACTGCACTAGCATTTGGGCTCCATTCATCACACAAGTCGATCGTCGTATGCGTAACGGTGATAGCCTAAGATTATTGCAAAGTAGGGACCACGTCATATAATTACGATATTGGGTGAACCGTTGATAAGACTGCACCGTATCGCGGAACGTTACCACACCCCACCTACTGGGTCCTTATTTCGTTCTCCGTTGCAACACTTCAAGTCACGGTGACAGGTTTTCTTTAATGGTGGCGTCTACTCTTTTGGTTGCAGATGTTTCCTCTCGAGACTCACTATTCCGCACAGCCCGGGTCTCAAATTCCAGGTGGGACTTATTGGATATGCACTGGTAGTTCTTTTCTCACACGCGCATAAATGCAGTCGGAGGCGTACACCACATAGCCTCGGAGGCTCACTGCACTGTTAAGGATGACCGGAAATTTGATTCTGAAGTGGCACTGGCCAGGCGTGGTAACAAGCCTCTGACCTCCAAAGTGGCAAACACTTTAAACCATTCGATCACGATAGGTCTTCCATGCTTTTGTGACATTTTAGTGACGGTCGTGGTACCGAAACTGTATCTCTTGATGACTTCGAACTTGTTTGTCGAGATTCAAACCAAACTACCTTTATAATTGACACTGATCTTTGGCAGTTTACCACTCTTCATTGCACATCTTCCTCAGTTCTTCTTGACCTTCCGTTCTCTAGTTCGCTCTCTTGGTTCTGACATATAACTGTTCTTGTCTTGAGTGTCAAAAGAGATTGGTTTTCTCTTTTGTAAAAGATGTTTTTTATGCCCACCCAAATTTTTGTTCTGTTCAAAACAAAATTCACCCTACTTCTGAATATTGCAGTCATGTTCAGGCCGGGACTTCGTCTTCTTCATTAGCCCTCCTCAATCGTGTCCAGCGCAAAATCACCCGCCTCATCAGTGACCTCACGATAACCTCAGCGTTGCAGTCACCAGTCCATCATCGTGCAGTTGCTTCGCACCTTATTTTCTACCGGTATTACCATAGGTTCAGGTTCTCAGGAGTTTGCTTTTGTGGTCCCAGTTCCTCTTTTATCCAATCGTCTATCCTGTGCGCAGAAAACAAGATAAAGGAATTGTTCTAGCCTGTCGTACTGTTAATTTCAACCGTTCTTTTTCCTCAAGGACTGCAAACTGTGGAACACCCCACCCATCTCTGCATTTTCTCTTTCTCATGGTCTGTACACTTTCAAGCACAATGAACAAACTGGGTTTTATGATTTATTCGCTATTGTACAGTGTATCATCAGACTACGAGATTTATCATATGTACTATAACTCATGTGTATCTTGCGATGCAAAAGTTGCTGATTCTTCAATAGTTTTATAAACAGTGGTCAGCGGATTCTTTTTCATCTTCGTACGGGCATTGGCTGTCTTTTCCGATGTATCAAAGGATCGTTTGAAATACTTCTTAAAAAAAACGAATAATCCTTATATTCCGTTCCATCCTGCTTGTGCAATGCTTTTACATACACAGTCTGTCCAATTCGGTCAAACAAGTACAACCAATGATGTTGCTGACCCTCTTATTGACAGCATCCAAAACGATTTCTGTCGCTGAACAGTAGTGTTTATTTTACATTATTGGTTTGAAATTTAGTAGCATAAACAGCATTTCAACCAACTTGAGGGGATCCCAAGTTTTCTCGGCAGACTGTGCAGTAGAAGGCATCTATGCATTTTTTATTTGTCACCATGTTGCACGCGGTTTCAACTGTCGGTTGAAAAAGTGTGCCTAATGGCGCATTTATATATATATATATATATATATATATATATATATATATATATATATATATATATATATATATATATATATATATAATGTGTATGTACATGTGAATTTATCAAGGTCCCTTCCCCGTGTTTCTTTCTTCATCATGATCATAGTCGCTTCTGATTCTTCCACTCATCGACGTGAGTCCACCAGGCCTGGTCCACTACTGTCTATAACCATATCCGAAAATATATTCGAAAAACTGTTGTTGTGGGTTGAAGGCCCGCCGTCTCAGCTCAACGAGTTGCTCTTTCGAATACGAGATCAGCAACGTGTGCATTTACTCACTCTGTTTGAGGCCTTAATGACCCAATCGAGACAAGATGTGGTATCGGAGATTTCGATATTACGTCCACTTTTGCAGTTTCTGTTCAAGCTGTCGTCTCAGTTACGTCCGGTCTACAGTCGCGTTTACGGCAGAACATTGTACGAGCTATGTGTTCTCCTCTGTCGCGATTCGTTCTTCCTTGATCATTGTAGAAAAGTGAGTGGTATATTATGACTCCGAACTGCTCTATGATGGTGATGATATCAAGACCAAAAATGTATATCGCCTATGAAAGTACGATTTTTGTTATTGTCACGAACTTGTTTGTTCATCATCTGTGTGCTTGTGTGCCATTGTGCTAATAACATTTTCACTCATGAAACAGGACTATGTAGTTAAGACGGAGGAGAGGGGAGACAGAAAACAAATAATGAGGTTGCCTGTTTGGTTTCTGCATTGAAATTCATTCCTCTGCACGCACTACGCCAATTCGGACCCTGCCAGCACAGGATGAATGAAGTGATTCTCTCCTGTACTGGTCCAGTAGCCCTTGCAAGATTGAATTCGAGTCCTTCAGTTGTTATCAGATTAAGATCTTGGTAAATTTAGAGGCAAGTTAAATTGTAATAGTCGGCAACATTTTGGCAAAAGCTCTCACGGTGTTACCTCACGATTCAGCTGATAGAGCGCACGTGTTGCTGGATTGCGGGCTGATTCTTTACATGAGTTGAGATCTCACGGAAGTCGGTGACCGGTGGTGGTCCAGTGATTTGTGACGTTTATCTACCACCTTGGAGGTCAGATGTTCTAATCCTGCCACCGTCGGTCACTGGTGAAAGACAGTTATCCACTATTCCTCGTTACGACGCTTGACCTTATGTCCAAGTTTCAGAGTCAAGGTTACCAGTTATACCTAGTGGTGTAATGGGCTTCGGGACTGTGGGGTACATGCCTTCCACTGCATTCACGCGCAAGAATGTCATAAAATCTGAATAAGTTCTACATTCTTCAGTTGTGTTTATGCACCTCATGCACGAAGTGGAACGTCGTGTCAGCTTCAGAGGCGTGAGCTAAAATTTTCCATTAGAAATCATCTTTTCAACATTCCAGTTTTGTATTTTCGAAGTTCAAATTGTGCGCATATCATAAAAAGCTGGTGTTTCAGACAAGCGTTCTGTTTTTGAGTAGTTTATATTCAGGTTAGTGGATTTATTGAATCATGAAAAATAATTTTGCTTAAACCATCAACTGATGCCTCGTTGAATTATCCTCTACTGTAGGCAGTATTGGTGACGATGATGCGGGTAGATGTAAAATGGCGATAACGCCTTTCTTGTCATGACCTTGAACAATGGTGATAGATCTGGGCAATGTCTTGCTCACGGAAATCAGCGAGACCTTATCTCCAATAACGATGGTGTTATTAGAAACGCTGAAGTCATTGTAGCTGAAGATGATACTTTTCCACCACCTTAAATTAAATTCGTTTTTTGTCTTGAAATGTAATTTATCTCACCATAACGCTTTAGTGTATTTCTGGCAGTTGGTTCTGTTCCTTGTTTTTACTTAATCGCCGCAACTTGTCTTTTGAATTAGGTGTGTGAGGAGCTGTTCGGTCAACCACATATTGTGTTTTCCATGCTAGTCCCGCTCATCCATCAAAGTGATGCTGTCGGTGATTGGGCAAGAGACGCATTTCTTCTCGTCCTGTCAGTTTCCAAACGCGATGATACTCTGGGTGATTATCTGGCTTTTGATTCCGATTTTTGTCCGGTAAGTGGATCATTTATTCCGTAGTTTTTGCCTTCGTAAACCTTTAAATCTATGCTCTGCAGTAAGAAGCATGACAAAACAGCCATCGTTTTATCTTTGTCCTTTATTGCGTTTGTTTGAGGACGAATAAAAAGACTGATTCAAGGGGATAAAACACTTGGTTATCTAATAACGAGATCATTGCTTGATAACTAGCTGGGTTCACTGGAAGACCGTTTCACCAGCATTGTTTCGGGGTCAAAATACTCAGCTTATTTACCAGCACAATTTGTTGACTCACGGACACTTAGTGACATGCAGCGGAGTGCCTTGACGGTCCTAACCAGCAAAGAACCAGAACTGTGATTGCTTATAGAGCTCACGTTTTTCTGGATCAGTGTGTTTGGGGCGTTCGATTCCCGTCACCGCCGGTCACTTTGGCAGCCTTTAGTTGGGCGCGGTCCCTTTCCTGATTTGTTGGATAACAAACAAAAAAGAAAGTAAAAAAGTATATAGAATGGTGTACGGCGTGTGTGTCAATGAGTTGCACTATCCATAATCTGGCAATTTAGCCAATCCGTGATGGTTTCTCAGCTCAGCCTTAAAGTGCTATAGAGGTCTTGTTGACACCGAATTAGAGCGAACCCGCAGTGGACCAACCATATGCTCAATACGGACTATTCATCCCTTGGGCGAGATCTACACTATAATGTTGTCTAAGCACTTTAACTTGTACTGATAAGGTGATGTGAAATCCCGGGACGTTTTCCTAGTAGGACAAGTGGAGTACATTTAGACCAGGGAAGTGATTCGAAATTAGTGTTTAAAGAAGATGAATACAATGGTTATACGTAGAATTTAAAGTGACTTGGTATTTTGAATCCTAGTCAGGTTTGCCCAATGTAAGGACTCCACAGTGCATTTGTGGTGGAATTTAAAGGTAATGCAAACGAAGTATGGACAAGAAAGAATGGTGTGGACTGACGTCGCCGGCAACGATTGAAAATGATAGACAAAATGTTTGTAGTTGGAAGAGGGTGGGTAAAGAAGCGGAATCCCGGCGAATACCAGCATTAACACGGTGGGGCTAAGATAGATCCCATCAGCGGAGATGGTCCCTTTATCAGTGTAATTGAATATGCATACTACGCACTAAATAAGTGGGCAGTTTATTCCTCAAAAAATAAGTTTGGGCAATTATGAAGCGACAATGAACGGAATAATGACACACGGTCTGTACGCAACAAAATGAAACAATGCACACAAACCACATCATTGCATTCTCCGACCGGATGAAGTCTGCCTTCAAGTGTACTGGATATCTGTGATGCAAATGAGCAGTGTCGTTGCACTTGATTGATTTTGGTTTTGTCCAAATGCATAGTTTTCAAGAAGCAACTTATTTACCGGACACGCCTTCTGAACCATAACACCAGGATGTCATTATGTCTGTGACATGAGTCCCCGAGGTTACCCAAACTCGGACGTTTTAACCAATATACTTTTATGCCATATGCGTTTGGAGGCGAAATCAAATAACTCTTCGTGATCATCGATTGGTTGTTTTTATCAATTGGGAGCAATATGCCATTGTCAAGTCAGCGAGTCTGGAATGCTTCACGACGAATGGCCAGTCATCCTTGGCGTTCAATGAACGAACTTAATTGATACGATTAATTGATGGTTTATTCGATGGAACTACTCTTCACTGTTCGCTGGGGTGTATGTTGGAGTGCGTTGGTTCACGAATTTCAAAATGCGATGATATCTCAGTCAGTGGGTTGGCCCGTACGGGATATGCTAGACCTACTTGATGTGACCAATTAGACGTACCTATTCGATTCTTATGGGACACGATTTGTCCGAGTTTCTAAGCTAGCAACATGGCTCTATCGCACACCGTTATTTATTTACGTGGTGTTTCACTTCTGACCGCTGTCCACTCCAACGAACAGATTCGTTTGTAACACCCCACCTGGAGTAGACCGGTCCGATATGTAGTGGATACTGTTACGTCCTTTTATCTTAGCTGGTTACCTTTCGCCAACATTGCCTTTTTCATTGTTTTGTTGATAACAGGTTTTATGATTACTTTCCCCTCCCCCCACCTTTTCGCAGATTTTGGCTGCTGGTCTGAGCGGTCTGTATTCCAGTCTACCGAAAAAGTTAGTTCCACGACACGAGCTTCCCACTTCACGAGATGCAGATTCTCCCGGTGGACCGGTCACACTAACCAGTGCGGCATTGTTCGAACCAGTGTCATCATCTCCGTGTGTCGTGGAGCTACCGGTCGGTGGACCATCTTGGCATCAACTCGCCGAGAACGAATGGAATCAGTCAACCGACTTACGACGATTTCTGCACACTTTGGACTTTTGCAATTTAGTCGTGAAGGTGTGTGTAGCATGCAATCATGCGTTTTTATTCTTCGTCGATTTAGCTGATTAGATTAACCTCGCGTCTCTGTCCTTACACTAATTATGGTAGTAAGATGTCCGCTATCGCTGACAGACGTAGCAGCTCCATAACTCTCCAATCCAGGCCAACTTTGAATATTTTCTGGTCAGCAGTAATTTGAGTTTAATATTACCAAGGGTTACTTTATTTCATCCCAGATTCTGATTGTCGTACTTCATGTAGCATTCGTCCGGCGCTCGGATAAAAAGCGAACTTTAAGAGTATTCACATTCCTGTTGCTTTTCTGTCGTGACTGATTGATTACTTGATCTGAACATATTAGACGGATAAGGAGTTTCTACAACGTGGTCACATGCATAAAAAGCCCTCGTCCCATGTCGTGGCTCCAGATAGCATACTAGCCTCACTACAGTTTCAGTTCAGAGACTAGACAATCACAGTTTGCACTTGGCAATGATATAACACACGGAGCATTATAACGCAAAACAGAAGATACATAGCATCTGCGGCCTCGCGGGATAGCGACGCACTCAATCACTACACGAGACGCGGTAACACTCGCACCCGTATCCGTACAGTTGACGATTCCTTGGCTGGATTACAACTCGGAAGCAGAACGTGGAATTCGACTAGACATACAGCAATACGACCGCCCTTATATTACCTATCAAGTAATACATGACAAATGAGCTTTCATCTCTGTTGCTTATACGGTGTTCACAGTTGACCTTGTAAAAGTGCGTAACCGGAATTGTCAGTGACCGAAAAATTCATCAGTAATTCGGTAGAGGTTTGAAATAAGGAATCTTACATGAACGAGAGAAAAAATCAATTTTATGATAGAGTAGGATTGTTGGATTATTCAATAGTTCGATATTTTTGAACGGAAATAATGTTCCCACCAAAATCTGCTTCTCTGAAATCGGGGAAAAGGTGCCTTTCCTTATCATCCCACATTGTTTCATTCGCTTCTATTTCAAATAGCCAAATTGAAAAATTCCATTGAGTGGTAGCTGTTTAGGAATATCAGTCTCAAAAGTCTCGTGAAATGGTTGAAATTGTACCATTCATAGCTTTAAATGGGAATGCCTTAAAATCTTCTTCAGCGGATAGATCTTCAAATTCTGCCGTCCGTCTGGCACAGGTGTGCTTTTTGATCACTTTGAAATATGCTGAACACTGATTGCGATTAGTTCATAGTACTACGTTTATGCGGCACCCACGAGGACTGGAATTTAACAAGAATTTCTCGGTTATTTTGCTGCAACTCGCGCTAACCTCGTGTGGGTGTATCAAATGATCCATCATAGATTTCCTTGATAAGTTACTTTATTACGCCGTGCTGGTAACTTATCAATTTCACTAGTAGCCTAGTTAAGATGTTATACGATCAATTAACACTTGATATCAACTCTTTACTTTCCATTTAATATTCATTGAAGCACCATTTAATCCCTGATGTAATTTATTCGTAGTACATTCTCCTTAAGCTTCAGTTGAAGTGTTAGCTTCTTATGAAGCCTAACACGTGTTGGTTTTTATTCCACTATTCTTCTTGCCCTGTTGAAATGGGTCACTGTCATCTTCAGAACCGTCTCAGTGAACAGTGAGAATCTAGAACATTTTATTGGGATTACCGTACAGAGAGTCGAACGCCTGAGCTAATGCTTGCTTTTCAAATCAAAATGCGAACTCCACTATTGTCCAAATTTTATCAAAACAACACACTTGGAACAACCGAAATCGGCTAATGAGCTTGCTCTCATTCATTCCTAATCATGCCAATACACCACATCGAAGTGAAACATGGTGTTAATATGTCAGAACCGAGATTAGTTGGAGGTGTAGTTAAAAGTCGATGCGCCATGTGAAATGTTATGATAAAATTTTATTGTTCAGCAACACAGCCTAGTCGAAATCGTTGATATCATCATCATCGTACAGCGTTAAACAGCAGGGCAAGCCCCACCGACCACTGCCTTTTTCACCATGTTGCACGTTGAATTAGAAAGTATGAATATACAAGATGGACAGGAAGTGGACCTACACGGGTGGGAAAAGGAAAGAATGTCCTAGTAGCCAACACACGGAATACACAGTCCAACTGTACAAACACACCGATCAGTCATTCTGATTCGAAATAAAGTGACAACACGACCGCCACTGTTCATGGTTCACTGCCATATCCTTCAGTGTCTCCAATCATGTCTCAATCGTTGTTAGGTTGCGACGTTTCGGTCACCGCGGGTAACCTTTTTGAAGACCGGTTGGGGCCCAAAGGACGAGGATCGTCGTGGATTAAAGATTTTGAGGAACATGGCTCAGAACAGAAGTCCATTGTGCAAATACTGTACGGCCGTCTGTTGTACTTTCGTGCACCATAAACACAACCAAGGTCATCAAAAAAACGTACGGTGACAAGTTAAAAAATACTTTCCCCCTTTGTTGCTAACCATTTCCCCCACCATGTGTTATACTTCGTCTCTTCCGTTACTGTTATTGCCTGTAATCTTGATCTCATGCTGGCACTGCGTAACTTGTTTTGAATTCCGTGAATTCGACTGTTTTTAAAAAAAAATCTGAATATGCATATTCCCATGTTGATATTTGTTATCTTTCCGTAACTCCGTTCCCATTTGAACTTCCATTGTGATGCGGCGTTTTTACGGTTGATAGATTTGTCATTTGCGCCTGGGAATACATTAACAAAAACTGTTCGATTGACAATGGGTTCTGCCCACCTGTTCCACCGATTCTTCCCTCTATCGCTAGATTTGCCACCAGAATGTTCGTGACCGTTTGCTGCACTTCATTTATTCGGGATTTCTAGTCCCTGTCTTGGGATCCGCGTTGCATCAGGTGAGTCCGATACTCTGTTGTTTGTTCTTGAAAAATATAAACGACTTAGTGCATATTCCTAAGCGTAGAACTTTTCTCGCTCCTGATAGATGAATAATCGGAACTTGTTTTGATTCTGTTGTCATCTAGGCTATCGATACGATTTCTTTAGATTCCTTGCTAAGGGCATTGAGGGATGTGACAGTATTTTGCGACCAGTGCCCTTCTGACATTCATGCACTTTGTTTGTCTGCTCGATGCTGTCCTCTGAACTTACCTCGTTGCCCTTTATTCTCCGAATGCGGTTCTTGTTGATAGAAACAACAAATTTCTGACAGCTTTATAAATCACTACTAGAAGAGGCAATAAGAATGGACCAACGTTTTTCACTAGGTGAAGGCTACGCTGTTAGACCATTCACGTTTCTTGTGTTGATCATGAATGGGTGACGCTCAAGCGTAATCAAGCAGCTCGGCGTTGATGTTAAAGTGCATAATTTGCAAAGCGTTACTCTTAATAATACGATGTTTCTGTCAAAAAGTGCTTTATTTCCATGGTCAATATATATATATATATATATATATATATATATATATATATATATATATATATATATATATATATATATATATATATATAAAATGCCTCATATGGTTGAGGGTGGGGTCTCAGGCTCTGAGTTGGCTGCACGCCCGGAACGCCTCTCAAAATGCTCCCAAATGACCGCGCGTCCCATATAGCTTCTGCTGAGGAAATTATACACTGCCTTCTCGCGGCTGAAGTGTTTTCACAAAACTGCAAGGGCAAATGCTAGCGCCCGGCGCTCTCCACCGGCTTGACTGACCAATAGTCAGTCTAGGGGAGTTGGCTGAACCCTTATTCCAAACCAACGATGGATGGCGTATAAGGCGTGAAACGGTATGCTCACCGGCATCTTTGGCGGAAGGGTGTACTAGGCTCCCAGGATATTTGGCCTCATCCGAAGTGCGTATGAACCGAGTACCCAGACACCGGCTCCCAGAAGTTCCCGGAAGAGACGAATGAACCGTACAATTAGTCACCGGCTCATGGGGACCAGTATTGCTGCCTTGCATGACGCGCTTGGTTGCACAGAGACTAGAGGTGCATCCTCGAATAGAAATGCCTACTCTAGACCGGGTGACCGAGTAGTACAATATACCACAACATCAACAAAAATTAAACCGATGGCTCTTACTACACGTTTGTTACTCTCGTCAAACACATGCTCACGCTGGTGTTCTCACACTGTTCACACACGTTGACCTGCCTAATTCCACACCTCATTCCCGCACACTCACATTTTCATATTCTTTGGGAGATGCAGTCTGCCGTACTTGCGGTAGCGTCTCCGAGGGAAGTCCTGTTCATGTTCTCTCGCGTCCTCCTTCGTCTGATATCCAAGTCTCACCGAATCCGCTTCCACCAGCTGATGCTCTTCTTCGCCCCCGGCGTGCGTTTACACTGGCCACATTTAATGTACGAACGCTGATGCGTATAGGATAACAGGCGTGTTTAGCTCGTACGCTGGAGACCCTTGCCATCGACGTGTGTTGTATTCAAGAGACTCGCATCCAAGACTCCAGCCGGGTCATTCGATTGGTACCCCCATCCAGTCCTGTGAAGTTTTACTTGCGTTTGTCTGGGGACCCTGAGACTGCGGCTGCTGGTCTTGCTGGCGTACGTGTAGCTCTCAGCGAGAGGGTTGGGGCTGCTCTACTTGACCGGATCCCAGTTGATAGTCGTTTGTGCGCTGTGAGACTTACAGATTCGTGCAAAGTAAGCAAACGCCGTCCCGATATCCGCAATTCGTTTGTCGTCTCGGCTTATACCGTTACAGACTACGGCCCAGAAGCAGTCAAAGATACTTTCTACCAAAAGTCACACGACCTTCTACATAACGTGATTTTAGCTGGAAACGTGAATGCTAGAGTCGGTCGTCTGTCTTCGAACGAGGCGCATTAGGGAGGCCCTTTTGACCTCTATTCCTGTCATTCAGAAAACGGGGAACGATTGTTGGCTCTATGTTTATATCACCACCTGTTTCTCGCCAATACGAACTTCAGACTTTCTAATCGCCGGTACGACACGTGGCTTCTGCCCTCTTCGAGTCAGCAGTGGACCTAGATAGACCATTTGGCAATCAGCTACAAATGGCGGGGTGGCATACAAGACTACCGGTCGTACTGGAGCACTCCCCTTGACTCCGACCACGCGTTAGTCTGTACTATGCTGTCCATGTGCTTCGGTGGGCCTGCCAATCGTACGATGCTGTCTGATCCGTCCTGCCTCTCAACTTTATGAAATGTTCTAGCTGAAAAGCTAGAATCAACGCCATCAGATAACAACCAGCACTCGTTGCTTATAAAGAATGCTTTGTATTCTACTGACACAGTGAGTTGTGGCATGATATGTCGCGTCGTTACACCCTGGATTTCTACTGAATCTCTACGTCTTATTGATGCACACCAGTCCATCCCGGCTGATAGTGAGCATAATGCAACACGGCTCACAGAGAGACGTGAACTTAAAGCAAGTCTGCGTAAGGATCGCGAAATCTGGTGGTCTCATAAAGCATCAGAGATGAAACATACTGCCGCTGTGGGAAATTCCCGCAAACTGTTTTATCTTATCCGAGTCACCGGTAGGCAGCTGTAAGGTGTGAGCAAAACGATCTGCGAAGCTGACTGTTTGCCTATCCACAGTTTTCAGCGACTGGGGAGAGCACTTTAGAGCATAGTTCAGCTGACCTCCAGCGTCAGCCTCTCCCATAGCTGTTCCGGCACTCGTCCCGTGGTCTGTTTCGACAGATCTACCTTCCGAGACGGAGATCCGCAAGGAAATTCAAGCCCAAGGATATCACAAAGCGCGGGGCTCTGATGGACTTTCCCCAGCCCTAATCGAAGATGGTGGAATGGAGCACGTTACACAACTTCGAGCTTTGTTCTTTAAGGTTTGGCACTCCGAGAAAGTTTCCTCCTTGTGGAGGGAATCGACGATTGTGACCATCTTCAAGAAGGGCTCGTGCAGTGACTGCGTCAATCACAAGGGAGTGCGTTTTGTATCCTCAAAGTGTAAAATGCTGTTGCACTACTGGGTTGGCTCAACACCAAACATCCTGTTGGCATGGGAAACTCTAGTTGAAGTGGATAAGTTTTGTTACCTGGGCAGTTACACCTCACCAGGTGGACAGATTACGGATGAAGCATCATCGCGTATACAGAAGGCACGTTTGGCTTTTGTCAACCTCCGTCATCTGTGGCGTCAGCGTGACATCCGATTGTCTGTTAAGGGTAGAGTGTACACTGCGGTGATTAGATCAGTTCTTTTTTACGATTCCGAAAGATGGACGTTGAGGGTAGAAAGAAGATAGGCGAAGACTGTCGATGTTCGAGCACCGATGTCTCCGTAGCTTTGCCCGAGTGTGGTGGGAACATCGTGTCAGCAATACTGAGGTTCGGCGTAAGGTGTTGGGAACCAGAGGTCAGTCTGTGGATTAAGTACAGAACCTGAACAGGTTAAGGTGGTTCGGACATATGTTATGCATGCCCACGAGGAGACTTCCTCAGCATTTGCTGTTCTCTGAGGCAGGTGGTGATTGGGAGGTAGGTCGAGGTGGTCAGTCCATGACATGGCAAAAATGTGTGTAAACCTTGACCAGTGGACTTGGCCACGTAGGACGTGTAAGACTTCCAGGTTGGGGTCCACGTGATGCCCCTACCAGATGGTTGGAGACATTAAGTGATATGACTAGGTGTCGCAATCAGTGGCGTAGTTGCATTCGGATTTTTTACTTGTCGTCTTGATTTCCCTTTGATACTTCGACTTTTTGGATCGTTTTCCCTAAGCTTCTATTCTTTTTGCCCTTTACTGGACGATACCGGAAGGTAGCAACCAAAATCAGAGCACAGAAGTGCGAGGTTAATGGTTGAACAAACTGAACTGAACTTTACTGAAAAAGAATAAACATAATTCCGACAGCGTCTATGCTGCTAGCGTCTGTCATTCTCCGCAGGTTATGCAACACGCGTGATAAGCAAACTCGCGAAGAACAGGCTGGGTTTCTTACCGGTCGTGAATGCATCGATCAAATCTTCACCCTCCGGCAGCTGTCAGAGCACCGTTATGCCTTCCAAAGACCAACCATCGTTGTTTCTAGACATTCGCGTTGCCTTTGACTCTGTTGATGGGTCTGCATTGTGGCACTTTTTGCTAGGGAACGGTGTACCTGAGAAGTATAAGTCGGTCCTCAAAGAGTTGTATCGTCATACCTCAGGTTGAATTAGGGTTTATGTCCAGCTTTCGCCACCCTTCACCGTCCCCAGTGGAGTGCGACAAGACTGCCTAATATCCCCGTTTCTTTTCAAATTTGCTATAGAGGATATCCTACAGAACACTTTGTCTGTTCTTCCAAACGGTGGGGTTGAACTCCTCCCAAGGAACAGAGTTTTTGACTTAGAGTACGCCGATGATGTCGCCTTGCTGAGCGAGTGCACAGACAATTCAACACGCATTGAATGGTTTGGCGATTGAGATTGATGTGTCCCGATATGATATGGACTTTGCGCCTTCAAAGTGCAAAATACTTGTTCAGAACTGGTAGGAGTCTGTGCCTGCATTCACCCTTAGTGGTGATCGGTTGGAGGTAGTCAATAGCTTTAGGGACCTAGGGAGCTTGGTCACAGCTAGTGATGGTGTTGGGGAGAAGATCACATCTCGAAGTCCGAGAGCCAGAGCAGCTTTCGGGAACCTGCGTTATCTGTGGTGCCACCATGATATTCGGCTTTCCCTCAAGGAAAGGGTGTACAATGCCACAGTTCGCAGTGTTCTTTACGGTTGCAAGATCTGGCCCCTCCGCGTTGAGGATGCTTGGCTGCTTTCTGTATTCAATCGTCGGTGTCTCCGAACCGTTTCTTGTGTCTGGTGGGAACATCAGGTGAGCAATGACGAGGTTCGGCGTCGTGTGTTCGTTGTTGATAGTCGCCCCTTGACAGAGGTAATCGCTGTCCACCGTCCCCGATGGCTCGGGCACGTTTTGCTTATGCCTGCCCATAGTTTACCTTTTCGTGCTCTTTTTGCACGTTCTGAGCAAGGGTGGAAGAAACGGCGTGGCGGTCAGGTTATGACTTGGCGCAGGGGCAAGAAGTTAACTTCGGCCTGGGCTTCGGTTGGTATTTCCCGCCTTCCTGGCTGGGGCCCAAGAGATGAGGATTGCTGTTTGTTAGAGACGCTGAGATATGGCTCAGAACCGAATCCAGCGGCGTGAATGCTGTATGGCCTGTTTGTTGACTTCTCGTTCCCCATAAACAATTGAAAAACACAAAAATACTTACAAGACTTATACGGTGAAAATATTAAATAAAATTCGCTTTTCGTTGTTATAATCTTTTTGCTGACTATTTATCTGCTGCCCCTCGACTTTGTAGTTTTTCTCTGTTGCTGTTTTTGTGTTGCACCATGCCTGTTCACAAGCCGGTGTAATATATATATATATATATATATATATATATATATATATATATATATATATATATATATATATATATATATATATATATATATATATGTGTGTATATAATGTTTGTGCTGAACACACTCTTGTCCGCGCGCCTTTTAGCCTACCTCTCCTCGGTGGCCGAAGCAACGCCAAAGCCAACCGCCCTTCTCAGCTACTCCTCGACGATAATCATCTATCATTTTTCCCAGGTTCGGCGAAGAGTCTGAGGTACACCTACCAGATCACAAGATGAAACCTTTAGGCCCACTAAGCTAAGATGGTTGGGACAATTTTCGCGTGTCCGCAGATGAGATTCCTCGACTCGCGATATTCACTGTGGTAGGAAGTGGTTGGTAGATGGGTAAGAATGACCAGTCCATGACGTGGAAAAAACTCGAAAAGCCTGACATGTGTTCTTAGGCTTCCTGGGTGCGGTGTGGTTAGATACATTGGGGGATATGGCTCGGTGTCGCAACCAGTGGCATTCTTGTATTCGCAAACTTTCTTTGTCGACTTGATACTACTGTTTGTAGGTCTCTTCCTATTATTTTCACACTTGTTTTTTTTCATTTAGTTCTGGATGAGGTTCCCACTGAGTGATAGCAACCAAAGGCTCCACCAAAATCCATGGTTAATGGTTGTTTGAACCGAACACCACTACTGTTTAAAAATAAGATGGCAAAAGAGAAGTGACAAAGTGATTTCTTGATTTATTCATCTTATTCCTTCTAAATTCGTTTCCTCCTTTAAATGTTATCGAATAAGCAGGAGACTCGGGAGTACTAAGCACGTCTCACAGCATTCACTTCACAACCTCGGTTCTATGTATTCATCTTGGGCTTCGATCCCCATCAAGACACACCGTCCGAGGTCAGCTCTTAACTAGCTTCCTGCTTGTTGCATCGTTTCTTTCAGATTTTGGGTATGAAATCCGAGTAGATCATGGTAAAGCAAACGATGGACATGTATACGCAATTTTTTGTGATTGCCCATGTTCGCAATTTTTCCTTCCCTGATATTTTCATGCTCTCTTGTATCTTTTGATGATGAGGTTTCGCTGAGGAATGTCAACCGGAACCATTACATCCAGTGTATTCTTGTTAGTACCTCAAATTGAGACTGAAACCTCAATTAAAAAAATCGCCAACTCCCTCCGATCCGCTCAAATACTAAGACAGATCTTGTTTAATTTCTTATTACATGCTTGCGCATAAGGCCAGTTGGAAGGGTACACTCCATATCCACAAAAACCTACTGCACTATTAAGGATAATCGGCAACCAGACCCTGAGATTTGGAGTGGCAGTGAACCACCTAAGGTCCCGATAGATCAGGTATGGCAACGAGCCGGGCGGCAGTGGGTGACATCGCCGAAGTAATCGGTTATGACCGGGATTCGAACCTGTGACATCCGAGATGGTAAGCAAACACTAAACCACCGATCACCAACAGGAGATGAACTTTACTCTGTTTATTGCACTCGTTGGTCGTCCTTTACTTCAAATGCATTCGTAGTAAGATCGATGACCGTACACGCGACGAGCACATTTTCATGCATGGTTCCTATTCAACCTCGTGTTCTATATATCAGAGTGCTTTGGATGAAGTCGTGGCTGCCACTGCCTACCTCGAACTGTTTCTGCGGCGCCTCACTGAACCTGCGTTGATCAAACTGGTGCTCAGTTTCATTGTGAATGGCACATACGATTCATATTCCATTTTGTCTTCACTTATCAATCGACTGAATTCGAAAGCCGCGGTAAGTCCCTGATGTTGCATTGTACTGCGCTGGTCGTTGATTAAAATACTGGATATCACAGCTTGTGGGAACCAAGAATGTCTTTTACTCTCTAAAATATTCTGTTGCAGAAATTCGTCTCTCTGATCTGTCCATACTATTTCGCGCGCACGTGAACATGTCAATGATGATGCTTTTGCCCTTGTAATAGATAGGACTGAGTTCTTGCTGAGGCAGCGGGTCGTTCGTCTACGGCGTGCTTGCTCTTTCATCTGCCCGCTGGGTTTCCCACTAGTCTTTCCCTGACCGAGCCGCCTGCAGAGACGAACACGTTGCGCACGCATTATGCACCACGTGCTTTGTAGATACTTTTGATAATGCGGTTCCTGTGCATCGATTTTACGGTTGGTTGCACAGTTTGAATCTCTGAATTACTGTGAATCATCAGTTCACTGGCAAAAGTGATTCGTAGTGTCGGCCTCAATTCTCTTCGCGCTGTTAATAAACAACACTGCCCGCCCAAGACGCCATACGACTTCATTGCTGAATAAACTGTATTGCTCAACATTCCTGTGTTCAGAATTAAAGATGTCAGTGATGAGCACTAGGCCTCTGGCACTCTTGAATTTTTTCTGTAATAGTGGCTTGGGTTGTTACCCTTGATCAAAACGGCTTCTATATAGGCACATCCCCTATTTTGTACAGGGTGTTGTATTGTTCAAGGCAATGTCCAACGTGTGACCATGAAGATGTCGTACTGTTGTAACTTGCATCCTCCAAAAGTGATTGTAGCTTATCAAGTAACATCAAAGCATCTATTCAAACAGTATAATCACATCTGTAGGATTGCGTCCTGGTGTTCTGATTCTGTCTCCTCCTCCCCGACCGAACTGCCCTCCCAATGTCATTGCTGCCTGTCTGGTAATTGATATGCTCCCAGTTATCTGAAAGCCAGCCATCTGTCGGCCATTATCACTGTAGATTCGATGTACTCGTGCTAATTTGTGAATGCACTCAGTGTCGTTTTTTCCGTTCAGCGGGTGCCTTCTACGTCGTTCTTGCTTTCATTCTTACCACGAGCAAGTTCCCCTGTCGTTAGATTCAACAACCATCGGTAATAGTTTATCAGAGATCGTTTCCTCCACATGCGTTATAATATTCGTTTTTGCTAGATCCTCCCAGTTTAAATGCCCATATGTATGCTCTCTGTTTTGTTGCTGGCGTGTTCTTTGAGCCGGTCCATTGAATTGTTGATCAGTCAAGGAGACAACATCGGTAAGATTGTTGTGACGATATTTCATCGACTAATGGTGAACGTGGTTAATCGATGGGCGGTTCGCCGGTAGTATGCGAGAACAACTCTTTTACATACCATTTATTCTTTATTTCTTCTTGAAGCCTTTTCTTATCGTCCCATGTGCCTGAAATTTAGTTACCCCCAAATCTGTCCTTAGGATATTGAACACTTGTCGGAATACGTGAGTTCTGTTTTCCCAGTCTAAGTTCGCTTTATCTCAATCTAACTTCCTTGCCAAAAATGTGCACAATCGGCTCCAGAATAATTTGACTCCAGCTCCATTGAACCCCGTATTGTGGGTTGCAAGACTCGGTCAGTCTTAACATAGCCCACACCGTACGCACTTCTAGAATAAATGGCTTCACTATCGTCTTTGATCCGTTACACTGGAGTGTTTGGTGGTTTTCGTATCTCTAACCCTATCTCTGTGTCCCCATATCATGGAGCTTGAAATCACACCTTACTAGCTGCAGTGTACACCGTTTTCAATAAACCTATTCTGGTTATGTCTCAGTGCGACGAAATAAAAGTATTATTCCGGCTCTGCGTTTCTTTTCGTTTTTCTCTAGTCCATTTTTAGAGTACACATAAACCAGATCAGTCCAAATGTGACTAATCTTCTGCTAGCTCCTTCGCTTTTTACTATTAATATTACTAGCCTTACTGCTGCTACTTCTGCTGCCACTGATAGCAGGACCGCAAGGACCACCACTTAAAAAAACTACTTCTTTCTTCATTCCTACTATTTCTATCAATACTACTATTGCTATCTTCGCTACTTCGTATCGGTCTCGCACTTGCGCTCGTTTGCATTTGCGTACTGTTAATGCTAATCGATTATTTACAGCCAAGGATAATGAGTACCTCACAGAACGTGCCTAACGTGGATTTAGTGTGACGATATATTTTAACGCGTTGGCATTGAAGACAAGTGCGGGCCCAAAGACGTACGTCACGTTTGACGCAGGGCCAGATGAATCGCTCGGTGACTAGTTTCACTGAGGCGGTTACACCAGGATGCGTTTAGTTGTGGAGGCTGATAAAAACTTGCCAGCGAAAACTGGCAGGAACTAGTGGTCATGGTCGACCCTGTGACACATCGCAAATAATAGTTACGTCTGAAGTTGGAAGGGTCACTGGCACTAGATTCAGGGAACTGCCGTTTCTGAGCTGCTCGACCTCAAGATCTGTTGTTTGGGCTGCGGCGATTGCTTCTAGGTCTGTGCCCATGGGTAGTTGGTCGTCGATATTGTTGGCGCGTGAGAGTGCGTCTGCTACGGGATTGTGTGCCTCAGAGACGTGTCAAATGTCCGTAGTAAACTGCGAAATATAGTCTAAGTGGCGAATATCGATCAGAAGCTAACTGGCGAGCGTACGCTAGTGGCTTATGATCTGTGAGCACTGTGATCTTTTGGCCCCCGAGTGTGCGCCGGAAGTGTCGGATACCAAAATAGATTGCCAGTAGTTCTCTGCTGAACGTACTATATCGGGATTCCGCAGGCTGGAGACGCTTGGAGAAGAAAGCTATTGGTTGCCGTGCTTTGTTGACGAATTGCTGCAATACTGCTCCAACAGCCGTGTCCGAAGCATCTGTCCCTAATGCCAGGGGAGCCGAAGGATCGGATTGTGAAAGGAGTGCTATGTTGGCGATAGATTCCTTGGTCGAAGTAAACGCTGCCTGCGCCGTGTCAGGAAAAATGAATTTTCGCTTACCTTCACGTAAAAGGTCTGTTAGAGGCTGCATTATTTCGGCTCAGTGTGGGATAAAGCGGCGATAAAAGTTAACCAAGCCAGAAAATTGGCGCAACTGCCGGAAAGAGTGAGGCTCAGGATAGTCGCGAATGGCCGCCACCTTGTCAGGCAGGGGCTGTGTGCCCGAGGCTGAGATTTCGTGACCTAGGATTGTGATGGTTGTCCTACCTAATTCGCATTGGGGGGGGGGGAATAATGGTTTCACCTTGTTGGCTAGGGCGCTCAAAAAGAGCGCGCAGGTGTGCCATATGCTTTTTTTTCTGAAGAAATATCGTCTAAGTACACGTAGACATTCTTTAAACCGCGTGTTGCTTCATGCATAAACCTTTGAAAGGTTTGGGCTGCATTCCTGAGCCGAAACGGCATGCGCAAAAATCGAATAGTTGGAATTGAGTTGTGACAGCGGTTTTAGGGATGTCAGCCCAAGCTACCGGGATTTGGGGTTAGGTTCTAACGAAGTCGATTCGGCTGAAAACAGAACAGCCACATAGGGAAGAAGTAAGATCTTGCATATGTGGAATGGGGTACCTGTCTGGGATAGTAGCCTGGTTGAGGGCCCTATAATCGCCACAGGGGCGCCAGTCGCCATTAGGTTTAGATACCATGTAAAGGGGTGAGGCCCAAGAGCTACTGGACGGGTGTATTATGCCTAATTCTAGCACGTATTCGAACTCAGCCTGTGCTAGGTGGAGCTTGTCTAGTGCCAAGCGACGTGATCGGCTAAATGCTGGGGGTCCTTTAGTGACAGTTTGGTGGGTGACGTTGGTGTTCACCGCGGGAAGGGGTCGAGATTGTCTTAGCATTGCCGGGTAAGCTGAAAAGAGGTCTGCGTACGGGTGTTCGGCCTGCGGTTCGATGTATAGGGGCGTGATGTGATTCACGGAGGAATACGAACCGGTTACGGAAAGAGAAGTCTATCGGTCGACAACTCTCCGGCATCGTGCATCGACCAGGAGGTCGAAATGGTGAAGGAAATCGATGCCTAGTATGGGATAAGGGACGTTTGCTACTATAAACACCCAGCGGAAGGTGCGACGTAGGCCTAAGTTGAGCGTGAGTGACTTACGGCCGTAAGTAGCAATAGGAGTGCCGTTTGCAGCACGGAGTTGTTGGATTGATGGAATCGTTGCATCACCTGCTTCCTTTGGATGACGCTGACTGTTTATTGGAAACTAAATCTCGAATATGCAACAGACGACTGCTATAGGCGGTCTTTGCTCGTGAGATTTTTCCGTCCCGTAACTCCTATCACACCAGCTGTCTAGCTTAAACCAGAAATCGTCAACATTATGTGAAAAAATTGTTTGATGTGACTAAATAATACAGTATTTAAAGTGCAGAATCGGAAAAAACGTTTAATCACGTCTTCTTACCGCCGTAATTTGACTGGAAAGGAACCAGTCAACATGATTGATTTTTTTGTCCAATTTCGTGAGCTATCCACGCATAAGCGGCCACGTGTTGGATTTGTGTCAGTCTTATGGTGTAGAGTGAGATCGGCTGAGTCGCCCAGAGTGACTAGTTCACGTGGAGCTGTTCTTTGTGTCAATGGGGATTTTGTGGCGCCCTAACAATTACTACTTCACTAGGACATGTCACCCTCAGAGCTTTCATCCAAACGACTCAGCATATCCTACACATGGTGATCTGCTCTCTGAACTGATCAGCCTTGCCTGCGCCGGACGATAGGTGGTTGAGTTGTCTTACACTATTACTAGACTCGTGGTGGTCTAGTAATTTAGAGCGTTTGATTACCACGTCGGCGGTCGGAGGTTTGAATCCCGGCCATCACCGTCCACTTTGATGGTAGACAGTAGTCCCCGTTCTCGTCTGGCTCGGTGCCATACCCAACCTATTGGGGCCTTGTGTGGTTCTCTACTCCAAGTCTCAAGATCTGGTGCCCAGTTGTCCCTCATAATCCAGTGGACCCATGTCACCATGGGGTATACCCCTCCCTCTGCACTCTTGTGCAAGCATGTAATTAGAGACCTGTATGCTGCAGGATTTTGAAAATTTCCCGTATTACCAGTGTGACAGACAACACTACGTTTTCTACCACCCGCTCTTCATGTTTGGGCAGGAATGCAGTGGAAGGGGTATATAGCCGATAGCCACGAAGGCCCACTGCACTATTAGGGATAACCGGCAATCAGACCCAGAGACTTGGAGTGTAGAAACACATAGGGTACCAATAGGTCAGGTGTGGTAATGATCCGGACGACAGTGGAATGCTGTCTATATCGAGGTCTCATATGGCTTTCCAGCCCATTTATCAGGATCATGGTTACCGTTTGTTTTCGATGATTCAGCGGACCATTTATTGATCGGAGGATATACCCCATTCATTACCGGTATACAAAAGCATGCCATAAAAGAAGTACGAAGCACGTTGTGTTTGCGTGCAAATAACCGATTATGATGTATTGCACTTTGACTCTGCATAAATACAGACTGACATTCCTATTGATTTGATCATCTGAATTAGCAGCAACCTTTCATTTGATTTTACTTTAAGGACTCACATCTCGTTCTGTTCTTCCAATCATTAACCTTGCATTTCTATACCCTGCTTTTCATTGCTATCCTTCACCATCGCCTAATCTGGAGCAAAATAAATAGGAGTATTAAGAGCAGGCAAAAAGTGAAAATCGTGAAGACGAAGAAAAAGTTCGAATGCAGATGCATCATTGACTGCAGTATCACTGGATGTATCCAACCATTGGATGAGTGGATCCCGTGGACCTGGAGGTTTAGCAATTCCTGCTTGGCCAAGTCCATCGGTCAAGTTGTTCGTTGCCGTGCCATGCACTGACCACCTTGACTCACCGTCGAACACCCGCCTGCCTCGGACAATAAAGTGCACTATAGGTGGGCATACATAACGCATGTCCAAACCATCTTAACCTGTTCAGATTGAGAACTTTCTCCACATGAGAAAAACGTAGCCGTCAAATGTGAAAACTGTAATGAGCGCCAATCAGTCTTTTGAAACACGTGTACTGACTAGTACCGATAACTCAGTACAAATAACAGCGGCTTGATTTCACGTAACACGTGAACTAAGTGTCAGATTTTACGAACAGGACGCAGAACATGTTTCAGGAGTCGCAAAATAACCACCACTGACTACGACTTTGAGCCATGTTCAACAACGCTTCCAGCCAAGCGTATTGCGTATATCGAGCTACCCAGCCATGAAAGCTTGAGGGACCGACTGAACCAAGCCTTAACGTCGACACTTTGACTGACCGCTGTCAAGCCATTGCTTGGCGCTCATGTTACGCTTTCCAGCCAGCTCCAGGCTCTGCGAGCAAAATAGAACGTGGGGTTCAGTTCGGGGTTCATGCGTAGAACGTGTCCTAACCAGCGAGGCCGATGAAGTGATGAGGAGACACTCACTGGTGAGGTGGGACGTCCGAAAACGCTCACACTGTGGAGTTGCTTATTCGTTCGTACCACAAAACTGAGGATATACTTCGCGGACGACGCCAATCGAAGTCAGATTGTCAGTCAGCATCAGCCGCTCGTACAGATCAAATCTCGTAAGCCTACAGAAGCGTTGCGTACTCTGACTTTCAACGGAAGTGTTATGTCCTACCATCTCTATAGGTGACGAATATTGCGGAAGGCTACCTGAGCCTTCGCCGTACGATTGTCGAACTCGTCTCCAACTTATGCCTCAGAATTTATACAACTTCCCAAGTAGATAAAAATCTCGACGATCTCTAGTCTTCGAACATTTGCCGCCGTATGATGCTATCTGGAAAAGTCCTTCTGAGACTAACCCGGGTCCATTTTTTGCCTTTCGATGTACCTCAGCACGAGTGCTTTTTTGAAAACATCCGCCGAGGGAGCCCTGCTGATCCCTTCTCCATAGGAAGATTGTTTTGGTCAAAGTGGACGGACGTAAAGTCTTTTTTAGGTCTATAATCCAACTGATGAGTCGCTTTCAAGGGATAAGCCTAACCCTGGTTTCAGAAGTGTGTGTGCCGGCGTTATGACGGCCGGAACGAGGAGCGTATTCCGTTAATATGGAGCGAGTCATTGATTGTTCCCATCTTCAAGAAGGGAATACGCAATGACTGCAGTAATCATCGTGGGATTAGCTTAATCCCGATAGTCACCAAAGTATTAGCTTCGATTTTGCTGCATCGTCTTACACCGGCTCGCGAGAGGAATGTCCGCCAGCAGCAGGCTGGATTCCGCCCAGGTCGAGGATGTATCGACCAGATTTTTACTCTTCGCCGACTACTTGAAACACGTCACACGCATCGCCGACCAACAATAATGATTTTCTTAGACTTGAAAGGCGCCTTTGATTCAGTTGCTCGAGCAGCGTTTTTCAGTGTTGTTCATCGAAAAGGTATGCTCCAGAAGTTCGTGAACCTACTGAGATCATTGTATTCTCATACTTCTGGCCACGTTAGGGTTTACGGTGAACTATCCGGTCGGTTCAAAACGACCAGTGGTGTTCGACAGGGATGTCCTATGTCTCCATTCCTGTTCAACTTCGTCATGGACGAAATAGTGGAGAGTGCGCTGCAAAATCTTCAGGATGTAGGCGTCGAAATAGGAAATAGTGAAAAGCTATGTGACCTAGATTACGCGGGCGACGTTGTCTGCTTGTTCGAATCAACGGAACATGCTCAGTGTGCACTAGATAATCTCGCAAGAGCTGTAGCTCCATTCGGCATGCGCTTTGCACCTTCAAAGTGCAAGGTGATGTTACAAGACTGGACGTCAACAATTCCGAGCTTGATGCTCGATGGGGAGGTGCTGTCAGTTGTCGACCACTTCACCTACCTCGGCAGCAGTGTGACGACGGATGGGAGCACAGTAGTAGAGGTGAGCGCGCGGAAATCCAAGGCTCGAGCGGCGTACGCTGGACTGAAGCACTTGTGGCGCCGATCTGATATTTCACTGAAGTTGAAAGGTCGTGATGCAGTGCGTTCAGTTTTGTTGTATGGTTGCGAGACTTGGAGCCTGCGTGCTGAAGATATTCGTCGTCTTGAGGTTTTCGACCATCGATGTTTACGCAGTATCGCTAAGATTGGGTGGAATAGCCGAGTAAGCAACGATGAGGTGAGAAAGCGAGTCTTGGGTACTAATTCAGGGAACGTTTTGTCACAGCATATCCAACTTAGTAGACTTCGTTGGTTGGGACACGGGTTACGTATGGCAAACACACGTCTACCACACCGTGTCCTATTCTCCGTTCCTCCTAGGGAGTGGAAGAGACCACGTGGAGGTCAACAGATGACGTGGCAGCGAGGAATGAGAAAATGTACAGCAGACTTAGGAAAAGTAGGTGCTTCACGTCTTCGTGGTTGGGGTCCAAAAGATCCGTCTACCAGTTGGCTGGAGACACTGAAGGATATGGCTGCGAACCGCGAACAGTGGAGATCGTGTTGTCACTTTCTATCGAATCAAAATGTCTGATCGGTGTACGTTTGTACAGTTAGACTGTGTATTCCGTGTGTTGGCTACTAGGGCATTCTTTCCTTTTCCCACCCGTGTAGGTCCACTCCCTGTCCATCTTATATATTCAAACTTTCTAATTCTTTGTGCAACATGGTGAGAAAGGCAGTGGTCAGTGGGGCTTGCCCTACTGTTTAACGCTGTACGATGATGATGATGATGATGACGGCCACCGGTTCAGTACTATTTTAAGGTAAATAGGAATCCAACTGCCAACTGCCCCAACTGAATGCCAACTCTATGTTCCTCATCACTACCTTGAGGTCTAGTCTTCCATTAAAGGTACGAACTGCGATCGCGATCAGGAAACTCCTGCTTGAATCAGGTTTACTGGATGTTGCAATAGACCACAACCCACAGCCCCGAACAATTTTGACTCCACATCCATGTATTGTTTATATTTCGTGTATGTGGTATCATCCGAGTCCCCAGTCCATATCAAAATGCAATTTCGCATCTTACAGCACAATAACGTGCTGTTGTTAAGCTCACTTTTCCCTCTGAGTTGCCTGCGCAGAAGAATCGTTTGCATCCATGGAGATTTTCGTTGTTGATGGTTTGGAAGCATCATTTCACTTTGATCTCAGTCTCTTATCCACGCCGCGACATACAACATGTGATCGTTCTGATTCGTATCTGTTCCGTTCCGTACCAAACTAATCCTAATCTTCAAAATCTCTGACGTACATTCGTCCCAAACTACTTTATCTTTGCCACACGCCCAACGTGTCTCCTTCAACGTGTCATTTGCGCCTATCTGTCTTAGTGGCCTATTGTTAGCTGCGCTCTTTCTGAATAGTCTTGAAGACTTGGTTCAGTTGCCTTGCAGACTTCGACACTACAGATGCAAAAATAATCAGCTAGAAATTCATCGACTTGGTTATAACCAACTGTCTCAAAACTCGCCACAAGGGTAAATTTCTTGGATGGTCTTATGCTTTCATGGATAATTCACAATTCTGAGCTATTCCCACCGTTTTCAAAACTGTTTTTTGCTGTTTTCATTCATCTGCAACAGCCGTCGTCTGCATGTACATCAGAACGAGGTGCAGATTTGTCGATTTCACTGTCAACTACGTGGTTCTATTGCTCATGTAGGATTTGAACCGCACAAACACACTGCACACGCACACATATACACACGGTTTCGTGCGATATCATGCGAAACTCTATGATGTCACGCGGTTCGTGACATGGTCGTCTATGTGTACAACATTGAAGCCCATTCAAATGTAAGAGCATGATAGTGTGCACTCTGAGTCGACCAGTTTTCAGGATCAATAGGCTTCTACATTTTGTCGTTTTCGTAAATGCTCAAGAAAAAGCTGTTAGTTATCAAGCTTTGATTTTGTGGGAGAAAAAGAATCAGTTAGGATATAGTTCTTCACAGTTTTCTCCTTCACGTCTTGAAAACGGCAACGAGGTTAATGAAGTAACGCTTGTCCCCTCTGTTGAAGCGGTCTTTCAGAGAACCATAGAATGAATGCAGTAGTGAGAAAGCTCATTTTCAGTGGTATGTGATCGTATCAATACGACGAAGCCTGTCAGATTCTGTTATGGGGGAATGCCCCACAAATGCGGATCTGCTGGATCGACTACTAACACGTCTCCAATATCCCAGTCGAGGAAGAAAAACTAAAAAAGAACAAATCACATGATAAGATGGTTAATAATAGGAAAACCATAAACAAAACTGGTCTTCGCGTTCTTATCTTCGCAACATTCGGGCAACGCTTTGCTTTGCAAATCAGATGTGACTTGTAGATCGCCAGAAGTGGTTGCAGTAAGTTAGTCCGGATGCTAGTTCAGCGTTTTTTCTGACTAATCGTAAATATTTTCGACAGATTTTCCAGTCCTCTGACGTTAGTCACAAGTTATGGGATGGATATGGATTCTAATGTGGTGGCATCTTTGGTTGCAGGTGTAACAGCAAGTCCAAGCACGTAACAAATAGACAATTATGTTTACCCTTTGGGCATGTGCATATCTTGTGTCAACCACCCATGCAGAACAGGCGTGCATTAAAAACTACAACAGTGTTGGAAAGATTTGGCCCATCTGAAGTTCCAGTAAGAAACTTTTTCTCTCCATAGTGTTTGATTTTTTGAGGCAGGTTCGGATTACGTGGCCTGGGTAAAGAAACTATTACTTCTGATCTCGATTTTATCCCTCATTTCCTGGACACAGGTCCTTTTTGCCCAATGACTAACAGGTGTATTTTATGACCGATAAATGATGTATTCATGTACAGTGCTCTCTACTGTCCCTATAGCTTTCTTCATTCACATAATTTGCGGAATTGCATCCAAAATTGCCGCTCACAATACGCGATGAAAGGAGACTGATACCCGACCTTCATTCCACCCATTTTTTGTCCATCATCAGAAATCCTCAACCCTCTACCTCGATATGTCTGTAATTGCTTCTATATCAGATTATTCTCTGGTCGGGAAATGAACTAGTTTGATCTTGACTCTCATTCTTCACTCTGATTACTTCATATTCCGTTAGTTATCTGTCCATCTTTGGACTGCAAATATCTGTCTGCCTCCTTTCGTCTGATAACATTCTGGGAATATATGACCAAATCTTGAAGAATAATTTCTTATTTCAGTTCATCCTTTTTTTTCGTGCCCGTTGGGAACTTGCCATTTACCCAACTCGCCTAGCTGGTTACTGATGTGATGCACCAAGTAAGTTGGTTCACCTACTCGCCTACACCTCTTGTTTATGATGTAATCCATACTGTCAGTTTACATCATGCAGTCGAAGTTCTTGCTTCTCAGTTTCTTTCCATGCTTCAGTATCCGTCACATGCATCGTGCTTGACAACACAGGCAAAGTTCCAGTCGCGCTCTCAGCTTGCCAGAATCCCAGCTATTCGGTCATCTTCACATCAACCCTGCTTGCTCTCGTGCCCGCTATCTGAGTATTTTTCCAAATATTTTACGTAGTCTGTTCATTTATTCTTCGTTTTATTTTCCTTTTTGATTGATTTGTTGTTGTCATGCTCCTTTCCTCGATTGCCGGTCCTGTCCTCGATACTATCTGAACTGAGTGAACTCGGAAAAGGTGCTGTAGATTTTCTATGGAACTTTTTGGACCAGTTTTGTCTCTTGCTTTGGTGCCAAGCATCCCGTACATTTTTTGACCAATATGGTGCGGACTGTCTGTTTCACTTCGTTACTTCGTACAGTCACATGAATCACGCAGATTCTGTTGATGAACTTCGCCGACGGGGTTGCAACGAAGCTAATCTACTGTGACCAGGGCCGTATCATGTTTATAAAAAGCTCACTTTCGTTCATTGTTTGTGGCTGTCAGGTGCTGATATACCAACACGTTGAGTTCGCAGGGTCAGGAAGACACTGCATCTTTTTCAGACATCATCTGACTTTATTCAATAAGATCAGAGGTACACGTGCGTGCAAAGGTTGTGCCAAGGTGGTCATTTTGTGTGATGCAGAGAATGCTTCCATGCGAGTCTCCGTGCCGGTAGGCGTAGAAACAAATGAAGGCAGCATATCAACCTTTAATCCTTGGTATCGAGTGGTCCGGTTTCGGTTCGTGCCTCGCAGCTTCATGGAATCGGAAGTGAAATGAATCAAAGCGCAAACACCAAATTAAAAAAGAAAGCTGTGAGTGGTGAAAGAATTCGGTTCAAATACGCCACTGATTGCGCATTTTGCTACATTGCCTAGTATTTCCAACCACTCGAAATACGGACCTTGTGGACCCCAACCAGGGGGCCGACCATGTCCTACTCATCCAAGTCTGCAGAAAAGGATTTTCATACCTCCCTGCTGGGCTGTAGACTGACCGCTTCGGCCGATCCTCCAGCCACTATCCATTTCGGAAAACCACGCACACGCACAGTGTAGTGTTTATCCATGGACGTTCTTAGTTGATATCCCAACCACCTTAATCTGTCCTGACTGAGTGCTTGCTTCAGAGACTGACCTCTGGTCTCAATGCCATGTTGGTCAGAACTCAATTGTCAAACACCGATAGTCTTTGTGTATCTTCCACTCGTAACCACCGTGTTTCTTATACTAACAAGGATGAATCAAATTGCCTGAATCCTTATTTAAAAGAGCAACTTTGTCCGTGTATCGCAATTTTGCACAGATAAATGCTGTTATTTTCTTATGAGAATGATTCTGTTTCTAGGATCAATACGATCAACAAGCGCGGCTGGTGGTGGTCAAGTGGGGTATCTTCTCGGAAGCAAGACTTTCGCGATTGCTGGTCTCATTAATAGTAGATGACAGTCCGCAATCGCCCGGCTCAGTAGTTTAGAGCCTTATGTAATTCACCATTGCAAGTCTTAGAAACATAGCCACCGTCTATACTTTATAATACCATGGGTCTTTAAGAATATCGGTTAAGCTCCTTCCATTGCATTCATGCACATACATAAAGTGAGAAGTGAATTTCTTTAGTATATCCCTCAGTCGAAGGACATTACCAGGGAGCTGCGCACAAGGTCAGTTCTGTGTCAAAAGAGATAGGCTGTGGGCTTACGTAAGGTGTTCCTGTTGTTACCACCGCGTTATCTCTAGGATTTCCAGCGATTAGCATCCAGGGCTCGAATAGACTGTGATATACTTCAGTCAGTTTGGTACGAATAAAACATACCAAATCTAAGGCCACCGAATTCATGGAATTGTTCTAATGAAAAAATTGCTGGAACGAACTACCAGGTAGTACTCAGAATTCGAGATAATGCCTGTGCAAAAATCGATTAGCAGTCGCCGCACTGCAAAACGGTACCTTATCCTCCCATCACCGACTTGCTGAACTTGAGAATAAAATTTCATGGGCCACGGCAAGAGTAAATCAAAAATGACCAACCGTAAATGATTGTCATTGTGTACTCCTGATTTGGAGCGAACGTCTCCACAGTCCCACGTGCGTGCATTTGTTATCCATGAAACAACCAGGTGGAAATTAGCTGGGTGATTACAGTGAAAGCGAACAGGGCTCAGTAGAACGGTTACTTTTACGTCAAACTTACGTCGGAATAAAGTGTATACAAAAAAGGTTTGTTAGCGAAATTTGTTGACTCAGACCCCGTTTGTTGGAAAGACTGCTTTCAATCATAGACAAACAATCGTGTTTGCTATCACACAGCGACCCAATGAAACACTGTGGTCTTAGGTGTCACAGTTTCTAGAAATATGAGTGATTTTCCGGAAGAAAGTTCTTTCCAAATGCAGTCTTGTTTGGTTCATGGCGGTCTTATGTGGTTTACCTTAATTTTTTTGCTATCACCGATGATCTATTTTTCCCGAAGATACGGTGAGCCAGCACAAATATGAAGTCCAAGCATGAGGGCGGTGACTAGAAGATTGTTCACAGTTCTCCAATGCCACCAAATTAGCGATATTTTTCTTTATAATGTAATGGGGTTATTATGGGGCGAGTTTAATGTTAGTGTTCTTGTATGACCCACTGCAACTCCTCTGCTATTTGTACTGGTGTTCAGGGGTATCTCTTTTGCTTAAACGAGTCTCGAACTCAAGGAAATCTCCGTGTACCAATTTCAGATATACTGGTGGGAGTCATTTAGCTTCACTTGTTTTGCATGAACCAAACGAACTAGCACGCCAAGTTGCATGCTTATTCATCTCTCTTGTATGACGTGCTTTATAAACTCCCTCTCAAATTACCTCTTTACACATCGAATAGCTAGCTCATGAGTTCACGACTTTGGACATTGCCTATATTCTTTGAGAATGTGTCCTGTTCAATAGCTTATTGGTGAGAAGTCGATATTGTTCATTAGCACGGACTGATTAGCTAAATCCCTATCTTTATTGTACCTGAGATCTAGAAGTACACTGTTGAATTTCCACCTCGCGACCTTCAGTTATGGAACTTGGATATCATTCTTGACGGCTGTCTGTTCTCGATCAGGTCGCATATTCACTCCTCGAAAACACAGCCTAGCAACATCAGTAATTGTAAGCCAAATCGTGACAAGCGAATGCTCGCAAGATGCAACTAGCCACTTCAGTTCATGTTCCGCGTCTGTCGTGTTCATTTTCATGCAGAATGGAATCCATTTGTGTTGAAAAGTGCTATCCTGTGTCGCAGTCCGGAGTATAAGATAATGCTGTATTGTCGGTGAACACCGATGTGATTTGCGCATATTCAAGTGTAAATTTGACCTCAATTAAAGTTTCGATCTTCTATGAATTTAGTAGTATACGCAGGCTCTGTATTAATGTTTCGTGGATTATGCATCTTTTCACAAAGTCTCATTGTTTGACCGTAATCACATTTTGTGACTACATTTTATCGATCCTGTGCACTTGTGTGTGTTTGTGAGTGTTCTAGATTCACAATTCCTCCATACCTCTGAATGAGTGTGCACATAATTTACATTTTCAGTGCGCAATTTCCTCTGAAATGGATTAGAACCAACTCTTAATCTTTTCTGACATTTGTATGAGGCATTCTGAAAACTCGATAATTGACAACCAGGAGGAGAAACGTCTAATGCAATTGTACCTTTTTGTGATCTACCAAATGGGCAATAAGCTGCACCCATAGTCATCTAACAACTATGACTGAGAGGTGGCCAATGCAACACTCACCTACTCTTGTTTCTAACTGCATCCATTCAATGTACGCAACTCCTTGTTCTGCTAGTGCTTTATCAAATTCCTTCCTGATAGAAGACTCAGATTGACGATGAGAACTCCTAAAAAAGCTGAAAGCTGGAAAGCCACAGATGTATCCAGTGAGTTCATAGTCAAACTAATTTCGGTAAACAGACTAACCACTAGGTTCACCAGTCTGACGTGTTTGTCTTGCCATGTCGTTGATCTTTGGCCAAGGAAGCTGCAGCGCTTTGATGAACTGTTTTCTGCGATCATATGATGGCTCTGTGTAGCCTAAATGCAATTGCTCTGGCCGTTGATTGGGTTCGCTGCTTAACGCGGCCTAATGAGAAGTACCGAAAACAGATCTGTGCTTACCAGTGTCTTTTAAATTGCATTACACTGTATTTTTGGCACTTTCAATCTCTGTATATGGTAGGTAACCGGTATGCTGATATTCGTCTTCATTATGCACGAATTTCGTTTTCAGCATTGGCAGGACTGAGTAACCTGCAAGCATATTCATCGAGCCGGATAGTTATAGTCCCGTATAGTTTTTTACCTTGAATAAACTACCGGCACGTCCGCAAATATTGCCGTGTATCTGTCCAGTCCAAAGGGCTAATATTGCTGGGCGAAACTAATGGCTAGCGATGCCAGGGTTGATCGCTCTTCGGGTGTGTGCAGCAGAAAGTGTAGGGGGACAAGGCACTTCATTTCAGTCCTAAGAAGAACGCTTTAAAATTCACTTCAGAATGTTGAATATGACCACCTGATTATCACGGTGTCTTTCAAATGCCCCCGCCTCCTCGTTTGGAGGCAAGTCGATTTGCATCATTGTCTAACGATCACAACCTTCTTTCACTGGTCCAACCATAGGAACGGTTACCAGCACTTTAAGAAACGATTGTTGTATCACCCGGTGTCCGTCCTCTTTAGTGTCAGCACGCTTCAGGCAAAGCGTAAATCACTGTACTTCTCGGATCTCAAATGATTCCAAAAGCCTACAGTAACAGTGGACGGATCCGGTTTATCCAGGAAACAGAAACACCTCAAAATTTCAGCACTCACCCCGCGCTGTGGTGGAGTTTGAAATGAGTAATACACAGTTCTGTCATGCGAATAACAATGAAATATAGTTTCAAAAACGAGTATTCACTTGTTGATCAGTAAAAGACAGTAGACTACAGAATTTGTTGTCTGTCGTTGAACAGATGGAAAAAATAATTACTTAGTCAGGATAACTAGTTCTTTTTATGACATTCTTCCTCATGAGTGCAATGGAAGGGGTGTATCCCGTAGCCTCTAAGGCGCACTGCACTATTAGGGATAATCGACAACCACACCCTGGGACTTGGAGTGGAAAACCACATAAGGTTCCAGTGGGCCAGGCGTATTAATGATCCGAACGACAGTGGATTACTGTCTATCATCAGAGTTGCCAGTGCTGGCAGGGGTTCGAATTTCGGACCTCTGAGGTAGTAAGCAAACGCTCTAAAGCACTTGACCACCACCGGTCATGTGATGAGATTCACTTGACGGTTTCCGCCACTCAGACCTGGTCGCTGGGACCATTTGAGGCTAGAGTTCTGTTTGGTGATGATGCCTGTTTTGGACGGGTTGTTTTTTCTGTCTATGTGTGTGCCTATTCAAACGCATCTTTCACACGACCGCTCATCCACACCTCTAGTCAGTCATAATTACTTAATCTATTCCGTCAACTCGTCCGTACCAATCGATCCACCAGTTGCCTTTTAAATATTCTTCACTATGAGTTCATCGTTTCTCTTTAACGGATATTCCACTCACTGAGGATTATTCATCCGCCATCAGTCACAGGAAAGTGGATCTTCTCCGCAGGCCGAACCTGTTTCCTACCCCTGCTTTCATTCATGCATTTTTAAGGTGTCTAGCTCCTGGCACTATCACTTTTTCCAACCTTACTTTCTCTCCCGTCCATCATTTATCACCACTCTATCACTGATATCGGTATCTCCGTTTTTCTCTCTCAACGGAACCGATCCCGGACTTGGTGTCTCTTTCATTGCGAATAGCACTCCGTATCTGTACTATTTATCTGTTGTTTAATAGCAAGCGTGTCACATTATCATAACGCACGATTTCAGGTACACCCACCCAAATCCGATTTGCTTGTTAGTATATTTTATATAGACTACTGCTAAACGGTGGAGTATCGATTCATATCTTTTCCCTATGTTTTCTCTGTTTCAGCTCGGCATGGTTACCTTGTCCCTGTTCCGTACGATTTTAAGCTTCCATTGTGAAGACGTAATGCACGAGTTAATATTCAAGTGAGTATCCCTTCCCTCGTATGATAGATTCTAATGAGGTATTATTATTATTATTATTTGCGTTTTCCCGATATCATGATCGGTTAGGATTTCTGCCTAAACTGATGTTTTATCCGTGTTCACTGCAATAATTAGCATCCATGGGGGTTTCTCTCTGTCAATGCCTTTTTATAACATGCCTGCGTATGAGTGCAGAGTAAGGGGCGTACCCCATAGCTCTAAAGGTCCACTGTACCATCAGAGATAACCAACAACCTGTCTCTAATACTTGAATCGAAGAACCACATAGGTTGCCATAGGATTAGGCATAGTAATGACCCGGGCGGTTTTTTTATTTTTATCTACCACCAGGATGACCAGTGGTGGAATCCGTCCATAGTCTTGTGTTAAAATCGTGTCGTAAATCTGAGATCAATCTACAAATCAGCTGATCTATATTGGGCGATGAACGAGGCGAATACCTTAGTGAATCACAGGTTTTTCTGGATAGTCCATCCATTTAGTATTCCGTGTAGCGTTGTAAATTGCTGCTATGGGTTTGGATAGACCCTAATCCAAATATTCTAGCAGGGCACGCCTTAGTTGAATTAGTTAAGTTCGGCTATCTGCACAGTTTCATTTCACGGAATATTTCATAGAACGTTTTGTCGTGAGTTTAGCTCTTGCCATTGCTTCCGACGTGCTGTTCGTTTATCCACCAATGGCCGCGTGTACACCGCAACAGTTAAGTCGTCAGTCTGCTTATCCGACGGAAAACCGTGGTTGTCATGGGTGGGAGAAATACGTAAACTATCGGTGTTTAAGAATTGATTTCTTCTCAGATTTCTCAAACGTATTAAGCGTACCACATCAGCAGGCACACGGTATCCGAGACCACAGGTCAGTTTCTAGACCAACCGGCTAATTTTAACCCTAACCAGTGGTTTAGGACGGCTGGGCCTTCGGGTTCAAGAGACCCGTCTATGGAGGGATTAGAGGAACGACCGAGATAATACATGTATTTCTTTTTATCCTGCAGAGCTATTGCGAACCCGATATCTGATGGTGTTTCCGCAGTTGAATCGCCGATTGACAGGAAATTGCGCACAATTGTAGACACACTAGTTCCCATGACAGAGTAGTCTGCTGTGGCGACTGAACCTATCTCTTGAAATGGGTTTGCAGTCGGACTCCCGGTCCACACACGAGTTTATCGGAACGGTTTTCCTGTATGGGCAATGAAAACTATTGCGACCTTCAGGGGCATCATGCTGTTTGTTTTTTGTGTTGTACATAGAAACCAACTCCTATGGCGGCACAGTTAGCGACGTTCTACAAACGGTACTTCAGTGTTTTCATCACTGGGATCTATACTGAGAACTTTCAGCATTCCATTAAACAGACCGGATGCCACGTCAAATGGCTTGCCTTTTTTTCATTTTTTTCTCATTTACGTGCTTGCACGTGAGTGCAATGGAAGGGGTATACGCCGTAGCTTCAAAGGCAGTGTTAGTGCAGTATTAGTGCTATTTGGCAAACAGATCCTGGTACTTGGACTGGGGAACCACATAGGGTCCCAATGGTCTGGATGGTGTAACAATTCGGACGACAGTGTGTTACGGTCAATCATCGAGGTGATCGACGGTGGCTGAATTCGTACATCGGACCTCCGATGTGATAATCGAACGCTCCTAACCGCTCGACCGGCCGTTTATTGCATCATACGCGCAAGGGGAAATCCAACCGGGTGCGCCATCAGCGGTATACTATGCAGACCAGTCTATGTCTGAAATCATGTGCTAGTTGAACTGCTCAAAAGGGGGAGTTATTAGAGTGCCCTAACGATTATCCTAAGATCAAAGACCTGGCTACGGATACGCTACACAGATTGCAGTTACCAACAGATGTGTTCTACGGGTTACCACGGCCATTGGAAGTACAGTCAAACCATCTAGCTGGCATGCCAAATTTTGTGACCACACTGGTGGAACCCAGCCACTATCCACGCCACAAGTGAAAATATTACTCCGGTTGTGCTATGAAACTAGCCATGTTTGGCTTCTGTCTGAGCTTGCGGCTGTGTTCTGTCCACGTGACTGAGTGCATTGAGACAAGGTTTCTGCCAAGTTTTCCTATTCTCCTTCGGTGTTTATTTGCTCTTATGCTTCGTTTTGTTTCTCATTTGACTGGATGGTACTACGATGTTACATACAAAATCAGAGCACTGATTTGCGACGGTAATAGCTAAAGGCACCGGAAATGATCTTCGAGTTTACTGGGGTTTTGATACATTTTGTCATGGTCTTTTCTTGTGTCTTTATTATGTGGCTCAGAAGTTCATGCAGCACATGAAATATCCACCTATTGGGTTCAGGCCTACGTGTCAGTGTCCTACCGGGAAGTGTTGACTATCGTTGCTTTATATTGATAATCCGGCTTTCCCACCATGGTCAAACAGTACTTCAAAAACTTTGTTGCTCAAACAGCATTCGGCCATTCTCGTTACAGAATAGCTGGTCCCCATTTCACCGCATGCATCCGAACACTGATAACTAAACAGATCACTCGTTGTCGTCGTCGTCGTCACGATCGTTTGCGTTCTGAATGCGCGATGACATTGCGTCCAATATTCGATGGTTGCCAACCAACAAAACAACCGCGTGTAAATATATAACCAAGTCCATGCATTTCGATCTAACTACTACTACTACCACTACTACTGCTATTACTATTTTGAATGTTCGGAACAATGTGAGAATCCTTATTCTAATGCACTGTCACTCTGATGGGGCGCTTATTGTCACGGGGGTGCAAAAATTTGATTCATCTCATCTGGTGAGTGACTTGTATTTCGCCAGTAGTCTTTTTCTGATTAGGATGTTTTACTCGAAGGGTTTTCTTCATCTCGTGATACTCTTGTTCATTTCCTTGGAACTTTAAACCCTTCATGTCTTTTTTATTATATGCTTGCACATAAGAGCCGCAGAAGGGAAATACCCCATAGCCATAAAGGCTTACTGCATTATTAAGGGTGACTGGCCACCAAACCCTGAGACCTGGAATAGATAACCATTTAAGGTCCGTTAACGAGCCGGACGACAGTGAGAATTGCTGTCTAGCTCGCCTGTTTAAGGTTAGGAGTTTTTCCAATGTCGAGCCATCGAACGCACAAAGCTTATGGTTACACCCATGAATTTATGGTGATCTATGAATGTGGTCCCAACGTTTGTAACACAAAGTCTTCAGTCTCCTCGATGACTTCATTCTGCAGTCTCCAGCTCGTCAATGGTAACCTGCTCCGGTTTCTTTCTTCTGCCGTCATTACCCTGAGTCCCGTTCTACCGATTTTGCTTCGGTTGTCTCGACTCGGTTTTCCGTCCCGAACACAGGCAGCAAACTACCCTTTTAGCCTGTCTCTCTCAAACTGTCGCACTGTTGGTTTTAGTTCTTTTTTCCTGAAGACTGCGGAAACGTGGAACACCTTCCCGCTCTAAGTTCCCCATAGCTGTGCTCTAATGCACTCCCCTGTTTTATAGTAGAGCTTAAAACACGGGCATTTATCCCTTCGGTTGTAATGCACATTTATTGTGTGATTCCAGTGCGACCGCGATTTTAACTGGTAGGTTATAGTCGGACAATTTTGCTTTCAGAAACATTCCTTTCCCCGTGAGGGTTGGTCTAATAACCTATCATTCTATGTGAGAGGACCGGAAACCTGGACCTCGATAATTACGCCGATGTATCATTTACGGTTCAAATATGGTCCCATTTGGTAACAAGCTGGGGGACAGTGAATCTGTTTGCCCATTTATTGCTTTCAGTAAATCCAGCCAGCCTGTCGACATGACTTGATGAAGACTCCTATTACGGTACTTAAGTGACATGGTTCTCAATCAAGTGTTCATGCTGCCTGATGACACGGCTGTGTCATTGTTTCATTTCTCTTTCGCTCCTTTTGTCTTTGTGCGAATGTGACTTTTTTAGTCAAATTCTCGAGGATTTAGCTCCCATCAAGTGGAAATCGTCTAGGAGACGCTAGCTTTTGAGGTTAATAGTGTCTGGTTAGTATTTAGCCCTGTCCCAGGAGAAGGAATCACGAATGACTTGGGTGTCACTGAATGTATGTTTACCGTCCTGGGTGGAACTGGTTTACTGAATTCATCCAAGATTATGCGCTCTTTTGATTTGTTCATCTTTCACTGAGGTTTCGTGGAATGAATCAAGCATGATATCCGGAGTCGGACTTCGCGTTTAGGTTACCCACACCTCCATATGCCACATATTTCCGACCCTGCATTCTCGAACACAACCTTATCTGGTCAAAAAGACCAAATACCCACTGCAATGCAGAAAATAAAATTTCACTGCAAGACCATTTATTATTGAACTAGTTAAATTAGAATATGCGAAAAAGGTGATAAAAGTATAGAACCCCCTCACTCAGCTGGGATACAACACTTGCTACTTAAAATTGTGTGAAACCGCCATTCTGCTCAATAACCTCGAAACATCATCTCGGCTTATTTCTTACAAGACCTGCGATTTTCCTTCGGTCAGCGTTAACCAGTTCTCGCCTAAGGGCGTTTATCAACTCACTCTTTTGACCACTACACCATAGAATCCTTTCACACCTGGCGAGCTAGTATACCTCATGGGTTTCCGGTCGGGTTTAGATCGGGGCTGCAGATTAACCGGTGCACGACCTTGAACCGAACAAAACAGCATTCAGCATTTTTTGATGTATGAGCAGTAGACAGAAGCACTATAATTTTGGAGTAGGGCGTCGTCTTTTAATCTGCTGGTCAGTAGCGGGAGGAGAAATTGTTTCAACATCCAAATACGCGGAACGGAATCCTGTACGCCCTCAAGTATATCTGACTCACCACACTTTGGCCCTTGGCTAAGAAGGCTTCCCAACCCATCAGTCAGCTGTTGTCATTGTTTCCGTGGCTGAAAATCCTTTTTTCTTTTCTGATATCATTCCAGTAATAATTTCAAGCATCCGGCCCATCCGATTTAATCTTTTTTCACCGCTAAGATGGACATTTTCCCACTTGTTTGTCCATGCTGTGGGTTTCAGCCCATGATAATCGCTGTTATTTAGGCAGAGGTAGGACAGCAACATTATCTCATTCTCTTGTTTTTCATCCGCGGCACAGCTTTGAGCGTTCTTTGTTAAGTTGTTTTCGAAACACCGACTCCGATCAAGGCATTGAACGTCGACATGGAGCATACTATTAGAGGCCAGACAAATTGATCTGCGTTCGTCCGATTTTGTTAGTTTTTTGGACACTCGTTCGCTTTTTTGGTGCACAGTGCTCGTTTCATTTCAGGGACCGTCGTTCGACGTTCCTCTATCTTCTGCATTTCCTGGCGGTTTCATGCAAACTGAGTCCCATTTTGTCCCATTTAGTTTATTTCCATGTAGTGTTGCACGGACCGAATTCGGTGTGAGTTGTGTGAGGTTTAAACGTGCAACCAACGTGAATGAAGGTCACCTAGGTCTCTGGTGCTTCGCTTTCTTTAGTCTTGCATAGATCACGTGATTCCGGTTCTCATAGATCAATCGCCGAATCCACAGACCGAACTAATCCGCTTGTTGCCAGGTTCTTTGGTCCGTCTGGTTTTGCGAAGTTTTCCGGGGGACAGCGCACCGGAATAGAGGTCATGTACTTTTGCCACTTCCACTTTTTACTTGTTCTCTGGTTAGCATTTCGCGCATGATATTCTGAAATTCGGTACTTCGTATCCTATTCTGCATTCGGTCGTTCTAACCAGATATGATTTCGTTAGAGAATTCAGAAGCGGAAAATTGAGAGGAGTCCTTTACTTTTGTCGCGCAGAATGTTATATTGTTTATCATTCGGCATCAACACCCATTCCATCATTGAAAATCTTAGAGTTGAGCGTCGGTACTACACGGTAAACCATTCTATACATAAATGTTTTATATCAGAGAGGTTTGTTTGGCGAACCGTCCTCGATGGTAGAATTTCGGACCTAAAGTTGCCCACAATTCTGCGTCTGCTGTTTCTTCCAGTCACTTTTCCGGAACATCCCTTATCGATCTGGTCGCTCCAAGTTTCCCGTATCTTTCTTTTCACGGACGGCCTTAATTATTCGGGTGCACAACACGTTTGGTTCACGTGCACTAACTTTATCGACCGTCTTCCTACGTAATTTCATCCCCACGTTTTGTTTTTCAAGAGTTACCTGACAGCGATTTCCGTCAATTTTCCGGCACATTGGTTGACCGTAGATCACTCGGTTACCGTATGGCAGATTTGTTTGAGGCCATCACTGTTTTGTATATCCTCAGAGCTGCATTTGTATACTGTCAGACGGGGAATCGGCTCCGGACAAAGTGCACTTATCACTGTTATTTTTCAAATGTCATTCGGTTGCCCATTGGATTTCGTTTATTTATTCGATTACAGTCAACTTTTTTGACCAAAAATTGCACGAATTACAAGAAGCAGATGTCTGCTGCACTGAGTCTCGGTGGCGATATTAGCAGCTAGAATTCCATCTACCCAGAAAATGCATATTGAGGACTTGAAGATGAAGTTAGTAATCATCGTGGCTTCCTATGTTGACATTGAGATATTTCAGTGTCTAGTAAACGCAGTATGTATAGCACTGTTTTTCCAGAAACCTACCCTGTTCTAGCAGAGGTTATTGACCGGTTGTCATTCTCTAATTACAACCGTAATTTGTTGATTTTGTTCACAGCATCACGTTAGCTACATTATTAGGAGGGCATCGTGGTCAGTGGCATAGTCGCGTTTGAAATAATCGTACATAATTTGAGCCTCTGTCTTCGTCTTCCTTCTGCTTACCGTCAATTATTAGTTTTATGTCACTTTTAGCTCGACAGTGCTGCGAGGCTGATCTGAAACCATATTACAGATGTCCGATTTCATTGGTTACTAAACTGAATTGACCTGAATCTTCAGTTCACAAACACGTTTTCCTGAAAAAGAAGCAAACTCTGTTAGTATCTTTTTTGTCTACTTCCGCTTCTTGTTCCTCCGTGTTGTTGGCCAGCGGTCGTCCGATAAACGCATCTTGATGGTCAGGCTATAACGGCACGGGTCTACCGAAATTTGTTAGCCCAGCCTACTTCTGTCGGTTTCTCACAGCTCTGAATGAGTAACCCGATTTTGAAGGTCCTACGGACCTTTTTCTACTTCATACGGTGTCGCGGTCAGTATTTGTTGTGTTCTCCAGTCCTGCCTTTGTTTTTCACTGTTTCGTTTTCACGTAGTTAATACCTGATTGACAGAGGCGGGGCCTTTGAAATCGGCTGCTCTGTTTCGTTGGAAAATCAAAATACACTATTTCCTGTGGATCTTTATACCAATACTCGTTATCGTATTAATTTGAAGGCCACTGATGCTCCTTTACACGTACGCGTTTGTGAATTCATTGTGCTTTTTCGCTCACAAGGGCTAATTCGTAAATTATAGTAATGAAGTTTGGTATAGGTTCAAACGGATTATCAAAAAACGAGGTTGTTTAGTAAGAAGACACCATGCAGTTTGACAAGTTGATCTCCGACAATGCAATGCTGACAAAACTTAGTTTTCCGTGATCTTAGCGAGCAGTATCCGTTCTTTATCGAGAAAAATCGAGATATCAGCAATCACTCAGAAAAAGGAGTACCAAAATGCGGAAATTATTCATGTTACGAGAATCCTGGTTGCACAAAGAAACGTCTAGTGGAATTATACACCTAGATGATTTCAGTTTGCACCGAGCCGATCACCTCACTGGTACTCACAGTCGTGGACGGGGTGTCATCTCGTACGTTAACACCAACTGGAGAAGATCAACAAATCTGGTCTTTACGTACCCAACCGAAGGAATAGCTGACATATCGAAAACTGTAAGCCACGTTTTCTGAGTGGATTCCGCTCGATGCTCATCGGAAATATTTATCTGGCGCCTGGCACATCGCTTTCTGAGTTAAACATTTTCTGATCTTCTGTATACCTCAGTATTTACACAGTTGAGTGAATCCCTCTGCTTGTTCGTCGATGACTTTAATAGGCATGACGTCACTTTTCTCACCACGCTTGGGTTGATAAATTTGATACGTATTCCCACTAGACTTGGTTTTCACAAACAGACCGCAATTGTTCGGTGTTCGAAAATGTGCATCTCTGTGCAACCCTGATCACTGTATCTTGAAAATATGTCCAACAGTGTAAAGTAAGAGCAACCTATACGCTATCTTAAGAAGACCATTTCCAAAGGTGAATCACAAAAATTGCTCACCCGACAACCTGGTCGAGTTATGGGCCCCGGTTACCTTAACTAATTTTCCCGTGTTTTCAAACCCCATCTGATTATCCTAATTTTTGCTTCAATCGTTGTTGCTAATTGGAAACTGTCTACATCTAAACTGATCGATATTCCCCACCAGTACTTCAGCAGCTGCGGTGAAAGAAAGGGGACGCTTACAAACATGAACAAAGAACACGAGTCTAAAATTTCATCAACTTAATCAAATCTGAAGTGAAACGTTTGAATAAGTCGCATATAGATAGCACCTTAGTAAACGTCAGTTGTCATGGCATGTGGAAAGCCACAGAAGATCTGTGTGGCAGTAACTCACGAAACGAAAAAAGAACGTTGATGTTGAAAAACTCAACTCGGATTTCAGCTCAGTATCGCAGTCCCCTTCCGTGCCAGTCCTCAACAACTCTTCTCAGCCGCCAACTATTGAACCCGCTACGGTCTTCCAACAGCTGTACAAAGTGAATATAAACAAAGCTCCTAGTCTATGTGAGCTGTCGGCTGCTGTACGCAAGGAGTGTGCTGACGCCCTTTCGGTTCCACTAGCCAATATGTTCAGTAACTATCTAGCAAGAAGAAAAAGCCCCGACATTTCGAGACTAGCCAGGATGACGCCTGTCCTCAAGAAAGAATCTGAAAAATACCGTCCCATCGTCTGCACTTCTGTGATGCTCAAATTGTTTGAGAGATTTTTATTACCGTGGGTTAACCTGTGGTCTGCTGCTGAAGATACACCAGTTTGCTTATCGGTCTTCATGCTCCACACAGCGCCGTTGAATACATACTTCATCCAACAGCTTCGGCATTAGACAGGTAATGTAACACTATGAGGATGGTGTTTTTGGATTACAAAAACGCATTTGGTCGCCCTTATCGTGCAGTATTGCTCAGTATGCTCTCAGTAATTGGTGTCGACTCCGTCGTCTGCAGGCTGATTGCAGACTACTTTATTGACGGAAGACATTTCACTTGTCCTCTTCTCTTCCAGTTGACTGTGGTGTATTACAAGGTCCAATTTTCCCCCCTTTTTCTCTTTTCTTTGTACGTTAAACAACTTCCAATCGCGTCAACATTCATCAGCTGCAAATACGCCGACGATGTAATTTTTGCGATGTGAATCACCGGCACCCGAAGGAACTTAATAATTTCAGATCAAACTAAATGAAGTTGTTAACTGGTCCTCATCCCGCTCCATTGTACTGAATGCTTCTAAGTGCCAGGATGTATTATTTCCCTTAGTTTCTGATGAACCACATAGAACTCTCACCAGTAGGTTTCCTCTCGTATCTGCGACCAATAAACCGATACCACTATCACCAGCGCTTAGCGTCTTGGTGTTAAACTATCGCATAATCTTTCATGGTCCATGCATGTTCAACAAGTTTTTTGTAAAGTTAGAATGTTGTAATTTTTCCCTCCGTCTGAAATTACTTTCCGTCCTAAATCAGCCAGTTTTTAAATGTGTCAAATGTCTTCTGAATGTCTTCTCTCACACTGGTTGTGCTGTTCTCCAGTTATTTTCCCCGGCCTATTAGAGGAAGATTTCAACTTGATACTACGATCTATGAAACACATTTCCAAGTGCAGTAGCATATCCAGAGATACACTTGTTGATACCATTAGTGACGAGGACTTCCATGCTCTTGGCCATTTTATTTCCAAAATGCTTTCAGACATACATCGTCCTCTACACAACGAACTTTCAAAATCTGTGTCGACCACCTGTACGGGCTCAAAGTTCAAATTTCTATTTGTTCGCAATTCTGTTTGACCGTATCATGCTCGCCTACTGTTTGATCCAGTGAAAGTCGCCAAAGACCCACAGAACTGTCTAACTGGATAAAGATTTTCAGAATTTGTACGCATTTCACGTTTCCATATTTCTATATTCACAGATATGATGCAAATGCTGAAAATCCACTCAAATGGGTACATAAAGCTACTACTGACTAGACTTAGAAAAAACTACTTGTTTCTCATCGAACACGCAAACATACACCTGTAGTTTTGGATATACGCTATTCTTGACTATCCATCGTAGAAAATGAACGTTCCGCAATTTCAAAATACTTAGTCGACTCGAGTTAGTGACAATCATGTGATACGCGTCAATTCCTTCTCCAAACAAATTCCTGACCGTTACGAAATTAAAGTTGAGGTCCCGTCTTTTTCCTTCTCTTGGTGGGGTTTCAACTATGATTGTCATTTCGCACACACGAACCGCGTCTGCCGGTGAAAGCTACCCAGTTAGACAGTTTCATAGAAGTTTTAATTCTCTGCATCCTTCTAGCAAAACGTTTACAAAGCTTTTCGTGAAGAATTCTCTTACCAACGTCCACAAATCCGTATTTTCCAGATCCTCATAATAGCCGAAATCTTATTGATCTATATTCTGAATTCTAAATTGGATAGCGAACCCTTTCTGCGTAGCGACAGATGCCGTCCTTAGAAAATTGCTTTATTTTTCAGTCAGTTCTGGGTCATACGGTGCCAGAAGTTACGTTTACCTTCTTGCGGCTAGATCCTGCGAGAAGATAAACCGGCTTCATGGATGTGCCGAATGGCACCTGCCCATAAGCAACGGTCGGAGGGAGACCTGAACACAAGAGAATCCAGTTCTGCCCCCCTTTGTGAACACCGTAGAAAGGCTGGAGTCCTAAACGCTCACCGTCCAATTTAGAAGTACTGACCCATTTTTTCAGCTATACTTCAAGGCGACAACGCCATCCTGGACGTGGAGTAGAAGAGAGGCGTTGTTTTGAGATCTTGTTTGGACGTCGTAGGATACGCCCAACCCAGTTGCAGTCGTTGGTGTTGCAAGAAACACTGACGGCTTTTCGATTTATAAGCATCATTGTTCTACTGCGTCGTTTTGGAAGCAAGTCGTGTTAAGCCACTTTAAGCACCTGTCGCGCTCACAAAGGTCAAACACTTCCAGCTTTCTGATATCCTCGCCCATCACGACGAGACTGCACCTTGACGTGGTGTGATGGCTTGTGTGCCTCTATGACCCAAAGAGCTATGCAGGATGGCTTCTTTAGCCGGAGATCCAATCATGTCTGACAGGTCAATGGGTAAAGGCCAGACGAAGTCCAGTCTCTTGGTCCTCCTGGTTCGGGGTCGATCTGAGCTGGCCACTCAGTCGGTAAAATCAGTGGAGAATAATTGACCCAAGCAGATGGGCTTCCACTCAGCCACTCTCTGCTGCCTGGCAGACAGATTCTTGTTAGAACTAAGGGCTCTGGTTGAGAACCCTAGTCGTTCTCCTGCTTTGCGGCTGGACACCCTAGCAGTACCCATCCAACATCTCCCGTGTACTGGACGACTACGAAGAATTCCATGCTGCATCGGTCGTCGAGCAGGATAATCAGGACCGCGCTGCTCATTGTATCGAGCGAGATGGGTAACAGTGATAAGTGGGCTACTGCTCAGAATTCCCTCTCTTTTATTCAATCTTTGTCTTCTGTCCCCAACCACCTCTATTTGCTCCATCTATCCACTTAAGCTCCCACTGATGACGCACCCGATACTCTCAACGGTTCATTGCCAAATAGTGTTGTTGATAATACTGTCTCGTAACTCACATTTTCTCGAGCCTCGTCAACCTCTGAACCTCGGTTCCTGCAACGTGCTTACTCTCATGCAGACCGGTCAGGAGGCGTGCCTTTCGCTCACAATAGATTCTCTGAAGATTGATGTCTGCTGCATAGGTGAAACGCGTATCCAGGATTCGAGCAGTGTTATTCAACTTACTGTTGGTGGTATCTCACTGAAGTATTTCCTGCGCACTTCGGGAGATGAAGTAGCTAGAGCTGAGGGTCAACGTGGTGTAGGAATACTCTCGACTGACAAGGCCGAGGCTGCTCTTTTAGACTGGATCCTGCTAATAGTCGTTAATGTGCAGTTAGACTGCAGCGGTCAGTTGACGTTCGAAATGAAAGCTGTGTTAAGCACAACTTGTTTGTAATCTCGGCACATGCTCCAACAGACTGCAGCTCAGGCGCGCAGAAGGATGAGTTCTATGGTGCGAGAGCTATAGCTCGATTAGGCATGCGCTTTGCACCTCCAAAGTGTAAAGTGATGTTGTAAAACTGGACATCAACGGTTCCGAGAGTGATTCTTGATGAGGAGGAACTAACGGTTGCTGACCACTTCACTCACCTCGGCAGCAGCGCGACGACGGATGGAAACACGGTAGTAGTGGTGAGCACATGTATATCCAAAGCTTGAGAGGTGTACGCTGGACTGAAGCACTTGTGGGTGCGACCTGATATTTCGCTGAAGTTGAAAGGTCGTGTCTACTGTGCCGCGGTGCGTTCCGTTTTGCTGTATAGTTGCGAGACTTGGGGTCTGCGTGCGGAAGATGTTCGTAGTCTTTAGGTTTTCGACCACCGATGTTTGCATAGTATCGCTAAGATTAGATACAATGATCCAATAAGCAGTGCTGAGATCAGAAATCGAGTATTGGGTACTAGTTCAGGGAATGTTCTATCACAGCGTATCCAGAATAATAGAAGAAGCCATATGGAGGCCAACAGATGACGTGGCAACGAGGAATGAGAAAATGTTTAGCAAACTTGGGAAAAGTATGTTCCGCACGCCTTCGTGGTTAGGGTCCAAAAGATCCCTCAACCAGTTGGCTGGAGACATTGAAGGATATGCCAGCGAGCCGTGAACAGTGGCAATCGTGTTGTCACTTCTATCGAATCAGAATGACTGATCGATATGCGTTTGTACAGTTGGACTATGTATTCCGTGTGTTGGCTACTAGGGCATTCTTTCCTTTTCCCACCCTTGTAGTTGCACTACCTGTCTAACTTGTATATTCATACTTTCTAATTCAACGTGCTGCATGGTGAGAAAGGCAATGGTGTGCGGGGCTTGGCTTACTGTTTAACGCTGTACGATGATGATTATGTCCCCGACGCGCAGTGGCCACGTTTCACAGACAGATATTTGAATCCCGGGGCAACACGAGTTGTTCGCTGTTGTCACATGGATTTTGCGAAGGGTTCTGCACGATTCAAAACCGGCTGTATCGAAGAGTGGCGATATCTTCTGGGAATTCCAAATTGGCGAGAAAATGATCGATAACCAGCTGGTTACAAGGGTAATTAGTGGGCGACTGACACATTGTATAATCGGTGGTTTTTTGGATAGCACTGGCGACGAGGGACAGCCTGACCTAACACTGGAATGGAGAGAGAAATCGTTGGATTCTTCGTAAATACGTATACTCTCACACGTGACTGATTAGGAGGACGTCATGATTCTGACAAGCATTCCGAGCATTCTATCTACTTGTAGCATAATCCATGGTATTCCGCTATCGACCGAATGAAAGGCAACCCTAAAATCAATAAAACAAGTTGCAGTGGGTTGCTGAAACTTGTCTTGATGTTCTTTTAGTCTTTGGAGGGTAAATGTTTGGTCCGCGCATTATCTACCATGGTGAAAACCTCTCTAATTGGGACGTGTGCGTGCGTCTCACATCACTGAGAAGCGGTTCAACAAAAGGTAGCAACTCTAACTCATGCACAACCGAGTGCTGCCTGTCAAACAACAGGAAGTTTGTGTGTTGGAAGCCGGTGATTGACCGAGCAGTTCACACACCTTTTGAATGGCGGTCTGTCGGTCGAGGATGTCCAACGCGTCCTAGTGAATGTGACCTTACTCAAGATAGCTGAGTGATGTGCAAGAGGCAGTGGCCTTATTCAATGGTGGTCCGCCTTCGCACCCGTCACGTTGCTGTCCATGAGCTTCTGTGGCTTTCATGTATGGCGTTCGCTGACAGGCGAAAACCATTCACGCCCTCTAACTACCCCGCTGATTGTCCGCGACCGCTTATTGCTGTTGTTCGTCTATTCGCAGTTAACTATGGTAGTGGTCACCTTCCCGTCCACGACCTGGAGAGGCGCTTAGTAGCATTGAGCTATGCTCACTCTGTCCATCGAAGGACAGCGGAATTCCGAAAATCCATCTGTATCATCTTTGAAACGGAATAGTCAGTGTTGGACGATTTTTAGATGATGTTTGTATGCACATTCGGTTGGACTGTTTTCCCTGTGGTGGCTATCCTTCATTCATATCAGTGACGAGTAGCGCAGCTTACAGAGAAGTACGTGTCACTGTCTCTCACTTCTCGATAACGTGCAGCTCCACGGTTGTTACATTTTCACGATGTTTTTATTCGTTTTTCTCATAATGATTTGGCCACTTCATTTATAAGTCTACTTCTATTTGTCCATCAACTGTAGGTATCTGGTTCCGCTATACGACGCACCCGTAATGACCACTTCTGGAGGAGACAGTTCATCGCAATCTTCTAAAACTCGGCAAAATTCCCTTTGGAACTACCCTCGGGAACCAGAAGAAAGACACCTCAGTCCCACTCATACGATATTAGATTTGATCCAATCGGGGGATCGATTTTTGGCTTTGGCAACTACGGCCATTCCAGACAACAGGTTCAAGATTGGGAAGCCCCAGCGTGTTTCACGTGGCAATACAGACATTCTCCTTAATGGGGAATCGATGAATCAGCCTTCTGTGAGGTGAAAATTGAGCACTGATCTATTCTAAGTCGTTCAATGAATGTTGGTTCATTATTTTCCCACACTGGATTCATTTAGGGCTCCAGCTGGCTCGTCTGCTAACATTATGGTTCGTAGGGTCCATTGACCGCTCTCGTCAGTTTGTATACGATCCTTAGCCTAGATATTTCACTATACTTTCGGTGATTGTAATAGTCAGTAAATTGATTTTGAAAACAAGGTATGCTATTGGTTTTAGTCGAAACTGTGATGTGTATCACGCTAGTCTCGACAGGACCGAGTGGATACCATCGTCAGTTGACTGTGGTATGTGATCCTCGTCGATTACAGTCGAAGATTTATACTATTTTTTCCTGTTCACTACAGTTCAATACCGAAATCAGCATTCAGATGTTCGTATCTATCTCATTCTCATTTTCCATTCATGATCGCCGTTCACCTGTCAGTTTCACGGACGTTATAGAACGACCCACCCGCAGTGAAGATGGAGATATGATGGACGACTGGGTTCTTGTTCAACCCAAATTAGTTGAGTTTTATCCGCCCGAGAAACCGTGTTTGTTCCCCTATCTACGATGCACAAAAACTCGAATTCGACACCGCCGTGAGGCGTGTTCCGCTTGGCATATGTCGTACTCTGCACGATGCTCAGACTCCTCGACCGCACTAACCGTATGTTACACAGATGAGGACCTGGAAGCCAACGAATGTCGAGACCGTGAGGACATTCACCTGTCCCCTAAACAAAACGTTGCTCGTCATGTTTGTTCTCCGTGCCGAGAGAGCACTACATCAACGGGGCAACAACCTTCCGCGGATTGTGACTCTCGATCAAACTGCGATTTGGATTCCCCGTTACCGGCACCATTAACGAGCATGTCCCGTGCACAGGCCTCATCGTTGTACCAATTGAATTATTTTGATGATAGCTCGGAGGAAGAAGTTTCGTCTTCTAGACCTCGGGAAAATTCAAAAGAAAACACCCATCCGCGACCGTCTAACGTCACCTCGTCCAGTGCTTCTGATATTTCCGGTCTGTCTCCGACAGCAAACACATACCTGCCAATCAAACAGAAAACCGTCACGGACGATCTGGTGTGCACTTGTCTCACTGCTCCCCAGGCTTTGGAAGTTATGAAAGCCTGTTTAACACCAGATTCGAACGTTGTTCCTGTTGTGGCGGATGCAGATGGTGTTGATGAGCAACAACTGCAGCAGCAACTCGATCAGTTTATCACCAGCCTCAATGTAATTGGCTCGCCTTGGGCATGCCAGATGCATTTCGGTCATCTTACCCCGGTCGAGACGAACTATCCGAAAGTTGATGAAATATTTTTCACCAGATTATATGCTAAACTCGAACAATCCGGCATTTCTGTACCCGACTCGCCGACTCATGTCGATGCTCTCGAAACAAGCTCACTGCGCATGGAAATGGATTCATTGCACGGTGTCGATATCTCAGACGGGGCACACAATTTACCAGTGCATTCGGTTCGATTGAGCAGTCCTCGGGAAAGTGTGACGAGCTCAGGTGGTGGTAAACGAACAACTGTTACCCCAGCTGCCGGTGGAATAGGTAAGTACAGGATCAAATGCAGTGTTCAAAAATTTTCAGATTGTCTTTTTAGGCTCATCCAGTGTTGATATGTTGCCAACGAAAGTACTGAGTTGGCAGAACGGCGTTAAGCAACGAGACATGAAGTAATTTCTAAGCATGAAAACTTTTTATTACCATATCTCTGATCGGCCTGAGGTTTTTGTTGTCAATGAGGCGTAACACGGTTAGCGCAAACCTCATTGATTTTCACCTCTAGATTCCTTCCGATTCACTGGAACCAGTGACATGAATACTGTTTGGTGCGTTCCATTGCTTTTTGTCAACAGTATTTGCCGTATCTTAAAAGCCATCCATCACCAATGAATGAAAATATTAATTACACCATTCATGTTAACAAGGAAACAAGATTTGAAATCTGAAAAGATCTGATGGTTGTATTTACATGAAGTTATGCAGTCGTTATGATGCCGTGAATCGATTTATGCCGAAATTCTAGTAGTGGTTTATACATCCTTACGATCTGTCCTTCTGTACCCTCATGAGCTTTTTTCTATTCTGTCCCAATAAGACTTTATCGAACTTTTAACGCATTTGAATGCCTCTTCTATACGGCTGAAAAATGAACCATGCAGAAGAGGAAGACAGATTGTCTAACGAACTTCAGATACTGGCTTTCTGGGACCAACTCGACTGTTTCTATCCCTCCTGCCATTTCTTCGGCGGACATCCTTGTTCTGACAAGTTCGTTCCATAAGTGACGGAGCCTCCTGCCCTCGCACCACTATGCTAGGACAAGGCTGAGCGGACGACCAAGAGTCGCCCATAGCCAAATGTCACTGGTCACGCACTCGCGTGCTATTCGTTGTGATGCCGACACCACATAACTTTCACATCAGGCCTATCTAATTACTTCGTCGCTCCTCGAGCAATTCCGAAATACTTATAAGCTATTACGGCATTAAAAATCGATTGTCAGATGGCATAGTGGTTGAATGTTTTGCTGCAACCATGCAGCAGCTTAGCGTTTACAGTGTTTTTCGACCTCAGTGTGCTGTCTTGTTGGTGTTGGCCCGAAAATCCTATTTGCAACACCCGCTGGAATTCCAATCCGCGCTAAAAACATTTGGTTAAGTGGGTGTCCGATGCTTTACCGTTTATGCACGGTAGGGCTAGTGAAGGTGATGGGTGACTATTTAACTACGAAAAGTGCAATCCAACACGAGAATATAGAAAGCCTCACGGTTCTCGATGAAATGGGCACACATTTCCGTTTCAAACCACTCTTTTACTTTGTTCTCTTTTCTGTTGACAGTATGTTTGAGGCAAAATTGTTAACAAAATACAGGCAGATGGTGACGAAATACCTGTCCATGCTAATGTGCTCCACTCCCTGCCTTAATCATCGTCGAACAAAACTACTATGATGGCATTTGGCACTTCTGCCACCCAGCTCATTACAATTCCCTGATCACTGGTCACCTCATGTTGTTCTTGTCAACACAGGTTTATCATACTAATGGCAGAATTTACCACGGTACTCACTTGCATCTGAACAGCTGTTTAACCTGCATCTTCTGATCAACGGTCTTGGCGTTTATATCGCGAACGTTTCATCACCAGCCGCAAGGTGGCGTCTTTAGTGCGCCAATCTGAATGTTGAGGGATAACAGTTTTCAAAGCCATGTCAACTTCCATTTTGTATGCAAAACAATAAAAACAACAAGAAAATGAATTCTGTATTATCCTAAATTTTTGGCACTTCTCACAGATTCCGCCTTTTTTGCTACTAATAACGCATTACAATAGTTTTATTGTTGTAGGTGTTTGAATTTCACCTAATGACACGGGGAATATTCGTGTTTTTTTAAAGTTACATGGTTTTCATGCTACTAGCGCCTGCGAGAGGATAAACCGGCTTCGCGGATGTCCTGAACGGCACCTTTTTACTTCACTCCTATGCGGCTTTCTCCTGAGAGAGGATGGGCCGGAGATCCAGTTCTGGTTCCAAAGACAAGCTCCCTAAGCAGACTGGAGTCTCAGTCGCTCGAGGTCCGACTCTATAGTGCTGATCCATGTTTTCAGTTGTCCTCCAAGGTGACAGCGCCTACAATGGCATGGGACAGTTGACAGACATTGCTTTCAGATCTCGGTGTTCGGGCGTCGCAGAATATGGCCGAATCACTGCAAATGTCGCTGGTAAAGGAATACCGACAACTATTCAATGTGGAACCATCGTTCCCTTATTGCGTCGTTTGATATCTTATCGCGCCAGGTCACTTTGAGGTTCATTCGCAGGCATCGGTGGTCAACTGCTTCCAGCTTTCTGGTGTCCTTGATGTGTAATGTCCACATTTCGAAACCGTAGGTCAATAGGTTTCAAGTCCAAAGTGACTTACGTTGCTGAGAGAACGCTGTCCTAGAGTCGTCAATTCGCACTTTGACTTCGCCCTTAGCTTGGCCGTTCGGAGGGGTTGTGGAGCCCTGGTATTTGAAAGCGTGCATATGCTCAATTAGCTCGCCGTTGACGTGTGGGTGTGTGGACTGTTCAGCGCAAGTCGGAAAGATCTTAGTAGTTGATGTGTTGGTTTTCGCGAAGGGAACTACACGATCCAGAATTCGCTGTAAGGTAGTCAGACTGTCTCCAGGATAACGATATCATCCGCGAATTCCAAACCAGCTAAGAAAACGTCTGGGGTGAGCTGTACACCAGGGTAATCGATAAGCACTTGCCCAATTATCCAATCGATGGTGTAGTTGAGCAGGAATGGCAACAATGGGCAGCCCTGTCGGATACCAGAGTTAAGGGATAACTCGCTGGATTCTTCCCCGTACAATTGTATTCTGGCACGCTTGGTTGAGTAGTACGATTTCATGAGACTGACAAGCTTTGCTGGAATGTCGTCTGTATGCGGAATGATCCATAAAGTGTGTCTGTCGATTGAGTCAAATACTGTGCGAAAATTTGAAACAGGCTGATTTCGGCTGTTGAAATTTGTGGCGATGTTCTAGTACTCGGCGTAAGGTGAATATCTGGTCCACGCATCCTCTACCGGGGCTCAAGCCTCCCTCATTTGAACGAGTGTGTGCGTCCCTCATGGTTGGAAAGCAGTTCAGTAGGAGCGCGGAGAATATTTTTGCAGCCCCGTCGGTCGGGTTGATTCCGCAGAAGTTGTTGCACACTCTTCTTCCAACTGATTTGGGAGAGGGAGTAGGATTGAGGTTCCCCAGTCCGTGTGAAATTTCTGTTTCCCCCAAATTGAACAAAACAGCGTGTGTCGGGGGCTCTAGCAGTGGCGGAAGGCAGGATTTCTATAACTCCGGTCCGATCCCGTCTTCTCCCTGGATCTTTCGGTTCTCTAGATTGTGTATCATGGCAGTAACATCCTTTGGAGATGGAGGGCTGGTACTGATGTTGTAGATTCCACTTTTGATTGTAGAGTTTTGACTTTTCAAGCTTGCCGTGGAATAGTTTAATAGATTATCGAAGTGCTCGACCCACCTCTGCATGTTTTTCTGCAGTTTCGCAATCAGTAACCCGATAGCGCCGCGCAGGAGTGGTTGTACCGTCGCTTGCCCGATGCATTTTGAATAAGACAGAAGAGTTATTAGAAGTCACCATAGTTAGCAGCTGCCTCCATATTGTGCATGATTTCGAACCAGTAGGTGCATCGGTCTTTTCTTGCCGAGCAGGAGGCTTTTCGTCGAACTTCCCAAAAGCCAGGGAGAGCATTTAGGCGGGCATCTCTAGGATTTTCGGGCGGATGGAGGGTCGTCCCCAATATCCAATCCTTCTTTCGTTGTCACGTAGTGCTCAGTTCGTCGGTCGCAGATTGTTTTTAAGATGATTTAATGACTTCCATTGTTGTTTCACCGATTTTTCTTCAGTGATTGGATGATTGGTTAGATGAGCGGTGATAGCATATAATACTGTTTATCGTTTCGTCGATGATCCTAGGGCAGCTACGTTAATCCTTCTCGGGGCGCCGGATTTTGTTACGATTAGTTTAATGGATCTGGAGGCGTGCACGAGACAAGGGTGTGATCGGTCATATTCTTATTTCCTGTTTCTGCTCCTCTGTAGGACCGGCAGTCTTCGACCGAGGACGCCCAGCAAGATCGCATCAATCTAAAGTTAGTGTGGTATGCAGTGTGACCGTCGTTTTAGTACCACGTTGGAAGCGAGTGTTGGGACAGTTAGTCTGTTGTATTGTGCGAAACTGACGAGATGAGCACCATTGTCGCATCGTCGTCCAAGGCCGTATTTCCCTAGGATGTGTCTAGTTGCCTTACTTGAAGGACCAGTGCAAGCATTCCGTGCATACGCAACAAGAAGTGTATATCGATTTGGGACATTGTTGACCATTTCCTACAACCTGTTGTAGAACTCATTTTCGCTGTCTCTTGGGAGGTTAATGTCGGAGCGTAGATTGCAACAACCGACGCGTTCAGAGACGAGAAACGAAAACAAACTACAACATTTCGAGGGGAAATCGGATTCAGGAAACCAGCGCCTTGTCAGCCCTGCTACTGACGGCGATCGCATTGCTCTGAAGACCGGATCTATTAGTAGGTTCGCTGGGGTCGAGTTGGTAGTAGTCGTTTATTCCGGGAACCTTGATACGCTGCGTGCTAGAAATAGGCAGACGAATGTTGGAGAGACACGTTATATCTGTTTGGTAACTGTACAGCGTGCGTGTTGTGATGGCTTGACTACCGATGTGAAGGAGCGTTCTCATGTTCCAGCAGGCGATGTGGACGTGCTTGCGCAGATTGAAGTTCCCAGCTGGTATATTCGACACCGCGGTCGCGGAGAGAACAAGAAGCTCGTCGCTTCCCGGGGACGCCGTATCGTAATTGTTGCGTACTGTAGCTTCAAAATCAATGAGGAGTTTTGGGAATAGTGTACAAAGTGGCATCCCCAGCGTCACTGGGCTCTTTGTTCGGGTTTGCATCTCTAGCCTGTGCAAAATCAAGTGCTGCCTGTCAAACAACAGAAAGTTTGTGTGTTGGAAGCCGGTGATTGAACGAGCAGTTCACACACCTTTTGAATGGCGGTCTGTCGGTCGAGGATGTCCAACGCGTCCTAGTGAATGTGACCTTACACAGGATAGCTGAGTGATATGCAAGAGGCAGTGGCTTTATTTAATGGTGGTCCACATTTGCACACTTCATGTTGCTGTCCATGAGCTTCTGTGGCTTTTATGTAGAACGTTCGCTGCCAGGCGAAAACCATGCACGCCCTCTAGATTGCCGCGTTGCTTCTGTCTGGGCACTTGGCCTCGGCCGATCCGTTATGATGGTCTTAGAGCAGCACTTTGCGCTTCAATCGGCATAGCAAAACCCAATCACCACGGTGAGGTAGCGACATCGATTGGGAATGGGAATAACAGTTCATGGTTTCAAAGTGTCTGAGTTTCGTTCTGTTGTATATCAACTGGGTCGAGTAAACTTCATGAGTAGACCAGCAATCGGTCTTTATCGGTTCACTAATTTTCAGCTCTGGTATGTTGCTTACAGATCGCCTTCGTGTGGTTCTTTGCTACTTCAAATAAGCGGAGCAGCAATGCAGCAGCTCTTCGCTGATACCAAATTCATTTGAAATACAGTCGCAAACCTAAAGCTTGGGTGCGCCTTGTTTGTAAATAGGCATCCGTGGTCTGATATCCTATCGGAATGATAGCCACTCCTCAGGAGCTCATCCAGTTCCGGGATCAGGTCTTCCACTAGCTATAGGTAGTTTTACATTTTAACTGGAATTAGCATTCTTTATTGTCCCACGGATTGGCTTACAGTTAGATAGTTTTACTAACAGTGTAGTAGGAGTACGTCGGTAGCTTTATGCGACCATTCCACGGTAAATTGAATCACTTTTCATGCTTAATTACCGAATTTCGTTATCGGTCATCGTCATCTCAAGCAGACAACTACTGCTATCGTTTTCAGCAGTATATATAGGAATTTCACAACCTCGGGGATAGATCCACTACCAGTGAACACTGCATCTCAAGGTAATTACCCACATCCGGAACAGATCCGTCCGTTTCGGAAGATGTACATGACATACGAGTGACTCTCACCAATCATCCCTTGAGACGCATAGATGGTCAATCAAACGTTGGCCAGTCTCTTTGATAGGTGCGGAATTCAGGTTAGCTTCATGCTCCTCAATCGGCTGGTTGTTTGAAGCCTGTTTGAGTCAAACTGGTGCTGCCCTGCTTTGGCTCATCGCCATTTCTTTCTTAGGGGTTCTGGAAACTTAGCACACTTTGACTCGTGAGCTGCGGTCATTAGCTGCCCCGGTCTTCGTCTCCCTTCAATATGACCCCCAAATCGATCAACGTCTGTCGTCCTTTCTCGTGGGACCAGAATTGTATCAGGAGAAATCGCTTGAGAATCTAAAATATTGGAAGCCAGAGTTCAGTTTCACACCAAGCGGTCAATCTGTTTTGGTGATTGGCGTGCGTGTTTTACATGCCCACAGGTAGATTGTTTGAGTCGCATTTTTCTCCGTGAAACTAAACCCATTTAAGGCTTTTAAAATAAGGTCTATTTGAAAATGTTTGAAAACCCTGTTTCTGCTTGAATGTACGTAGAATGAAACTCAACAACGATACTTATTCTGATAATTGTGTTTCATTATTCAGGTCCTTTTCTCTGGATCCTACTCAGTCGACTGTCTAGCATGCATACCAACTGTTTGTTCACCAACTTGTTGCTCACCGACTTGCTCACTGCTTTGGCCGCCTATCCTTGTCCCCTCTTGTACGAGTTTTTATTAAACTCGTCTTCCAGTCCCACTCGCCGCGGGCACACGAATTCGGTGTACAAAGTGAGTTTTCCGCCATCGTCATTACCACGAAATCGGCTGTTGTTTTACGTCGAGTTACTCCATTGGATCAGCAATAATTTCCCACTAGTCAGGCGTCAAGAGTATCGTCGTCCCGTTGACATACACCCACTTTGTTAACCATCATCGTCAATCATCTCAGATGTCGATTTTCTTTTAGTTTCCCAAGGATTGATTACATAATGTAGCTGTCAGAGCAGTTTGAGCATAGGACACCAGGTGACCGCTGCGGTCAGCAGACACGCAGAACTAGATGTTCATCGTAACAACTAACGCTACTGAGGTTTGGCGTTTGGGAGAATCATGATTGGTAATGCATGTAAGTTCCTCTTTTGTCTGTCTTCCTGCTTGGTTTGTACAATGTATTCAAGATGTATGAACGCACCCTGGGGAGGTCTAAATCCGCAACCAAACACGTGTTTGATAGCAGCCAAACGTGGATCAGTACAATAGAAAAAGACGTTGAGCTTCTAGGCCTTCGGTCTGTTTAGTCCGGCGATAGAAGAAGGACTGGATCGCGATCTGTACCGAGCTGGCCTCCGACTACCGTGCGTGGTCATCAATGGTCCGTGATATCCAGGGAGCCGACTTATCCTCTCGCAGGAGATAGTCGCGAAATAGTAAAAGTAAAGTAGTAGCCAAAATAGTCTTTTCACTACTGTTTAACCGCACTCGATTAAGTGTGTGGTGCCCACACAGACGCACAAATTTAGGCAGATAATCGTGTGTGGGCGCGGACGCTAACGGAGTGCAAAAGTAAACACGTAATGCGACTCATTTAATGAGTCACATGACGTCATGATTCCTTTGCGTATTGCACAGTACGGTGAAATGGGAAACAAAATAGATGATGCAACGCTCATCCAGATAAAAAGCATTGATAGCTTGACCAAGCGTTGTGACCAACTGGTTTGATGAACCGTTGCGCTTGTAATGGATTGGGCGAAAAGCATCGGTTCCACTGCCTCCATGATCTCCGAATTTCATATCGAACCAACGTAACAAGAGTCCCCATTCTATTGTTCACTACATCCCATAATTAACCCAGTTAACCGCCGTGTTTCAGGTTAGTGGGAGAACTACCGCATGCTTACAGCTTTATCGGGCGCATAAAAACTATATGCAACAGGACAAGACTGTCATGCGACATGATACTTTTATTCTGTGTTTTATCCATGTTACGACTGTCCTTCATGCCGGGTTCAGGAGCCCTAATGCCACATCGAACATGTGCAAAAAACGAATCAAGTGAATCGATGTTCCACCAGTTACGTGCAAATCAGCCGACTACGACCCTTCGCTAACACCGAAACACATTGGTTTTTGCTCGTTTTTCGGTTCATGCTTTCTTTGAATGTCTCCCAGGAGTGGCCTGAATAATGATGACTATTACATGTATCCGCGTGTTATGCTTCCCTAAAGCCACACGTCCCCATAGTTGGTTCTAGACAACAACTGGCGATGTTTTACAGGTTGCGCTATATATATGGTTATCGATGCAACCGGATGTCCAGGTCAAAAATGAACGTTGGCAACAAATTAGGGAAGCTTTGTATGCCGGTTCCGTGACTACAGAACCCTCCGGTTCACGTAGAACACAAAAACAAGGGATATCTTAGACATCAGTCGCTCTATTAGATGTTGTTAGATGCCAATTGGCTAGGAGCTTGAGAAGTGATCGTGGGCAACGGTGGATTGCGAAATGTAGGAGAAACGGAGAACGCTGTTTCTACTGGTAATGGTCGCAACCTTTGCTGTATGACTGGAGGTGCAGGTACCCGGAAGTCCTGTATAAGTAAGTTATTCAAGGAATCTCAGAGATGTCGTCTGGACCGCGGAGCGGAGCACTTTAAGAAACAATTCGGTTGGCCCACTTTTATAGTTAACCTTCCGCATATGCCTTCAAAAGAAACGATGCAGGTAGATATCACTCCTCCATCAGAAATGGCAGCAATGCGGCTGATAGGTTATTTGAAAGCTGCTGGACTGGATGGTTTGTCTCTGCCCTTCTTCAAGAATGAAGGTGAAGCTTTGGTTTCTGAGTTAAAAAACTCCGGGTAATCTGGAGTAGTGAGCAGATTTTCAAGGAATGGTGGAAATCAATGATTGTACCGATTTACGAGAAAAGTAAACGATCCTCTTATGAAAACCACGAAACGATTAACTTGGTAAGAATCACATCCAAACTGCTCACCGGGATTATTCTTCATGGATCATCCAGCGCCCGCGAAATGTGTGCACGTGAGAATCAAGGTGGTTTCAGACCCGGTTGATGTTGCATCGACCACATCTTTACTCTTCGGCAAACCCTAAAGCACAGGCACATCTTTCATGGGCCCACAATCTGTGTCTTCCTTGATTTGAAATCTGCATTCGACTCGGTTGACTGCACAGTTTTTGGCATTGCCTCTTATTGAAGAGTGTACCAGAGAAATTTATTTATCTTTTCCAATGCTTGTATGGAAACAGCTGAAGCTGAGTTCCTACTTCGACGGTCTTTCATCCGAATTCGCTTTGGCAAGTAATTTTCGCCAGAGCTACCCCCTATCACAGTCTTCAGTTTTATGATTGAAATGGCTTTTGAGGTAACCCTATTCTCGTGTGAGAAATGTGTTTTCGGTCTTTGCTCGGGCAGCAAACTGTCTGACTTGTCTGACCAAGTGGTGCACACGCACGGCGATCGGCTTCCTCGACGCACGCTTTTTTGCAAGGCAGGTATTAGCTAGAAGGTAGGTTGAAATGATGAATCTATGATGTTGCAAAAACTGATGAGAACCTTGACCACTGGACTTTGCTTTTGACTCTCTTTTACTTAATGTTTATGTTCAAACTGCCCCCAACTGGACGATGCTGGGAGGCAGCAACTAAAACCAGAGCACAGAAATGCGAGGTTGATAGTTGAACCGAACTGAAGTGAATCCTCAGCTGGAGCCCCAATCGAAAACTATGAAGTAAAATGCAAGGGTGTGAAAAGAATGAAAAGAGACGTAAAAATGGTATCAGGTCAACGAAGAAAGTTTGTGAGTTCCAAAAGGCCCACTGATCGTGACACCGAGCCATATCCTCCAACTGAGTGGGGATCTGATGGACTCTACCCGGAAAGCCTATGATGCTCTATATGGCCAAGTCCACTGGTTAGGCTTTTCATGCATTTCTTCCATGTCATGGACTCACCACGTTTACTCATTTTCCAACCATCGCTTTCCTTATTGGGCATTGTGCACCGAGGAATCTTATCCGGGGACACACGCAACGCATGTCCCCCCACTAGATGCTTTTTACTGCGTATAAACTTTGAAACGGACAGTATTTTCTTTCAAGACTATAATGGAACATTCAATTGCATAACGAGGAAAATCTTGCTGCATCTTCACACTCAGCACTTAGCGGAGCTTATTTATCTGATTCCTTCCCCAGTCGCGAATTTTTAACACGTTGTCATGGCCATAATTGTGCAAAACCTGTTTTAACGACAGACATTCTCCAAGGTACCTTTCTATTACTCTGCTTCTCCTACGCGTATGAACCAATGGCCCAGTATTTGAAAATAATCGAGTTTTTTACTTACATGTGTAACCGATTGATCGATATACGTTCACTCATGACCTAGTCGTAACTTTCAGTTCCAAACTAACCACAAAATCACTTCCATGATGTGTGGACATTTCACGTCGTCCGATGCAGGGCATTTCCCATGATTGCTGAAGGAAGTTGACGAAATATGCGAAGTGATTCATAGCGATATATTTCCGACAAATTGTTCTGGTAGTTGGTGATCAACAGTTAATTCAAGAGCAGCTAATATTTTATAGATACTATTTCTAAAAAGCTTAAATATATTCCCTATGCATCAGCCCGACCCGTCCTACTAGGTGAATAGAACAGATGCATTTGATATCTGTCGCATCAAATCTCTGAATTAAAGCTACATGCTTCGGGTAAGCTCTTTGTCCAGTGACCTGAGTTGATTGCCAAATACAGTCCGTAGATCGGAGCATTATCGGGAAGATATCTGTCTGGGCCTAATATCATATATCTTTCGGTAGCTACAAACTGTTTTCGTTATCCTGTGACCTAATGAATTCCCTATCTGAGGTGTTGTTTCATCCGACTTGTCTTTGCGTAGTTCACCATGCAGATTATTTCACAACAAAAATGAACTAAAATGTTCGGTTTTTCTCGTTTGCTTATGCACGTCGTGCAAAGGAGCATCAAAAGTCTAAAATTTGGGTCGTTCGCGTTCTACTTCTTGTTTTCTATGACTGCTTACACACTCGCCTGTTAGGATTGCCCACGTGCTCGACTTCCGCTCGCAATTCCAATCGCTCCAGCTTGCTAATGAAAAACAGAAGACGACGGCATAATGCATCATAAGCCTGTTTATCTGTGTGGGAGAATAAGGTAATTTAAACCGAAAATGGGAAATTCTCGAATGTGCCAATCCAGTGAAATTGTTACCTTCACCGCATTGGTTTTCTCAATTTTCACTCGGCTAGTTCAGCCACACGCGTTTGTGGAGGTGTGTTGAATCGTTGATCGGGCGTGACACGTTCACAACGCTTAGTAGCTTGGATTCAGGGAGGTTTACGCGACTCCCTGATACCTCCCCCTTTTAGATGACACGTGCGCCTGGGTGCTCGTGGGCCTTGCTGCATTTTCTGATTTTTCTTTCTTGGATGATTAGAGCATCATCAGGGGGGGGGGAGACAATTCTTTGTCGTAATCCTCTGTTGATTATGGCAGACCAAGTATCCTGAATCTATCCGTCAACACCTTTAGCGGTATTGGATGCTCGTACGTGTTCGTCGCTGTTGAGTTATGTCTTGCCCGTAGGCGGTTCTGATAGCGCATCCAGATTCCTTCGGAGACTGCTGCTTCGTACAATTCCGTTCCCCTGCGCGCGCAAATGACAGCCTCAGTCCACTTAGGTTCTCCTGGGTAGAAGTGGTTAGCGTAAATTGCGGTTCCCACGTGGAACCCTGTTTGAGTTGTCGGACGTTCTGGATGCGCACTTCTGGCAGAATTCCCGGAACGCGGCGGATGTGAATTGTGATCCATTGTTGGATTCTATCTGATCCGGTAAGCCGTAATGGGCGAAAGTAAGCCGCAGCGCCAAAATCGTCCCGTAAATGGTTGGAGGATTAATGGCGACTACTTCTGGCAATTTCGATGAGGCAGCCATCCCGACGAGGTACGAAATTCTTTCATTGGGTTAAATGAAGTCAACGTGAATTCTCGTCCACAGTCGGTCGGGTGTTGACCACGGCACCGGTAGTTGGTGTAGGGGCATCTTTTCCGCTTGCTGTCATATGGAATAATTACGCATCATACCTGTCACTGAACGTATTGGCCGGAAAACAGGCCGTCAGTCCTTCATCGGTGAAAGGATGGCTGGCGTGTGAGTACAGGGACTCAGTTCGTCTTTGAGAACTGTGATCAGTTGGTGTTTTGATGGGGATGCAGGCGTCGTTTAGATTTGGCCGAAAATACTGTTGGTTGGTAGGTCATTCAAACGGAGCTCGTCAATCCAGTCAGCTCCCAGTAGGTTAATGTCATTTGGTGGCGAAGCAAGTCGTGAAAATGTTATTATCACGGAATGTTACAGCAGAACGAAGTTGTTGGATGCAGTGTCTAGTTGGAGGTGGACGCAGTGGTCATTGGTTTTATTATTTTCGAACTCCCGACGTTCAGCTACTTGCAGCTGTTGTGTTACGGCTGACCCGTAGGAATGAACGGACAACTGATGAGAATTGGCGCGCGGCTTGGGTGTATTGAATGTTCGTTTACCTTTAGATTTTCTGGTTTGACAAGAACCATCTTTGTACACGAATTAGAAACATCTTTTGCATCGTTTGCACTTGAATGGACAGAATCTACGAAAGCACCACGTGCCTCAGTGTCTGCAAGAGGAGGGTCATTTGACTGGGCCAGAATTAGCGGGGGCGGATGGTTTTTATCGGCGCATGTTGTCTGGATACAATGACCCTGTGGACGACGTGTGTTGATTGATTTGAATTCTGGAGTATTGCGGCGTCATGTTTCTAATTGATGAGTTGCTCATCCTCACCAACGAGCTTTTCCAATGCCATCATCATCGTACAGCGTCCAACACCAGGGCGAGTCCCGCTGACCAGAGCGAATTGAATTGGCATTGAATTGTCACACATCATCGTACATCGGTGAACAGCATGACGATCCACACCGATCACCACCTTTTTCACCAAGTTATACGTAAAAACGGAAAGAATGAATATACGAGGTCGACAGCGAGTGGACCAACAGGGGTGGAGAAACGAAAGAACGCCGTAGCACCCAACACACAGAATACGCAGTCTAGATACGCTGTGATGGAACATTCTCTGAACTAGTACCCAATACCCAATTTCTGATCTCAGCATTGCTTATTGGATCATTGTATCTAATCTTAGCGATACTATGCAAACATCGGTGGTCGAAAACCTAAAGACTACGAACATCTTCCGCACGCAGACCCCAAGTCTCGCAACTATACAGAAAAACGAAACGCACCGCGGCACAGTAGACACGACCTTTCAACTTCAGCGAAATATCAGGTCGCACCCACAATTGCTTCAGTCCAGCGTACACCTCTTAAGCTTTGGATATACATGTGCTGACCACTACTACCGTGTTTCCATCCGTCGTCGCGCTGCTGCCGAGATGAGTGAAGTGGTCAGCAACCGTTAGTTCCTCCTCATCAAGAATCACTCTCGGAACTGTTGATGTCCAGTTTTACAACATCATTTTACACTTTGGAGATGCAGAGCGCTTGCCGAATGCAGCTACAGCTCCTGCGAATCTATCTAATGCACGTTGCGCGTGTTGCGTGCATTCGAACAGGCAGTCAGTCTAGGTCACAGTTTTTCACTACTCCCTAGTTCGATGCCCACATCCCGAAGATTTCGCAAGGCATTCTCCATTATCTCGTCCATGACGAAGTTAAACGTGAATGGAGAATTGAGACATCCTAATTGAACACCACTCGTCGTTTCGAATAGACAGGATAGTTCACCGTAAACCCTTACGCGGCCAGAAGTATGAGAGTAAAATGACCTCAGTAGATTCACGAACTTCTGTGGCGTACTTTCTCGGAGAAGAGCACCGAATAGCGCCGACCGCAGATTCCTAATGATAGTACTGCCTAACGTGCATTTTGATCACATCAGTTATGAGTTTTTTTTTCCATAGTTTTGGTGTATTTGAAAATGTATGGTTAGCCAGTCTGTGTCATCCCTTGTATCATCACTGTGACACCACAACGTTGAGTTGTGTCCATGCGGTTGTCGATGAAAACCCTTTTGAGTGAGGCTAGCTAGTTGCCATATTTGTAAACCTAAATTTGGGATTCGTAAAACAGTTTTATCGTCACATCTGTGATCAGGTTAAAGTCCACGGCCAGTTTTCTTCAATTGTTGCCGTCTCCAGCGGAGTATGACAAGGTCGCCATATGTCCCCGTTCGTCATCAGATTTTCCCTGGAGGATATACTGTGGGATGCCTTGTCTGATCTTCCAAACGATGAAGCTGAACTCCTAGGGAACAGAGTTTGTGACTTGGAATATGCTGATTGACAATGCACGAATGCGAAGAATTCCCCACTGCATCGGTCGTCGCGCAGGATGACGAGGACGGTACTTCCCGCGCACTTCAGGAGACGAAGTAACTAGAGCTTCGGGTTAACGTGGTGTGGAAATAGTCTTGACTGACAAGGCTGAGGCTGATCTTTTAGACTGGATCCCGGTTTATAGCTTTTTATGTGCTGTGGGACTCCAAGGCTCGGCGTTCGAAAGGATAGCTGTGTTGTGCGCAGTTTATTTGTGACCTCGGCATGCGCTCCAACGGACTGCAGCTCTAACACACTAGAGTCCTTGGTGAACTCACTACTTTGGTTTGCAGGTGCAAAAGCTCTGACATTGTAGTGCCAGCATAATTTGACAAACGTAGTGTGTCAGAAGCTTGTTCAGGTCTCCTTCAGTTTTTTGCAGGCAATCGATTATTCCTGTCTAGTACAAGTTTCCGACACAGCTCGCGTCGCGCGGTGACATGGCCTCTAACCGTACAGGTACAATGGCAGAATGATACCAGGGGCACGATTGTTCAAACCGTTCCAATTTGAAAACGGCGTTCCTGAAACAATGTACGATAGAATCTCAGACCCTATTCAGTGCAAACAGCAGAGACCTGACTGTTGGGTGGAATATTTCAAGGAGCAGTTCAGCTGGCCTTGCGCTGATGTAGTTACTCCGATGTCAACAACCGCAATTCCTCGGGGTATATCACCTGACTCCCTATCGTAAGTGGAAGTGGAGTCATGTATTCGATTTCTAAGGCGAGGAAAAGCGACCGCTCCTGACGAACTCCCTCTAGTTTCTTTCAAAATAAGGAGGGTAGTGCGTTGATAAAATCGCCCCTCGCCGCGGCACCTAGCCATATTACCTAACGCCTCCAAACATTTGGTAGGTGGGTCGCGTGGTCACCAACCTGGAAGTCTTACACGTCCTACGTGGCCACCGGTCAAGGTTTTCATACCTTTTTGCCATGTCATGGACTGACCACCTCGACCTACCTCCCAATCACCACCTGCCTCAGAGGACAGCAAATGCTGAGGAAGTCTCCTCATGGGCATGCATGACATATGTCCGAACCACCTTAACCTGTTCAGGTTCTGTACTTAATCCACAGACTGACTTCTGGTTCCCAAAATCTTACGCCTAACCTCAGCATTCTGATACGGTGTTCCCACCACACTCGGGCAATGCTTCGGAGACATCGTTGCTCGAACACCGACAGTCTTCGCCTGTCTTCTACCCTAAACGGCCATGTTTCTGAACCGTATATAAGAACGGACCACCCGCCGGATTTTACACTCGACTCTTAACGAACAATCGGATGTCACGCTGACGCCGCAGATGACGGACGTTGGCGTAAAAATCACTGAATCCTTTTATTCACTCTTTACCCGTGCTGATAAACTTTTTTCGATAAATAGTAGTAGTGTTGCGGGCACACATACCTACTTGGAAAATGACGGTGGATTTATGGTACGTCCTGTCGTATAGTGCTAACGATCAGTTCGCCATTTGAAACCCAAGAAAAGAATACGCGATTATTTCAACTAGCTTATTGGCAGTCATGAACAATGCAGGTCCCCCAAGTTCCAACGAAGACTTTATACCGAGGTGCGTGTATGTCAGTCCGGCACGTTGACCAGTAGATTGTCTCGAATGAATTTAAACAACTCATCAACATTAAGCAATTTAATGGCCACGCCCTATGGGCCTGGAACGTCCACTTCTTCCAAGCAGGGCGTTTGGCGGAACGAAGGTAATGTATCAGTCTTCTGAAAAATCCTGTACGTCTCGTCTGTACGAAAACTGCTCTGTTGTTGTTTCCAATACGCATCAACAGAACACAAACTGATGTGATGGATTTTTTGCTAGTTGATGAGTATTTATCTTGTCTCTGTTTGCTGCTTTCTTCCATTCGTAATTGCTGCATGTCTTCTCCACCTCCCTCGAGTTCAGTGTTTGCATGCCGTCAGAAATCAGCTATTGTCCAGCGCTACGGTGATCGAAAACTGGCATTCTCTGATCTACCGAGCTCGTTTATACTTATGCTGTGAGAAACGGTTTCTGACCGACATGCTAATCGACCCGGATTTCTACTGTTTTCGTAAACAGCCTCATCCCCCAGGTCGAGCATCCATCTCGTGTCCAGGGGCACGAAGTAAGTGCACTAGTCTTTTTCAATTGTACTTATTCGTATGAAGTTCGGCTTAGCTTTAATAACGAATGATCTTAAACAGCCGCGTGTCATCGGCATTGTTTTCTGTCATATTATGTTAATGTATTGATGGTTGGCAGATTTTGATAATGTTCTGAGGTGATCCAAATGTGAAAAGGAAAATCCTGCTGTAGGCAGTCAAATTACAAGCTAGTTCACTGTGGTGGATTCCATGTGCTACTGTAATTTGGGCGGGTATGCTGTGATCCATATGCAGAAAGTCGAAGGTTTTCCCGGGTAGCCTCGTAGCTCAGCTGGTAAAGCACTCGCGGTACTAAAGCGAGGGTGGTGACCATGCGTGGGTTCGAATCCCGCCGAGGCCAAAGACTTTTCACATTTGGATCACCTCAAAAAATATTATGTTAAGCAAACCACATTTGACAAGCGATGCCTCATTTACACTGTTCATTTTGAAAGACTACAGTATGCTGATCAGATCTGGTAGTCATGTTTCTAAGAAGTATTTCCCCGCAAATATGTCCCCTATACTGTAAATCAAATATCAAACGATGAGGGTTATCCTACTGAACCATACTATTAAAACTGACTTTTACAGGTCTCACGTCGTCACCTTTTTCGTTGTTCTGCTGGAAACTTGAATCTCTTTGTCATTCGGAGCTAATCCATTAGCGCATGTTTTTGTTCTAGGCACGAGTGTCGATCGTCTGGCGAAGCGAGGGTGCCCATCTGTTGTGCGATCCGTATGGCTTCCCACTGACTTTGATCCTGGAAGAAATCAGCCGGAACATGTGTCATCCTCCACAACCGAATCAGATACTGCACCACAAGTTCTGCTTACTTACAGTACTAAACCAAGCGCCTTTCCCAACTCTCTTACGCCTCTGCTCCCAGTCGATTGCATTCGTCCCAAACGAGCTGAGGCTCATAAAGTCACTGATGGAAGTTCGTCCAAACTACAGCCCCGTGCTGCCTCGTTCTCTCATGCCCCACCCATGGTTGTCCGCGTTGGTCAACATCACCTTCCACCAGTTTCCGTTCCCAAACAAATTTGGACACGGACTGCTCGGTACGCGTTGAGTCCGGCTCTACGCCGGATTAATATTCTCCCTTCCGCAGGATCCCGTTCTCAACCGTTCCCAACACCAGACAGTTCGGAATCTGAGGATGAAGAAATGCATACAGTCTATCAGCCGGAGATTCCAACCAGTACACGCAATTTAGTGTTTGCTGCAATCATTTTCGATGAATTCTGTCACGAACTGGCCTCATTATGTTACAATCATAGTCAGGATAGATCACTGTTCACATGATTCAGATAATTGTTCATTATGTCATACTTGCCCGGAGTTGATGCATTGTGTGTGTGTGACACACTGCTGCTGTGTTTAATATATCATACTTTGTGGAAAATATTTTTCTATTTTCGTCACTGAACATACATCATACATCTCAGTTTGAATGATGGAACAGCTGAAATATTTCTTGTTCTCCACTGTCTACTCATCCTGTGTCATGTTTACCGCCACACTAATGCAGGCACATTTTTATAATAGTGTTGTCCCCGTATAGTTCAGTTTTATGGTTTGAGACTTGCCACACTTTTCCATGGTCTTCCGGATTCTCTTGGAGCACTGGCGACCTGAACGATTTTTTAAATCCTCCTCGACGCCATCTATTTTCCGACCTTATATTGTAACGGTATTGCAGCTGTGTTTTCCCACTCCCCCCTCCGTATCTATACCACCAACGGTTTTCACCCTTCCCACTGTGATTTGATTTCTTCCTTTCTGTCTCGCTGTGTTCGACTACAAGCGGCCTCTATTATCCCCCGTGCTTACCGTGTTCATATGTATGGAGAATGGCTCTGACAAAGATTGACACATTCTTTTTTCTCATCCCGTTTTTTTTTGTTTTGATAATAGTTTTATGCTTATGAGGATGACGGCCTTATTGCGTACGGATCAAACTGCTGACTGATGATTTACTGCATTCAGCGAGCGACCCTCATCAAACTTTGTCATTATCATATGTGTAAATATTTAAATAAATATGTAAATATGAATGTCGATCTGCACTGTGAAACCACGGGCTAGAAAAGCGGTTCGTGTAAGGCGATCAGAATGTACTACTTGGTGATACAGCTCAAGCCATCATCGAAATTTTCAGCAAAGTAACGGAATCCACAGCTTTTTGACTGATACTCTTGGCTGTCTAGTCGACAATTTTCTATCCCACGTAAAAGTCACAATTGTGTTACTTACTCAAGTCCCGCCCAATAGTACCGCACTGAATATGAGTGAGGAAAACCAGTTAATCACAGTGCATAAAATTTTACTAGTTCACCCACACTGCCCCCAGAGAACGCTTTTTAGAAAGAAGGAATTACATTCTAATAGGAACTATTGCATGTACCACGGCCCAGAGAAACTACATTGACTATATAAAACAGACTTGACCGCTGCACTACTTCAGCGGTTTTCGAGAGCATATACAGAAATTCGCCCTCTCTCACGGGTGAGTAAGCCACCGCGGAACACATCATACAGCGTGTCCGGACATTTCGTCGACCTGGGCCTACCGTGATTGGAAAATCTGCAGTCACTTCATGAGCTATTCGTTTTTTTTATTGCCTTCCCCGACTTCTCCTTTTTCATTAGCCCGAATCTTTGGAATGTCCCATCTTCCCACTGTCATCGCTGCAAGATTACCTTCCCAGTAGATGCCAACGAACTGCTACAACTACTTGATTCCCTTAATTACGATCTCCGATGTTCTTCAGTGCTTTACTCTTTAAACTTTTTTTCTGATAAGTTGTGAGATTGTTGCTAAGCAGTAATCTTCCTGAACTAAATTTAAGAGGAATTGCCGCAATAATGGGACATTCCAAAGATTCGGGCTAATGAAAAAGGAGAGGTCGGGGAAGGCAATCAAAAAAAAAAATGAATAGCTCATGAAGTGACTGCGGATTTTCCAATTACGATGGGCCCAGGTCGACGAAATGTCCGGACACGCTGTATGATATGTTACGCGGTGGCTTACCCACCCGTGGGAGAGGGCCAATTTTTATATATGCTACTGAAAACGGGTAAAATGATAAGGTCTTGACATCCCGCAGAAACACTTCGAATCGTCCGCTTGAAATGGCGACGACGCGTACGAAGGTTGTTGTTTCAAAAGTGTTTTATTTTAATGTGAAGGGATAGCAGTACGCAACTGACGTAATCCCACGGCGCTGTTAGTGGCAATATAAGCCGGGAAGGACACATGCATTGTGAGTAAACTGAGCACGCTGATTGAATTTAACAGCGCAATGCATGGACAGCCGGAGTATCGTCGCAATTTAGGTGATATTTGCTGCCTGATACATCATCCATTTGCTCACCGCTAACGTGTTTGTGGTTCAGTCGCATATAATCACAGTCTCTTAAATTCTTTGAAAAATTCCATAGTCGCATTAAAAAAAAAACATTGAAGAACGAACAATTGTTTTCAATGATTCCTAATCTTGCACTTACACATCATTTACTTGACAGTAATGCATTTGAGTGGTCGTTGGCTGCGTTGAAGGTCATTCTTTACAATAGGTGTGTGGGGGGGAGGAGATGGTGCGGTGTTTGTCAGTTAGTGTGTGGTGATGCTGATTCGACCACTGTTAGTGTGTTTTCAGAAGTCAATTCTCGTTTCGGATGCTCCGTCTTTGGCCAAGGCAACTGAAGTGCCCGAGCTAGTCGCTTTTGTGCACAGATCCGGGCTTAGTAGACGTATGGCGATCGTTTCAGCCGTGGCCAATCGGACTGCCTTTGATCGGTTGGCGGGACCACGATACGCAACACTGAATGAGTCATTCGGATCGATCCTATGACCACTATCGATTAGGTGACTAAGAACAGAACTGTTGGTTGTGCCCGTCTCTCCGTGGCTCAACCACTTCGCGTGATGCTCTTTGGTGCGTTGAGACAGGCGCCTGGCCATGCGACCTATATAAGATGCGCCACATGCGCGTTTCAACGAATAGATAATCATGAATGAGGTCAGCTCAAATAACCGGTCTTTCACTTGCCTTCGGATGATCGGCGAAGTGGAAAAAACAATTCTGTTTTGCAGCTGGGCATGTTGAGTTCACCATTGCTCCAAGTGATCTCGTCAGTCGTTCTGTGTGCGTATCTCCTTTGAATGGTACTTTCAAGAAAAGTTCCTTTATTCGGAGGCAAGCAGATCGTTCTGCGGGTGTAGTTGGTTCAATATTCTTCAAGATAAACTTCTCTGGATGCCCGCTCTCCTGCAGTACTTGTTTCATGAGTTTCAGTTCCTCCTCCAGAGTATCCTGCGAGCATAAGCCACGGGCCCTGGAGGCTAGACATCGGACTAGGTTCCTTCCATAGCGCAATGGCACAAAGCTATGAAAGTTTGTGTATTAGCCGTCCCACGTTTTCCTCCTGTAGACTCGTCGTTCGATGGATCCATTTTCCCGTCTAATGGTCAACACATCGAGGAAAGCTAGGTTGTTTTCAGCTTCTGTTTCAATTGTGAAATCAAGAGAGCTATGAGCACGCTTGAAGTCTTCTAGAATAGCTGAAACAATACGATCCTCGTCCACTATACAGAAAATATCATCCATGTATCGAATGTAGTAATCCAAAGTTCCTATTTTCTTCTCAATTTTCCCGCTTCTTATTTCGCCATTAATGTCCGCTAGCAGGGGACTTAGTGGAGAACCATGGTGATGCCGTCTCGCTGGCGGTAGAAGCAGCCATAAAACAGAAATTGGACATTGAAGGTGTAACGTAGTAGTAGTTCCTTCAATCTTTCTACTGGAATGTCTGCTTGTGTGTTGGATGTTCGAATGTATTCACATAGAAAACCCACGGTTTCTAGTAATGGCACATTAGTAAATAGCGACACCACATCAAGAGACATCATGGTTTTCTTGTGTAGATTTACATTCTGTGTGATGGACGCAAACTGAAGACCATCTCGCAGACTATGTTTAGCGAGTCCGAATGTTCCCCAGATCGTTCACTCTACTTCAGCATCATTTTCACATTTGGAAATCTAAGTGAATAACGTTTGGGTGCACGACATATTCCTCAACATTTCGCTGCATCTTTACCAGTGCGTAGTGCAGTCAATGTGATTGTTTTTAAGATTTAAACGTTCCCATAGGACTAAAGAGGAATACACACAACATGAGTCAATCAAAAACTGCTACTAGACAATGGGCCAATTAGCAATTAGAAACAGTTATAGACGTCAGTTAGCGTAGTCACTGTTTGTTCAACTGTGGGCGGTAATGACTGATTGCTAGTTCCTGACCAGTGCAGTTTGCTGTTTAGAGCATATCGGACTTCCACAGTGGGTTTCGCGACCAGGAGATCCATCCAGTCAGTGATCACGGGCCGGGAGGTATGACCACGGGACACTAGTATTGGCACACCTTGAGGATGGAAATGATACCATCATTTGTTGTTATCTCATTACTACACAATCATGGTAGTTGTTTTGATGGCCGTGTTAGGTTGTTGCAGATTTGTACGAACCACTGAACGGCCGCGATGAATCAGCTGATAATGGTTTTTACATTGGAATAAGGTCCGCTGAATTGTCCAGTTTTCAGAAGACCAATATACACATTCACGATGGATCTGAGGACAGGTGAGAGATGAACACCGTGCCAATGCATGACACTGCGAGCGAAAACTCCTCAAGTTGTGATTTTACTCGGATTCTCAAATCACGGTGCTTCAAACAGACCGGATGACGAGCTTATTATCAATAAGCGTATCATTATTGGTTGATTTAAAACTAGTAGTGCCGTAGGAATACGTCGGTAACTTTATGCGATCTTTCGAAGATAAAACGAACCATTTTCGAAACTTGATTAGAAAATCTCGTTACCGGTCATCATCATCTCAACCTGACAATCCAACACATTTTTTGTCGTATATCACAGTCTAACTACTGTCATCGTCTTCTGGGGCGGATACACTTCCGGTGAATACAGAGTACAAATGGAGGTATGTCCTTGTTGGCAGACGACATATTGCCCGGTCACGAGGCTGTTCCGCTGTATCTACCCAATCTGACTGTCAGGCTGTTGCTTCAGCTGATCAGTTGGGTACTGGAAAAGCTATAGCTTACCGGAGCACGTGTGGAGGCATTCGAGCCACTACACACACACTCTCGCGCGCGGCCCGGTACAATAAAGTCTTCCGACGACTGGCTTCATCCGACTGTCCCTAAGATTATCTCATCACTGTCTGTGTTGTAGTTAGCACATACATGCAAATATGCATGCATGCAACTACAAACACGCATCCCTATTACACCAGCGCCAATCATCACCTCATCCCGTCAATCTGCAACGGTAGTCCTCAAAAACGGTTAATCACTCACAGACCCATTATTTTTGTTTTTCTCAACCTTCAGTCGTGGAAGCCATTGAGCGTGCCACAGCAGAGGTTATCGTAGTGCTTCCAAGTAATCTTTTCACTTTACTGACCATCTTTATCCGACCCTGGTTTTTCGTCCTTACCTACGCAGTCAACTCAGTGCACAGGTCGTGCTTTACAGAAGCGAACGAACAGCCGTTTAATTTCCGCGTCATGGCGGCCGTGATAAAAGTCAACATATGGATTGTACGTCATATGCGACTTGGACCACTGCATTTTAGGATCAAAATGTACGCGCATTTGCCACTACGTTTTCGTGCGTGCATGTGAACACTAAATAAAAACCAACCTTACGCAACTGTGGCGACATTTCTGAGTTGCAATGACTTGGGCTGCTGCTGGCTGTGTGCCGAATATTGGCAGTCTTCATTTGCGCAAATCACGTGAGGAGTTCCACGTGCGACAGCCAGTTGGACATAGACCATCCCACCGTTTATTCTGCAAGGCTGCTGACAGACTAGAAACTACTGGGAGCGTGCAACCGGAGAAATGAAAAAGACCACAGTGAACAGTCGCCGTGGAGGACCAATTTCTCGAAGCTGGAGTTTGTTGCCAACTTCTTTGCGGAAATGCAATGGACATTTTCGTGGTCTCCATCGTGATATGAGAAATATTTCTCGCGTCCGGTTCACACACCTTTTCCGAGTGACAATGAGCGGTGCATGAAACTTTGCGATTGGTTCATATATGGACTCATCAATCAGTCCAAATTATGCAAGGACATCGTTTACTCTGATGAATCCACTTTTTGACTGCATAATATTAAGGGCCATCAACACGGTAGAAGTTGGCACAAAAAGGACACTTTCGTTTGCTGTGTAAGCAATCGCCAAAGTGGCACGAAGGTAAGCGTTTGGTGCGGACGTCACGGTAACCGTTTGACCGGTCATGTGTTATTACCGGGCAAGATGAATTCCAGGATTTATTTAAATCTGCCAAAGAAGATACTTGGTTATTACCTTGAAAACTCATGGCGTTGCGTCTGACACGTGTCACCGTTGGGCTCAATTCTATCAGCGGATCAGTCACGTTTTCGTTGTATCCAAACGGATGCTACTGGAATGGGGATGTGTCTGGCACACAATGTTGACGCACAATGATAAATAATTAACCCGTACTATGATCCGTGTTTTCCTCGCGGCGTGTTTAGGCCACTAGAATAACTTGCCCACGAACCCGGCTTGATCTGGGCTGATGTGGTAGATACCTGAAATTAAAGAAAACCTAGCTGTTTGGACATGATGATTAGCCACATTTCTTGTGTTTACCAACCAGTATATATATATATATATATATATATATATATATATATATATATATATATATATATATATATATATATATATATATATATATATGCAAACAAAAATCTGGGTGAATGTTGCGTGACTTGAACAAGCCGGTATTTAACAGGCCTTAAATACTGTGCGAAGGCGACATAAAAGGCGTTGTTCTCAGTAAAGGGTGAAACTTCGAAGTTTCTTAACCGTGGTTTTTCTGTTGCTCACTGATTTAACATATGAGATTTTTTCTCGAAATGTAATTCGTTGATAAACCACGCGGAATTTTGCTATTTTTGGTATTACGTGAGAATGCCCATTGAAAATGGCATCATTCTTTTGTATTTTTACGAAAAATTAATGGTTTACAAAATGACATGGTAAAACGTTTCTGCGATGTTCCCTTTGAAACTATGTATTCGTGAGCCCATGCTTCCCTGTAATTAAAAGAAAACGATCAATGAATTAACCAGATATTTAAGGGAATAAACAAGAAGCAATAGCCATGACAAATATTCGTTAATAATTCAACTACTAGCGATCTTTTCAAATTGTTGCTCCTAATCGATGACCAAAATATCACAACTTTGTGCTCCGAATAAGGGTTCATTTCAGGGATAGAATTCCCGAACAGGTCTAATTCTGGTGCAATTTTGTTCAGTGTAATTTTATTTCGGTTGGTTCTACCAGACAAAATCTGTCCTTGAAATTCGGAACAAAAAATAATTTATCATAAAAATTTCTTCTTTAACGACTGCAGTTCGCTATATTGCTCATAGGTTATAGAATCAAAGGCATGTAACCATATTCAAAACCGTATCAGTACTATTTAACTGAAGTAGTTTTGGCCAAGGGATTGAACATATTTGCTTATCCTCAGTTCTTACGGACTGCTGATCCGTTTCATTTAGAGAATATCATCTGTTTTCGGCGAGTATTCCTTTTCTGTATCAGAAAACAGAAATTGTTTGCTTACAATGTTTTCGCTTTTACACTTGAGGCTTTCAGCAAACTCATCTCAATATAATGGGGCATGATTGAAAATGGCGTAACTTCTGCAGCCAATACCATTTCACATAGAGCAACCGATAACATGGCTATGACTATTAAGTTATTGTGTACAAATGAGTCGATCCTTACCCACCTACAATCGGTTCTGTCTTGTTCATTACGAGAGAATTTTTTTACTAGATACAGAGAAGAGATGTTATATGCCTTTATCAGTGTTTCGGTCGATAAAAGAATATACGTGGCAGAATATTCTGACAGCTCCAGCTATCCTTGCTCGCTGGCCGTCACGCTCACGTAAACGCACGCGCTTTTTACTTAACAGATATTCTTTATCTAGTCACATTCCGCTACGCACCGAACGGCCTTGCCTGGTTGGTCCGACTGTAGTGTTCAGCGGAGGTGCGGAATTGCTATACATGCTACTGAAAACGATAGCAGTAGCTGGATTCTGACATCTAGCGAGAGAAATGCGTTTGATTGTCTGCTTGAGATGACGATGACCGATAACGAAATTTGGTAATTAAGCATGAAAAGTGATTCAATTTACCGTGGAATGGTCGCATAAAGCTACCGACGTACTCCTACTACACTGTTAGTAAAACTATCTAACTGTAAGCCAATCCGTGGGACAATAAAGAATGCTAATTCCAGTTAAAATGTAAAACTACCTATAGCTAATGGAAGACCTGATCCCGGAATTGGATGAGCTCCTGAGGAGTGGCTATCATTCCGATAGGATATCAGACCACGGATGCCTATTTACAAACAAGGCGCACCCAAGCTCTAGGCTCGCGACTGCATTTCAAATGAATTTGATACTTTGGTGTCAGCGAACAGCTGTTACATGGTCGCTCCAGGGTACAGCCTGAGCTTCTTCGCATATCGGCACTCACATACTTGCGTGCAAATAAAACGGATTTTCCACGTTCCGTGTGTTACGATTATCATGTTTCTCCGAAAAATCAGACCCGATCTATTCCTAATTTTTTATCAAAATTACCCATTGGCGATACTGTCGATATTTTATAAATCTATGCGGGAAAACTCTCAGAGAAATGAAAAGTCTCAACTCCCTGTGTGAAAGCAAACAATTGCGAACAGTATCCCGTATTTTAGTGACCAAAGCTGTTTCCGCTAGTTGCTTTTGGGCATGCTTAGGAACACAGCGGCGAAGAAACTGGTCTTCAATGTTTCATAGTCACGCCATTACATCAGTGGCAGGATTTGAACCTCGTACCTGAGGGATGATACATGTTTGTAGCACTAGACCACCATCGGTCACCGTTAAATCGAAGACCGAGTGAGCTTCTTAGTATTCAGCAGAAAGACATCGTGGCATGCATACATTTTCCAGTCAGTAACAGGATTTCTCCGTATGGATTGTAATCAGCAAACGTTTGGTTTACAACAGTGGAAGCAGAAGCCTAGCCGTCTGCTGCATACAGACAAACATCGTCTGAATCCTAGTGGCTTATGATTATTATCCTAGATATATTCGGTTGTATACTTATCTCTAGTAATCGAAAACCCAGCTAATTATAATGCGTACCGATTATCCTGTGTTCTTTTTCGTTCAATACTTGAATATGAGTATTCATACAGAACACGAAATCTGATTCTGTTTAAACGTGTCTACAAACGGTCTAGTCCGATATCGAATGCCACCAAGATCCCAATCTTCAATGGCTCATCATAGCCATTCGTTTTATTTCCTTCATTCAACCGGGAAGTGGAATCTTTGAAGCCGGAACTGGGAACATGGTAACAGTCGTTTTATCGTGGATTTCATGCACCGTCAATGCTCGTATTGTGAATGTTTTTATATCTTTGTGATTCTTGCAGATGGCGAGTGAAACAATCACTTGACAAAACACTTCTGAAACAAGTATTTATTTAATCTCAACCATCATTCCACGGCAGTAGCTTCGTGATCATACAGCACTTACTACGTCGGGATTTGTCGGGCCCCGACCACAATTCCGTTCGGGACGAATCCGACTGATTAGTGCAATTCGAGGCTGGTCGTGCCCACGCAATCGAAGTGTTCCTCTGTGATTTGTTCGCACTCGTGGTGTGTTGCCTGCCACTTTCGTATTCATGCGAGGTTGAATTAGTGGACTGCGTAGAGCCGGTTGATGAAAGACAGTTGGGCCTTGTAACCCTTAAAGATCAATGGAGAAATTGTATAATGTAGCTCAACAATGACGGCAATAGTGATCTTTTGTTAGACACCTTTGCATCAGTAAATAAGCATTACCGGCAAAAATAAATCGGACCTACAATACAATTAATCTGACAGAAGCAAGCTGTTTCAGATTGAAATGAGATGATCAAAAACGTCTTTCCGGTTCCCAACTTGTCAAATGGCCAAAAGGAAGATTCATTCTGTGACGGAAACAAGTACAAATGCGGACGGATGATTGCAGGTTTGAATTAGAATCACGGTTCTCATGATTTCCCACATGCTGAGCCAGGTTCTCTGGTGCAGATTTCCGCATGTTTGAACAATCCCAGCCGAGTAGGCCGTGACTCACAATTATCAAGCCTTAGCTGGTCGTGTTGCTTTGGCGGACTTATTTCTCACTGTGTTCACTGAATGGTTGACATACACGCATACGCAAATGCTATCCACCAGAGTCTACTGGATTCTCATCGGTTATTCCCGTTATGCTTGCCTTGCCTCTGCGTGAATGCTATTGCCAATGGGCACACTTCACCGAGATCCACCTGAATTCCGCGTCTTCTTCGTTGCGTCCCGTGGTTTGAGCGTAAAAGTGCCGGTCTCGTAAGGATCCAGGTAAATTGCCCGCTTTCCTAGATAGGCCAAACAACAGTGCAGCAATGTTTGGGATAAGTTTTGCAACTTAAAGGATAAAATGCTGCTGCAGTACTGGAATGGGGCTACACCAAACATTTTCTTGGCAGGGGTAGCTCTACCTGAGGTATATAAGTTTTGTTACCCGGGTAGTGACATCTCACCAGGTGGGCAGACATCGGATAAGGCATCATCGCGTATGCAGAAAGCGCGTTTGGCTTTTGCTAACCTCAGCTAATTTTGGCGCCACCATGACATCCGACTGTCTGTCAATGGTCAAGTGTACACTCCAGCAGTTAGGTCCGTTCCTTTATACGATTCAGAAACATGGTCATTAGGAGTAGAAGATAGGAAGAGACTGTCGGTGTTCGAACACCGATGTCTCCGTAGCATTGCCCGAATATGGTGTGAACACTGCATGAGCAGTGCTGAGGTTAGACGTGAGGTGTTGTGAACCAGAGGTCAGTTTCTGGATCAAGTACTAAATCTAAACAGGTTAAGGTGGCTCGAACATGTTTTACGCATGCCACCGATAGGCTTCCTCGGTTTACGCTGATCTGCGAGGCAGGTAGTGATTGGAAGGTAGGTCGAGGTTATCAGTCCATGACATGACAAAAAGGCATGAAAGTCTTGACCGGTGGACTTGGCCACGTGGGACGTGTTAAACTTCTAGTTTGAGGTCCACGCGATCCGTCTACCAGATGGCTGGAGACGTTAAATGATATGGCTAAGTGTCGCGGCCAGTGGCGTAGCAGCATTTGAACTCTTCCCTTGTCTTCGCGATTTCCACTTCTTACGTTGCTTTCAGCTCTTTTTCATTTCATGGTTCTACTCTTCTTGCCCTTGAATCAACAATGCTGAAAGGTAGCAACCGAAGTTAATGTCTGAATGAACTGGACTGAACTGCGATCCCGTATTCTCGGTACAACTAATTCGTAGTATAGACTGACATCTGATGGAACAAAGTGAATGAAACTATTCCCCACATTGAACCGTGATAAAATTCAGGGGTGATGGTGTATGACAGTAATTTTCAACTTCGACAGCAGTTCAGTTCTTCCAGCCGCCAATCTCGAAACGCGGTGCCCTGGTTTTGCTTGCTACTTCATAGCATCGTCCGGTTGAAGGTGGAATGTGTAGAAGCATAAAGCGAAAAAGAGCCGGCGATGAAGTAACAAGCGGAAATCACGAAGACAAGGAAAGGGTTTGAATTCAACTATGCCACTGACCGAAACATCTAGCGACATCACTTGGTTCATCCAACAGTTTGTGAAGTGAGACTCCTGGACGCCAACTCGCAAGTTTAAAGCGGACCACTTGGCCAAGTCCATTGGTCAAGGTTTTCATACCTGTTTGCCATGTCACAGACTGACCACTTCAACCTACCTTCCAGACACTACCTGCTTTGGAGAGCAGTGTACACCGAGGTAACCTACCGGTGGGCATATGTTAGGCATGCGCCAGCTATCTTAGCCTGCTCAAACTGAGCGCCTGCGCCAGATAATGACCCGATGGCCCACCTCAGCGCTCCCGATACGGTGTACAGATTAACCACCAGGGTTACCAGTCTTGTGTGTTTGTTCAACCGCGTCATAGAACTTCGATTAAAAGAAATTAAGTTGTTTGTTGGGCTGTTTTCCCAATCAAAGGATAGGTCTATTTCCTGCGACCGCAATGGATTGGGCCGTGGATGGGGTTTGCTGTCTCACCTGGCCTAATGAGAAGTACCAAAAATACAGAACTGTACTTGCCTCTTAGTCTTCTGAATTCGATCACCTCGTGCACTTTGAATCACTGTGTATAGTGGATAAATGGTGTACTGATCTCTTTCACCACTGTGCACGAACTTCTTTTTCAAGACTATATATATATATATATATATATATATATATATATATATATATATATATATATATATATATATATATATGATTGGTCGAGACAAACGGTTATAAATTTGTATAGTCTCTCATCGCTAAGAAACTACCGGCAAATCCACAAATAAATCGACGTCAGTCCGCTAAGAACGATTCACATTTGACGGAATAGAGTGGGTGAATCTATCCACCATTCGGCATCGTGACGGAATTCGCAGACGATAGTACAGCTTCGAGGGCAAAAAGATCTGGCGCAAAAAAAACCTGTCCCAGAAATCGATAGTTAATAGAGCAAAAAACGGAAGCGCAAGTATAAATATGTATTTTTCGAAGACTGGCTCCCAATTTTATTTGGTTATATCACATTACAAATGCATTATTATTTACGATGCGCGACAGTAGTATAGGACCCCCTCATTTCTCCGCGAATTTAACCTTCGGCTTTCTCTAACAAAATCATATCTGATCAGAACGATCGAATGCCCACTGTGACGTAGAATATAAAATTCCACAAATGCACTGAAATAACCAAATCAGAATAGGCCAAAAAAGGTGTGAAAAAGAATAGGACCCCCTCAGTTGGGACACAACAGTTACTGGAACTCGCATTTTAGGCGCGTATCTCATTACACCCCAGAAACCATCGTACGAAGTTTTTCGACCTCTTGCACTTCCTGGCGATTTCATGCAAACTGAGTCCTATTTTGTAGAACTTAGATATTTCGGCCTACTCGAAATTAGTTTCTTTTCCTATGGCGTTGCGCAAATAAAATCCAGGGTTAGTTCTGATGTAAGTGGAACCAAACTGAATGAAGATCACGTGGACTGACTAGGCAACTAGGGTGCATCACGTGCTCTGGTGCACATGACTCACGTGAATCCGGTTCTTATGGATCTGCCAGTCGCCATACCCACAGACAAAATCAATAAGCACGTTGCCAGGCTCAACGGTACTTCTGGTTTTGCCCACTGGTTTGGTGGTCGCATTTTTCGGCCACAAAAACCATTGTCGTCTGACTCAAATGTACGGACTTGTCGTGAGACATTACTAAAACTAGTAACCCAATTTTTCAAACGCTTTGTTGCTTTACTTGCTCAGAAAAATAACATTTATGACCGATGTTGACGGAATGAATTGTAACCGACTCAGTGATGAGATATCGCACTCCCTGCGCCAGTTCCGGTGATCTCGGTGGGCAGAACCAGAACAGCACCATTTCGGTCTGAAAGAAGCTCCCGTTCTGAATCGAGCTACAATGTACAGTGCAAGGGAGTTGTCCGAAAAGTGCTACTATCCGACAGTCGCTTCGATTAGGATCGTATTTACGGTCTTGATGTGAGCAACGAAAAAGTAAACCCGGACTTCATTGAGACTCGCCAAAAATCCAAATCCTTGATGTAAATAAATTACCGATGCTTCATTACAGTCGACTCGGAGATCAAGTTTCTAAGTTATACCAATGAGATTTATAAGTTCGGAGCTTGTTACGAAAGTTCAAAAGTTGCAGTAGTTGTTCTGAGCCGATGTACTAGTTTTACGAAGAATATGCCACTGTTTCTGAACCCTCTTGACTTAGTAGTAAAACAACGGCTAAATGTGATAATGGCTGATCGTAATCAATTATTGTACAAAAATAACTGGCTTTCGGGACCGGCTCCTTCGCTAGGATAGTGATACGGCGAAACAAAGTTTGTGCTTCCGTGTCGAGTATCCTTGTACCGATTTCTCGATCATTTGACCATCTCTCACTCGACGCTTTCAAGGTACTGTATGCATCTCATGTGCGACCTAGGTTGGAATACGGGGGACCAGTTGTTTTCCTTTGTACGACGGCAGAAGTTGCAAAGCTGGAACGAGTGCGAAGAGGCGCAACTCTCATTGCTGGAGTACTACGTAGGATCAGCTGCGAAGGTCAGCTGAAGATTACTGGGTTGTTTCCAGTGCCATATCGGAGAGTCCGAGGAGATTTGATCTTCACCCGGCGTATCATCTGAGGCGGCTCTGGACCAAAACTACATGCAGAGCTCTCTCTTTGCGAACGTGACCGTACGAGCTGACACCCGCTAACTCTAAAGAAGGAGCAGTCGGTGGGCCTACCACCGGTGTACCGTCTATTTCGGAGGGTGACCATTCTGTGGAACGCGCAGCCAGCCGAAGTGGTGGAAGAGAATAATGACATTGTTCAAGCGAGTACTGGACGCATTTCTGAAGATGTGGTGGCTTGTAACCCACGTCTGAGTCTACGCCGCTGAGCTGTGGTGAGTAGGTTTACACGGGAGAGATACCCTCTGTCTCTATTATGAATAATCATTAGATGTTCCTTTAAAAACAGAAGAATAAAACAGTCATCACATGCACGCGAATGATGACCAATAGTGAGACCCACTGAGCAGTTGCTTTGTGGAAATTAACGACTGTAGCACAACAACCGGATATATCTATAGCTATCGCAAACATTAGTAGGGTGCACGAGACCGTCAATCCTTTTCAAGTGAATGGAATAATGATTAGAATTATAGCATATCTTTACACTCTAGTTTACTTTCCAGGTGTCAAATTTGGGTACGAAAAATACAAGTGCGAGCATGTTTTTGAGTTTTCTGTGTTCATGAAATGTTAAACAGACACCAAACTAGTACTTCTTGAAGCTATAAACATATGATTTCAAGCAGGAATTTACATCATAAGTTATATATAAGCTTTCCAGTGGTAAGCAAAAATATAGAGCTTGTTCCTTGCACGAATAGTTCGTAATAATCGAAAAGCCTATCCTTACTTCTTAGTTTGGTCATCGATTGAAACCACGGTATCATGTTGCAAGTGAACGTTGGATTTCCCCGCTCGATTCTTTATCCGAGAGTAAGCGTTCTCCAAGCGGTTGGTTTGCTCCACGAGTAATGCTATTCTCAACTGATTTGCTTGAATTTGGCCGTACAGTTCATCCTCAACAGAGTTAGTTCCTGTTTTGTGAAAATTACATCTGAGACAGATATACTGTAGCTCATACAACGGTAATTGAGCAAATTGTGGATGAAAGATCATCATCAGTATGGATGGGAAACATTCGTCCCTGTTATGTAGTACATTCGTATTAGCATACAGCATCAAATTTCGGATAGATAAACAATATGGCGATTGATCAAGAAACCAGCTCTGACATGGTTATGAAAAAACAATAACATACTATCGGCCACAATATGCTTTGTTCCGTCCCAGTAGCTCTTGTGAGAACTCAGATCGGCCTCGAAATCACCGTTTTACCAGCAAAAAACAGAATATATTAGGTTGCTGTCATATGTGCCCACACGTAGCACACAGCGCATTCGTCCAACTGTTGTGGACGACCCCGTCTTAAGGCTTGAATGTCGCTGGCGGGATTTGTCTCGTCTATTGATTCACGCCATCGATCGGCTGTCCTGCCGCTCATAATTTCGTGGGCTCGGTAGGGGCCAGTGCTGACGCACTGCCTGCCAGTGAGATTAAACTGTCCTCCGAACGATACGTCAGACCATACCCTCACACAATATACTTAGTGTTTTGTTATATTTAACAAAACTCAATTGGATGTAAGTACTATGTATGTGTGGAAAAAGATCTCGGGAGCACGTAACCGGTTTCGCGGTTAATATCACTCATCAAATCACCTGGACTTACGCATTTCAGCCGCCGCATTTCTTACAGGACCATTTAAGTCGGGATATTGTGCAAGTAACTGAAGTTGGCATTTGTACTCTTCTGTTTTTTGTGCAAATTCCCCTGCGGATTTTTTTGCTAGTTCCACGTCCAGTTCAGTTTGCTTCATTTGTTCTTTTAATAGGTGAATTGCATCCTGTATCAGGTTGTACCCAATAAACCCAATTATTTATCATTTACTTGGAGGTTTTGGCACTGATTGCGCCATCTTTCTGCATTTTTCTGGTTTTCTGCTACCGTGAATTGTAATTCTTCAACAGCATTTTCTGTATCTATGAGAGCTTGTTCCTGTGAAGACTTCTGTTCCATAATTTGTTGCATACGTTCAATTAGTTTTTCATGTTTCTGTCTCCATTGCTGTAAGAATTGACGAGAAAGGGAGAGAGAGAGAGAGAGGAGAGAGAGATTGTATTCGTCAGACTGAGCGGAAGTAGAATTCGGGTAGATTTTATCACTCGTTTCATTCTTCTCAGTTTCGTACGTGAACAAAAGAAGTGTTATTCAGATCACACAATGAAGGAAGTGCAATGAATATCATTATATCACTAATAAAGCGACATTTAACTGGGTTATGCTCCGAAAATATAATTGTTCTCTTCATTTCCAAAGGCTTTGGGTCACAGTTGAGTAACAACGGTTCGGATGGAGCATGTGCGATTGGATGCTTACAAATAGATGACCCAAGATCTCGGTTTGGTACTTCAGGGCAATGAGTCATTTCTTTGAGATCACGTAGCTGATGTTTTTGCTATTTTAATTCCAATTATCGTCTTCCTGCTTTGAACAAAACGGCGGATCGTGTCCCATCTGCAGAATATGTCTACCGGTAATTATTTGGGAAACTATCTGACGAATTAGGTGGGGGAGGGGGGGGGGCGGAGCGGTGCTGCCCTAGGCCTCTGCAGTAATTATCCGATTGATGTTATATGGCGGTTTTAGTTCGTGAGATATTCCCTCAAGCTGAAGTTAGAGGACATGATGTGATGAATACGTCTATTCTTCCGGTACTTCTATCCAGCCAAAAGTATGATCCAGAATATTAACATAGAAGCACAAAACTGAATGTCGAAACTGTTTCCGTTGGATTTTTTTAGGTAGATTAGCCACTAATTTCACAAGTCCCATGTGTTTGTCCGACGTTCTGGTTAGCATGGGCCAGGGTAGCTTTAGCGTCAAGACGAACTGTTCTTGCGGTCAAAGGATTGATCTGCGTAACCTGATTGCAACTGCCTCGGCCTCCAAGAGGATTCATTTTCTGACCCCGCTAGAGTGGTTTATCGACACATGGTAGGTGATAGTAAACGGCCGATCCCGCGTTAGTTTGTGACCCGTATCGGACATTTTTGGGATGGTCACCGTTCGACTGACCGTGTCACTTCCCTGTTTGGCAGGTTCTCATTGGCATCGGTTCCCTTCCAGAAACGTTGCATTTTGTCTTAGCCACATTCCTTACGAATTAGATAGAAATATAAACGATCTTTTTGGAGAATTCGGGATGCCTTGGTCGAGGATTTGCGTTGACGTTTATTCTAACCAATGAGTGGGTAGGTCTCTTGGACTGCACCCAGGAGGCCTGTCATACCTTATATGACTAGGTCCATTGGTTAGACTTTTCATGCCATAGACTGGCCACCCGCCTCACTGAACATTGTGCGGAGGAATCCTAACCGGCATTTGGCAACTTCCTATCTCATTCGCAATGGAAGCAGTTCCAATTTCGCCAATTTCTGTACCAGACACAGTTATTGTCGTCCTCATTCACTCGCCTCTCATTTTGTTATATTTCCTCCCAGTTCTATCCTACGAGACGCATCACTTTCCAGTCATTCATCTAACAGCGTGAGGGTGAATGATGTAGAGTGAGAGCATTGTATTGTGTCACTTCGTTTTGTAATGCGCCGAGAAATTAAATCAGAATCATAGCATTTTATTGGAAATACCCAATTGCCTTTCAGTATGAACCACTTTTTCGAACCAACCATATCATTACCTCGGCAGCTTTTGACGTTAAAACACATCTCCCGGCGTATACTTTATAAATGGTGTTTTACTCAACATCCTACTGGTGTCTTCCAAAATGGAAATACCGGAGCAGCGATGTTTTTATTAACTGGAGGGTGGTACTTTTAGCTAGAATCTACAGCCTGGGTGAATTTCACTCATCAACCACGTGTGACGTGAAGTAGTGCACTCTAGGGTTGCCCCCTTTCTCCTTTTTTTCTTTTCATTGGTGATTGATATGATGCTAGAGACCGCACCTTTGTCAGGTGGTGATAGTAGCACTGAACTCATCCCGGGTGGAAAGGAGTCAGAAATTGAATATACGCACGAAATTGTTCTTCTAAGTGAAAATCCGGGTAAGTTGAAAGCGTTTCTAAGCCGCTTAATGGGTTGTGCACTAATGTTCTGTGTGCGTTTCGCACCTTTGAAGTGCAGGGTTTTGTTGCAGAACTGGGTTGGTCAAACACCAAACCTTTCAGTATCTGAGGCACTGTTGACGTGGTAGACAAGTTCCGTCATCTGGGGAACTGAAAGTCACTCGGAGGTTGGATATCACTTGAGATGTCTTTGCGTACGCAAAAGCTCGTTTGCCATTTCCCACTCTGAGTCGTCTGTGGCGTCGACATGGCAACTATTTATCTATCAAGGGTCGAGTATACGCTGAAGCCGTCAGGCCCGTGCTTCTTTGTGGTTCGGAAACACGGCCACTGCGCGTGGAGGATATACAAAGACTGTCGGTATTTGACCACCGATGTCGTCGTAGCAATGCTCAAATCTGGTGAGAACACCGTATAAGCAATGCAGGGGTTCAACGGAGAGTCTTAGATTCATGGGTCAAATCATTAGATGAAAAACTTAAGCTCACCAGGCTAAGACGATTGAGACATGTGTTGCGCATGTTTCTTGACAGGGTTCTTCGGCGGGCCACGTTTTCTGAGACGGGTACCGGTTGGAAGATGAGTAAGAGTGGTCAGTCCATGACATGGAAGAAAAGTACGAAGATCCTAACTAGTGAATTTGGCCATGTAGGACGTGTTAGACCTCCTGGGTGGGGTCCAAGAGACCCTCCCACACAGTAGTTGTATACGTTAGAGGAAATGGCTAGTTCTCGTTATTAGTGGCGCTCTTGTATTCACAACCTTTCTTTATCGACTTGATAACAATGTCTATAGTTCTGTTACTGCTCTCTTAACATTCCTGTCCTTTCTCACTGTTTCGGATTGAGGTCGGCGCCAGGAGATAACAACTAGAACCACCGCACTCAGAGCTAGGTTACTGGTTGTCTGAACTGAACTGACGTGAATATTGTTCAGTAAAATTCCCCGAATATTGTCTCCGGTCTATCAGTCTTCTGCTGCGAAACAGACTGGATAAGATCACTGATACTTTCCATAGGAATTTACGTGTCGACGTCATACCTGGTTAATTAGTTCAACGGACGGGATAGAAAAGACACGACTTATTAAAAGATCCCGTTGTATGGATTTCAAATATTTCCTTAACGTATCTGAAGTTATCACAGGGTAGAAACACAGTAAGATTGATAAAGTCCAATGAGGCATTCATATAGGCACACTATATATATATATATATATATATATATATATATATATATATATATATATATATATATATATATATATATATATATATATATATATATATATATATATATATATATATATATATATATATATATATATATATATATAAAAGCCAAGCTGGCAATTTCACTGACTGGAAACAACCTGCAGCAAAACAGTTGGTTAGAATACTGGCTGAAAAGCACCAAAGTTGCAGTTCTGTAAGTACTGATCAAGACAGTTTCTGAACCACTTTTGAGTGAGATTTTTCTACTTACTATGGCCGTTTAATTGTCAGTGAAAGCAATAAAATAACGCCAGTGATTTGAAGTTGGTAACGTTTGATTGTAACCCTCCTCACAGTCCAATTTTCATCAGCATGAAAGCCGACTGCTTTACTTTCATCTTGTATTTACTTTGGCACTTTAAAAGAGCAAGCACGCGGACAATTATTTAGTTCTTTTGCACTCACTTACGCCCAACGATCAATAGGTTTATTAATTTAAACGGCGTATATTATGTTCATTTATGAGCTCATTTTTAGCGTATTCAGCTTAGCTCAATTTGGGAAACCGTTGGCGATGAGCTGAGTGTCGTGATTTTAGTTGCTATTTCTCATTAAGAGTCTCAGTCGGAAATCAAAAGATTTACGGTATGAGAAAGCGACAAGAGAACCACAGGCGGTAGCACCAACTGGATAAATGTTATTAATGCTGGACGACTATCCGTCGTGACCTGCCAGCACTGTGCTGATGAATTTTAGGGATCCTATTCATACATGTTCTCCATGTCGTGTGCCAGTCACATGTAGTCATCATCCAATCAATGCCCGTGTCCCAACCGTCGGAACTTTGTGAGCTTTATTATTTGATCGACTAGCTTTTTTTGTAAATAAAATCAGCAAATCCGGTGTAGTGCTCTCACCGTACCTGAGCTATTCCGTGAAGATATCGATGTTCAAATCCTGATCTTATTTTATTCCTTCAATCATAGAGAAAATCCGATGTAGTTTCACCCAAGATGAATTTGTCACGTAACATCATCGCAAGATTTTTTGATTTATACTGGATATGGTTTCCCCTCTACTTTACCTGGCTGCCACCGCTGAGAACTAGAGTATATCAAGTTTCTGCTGATAAGTAGTCTCTCAGATCAGCTTCTTTCGCCGTGATACAAAAAAAATATGAAAATCGCAACAAAAATCCTTTTCAGAGGATTCAAAAGGACATTTTTCATTCTACCATATCCTTTTTTGTTACATAGTGCTTTGAGTCACCGGAGACTTTGATGTGGCATCCGTTTGTCTATGATTGATTGAGTGGACACTAAGGCAGTTAGGCCCGATTTCCCGTACTACTCATAAATATGACGGTTATGGCTAGAAGACACATAGAAACTGTGGTTGCGGGAGTAAGAACGTCCTGGCAGTATTGCCGGAATAGTGAAAACACCGCAGCCAATTGGAGTTAAATGTAGAGTGTACAGTATCAAAGTTCTGTCTCTGGAGTAAGCTGTCAGTCTGTCACCACGAGAAGCTCTGGCCTGATTATCGTAGTCAGAGACAGAACTAGAGTCACTAGTTCAGAAGGGTCTATCGATAATTTTCTTTGGTTTTAAAAGCCAACGCAGTGTAAGTACAGATCGATAAAAACATTTGATTGGACGGTGTGTGCAAAGGCGACAAATGCTGGACAGTCATATGCGGCCCAGTGAGCGTGGGTGATTATTAGCAACGGCTTGAACGGGACTGATTTACGATCTCACTACATCTTCCTCTTTCAAAGATGTTCGGTAATTTTAGCTGCGGCAGTCACATAAGTTCGATTCCTAGGGCTGACATTTGATCGGCCTACTGGGGCTGGATCTCATCCTGAATGTCTCTGGTCTAGTTTTTCAGGTGCCGCTGAGTCTTACAGCGTATCTCTAGGTCTGAGATGGTTAACATGCTTGGTCCCGATGAAACCTACAACCCCGATGTTTTACGTGACTGTTCCGTCCTCTTTCACCATCTGCCAGGAATTCAGCTCTTCAGACCGTTACGAAAATCAACGTGTATGGGTTTGTAGTCCGGCAGTTTCTCCAGCGACCGGGGTCATGGCATCTAGGGGTAGTCTCGTTCGTCGGCCCAGAAACAGTTCAGTTAGAGGCTTCTGCTTTGTATTGGATGGGTTAGAGTTTGACTGGTATGTAAGGAGGAAGCATCAATTGGCTGTTGTAGTCTACCCTCACTTTGGGGCGTGATCAGTGAACGCGTAACAGTGGAAACAAACCGTCCTACTTCGCCATTCCATTTAGGTTGATACATTGGAGAGCGAACGTGGCGAAAGCCTTTTGAACCACAAAACAGTGCAAACTGTGAGGAAGTAAATCGTGGTTTTCAATTACAGAGATTGTGGTTATAACACGCATTGGAATAACTTCGACCTACTTAGAGTGTGTATTGACCATGATTAGGTAGTGCATGGCTTCAATGGGTTCGGCGAAATCAATGTGAACGCGGGAACAGGGGACCGTTGGGGACTGCTGTGATTGGAGTGCACTCTTAGGTGATGGTTTAGCTGTCAATAAACAGTTGTGACAAGTTTCGCCATGTGGTCAATTAGTTGGTCTATAATTCGCCAGTATGCATAACTCCGAGCGATCGCCTTCATGCGACTGATATAAAGGTGACTACGGTGAAATCGTCTTAACATCGCTGACTGCAATGTCTGTTGTACGACGACTCGTTCATCGCACACTAAACATTCTTGCACAACAGACAAAGCTACCCTTCTTTTGACGAACTTTTGACAAGCTCTGGTGATGCGTTTGCGGAGCCAACCCATTCTACAAAAAACCAACACACTTTGGAATGAACTGTCCTTCGATGTTTTGGTCCGGATCATTTCAGGGGTGACTGATGGATCGCGCAGCGAATTTTCGAAAACGTAATGAACATCAAAATCAATGGAGGTCGATGCAGTTATGCTATCTTTGTCAGGGAGACGACTTCCACGATCACCTCTTAGTCTGGAGAGGTCGTCGGTGAACCCGGAGTTTGTGGTTCAACGCTGCAACCGATTGGCAGTATGCACTGGTACTCTTTTCTTCGTATCACAGATGAATAGTAACGGATTGTGATCAGTAACACCTTATGAAAACTTTTGAGTTGAAAATCAGTGCAAGCCCTGCTTTTTCTTTCTTTTCTGGTGCTGAGTGATCTAGAAGCATGGCATACCGCCTTTTGGCTGCCATCAGGAATTACGTGGGACAAAACGACCCCAATTACATATTCGAAAGTGTCAGCGGCTACAATCATATGCAACTTGAGGTCATAGTGAGTGAAAAGTAAGTTTGATGTGAGAGATCATTCGACTGTAACGGTATTTTGCGTCAGCAGTTGGTTCAGTGGAGCTTGTAGTTGGTACAGAATTGTGAGTAATTTGCGAGTCCAAGGAAGGATTAGAGTTTATTTATTGGTAGAGCGGGTATACTCTGTATAGCTGCATTCTTCAATGGGCTAGGTTTCCTAATAGTATTATCAATGATCGACCTCAAGTAGGTTATTCTGAATAGTCTAAATGGATATTTCTGACGTGTAAATCAAAACCCATACTCGAAAAGCCCCTGCAGTCAAATCTAAATGCTTAATGCGTTCAGATGTTGTTTTTCTAACGACAATTTCCGTCATCTAGATACGCCTTCGCAAATTCGAGACCGGCTAACATCGTGTCCATTATCTATCTAAAACTGCTGCGGCACATTTAACACCAAAAGGCAAACGATTGTAGCGATGCAGACCTTTGTGAGGACGTACAATAAGCAGCTCCTTACACTCATCCTCATCTTGTAGGTAGGTACCAGAAAAAGTGGTTCTGGCAAATATTTCGCCGCCGTTCAACTTGACAAATAAACCACCTGGTATAGGTAGTGGATACTGGTGTGTCTGAAGACATCAGTTCAGCCTCGGCGAAAAACCGGCGGATCCTGATGGTGCCATTCGCCTTTCTGACTGCTACGATGGGTGCCACCCATAATGAGTAGTTGACGGGGCCAATCACCTGTTCCAGCCAAGCCAACTCGCGGTCAACATGTTTCACTGATGCGTAAGGAACAGTTCGTTTGGGACAAAATACAGGTCTAGTGATGGAACTTAGATATAAAAATGCGTTTGTCTTAAAGTAAGAACCAAGACCGTTCAAAGAAACGCAGGACAGTCCGTTTTAAAACGTGTAAGCTCAATGCACAGGTCTTCAGAATTCACTGATACAATGTCAATCAAATGGTCTGATTGTGAGAGTGACCTAGAGTCCGAATAATCACAAATTCCATTGGATGAAAACAACCACATGTTCAGTTTGTATAAGTTTTAAGTTTTGATATGTATCAAGTGTTGTTTTGCTGCGCAAATCTTTGGATTACCTCCAGTCAGTGATTCCTCGATCGTCCAATCTTAACGGAAAAGTCACCACGGAAAACTGCTGAAACTCTATTCAAGTGTAACCAAAACCAACACTATATAGCATGAGTCAGGGAATAAATGAACACATTTGGCGTTGTTATTGACTTCCCAGAGTAGTGTGCAGATCTGATAGGTTAACTCGGACCAGAGTGTTTCATTCGTTTGATTGGTGGGCGGGTGGGTGTGAAGGGTAGGCAGTAGATTGTCTGTCGTTGGTCGATGTGAATACTGATTTATGACGGAGTGATTGGTTTATGGGCACATGCGCGACGACTGCACTGCTGTGCGGGATATGTGGGCCTTGTCTTTGGTTAGTGTTACCGAAGTACCCTGTCCATGGGTTGGAAGAATGCGAACTACAGCCTGACCAATGACGTGCTTCCAGCGTGATTTCCGACACCCTGACAACAAGCATCGCGAGAACGATAGTCGCAAAAACAAGATTTATACAGAAACTCTTCAACAAATATCAGTTGTTAACCTGACGTTGAGCGGGAAATACGTGTAGTTTTCTGAGAAGCTTGTCTGCTTAATAAGTTTCAATTGGCTTCAGAGATGATAGTCATATCAGATAGTCTCCACATGCAATTTGACTGGTAAATTATTAATGCGAACAGGAACGCACTTCCATGGGAGCTGGAAATTGAGGGCATTCGTGAAAAAATGGGATTGGCGTCTGGTTGATGCACCGTCGTATGTTTATGGCCTAGGACGGTCGCAGCAGATACTTTTTTTATGATCGCTACCAAAAGACTTCCCACATTCGTGTGACCTGTACGCACGAAAACGAACAAAACGTCACAAATAGCAGTGCCAGCATGCGGTGCGCAGTATGCTTCGGAAGTCCGGTTGAGGAAGTTGTAACCATTTAGACATTATTAGGGCGCTGAATGCGGAAAATGCTCGAACATCTGCATGTTGGATCATCTTCCCATCATGTTTTAAATTAATCAGAGGCTGACACTCTTCGGCGATCTGTTTTAGTGTGATTCTGGGGACTGTTTCAACTTTGAAAAAGAGCCGGATACGAATAGCATTGTCAGCAGGAGACCACAGACAAGTCTACGAGTTTTCGAGACTAGAGTTTGAAACGTTCACACTCATGATAAACACGACTTGTGTAGGAAACGAAGCCATCGTGATCACTTTTTGAAAGTTGTGAACACTGGCAATGCCCAACAAACTGAGAGGAGCGTTCGCCAAAAACGACACTGAAGCATTTTACTGTCTCTGCTAAATCAAGGTCACTTGGGTATTTCGGTAGGACATAACTGCAGTGATTGTCGAGTTCAGCTGGACACAACTTAAACAGCAGAAGTCGTACTCAAGCGGCTTGATTGCATATAACCGTCAGATTGATAATGAAATTCATTCATAATTCTGAATAATGTATCTCCGGGCAGCACTGAAATCCACTGAATTAATATTTCGAACTTTTCTTTATTGCTTTCCATATTCCTTGAGTAGCTGCAACATAACTACCACTGGGACAGCCATAATTAAACATCACCAAAATTTTTTAAAGCGTAAAGCTCTGGCCTAATTATCATAGACAGAGTGAGGATAGTATTCAATGGACCAGAAAAGCGATTTGTCATTGAGGAACGGTTCACAAGCCAAGGCGATGTATGTAGCAATAGTTAAAAACATTTGATTGGATAATGCGTGCGAAAGCCGCGGAAAGGCTGGACAGTAACGTGCGGCCCGATGAGCCTGGGCGGACATCAGCTATGGCGTGAGGGAACTGAGTTCCGATCTTACTACGCAGTCCAAAATGATCGAATTGCTTTTGAGGTCCTACAGATGCTCACAAATGGGCCCACTTAGTGTATATTGTTCTCCGAGTGGGATAACAGTTAAAGAAAGTTTTTAGGTGACCAGTCCCCTGCACAGAGAGAATGTATGAAAGCGTTGACTATTGGACCTGGCTGAGTGGGATCTATAAGATTCTAGCTGGATTCCACGAGATGTGTTCTTCAAGCGGCTGGCAACACCGGCTGACTTGGCTGCGTGCCGCGATCGATCCTCTTAAACACGATTTCGCCATATAACTGTATTTTATACTCACTTGCTCGTTATGCCTCAACTCAATTCACTTTCGTTCCGATGGTACTGCGAGACAGCAACCAAACAAGTGAGAGGATATCGGTTGAGAGGACTAAAATGAACTGATGGCGTAAATATCAAGTATTTTCACAAATCACAATATTTCACATTATTTTATTCAGAAGTCAAACTGAATAGAAAGCGTTTGCGAAACATTCATTTGTGAGTATAGACTACCCAAAAATGGTTTCATTCAGCTATCTTGTCGGTTCGATTATCACTCTTTCGACTCCAGTTCCGATGCAGTCTACTCACTCGCCCACCCTTCAGCAGAGCACTGTTTTTTATTCATCTCAGTAAGAAAAAGTAGCAGGAATCAGTATTTTGGTGACAAGGGGTCTAAACGTTCTTCCAACCAAAACAATCTAGACTGGACACATACCATGTTTCTATTCTCCAGGTTTTCATTCTCCATTTTTTGTGCTTCATAGGTTTGTTCCAAGTCCGATAACTTCTTCCTTATCTTCTCTAGATTTTCTCGAAAACCGATCAAACAGTCTGCCCACTGCGGCAGTGGTTCGAGTCCGCTTTTCAAACCTTCTAGTGGGTCATAAAGTAGACGATCCAACGTAGCTGGATAATGGAAAAACGGAGAATGGTATGATGATAAACCAACCTATTTGGTACCTGGTTGCTCTTTTAGGCAGTATTGCATACAAAAATAACGGCAAACACTAATTCACACATACGCACATACGTACGTACGTAACAACATGCATACACCGATATATACATCTTGACGCAATGAAAAAACAACATCGTTAAACACCGGTAAATGCCGATAATTTTACACGCACTTATTTATGTTCATCAACCTATATGTAAGGTTTGATAAAACAACTTATTTATGATCCGGTCGCGCTATGTTATGGTTTTTACAAAAATGAAAGTATGTTTGAGGAGTCTGTTAACAGCACTGAACTTCTGGTGCAGTTGTTCAGCTTAAGTGTTTTCCCTAATTGGTTTTGCAATTGGGACTCATTTAGTTACCGGGTCCTTCTGGAGCTGCTGAAAGATCACAAAACCGCTGCTGAATCCGACTGTATCGGAAATCTAGATGTTATTCTCCTCAAACCACTAGCTTTCGGAATTGCGTGCTGCTTTTCTTTAAAGTCAAAAAATAAATTGACCATATGTATATATAATATTATATATATATATATATATTTTTAGGGAGTTCACATTTTTGAAGAGCATCGTTTGCAAAAAAGCTATCGAGATAGCACAGAAGATGCATCTTGATGACTCTAAGGCTTCCAGAGATTAGTACCGCTCTTGGTCAGTCCAACTGGTAAGAGATAGGCAGTGCTCCACGTAGGTTAGTATTTATATTCGCGGTGAAAGTTTGACAGTACCATACGATGTAATGAACAATTTTCGAGTGGGGTCCCCGGCTTTGGTCCAAGGATATGCCAGCCTCAGTGTGGATGAGAAAACATTGCATCACAAACAGCTGTTGGAAAGATTATAAATCTCAAAATAAAAACTTAATCTGGAACCAAGAAGTTAAAGGGAAGAGCGACGCTATTGCTGAGTGGGAGCTTGATAAGAGATATTACTGACGTTAATTGCTGAAAAGCTTAAAATCCACGACGTCTTCGTGAAAAAGAGGGTAAGAATTTGCCATGCGGTTATAATTCTTCTAAAATCGCGTGGACGGCTTCTGCGTTATTCCAAATTTGGGTGTTCGATGTCAACCGCAAGGTAGTTTTTCAAAGCCGGTGTTTATGGCTTCTTATGGATAACACACCATAGCATTATCGAATGTCAAACTGACATGGCTACCTCCGAACTGTTCAGCGCTATTACAACCAACCGAACAGGGTGTCCTTCGGTCTTACAAATATTTCTTCAGGAAAAATCTCCTGCAATACTTATTTTCACGGCTGAAAAATTTATAACTAAACATCAAAGTCGAAGTGGACTTTGTGATGGAAATTCATTGAGTAAAAAAAGCTTGGCTGTCTGTTCATCCAGATGTATTGGTTAACTCCTTCGTGAAAGCTGGATTCATGCTCACATCGAATGGACCAATAATCCAGCCACCTAAAGATAATTGCGACTTGATTAAAGATCTCACTCATTACTTTTCTGCTAATGATCGTATTTTGAAGAAGAAATTGCCTGCTTGTACTTTGATGACGAAAAAGTTGGTTATCTAAAAATACTGTCAAATTCCATTTTGATTTTAGATGACTTTACTACGAACCAATCTAAGCGTCGCAAAAAACACTAACATGAGGCTACAAATGAATCGAAGGCTACCTCAATCTGAGAAGCATAGCAATTAAGGTATAAGTTCAAGATGTATGCTTTGACGAATACTCGGGTTTCTGTTTGACCACTGAAGTGTACGACTGATCTAAACAGCGTGTTATTTTGTTTCTGACGGAGAGCAAAGTTGCGACGATGATTTACGATTTTGTCACGAATAAATCTTCGTAATTTATTGTTTTCTGCAAGACCGTGGGCCATTTAACAGTACGAATTACGGGACGAGTTCACGGCGGAGGATAACAGTAAGTCACACTGATGCGAGTGGAATTCAATCGATTAATTAGTTCGGTTACGTAGACTAGCCCTTGCAAACGGGTAGACGATGAAGGCTCGTTTGATCGACCAACTCCATTTACGTTTTTCACATGATGTAATCGTGACCGAGCCGTGGGTTTCATCATCCAATGTGTGCGCGACAAACTGGGCAAGTCAACGTCTCTGCTTCTTTGCGTTGTGTGCGATGCGTTTGAGACTTTCCGTCATGCTCTCTACCTAACCGATTGTTGGTGCATTCTGTAGTCGCATTGTGGAGAGCAAAATTCAGTTGGTCGATGTGAGCAAAATTTCACTTGTCCACTAAGATCGGAAAGGGAGTAGAGACCAGTGATCCAGGTGTGGTCGGCCATAAACGACGAGCTGACTGGTTGGCTTTATGGGATAGTAACGTTGCTGGTATGATCAGACCTCAGGCATGTTAGGAAAAAGTAACCACGATACACGAAAGGCGATCGAGGCCATAAGCTTGTGACGGTGAAAAAAGAGAACTGTAGCTTCGATCGCTCCTCGTTTTTTGCATGAAGCCGTTTCACAGTACGCGGAAAGATAGTTTAAGTGTCTCACTGCAATGGAAGGGCAGCATTTCCCAGTATATATTGGTTACGGTATCCTTCAGTTTGTAGAACAATACCTGTGTGGAGTATATATACTACTTGGTAAGTAGTTGGTTGCTAAGACGCATCGATGGACAGTTGTGGATCATCGCGCACCGCTATGCCCAAGGGAATAAAAGCAATGAAATAAACGACGGCATGCAAACCACAAGACTGCTCCTTAACCTGGGTGATGACTATCTTCAAGCGGACAGGACAGCGACTTTGCAAAAAAGCATGTTTGTAACCATTGGTTTGTTTTGTTGATGTCCGAAAGAGCAGAAATCGCAGGGTCTGGTGGGGATCTAGAGGCTTCGATCGGACCGGGGTAAGTTGGCAGCCGTTCGAGGGTGCTGGATGCGGCGCGAAGAGGCCCGGAGAAGATGGGGTGGGCAGTCGCCAAGGACGCACTGATTGCGAGATTCGGCACCCCGGTCGACCGTCAGGAGGCGAGGTGGCCCATTGCTGGGTTTGTGCAGACCCGTTGGTTTGCATGCCGTCGTTTACTTCATATCTTTTATTCCCTTGGACATAGCGGCGTGTGATAATCCACAACTGTCATAGTTGCGTTTCAGCAATCAACTACTTACCAAGTAGTATGTACACCCCTCCACATTTGCATGTCTTCCTAAACATTTCAAAAAGCGCTATGGTTCACAGAATTGCTTGATACAAAATAGACGTGCTTTTTTCGAGAAATGTCTTTCAATACTTCAAGACCATTCTAAACGCGGCTCATGACTACTGACCCAGCACCAATTCTTTTCACTGAAATTATTTCAGCGCTCAACTTTTTTTCACGCTTGATTAACCGAAACACCAGGAAATTTGCGAACGTAAGCTCATAAATCATGATATAAAATCTACCCTCTGCGAACCTTTGTCTTTTTCAAATTCTTTATTGTTTGATCTTAGGTGGTCTAGTTCCTCCATTAGTGCTGAAGCGAAAATATCCTTTGCATCCAGGTCTTCCGTGACTTTCTTCAGCTTGGTTCTCAGTTCGGTAGATGAGTCCTGCGCTTGTTTGATTTGGTTTTTGAGGTTTAGTTCACCTTTTAATCGTTTTTCCTTAAAAAGAAAGGACCGACAGTTGGTCAAAACAGACAAAATGTAAAGTTATTAATTATACTGCATAACTTTTTGATTCAGAGAAATCGCTGTAAAGTTTGTTGCACAAAATTTTGGTGATTATCCACTGTCCCAGTTCGCACATGACAGAAATCTTCAATAAATTCTCTACAGTTGTTCTTTTTTAAATTTTGTGCACACAGGCTAACCGAAAATTTTTGCCGGTAAAGTTTTCAGTTTTAGGCTTTTTTCTGTTGATGGTGTTTGCTCTGCTCCAACGGGTTACAAATTTGCACAGAACCTCACACTTCCTTCCGGTTCGCCTTAAGCTGAGCAATAGATATTCTTGACATATATGATAACCTTTACCCATTTATCAATAAAAGAACGAATACAAAGGTTTCGAGATGCAGCCGCACTTGCTATTCTCTGAGATGACACCACTGCCCTGTGCACAGTGAGGTGTTGCGTTGATCTTTAGTTTTACAAATGATAATATGAACATACCTGTTCCTTGGTTAGTGCATCCTTTTGCTCCTCTAATCGAGACGATAACTTTTTACCTTCATCCTGCAACCGTTCCACTAACTGCTTTTGTGAATTGATCAGTTTCGAAATACGATCAAAGTCACGACAGATTGCATAAATAGAACCTTCGCCTATTGAATCCAACGGCGGCGTTAGTGTACGCCTCGTGAAGATGCAATTCACGGGTTGAGTTTGCATTCTGTCCAACTCCGAAGGAATGTTTAGATCTTCCACAAACTTGGCATGCTTTGTATAAAAAAACTGAAAAAATATTTATGAGCCCTCGGTTGAATGAGATCGAATTCACCATACAGATAACGCTTTTAGCAGATCCTTTCCCATTGAAAGTTCAACGCCATTGTTCATCCCTGAATCTGTTTGTGTGTTCTTATTTGTGCTTGTTTCCACAGGAAAAATTGTACTGTTAGAGCAACGAATAGACTGCCGCTGATAAGCTCGTTCGACCTCTTCAATCCATTGAATGGTATTGTCGACACTGAATAGAAACTGTCCTGTTTCACTGAGTGCTTCTTCGTGATCAAGGGGAGGTTTTCCTAATGAACTAGAAAGAAGCCCGGTTATTTTCACATCTTTTGAGCAGCATTCCGTCCCATTAAAATTGGAAATCGTCCTCGGATTTTCTCTGATAATAAGCTCAGAAAAAGTATTGACTACGTTCTCAATCGTTCCTGTTTCCGTATCGTCACCGTTTTCGTGATGTGCTATTCTATCTTGTAGTATTTGTGAGGCCATCTGAATCAAGGCAACAAGCCTTGGTTTTAATAGGATAATTCATTTTTAGTAATAACCGTATATGTACCTGTCAATGAGGATTTCTAGGAACACCACGTGCGTCATCTTGTTCCGGTTTTCGTTTCTGGTTTGAAAACCTTGTTTATTCATGGCATCTAAAATTCTTTTGAATTCTCCATCACCATTCGGAAATTTCCAAGACCAAATCTGAAACGGCCCTTTCATTGAAAATAAACGCTCTATACATTGCTGTACACTGTTCACTTCGTCCCTAAGTTTGGTTATGCAAAATCTACTTCCCAGCTGCATGTGTTGACGGCAGAAATGTAATAAACGAGACTGTTATCTTCCGAAAGGGGGGGGGGGCAGGTGTCCAATCTGCAAAACACGACAAGAGGAAAATCTGCATGAGCCGAGTCCCACTAAGTGCATAACAAGATCCTACACTTACATTAATTGAACAACAAGATGGCTGCAGCCAACAGGTTGAAGGCATGCCTTTAACCTGCTCACTACAACTGAGGTGTGTTGGATGTAGTATTCTTCCGCGAGGGTTTCGCGTGCATCATCTGCAAGGACACAGAAAAAACTCGGTGAGCCGGAGCTCAGTAAGTGCATACGCAAGCATCAGCACTTACACCGATAAAGATGGGCATAGCGATTTATATAGACTGCCGACGAAAGAACACTGCCATCAACGTTTATACTTTATTCTGGTAGATCAGCTGGCAAGACCTGCCTGTAGTTTTCATGGGATCTCCCAAGCAGCACAGACCCCAACGTTGGGGTGACGCACTGAAGCAGTAAATTTCGCACAATATTCCACAGCCTGTCAATAAACTTACTGAACACTATAAATTGGCATTGTTCGTGAAACTTCCGGAGGCCAACTTATGGGTCAATTAGGTCTTTTGTTTTACTGTTTACCCTTGTGAACAGGCAGTCCTATATTGGTTCGGTTCTTATCGTGATGGTAGGCAGTTGTCCTTCGTAAAAGAAGGTAGTCCAGTAGTAAATATCTTTGTTATTATATGTACGTGTGGTATGAACCTAGTGCATCATCTTTTATATATATATATATATATATATATATATATATATATATATATATATATATAAGTTATAAGTAACTTGTGTGCATTACGCAGATATTTATCATAATGAAATTGTCTTACAGTACACATTATTGCAGACATGTATAAACATCGTTTCAAACTGCATAAGTGTTACTTTGTGGAAACTTTCATTCTTTCACCTTTACAGTGACGTATTCCTGTGTATTGTTTACAGACGTCCAACTGCAATATATATCGCACTGTCAAAAGAAATTACGTACCCTTTTAGTAAAACCGTTCCGAAATCGATCGGATTTTGGCCGGGTTTTTAACGATTTGCACTACTGCACCGATTGAATTTTGAGCAGATTTCGAATGGTTTCCGAGCGGTGTACACTGATCGTGTGATACATGTGCATATCGATATGCTTCACAGCTTTCTGGATATCTGCATCCTCAGTTGCACTGTTAGATGTGTGCAGATCGATTTTTCCGGATTCCAGATACGATGAGGCACGGAGATGACTTAAACGTCAACTGATCCGGAGCCTGAGAAATGACCGCGAGCAGTGGTGGACTGCGAAGTGTAGGGAGATTCAGAGAGCTGCGGCGATTGGCAACAGCCGCAACCTATTTTGTCTGATTGGACAAACCAGTCCATGTAAATCACGCGTTAGCGAGTTGATCAAAGAGGCGAACGGCTCACTGATTCAAACTCAAGAGCATCGTCTAATTCGCTGGGCGGAGCATTTCGAGAAGCGATTTAATTGGCCTTTATCTTCGTCATGTTTGCTCACTAGTGCAATGGGTACACCTCTTGTTGTACATACCAGTCCTCCATCAGAAACGGATGTTCTCCATGAGATAAGCTATCCTAAACGACACAAGGTTGACAGATTGGATGGGTTGCCTCCGTCTATTTTCATAGACGTTGGTCCAGCACTTTCAATGGAGTTGACAAAACTCCTCGGTTTGATATGGGAGAAGAAACAAGTCCCAAAGAGTTGGTGTGAATCGGTGATCGTACTGATTTATAAGAAAGGCGACAGATCGTCTTGTGAAAGCCACAGGGGAATAAGTCTGGCTAGCATCGCATCCAAACTGCTCGCTGGTATTATTCTCCACCGCTTATCTAACACCCGCGAACAGTGCCCGCGCGAGAATCAAGCTGGGTTTAGACCTGGTCGAGGTTGTATTGATCACATCTTCACTCTTCGACAAGTTTTAAAACATACATACACCTTCCGCAGGCCCACTGTCTCCGTTTTTCTTGATCTTAAAGCAGCCTTCGACTCAATTGACCGCACAGTTCTCTGGCACTGCCTCTTGCTGAAGGGCGTACCAGAGAAATTCATTTCCATCGTAAAATCCCTTTACATTATTAGCCGAAGCTGAGTTCCGGTTTACGGTGATCTTTTACCCGAGTTCACCACGAAAAGTGGTCTACGTCAGAGTTGTCTCCTGTCTCATTTTCTCTTTAACTTCGTGATTGATATGGTCCTAGAGACTGCACTTTTGTCAGGTGAGGACGGAGGCATTGAACTTTTCCCGGGTGGAAAGGTTTCAGACCCTGAGTATGCGGACGAAATAGTTATTCTAATTAAAGATCCAGATAAGTTGCAAGCCTTTCTAAACAGCTTGGCAGATTGTGCAGCGATGTTCAGTAGGTGTTTTGGACCTTCAAAGTGCAAGACGCTGTTGTTGGACTGAGTTGGTCCAACGCCAAACCTTTCAGTGTCTGGGGAGACAATAAACGTGGTAGATAAGTTCTGCTTTCTGGAGAGATGCATTCCACTCGGAAGTCGGATATCGGATGAAGTGTCTGTGCGTATACAGAAGGCTCGCTTGACATTTGTCAACCTGAGTCGTCTGTGGCGTCGACATGACATCCGTTTATCTATCAAGAGTGGAGTGTACGCTGCAGCCGTCAGGCCCGTGCTTCTGTATGGTTCGGAGACATGGCCACTGCGGGTAGAAGACTTACGAAGATTTTCGGTATTCGAACACTGAAGTCTTCACAGTATTGCTCGAATCTGGTGGGAACACAGTGTGAGCAATGCTCAAATTCGGCGAAAATCTTAGGTTTAAGGATCAAATCATTAGATAAGACACTTGAGCTCACCAGGCTAAGATGATGTTACGCATGTCCCATGACAGGATCCTTCGACGTGCTATGTTTGCTGAGACGGGTACCGGTTGGAAGATGAGTAAGAGTGGTCAGTCCATGACATGGAATAAAGGTATAAAAATACTAACTAGTGAACTTGGCCAAGTAGGGCGTGTTAGACTTCCCGGGTGAGGTCCAAGAGACCCTCCCACTCACTGGTTAGATACGTTGGGAAAATGGCTAGATGCCGCGATCAGTGGAGCTCTTGTACTCCCAAACTTTCTTCATCAAATTTGTTCTATTATTGTAGTTCTCCTCTTACACCTCTCATACTCGTTTCTCCCTCATTATTTCCTTTTGAGGTTGTCACTAGGAGATGGCAACCACAGTCACTGTACCCGGTGCATGACTAATGGTTGCCTGAACCGAACAGAAAACTGTCACATTTCCCAAATTACTTTTTCCTTTGCTCACTTTTGTCTCCCGAAATATGAATTTTTAATAACTACTCCTATTTTATCCACCTCATGGCGCATGAAATATAACAATCTGCAAATTGGTACTAAAAGGTATCTCAATGTAGTCAAATCAATATATTGAAGTAAGATGTTCAATAAACAGTGTACAGTACTTCGGTCGTCGGTTTTCTTCGTATCAGTTCACTTTTAATCTGTGAAAGAATGGCCACTAGACAGACCATTCGAAAACCGGTGGTACGAACGGGGTGTGTGCTACAAAGTCTATATATATATATATATATATATATATATATATATATATATATATATTATATATATATGTATATAGTGATTTGATGCAATTAATCACAGTTCGTTAACAATTTTTACCGTTCGTTTTCCCAGTTCCATGAGTAATAATCTTTACTCAGAATTGCATTACCTTTTATCGGTTCTTGTTTTTATGGCAAGAAATAGGGCATAAATTTGGTACTGCTGTTTTCAAATACTCCGCATACAGTGTTCAATATCTTTTCACACAATGTTTTTCTAGATTTATTTGCGTTTGAAGTACCATTAACAAAAACGTGCGTGTAGCGCCTTCATGTGTACAATGCGTTATATCCTCATATTGATACTTTTATAACCTTTCTAGCTGTCCTCCTAGACAAAGATTTGCATATGATCGTTGGTTATTTTATTCCTGCCAATACTTATCCGATTTCATCGTCAGGGCTAACTGATATCAGTATCTCTTCCACAAGGAGGAACTTTGTGTTAGACAAATTCATTACCAATCACCCTCTCTTTTTTTTCTTAATCTGAAAGCCCCCCTCACCACAAGTGACCATAATTTGCTTCTTCTGAGACCAAAAATCTATTCACAAACTGCCCATATTTTATTTACCTCTTCAACTTAGGCAGGAGTTCGCCTCCTTAACCTTTCCTCTCTTAAACTGCCTTTCCAAATGCAGCCACCGGTATTGCCTTTTCATGATTTTTCTCTACACTTCCAGTCTTCCCAATGGTTTACTGAAATTCCGTCCTTTTAACTTGTGCTGTTCTTCTGAAATACCTTTCACCTCTAGTGATAGGACTGCCCTGACAAAACTCAAAGCACTCGGAAGATTAGAGGAAATAGCACACAAGCCTCGACGCAGTTCAGAAGTCAGGATACTTTTTCTGGTGATCAAGACAGAGCCAAACAGTTTGGACCTTTCTCTTGCCAAAGATTTTATGCAGACCAAGAATCCTAAGCTACATTTATACATCTCTCCAATGGCAGCCCCTAAACCTTCCTCTACTGCAGGCATTTTTAAAATACGTCGCAAACCCAAAACTTCGTCGGCTGCTGGTGCTGACGGCCTTCCTCCGAAGATTATCAAGTGCAGTGCTGCTCAACTTGTCCCACCAATTACTACTTTGGCAAACCAGTTTATATCCAGAGGTTTGATTCCTTATCTATGGCGTCAAGTTATCAGCATTCCAATTCCTTAAGGCTCCGACGCCTCTAGTGGATTTAAACGGTTTATACTCATTGCCCTCACATCTAATGCCCTTAAAATCACAGAAAAGGCTGTTTTCATCCGTCTTCAAATGCATCCCAGTGTGCCGCTTGAGCTTTCTCGGTTTGCTTATAGACCCAAGAGATCAACCTTTGGTGCTGTAGTCTGATTGGTCCATTTTATCACTAAATCTTTAAACGACTCTGGGCGATCTGCACCCTGCGTATTCTCTGACTTTCCTTCAACCTTAGATTCAGCACCCCTACCTCATCTTCTGCAGGAGCTTGGGGCTTTTCATTTTCCGGCACAATTTCATTCCTGGCTATCGAACTTTTCTCATAGTCGAGTCCAGCAAAGTGAAGTCAGATAAACCATTTTTTAACGATTCCGATGTAATCTAGAGCGCAAGGTTACCCCCTTTTCTATGTTCGACCTATATTAGCGATCTTCTACTTTCTCCTTCACCCACCATATTCGAATACTCTGAAGACGTTATTCTTTGCCAAGTTATTTCTAATAACCCAAACTTCAGGAAATTCGTTGGGAACCTGTCTCCGTACTGTTGACCAAATAAAAACAAGAAGTCATACATACAGAACATGAGCCTGACATGGAGTAACGTCGAAGCAATTCGTCGTTTTTTTCAGAAAATTCCCATAATGCGTTCCGTTCGTTGTAAATTACGTACGTTACACCTCGGCTAGAATGTGATGCTGCGGCCCCATACCGGTGCACCGCTGCCCAAATGGACAAGCTCGAAAGAGTTCAAAGATCTGCTACTCCCTTCATGGCGCGACTACGCTGGACGGGCTGCGAATGTCGCCTGCAAGCAACTGGACTATTCTCAGAAACCTATCAAAGGGTTCGAGGTGACCTCACTTGTATTCGTCGTATTATCCGAGGTGACATTACAACTACTTGGACCTTGTCAAACGCGGGGACATACACTAACACTCCTGAAGCTGGAATCTATTGGTCTGCCACTGGTATGTCGCCAGTCCCGAAGAGTTACAAGCATTTGAAACTCGCCCCTATAGAAGTCGTGGACAATGTGCAAGATTCAACCTTCAATCGAAAACCTAGCGATTTTCTAACTGACGTATGGTGTGACCAACTTTCCCGAGACCACACCTAAGAGCTGTTGTGATGAGACTTATACAGGAGGTTTTCCTCTGCCTCTAATTGTGAAGACCGAAGATTAAATAGAACGTTTCTCTTCCCAAACGGGCCTAAAACTAAATCCATCTAAAGACTTTGAATGTTTTCAGTCTCTCTCGTTCACCTCTCCCTACAGGTCCTGTTACACTGAAATCCAAATCCCTACCCAGAGTTGGTTCCTTCAGGCATCTGCGTGTTATCCTAGACACCAACTTAAGATGGGCATCTCCCATTAAGTACTCTGTCGGGAAACTGTGGTACCCAACTTTTCAAATAAGAAAACTCAGGCAGTTCCGTATACCACCAAAAGTTGTCTCCAAATTCGTTTTCCAATGTGTTCTTTTGGTCTTACTACATTGCTCATCCGTGATTTTCCCTGACCTTTTAAAACAAGACCTCAAAGCATTTCGACGCGGACTGGTAATTATTGGTTGCGTCTCATCTCTCTCCCTTGAATTTCTTTTGACTGAGCTAGTCAAACAATATACTGAATCCTGAATAGTCCTAGCCCACAAGATATTCCAAGATTCAATGCATCCATTAAACTCTGACTCATCTCTCTGTCTTTCTCTCTCATTCATCAGATCTAACTTTTGACACATTTCTTGGAGAATTAGCATATACAAAGTCTCGCTTGTGCACCACCTGAGGTTGGTGCTGACCAACATGGATAAGAGTAAAACAGAATTAATTTCTAAATTTGATTATTGTTTTTTTACCCTTACATACCTTAAGCGCACCTCGTTGTATGTATTTTTTGCCCCAGTTTTGTCAGTGGCTTTTGAGTGAAGTGTAATCACATCGCTTGCAAAAGTCTATCATAAAAACAAACAATTACAAATAATACTTTATCGCCTCCCACTAATAAATAACGAAAATTTTTATTTCAATGCATAACTACGTAACGCATGCTTTTTATATTTCTAGATCACGGGTTGAGGAAAGACCTGAACATGGCTTGAAAAACAAGAATGGAGAAAACCAAAAATCACCGGGTTTTTTGTAAAAATGCAGATATTTTTATATGACACACTTCTTTCCTTTGATACAATGGGTTGTTCTTTTTCCAGATATTGGCAATTCAAGTTACCGATTGGTAAATTAAGTTGTAATGAATGGAGATCGTTACAACAAAACCGTTCCGAGACCGATCGGTTTCTGGCCAGTTTTCGAGCGGTTTGCGTTATTGTATTGATCGGTTTCTGAGCCGGTTCCCAGTTGTTACTGGCTGGTTCCTGAACATCTTCCGAGCGGTGTACGCCGATTGCGTGGAACTTGTGACATGTCTCATTGATTTTGGTTACTCTCCTCAAGTTCCATCTGTCTCTGCTCACCTTTGCCCCTCAAATTATGAATTATCAAGAACTATCCTTATTACACCCATCTCATGGGGCATGGAATAAAACAATCTGTCACTTGGTACTAGGGGGTATCTCAATGTATTCAAATCAACTTATCGAAATGAAGTGCTCATTAAACAGAGCACGGTACTTCGGTCGTCGATTTTCTTCGTATCAGTTCACCCGGTGGGAGAATAGCAACTACACAAACCGGTCGTGTGGCAAGTTATCTCCGTTCACACTTGAAACAGCTTTTTGTTTAAATGAACGCTAACTGCCAAGCGCGTTTGCCATCTGCAGTGATATACCTTACGTTTAAGAGGCGAATATTGGCCTGGTACCCGGCTCTGTGGATCACTACCACCGGCCGGGGGTTTGGTTTTCTGATGAGCACTGGGAAACGTATATCCCGGTTTTCATCAGTTGTCTCCCCCGTAGAAGAGATTGCGTTATTCACAATGCTCTTCTTTTGAGGGACCGGAATGTCGTCTTAGTGAAGGATTATAGCGCCTATAGCGTTCGCGGTACCGCGCCCGTGACCCACTCCTACTCAGAGCTAGGCGTTGCAGAACGGTACCAAGTCTAGACAAAACCGAAGCAAAATCGGCGGATGTTGGCGTGGCAGGCACTGTGGTGACTAGAGAACTGGTTACTCCGGCCACAGCGAGGTTGTACCGTGGCACAATGTCCTCAGTTGTCGCTGCAGTTTCCTCCAGCGAGCATCTACGCATGGCAGTCAGTAAAACTGGAATGTTGTACAGTAAGCGCTGGAGCAAAAGTTACCTTAAGAATGGGTCCTCACCTACTGCTGGTCCTCTCAAACGTTGCATCTCGCGCTGAAGTTCAGAGGGCTTCCTTCTTCCAATCTTAACTCTTCAAAGTTGTTACGTGAGTTGGTCCTGCCTTGGGGTCGTGCGGGTAATGACGGTTTCTTCTAAGGCCTTCTCGTGCAGCCCAGTCCGTTCGATGGTCTGGACTCGGAACGGGTTCGTTAATAAGCATTTCTAATTGTACAGAAGTATACAGATAGTCATATTTTTTTCTGAAGGACTCGAACACACGAATATTTTCTATCTTGATTTTCATAGGTTGCATTACAATATCAAAGGAGGGTGTTTAAATCGGCGATCGGCTTCCATTGCGTAGTTGTGCTGTTCGTCGCATACATCGCCGCCGTCTGTATATTTGTAACAATATCCAAATAATTCTTTATGATGAGCAGCAATTTCCAATAGATAAATCTGTAATGGTATATAATGTTATTTTGGATGACCTGGGACCTTCATATTAAGTTTATGTTCCATTGGTTGACCACCTGGCCTTGGACCAGGTTCGAAGCGGGCTTCGGATGGACCGGGTTCATAACAAGGAACCGGCCGGGTTTCGAGGGGGCGAACCCGGTCCTAGCCCACCTAGAGCCTACTTCCAGCCCGTTTCCCCGGCTCCCAGCCCTGCCCAAAACCGATCAAAGCTCGGTCGGGTTTTCTACTTGGGTTGTAGCTACAGAAAGAGGCTATTACCTCCCTGGAATGTCATTTCCGATGGCAGACAGCCTACTGCCCACCCGAGACGATCAGCAGCGGTGGTTATTCAGCAGTTTTCGCATTCCAATTCGACCAGCGTGAACAAGGGTTCTGTGTCAGCAGGCGTGAATTCCGATACATGCAGTGTTATCACTCCAGTGCTGGGATCCGGAGAAAGGTTTCGTTTAGTACACAAAACTTTGTGATTATTCGTCGAAAAAGTGGGGAGAAAATCAACGATAAACGTAACAATACGAGAAACAAAGCAACCTAAAAAGAATTACAATAAATTGGACACAAAAATATATGATGGAGAAATATTGATTTGAAAAACTACCTGAGGTTCTCAACTAAAAAGGAATAAACACTCAAAAACGTATGCAGACCGGACCCTGAACAGTGGAAAACAATGAAACCCATGTGACCTGGGAATCACTTTTGGCTCAGCAGTTGTATGGTCGTTAAACCTTACGTCGCAGTTCATTTATTAAACCCTTTCTTCGGCCCTTTGTACAACGCGGACCGTCTGCATGTTACTCTAATGCTTGGCACTGTACCAGTGGTGGCCGAGTGGTTGAGAGCGTTTGATTACTACCTCAGAGGTCTGAGGTTTGAATCCTGGCCCTCACCGGCTACTTTGAAGGTAGACAATAACCCACTGTCTTCCAGAACGTTACCACATCTGACCTACTGTAACCTTATGTGGTTCTTTACTTCAAGTATCAGGGTTTGGTTGCCGGGTAACCCTAACAGTGCAGCGGGCCTTCTTGGCTATAGGGTATACCCATGTAATTAAAAAACACGCTAAACACGACCCGCAAGAACAGAGAGGCAATCGGAAGAGATAGTGGTCAGAGTGTTTTTGAGAGCGTGCTAGAGGAGCCCGCAAGAACAGCGACCAGATGGCAACCACGCTTGGCAGTCAGCATTCAGTTGAAAAATAACTTGTGTTAAAGGCATGAACGAAGATGATTCTTGCTGGGGTCAAAAACCGTTCGAACGCCGATTTTACAAACGGACTGTGTGCTACAAGGGAAGTGTAGTAAAGTAAGACTGAACAATGAAGCGAATCATGGGTAGACAACAGAAACGATGAACCCCAGTCAGCACAGTAGTCCCCGAAAAATTCCAAATTAGTCCCCAAAGAGTCCTAGTTTAGTCCTGTTTGAAACATCCCAAGGAGATTTTGGTAATATTTCTGAACACATCGAATAGGTTATTTTGTCATGAGGTACTGCTTATCAAACTTTCATTCATTTTCATTTTATAAAATAAGGTGATTTGTAAACATCCTGTAAACATCACTTGGCGCGACTCGGGTACTTCCAAATGCTGAGCATTCTTATGAACTGTAACATTTTACGAAGAAGCCAAGGATTACTTCCATATTGTGAACCACTACTAAGATAACGGGGGAAACTCTCCAACTTATAGCGCAATATTAAAATAGTCCCCCAAAAGTTCCTTCCTCTGCATCACACAGCCAGTTTGTAACGTCGGTTTCCGATCGGTCTGTCTAGTAGCCATTCTTTCACAGAATAAAAGTGAACTGATACGAAGGAAATCGACGACCGAAGTACTGTACACTGTTTATTGAACATCTTACTTCAATATATTGATTTGACTACATTGAGATACCTTTTAGTACCAATTTGCAGATTGTTATATTTCATGCGCCATGAGGTGGATAAATTAGGAGTAGTTATTAAAAATTCATATTTCGGGAGACAAAAGTGAGCAAAGGAAAAAGTAATTTGGGAAATGTAACAGAAAGCAATGGAGCACATTGATATACACGTATATCACACGATCAGTATAAATCGCTCAGAAACCCCAAGCAGCAAAAGGTACGACAAACAAACCTCAAAAAACCCATGATGATCGGTTTTTTGTGATGAGCCTAATGTTGCTAATTTATCAACAAATAGTTAGAAAAAATTGGCCACTTTTTAAATCTGTTTTATTTCTTCCTTAAACCTAAGACGTTGTGCTCTATGAAACTGGTTTCTGGAGTCCAAGAACCGAGATGAACAGCACAAAGACGTTGGAGTGTAATTTACACCGAACGTGCTAAGTTATGATAAATACAGTATATGATAACTGTTTATTAATTTCCCATGCGCGAATATTTAGAATTTAGTGGTGAATTTAGAGAACCATTTTCTCATACAACGCTTTGAGATAGTTTTCATCGTTTATTTCTGTCGGAGTGAACACTCAAGTTCTGAGACACACCAACCTATGAACATAATAAGGCATTTTAGGACAATTCTTTATTTAATTCGTGGGATGAATTTCATGCTTTTATATACTCATCGGCGACCGGAACTGAACGTTTTGTTCTTCAGGAATCATCAGGCGAAGACTAATCCAATGAAAAATTTGTGGACAAAACTACCTTTTACATTTTCAAACAAGATTTTACCTATTTAAAATCACAACCGTGTTTCATCGATTCTAAAAACTGTGTCGTTAGTAGTTCCAAGATGCGAAGGAAGGTGCTATATCTGGTGAAGATCACAATATAAAGATCTAGTCAGGTTTTGGTTAGTATTTGTGTGGTATAGCGTTGCAAATGGGGCCGTCACGCTCGGGGTTAAGATTGTTCTTAGTCTGCGATTAACAGATAGTCCACATCAAGGCATGTGTAAACTATATCAACGACAAATAATCAGCTTACAATCAACGATGGAAGATAGCAGCTTGTTTCGCGGACAAACAAAATTCGTCTAATCGGTGGTAGAAATAAGAAGGGGAAACAGTTTATTGTACCACTGACGGCTAATTAGCATTGGTGATTTTGCTTAAAATATCAGAAAAACACTTTGAATTAATACTGGTGTTTTGTGGTTACTCAGAAAGCAGATCCCAGAATGATCCTAGGATATATCACGCTGGTCTATGTGGGGATTTACTAGGGTCTATTTTGGGTCTTTTTCGGGTCCAAGTGAGGTCTGTTCTGCTACTTGGGGCGGTTCAGGAACCACTCCAAAACCAATATGAAACCGCTCAGTACAACAGCACAAACCGCTCGAAAACCGATCTGCTTCGGAACGGTCTTGCAGCAGTTTCGCTACAAGGGTTGGGGGACACTTAGGGACTTCAGTCAGTCTTCAGTCTTCAGGTAAAAAAGTAGTGGGAAGTCATCCCGTATGAACCCCATCGCATCGTACTCTATTGACTCGGCTAGATGTCGGTGTTTTGCCAATAATCCTTCAAGGTATGGTCCGATCTCCCCTTAAAAAGTGTCCCGGTTTTCTCTTCCGCCACTTTGGTCGATAGAGCGTTCCAGAGATTGGTTACTCCCCTTGACAATCGATAGATGGCTTGTAAGCCGGTGGAATGCACTTTACGAAGCGTCAAAGCACGACCATTATTCCTGAGCGGGAATTCCGACTGTATTTTCCTGTCCAACTCACCACGGATTATTCGCCTGGCATAGATGAGGTCGCCTCAAAGACGTCGATAGGCCATGGGAAACAACTCGGTGACTTCCAGGCGTTCCTCACAGCTGAATCCACGCAGTCCGGCCACGAGGCGTGTGGCAGCACGTTGCGCTCGTTCCAGGTTTCCACCGCCGTGAAGGGGTAGACAGCCGGACCGCCATTTTCCAAGCGACGACGTACATGCGAGACATACAGCTTTCGGAAAGTAGAGGCCTAAATAAACGGCGAATGGGACTAAGTACCCTCCACGCTGAGATGCACGCTCTCTCGGTGTGTGCTTTTGTCTTCAGATTGTTGGTGACAGCAACTCCGAGGTCCTTTTTCTCCTGCGTGTGACGGAGTACGATACTCGCAAGGCAGTAGCCGGAAGTATCATTGGGGCCACCACTCCTCATGCTCGCGCATTTGTCCACATTTGTCGGTAGACCCCAGGTGGTTGACCAATTGACTAGAGCCTGGAAATCCTCCTGCAGTATCTAACGATCCTCTGCCGAACGAATGGTGCGCCAGATTTTTAGGTCTTCGGCGTAGATAAGGCATTGGAACCGAAGTGTCTGTGGTAGGTCGTTCACAAGCACTAGAAACAACAGGGGTCCTAGCATGGAGCCATGCGGCACGCCACTGCTAACTGGATACCACGCGGGCTGGGACTGTGCAACTCTCACGGAAAAGGTTCTCTCGACCAAGAAATCCTCAATCCAGTGAAGCATGGGCCCGGAGATGTCGATGGCCCGGAGTTTCAGCAACAGCCCATTGTGAGGAACCTTATCAAATGCATTACTAAAGTCCACAAAGATGACGTCCGTGACATATCCCTCGGCCTTGGCGTTCGACCAACTTTCACGGTCAGTTAACAGGTTTGACAGACATGATCTGTTTCTCCGAAAACCGTGCTGCTCTGCACGGTTGATAGCAGTTGATAGCACTCCAGATGTCCACGTACGCGAGCCGCCACCAGCCTCTCCATGACCTTTCCAGCTACGGAAGTGAGGCTAACTGGGCGGTAGTTGGCCGAGGTGGATTTTGTCTCACCCTTGTACTGCGGAACAACCACTGCTTTTTTTCACTTACGAGGTAGACTGCCAGTGGCCAACGATAAATTGAACAACCGATTCAGTGGTGTAGTTAGTTGGTCCGCCAACTCCCTTAACATCAACGGATGCACGTCGTCCGGTCCCGGTGACTTATGGGTTTTGATGGATTGGAGCATGTTGTTTACTGCCGGTTCCCCAAAATCATGCATATTAAACAGCGGCAAGCCATTCACCATCGGGACTGGTGCACCTTCCTCCACAGAATACACTGACAGATATTGCTTGGCCAATGTCTCAGCTTTTTCATCATCTGTTGTAACTATTTTGTCGCTGTCCATCAGCGCCGGGATAGCTACCCTCGCTCTGATGCGGCGCTTTAGGTATGCAAGCAGGTGCTTGGGTGCTCGCACTGCATCAACCGCAAGGGCCTCCTCGGACGCCATCCGCTTTATCCGTTTTTGTTCGGTACACTGGTCAAAAATCCTGCGACAGAGATCATAACCCTCACCTGTAGATCGGAACAGCTGCCAGGTCCGATTTCGTCGTTTAAGTAGGCGTCTCAACTCCAGATCAAACCACGGCGGGCCCCTCACCCGGGGTCTACGTCGGTTGAGGGGGGAGTAGGTATTCATTAGGTACAAGATACTGTCACGAATAAACGCCCAGACTTCGTTCACATCATGGTGGACATCTGAATCCATGGAAAACCAGTTGACGTCTAAGCCGCTCTCCGGACATCCTCGAATGGTGTGCACCTGACGTTACGTCCAATGTGTGATCTAGGGGATAGACAAGAACCATTCCGCCAGTGAACTTCTAGCACCATGTGCTCATTGCTTCAAGTGGAGGGAGATGTTCAACCTTATCGACGTCCGAGCTCCTCGGAGAAATCACCAGATCTAGGACGGAGCCGTGACTGGATTGCCTCCGGGTTGATTCCTGAACATGTTGGTGTAATGCCAATTCTTGGACCGCTGTCAGTAACTTCCGAGAGAAAGCATCTGCCCCGGCCGCTGTCCTGCCTGATGCCCAATCAATATGCGGGGCATTGAAGTGGCCCAGGACGAGGCAGTGGCCGTCGCACACCCTTCTCCTCAATAAATTGATCATATCTGGAGAGGTGACCGCAGGTGTCCGACAGATGATTCCAACTGTCTTAAAGCCTCCGGTGGTAACTTTGACGCGGCACCAAATAGCTTCACCGAATCCTTGTGGATCAGAGAACGCCGATAACTACTGTTGATCGGACGAACAACGCTACGCCTCCACCCGCTACGACAGAGTTCCTATCGACGCGGAATAGGGTCTAGCCAGAGAGGGACACCTCAGAGTCTAGGACATTGTTACTCAGCCACGTATCCGTCAAGGCTATTGATACGTGTATGGTTACGAAATCCGAATGGTTGGGCAAACAGAAGACAGAGGCCTAGAATTTAGGCTTTATTTGACATACAAATGAACGGTTCGATCTGAAAACAACAAAGCAGAAATTTGATAGAACAACAGTAATAAAACTAAGGTAGGTAGAAAATAGTAAATAAACATGACATTTACCCCGGCGAACTATTTCGATTGAGAACGTTTGTGTCGGAGATGTTTCATGCCTGCTTGTTTCTTAGGTTATAGGGATGGACTCGCTGCTGTGCTTTTACTAAGGGTTGTGTACTGGATTCGTTATTGTATGACTCTGATATTGGTGTGTGAGAAGAGGGGGCGTCTGTAGACTCTTGTGCATCAAGGGGATTACATATGGTGTCGGGCGAAGGTTGATAGTCATCGTTTAGAGTCGGAGGTTGATTTTCGGCAAATTCCACGGTCTTTGGTGATTCTGTTGCTTGGCTTTTAGGTGCCAAATGATGTATAGAGACAGTGTCTTCCCGTCCGTCGGGGAAACGAACGTGTGTGTATTTCGGGTTGCATTCAATCAGTTCAACTTCATCGACCAAGGGGTCGTATTTTGTTGACCTTACAGAACGACGCATCAAGACCGATCCTGGACTACTCAACCAGGTAGGTATTGAGACCCCTGATGTTGATTTACGGTGATAAATGAATAATCCTCCATGTGGTGTTTCATTTGTTGCAGTGCACAGTAGTGACCTGATGGAGTGGAGTGCGTCGGGAAGAACATCCTCCCACTGGGTGCATGGTAGTCCTCTTGACTGGGCTTCAAAAACAATGGTTCTCCAGAGGGTTCCATTGAGTCTCTCGATTTGTCCATTTGACTGAGGATTGCAGGCCGTCGTTCTACTGGTTACGATACCCTTGCGGTGGAGGAAGTTCCTTAGTTCTTCAGACAGGAAAGAAGAGCCCCCTTCTGAATGGATGCAGGACGGCATACCGAAAATCGAAAACAACTGGGAAAGGCAACGGATGATTGTGGCGGTCTACAGGTCTGAGCAAGCATAAGCAAACAGGAACCTGGAGTACTCGTCTACGATAGTTGATAGATACCGATTTTTGAATACTGAGGGAAGCGGCACCTTGAAATCAATGTTTAGTCTTTCAAACGGTGAAGTGGCTTTGATCAGATTTCCGGTAGGTAGCTTGCAAAACTGTGGTTTCCATTTGGCACAAAATGTACAGCCACCGGTGACAGATTTCACATTGTCGACTGAGTACGGTAGAATCTTTGTCCTGACGAAATTAAGCATACGAACAACACCCGGGTGTCAGAGTGAGTTGTGTAATTCTTCGGGTGACGCGAATGACGTAGACGCGGAGCAGAAGCTGCGAGACGGTGTGTCGGCTGCGACATTCTCACGACCGGGGCGATAAATGACGTCGAAACTGTAATTCCACTCGCCACCTCTGAATTTTATCATTTTTGATCTTCCCATGGTGTCGGGAGTTGAACATAAAAGCGACCGACTTTTGATCCGTGACCAGCCGGAAATGTGTACCCAGTAAATCATGTCTCCACTTCCGGATAGCCTCCACAGTAGCGTTTGCCTATTTTTCTACGGATGAATGATGCTTTTCGCTTTGAGACAGAGTCCGGGAAAAGAATGCGACCGCGCTTTGATTTTGTGACAGTGTGGCTGAGATAGTTATATCCGAGGCATCTGTTTCAACGATCAATGGCACCTCGGGATCGACGGTGATGACCACGGCACGTTCGAGATCGCTCTTGAGAGCTTCAAGTGACACTCTGACACCGTCTGGTAAGGGAAATACGTGGTTGTGGACCAGCGGATGGATCTTATCCGAGAAGCGTGGTATCCATTGAGAATAGTATGAAAATAAACTTATAGCTCATCGCTGAGATTTTATTTCCTTTGGAGGAGGGAGTTCCTGAAGGAGTCGTAATCTTTCAGGATCGGGCTTCATCAGACCATGTGAAAATTCATAACCCAATAGTTTAAGTTCTTTCGTACCGATGATACTCTTATCTTCGTTCAGAGTAAGTCCGTATTTTTCCACAACACTAAGAAAGTTAGTAAGATTCTTATCGTGATCATCTTTGTTTGTGCCACACAGTTATATTATCGATGTAGGTGAACGTTCCTTTCAAGTTTTCTTCGCGAATAATTTTGTCGATAGCACGCTGAAAACAAGCAACACCATTCGTCACTCCGAACGGTATCCGGCAGAATTGATATAAATTCCCACAGGCTTCAAAAGCAGTGTATGGCCTGTCTTGTTTTTCTGTGGAGATTTGGTGATATGCACTTCGCAGGTCCAATGCACCATAAATGGAATATCAGGATATTTTGGATGCCATGTCATCGATTCTGTGCAGTGGATAAGCGCCCAATAACGTGTATCGATTGATAGTTTGACTGTAGTCAACTACCGTGCGTCTTTTGTGTCTTTTGTTTGTTGTAACAAGGACTTGAGCGCGCCAGGGTGACGTTGACGTCTCAATGATGCCATTCCTCAGAAGCTGCTGAATTTCCGACTGAATGAACTCCCCATCTTCAGGAGTGTGTCGTCGTGATTTAGTTGCGATAGGCTTGCAATCTGGTAGCAAGTTCCCGAAAAGAGGAGGTTCAATACGTGAAGCTGTCACATTACAAAGGGAGAGAGTTGGTTTACTGCCACTGAATGGAATCTCAACTACCCTGTGGAATTTCAAAAGATCGTGCCCCAGTAATACATCCGCACACAGATGAGGGAGCACAGAGTTTGAAGTTGTTGTACGAATTATCCTTGAGACATGTGTTAACAAAACAGTTACCTTTCGTTTGATTGATTAATCTTGTGGAAGCCATGGCCATAACGCTGGATGACTATGATTTTGAGACGGTGACGCTGTACCACAGATTCGGAGATGTAACTGTCGGAACTCCCCGTATCTATCAGAGCTTCCGTAGGGTTCTTGTTCGCAGTAATCGTTGTTAGCGCATTTAAAAGGCAATTCGGAGAAGAGGCGGCGACAATGGTAGAGAGTACAGGTGTTGTGGCAGAGACTATGCGTTTCTCCGGTGGTGACCGGCAGACACGTTTGAAGTGTCCTTTTTCCACAGTTACTGCAAACTACATCCTTAGCAGGGCATTTGAATCGAGGATGTCTGTCGTTTCCACAGAAATAACACTTGGTTTTCAACGCCGTTGACGTTGTTTCCATGGGTAAGTTGCTACCTTCCTTGTGTTCAGAGGGACAATTATCAGTTGATTCAGTGGGTGTTGACGCCGAAGCCGTATACGATACTGATGGTGTCTGGAAGGCGCTGGATTGCTGTTGGGCCATTTCGAGCGATCGGGCTAATTCTAGGGCAGTTTGTAAGTCCAGAGGTTTATTTTCAAGGAGTCGCTGCCGGACAATGTTCGACTGCATCCCGCTTATGAAAGCGTCTCAAATAGCGTCGTTTTGATTTTGCTCGGCTGTCAAGGCCCGGAAGTTACAATCCTTTGTTAAGGATTTTAGTTTTTGGTAGAAATGGTTGAAATCCTGCCCCGTTTCCTGTTTGCATGTTGCGAGTAGGTAGCGTGCAAAGACCTCACTGGGCGGCTTGGTAAACAATTTTTCAAGGACTTCGTTGTGTGCAGTACATTCAGCCACATAATCGCATATGGTTGGAGATACATAGTTGTATAGGAAGTCAAGCTTCTCGGATTCGTCCACACCAACTTTGGCGAAAAATCTATCGAACGTACAGAGCCAGTGACGCCAGATTTTTAAAGTAGTCGAGTTTAAATCTGCGTCGAATCGTTCAGGACGTAGATAGCGCCCCATTTTGGAACGGTGTGTATGTCAAATAAATTGATACGTGTATGGTTACGAAATCCGAATGGTTGGGGCAAACAGAAGACAGAGGCCTAGAATTTAGGCTTTATTTGACATACAAATGAACGGTGCGATCTGAAAACAACAAAGCAGAAATTTGATAGAACAACAGTAATAAAACTAAGGTAGGTAGAAAATAGTAAATAAACATGACAGCTATCAAAGTAGGTGAGCTAGACTGCAGCAAGCGTTCCAAGTCATCCCTCTTGTTTAGCAAACCACGGACGTTAGACAATAGGATGATGGCGCTGTCTCAGTCCGTTATCACCTCCGTTTGTTCATGGCGTCCTAGCTTGGGGGGACTGACAGGGACACTAGCGTAAGCGGCCTCCACTGGAAGTAAGGGCGTCGTTTCTGAACCCGAAAATCCCGAATAACCAAGTCCTTTTCTCCTTGTTCTATACGTTCACGCCGTTCAATCAACGCATTTCTACATTTCTCACATCCGCAGGATCCAGATCTCGGTGCAACCGCACTTGCTCGCCCTTCAGCCGGTAGGATCTTCTAAACACAGAAGTCACGGCTTCCTCAGAGTCTAGCACTAATTTCAGTGGACGGGGGCGTTCAGCGTCACTGGCTTTGCCAATTCGGAAGGCTGATTTCAGCCGCAACTTTCCCACAGTCTCCTCTTCCCGGGGACAAGGAGTTTTGTTAGTATACTCCGGAGACTCGCAATATCGTGGTCCAGACGTGCCTGCGCCGCGGTCTCCTTTGCCTCAAGCAAGTTCCCTATTAGGAAACACTGCTTCCTCGACCGTGGCGCTCTTCGTAGACGACCCTCTGTTGTTATCCAGTCCCGCCTACTTTCATTTACGGCGGTGCTCCGTTGGCTGGGTATTGTACCTTTGACACTGTCCTGTGCTTAAGGGGTCACATCAGCGTCAACTGGGTCCGCATCGTGGTGCGCAGGCTTAGGTAGCTTTTGGCGTCCGCGGCTTTTTGGTTCAGTGACAGATATTGATGCCACCTCCGCATATGTAGCACAGCCAGGAATAGATACCTCGGCGGAATTTCCCCCTTCTAACGTCGATGATGACGGTGAGAGTGATGGCATTGGCGAAGAAAAAGACGATGATGATGCCGCTGATTCCGCTGCTATTGATGGTGATGAACTGATTGATGATGCTGATGATGATGATGACGAAAATGATGACGCTGCCGTATCTGTGATAGGCAGCGCCATCTTTGCTGACTGCTTCGCCGGCCACACAGGTGTTGGTAACTTGGTGCATTTGATGCACAGCGCTTTGAGCGAATCCATACGGAATTTGTCCAGGGCTTCATAAAGATCACCATTTATTTCGGGACATTCAAGACGAACCCAACCATCACACTGAAGAGATCTGTCGCGTGAGCGAACAACTTTTGAACAAACCAGGCGCATGGATGCAACATTATTGACTCTTTTTGGAGGCATAATGGTCAAATTATAGTCCACAGAATGACACAACCACAGGAAATACAACTCCAAGTATCACGTCGAAAGACTAAATGCTCTCATTTTCTTTAGAACCAGCTGATGAATCATGGTATTCTTCAAAAAAGTCAATTAGTTTTTTCATGGTTAGGACCTTTCCAAATCTATTGGCATGAGAAAAGCTCAGCTCGAACTGCATAATAGCTACAACGTAACTGCTAGCAATTGCTGTTTGACAGTTTTGTTAAAACAGGTGCTATGTGTGAATGCAAAACAAAAAACTCCATGGGCTGGCGCTCCGCTAGCGCATGAGCAAGCATAAACACTGTAATACGCTCAGACAGATCGCCACTCCCATCTTTATCGGTGTAAGTGTTGATGCTTGTTGATGCACTTACTGAGCTCCGGCTCACCGAGTTTTTTTTCTGTCTTTGCAGATCGTACACGTGCAACCCCCAAGGAAGACACTGCATCCTGCATACTACAACACTTCCCCAATAAGTATAAAGCGGCGACCTGGCGGAGACCTCCGCGCCTATTGCGTAGCAACGATCACCATGACGGCGTGAGCATGGTACATTGATGTAGTAAAACAAATGCTGTTCATTCCAGTTCTGTCTGCACATGACTTTGAGTGGCTACAGCCAATAGTGTATCTAGATAGTTTTGTTATCGGCGCTCTTCTCTGGCCCTCAGCACTGCGTGATTTTCTTTTTCTGAAGGTCAGAAATTTTGTGCACTACCAGCCCTTGCAGAGAAAGGTGGAAACAATGAGTAATTGGTGTCTGACCCTAAAAGCTGCTTAACATAATTCGGGTTATAATGCCACCCAACACAGGCCTACTGCTTTACTGTGGTGTTTGTGACCTCCTCCGGGAGCTTATTCCAATAGCGTGCAACTCTATTAGGGAAGTAATTCGCCTCATTTCGAGCCTTGAGTGCTTTATTTTCAATCTGGGACCATTCTCCCTCGTGATCCTCTCAAGATTCGGAGAGATAAGGCCTTCGCGATTTATATTTGACTATCCCTCATCACCTTGGAGGTTTCTATCAAATTCCCGCCAACACGCCTGCTTTTCTTCGGGAAAAGTTCCAGAGCACGGAGACGCTGTGTGTAGCTAAACCCGCCTTGCCCAGTTACCATTCTAGTGGTTAGCCTTAGCACTCTCTACAGACAATCTTTATCCTTCTGGTGGTACGGTTCCCAGGCCTGCAAGAAGTACTCCACGTGAGGCTTGACTATGGCTTGGTATATCGGAACGAAAATCTCCTGCCCTCTACGAGATATGGTGGATCTAACTCGAAAAAGTTATCCTCTGTACATAATGGCTGCGGCTGTGCATTGCTTCCACGACTTGAGGCTATTGCCCAATGTAAGACCTAAGCCTTTGACCTGAGGGACCATTTGCATCTATCCGACATCATTCCCGCCGGGCACTGTGTCTGTGATCTGTCATTGGCACCTGGTGAGGTTCAGTGGAAGGTCCCAGTTGAAAGGTTCGGTCAACTTTGAATAGGCCAGTAGTATTTGAAGTCAACAGAGTGTCCAGTCTTCCTTCGATGGAGTGCGGATGTGTCGGACCCTAACTCTGCAAAAGCTGTCAAGTCAGGCAACAGGGGCTGGGGCCCGGTCAATCCACCAGTCACATTCTTGTTCAGAGAGGGCCATTTGTTTCCAACAGGGCCACAACTTCTGCGTTCTGTTTCTGTTTCGTTTTGGTTTCTTTCCAGTGCCCGATCTGCGGGGGGACAATATTAGGACTCGGCTCACTCCTGGGAGAGCAGCAACCCTGCTGCTACTAGCTGGGTCATTGCTCATGTCTATCTCCAACTAACAGGGTCTTTGGTACTCCGGACACATCCGACATGCATAGGTATTGACGAGCCTCGCACTGAGCCACCGAGACCACTGCAACCACATAGGCCGGTAGATCATTCCACGCAGTATTAAGCTGGCGTGCAAAAAATGTGTCCTAACTGTCCTCAGTGCTCTTGGATTTTCTGGTTTATACTCACGGACCTCTAAGTCGGGATCCCATAGCTATCGCTACGATCGACTTCGCTAAAACGGATACCTCCTGATCTCTTTGAGGGTTTCCATCTGTTCACCTCCTAGTCCTGAAGGCCTTAACGAGAACAGGCACAGGGGGGCGGGTAAAACACTTCCGAGCAGTACGTGTCCCAATTAGCTGGAATCCCGAAATCAGAAGAAGAATGACTTGCAGTTTCCACCGTACTGAACTATTGCAAGAACAATCTCGTAATATAAATACAAATCTCAATTATGCTATCATAAAGGCTCAAGACAAGAGCCTTGTTCACTGTGTGAGTTGCACAGGACCAACCAAGGTATGACAAAGCAGCGCGTTGACTGCGAATAAACAAAGGTTTGTTTGCGATAAGAACTAAGCCACGAAAGACATGAATAACGTATGTAGCTGAGTATTTTTACGAAATCAGGGTAACGTAATGTGCCGGACGGATTTTCTCCAACTGGTCGTCACTCCAATCTCTAAATCCTTCCTATCCCGGCAAAGTTAGAGGCCTGGAATATTGATACCCATTCTTCCTACTCAACCTAGCTTTGCTGTCACCGCACGTGGCTACCTGTGCGGCTTCTTGAATCCGCTATTATTAATAATAATAATAACAGTTTATTCCGGAGGCGCCCGAGGCATGCCAGGTGCATGATCAACTGTTTACAAGTGATGAAATAAACAGACAGAACCCTTGAGAATGTAGAAAGTTACATGACGGAAGTTGGAAAAAAGAGGCTTAGAAGAGGGAGTAATGTGAGATGAAAGTATGGCAAATGTATGCACACCAAAGTGAATGTACTGAGTTTAAATGGACCCATGGACGAATTCAAATGGACGGCCGGTGAGTTTGAAAAGTCAAGGTCAGGTGGGGTAAGGATGAATGAAACTACCACATTAACGTTTGAACTGTTTTCGCGCCAAGAATTTTAGCTGAAAAAGGCGTGACCTTGATAATAAATGGCTAGTAAAATACTGAGAAAGACCCTTACTTGGGCGATATATGCTTCCGAGAGTAGTTTGATGGCAAGTCTGTAGCCTAAAATTTCGATTGAAGTTCGAAAACATCAAATCCCCTCAAGAATTTCCAAGATTTAGCTAATTTTCTTTTTCCCCTCAGATTGTGGATGGTAGTTCAATCCTTGACTTTCTTCAGGTGGGGGATCCGGCTGGTATAAACTAAACATACGGGTGCTCTAAAGCGCTACTTTTGGCACAGCTTTCGAACACACTCGATAACTGATACCTATTTTGGTGATTCGTACAGCTTACGATAACTGCCAACATACAACTCACGTTAACTTCTGACGTGCTACGCAGAAAGCCCCGAAGTGTCTATGATAAACTGAATCGGGTTATTTTCCTGTAAACATAGAGGGAACCATTGTTTTCAGGTGTGCCCGGTAGTATACGTATATGCGAACGTAGGTGAATATATATATATATATATACATACGCATATATATATATATGTATTTATACAATATATGTCTATATATATACCTGTATAATCATGTGCTTTTACATTTAGGTGCACACAGATAGCCATCTACATATATATGTGTACATATATCCATATACCCATACATATGTATATATATATATATATTTGGAAAATCCACTTGTATTGTTCACATCGAAAAGTCGGGCGCCGCGAGCCGAAATCGAATCCGCGACCCTCTGCATCCCGGGCAGATACTCTACCAGCTGAGCTATCGCGGTCCGAACAGCCCGGTGTGAATAACTCTAGTGAATAATCGATAGTGCGCTCCTCCTGCCAACAATAAATTCTCCGAATATATTTCAACATCCGATGGATCACTTTCATCCGTGTGCTGTTCGTCCCATTGGGAAGTGACCGACGAGGCTAGCCCAATGATTAAAACCAGGATAGATACTGTGTATCACTGGAATAGTGATTTGCGCACTATCGATTATTCACTAGCGTTATTCACGACGGACTGTTCTGACGGCGATGGCTCAGCCGGTAGAGCATCTGCTCCGTATTCGGAGGGTCGCCGGTTCGATTCCGGCTCGCGGCGTCCGACTTTTCCATGTGAAGAGTGCGAATAGATTTTCCAAAAACATACGGTTCAGTCTCCTCGTGCCAACAATATATTCTCCGAATATATATATATATATATGTATATATATATATATACCGATATATGTTTATATATATATATATAAATATGTATGCATATATATATATATATATATATATATATATATATATATATATATATCTTTAACTGTATGTGCTTGGGTGTAAAAGCATGTGCATATATATATGTATATATATCGATAGATATATATATATACATACTTACACGTGTATGTACATATATACATGTATATATATATATATATGTATATATATATATACATCTGTATACATATGCTTTTACACCCAAGCACATGCAGGTATAGGTATATGTATGCTTCTATATATATATATATACATTTATATATATATATACAATTATATTTGTATGAATATATGTACATTTACATATATGTATACATATATATATGCATATATATGTATATATATGTATACATATATTTGTTATATATACATATATATATGTACATCTGCATGTAGACATATATAGATATATGCATGTATATATATATATATATATATATATATATATATATATATATATACATTTATATATGTACGTGGAAACATGTATATATGTATATATACATAAATGTTTATATGTTTATACACAGATACATATATTTACCGCATCGAAATTGTCCCGTGAAACCGAACGAACCATGGCTGTCCTTATTGACCTTATTGAAGCTCTTTAGGTCTCGTATGAATTTTCTACAACTACACTTGTGAACCACCGGGAGCTAGTGGCCTACGGAACAGGCAACGAACCAAAAGTTCCGATGAGTGCCGAAAAAAATGAAAATTCGGTGAAATGAATTGAAAGTTTTTATTTAATTATTTAACCTAGGAGAGGGTCGTGAGGTGAGCCAAAACCCAACTGGATGGTTCCAGCCGGAGAAAGTTTGTGCTCCGCACCTCCGAGTTGATCTAGGGAGTGATGGTTTTCCTCACGACTCGACCGAGTGAGTCAATTGCTCAAGACTCGACCGAAGGGGTGCCCTGTCCCCACTCTCTTGCTGGTTTCAAACCGCAAAAAACTATTTATTTCCCTTGAATTGTATGTCACTTACGTGGCTGCGACATGCAATGTACGCAGAGGTCGTTTTTTCGTTTTAAAAATTGGCACACGTGTAAGGCACTCGCCGAGAGCATTTGCAGCTTCGGACCCAATTAATCGCTTCGTCCAGGTCCATCGATGGGTCATCCATGTGGCAGATTCTGCAAATGTCTTAGAGTATGAGTGAACTCGCCACGTCGAATCGTTTCCTTTTCTCAAGTAGTCTACACTGCGCCGAAGTCGATGTCTTAAGCTGTCCGAAGTGTGCAAGCTGAATTGGGTCACCGAGGGTTTGCAAATCTGCATCATCGATGTTTTTAAGGGTCAGGGCAGCCTTACTTTTTGAAGACGGTGGGACTGCCGTGTACAGTAACGTGCTCGGAACTGGTTCAGCGGTTCGATTACGGGGGAAGACTTTCCTCAGTAAATTGCTGATAAACTGGGAAACTAATGTGTGGTTGCCTGAAGTTACGCCTGTATTTCGCTCTCCATCCGTACAAGAGGACTCCACATCCTTTCCTGCACCTAATATTCGAGCCTAATTTCTCAATCGAGGTACCAGCTTCGTGAACTTAGTGTACCCCAAACTGTTTAAGGCTAAGGCAGTGTCCTTCTCTAATTCCTCACTTATTGATAAATTTTTACTGGAACTAATTCTGTCCGAATTTTCTACCACCGTAGCATTCGTTGGCAGAGGCGACACAGGAGTGAAAGAGCTGCACGTCTCCCTTGCCCAACGGTCAACAGGTAGCCTGCATAGGTCGTATTTAATGACAGTGGCAACGGCGACAATATGGCTGCATGGTAGCAACCACTGCCTAAAAAAGGGACAAGTGCAGGCTGGATTAGCCCCCATGGTTACCATAGCTGCATAGGCCCGCGCACAGTTAACACTCCGACGGCCAGAATGGTGACTAACGTCTCAAACCGCGTGCCTACTTTAGTGTTTTAGAACGGCTTCACGGGGAAAGCCGGTAAGCCATCCAAGGTAATTGGAGTACATATGGAACCCAGTTGCTGACTTAAAAGAACCCACCAACTGCTTCCCAGTCCGTCAACGCCGGCTTTCCTCCAACTCCTCGGATCGCTTCAGGATCCGGGGGAAGACATCCACCAGGGAGGACCTGGAGCATAACCCTGCCTTCAACTACCTATCCTCAACTTCAACCCTGTTGGTCGTGAAAGCCCCAAACGAGGTTACCTACTTAAAGCTATAGGCAGCCCACATGTCTTCATAGGGGAACCAGGTCCGACTTAGATATGCTGACACCGCTGGGCTGCTACTGGAGATTGCAACCTTGAACCTATCGGAAATCCCCTTTGTAGACGAATAAATCATGTTCCGCGCCCACCGATGGATGCGTCGTTTGTCGTTCACAGTCGAATGACTCGGCTGAAAGCAGTGCCTCTTCATATCACGAAGCACATGTAACTGATAAAAAGTATCCGAGATTCGGGGTATGATTCCCGAAAAGCGGAATACTGTGCAAAACTTCGGTCTACAATGATGCTTTTCGGCCTGGGAGACACTGGTAGCTGCCCCTTCATTTCCTTGATAGCACGACGGTAACTTATGCCACTCCCATTTGAAAGAACGGCGTAGAAAAAGACCTACCTAAACAGCTCTCATCTATGAACATGGCGTGCCATAAAACGTACCCATCCCGGTTTGACTGACGCGTTGCATCAGCCAGCACTACCTCACAATACCTAGTCACCAGCGGTTTAACCGAATGAGGAACGTAGAAGAAGTACCTCACAACCCCGACCACCGACAAGATACGCAAATCCCTCTTGTCTTCTGCTATCTCCTTTATCTTCAGCGTATCCGACCGAGCATCGAGATTCACTTGTCTGGCCCCCAAAGCATGCACATCTCTCACCGTAAACGACCTATTGAAGTTTGTCCGAGAGTAAGTACATATTTCACTAGCATTAGGAAGAGTTGCCATTATTCTGGCAACCTCTGTCTCTTGATCGGCATTTGATCTCCTATTCCTAGCATACTTCTTGTCATTGAAGGGATGAAAGTCGTGATTATGCAGCAAACACTTGTTCATCTACTTGTACTGAGATCCGACCGTACGGACAATGACAAAAAATGCGGGACAGTGGGTATTACGGTATCTGTGGGAGTTGTTAAATATCAGCACTACTACACTCACATTGTGGCAGCCATTTGAGGCCCGCGGCTGTGAACGAAACAGTATTTCACGCGATAATAAGGAAGCGACTTTAGAAAGGCACCGGGAAGCGTGTGCAGCCACTATGAACCACTTTCACTATCATAAATATAAAAAGAGGTTAAAGTTTCCCTCTGAAAAACAAGAAAATCGTTAATAAAATCTGAAAGACTTGTGTACACATCACGAACCAAACGGGCCAACATTCCAGAATCATCGACCGCAATCGCACCCGCAGCACCGGACGCCATCAAGGCCAACTGCAGTGATAACCTTGAGCACAACTCTTATATACTGTCATACTACACACTCAAACAAATATCGCACTATAATATTTCACGTCAGTCTCATTTTCTACCGGCTACGACTCATTCGTTCAAACCGTTTCACATATAACTATCCCACAACTTCAGTCGGGCCATATTTAAGCCCGTATGTTTAAACACTATCGGATCCGGCTGTTCAGTATAGGGACATCTGAAAGCTGACTGATATACATGAGAAGGGCTAGAAATCGGCATTAGAAACTGTAAAAGCGGGAGACGATGAGGAAGAAGTGAGATTCGCTGCAAATGATTAGGTAGCAACGAAGCATTGATACTCTGCAATGGATGGTCTTCAAACCGGGCACAAAACTCGTTGCAAAACAGGAAGCGAGCAAGTAAGACAAAAGGGTGGATCAGGTAAAAAAATCGTTCATAGGAATTGGACACAGTAGATGTGAGACATAGATGTAGAAGGAATGGATGCATATCATGGCGGTCAGCGGGATAATAGCAAGAGAGATGGCCTGTGAGGAACTGCAGGATACAGAGGGAATGCATATATACATATGTGCGCCCGTTTATATATATATATGTATATATATATGCATATATATATGAGAGAAGCCGGATCAATAACAATGGAGTCCTGGAAAGAAATTATCAGTTGTCAGGAGGGGCAGGTTAGGTTAGGTCAAATGTTCGTAGAACTAACTTTGGAATATCGTGGTGAATTACCCTTATGACAGGTGAACTTGGCGGATCAACAGATAGAGTGGAGAATGCGGAAGCACAGAAAGGACGACGACTGAGGAGCACTTCAATAAATGGGAGATGAAGGAAAGTATCGAAGAAAACAGGTAAGAATGGTTCTGACAATCTGATTGATGTAGGTGAGGCATGTGGTGTCGGTCAAGAATGGGAGAAGCATTAATAAATGGGCTTACATTATTCAGCAGGAAGATGGTGGCGATGGAGACGGCTAAGCAGAGCAGAGCGATTGTGCATACAAAGTGGATAAAGCTACCTGGGAGGTGGAACTGTCCGTGGTGCAAGATGCTGCAGCTTTGACGGCAAACAGCTTGAGAGAGGAATGATCAAAAGCGGTACCAGAGGCTAATAGCAGATCAAACGGACTGAAGCTGTGAATGAGAACCATGACGAAACAGTGATTTTACATTAAGCGGCAAGTGAAAAAGCAGAACGGTCCGAAAGGCACGCATAAAGTGCCTGTGGCAAACAATAGACGAGACGGGAAATTGGAGCACGGGACGAAAAAGACGGGTGAGACATAACCAGTGAGATCACCTCTTTGCAGGTGGAACACGAAAAAGCAGAGCGAAATGAGGCACTGGGGAAGGTAAACCGGTGAACGAACATAACGCATGAACAATGGATGCCCGTCGGAGTCGGGGACATGGAAATTGGGGGCTGCGTACATGCCGGAAATTGTACAAGTGGATGTGACTGGACGATACTAATCGGAGCGCTGCCGAGTGGAAGGATCCACAGAGGAATCGCGGAGCCAGGCAAGGAGAATAGAGTGATAGTGACTGGATAATAAATGTGGCTGTGAGAGATGCAGAGTTTGGAACTGCAGTTCTAATATGAGAACTGGTCATGGGTGCGGGTGGAGCTGGTGTGTAATGGTATTAGGCATAAGAAGGGAGAACGAGGGAGGGTTTGACAGAACGGCAGGCAGTGAGGCGTAAGCATGCTATCAATGAGCTTTACAGGCCTGGGGTGATACCAAATTAATAGATACTACGGGCAGGCAAAGCCGGCATGGGTGAAGAAATAAAATATCGCCGGTCGTCGGCAGAGTAAAGTGGGCAGAACGATAGTGACTTGCAACGAGAGGTAACAGTGAGAGTCGATGGGAGCAATAACAGAATGGGTAGGTGTGCATACCATAGAGGAACGAAAAAATGGATGTGATTAGTGCGATATTTGGGCGTACAGCGGCGAACAAGGATGGTTGGAGCGTGCGATCTGAAGCTGACGTCATTAGAGCGTGCGATCCGCAACCGGTGCTGGTGGGTGGGGCTGGCCGTGCGCTGGACACCCAACCTGGAAAACACTTCGTGAAGAGAACACAGGAGGTGTGATCCGCTAGCCTAATTGCGCTCGCACATCGTTGCAGACGACCTGCAAGCCCGATGTACGCCGGTCAAAGCCATGGATATGACCGCGCCCCGCACCGCTGGGAATGGCATGGGCGTTCATTGTTGATTATGCATGTGGGGCGCAGTTCAGCTATGAAAGTATGAGATATAAGTCCCGCGATCGGATGGCCAGGTTGCAAGGGGTTCCAGAGGAAGGAGCCAGCGGTTAATAATCGACCAAACAGCGGCGTTATCCAAGCGCGTATACCAACGTTGAGGAAGAAATGCACGCAAGGAGAGAACCGGAAAATAGAGCAGATAAAAAAGGGCAGTCAGGGTGTACCCCTTCTGTGGACCAACGGTTAATGGAGGCATATAGAAGCCAGTAAAGGACGAGGCAAATGAGTGACAGAGAGTTCCGGAGAAGGTGGAAGCAAAGTGGATGAAAATAGTGGCATTTCAAATGGTTGGATTCATTAAGGAAATGGACAGGGGTAGTCTAATGATGAGATCTCAGTCGGATAGATGAAACTGTCTATCTCTGATTGTATGTATGTAAATTTGGTAGGGACCACTTGCAAACTGTGAGCAAGATAAGATTTCAGCCAAGAAAGCAACGGGTCGGCAATGCCGAATGAAAGCAATTTGGAGACAAGATGCGGGTGTGGAACACGGTCGAAAGCCTTCGACAGATCCAGGTAGACAATCACCAATGCCTGCTCGCTGTCAACAGCCTTAGTGACTAGGATGAGGAAGTCAAACTGACATGTGGTGCATGATCACGATTTGAGAAACCCATGCTGCCTATCGCTAAGGTTTGAAGAGAAAAGATGGATAGTAATGCCATCTCTGATAATCGTTTCCATTATTCTGGAAATGATGGGGGTATGGTTGATGGGGCGGTAATTAGCGAGTTCGCGGACAGGTCCTTTTTCGTGCCGTGGAATGATGACTGAACGCTTTTAGTTCAACGGTACCAAACTAATTTTGAGTGACAAGGTGAATAGGTTTAGTAAAAAAAAGTGGAAGGTCCGCCCACCGCTAATGATTGCAGCTGGGGACACCCGTCTGGTCCAGGATGGGCAGATGATTTATAGCGTGAAATGAGCCCTGAAATAACATTTGCTTCAAAGGATAGGGTAGATAGAGGAGATCTGGTAATAGCCAGAGGATTTGGGTGGGGAGCTGTATCAGAGGCGGGGGCCATGGAATTGGCGAAGTAATGGTTGAAGTCCTCAGCGATATCAGAAGGGGAGGTGGCCGAAGTTTTATCCGGTAACAACGTATTGGATCACAGTATCTGTCTCCGAATTCCTAGATTTGTGTAGGAGTGAGAGCTTCAATGCTTTATTGGGGTGCCTTGGGGCTTTCGCTTCTAATCAGCGTAGCTGTTTTTTTCTGTAGGTCCCGGATGACATCAGCAAGAAGTGTTAGTCTCATGAGAAGAGAGAAGTGGTGGTTTTGGAGGTAAAGTCTTTTCATCTAGACCGGTCCACTAGCCAAACGATAACTAACTGTTCGGATAACAAGATGTTCATTTTCTTGCTTCCACAAAAGCGATAATCATAACCCACAGCTGGAGCACTCTCCAGACTGCCGCACCTCTGATCTCTTCCAGAGTGCATTGGTTACTTGGGTAGCCATCGGCCAAATCGACGTTTATCCCGGATTACCTTAAGGACTGGACGATTTGATCAATCGTTCAGACCTATACTCTCGCCTGCTGACGTTACATGGGGCACCGTACACGGATTAACAAAACCTCATGAAAGTCTCACCGGATCGCAGAGGCGAATCCTGACACCAACCATCAACCCACCCGCTCAACGTCTATTCCCAAATAATCCAACCCAACAGTTCAATTATACCCGCTTTGCGGTACGAAACCAATGACCGGAACCCAACCCTCGCAGCTGTCAACTTCGTCAAACCAGCTCTTTTTTACCTGCTACCCTCAACATTCGACCTGCCACCACCTGCAACCAAGGTCTTTACGGAACAGAATACCAGCCATCTGCAGCCAACCATAATTTGGTTAACAATTTGCTATCACACACACAAAAAATTTATACTCTTCCAACTTCTGCCTAGCTGAACCATTGGCGTTTGTCTCCACTAATCCGTTTCACTGACGGATTTTCTTTAAAAGTCCGTTATACGTCCATACACCATTCATGCTCTTCAAAAGTTCACTGAAGTCCCTGCGAAGCTTTTCGCCTTCATTTGAATTTCCATATGACACTGTAATCACCTGCACAAAAGGCCCGTTTTATTATCACCTTTGACTCACTAGCCTTTATTTCACATGCTTCCTCCACAATTAGTTAACCAATGCTGGATCAGTGTCCAATATTCCGCTGGTATCTCTGACTGCACGTTGAAAGCCCCATGCTTGCTTCACGTCTAACAATGTTCTTTGGCATCTCTTTCGCCCGGTTACTCGTTAGTGACCGTCCAATTGTCGCCTGTATCAGCAATCCCACGACTGCCCAGCTATCCACACCGCCCTCAGCGATTTCGGAACCGCTTCGGAATTCCCGCTTCAACCATTACCACTTTTGTTCACTGAAACACTACATGACTTTACTGGTGTATTTCGGTTGCTGTGTGATTTATAAATTTAGAATTTGTGAATGCCTCACATTGACATGTACTGCTGTATACTCTGATCTTGCCTTGTGCATGTGTATTGACCACGGCCAATAAATATACTATTGTTTATCCTATTGTTTATCTTAAGGTACTTTCTTTGGAGATAGGCAAGTTTGGACTTCCTAAGGGAGGAGTTTTGGGATATAGTTATAGTATATTTCTTGACCGTGGTCAATACACATGCACAAGGCAAGATCAGAGTATACAGCAATACATGTCAATGTGAGGTATTCACAAATTATAAATTTATAAATCACAGCAACCGAAATACAACAGTAAAGTCATGTAGTGTTTGAGTAAACAAAAGTGGTAATGGTTGAGGCGGGAATTTCGAATCGGTTTCGAAATCGCTGGAGGGCGGTGTGGATAGCTGGACAGTCGTGGAATTGCTGATATAAGCAACAAATGGACGGTCACTAACAAGTAACCGGGCGTAAGAGATGCAAAAGAACATTGTTAGAAGTATAGCAAGCGTGGGGCTTTCAAAGTGCAGTCAGAGATGCCAGCGGGATATTGGACACTGATCCAGCATTGGGTAACTAATTGTGGAGGAAGCATGTGAAACAAAGGCAAGTGATTCAAAGGTGATAATAAAACGGACCTTTTGTGCAGGTGATTACAGTGTCAAATGGAACGTCAAATGAAGGCGAAAAGCTTCGCAGGGACTTCAGTGAACTTTTGAAGAGCATGAATGGTGTATGGACATATAACGGACTATTAAAGAAAAGAAAAGCCGTCAATGAAACGGATTAGTGGAGACAAACGTCAATGGTTCGGCTAGGCAGGAGTTGGAAGAGTGTAAAATGTTTTTTTTGTATTTGATAGAAAATTGGTAATCAAATTATGGTTGGCTGCGGATGGCTGGTATTCTGTTCCGTTGAGACCTTGGTTGCAGGCATAATGTTGTGGGAAGCAGGTAAAAAAGGGCTGGTTTGACGAAATTGACAGCTGCAAAGGCTGGGTTCCGGCCATTGATTTCGTACTCTGCGATGCGGTGAGACTTTCATGAGGTTTTGTTAATCCATGTACGGTGCCCCATGTAACGTCAGCAAGCGAGAGTATAGGTTTAAACCGTTGATCAAATCGTCGAGTCCTTACGGTAATCCGGAATAAACGTCGATTTAGCCGATGGATACCCAAGTAACCAATGCAATCTGGAAGAGATCAGGAATGCGGCAGTCTGGAGAGTGTTCCAGCTGTGGGTTATGATTATCGTTTTTATGGAAGCAAGAAAATGAACATTTTGATATCCGAACAGTTAGTTATCGTTCGGCTAGTGGACAGGTCTATTAGGGATCCCTAGATGGAGACTGGTAGCTTTCTAGGGTATTTGGGGCAATATCAGGTAGGCAGTGGATGAGGAGAGGGTGTCCGTTTGGGAACCAGGAATAAAACAATAGTAGATGGTATGGTCTGGACGAAGAATGAGAAAATAAGAAGAAAACAGTCTGGTCAGTTCACCAGCTGTGGTAAAGGACGGCAAACAGTAAAAAGGGGGGAAAACAGTGTTAAAATGAGGATTTTTTATGTGGGGGCAAACGTGCTGGTATTCGGCAGGGGCATACGGATTCCGGTTGGAATGGGGTCTTAACTTACCATGAGCATGTGCGTAGAGAAGTGGAGCCTAGTTACTAAGGAATGGTAATCCGTGTGGCAAGTACGAGAAAGGCACAAAAAAAGCAGGATGGGACGGCTGAGTTCTAGCCTGAGCCAGGAATTAACTGAGAGCGAGCACTCATCGCTAAAGGACGGAACGGTAGTAAAATGGCACAATCTAGTTAGGAAGGGGGACGAGTGGAGCATACCCAAGGTATATATGTATACATATATATATATATATATATATATATATATATATATATATATATATATATATATATATATATATATATATATATATATATATATATATATATATAGATGTATACGTGGGTGCGATCATCGGACGCAAAAGACTACGGCAAGAAAAGTGAGATAGAGTGACGCAGCCGAGGATCAACGGTTAACGGAAAGAAGAACAAAAGTTAAGCACGGGCTCATCGGTGCCGCGGATCCCAAAGGCACATTTAGGCCATGAAACGTGAGACTAAAGGGGAAACGCCTAAGTGTGGCTAGAACTTTCAATGGGAAAGTTGGTATTTCGCCTAGAGTGGTCATTGAGCAGGAGTAAAGACCAAGTTCTGCATGAAATTACAGAAGAACCTTAGCTGGGGGATAGGGTGGGAGCAGAAATGGTAACGTCATAACTGGGTGTTGAGTTCAGTTAGTGAGTCACGCTAAGTGCGATGAATCAGACTGGATTTTCCAGTTCGAAATCGCAGAGGTGGTGAGCGAAGTATGAGTGGTGGGACCTGGTGCGGAAGAGAGGCATTATAAGCTAAGAGATATCGAGGACCGTTGAGTTACTCACCATGATTTTGTTATTAATTATAAGACAGTAGTGAGTATATATATATATATACATATATATTGTATATATAAATGTTATATATTTACACATATATATGTATATATATGAATAGGTACATATATATATATATATATATATATATATATATATATATATTTATATATATATATATGCATATATATATGTATGCATATATATATATATGCATATATATATATATATATATATATATATATATATATATATATATATATATGAACAGGTGTATATATATATATGTATATATAAAATATATATTGGGCTGAGTTTCAGCAGGCAGTTTCCCATGTTAAAGTAGAAGTGATCAGCCGCCTGTTGGGGGTCAGTCGTCAGAAAAAAACTGCTCCAATCTTGGTTACGGATGAGATTTGGCAGAGGGTTCCGACTTAAACGGACGGCATTGTTGACTGGGGTCAGATGGTCTGATGGATGAGGATGGAATGAAAGATTACGGGCCACTATCTTATCGTTGCTACCCGAAAATTTATTCAGAATGGAAACAGAAAAGTGGGAAACGCTGTGAGTGAATATAAGATCTAGGATGTTGGCGTTTCTATTAGGGGTTTTAACATGTTGCACCCAGCCCTCAATGTGAGTATGGGACACAAAGTCTATTAAGTTGGGAGGTGCTGTGGGGTTTCTCCAGGATATTTTAGGCCAGTTAACATCACCGGCTATGATTTTCGCTGCCAAAGATGGTAGTGAAAGGTAATCAAAGGCTTCAGTTAAAGGAGTTAAGTCTGAAATAGTGGATGAGGGCGGGCGATAGACACAACCAATGTGCATGACTACAGTTGAGAACCGAATTGTGAGCCATAGAGAATCCGGAATTGAGTCTAGTGTGTCATGTCTGATGGGGACTACTGAAAGGGCGCGCTGTACGCACACAGGGCATCCACCTCCGCGTCTGTCGATCCTATTTACCCTAAAAACCTTGTACCCTTCAAGCGTAATTTCGCTTGTGCTGGTGTGTTCGGTGAGCCAGGTTTCAGTAATAAAGATGATGCCAGGACTGGAGGTTATGACAATGTTTTAAGTGATGAAGCTTATATAAGATGGATCGCGATTTAAATAAGATGAATGACAACCAACTCGTGTGGAAGTGAGTGTAAGGGTTAGGTAACGTATGGGAGTTGTTAGTCGGAGGAAGTTCACGGTAAGGGGCGAGTTGGGGCTATTACTGAAGAGGAGGAAAAGCGAGCGTTGGATGCCTCCCCGATGGCTTCGGAAGAATCGGCCGCGGACGAACTGGAAATAATCAGTTTTGGGTTATTACGAGGTGAAAGAGAAGACCTTAGACGAAGTAGTCCTGCTGCTTGTCGTGATTCGTTGGGATCGTTCGATGTTCTGGTGCAGTGATAGAACACGGGGCTATGGAAGGTACTGGCTTTCCCACGTGACAACCTTGGTACTTTTTGGTGTTGTGCGGTAAGAGCAAGCCTCAGAGGGTCGGAACTAAAAGAGTTTGGGGTGGATTCGCCGCCCATAGATGCGGCTTGCCCGGGTGCGGAAAGATAGGAATCGGCGGTTCGTAGAGGGGGTTTATGGAGGTTATTTTGGATGAAGGTATTGGTGATACGCGGTGTTGCGTAGTTGGCCTGCGGAGTTCGGTGTGCTACCGAAGTTATGAACGAATCGCAAGGTTCTGGTATTGGAAGGTTGTTCATTAGGGCTATAAGAGATGAGGGATTGTGGGATGGTATGCCACACGGTGGGGAAAATTTACTCAAAGGGGGTTTGTGGATGTATCCTGCGCGTAAAACGACTGTGGTTGGGTAGACAAAGGTGGGGCAAAACGAAAATTTTTGTATGGTTAAGGAACTAACGGGATGAACAGTGGAGGCACGGAAAAGTTAGGAAATGATGAGCTAGGCAGAGGCAGCATTGAATAATAGCTGTGAGGTGGTTTGCGGGCAACGTCCGTATAAATACGCGTAGAGCTGGGATTTCACTAGGAGGAATTACGGTTTGAGAAACTATCTATTTTGGGAACAGAAAATGTAGGTCCCGGCATTAGTGACATCTTACTAGGGTATCTGTTTGCTTCTAATCTTCGCAGGACCTTCGGGGTGTAGCCTGGTGATACGAGGTGGTCGTTGTTTAGTGAACCAAATGTTGAGGCCTTTGGTAGGGATGGAGCGCGGGTTGCCGAATTCTGGATTTGTGGCCATGGGTTACCGTCGGTATCGACATTCTGCATTGGGGGCTGAGTGTAGATCGTTACTAACTTTCGGCCTGTGGGTGATAAGTTAAATTGCAGCAATGGAGTTGTGTCCTTAGGTACGCCACTTCTTGGCAGTTAGTTTGCGGGAGTATGCCCTGAAGACTGACGGGTTTGATTTGAGCGAGAATGACCTGGCAGTGGTATGATGCGGTCCGGCTGATGGGTTTTAGTCTTGGCTATATGATGTGGACAAGAATGACCATACGTTGATTTACGTATCGCCTTGGGAGAGTGATGCAAAGTTGTTAGGCCAGGGAGGTTTTGCGATTTAGATGGCTGCTTTTGATGCACACAGCTGTCGGTGGATTCGAGTCCCAGGCATCTGCGAAAATATTGACGAGCCTAGGGCGCTTGGAGACTGGTGGATTTGGAGAAGGTCCAGGCTTTGCTTCAAAGTCTACATCAGACAGTTGTTGGCTGATAGACGTTGGCCGCATAGAGTAGGTTAAGGGAATGACGATGTTAGGTGTCTTTTTGGCGGATTCATGCCTTGGATGTTTGCGAGAGTTCGACTTTCTCAGCACTTCTCGTTGTAGTGGCTTTTTGTCGGGCGCTATTATAATGTTTTTGTATGGCGAGTTAATGGCAATAACTGTTTGTTTATGAATAAACTCACTGGCTGTCAGTGAGTCCGGAAATTGGAAAAGTAGGAGGCATTGGTGTCTTTGTGTTTGTTTGCGTAGTCTGCTGCTATGGCGTATCACACGTTCCATGTTAGCCGCTTTAGCGAGGTACTGCTGACTATTTTGAGTGGGGCCCTATCGGGAATGTTAAATACAATGGCGTGATTCGATTTCGTACTCGTTTTGAAAGCTCTGCAGATATGCTGTCAATAAAGTTACACGTGGCAACTAAGTTACAGTCCGTAGTTACCATAAGGGCTCGAGGAATTGAGCCAGTGGTGTCAGAATTCTGGTGGCTCTGTCAAGAGCTTCAATCTGCGATTCGAGAGAGCTAACGTGCTGTAAGAGGCGGTCAATCTCGCTATTTGCGTCATCATGGATGTTCGATAATGAGACGGAGCATGGCGTAGTGATTGGGAGACGTACGGCCACGCGTGGCAAAATCTTACTGGCCGGTCTGCTTCTTTTGGAATTGCGCATTGTGACTGCAGGCTTTGGGTAATCAACTAGTTTTATTAAAAATTTAGCGACTGCAAAAAGCCTAGATACGGAACGGAGCTGAAATTCTATAGGAAGTCACCTAGGATGTTTGCAAATAGGGTTGACCAGGTGGTTCCACAGTTTGGACGAAGAGGGTTAGAGTTTTAGCCAAGGAGGAAACGAGTACTAAAAAGGTCGATTTAGCAAACAATGGCGAAGTATTTTATAGATGGGCTCACAAGGGGTGATTTGTGGTAGGTACAGATCTAGATTTCCCGGTAAACCGTTGTGCTGATTTTTCGCGGTAATAATTTATGGACTCACAGTGGTATGTCGCAATTAATGCCACGGATAATTTGACGCTTCGGAGTAGATGGCTATTACTACTAGGTGCTACGTAAAAACAGGCCCAAACGATGGAAAGTTGAAAAAACAAGACAACCTGATATATACTTCAAGCTGACCTTGACCTTGCAATAACGGCGTCTATGTTGCCAGTCAAAGGCAACTCGGTATCTGGGTCGGTAACTTGCTCCTTTGCACCCAAAGATTGCCTCATCGGCTGCCAACCATTATCCATCAGCACGCCGGTAGGAGCATTTGCTCGTCCGAGTGTACCGGAGGGAAATATATGTGAGGACTCTGAGCCCGCCTGCCGCGTTCGAGCAATTAATCGCCCACGTGCACCTGTGCATATTACAGTGGGTGTGTATGCATGGAGACAATAATAATAATAATGGTTTATTTCGGGGACGCTTGAATTATGCCTTACGCATGAACAGATTTTTACAAGCAACCGAATGGACAGACAAAATTGGTGAAGAATTTGGAAATACGCTTGACGAACGAAGGGTGGATAGACTTAGAAGGGAGATGAGAAAGAGATAAGTGTATGCACACCAAAGAATAATGGAGGGTTATTAAGCCAACCCGGGAATGAATTCAAATAAGTGCCCGGTGAAGTTTAAATTCAAGGTCATATGGAGGAACTGGCTGAGCCATGTAAAGGACGTTGGAACCCGTGAGCTTTACGTGAAAAAAACTGAAAATCGGCATGAAAAATTACGGCAACGAGAAACGGTGGAGAAAAAAGGCAAAACCCATGGGAAGAAAAGAAGATCAGAAAACTGAGTTTCGTAGAAAGGAATTAGATAGCCATGAAGTACGCTACGTTGCAATAAATGGATGGTGTCCCTTTGAAAACAGGGAGCCAGCAACGCACGACCTGAAGTGTGGGTCAGATGGCAGTGGTGATTTGGAAGAACCGGGATACGGTAAATTTGAAGCACAGATATAGGCCAAATGGAAGCACATCGTGAGGGGCAGTGGCACCGTGGCTGCATGTGGTGCCTCATCTTTGCGCAAACTTGTGCTTCGTTGAACATGAGCACCGACGAACGATCTCAGGCTGTGGTTGACGCCACCTGTCTTCGCATTTTGTCCCTCGTAAACCGCTTTAGTGCATCTGAGCTCACGGACATGGCGAGTGTTACAGCGGCACATCTGTGAACATTCCTGACGTTGATTATCTCCCTGCAAGGAGGTGACCACCAACGAGACAACTTGAACATCAAAAAGTAAGAGATTGGCATAAAAAAGAGGAAAAATACCCTATTGCTTTGTCTTCCAGGCATACCAGCCTCGTCACATGTGACCCATGTCTCCGGGCTCCGGCGCGGTTACGGATTGACTGGCGTTGCCTACTCTCAAAGCGGCTTGTTACATGAGGTCCATGTTTTGGCCGGGGCGTGCCAAATGTTGTCACCCACCAAGAGCAGCCCCCTTCTCTGGCCACCAGTTATCCGACCCTGGTAAAGCTACAAAAAATAATAAAAACGTCTTGAAATTGTGGATCACTCTTGGAGCGACACGAGCTGAATGCCAGTGGATGTGTATTGTGCTACCTTCGCACATGAAGCAGGCCCTAGGGCTGCCTACCATGATTGATGAAGTTCGCTTCCCTGAAGAAACTTCAGCCCCTTCCCGTTCCTACGTCTCAAGGTTTTCCGAACCAGCACTCACACTGGTGCTGTTCTGCTTTGTGAAAAGCTAACGACGGCAGAGATATCACGGTAACAATGCAGTCATCAATACATCAGATTTTCTTGCTCAAACTCAAGTATAATCTCAGTGCCGTGGCACCATCAGGTAGGAGCTCAGAGGCACTTACGTATAGGTTTACTTCCTCGGGACCAATTTTCTTTAATACTTCACCACGGACACCCTTATAGTTTTTTCTACTTTACTGTTCCTCAGGAATCACTAAGTATAGAAAAAAACTGCACCATAAAAGACAGTAACCAATATATTGCCATGCTACCAGGGTACCACTTTTAGAGAAAAATACCGAAAATCCTTTCAAATGTTCTACTTGCGTTATGAATTTTACTATATTCGACATCACTTTGAAAAGCTCGTCCATAAACCACACTTTTGCACTTTTGTCTATTCGTGTGAGACATTTGAATTTGTTCTCGAACCGTTTCAGACTGTCGTGCTTGGGTGACGGGGCACTGAACCTTTGAGTTTTACTGTGGAGTTTATTTGGCCGCTCACCTGAGGTTTGTATATATTTGTACCTTTTATGAATTTCAATTTAGTACTGTAGAAACTACGGATCAATCTTGTTCTGGTTTTGGGATCCGCTTGAATTGGCTAGGCTTTTGCCTAATTTGCGAGAGTTCACTTGCAGTACTCAAGTGGAACCTGGAAAGAAAACTTAATAGATATGCCCAGAAGAGGAAGCAAGGACCTCTTGAGATAACCGAAATGGGTGCTACTGATTCCCCGGATAATGCCGAGCCCGCCAATTCTATCAGTGCCGGCGCATACATTTCTGATCGCGATGAGCTTGATAATATTAATAGGTAAAAGTGAGAGTGATGGAATTAGAGAATGATTAGAGCAATAATGTACACTTAAAGCGAACTTGAGATGACTGAGTTTAAATGTGCAAATTCATGATCAAAACCCATGCTAGACAAATATAACCTATTAGCAATTGGCTTTAGGAAGCTTGCATGCTGTTCGATGTCACGAGGTTGCGCGTTGTTTGCCTACCTACAGCAAGGGAAATTGGTTTCCGCCGATTGAAAGACACATTTTTGATTGCCCCGCATGCAAGCAGTCCAACGTTTAGCTTCTTTAACTAGTATCACGTCCGGTGTTGCTCTTAAACGTGCAAAACGTCCTTTAGCTGTTCCATCGACGTTTACCGTCTTTTGGCACGCGTTGGAGCTTCTGGCCTGTTGCCCGTTCCATAAGCTATTCTCGGGATCCAGTTGGTACCTAGTATCCGGAGTACCAAATATTCACGAAGAAATTCGAAAATTTTGTTGATTGCAAAGTAGCGGATCCTGGGCAATGGTTTTATATTTAAAGCATTGCCGTCGTGGGGGGGGGGGCAAAAAAGATATCGAAGGCTGCAAAAAGCGTGATCCACCGATGGGGTACATAAGAGCACACAGAATCCAGAAGGATTTGTTTGGACAACCATTCTAATTGACTCGAAGCTAGATTGATGGTGTTTTATCGGAGGCAAAACGGACTGAGGGCGTCGCTAAATTGTTGTCGAATTCCGTGATAAAAATGCAGAATTGCCGTATAGCACCGAAGCATTTAGATTATCAGTTCGATCTGAAGGCACTGGACACATGAATCCATCACTCAATATCTACCTATTGATTTACAGAGCTGATGAGAAGAGGATGCCGGGAAAATTAGCAAGCTTGGGCTGGAATCCACTTCTAACGATTTGACGGAGTCCATAGGTCCACAGTCTCGCATTGCCAACAACCGACTTGGACAAATCGTGCTTGAGGGTCGCAGGCTGGCGCGAGTGACATCAATGTCGACTCAAACTGTAGAGGGCGACTGTATCCGAGTCGAGTCTTTGATAAGTCAAGAGCCCGAGAGGCCAACTGAATGCAGGCCATGCGGCTCACCTCGTCAGTTGCCGGATTGTTCGACGCTACATGAGATGAGTGTACCCGATCAGCGGTCCGCGGCAGAGAGGATCGGCTCATGCTCTGTGTGTTTAAAGAACTCTTACCGAGCCTCACGATGCCGCTTTAGAGTGAAATGTGATCTGGATGGATGCGTGGGTAATCACCACTCGTTACCATATGAACCTCGAAGCAATAGTTCTACTCAGCCGGATAAACTCAGGATTATCTGTTTAACAGGTTATGACGATTTCAAGCCGACAAGATTAGGCATCGTACCTGTGGGTATCTTGATACCTAAAGAACTGAGGGGGGTCATGGCATTTTTGGACACGGCATCGGATACTTCGCTAGTTACGCACGAGCTCACAGAAAGTTGTAAACTAGTCTGTGAGCTTACTTCTCTCACGATCAGCACATATGCAGGGGGCCATGTTAACAGTTCTACGAGACTGACCCTGCAGCTAACATCTTTGATTGATGTGGGCCTGTAGAAACTCAGGAAGCCTTTCAATGAAACCGGTCGACTCTTTTAGATCAATCGTCAAGAGAAGGTCTCAGCTCGAAGGCAGTGCTCAAAAAGTGTCTACGCCCAGCTTCGATATACTGAGTGAATGCAATGTACCAGAGGCCCATTGGGTGCTTGAAAAGAACAGACTATCGAAAAGAACTGTTCGCTGCGCGAACGATACTTGGCTGGACACTTCTCGGACCCGTGACGAACGAAGTTCAAGAAGTCGGCATCGGTGAATTGCTTAGCGGTTGCTGAGAGAAGTGCCCGTGTAGAAAACAACCCATTTTTGGTATCAACTTGGAAGGTCCATCTCGGGAAAGAGCTACGGGGCTTCGAACCTTTGAGTTTTACTTTGGAGTCTATTTGGCCGCACACCTGAGGTTTGTACATATTTGTACCTTTTATGAATTTCAATTTAGTACTGTAGAAACTACGGATCAATCTTGTTCTGGTTTTGGGATTCGCTTGAATCGGCTACACTTTGCTCAATTTACGGGAATTCTTTTGCACCAGTCCATTTACTCGCTTGCCGTTCATTCAAGCTTATCTTGCCGCCTCGGCTCTGAGCTGCATTCTGCGTTAGGAAAATGTGTTGGGGGTCACCACATCTAAGTCCTCTTATCCGTAAGGCCTTAGATTTCTTAGTATTCGAGCGCGGCCACGTCAAAATGCCAGCCGGTAATACTTTGGAACGCTCACATTCGCTTTACTGGTGTACGCGAATTTGCCTGTCTGTAGCAGCGTAGCTCAATCCTCCGAGAGCCTACTTTACCCAGAATGTAGAAAAGCCTCCACTGACCGCCATAATAAAACTTCATCCTTGCCCCATTCACATAAACCTAACCTTTTCATCAATTTTGTCTGCATCTATTAAAATATGCCACTGGTGGAACCACGTCCAGACTGTAAAACCCGCTTATTTCAGGTTCGTCATCTCCCACTACCCCAGTCGGCACGCTGGATAACTAGGGATAACACTAAGGCTGGTGGAACCTTTCACAGCAACTGGGACTGCTTTCAATTGACAGAATACATCCGATTGCTTTAACCGCGTAATTTTATCGCTGTTATTAAAATAGTTTTTATAAGTTATCTAGGGTAATCTTTGAAGATATAGCCCTTAGGGCTGTTGGTTGACCCAGAAAAAATCCAGCGGTTTTTTCTGAGCACTATTTTTTAGGACTACCCAGTGATAAAAGATACTTGCGAAAGTGATCTTCAACCTGATATTAGGGTGGGAGTTAAACCAAACATCAGTCACAGTCAAGCAACACTAGCAGGCCCCATGGTACCTCCCTGAGGATCATCTGCTTGAGGTGACCAAAGCCTTTTACGCTGAAGTACATTCCAACTGTTCAACCTTATTCCTGACCTTCAAAATACGCCCGGCAAAGCCTGTATTGGACTATCTGGGGGAATTCTGAGAGTTGAAGCTTCTAGAGGATTTAAATGTCTCAGAAATATTCAGTGAACACATCCTTGAAGCGATCTCCTCAAGATATTGCCTTAGAAAGCTTCGCCGTATCGTACATTTCACAGCAGCCGTCTACGCCAAAGATCATCTCGACCATCCAGCCTTCCTTTGACTTGCGTATTGCATCCGGAGACACTCAAGCAGCACCATTCGCAGAGGCTGCTCGCAGTTTTTAGCCTAACAACAAAAACATAATTCTGCCGGTACTGACCCCCGTGACGAGCACTGTCCCAGTAAGGCTTACATATATTGACCTCACTCAGCACTTATCCCCCTGCATTCGTATAGCTGTCTTACTCCTGCATATTGCCACATCTTATCCGATTGGCCACCCATGTCGATACCACTATAGATATGCATACATCGCCTACCAGCCGACTCAAAATCACTGTCAGCAATCGCCGTCGTAAGACATTTAAACTCCAAAACCCACCGGATAACCGCGCAGTTCCCCTGATAAGTATTCTTGGACAAGCCATTAGACAAACTACGGAAATGAGAAAAAACCTTAGCAGTCCTCCCTCTCGAATTGACCCCACCGATCTGATTATCGGTCAACTGATGTCTTTAGCGTTCCCGCTCGCTCCAGCCTCACACCATACCACAAACAACGTACCACTGGCTGCGAAGTTTGTGGACACGATTGCCTCGGAAATCTTCAGATGGATGAAAAAGGCAAACAGTGCAATCGTGTTTACCATTCCAGACCGAATACCCCTTTCAGCTGCCAACAATATGATCTAAAGCCCTTGCAACCTTGCCCACAGCCGTGTCGTAGTGTTAGACTTTGCAATACTTCTGTGGTGCTATCGATTTAGTCCGCTATTGCAGAGATTAACAAAATTTGTTTATTTGAACAAGTACCGAATTTGGTGGCCCCAATTGCTCCGCCCATGTACGACTTCTGCAAGCCGTTGAGTTTCTCCTATATGCCTGCTGTCCCGCTTCAGAGTTTTGAGTTCTGCTCTTTTATGCTCTGCCGAGTATATTCGGTAACTTGTCACGAACTGAGGACCGGGGGCTATAGACTCTATAGGTGAGCAGGTCCCGACATAACCTAGGAGAATCCCAAACTTCTCCGCGCGCCACCTGTCCAATGCTCTTTCGATTTACAAGTGAAGTTACCTCCCAGATCTTTATTGGCTAGGAATCTTTAGTCGTAGCCGGAAAGTGCCTCAAGTGTGGCAGGATATTTCCCGGCGAAACACCAACGCAAAGAGAGGTGCACAAATGTCACAACGGGGAAAATAACCCTGACGTAAATGCAACCAGCAGTCCACACCGAAACTCCCGTGCACCTATCACTGGCCATCACCTGATGCTGCCATCTATTGCAGATCGCAATGCGACAGTAGATTTAGGCAGTACGCTGATTTTCGCCCCCACTCAGCCACGTGGCAAATGACCCAATATTCAGAATAGCCCGAGCACACTCCTGGGCCGGAAGAAGTGCCCCAGCGTCCACAAAGCTGATGAAGGTTCCTCCGACTCATCCACTCGCGAGTGCATATTTATCATTAGTCTAGATGACCATATCCTGCCTTCTAGCTCCATGTGTGGTTATTACACCATACCTAAAACTCACTGCTACATCGCCCCGCCTCCGTCTACACCCATGAGTCCTGATACAGTTGGCACTCTTGCTAAGGCAACCAGGCCCCAAGCCCATCCGCTGCACTCAACCACTTGCCACCGGAATGTATCTGGTTACCACCTAGACCACCACGACTGACTGGCCCGCTAGTGCATGTTCACCCTCGGAAATTATCACTTAGTCGCCCAAAGAACAAGGCCTATCAACTTAATGCACATGCAAGCTGTGTGGAAATAGCTCAGTCATGCAAAATTTTACCGCCCTCTTGTATGACTGTGAATCCTTCCTTACCATTTAGACTAATGGCCTTTTCATTTCCACCCCAAATTGATCCATTCTATCTCCCCCAATCACCGCTCCATTACATTTTAATCCGCCACACCAACAGCTCCATACACCAACCGTTACCCAGTCATTACTTCTGAATCATCTCCGTGCCTCACCAAAATTCCTTCTCCCACAAGACTCATTCACGCCTCTTGGTCTAGTACTGCCACCCATCCCTGTTCGCTTTCTTCCTGCCGGCTCCCTCCAAGAATACTCACCGCATGCTATCTACTATCAACCAGCGACTCCCCACCCCTCTTTCCTCACATTACCTCCTCCAGGCTTCATCTCATCAAATCATTGGAACTACTTAGGTCCCTCCTTCATCGTGCCGTATACTCCATTAAAACCACCACCTACATCATCATTAATAAACCCCCTGTCACCCGCACAATTTAGACCACTACCAAGACCTGCATCATCTCTTTCAATCATAATCATAAATGCCCGTTTATTACTGAACAAAACTGAAGTCCTCCGCAGCATGGCCCAGATCTCCGGCTTTGATATTATCATCGTAACTGAAACTTGCCTAATGGATTCCGTCCCGTAAGATCGAGGCTTCCTAGTTGGTTACCGGATGTTCTGAAGGAACGAGCCTTGTCCAGAAGAGGCAGTTTAATTTATGACAAGAACGCTCGGCCGGATATTCCAATCTCACTCACAACTCTGGACGCCATTGATGATTCTCTGTGGTTAACTATTCCCTTGCCTAACTCCTACATCCATATATGTTGCATCTATCGGCCACCTGATTCTAGCGCTATGGATCTTACCAAGATTATTGGCGCATTCAACTGTCTGTCATTGCTGTCCCGTTTTTCCAAGCTCATGGCGGAGGACTTCAATGCACCGGGCATTTGTTGGAATATCCTATCAGCCCCAAACAACTTACTAGATTTCATGTCATGAATCCGCGTGGGGCGCTGGATCCAACAAATAACAGCCCCAACCACAGGTAACAAAATCATTGATCTCTTGTTCACTATTGGTTTATCCGATATTTCAGCCAGTGCGCTCGACGTCTTCCAATGAAGTGACCACATAGTGGGGCCCCACACTTTCTTGGTTCCGCAAGCTTTTGGTGAGCCCTACTCAACCAATCGTCTCTCTTCAATAGTCAACTGGGACAAACTTATCTGCACGCTTCGATCGTTAGACTGGGATGACTTCTTCCTGCAAGGCGACCCTTAGCTGGCTACTGATTAACTACATCCCAACCTACCCAACTTGCTGTCTGCGATCGCTAGAACTCGTGCAATATCAAACCCAGTCTGTAGTTCAGTCCTGACCCGAATACAAAACAAACACCTAAAGCTCCAGAAGGCATATCACACCAGAAGTGACTTATCGTCATTCTTGCAGCTCCAAAGTCTCTCGGTAGCAATCAGAAAGAAGACTGAAGATATTATAAAAAAACAAGAGGTATCTGCCCTGCAATACCTTGATACTTCCTCAAAGTTGGCAAGGCCATTGAAAAACAGAAATCAGCACAAGCCCTCTGTTATCTCCTCTCTAACTTTGGCAAACAACGGTCAAATAACATCACCTGTAGTGATAGCCGAGGCACTCAATTCCCACTTTGCTGCATCCATCATTACCGGCCTCTTCACCTTACCCCATGCGTCGACACTGTCACCGAGAACATACCACCTGATTCGGTATTTGCCCTAAAAGGGTTAACCAACCAGCTTACCCGTGTCCGAAATTCCCCACACATTGGCCATGATGGTGTTCCACCGACTCTTCTACGTCTGGCGAAACTGACTTCAGAGCCCTACTATTGAAGGTCTACAACCTATCCATCAAATTTGATATATTTCCTCCACAGTGGAAGACCGCGGTCATCATCCCAATTAGTAAGAAGGAGCCAGTACATGACCCTCCAAACTACCACCCCACCAACCATACTCCAATAGCTGCTAGGTTGATGGAAAGCCTCGTCAAACAGCGGATGTCTGACTTCCTATTGCCCCACAACATCAACCAAAGTGGGCAGCATGGATTCTTAAAGTCACCTTCATGAACCGCTTGCCACTATAACGTTTTCAACCTCACAACGGCGGCCGCCGACAACAGTAACTCTATCACTATTATATACCTTGATTTGACAAAGGATTTTGAAAGTGCCCCCCACGCTTTATTACTAACCAAACTCAAAGCTCATGGTTTTTCCGGTTCCCTTTTATCGTGGCTAACATCATATCTGTCGAACCGCTCGCTAGTGGTTTCCACTGATGGATGTTTCTCTCAACCTGTTCCAGTCACCAGTGGTTTTATACAAGGCAGCTTACTCGGTCCTCTGCCTTTTCTCACTTGCGCAAAGGATGTGTTTCAAATTTCGCACTGTGGTACACCATTCCTATACGCTGATGACATTAAGGTTGTCTATCAGTTTCCTCGTCAGAACCTCAGCACCATACAGGATGAAATTTTTAGAGACCTGAGGTGACTCGGGGACTGGTGCAATTCATAGAGTATGAACTTCTCAACCTCGAAGGGCTGATACACAACCTTGAGATGTATAGTGGTCCCCGGAACCCTGCCTATCCGCGACCCACACAATTCGTGCAGCCTTTTGGTTCGAGACCTTGGTCTTCATTATTCTTGTAGCTTTGGGTTTTTTGATTAAGTTCCACTCAAAATTGCCAAGACGAGAAGAGCCACTGATCTGAGCCCCAGAATTTTTCGGCTAAAGGATTGCAAACTGCTCACTTACAAGTCTCACGTCGGGCCTGTCCCTGAATGCTGTCCCATTATCTTCACCAACATGACGAAATCTGACAGCATTTCTCTGGAGTCCGTGCAACGCCAATTCACCAAACACTTAGTAGGATTTTTCCCCGGTCTGTAAAACAAGGATCAATGTACCCTGCTTGGTCTTGACCCCCGTGGCTGCTTCACATGAAGCTCAAATTATGCCTCCTGTTTAGGCTATACCACCGTATGGCCTCACCGTGTGCTGAAAACATTGGTCTCACTCCCTCCACGAATTATGCCCCACGCCATGGGCCACTGCAACTTTCTATGCCTAGATTAAATTAGCGCAGGAATATAACTTTTTCCTTATAAATATTTAAAGCTACGGGGTAAACTCCCACCAAGCATCCGCGAGGGCCTCTCTACTTCTCAGTCCGGAGGCTCTCTGGATCACTTCTTGACTGTTCCCAATGTGATCCTTCTTGTCGGCCAGAGCGTCATCGAAGAGCTAGCCTGCGAAAACGGATTTGGTTACTAGAATTGTAGCACTAGAACTTTCATTTCTTGCCCAATGACAAACGCCAGGGCGACTATTTTCTTTCACTTTACACTGCACGCAATCTACAATGGGTAGCTACGGTTTGTTGACTTTCGTAATTATACCTAGCTTAGTGCTTGCTGGTTCTCCTAATTTCAGGCAGTGTTCATGTTCAACTGCCAGCCAGTCTAAAATTCTTAGCGCTAGATGTCTTCGCAGCAAATAAATATGTGGCTTTGGACCATGAGACAGTGAGTTCCGCTTTCCATTACTCGTGCCACTCCCAACGGTGCTCGGCGCGGTCAGATCCACCGCTTCGCCCGGCGCACATCGGGCATGCAGGCCGTCTGCAACTATGTGCGAGTGGAATAAGACTGGTGGATCACACCTCCTGTGTTTACTCCACGAAGTGTTTTTCAGATTGGGTGCTCAGCGCACGGCCAGTCCCACCCACTAGCACCGGCTGTGGATGGCATGCTCTAACTCTTCTCGGACTACCGAATCCAGTACTATCGGCTGAAAGTTGCATGGCCCTCATCCTTCTTCCACCGCAGTTTGTTCACCTATAGTCCTTATCATCTGTTACCACTTTCTATTTTTGTCGCCCTACTACGGTGTGCACACCCACCCGTTCTGTCCTTCCTCCTATCGCCTCTCTACATCAACTTTCATTGCATTGAGTCACTATCGTCCCAACCACTCTTCTCTGCCGACGCTCGCCAATATCTCTTTTTCTACCTGCCGTCATTGCTAGCTTCTATTCTCTATGCGCTTTGTATTGCCCTCTGCTAAGAATGCCCATTGATAGCATTCTTGTACCTGTCGTTCTGTTAAATCCCTCCTGGTTCTACCTCCTCACGCCCAATTCCATTATGCACCAATCAAACAGGCACCCATGACCAATCCGCATATTAGAACTTGCCACTCCAATTTTTGCTTCTTTTACAGTCGCATTTTTTGTCTAATCACCGCCGCCATATTTTCCTTTCGTGGCTTCGCGATTTCTCTGTGGTTCCTTCCATTAGGCAGTGTCCCGATCAGCATCCACCTGCTTAATTCGCCTTTTCAATGGTCTGCTGGCACGCAGCTCTCCAACTGCATCGCCTAAACTCGGTCACGCGTTCATTTCTCGGGCCTCTTGTTCGATTGCTCGTTCACTCATCTTGGGGCTTCCTTCTTCCTTCTCCGCTTCCTTTGTGTTTCATCTGCAGTAAAATGATCTGATTGGTCATGTCTTACCCGTCTCCGTGGTCATTGCTTTCATCCCTTGATCCGGTTAGTGCTCGCCAAGGGCATTTTTTTGTCTTTCTGAGTGGCCTGCTTCTCCATGTTCCACTGGTTGTAACGACAATGCTACGTCATAATGCTCTTTTACAGTTCCAAATTTTTAGTTCTGTCACTACCCAATTCCTCTGGTCCGTCATAACATGTCGCACCTGCAATGATCAAATAGTTAGACCCATTGTTACCTTATCTCTTTGATCCTATCCTTCATCTTCCCTCTCCTGAAATCTGCTCTTCACAGCCGGCATCACATTTGTGCTCCTTCAGTCTTCTCTATCTGTTGATCCACTTTGATATCCCGTCATGAAGAACTTCGTCTGAATTCTCCCAAGTCAACCAGTACACAATGATCTTATCCTATCTCCCTCTTCAAATCACCGATACTTTTTTCTCCTAGTACTCCACTGCTCTTTGCTCCTGCTCCTCGCATATATATTTATGTAATATATATATATATATATATATATATATATATATAAAGATCGCAATGCATCCTGCACATTTTACCAGCTATTTATCATGCTACCATCCCGCCGATCCTCATGATATGCGTCCAATCTTTTTACACCTGCACCTCATATTTAATATATCAAATCCCTACAGATCATTCTTGCCACCGGTACCACCCTTTGCTGATTCCAGTGCTTGCTATCTGTTCTATGATGAGTTTTGTGCCCTGTCCACTGACCATCTACTGCAGTGTATCGCAGCCTTATTACTATGCAATCCCTAGCAAAAGATCCCCATTTTCTTCCCCGTCTGCCCTACCGCCCTTTTTCATATCAATTTCTAGCCCCCTTCATGCATGCTTGACAGTTTTTAGATATCTCTCATTGGGCCACTCGCATTTCCTGTGTGCCTTTCTGTGTGGCCTGCTTCTCCATGTTCCACTGGTTGTAACGACAATGCTACGTCATAATGTTCTTTTACAGTTCCAAATCCTTTGTCCTGTCACTACCCGATTCCTCTGGTCCGGCACCCCACGTTGCATCTGCATTGATCGAATAATTAGACCCCTTTTTACCTGATCTCTTCGATCCTGTCCTTCACTTTCGCTCTTCCATGAACTGCTCCTCACAAGCGTTATCACTCCTGTGCTTCCCAGTTCTTTTTTCCTCCCTGTTGGGCCGCCATGCCTACCTGATGTGAAGATGTTTCAACGCCATATTCCAAAGCTAATTCTACAACTATTTGATCTGACCATACCTTCATACTAATGACTGATAATTTCTTTCTAGGACCCCATTTTTACTGTTGCTGCTGCTATTGTATATATACTTATAGATATGCATATACTTGCGCATATATATATATATATGTGCATTCGCTCTGCATCTTGCAGTTCCTCATCGGCCATTTCTCTTGCTATCATCCCGCCGACCGCCATGATACGCATAAATCTCTCCTACATCTGTGCCTCACATCTACAATATCCAATCCCTCTAAATCGTTTTTGTCATCTGATCCACTCTCCACGTCTTTTGTTCTTCGCTGCGTAATCTACGATGAGTTTTGTGCTTTGTCCGCCTACCATCCACTGCAGAGTACCAGTGCTTCATTAGTATCTAATCCACTGCAGTGCACCTCACTTTAATCTCCATCGTCCCTCGCTACTGCATTTTGTTATGCCAATTTCTGGCCCTTCTCATGTAAATCAGTCGGCCTCCAGATGTCTCCATCCGGACCAGTCATACTCCCCATCTGACCTTGACTTTCGAACTCACCGAGCGTCCATTTAAATCCGCCCTTGAGTTCATTTAAACCCTTACAATGTCTATGGTGAGCATACACTTATCCTATTTTCATCCTACTTAATTCCCCATTCTGAGCCTATTTATTCCACATTTTCATGAATTATACCTGTCCATTCCATCATCTGTATCAACAAGGTCAGGCACATAGCATGTTTAGGGCGTCTCCAAATTAAGCCAATATTATTGTATTATATTGCTTGATCTTTTCACTCCTCCCCCGTTCATTTTGGCTAACTCTATCCGCCTGGGTTTTTATGTCCGGCCTTACTTCACTTTTGTTAATCATCTCATCCCAGAATTTCTTATCCCAAATACCCATCTTCTAATATTTGCTTGTTAGCCTGTCCTGTCGTCTCATTTCTTTATCTGCCATCCACCAACTACAATCATCTTTCTTATGCCCCTTACTATTTCCCATCGGCAGAACGTAACGGATTTACACCAGCTAGCCCGGTATGGTCTCCGATGGTCTTAGGCTTGGTCTGGCGTTGTATGAGACTGACACACTTACACTGGCCCGTACTTTACAACATTCGTTGTCCTACCACGTGTGTTCGCTTAGTCCCACTCTGCATTTTTCCAGTCCATGCTAGAAAAATCCCTGATGTCAACTGCACCCATACCATAGCGTCTTCCGTCAGTATGTTAGCACCGCCGAATAGGAGCACAGACGAGCTTACTTCTACGTTGCTCTGCACGGTACCAATTTCCTCTAATGCATCACCACTGATGCCCTAGTAGTTCCTTCCGAAATCTTAATTAACTGTTACTCAGTACTTTTTCAATGTAGACTTACCACTATACCAGACGGGACGGTAACAAGCATAGTGCGATGCTAGCAACGTACCAATCACGTTCACTCATATACTATCCTTCCAAACCTATATAGGTTAGATATCTTACCGCCCCGGTGCTGGCCTGCATTCCGCGTAAGCAAGCCGTATTGGAGATAACTATCTCTAATGGTGTACAAACCTTTTATCCTTTGGAATGCAGGCACAGTAGCCCACCCGGTGTACTCTACCTTGCTAGCATGCTGCAGCGTAGATCAACCCCATGCAAGCCTACTTTACTTAAAATCTTGAATTACAACCAAGCTTTCAGCGTGGAATATGTGATAATAGCGGCTCACATAGACCCAGCCAGTTCATTACTACTTGTCTTCGTTTATTATGATAACCCACAGCTGGAACCACCTCCAGACTGCAAACCCCATTTGTTTCATCTGTGTCGTCGCCCATTCTCTCGAACTTTACATTCGATGGCCAAAGATTACACTATGACTTGTACTGACAGAGACCTGAATGGAACCTTTCACACCAGCCCGGATTACAATCGAGCCACACGACCTCAAACACTTTCAAATACTTACAAGTAGATTGATTAGCGTATTCTAACGCAACACCTCTCCTAATGATATCACTGTTGGAGCCTACACAAATAACAGTCCACTCGTAAACAGCTACTGATTGATCGACATGTCCTTACCCCGCCAGATAAACCATACCCACGGGATGAGGCACATTACCTTGGTCGTGTGCGGAACAAACCGAAATTTGAGCTAGAATGCACAGCGCGGGAATTTGCTACTCACTAAATTTCGATACGCCATCCGAGAGCGAATCCACTTAGTCTCCTAATTCGTGGTTCCCTGCTGTGAAGCCCAATAACATTAGGAATCAATAAGTCAATACATTTTCGTCAGCTTAACAGAGCAGTAGGGCGCTAGCTTATGCGGAAGTTTTCCACTCTGATATCTGTTGCAAGATTCCGTTTGCCTTTCGAAAGGTATCCAGCTTCAAATTGATTCTTCACTAATCCAAGGCCCCCAGGTTGCGCTCCTTTTTTCCGAACTATGCAGGTTATTGATACTGAACTGAACTAACTTTTTTATGCATCGCTGTTTCCCCTATATTCATCAACGTTTCCGAGTGTACTTCATTGCAGTTTGTTTCATATCTTCCCGTTTCATAACGTACTCTGTTAATTCAGCCCGGGAATGTCCGTCATTCCGGGTTCACGTCGTATTCACGAAGAGCTGTTCTTTTCATATCCATCGAAGTTTACGAGTGTACTTATAGACTTTTTTTGTTTTTCCCTGTTCAGAAATTATTCCCTTTGTGGAACGCCAATGGGCCTCCGTTATCCATGGCTTGCATCACTTTGGTTTATAATGCATCCTCAGCACTATATACTCACTATATTCTCGATATCCTCACGGACCACCACCAACTAACTCAGACCCGAAACCAAACCGCATTTGCTTCGCAAACCATGAGCATTTTGATACACTCAAACTATTTATAGTTATGTCGTTTTTGTCTGACATTTTTGGCCCTTATTCTTGAAATTCGTGCATAAATCGTCGTTTTTGGTAACGTTGTACTCCATGATCATGCGCTCGCGAGTGAGTCTCTACCACGGTCGAGAAATATACCGTTATTATTATTATTTTTATTGTCATTGTTAATAATATTTTTCGCATCTGCTTGTGGGTAGATCGATTAACGTTTTCTAACGCAAAGGCTGGAACAACGAGTTTTTATACGATGATTGTTCATGGGTGCAGGTGGGTCTTGCGTGTAATGACGAAAGGTGAGACCGAAAGACAACAAAAGAAAGTGACACAATGGTAGCTGGTGAGGTGTGCAATCAGTGAGCTCCATGAGTATATGGAGGTACCAGGTGAATAAAGTTTAAAGGCCGGAAGGGGCTCCATGGGTGGGAAAGGAAGTATTGTGGACTTGGGCAGAGTTAAATGGATAGAGCAATAATGACGTCATGCAGTAAGGGCCGTTATGGTCAAAAACGATGGGAATGAAGACGAAATGACTAGGTGTGCACACAGAGGTAGAACGACATGGAGGGACAGTGTTAAGAGTGCTGACAAGAGCGGTAGATGAGCCAGCCTTGGTGAGAGGAGAACTGTAGGGGCATGCGATCCGCAAGTGATGGTGATGAATGCGTTAGGGCTAGGAGATTTAGAGCGCACAACCCGTAACCAGTGCTAGTGGGTGGGGCCGACCGTGCGTTTGACAATCAACATGAAAAACACTCCGTGAATTGAGCACGGGGTGTGTAGTCTACCAGCCTAATTGGGTTCCCACATCGTTGCAGACGGCCTACACGCCCGATGTGCTCCAGCCAAAGCAGCGGACTGGGTTGCGCCCAGCACCTTTGGGATTTGCTTGAGTGATCAGCGATGCTTGTATTGGGGGCACGAATCCACAACAAGAGTACGTGATCCAGGATCAATTGGTCAGGTTTTGAGAACTTGGACAACAAAGCCAACGATAACTGAGAGTGGTAGACGACCATAGAGCATTATTGTCCCGGTGCACCAGCCAGGGAGATAATCAGTATAGTATCCGAGGTGGTTCATCGACATTGAGGATAGCCGGAATAGGAAATGAGATAGAAAGGCGCAATCTGTGTATGATCCAGCTGAAGATAAATAATTACCGGAAAAAAGAACATCAGTGAAGCACAAACTTATCGATGCGGAGGGTCCCCAAGACAAATTAAGGCCATGGAACGAAAGAACAACAAAAGGAGTTGAATAAGTTAGAGCTATGAGATTCAGTGAAGAAGTAAGGATTTGACCTAGAGTAATCAATGGGAAAACCAAGCTGTGCATGAAAATACGGAAGAAAACCAGCTGGAGGATGGAGTGGGGACAGAATGGGCGACGTCATAACTGTATGTTGGGTTCAGTTGATAAGCCACGCCAAGTGGGAGAAGTAGGACGAAATTTTCCAGTCCAAAATTGCGGGGTATTGATGGAACTATATAATGGATCGTCCTCATCGAATAAATGTTAAAATAAGAGCTTATGAGACAGTGTAGTGCAGTGTTGAAAGGGCGGGACCAACTGTTTTTTATGTGTCATGCGTACGGATGAGTGTGTGCGAAAAATAGAAATCGTTTCCACAGGTGGCATCGTTTTCAATAACGGCAAATAACTATTTGGAACTTGGGGTACCATGGTAACCATCGTCATCACCTAGCAGCTTTATGCAGTAGGGAAAGCCCCGCTCACCATTGCCCTTCTCACCATGTTGCACATTGAGTTAAAAAGTATGAATATGCCAGATGGACAGCGGGTGGACCGACACGGGAGGCGGAGGAAGCAAAGCCCAAATAAACAGCACACGGAATGAAAAGTTTAACTGCACAAACACACCTTGATCAAGCATTCTGGTTTGACAGAAAGTGACATGACAATTGCCACTGTTCACGGTTTACTGTCATATCCTTTACCGCCTCCAGCTAACTACCTAAAGGATCTTTTGGACCCCAGCCAATAAGGCATCGGGCAACTGCTTTTTCTAAGTTCGTTACACATTTTTTCATTCCTCGCCGCCACTTTATCTGTTGAACTCCACGTGGTTTCTTACACTCCTTAGGAGGAAAGGAAAATGGGGCACAGTAGGGTAGGCAAGTGTCTGTCATGGGCTGAACCTGCAGCAAACAACAAAGCCTAATAAGCTAGATACATTGTGATAGAGAATTCCCCGAAACGGTGACAAATGCTCGATTTTTGACCTCAGTATTGCTTATTAGGTCATTTCATCCAGTCTTAGCATTACCACGCAAGTATCGATGGTCGAAAACCTGAAGGCAACGAATATGTCCTTGAAGCAGTCCCTAAGCCCCGCAACCATGCAACAAAAATGAAAGCACCGTAGAGCAACAAACACAATCTTCCGACTTCAGTGAAATATCAGGTCACCGCTATAAACTCTTCAGTCCGGGGCCTGCCACTCGAGCCTTGGTTATACGCGTGTTCACCTCTATTGCTGTGCTTTTATCCGCTGTCACGCCGCTTCCGAGAAAAAATAAAACGGTCAGCAGCTGTCAGTCCTTTCATATCGAGCATGAGGCTCGGAATCGTCGACTTTTAGACTTGGAACATTGCCTTACACTTTAGAGGTGAAAGGCGCAAGCTGAATCAAGCTTTAGCTGTCTCAAGTCTATCTAGTGTTCCTTAAGCATGTTCTCTGCATTCGACCAAGCAGAACACTTCGTCTACGTAATCTAGGTCACGCAGCTTTCCACTGTTCCCTGATTCGGTGCCCATTTCCTGGAGATCTCCCAGGACACTCTCCAATAACTCGCCCACGATGAAGTAAAACAAGGATGGATAAATGAGACATCTCTGTTCAACACCGCCCGTCTTTTCGGACGGACCGGACGGTTTGCCGTAAACCCTCATGCCACCAGAATTATGTGAGTATCACGACGTCCGTAAACTCTCAAACTGGTAATCTGTTGCAGACATTATTTGCAGCTTTCGCTCTTTGGTCTGTGTGAACTAGTGTGCGTAAAATACGCAGGGAATTATCATCTGATATGGCACGGCATGATAAACTTGCCTGCGTGCATTTTCTGGGCTGGCATTTTGCAGCTGGAAGGCCGCTAGGCCATCGGGTCAGTACCCTTGAGTGGTCCTTCTTCACCTCAAGAAGACTGATGCCACGCACATCACAGTTCAGCGCTAGCTCAGCGATGTTAAGCTTCAACGTTCTCATTAGATCACCGAAACTTATATTACCTCATCGATAACGTCAGTGGCCATGAGCTAAAGTGTTCTTGATCACCGGAAATAATTACTAGGTCAAAAACCCCGAAGGATCATTCCTTGGTTTCCAGGAATTTTGTTACGCAGCTTTGCATCCAGTTATCGCTCCAGAAACCCCCCTTCAAAGTCAGTAATCTACGAAGAAAGTAGTTTCTGTTGTTCACGAGGCAATCCTCCTGTGAGCTCCAAGGAAGGGAATTCCGAAATTATTTGGCAGGTCCCTCTTCCCATCCCACGCGATATTCCAAGCTGGTCGAGGCTTTCATGATAACGACAAGCCATCATCTTCAGGATGAAGGAACCGTTATCCTGCAGGCGATACAACTGCTGTTCTTTGTCCTTCCCCGCGCACACAAATTCTACTTAGTCGCTCCGCCCCGTAGTTCCACAATATTGTCCTACCCAAAGTGGCGCCTGTAGCGAGCATTTGATGAAGTACACTGTGCACTGGTGGGTTCATAACTAGTGCGCATCCCATCGAAAGAATTCTGGACTCTGGGTTGGCCTTGGGCACCACCTGTCTTGTGCCAACTGAACTAAACTGAACTAAGCGGAACTGAACTGAACATCAGGGCTACGGGGGCTTTCACTCTGTACGACTTGCGGGTGCAAGTCCCTCAATCGGCACATCCGAGTTTGTCCAAGTGGCCTCATTTTCAAGGTTAACGATAGTGAGCCGGGGGAGGATGCAGTGGGTCCCCTAATTAGTTGTGACGTAATTGGGGCACTTCAAGTGCTGGACCACAAAGGGCGAAACAGCGAGGCTTCTTGAGCATCACTTGTCATATTGGGCCGGAAATTATATGGATCTACGCAGCTCCGTCTAAATAAATTATTGAAGTGTCGCATAGCTTGTAACGATGAAGGCTGACAAATGCAAAACAGGCCAAAGCGAATAACTTTCTGTCAAGCAAAGGCACGTCATCTTTGAGAACTGATAACAGCATTGATAACATGTGCGTTTAACTGAGGCCACAAATATTTAAGTCGAGTTGAGGGCTTCATTTTGCCAACTCTCAAGTGCCCGGAATGTTAATCTTGAAATGCGGCTGGTCGAAGTGTCGGAGGAATAACAAAACAATCATCAAAGCACAACAGTCAGCCTGGAGTGACGGAAAGACTCTGAAAGTGAAGAGGTCTGGAGACCGTTGCTCTTCATTGTTTTTCCCCCCACGACGCAACCCCGAGGTCTTGGGAGCGAATTTCAAATCAAGTCTTCCCTATGCAGAGGAAGTGGCTATACCAGCGGGCAGCCCGAATTATGGGGCGACGTGGATACAATATCATATATGAACAGAAATGCTGCATGCTGATTGTGTTCCGCACTGAGATAAGTGTATTTTATATTTATTAAATAAATGAGGTGCAGCAGCTCAGAACCGTTGTGACCGACTTCTTTTTTGGTGGTTGTTGGGTATGGTTGACAAATTTCAGCGCTCAAAGTCCAGTGGCTATTTCGAAATCGATGTCAAGCTGATATTTCGTGGGCTTTCTACTACGCAGTTTATATCGAGTGCCCATTTTCGGATCTGATAATAACACTTTGTGAATTTTGCAGGTCGTCGTGAACTTTAGATCACAGATTGGCAGCAGTGCTCCAGAATATCTTCCATGCTTATGAAGGATGCTTCAATAATTACATTGGTCTGATCCTTTGATGAAAACCGTTTGTGAGCGGCGTTTGACTTTTGAAATGCTACCAGATTACGTAATGCTTGCTCGTGAGCTAGAGACCATGAAAAACTCTTAGCAGGGAAAACGTTAATCAAAATGTTAATCTTGCGGGAATAACCTAGAGCGAACCGAGATTAATAATTTATTGCACCAAAAATAGATGGAAATTCGTGAATATGAGTGCTATCATAATTTATAACATACCACACTCAAGAAAACTGTGGAACAAAAAACACAATTGTCCGGGTTGACTCAAAAGTTGGGCTGCAGAAACCCCTCCCACAAACAACGAACAGGGAAATTGAGGAAAACTTTGAATGCTCCATGAACTAGAACACCAACCTGATGTGTTCCAACTCCACTGAGATGAGAACTGAATAATTTAATGAACTGTTTGAATATAGCAGGTGAAACATGCAAACCAAGAGGCAAAGTTATGCGTACAAAAACCCAGTGTATTATTGATGAATGTCTGCAGGCTAGATCCCACATCAATTGGCATTTGTAAACGTGCTTCTCAAGGGTGAAGCAACTGGTTGTGAAACATCATCCGTGGACGTAGTGATATCCTGGCCTCGGAAAAATACTCGACGGATTTTTTGTTTTGCGCCACCCATATACTAGTGTACCAGTCTTTACTTATTCGCATCCAGGGCGCGATTTTTTCATCACCAGCTGGATTTATGTGACTCACTTGCTCTCTTTTCCACGCCTCCACCCTGTTTCTCGCTTTAAGCCCTTGTGATCAGTAATTCTTGGTTTATATATGCCTATGAAGTTGCTCGTTACATAACTTAGTATCGTGAAAATTGCAAGCCACTCCCGTCTTGCCTTAGATTCGTGTGAACTGGCCACGCTTTACTCGAAGGAGTTTTACAGAGGTCAACATTAGAAAAGATTGTGGAACGTTAAAGAAGATAGAGCACATCATTCGGTTCTTCGGCAGCACATGTGCACAGGAGCATTTTCTTGTTGAGGGTCAACCGAAAATCACCTCCTATCCTCGGGATTAAGCCACCTAGCTTAAGGGCTCACAACGAGTGCATCTCAGCCGCAAGACTCGACTGGTTTGATGACGTCTTTTTCACATATAGATCTTGTGGTGAGACATGCTGGTTCACCTGGGCTAAATGATATGAGGAGCCTTTTGATAAATATGGGATCTTCAAGCGCTTCTGGTTTAATATGTGATATACGCATCCCACCAGCCAGCTCGGTGTATTTAAGCATAAGGAGTCGGAGTTGCGTCGGCACCCTGGGCGCTAAACGACGAAATATTCACATGTAACTGACAAAGAATCTTTGGACCCAGGTGGACCAGCCAGAATCGGAAATGAAAAAGGCTCACAGAATGGGAGAAGAGTGGAAAACTTTACCCGTGGACCTAGAATTGGTGAAGAACAACCGCAGACACCTCAGATCGTGACGGCACTAGGCAGAATATGACCGTCGTGGGAAGATATTTGAGATAAGATGTTGAAATGACAGGCTCGGTACTATTCCTGTCAACAGTAAACTTATAGGAATTAACTTTCGGCGAAAATGAAGTTTGATTAACGCGAGACGAACGGTATTGGGCAAGATTTAAAGCAAGAGGGAAATGTTAACCACCGAATGAATTTGGGAGGGAAGCCGGATGGGCGGCCATGTGATTCATTCTAGTTTGCCAAAAACACTGTTTGTGACCAGTCTCATCACACGAAACCACCAGGAGTTTCGAAATGGCCAAGAAACTTGGAACTTAAGAGTCCGCAGAAAACACTGTCCCAAAGACTTCCGCACGGGAGCATGAGAACCGTTCCAACCCGTGAGAGAAATACCGAGTGTCCAGCTGCCTTCAGAAGGACGGGAGTTTTGCGGAGATTCTGCCCGTGCTGCTTAATGGCACCTGGTTGAATTGAATATACCTACCTTGTTTGCAGGCTCAATTATAGATTGAACATCCTGAAACTGTTATCAGATAAATATAACGCTATGGAGTTATGCTCGCCTGATTTTTCGGTACAATCCTAGACGATCTCGGTTGTAACACATTACTGAAGAAGAAAGCTTTGTACACAAAGAAGGGCCTTAAACACACTAATTGGGCTGATAGTCAAGGTCACCCCTTTACATAAATGTTGTAATAAGTAAATGGTCGGAGTCTCTGGTCACTGGACTTATAACCGGTTTCTAAAGGCACTGGAGAGTATAAACAGGGACCGGGTCAGGTCAGATCAGATCAGCCACAGAACTAACGTCTCTTGCAAGTGCACGTCCAGATTTTTGTACCCGAAAGCTGCAATGTTCTCACGATGCTTCGACTGCCAGGTGATTCAAGGTTTTCGGCTGTTAAGTGATGGACTTCAAGGAAGAGAATGAAGGGCAGATTCGCTCCCAAAGAGTAGACAGCCGCTTTGGATAGACAGTGTTTATTGTGTCAACTAGCTGCCAAGCTCACCTTCGAGAAATCCCCGAAGAAATAAATGAGTGAGTGAAAGGGGACATAGTCCCCTTCATTTTACTGTATTACGACGAAGTAGATGTGCCATGTCGTACAAAGGGAAGAAGGAGTGGAAGAGAGAGTTGTAACTTTAGAGTGTGCTCTCGCCTGGCGGTAGCCCGGGGAAACCTCATTCTAGCAGTCATCTGGTCGTCTTTCAAACGGGAAGACGCTGTTCATAGCTCTTATTTGGGGGGATAGTTTGTTCCAAGGGTTCGTTGAGCAGTGAGAGAAGAAAAGTCCCCGACGACGTCTGATGGCCCTGGGTATTATCGGCTCCTATTCATGTCCCCTAAGCCTCTGGTCATTGCTCGGTACTAATAATGGCTTGTCGGTTTTCGATAACCCGTGCACTTGAAAGCAGAGATGTTTCATGACCTCAGTGGTTTCGATCACCCGAATGATCCTTCATCGATGTGACTAGCAACTTCCGCCCCCTTCCTGGAGCAGCTATCTGCACTGACCCTTGTTTATAGAGGGCTGCAATGTTTCGGTCCACTCGTATTCCTATCAGGTCTTCCCGTACCCGGTTCGGGAACGGCTCCCCTTAATCTTGAGATCGTCCGCGAAAAGGAAGCAAGGAGAACTTCAGGTGTCCACCAGGACATTTATATGGATAAAGGGCAACAGAGATCGAAACACCGACTTCTGCGGCACCCCATTGCATGCCCCGGCTGCGCTGGAAGTTGCATCATCAACCCGAACCTAAAACTTTCTACCAGTGAAATATGCTCTCATCCACTTCGGCGCTCATAGTGCAAACCTCACGCCCCGCATCTTGTACAACCGCAGCTTGTAATTTACCTGGTAAAAGGCCTTCCGGAGATCCAGGTAACACACTTTAGCTAGTTCAACTTTGTCCAGTCTGCCGGTCAAATCGTCAGGAAATGAAGAGTGATTCATTTGGCCTGATTTCCTCCTTACAAATCTGCTTTGACTTACCGTGATTACCCTGTGGTTTTGAATATTACTCATGATGCTACCTCTGACCACTCTCTCAAGTGCTCTTAGTGCAACCAACAGCAGGCTAACGGACCTGCAGTTGGATGCCATTTCCCTATTACTTGCCTTGTGGATATGAACCACTTCGGTTTTTAACCAGACAGAAGATAGGGTGGTTGAGGCTGGTGACCTGTTGAAAAGGTACTCCGGCTCCCCGGGCAGTGAGCCTGCCAGCGGGCATAGGATGGTGAGGTGAGTCCCGTCTGGCCCGGCCACCTAACGTCGCCTTAACCTATCGGTAGCTAGCTTCACTTCCGTGGGTTCCATACCAATTTCGCCTACTTCCGTAACGCGATCGGGTCCTTTCAACGGAGGCTAGTTTCCGGAATTCGTGGAGTGTATACTCCATCGAAGAACTCTTTAAGTACTTCAGCTTTATCTTCCGCGATGGCCGTTTGCCTACCCTGCTCATCCCCAACGTCCCACACCACTCTTGCGACTGGGCCTTAGACCATACATGGTTGTAATCGGCCCTGGGGCACTTTTGGCATTTTCTGCCACACTAGCTTGGTATTGCATCTGACCGGAGTTTTGTACTCTAAGAACATATTCTTGGGCCCTCAGAGACTACAGGAAGCGAAGGTGTCCAGTCACGCTTCTAAAGCTTCCCCATGCAACTTACTTTCTTGCCTGGGTCTTTTACAAACTACGGAACCAACAAAGTCGTTGGCCTCTACTTCTCCCCCCCCCTCACCCAAGCCAACGCATCGGTGAGCGGCATTAAGTTGCCTGCTTATTGCAACCACTCATCTTCCATTTTTAGGTTGCAGGCTGCCCGCTTTTTACCCCAAGCAGCCTTCCTCATTGTCTGGTAATCAACTATTTTGATGTTCCACCCTAGCTTGTTTTGGACCTCTTGGGGATTCCCTTTAAAGAGGAACCTGAGCACTCCATCATCTCTCCTGCCCATAGGTGCAGACACCGCTAAGTGGTCGACTTCCTCCGGTGGCTCAGTCGGTAGAGGCCCAGAAGACCGGGTGTCTGACCTGTTTTCACCGGAATGGTTGGTTTGTGTGTTGTACCTTTGTGACTCTGCACACGAGCACCATCAACCAACCGTCGAATCCACCTCGTGGTGCCCCAAAAACCCCTCGCGAAACCTCCGTCGGGTCCTAGCCAAAAGCTCCATCATCAGCTCGCGTTCGTTAAGAGATGAAGAAAGAGACCTGCAGATGCAAGTCAGGGTCACATACACATTCCCTAAACTCCGGCCGCTTTTGTGTTTGGCGTGAAAATCGTCTCTCCCCCTATTTGCTCGTGCTCCTCAGCAACGAGCAAAAGTGCTTTCCCCTTCTTGTCCGTCTTGTCTGTCCGTCCTTTGGGCAAAATACACTACTGGGGGAAAACTTGTCGTCTCTACGTTGCTACAGAACCGAGTTTTGGTGACTGTAGTGCAATAATTGCCCTCGACTTCCTCCATTATTTCTTCCCATTTATTCCTCACGCTGCACGCATTGGTGTATACTGCAGCTGTTCCCCCAGCCGTAGCCAATGCCCTGGTACTGGGTCTACTGGGTGGCAGCGGTTTTATTTGCTGGCTTTCGGACAACTTGCCCGGATGCCGGCCTCCTAGATGCACATGGAGGCGCTTCAAACAAACAACAAGTATTTGCCAAGAGTAGATCCCACATGTTCGATGTACCTTCATTTCTGGACAAAGCAACGGTCGAGGTGGACACCGGACAAAAGATATGGGTTTATTACCGTGATTTCAAGAGGTCTTGGGTACCGTGAACCACTAACTGCGAAACAGGACTCTGTGTAAGAATGGAAGACTGAAAATCCACGAACCGTCATCGGGTCCCGCAGGGATCAGCAGTGCATCCGCTCTTGATGGTGATTTACTTGGATGACCAAAAGGAATTTACACAAAACCCGGGCTACCTGTGACCGGTTGACGCAAATAGAAGGGGCGAAACGAGTACAGCAACAGCCCAGGAGGACCTAGATAGGTTTTACTCCCACATCATCCAGTGAAGGGTTATCAGAGCTTGGAAGTACCTGCCGGCTGAGGTATGACTGTGGGTACAGTGGCTCAGTTTAGGGCCCGTGTGTACCCCTACCGGCAAGTGCGTCTATAGAGGGCAACTAATCCGACTACAAGAGGCAAAGTTGAGGGCACTGCTCTCCCCATCTTTTTTCTACCATCGTTGCTCTTCTATCTCTCACCTTTTCTGTTCTCACCTTTTTGCTCCACTAATCTTTGAGACCCTCCGTAACTTTTCTTGCACCCAACATTCCTTTCTTATTCCACCATGCCAAACGGGGTAGACTTTGGCCGGGGACCCCCCAGTAACCGCGGGGCTCCGGTTCCTGGTGGCGCACCGCCCCTCAAAGGTTTTTTTCCACGGATCTAAGAATAAAGCCAAGCGAAGTAAACACAGAACCACAGCCTTGTGGGAATGAAAGCCGGTGCAGAAAGCCTCACCGATCGGTTGGTCTAAGCCTCAGGTTCTGTGACTTGACTCGACCTGGCATTACTTTTAACTGCCTTTCTCCACGTTAGCGCTTCCTCATAGCAATTATCCCTTTTTGCGGCTTTCCTAAGCACCCGCTGTTAACCATCACATACTTGCGTGTTTACTTTATTCGAGGAGACGGGGCATCAAATCACACTCGGCAGTAGCAAGTTACGCCGATTTGCCCTCAATACTGTGGTGATTCGACTGTCTTCACACGCGGTCCAGCGCGCTGTAGCTTCATTTGCGGTATCCATCCAATCAGGTAAAGCCGGACCGTAAAGGTTAGATATTGTTGGTACGACGGAGTCGCCCTGTGATTGGTCAGGACGTTGTCCGCCATTAAGCGCATGCTTATTTTTGTATCTTGGACTGGGGCTGTCAAAGGACTACAGCGCTGTGGAATCTCGCATCTCTGTCCCGATTCTGACAGATAGAAATGTCAATAACCCAGAAATTTTAACGATCCCCTACACCTTAAAGGGTTCATCTAAGATCACTTCCTACCTGTCTAAGCGCTCTCAGGTTGTCACAATAAATGGACACCTTTCCAGGCCTAAACTTGTTGCTAGCGGTGTCATGCAGTGTGACGTCTTTGGTCCTCTGCTGTTCCCCTTGTTTCTAAAAGACATGTTCCTTTCAGCAAGTCATGGCTCCCCATTTCTTTTTGCTGGTGACATGGGGATTGTCTACTCTTCCAAACAGGATTGGCTCGTCTCGACTATCTTAAACATCTCCGAAGAGATATCTGCACCCGATCGATGGGGCCCAACTTGGAAGATGAATATTTTGCTGGTGAACGTAAGGTACTTGCATATAAGTGCAGCCCACCTCCGTTTGTGGTCATTCCGTTGCCAGGAAGGAGGTTGTTCGGGGTTTTGGCCCAAGCTCTCCCTGCACATTTGATTTCTCTAAATATTCGGCCCCCAGGTGTCAAAGGCTAGAAAGTGTTTGGACCTAATATTTCACTCCTTCTGACTTCGAAACTGCATTCCCATCCTATAAAAATCTCATGCCAGGTCTCTATTAGAATACGGCTCGTGGACCATTTTAGTATTCGCAAATCAGACAGAATTGGTATTAAATCAGTCCAACGCAATTATACTAAGCGACTGGTTGGATGGAGCTCCCCCCTCAATTATAAAGAACACTTTTTTTTTTTGAACGAGACCCCTCCTGGCTTCTGAATGGCGTCCTTCACAGCCGGTCATTTACTTCTAATCCATTTCTCTCTGCCCCTGTTTCTGGCTGTACACTGCGTTCCAGGATTCTAACTTTTCTAACCCTTATTACCAGCACGGGCTTACGTTTAAACTTCCTCATCATAGTGTACTCTAACTTATCGAATAAATTACCGTTAGATATACGCAGTTCTTCTCCCAGCTTTCGGGATAGAAGTGCATTGGATAAGTTCCTCACGGTTATCCAAATCTTACTGCTCGTCAGTGTAAATATAATCGATGACCAAATCTATGAGAAGGGTCCAGACTTTTGAATCTTGCAAATGCCAGCGAACCACGGCACATGAAGTTGAGTAAAAACTCCTGGTCTGCCTGCTTTCTACAATCAAAAAGCTAGTCCAAGGGAGTCACTGTCTAATAATATTGCCTTTTTGTGCCAATTCCCGTTTATCCCAAGCTAAGAGAATCCCAGACTGCGTTTCTCCACTTTTCCTTTCATTCCACATCTTCATTTGTGCGTATCTTTCTCTTGATAACTTTAGATGCTCTACTGACCACATTGGTCACTAACCTGGCCCATGCTTCCACCTATCCATCAGCTATTAGCACGCTACCCGACTGACGCTCCTTTGGTTACGTTTCGGGACCCTCCTGGTGCTTGGTCTCCTGATCGTGGACAACTTGATACTTACGGCTATTTGACCCCACCGAGAAAAAGCATACCAATCCCAACGGTGCGGTGCACGGTCAGATCCATCGCTTCGGCCAGCGTACGTAGGGCATACTGGTCGTCTGCAACGATGTGCGGGCGCAACTAGGCTGGTAGACCGCACATCCTGTCACCAGAAGAGGTTCTGAAGTTGGATGTCCAGCACACGGCCAGCGTCGCCCACTAGCACCAGATGCCGATGGAAAAAAGTCCCTACATTGCTTTGATGCCACTCGTTGTCCCCTCTAACTTTCCTGAACAAGGTCTACCATGCACCAGATCACGCTCCAAATAGATATATGCGCAAGTTTTTGCTCGAATGAAAAAAGTACGCCACTAATTGCCACCGCTGCCATTTTTCTCCACCAACTTGCCTTCTGTCTATCTGAATTGGCCCCAGTTTTACCTTCATTCTACCTCGTCCATTTACCGGATTCTATACATGAAATCATGAAATGGTCTCATTGTTTAAACATATTTATTCCGAACATCACAGTTCCTTATAAACTCTCGAAGAGACCATTCATCCACCGTGTAGTTCGTATGTCACCACTCCATTCATCTGAGCGAAACTGTCAATAAAATATCACTTCCCTCATCAGCCAACAATATCACAGAGCAGGAAGTAGTCCTCCTTCCAGAACTTCACCTGGGTGACGCCTGTTCTCCGTTCCATTGTATCCCCCGCCTGCCTCTCCGGTCATTCGGTCATTTGTATTTCCTGACAGTCCAGTTTGTAATGAAGTGTCAAAAATCCAGGACATCGATGGTTCGATTGCTTCCTCGGTGTCTCATGACAAGCTTTCCCCAGTACATCTAATAATGCAATCACCTGCAGTTTCTGACAGTTTGTCACACGAACTACCTTTGTACTTATTTTTTACTACTGCACTGCCTTTTTCCCCTGCCATCTTCAACTCCATGGCCGCTATGCCCAAAACCCTGGCACTGTGTTTGCCTACTGATGTCCAGCCTCTTGGTAATATTGGCCACGAACACCAACCAATGGCAATTCCCACCCCACGCAAAGATGACGCAACTGCACTTACTTTGCTCCTCAATAACGCTGGATCACCACTGGACAAAACACACACTCGCCATTATAAAGTGCTATAATCCGACTTCGACATCGTTGTCAAAACTCAATCCCGGCCAAATGACTCAGTCCCATCTGACCACGTTTCTGCTGCGGGTTACCCAGCCTTCACAAAAGAATCTTCGTGGTCTTGAAAGAAACGGCCTAATTTACACTAAAACAGCTTTACTTCCACTACACTTTCTGATCGTTTACTGGGCGCAATCCAGGAACCAATATGGGTAGCGTTTCTTCTGGCCATCTGTTCACTCCATATTGAATACGTTAATCGACAACCCAATTTAAGCATCTTGGACTCCGCCCACGTAGTCAAAGCTTTTGACCATTTTGCACTATCATCCCCTTCGTCGAAACTCATTGCTGGCGGTTTCAGTGACCCTGATACCTGCTGGGACTCCGTGTCATCACCAGAATACTTCACGAGCTTCCTTTCGACCATACGCCCAGGGCTTTGGATCCAGCACGTAATGACGTCGACCAGAGGAAACAGCACACTGGAACCGGCATTTATCCCTGGCCTATGGAATTTGAAAACTAAGGCCCTCGATCGCTTCCCAGACAGTGACCCGGAAATGGTATGTTACAGACTCACAGCCGGACCCATAGGTTCACCCCATACGTAGCTCACTCCAACGGACCCTACACACGATCAAGTGGGTAAACCCCGAAGCCAGGCTTCGCTCCCTCAACTGAGATGGCCACTTAATAGCATTGATAATAATATTATGGGTAATTTTTGGATTAGCCTGAGTCGTGCTAAAATGCATGACCAGATGACTCGTGTAATATCAGAAAGGGAGTTTTCAAGATAGTAGACTACATTTAAACAGAGGGAAGAAGGACGTTGTTTTGGTGGACCAAAGCAAGGATAAAGCTCGCCAACTCTGAGGGTGAAAAGCCTGTTGTCAACTCGGCTTATGGCTGTTAAAATTGATTGACAAGTGGGAATATCCACATAAATAATACCGGAGGTGAATACAACAGCTAGGGATTTGAGCGTAATCACGGGATTTTTGCTAAACTGTTCTAAAAAGGAGAGTTCGTCAGAGGAGGTTCAGAGAGTCATTTGCACTTTGGATTGTATAGAAAGCATATGGATAGGAAACCGGAAGTTGTAAGTGAATGGATCTTCAAAGGTGAATTGCAAATACATTTAATCCGCCATATGGTGGTAAAACTTTATGGCGAGATGCCAACTAAGGTAACCACAAGTACAGTGTACAACCGCTCCCAGTATGTGTAAGTGCGATTGCAAGAGCGACGGCGGAAGAAATGGCGAGAATAGAGCAGGTAATCATTGAGCGAGTTATCCATACGCATGCGGATTTTATGAAGTAACAACAAGCAGGGGAAATGATGGTCACGAATCGATGTGAAGTGCGATTGCGCAAGCGGATAGCTCGCAGGAGCGGTAAAGAGGTGGAGAGTGGTAAAGCGTCCGGGTGACCGTTCTGGTTAACAGAATGTACAATGGCGATAAATAGAGATATGGAACCGGTGGGTTCGGGGAGAAAAACGGGAACGGAATGGAGATATAAGTAAACTGATATGGTGGTAGAAACTGGAGGTTTGAACGCTGAAACCAGTTTTATAGAGAACAAGAGGCAACTCCGGAGAGATAGGGCGACAACCAAGGAAGTGTTGAAGGGAAGGCCAAGGGATAACGGGTGGTGGGATGCAAATTGCTCGCCTACTTTGTGTTGGTCAAGAAACAACAGTGCGAGAAGGAGGATAAACCAATATGTGCGGAAAGTTTAAGAGATTACAAGGAAGCATAGTTCGACGAAGAGAAGATACAATGGATAAATGGCAGGTGCACATGTTTCAATGAACATTGCAACGGATATATGTATCACGCAACTGCTCGCGAGTAGTGCGTGGGATCAGTGAATTATTTCTTTGGCTGACTGTCCTTGGGACCCCATCTTTCACGAACAAACCTCGGACCATCTGACCAACCTGCACTCGAAAGCATCAGACTCGAGCTTTGCTCTTGTTGGAGCTCACCAGTGGTGCAAATCCACCGATGCACCCAGGGTTTGAACCCGGGCTCTTTCAGGTTGAAGGCGTGTGCCTTACTACTGTGCCATTCTTCTATCCTGAGGGCTGATACAAATCGCCAAGATATGCTTGTTCAGATGTCAATCTCGATGACAACCGGGAGTGCCCAACAGCTTTGAATGAAGATACCGTACCTGCTCAGTTAAATCCGAGTGGATGCCTCCCACCCATTCAGGTCATCAATCCCGCACACCACTCGCAAGTAATTGCATGATGCATATACCAAAAATGCCGTGCCGCTTTAAGACGGGAAGGGGGTTTCTCATCCTGGAGGGAAGACCCAACCTGGTGGGATGCATTCGTTTGGAGTTGTCGGAGCATGTACCGTATCTCCGTTCGAAGCTGTCGGGCATCTCTGGTTGTCATCGAGGTTGACTTCTGAACAAGTTTACCTTAGCTATTTGTATCAGCCCGCACGAGAGAAGCGTGGCTCAATAGTAACACATACGTCTTTGAGCTGGAGGGGCCCGGGTTCAAACCCTGGGTGCATCGGTGAATTTGCACCACTGGTGAGCTCTAACAAGAGCAAAGCTCGAGTCTGATGCTTTCGAGTGCAGGTTGGCCAGATGGTCTGAGGTTTGTGCGTGAAGTGTGGAGTCCAAAGGACAACCATCTAACCAAAACATTGCAGAACGTGTCCTATGTCATAATGACCTATGGCTGAATCTGTATAACACGTAACTAAGGAAGCTAGGGTGGAACGACGGCTAGAGCATGAAATAAATCAAGCTTCAGAGATAGTGGTAGAGTATAGATGCTGGTTGCTTAAGGGATTGTATATATATCAATTCGTATGAAATGGGTCGACCGACTAAATGAATGGCACAACTTGCGATAAAGTGGGACTGTCAAAATTGTAGGTAAGCTTTCAGAAGGTTATATTGTACGACGGGGTGATGATGATATATTAGCATGAACTTTATAATTGGGTGATGAACAAATGCACGACCCTCAGTTTGCTACTGAAGTAACCTGTGATGAGCTACATAGTTGCCCCCCAGCAGTAGCCACCATCGGGACCAACCACCCTCAAGCTCGCAGCTCTTATCTCACAAGGTTGCAAAATAAACTGAAAATACTGCTAAAGATCTGTAATGAAAGCAGAGATTTCTCAATACCGTTGCGGCTCCACTCCTTCTCCGCAACCACCAGTCTTTTGACTGATGAGCTGCTGAAAAAGCAGCAGCTTTTGGCCTTGAATTCCCTCGACAGATCCCACCTACTGATCCGACTGTTAAAGGGGAGAAACCATTAAGGTTTTCAGGGATATCTTACATAGACCTTATATCTTATAATTTTTGGAGTCAGTACGCAAGCTCACTCTGCAGCCGAAATCTCTGAGGCGCTCAATACCTTCTTCCCAGAATCCATGACCACTGAGGCCACCTAAAATCCACCCCACGTACCCATCATCACCGCTCAGCTTGTTCCTGAGAATGAATTCAATTTCAACGATGTGGCCCACTTACTTTTTAGGGTTGGACCTTACTCCCGCCCTGATCATGACGGTATCCCAGCATCACTCATTCATCTTGGCAGAGCTGACACCGCCGCTATCCCTAAGAATCACTAACTTAGCCATTGCCAGTGGCATATTTCCATCCCAGTGGAAAACTCCCACTTCTATTTCTATCCACGAAAAGGGTTCAGTGCTTGACTCTTCAAATTATCGTCCCAACAACCGCATCCATCTGGCTGCCAGAATGAAGGAACGTCTGGTTAAATGGAGGATGTCCGATTTTTTCGCGTCCCATAACCTCGTTCACAGCGGTCAACAAGGCTTCTTAAAACCACTTTCTTTTGCTGCATGTCAATTTGATTACTTCCACCCATTGACTACGGCAGCTGATAACGGTGAATCCGAGCTTATCATTTACCTCGATATGACTAAGGCATCCGGCCGAGTTCCTATTTCCAGGTGGTCGACAAACTGCGGGCCTACTATATCCATAGCCCACTTTTATCGTGGGTCACTTCGTACCTGTAGGGGCAAACCCATGTTGTATGTGCCACTGGTGACCGATAGCTATCGGTGCTTGTCAGTCAAGAGTTATACAAGAAAGCGTACTTGGTCCACTATTTTCCTTACTTCATATCGACGAAGTTTTTCCTGATGGGCAGCATGGCATCCTTTTCCACTTCGCCTACGATATGGAAAGCATTTGTGAGTTCCACCATCAAGGTTTGAGTGCCGCACTGTCTGCCACAGATAATGAACTTGAGAAACTGGAACAATGGTGCACTTCGTAGATGTGCTTCTCGACTTATAATAGCTTTTACACAACCTTAGGTGTCAGGCCTCTCCCGGTACCCCGTAACTGAATTAAGTGCCCGTCACCCCAAGCTCATCATTGAGGGACGGTGGGCTTCGATACACCAGCATCTGTAATCCTCGGAACATATCTGATTGAAGACGTCTGGTGCCAGACAGATGATAGGCCTTGTTCTCTGATCACTTAAATTGGAAAGTGGCATTCCTCTTACACACTAATCCCAGGCGGGACCCTATCTCAAGTACTGCTCAATTATTTTCTCCTGAATGTCAAAACTGGATGAGGTGCCTTTGGGAAAGTCCACCGTATGTCTGCCAATAACCCAATAGGATGCGCTCCTTTAAATGAGCCATAAAGAGCGATGCACTCTGATATAACATGACACTTTATGGCTTGGACATCGTAGACAAAGCTTACTTTCCCTGTGCAAACTTATTCATCGAACCGCGCTTACTTCCACCTATTTTACACAGTTCTCTGTATCTCATTTTCACCCTCTACGTTACAGAGATTTCGATCCAACCATCCCACAGTCAAGGTTTGCGATAAAATTTAATTTTTTCTTCATGAAAAACTCAAACACTTGGAACAAGCTGCTCCCGGCTATTCGCAAAAGTGCATCAGTAGCCCATTTTAGCCATACTCTAAATTCCCAGCTGACCGTTAGTCACCTGTTGTCTTTGGCTAAAGCCAGCTCATCTGAGGATTGAGCCTATGAAGGAGGCATCGAACTTTACAACCCTAGCTTCCGTCTCACTCCTGTTCCCTCCTATCCCCCAAGCTGGCCTTCGAAAACGGGTTCAACTACTAGGGCCATAGCATCGTATCCTAAAAGTTCCACTTCCTGCCCAGTGATAGAGGTAAGGCTGACTATTTTTTGTTTTTTCTGCATATGCTGCATACAGTCAACATTGCAGCAAGATACAGTTTGTTTACTTTTATAACTATAACTAGTTAGATCCCTGCCGGTTCTCAGGACTCTAAACAACACCCACTTTCTCCTAGCCTCTGCAAAACCCCTCTTTATTTAATTCATCAGTCGGTCTTCACAGATATGTCTGGGCAGTTACTGCCTCCATCTCTTTGTAGTACTGGAACAGCCATATAAAACGACTTTCCCTTAGCTCAAGGCTTTTAGTCCTTGACATTTCCTCTATCACCAAATCAATCAGCGGTGTTGGGTCCTAGAACAATAAACTCTATCGTCCGCCACTTTGCTTCGTGATTTTTTGAATCCTCCCCTGTTCATTCTGGCTTTCACCTCCCTCAACCTCCTTGCTCAGCCGTGATTCGCCTTTTTTAATTATCTAGCCCCAAACCATCTTATCCCATAGGCCGACACTCCAATAACTACTTTTTGGCCTAAGTTTCCTCTTCTCATATTTCCCAACTTGACTACTAGTCTGCCTCGCCATGATTTCTGAATCAGTCACCTAACTTTGGCTACTTTCCTCTCTCCTTGCGTGTCACAAAATCTCGCATTTGTGTAGCCAACCTCCATAACACAAGAACAGATTCTGGTAGGCGTGGGCACGGCCAGGCACTGTAGGAGACTGATATCTATGCGCAGACTTGTGAGTTACGGCTCTCGTTGTCCTACTCCATGTGTTTCTTTGGCCCCACTCCGTATTTCCCCAGATTTTGTTAACTGAACCCGTGCTGTCGGCTGCCCCAACACCGGAGCTATGTTCGGACGTGTGGAAAACAGAACCCCCCAGCAGTCACGAGAAAATAAAAAATACTCGGAAACTGACTGTCGGGCGGAAATGGAAAATTCCCATATAGCCTCAACTACTCCCGTCTTGGGGATCAAAAATGACTGAAAAGCCGTGTTTCTTGTGTCCCGGCATCCAGCCCTCTCTCCGGTTTACAGCCAAGCGTAACAGCAACCTTCCGTATACCGAGACCTAACACCAACATGCAGCATCAGAACTGTATATACACTATGATAGGAGTGTGATGTGTCCTTTGGTCCTACTATATTGCTGAACTGGCAATCGATAACCATGTTTAAAATTGCAAGCTCAGTTAACCCTTACGAAAACCGACTTAAAACACCTATGACTTCTCATTTTACCGAGACCATTTTGCCTCGTTTCCAACCTCTGCACTCCTGTCTGATATTTTGCTCGTGCTGACCCTCAGCTGGAACACCTCCCAGACTGCTACCTTTCCTTTTTTTAATTGCAAAACTATCCGGCCATCGTGTTGCCTGGCTGTAATACATCACACGGGCGGTTTATCTTCTCCTCTGCCCGAGTTCAACCACGCCCATGGCTGATTGTCACAAATAAGACCTGGTTACCAAATCTCACCTATAGGAAGTCCTGATATTGCTGCATATGCCCGGCAGAGGCTTACTGGGAACTTCTTACTACAAGGCTTTCCCGATATTGAATCCATTTAAACCACATGTGAAGGGTTTCCAGTTGGAAAACAAAACGTCCAGATTTAATGAAGCTTCCCGCCTTCCCACGATGAAAAGGCGAACACAGACTGCAGCCAAACCTTACCCGAAAGGCCCAGCACAGACACAGAAAAGCCACGGAAAACCCAACAAAACAGTATATTTGTCATTTTACTAGTGCTGCCCGGCCTACTACAGAGAGTCTCAGTTTTCCTCTTGACTTAATCCTGTTTTTCGTTTACACGGTATTTTGCTTGCCGATTAGTCCTACCTGATACTCCATTCTTCTTACACCAGCTGCGAATTCCTGACATTAGATCACACTTGCTACTCTTCATGGAGATTACCTCACTCTTCAGGGGGTACTTCTACTTTTCAAGTCCACATTTTTATGAAAGCTAGTATTCATCTGCGTACCTCCGGGAAGTTTTTATCTGCTTCCTTGTTTCACCACCAATTACCTTTTAAAGTGGGATTCATTATGCATCCCCGACAATCACCTTGCACCTTCCTTGTGAACATCGTATTTTTGGAGTCCTTAGATGATGTCCTCATCAACATTCATGCATCCTGCAGATTCCATACTATTTCTGCAGTTGACGGTAGTATTTGGTTATGAGCGAGCAAGCATCTTGGTTCACGGTTCAGTTCGCGATAGCAAGTTCACCCAAGCAAGCTGGAACCGGGTGCATACAAGCAGTGGTAACAGCTGAACACAACGATATCCAGCTCGCGAAATTAAGTAACCAGAACGCACTGCGTTGAACGAATGTTTATTGAGTATTTTTGGAGGACGGTGTCCCAACGGAGAGGCACAGACAAAAGCCACGTTCACGAGCATATGTGGCTACGACAAAATGTCTTTTTGTCCTAGTTCGATCAAACACATATAAGGAAAAGTAGTTTGACATTTCAACAGGGTTTTGGAAACGATTTGGCCGGTCCCATCCGATGATCATATAAGGGGCCTAGAAGATAATAGAAGAGGGTGTATGTTGTTGAGCTTAGTGTGTCAGAACCGAAATCGGTTCGGAGTGTATCGAAAAATCGATGCGCCATGTGAAATGTTATGGTAGAATTTTATTGCTCAATAACACAGCGTAGTCGAGATCGTTGGTAGGCTGTCGACGTTTCGGTCACCACGGGTAACCTTTTTCAAGACTGGTTTTGCAACCGAATGAAACTGGAATAATAGCTTAGAGCAATTGGGTGTTAGTCACAGTGTGTTCGTGTGTTTTTCTGTGTGTTTGTGATGTTGTTTTAGTGTAAGGCGTGGGTGGGTGGGTTGAATCTTCGTCCACACTATGTGTCCGTGTTAGTGGGGTCATTTGAGGTCAACAAGGTGCTATGACCCTTTTTGGTGTTTATCCATCCGCGTCGTAAGTGCCATCCATATACTTGAAATCTCTGCCCCATCGTTGCGATTGAGACACGATTGGTGGGCGTTAACTGCCAGAGCCTCCGCGTAGAGACGTTCGGTGTACGTACGGAACCCACATTGGAGGATTCTCGTGTTTTCGTAGTCGATGGTGTGGTTTTCGGATATGGCATGAAGTGCGATTGCAGAGTCGCGTTCTAACTTTCTTAAAGCCATTTGGTCCCTCGGTCTGCATTTTTCTTTATTTTTGTGTTCTGCGATTCTGGTTTTGACCTGTCTGCATGTTTTCCCAATGTACTGAGCGGGGCATTCTTTGCAGTTGATCATGTAAACACAGTTGTTCTGTTCGTGTATGTGTTGAGAGGCATTGGTTCTTGTGAGATGGCGTCGCAACGTGTTATCTATTCGGAAGAAAACGCGAACACCATACGCACCAAGTACTTTCCTGATTGTCTCCGATGTGCCCGATCTGTACGGGATGCCAACGGAGGTTAGCCAGTTTACGTCCTTCTCGTCGTGTGTTGCTGATTTGTTTCTTAACACATCGGTTATTAGTCTTCGTGGGTAGTTGTTGTTTTGAAGGAACGTGTGTAAGCGCTGTATTTCCTGTTTATGAGTGACACCGTCGTTGCACAATTTGTCGACTCTGTTGGCTAGTGACGATACGAGTGCCCGTTTTATGCATTGTGGATGGGCTGAGTTAAAGTCAAGATATCTATCGGAATGTGTAGGTTTCCTGTGAATGCTCACTGTAAACCTACGGGAGTTGTTTACTTGTAGTCGACGGTCAAGGAAACTGATGACTCTCTCAGTGCTCTCAGTCTCTATTGTGAATTGAATTGAGGTAGACTGATTATTGAGACATTGTAGAAAGTCATGCCTGTGTTCTGATTTCAGAATTGCAAACGTATCGTCTACATATCTGACATAGATTCGTGGTGGATTGTGAAATGTGGCCAATGCTTTAGTTTCGATCGAGTGTAAGAACAGATTAGCTACAATGGGTGATACAGGAGAACCCATGGCTACGCCGTCAGTCTGTCTGTACAATGATTGGTTAAATGTAAATAAGGTGGAAGTGAGGCATAGCTCAACGCCAGTGATAATATCAGTTGGATTCAATGGACATCTGTGTTCTAAGGTGGTGTCATTGATCAATATGGAGTGTAGAAATTCCAAACTGTCTTTAATGGGCACGCTTGTGTAAAGAGATGTCACATCAAAGCTCACCGCTGTTTCGTCTTCTCCTAATACAACAGACTTTAGAATGCGGGAGAAATCAAAGGCGTCATTTATGTGACTTACCACCATTTTTTGGTACGGCTTTAGTAGTGTGCTGATGTACTTGGCTAACATATAGGTTGCACAAGGGGTATAATCCACAATTGGGCATTAATTCTAACACCACACATTAGTTTCGGTTTACCGACGTGTCCCCCCACCGACAAAGGCACTGTCCTCAGTGCTTCGTGAAAGCAAGGGCACTAGAAAGCCACATTCTGGGGCACGTTTACAGCTTCTCCGACTATCGACACACCCCTTGGGGGCACTGGTAGTAGACTCGGGATCATATGATTTTCTTCTTTGGCCGGTTTCAGCTGGTTGTAATCGACTGTGAGACCCACGGATGCGGGATTTTCGTGGCCTGCCACTTGTGAATTGGCGAGATATACGAGCCATTCACCTTTGCATCCTTCCAGCTCGAGTCCCTGAGGGCCTCGTTGAATTCCTAACTGATCTGACCATTCTGAGGGATTGATGAAAGGGCATTGGCGTCAGTGTGTTTTTTCCAGCCCGTTATAGGCTCTGGAAGTAGTGTTACTGCATTTTCTTCTGTCAGCAGACCACTTGGCCCTGTGGGTCCCTAAAATTTTGGATTCACTGTAATGCCTGATGGTTTGTTTTCACCTGGAATGGCCCATCCAGAAGGTATCGCCTGAAGTGGAGCAAAACGTGGACTAGAGAGAGCATCCCGCGCTCAATCGTGCTGTGCTGTTTTTCTTGCTCCCCTTGTCTTCAGCTAAAAAGCGACGACCCTTTCTCTGACCGTCAGACGTCATTTGCGAAAGCACTGCCCCTTTGGAATGGTCACAGGTATCAGTGTCGAGGATAAATAGCCCAGCTCCGTTTGAGGCACCCAGGATAGCCAGGATGGGTGGTGAGGTGAGAGCCTGCTTCAGTTGCTGGAAGACCACCAACCCCCCTGGTCCCAGTAAATGGCCGATCGTTCTCTGCCATCTTATGCACCGGTCTCGCCTGATTAGCGAACTCCTTGGCGAAAAGCCTATAGAAAGACGCCGACCGCGTGAAGCCCTGAGATCCTTTGGTTCATGTTTATGCCGGCCAGTTGGCTATTTTATCGAGTTGCTCGGGGTCCGTGTGCACACCCGTGTGGGACAGTATGTGTCCTAAAAATTCTGCTTTCCTGCGTAGTAACTTGCATTTTTTCCCGGAGAGTAAGGCCAGATTCTTTGAATCGCATCCGTACTTCTTTCAACCGACGGTTATGTTCCTCTACTGTGTGGCCGTGGAGTATTGCACTATGCATATATATATATATATATATATATATATATATATATATATATATATATATATATATATATATATATATATATATATATATATATATATATATATATATATATATATATATATATATATATATGAGAGCCGTGAGTTACAATGTCCCGCTGTAGTGAGTTTAATAACCGTTGGAAAGCGGCCACGGCTTTTGCTGGTCCGAACGGCATCGTTTTGAATTCGTATAGACCTGATGGTACGGAAAAAGCTGTTTTCCCGGGGTCATCTGTATGGACCTCCACCTGCAAATAGCCTGAATCAGGGCCTAGTGTGAAAATCACTTCGCGACAGAAACAGCACCTAACATACTACCCATCATAGGTAGTGGGAACGAATCTCTGTTATAGCCTTGAAGCGGCGGTAGTCAAAGGCTGCAGTCCTTTGTCTTTATCAAGAAGTTTGGTGATGCCCACGAGGAAGAGGAAGGTCGAATGACTTTCGATCACGTTTTTCCATGTACCTTCTCATCCAGGTTTGCTTAGCAATGTAGTATTGTACCTCTGTGTGTTTGATAAATCTGGAGTTGTTTCCCGGTATGGAGTTGGTGTTGTAGCACACGCCTTGGGGCCAAGAAGTGGCAGCTGCCGCCCAAATTTTCTCGAATCTCAGCTAGAATCTTCACAAGCTTGCCATTCGTTTCTCTCACCACCCACGATCGCCACATTACCTCTTTGATCAAGGAGCTGTCCTCACTTAGTGCAGCTGTATGCCGTCCCATGAGCCCTGGCAGTCTGTTAACCACTTACCACTGCTTGCCGAAATCAGCCGCAATTTTGTGGGCCCCGTATAAATCCCACCCCTGAAATGGCTTCTTAAGCCCCTTCGGCACAGGCGAATTATAAGTACACAATTCATCGCCCCGTGCTCATACTGCCCACTACCCAACCCAGAATAGGTGTCACCTTACTTGCCACTATCAGCCTACCGTTAGAAGGTAACAAACCAGATATTCTGGTCAGTGATAGGCTGGTCACGGAGCATGGCCCCGGGTATCGACCAGCAGTTTCGCCCCCTTGCCGCTCAACGAAGCCTCCATAACTGACAGTGATCGCCGGTCATTATTCTTCAACAAGACGAAATGCAAGAGCACAGCACGATTCTGGGACTCACCGGAGTATTGCACTGCTGGGTTGCACCGTTCTAAGACGCCTTCGATCAATACGCAGCCAAATTCCAAACGGATCCCGAAATCAGAACGCGACTATCCGTTGATTCTACTATACTAGATTATTAAGTGAACGACGACATCAAACAAACACGAACCTCAATAGTGCGATTACGGGGGCCCAGAAAGCGAGAACCAAGTTTCGGCTTGCTATAAAAAGGAGCATGTGCGTCATGTAGGTCCAAAAAAGGACATGATATGGTATCCCGTTGGATGCGTAAAGGCAAACCTGTAGTGTGAGTGAGTGATGTCAAGGAAACATGAAATTGTAGCGTTTCTAGAGGAATTTTCCAGAACCGGTCGGTACACCGCCCACCAAAGTCCTCCCGAATCAGTAGAGTCAAAGGTCCGGAATAAGAGTACTAATTCTCCCCACCTACCTGGATCCTGCTCTCTGTGAGCGTACCCAATACTTCTGACGTCAGCGTTCTACTCACGGTCGCACTTGAGCCGGCTGCTACACCGACGCGATGTTAGTCTGCATCTTCCATGGGAACGGCTGATCGACAGGCTGCCCTGAGGGAGAAACATGGGATCTGTCCTCGGGAGAGCCGTCGTGCTTCGGCTGCGCGTGCTTGTGTGAGAGTGTGTGCGTATGGGCGTCATGGGTGAGGTCGCACTTTGGTATATGGGTAAATAGCGGCAACTACCACCTACAGGAAACATTTTTCGTAATGTCAATGATAAATTGGGGTAGGTGAGCACTGTGACGTGTTTGATGGAGATCGTGGAGCGTAAATGTGTTTCATGCATGTGTATGTGGTTGAGTGTGAGTGTGTTTGGTTGCGCGAGTAAATCATAACAACTACCGCAAATGGGAAACGACTTCTACGAGGTCAGTGGCAAAGGAGGAACGGCTAGCACTGCTACATTTTTGGTGGAGACTGTGGAGCAGGAAATTGTCCCATACACTAATGTTTGGGCGTGAAAGTAGTTTAGTGCGTCAGTATGTCACAAATGCTACCACCTACGGGTACAGCCTTTAACCACTTCAACGACACACGAGGTGCACTCTACCAGGGTCCTGTGGTGTCGGCAGCCCAGTCTCCACTGTCGATGAGGCTGATACTGCGTACTTCTCGGGTAAGCATTTAGTCGGTGGTCTTCGCCTTGACAGTTCTCGTCAGTCCGTCAGGGCCTCTGATAGGTTCCGTGATAACTCCTAAAGGCCATATGCTGAAATGAGCGTGTTCGTCGGCGATCATCACTACATCCCCAAACTTGAATGGTCTTGCTTAGGTTACCCACTTCTATCGAGCTTGCAAGTCCGGTAGGTTCTTCCGTAGCCATCGCTTCCAAAAAACCTTTGTCAGATAGATTGCCTGTTTCCATCCATGAAGGCAGCTATCACGAAGGTTTGTCGGCCCTTGGAAGCTCAAGTTCCACTTTAACCTCAATATGTAGTTTTGGTTGGGCGCCAGATGGGAGGCGTCGCCCATGGCACCAGGGCTGGTGAGCTCTTGTTCAGAATCCTTTTGACCCCGGTCATGACGGTGCTCAACTTTTCGCCGTCGGGCGGCCGTTTCTCTGTGATCGATAGAAATATTAGCCTGGTGGACCTGATCAGGCGTTTCCATACACCACCACGATGACTGGCCTGAAAAACGCTGAAGTGCCACCGCAAGCTATAGGTCATGGTTCGGTTCTGCAGCTCGTCCCGGTTTACGTTTTTGTGCAAACGCTGCAGTTCCCGATGGGCCCCTACGAAGTTTGACCCATTGTCGGGGTACATGTATGAGCTGGCTTGCCTCTTCGGTTGATAGAGCTTTGCAAAGCCCGGAGGAAGGAGTAGGTGATGATCGAATGCGGAACTTCTAAGTGTACCATGAGCGACTTCTTGTACATCATGATACGCTTGTGTCGTTCTTTCAATCTTTTTCCACACTTGGTCCATAGAGGCCACAAATAGTCCAGCCCAGTGTCACTAAACGCCAACAGCCCGGAATCACTCTACATTGTGGCAGCTGGGCCATGTGTTGTTTGCCTACCGCGGCTTTGCGTCTCCCACAATGTATACAACGTTAGATTACGCGTTTTATGGTAGTTCTTCCACTCAGCGGCCAAAGGCGCTTTCGGATGAGGCTTGTTACGCGATTTTCCCGGCATGTGCCCCTTAGGCGTGGATGTGTTGAATAGTCAATACTATCACAAGTTGTTCAGCAGGTAGTAATATGGGATATTTCGTGTCGAAACTCAGGTTGGATTTGGTCAGCCCGCCATCTACCAGTAATAAACTTACAATGAGTTTGGGGTTTAAAAGTTTCAAGTTGCCTTTTGGAGACTACATTCTTTTGCTGATTGGTCCCGCTTCTTCGGCCATCTCCAGTTCTCGGGCAAAAGCCTTCCGTTGTGTCATCTTAAATAAATCATATTCTGCAGCTCGTAGTTGATCAGGGCTTATCAGACCCAGTCGTACGCCGCTGGATGGGCGGATCCATTTCATGACTAGCAGTTCGCCCAAACCTAACCAACCACACTAATAACTGGATCATCTTCATACGGAAGGAAAACCTGACAAACACTGACAAAGTGAATGTCGATTCGGCGACTGTCACCGTCATCAATACGCCTTTGGTCTCCAGTTCCAATCCCAGAGGTGGCTTAAGTTCGTACACGCACCAGTCCTGTTGACGCATTTGCAGGAATTTCATCGTTCCCGTCCAAATATCAAGTAGCCGGAAGTGAGTCGCACCTAGTGAACACCAATCAGCTGGGTTATTTCTAGGCTTGGCATGTTTCCACTGGTCAATGGCAAGTTCGTCTTGAATGATCGTAAGCCGGTTAGCAAATAAAGTACTGAAACGACCCTTGACGTTGGTAATGTGGTGCAGTACCATCGTTGGGTCCGCCCAAAAATAAGCTGACCAAATACGGAGGTCAAAACACCTCCTTACCACTTGTGCCGTCCTTACTACTAACAAGAATGCATTGAGCTCGAGGGACGGGATCGAAACCGATTTCAGTAAGGTAGCGCGGGCTTTGGCGAACAGGATCCTCGTAGCATCTTTCCCATCTCCCGCGCATCATCGTAAACCAAGGCTCCGTTACTGACTTCGGATGCGTCAGAAAAGGCGTGTAGTTCCCCCGTCCGTGTTGTATGACCAGAGGGCAGACATCGTGGAATCCGTATGTCCCCTAGTTCCTTTGGGGTGTTCAGAAATTCTTCCCATTCCAGCCAGTATCCTCGGTTCGGTGGCTGGTCCCAATCGACTTTCTTACGACAGAGCCGCTGCAGCAGGATCTTTCTGATTACCAGCCAGGTAGAGACAAAGCCAAGCGGATCGAACAAACTAGAGACAGCTGATAGTATACGACGACAGACAACTGGTTGGACGAGAAAGATTAGCCCGAAAATAAGGTCGTCCGTTCCCGCATTTCATTTTATTCCTGGTGTGCTTTCGGTGGGGAGTGTAAAGCCCTACAGATCTCGAACTCTTAAGACCCTCTCGTGGTACGGGGTGACTTTGAGCACTTCCAGAGAGCTCGACGTCCATTTTGTTAGATGAAAGCCGCCCTCTTATAGCAATCTTGTCAGGCCTCTGAACTGTGCTAGGGCCAAGTCCACATCATTGAATGACCCAAGATAGTCGTCGACATAGAAGCTTCTAATGACGTCGTCTACTACAAACCGGTGAACCAGAGCTCCACGTTTGTCCGCAGCTTCCCGAAGGGCGTATTTCGCACAGAACGGTAACGATATGGCTCTGAAGGGGTGGACGGTCATTCTATAACTTACCACTGCGTTGTTCCGGTCGTTCTCTTCCCACCACAGGAGATGCAACGCGTCTCGTCTTCCTACCAGTATTTTCACTTGGCGAAACATTTACCTGATATCAGCTGACAAGGCCACTCCACCCACTCTTAAACGGCAGAAAACTTCGATTAGTGGTGTGGTCCAGTCAGGTCCTTGTAGTAGGCGATCTCTTAACGACTTGCCCTGGAACTTGGCTGCACAGTCGAAAACCACCCACAGTTTTTCGGGTTTCTTTGGGTTGATAACTGGGTGGTGAACTAAATACCAGATACCCTTTCGGCCGTCGGTGTTTGCAGGCACCTTTTCAACGTACAGGCCGGAAAGTAGCAGGGCAAAAATACACCCGGGAGGCGGTAGAGCTGGAGGCATTTAGGCCGATAAAGAGGCCCGAAGGCTAGCTTAAAAAGGAGGGTTAGCACTAACGGAGATGATGAGAAGAGTAGGCGCCTTCTCCTGCATAACTGTGCGGAACCGGCGATCGAAGAGGCGCGGATCATGAGAAAGCCGGAAACGGGCACGTTGTAAGTGTTCTGAGGATCATGGGGCCACCCATCAACCTAATATACGCAAAATGCCATAGAGTGGGGCTTTGGAAGGCATTCTACGCGCCAAAGCCGAGACCTCTGCCTCTGGTCTTTGCCAGCACATACGGCAGAGGCCTTCTGCTAGGCCAGGCATCAATAATTGAAAACATCACACGAAATACATCAGGATCACACCAGACACCACTTTCAGTTTAAAGACATCATCGGCACAAGAACCGCCGCGTCCACTAAAAGCGGAACTTAAGCAACGGGCTCTCATAACAGCTGCAGCCCACCGAGCACCTCTGATCAAATCTACGCCTAAATCCGCCATCGTAAGCAGTAGCCAAACAGGACAGCAAATAGCTGGCTTGACAGCTAAGAAAAGCAAGGTACATGAGGCAGTAGGAAAAAGTAAACACAGATGGTATGAATCAGGTGGACCCTCAGCGACTGTATACCATTAAGAGGGCGATTGCGACCGAGGAGGAAGCGGAAAAGGCGGCGGCTCCAATCCAGATCAGACAGAACGGCACTAATACCTGTGAAAGCTGGACAACATTCGTTGCACGAACACCCACACCGCTAAGCAGGGATAGGTTTCCGACGCCTCGGAGAGGCAATAGAAGGCAATGTAATGAGCATAGGACAGTCCCAGGAGTTTCCTTCGACGGCATTACAATCACAATGCGCCGTGTGGCCTTGAAGGTTCAGGAGAATACGGGCCAAGTGGCTGTTAAAGCAAAAAGCGGGTCGTCCTCTTCGGGAATCGCTGTCGAGTACAACGGCGCAAAAAGGTAAAATTAAAGCAGATGACCTGGCAGAAGGTGCCGCCATATGGTATCAAAATGTCTGCAGCTAACGGGGGAAGAAGAGGAGGGGAACAACTGACTAGATCGAACGGATCAGTGATTATTGCTATCACGGAGACATGGCTGGAGAAGGACCAGAGTGCCATGCAACCTCGTGGATACACCACTCACAGACAAGACAGAATAGACGGCAGGCTGGGTGGAGGGGTACAACTTCTCGTGAGAGCTGAGTATAACCAGTGGGAAGTCTCGTTTATACTTGTCACATCCAACGTGCAGGCCACCGCATGATGCGTTCGCTTAGGTCAATCGCCAGTGAGGATATCCTGCTTCCATAGGGCCCTGCAAGCAGATGGGGAAGAAGACTTCGAACTATCACAGCTTCCACAGGTGGCTTTGAATAGGTCACAGCTATTCATGGCGTTGGGAGACACGAACCTTCAAGGAGTGAATTTAGACAATGAATGTGCCCCTAGGGGAACGGCCAGAAATGTTTTGGTGATTTGGCTTCACAACCACGCCCCCACACAACATGTCAGAGACAACGCGCTTCCGAGATGGACAACATTCATCCACTCTGAATCTGCTGGTAACCAAGTAGAGATTTGAAGTCACCTCTTTGGGGATAGATGAGCCATTGAGTAAGAGCGACCATGGGGTCCTGCGTGCAATGTTCACTGTAAGGCACAACAAGCCAGGGTCCAGCTTAGTCCGGAACCAAGCTAGAGTGGACGAGGGCCAATCAAGGTAGGGGCACGAATCATACCTTTGTGTCCGGAAGTGCCGGAGCTGTTTGTAGAGAATGGATGAAGAGCAATGAGAGCTGGGCTAATATGCTTAACAGACGAGTTTGCTCCTCTAACGGCAAAGAATTGGGAGTCGGGTGCCTTAGTGGAAGCCCAGGATGGCGACTGCAATAACTGTTCGCAGACGGCTATGGGCTCACTACAAACTTCACAGCACGCACTACACAAGGGCCGCTTACAAAACAACCAGAAACAGGGCACAAGCCCTGCAACGAGAAGCAAAATACGAGTATGAAAAGAAACTAGCCAACAACGTGAAGGTAGACCCAAAGAAGTTATTCGCCTACATGCAGTCCAAGAAAACAACGCGTGACAACATACGTACCTTGGAAATACCCGACGAAAGCATTGCCCTCGATGATAAAGGCATGGCAGAAACCTTACTTGCGTTCTTTAAGAGCGTGTATCGTCAGGACCAAATGCTTAGTGCGGTGGGACCAGATATAGGGGGTGCTCCGGTGTTTTGGGAGCTTGCTGTGATTGAGGACGAGGTCGCCCACGAACTCAAATCTTTGTACAAGCACAAAGCAGCCAGACCGGATACAATCCACCAGGAGGTTGTTCACCCTCTTTCCGTCAACCTACCAGGGGATATTACCCGGCTGCAAGAAGCCTATCTAAGAGAGGGTGAGGTGCCAGAGGATCGGCACGGGGCCGTTATTGTAGAGATTCATGAGACAAAATCCAGGCAGAAGGCAAAGAACTACAGACCGGTCAGCCCAACACCAGTGTTGTGCAAGTGCTTGGAAAGCATAATCCGAAGGCAGTTGTGCCTGCATCTGGTTAATAACGACCTACTGACACCTGCACATCGTGGGTTTGTTAAGACATGCTCGCGTCTGACAAGCTTACCGACTTCCTTAGACGAGACCACAAGACGAATCGATGAAGGTACCACGGTGGAGGTTTGATATTTGGATTTCGACTCTGTAATTCGTCGCCTGCTTGGCTGTAAATTGCAAACCACTGGAATAATCGGGAGGGTGGGTGATTGGGTAAAACACTTTCTAGGGAATGGTAGCTTTTGCTTCAAGGAAGGCGGTTATCTATCAACATTTATACGCGCAACAACATGGCGCTGGTCTGCTCTACACCACGTCGCCTTGCATGCTGTTATCGATATAGCTTTCGTTCAGCCATCTTAGTAAGTAATAAAAATACAGCCTCTTAGGGCACTCCTGTAACCCAGAGCAATTCGGGGAATATTTTCTCAGCGATAAATTCTAAGCTGTTTCTAGTTTGCCGTCACTTTTCCGCCTCACTAACAGCGTCTTACTGATATTTCAAAACGCCAAATGCAGTAAAGAAAACTTCCGATAATACCCCATTCACTCATACTCCAGTTACTTGGGAAAATAAGCTTATTCAAACTCCCGTGGCCTTAAAACAGGGTCCTGTTGACCTCTGTGACTTTGTAGGCTTGGCGACGGAAAAACAGCTGTTTTGGACCAAAGCATCCCAGATAGAAAGTCTCAGCTTCTGAAGTCGCAAGACGCGGTATCTAAACTTGCCTCCCTACTCTGCATCACTGAAGGCATCGAAAATTCTACGTCATACAACCTGACAGTGGCTGGCAGCTATATCGACTCCGTTGTATCCGAATTCCTCACAAGAGTGAGCAGCGCTCGTAATTCAGTCGTGTTTTATGTCCCAGGGAGAATACCCCTGGAGCATGTCAAGAGTACGTAGTTGAATGCTTGTGGTATGGCCCACCTTCCTTGTCAAAAATCAAGCAGCATAAGGGCGTTCAGCTCTTCAACTGTCCGATCCTTACGCTATTTGCAGATGATCTATCTGCCAAAGAATTCAATAAAATGCGTAACGCTATAGCTTCTTATTTCTCCTACGAAAACATAAAACTAACCGAAGATAAAACTCCTCTCCAAAGGGAAATTACTAGATCTCCCTCTTCTTTCACCGCGAGAAAGACGCCTGATAGTCCTGAGCCTTAAACGCAGACAGCTCGTCGCTCCATCGCTTCTCAAGTCCCCACTGCTCTACCTTCACACACCCCTCCTGCTTCCTCACAACCGCCCGCTGCCTCCTCATCTGCTCCCGCATTGAGCTCTTAAAATCTGATCCCATTGCTGTTGATCTGAACATTTCCGCTTCCTTCCTTTTACCGCCACCCAATAAAAGACGCCAACTACTGCTACCCTCTCCAACTTCATCGCCTGTTGGGTACACCCCGAACTCTAATTTGCCCTCTGTTCCCTCCGGTGATAAACTATTCGCCGTCCAGAGGAACTGTTCTAGCAGTCTTCCCGCCCTTCTCCAAAGCTCTTCCTTCATTCAGCTGTCTCCTCTCAAGTCAACTCGCCTCATCTCACCGAATGAGGTTTCGATCTTAAAAAATATCCCTTGCCCCAATGCATCGGTGGTCCCTACCGCCTGCCAATACCGAAAAGCGGCCTCCACAAGCCGTCGACCTGACAACTATCCCTACTGCTCCCGTTACTAACTGCTCCGTAGTTGGTGTTCCACCCAACTTGAGTTACCCCTCCCACAACTTGCAGCCTAATCTAACGCCCTACAACCCTATTCCTCAAACATTTTCAACCCTGTCCTCCGCACTTCCCTTCAGCCAATACCCAATTCCGACTGGCCGGCATTTCTCAACTGCTCCTAATCACCCCTGTCTGATATCGGCCCGCCAAACTCCGCGGGTTTTCCCCTTTGCTCTGACATTTCCCCCTCCGTTGATGCTCAGTTTCTCTAGCCCCCGGCAGTCCCTCTCACTGCACTATTCACTCCAGCTTCGCTGGAAGCCACCCCATGTGAACCTCTACTAGCCTCAACATCAACGTATTCCCCTTTGACCATTACATCCACTCCTTTCAATCGCGATGACCTGCCTCCTTCCAACTTACACCACCCCCTCTGGTGTGCCTTGACCATCTCCCGCAAATGGTATATCTTTAGCCTTATTCAACTCGCATTCTATTATTGGCAAACTCCAGCACCTAAAAAAGGTCGTCCTGACAAATACGACATTATCCTAATGATGGAATCCCGGTTATCTTAGAGCACTCCCAATGGTCAAATATCTTTGGTAGGGTACAGCCTTCTAAGGACCAACAGACCGACTAGGCTTGGTGGTGGGTGCTTAGACTACCTCAAGGAAGCGCACACCACGACCCTTCTTTTACATACGGCGCTCGATTCTATTCCCGATTCTCTCTGACTCACTAACTACCTCCAAGGCACTGTTCTTCACAATGGCTACGTGTATCGCTCGTCAAGTTCCCCCAGTTCGTGGTTTCCACTTCTCATTAGGTCTATCGAATACCTCTCTTTCTTTCCTTCTGGAACTAAGCTTATTGCAGGTGACTTCAATCTCCCTCGAGTTTGTTGGCCCACCCTCTCGGCTCCCTGCAATCTTATAGACCTGATCATTAGCATTCTTCTTGATGGCTGGGCGCGACATGTTGTCGAACCTACCGGGAATGGAAACATACTAGATCTGGTATTTACTGATAAGGTGTCTCTCATCGACGTGTCCGTAACTGAAAATTTCCCCGGCTGTGACCATAAAATGGTTATCTGCCATCTGCCACTTAGTTGCCTACCTAATCCCGCACACCCTTCCAACAATACATTCCTAAGCAGAAATTGGGCCTTGCTAGTAACGCTTATTCTCCAGAAAGACTGGGGTGAGTATTTCCTCACCCATTACCCTCAGCTTGCCGCGGATATTTTCTACTCCTTTTCCGACTGTCTGAATAAACTGTCCAATACTTCCCAGGCTGTACCTAAAACGAGGTCCGCTGTCTCGCCACTTCATAAGAAGTATCATAAACTTCTCAAACAACTGCATATTTTCCAACCGCTTTTCAATTTTTGTTCGTCTAAACCGCCGCCCCGCACTTATCCAACTACGAGATAATACGCGACTTCGTGACCAAGAAGCTAAGGCATTGAGCCATCCCAACAGGTCGCAACTTCTTCCTATGTTGCGTACGTCTAGAAAGGCTGATATTAGGGCCGGCTTCCAAATTCTGATCCTGGATAATAACTCACCTATCATCTCCCCAAGCCGTATAGCCGGAGCCTTCAGTGCATTCTTTGTTTCAGCCATGGCTCCAGCTTCTGTCATTACCCTCCCCCATCTTCACCACTTGCTGACTCTGTCCTTTCCACGATACCCTTCGATGCCGTGATATTTCTAAGATACCATCCAACAGCAAACCCTCCCCGCGATTAGGCCCCGATGGCCTACCACCAGTTTCCCTTGTCATTGGCGGGCCGGATCTCTCCCTGTTGCTGCTTATCCTTTTCACTCTTTCACTTAATGATAGCACCGTACCTGCTAATTGGAAGCGCTCGGCAATCGTTCCCGATTCATAAAAGGGACCTTCACGTGAGGTATCCAACTATCACCGTGGAATTCGTTAGAAAGAGAGAGTCCATTGCAAAGTCCATCTCATTCAAAAATATTAAAATTACGCCTGACAAAACCCCGCCCCAGAGGAAGGTCCTTAGATCAACTGCCGACAACCAAATACTCCCACCACCCACTTATCCAGTGCCACCCAATCCCCCTGGACAATTTCACCCCGTCAATAACTCGCCACCACCCCAGATGACCAGTGCACCAGTGCAAAACATGGACCTAGATTTGTCCCGTCCCCCTCCAACACCACAAAGTCTCAAAAAGGCCCCATGCTGCACCCCAGTCTCCACCACTACCTACCCACAGGCCAGCAACGCAGCCCCTCCTCTCAGCTAGTAGCCATTCAAGCCCAGTTCCATCCGCCAAACGAGCCAACAGATCGCCAGATTCAAACGCGCCACCCCGCGCCGAAAAGCCGGCTGCAACGTTGTCTCCTAGAGCTTCGGTCACAACGACACCCCCGTCCCCCTTTTCAGTTAATGGCCAGGATCCTCCCTGCAGTGATATTACCACGCCCCTGTCTCCAATCGACAGTCGACCTATGACCTTTCGCGCTCTAGCTAACAGGCCTATCACCCATCATCGTCTCCCTTCACGGCCGTACATACGAGACTGCATCGCTCACCCTGGCGCCAGCCCATTACCGCATTTATTTGGTCCCACGGAGACTCGCCTGCCCAGCTGCTACAAACCGCACACATCCACTCAGAAGCCGCCGCCATCGAGCCTGGAGACGCAGTACCACCTAACAAACTTTCCATTAAGTTTACCTCCTCCATCGCTAACCCTTCCAAACCCGAGTCACGCAGGACGGGTTATTAGCATGGATGCTAAATGGTACCAAGACATGTGGCCCGCGCCTGACTCTTTTCTGCCCCGTGGTATGCCCCGTTTTACCCCCCCCCCCTTATCATCCACATCCTCTGCCCCCTCACCACCCAACATTGCCGTATTCTACTCTGATCCCACTGCGCACTATGCCAAATGACCCCTCATACCAAAGCCTCTTTCATCAGCAGCCCTTTCGCCACTACTCCGCCCACTCACACTCATTCCGTGGAGCCCTGCGAGAAGCCTGCCGCTCCCAGGAACTCTAACCATAACGTTATTTCCGTCTCACTCCAATCCCACTTACCCCTCCATTGGTTACTCTCCTCACTAGACCGCTATCATAACCATGGTTGCCCTCTACCTCCGCCTTCACCTCCGTACTGACCCCCTAGCATCCCTATTAACTCTCCCTCGACTTATACATGATTTGCCCCGAAGATCCCAACTAGAGTCACCATGTCCTCCTCCTAATCTATTATCCCTCATAACCAAATCACCTCACCACACAGTATTAATCTCTACTGGACTTCATGAGTGTTTTTCGGTCACCTATGGTATTCCTAAGGAAATTCTCGCCCCCATACCGGCCCACTATCGCCACCAATAACATTCCCCTGATTATATCATGGTTCCCCCCCAGGATCTCCGTTAGACACTGTCTTAGTGTCTCTTTATCAATTACCCGGGGCAACTCACCCGCCACCGCACCCAATGCTGCTCCCCATCGGTCTTCCAGAGTGTCTCAACCAACTTGCCTCCTGCCGCAGTCATCCTCCTGATGTCTCCACAGACTTGACACCCTTCACTCAGGCGTCCTATATAAGCGACCACACCGTACCCTACAAATCGCTACCACATAACCCATCTGCTAATCTCCCCAGCCCACTTACTGCTCCCCCTGGTGACACACTCCTGGCTGACAACCCGGCTGCCGGAAGCTTACTCGGCCCCAATAGTCTTCCGCTACCCTCACGTGGAGCCCTAGCGCCTTGTAACCTCAAAGATACGGGCTGAGTTCCCCTCCTACTGCTGAATTCCCGTTCGCCGTTGAACAAAATTAACCACTTGAGGAAACATGTACTTGCTTCTAGCTTTGACATTGTTCTGGTTACAGAAACATGGTTGTCCGATCACATCCCAACTGACGTTGTATAGTTGGTAGGCTATAACTCCTTTCGAGTAAACAGAGTGAACCGCCGAGGCAGTGGTTGTCTTGCATACATTAAACATAAACCTACTACCGTCCTCCACCACCACCCAGTGCTTGACTGTATCCCGACTCTCTTTGGCTCTCCGTCCTAATTCCTGGAAACGTGTTGCATATTAGGTGCTTCTATCGAGCACCTACCTCTAGCTAATCTGATTTCCCGCATATCATTAGGGCTTTCGAGTACGTTTCTACTCTATCCCTAGGTCCGAAGATCGTAGCAGGAGACTTTAGCATTCCGGGTATTTGTTGGAATGCAATGACTGCCTCCTCCTATTTATCCGATTTCCTTCTGTACACCTACGCTGAGAGATGGACACGGCATGTCTCCACTCCAACAGGGCATAACAATATCCTCGATTTGGTGTTCACCCATGGCCTCCGTGACTTGAAAGTCTCCGTCAAACAAAACCTTCCCGGTAGTGACCACAAAATGGTCATATATTACTTCACTTGTCTGACATCTTCCTCACATCCGATCCGCAAAAAGCAGCTGATATGTTCTATGTCAAGTTGCTTTCCTCCATAATTTGCCTTACCCCAACCGTTAGGCATATTAGAGCCAAGACTACCAAAATTGACAGACTTCGACAAAGGATTTGTAAGCTCCAGAACTCATTCCTCAGAAATCGAGACTTCTCTGACACTCATAATAAGCCGACCCTGTCGTGATCTCTATGCCGCAACCGAGAATAAACTCAAAAGGCAAGAATGGACTGGACTACAACAGCCTCATAGTTTGAAGCTTCTTTTAAGACTGCTAAAATGTTGCAACTCGCGCAGCGATGAAAACAATATCCCATTCCTTATTCACAGTGGCACCCACCATGACTCGCCAAAAGATATGGCTGAGGCTTTAAACTGATATTTCGCCTCAGCTCTTACTACGGACACTGGCCCTTCATCATTTTGCTATCCGATGCTCACACAAGAAGCGATATCAACCATAAAATTTACCACGGCCAACATCAGGAAATTCCTGGTTAACACGAAACCCTCCTATCACCCAGGGCTGATGACCCTCCACCTGTCCTCCTTCGATTTGAGGGACCTGACCTAGTGCTCCTATTGCTGAACCTCTTTGCACTATCTATGCCATCCGAAATCTACCCAGCTCAATGAAAAGCGTCCAGTATAATTCCACAGCACAAAAATGGGCCTTTGCATGATCCGGGGAAATATCGCCCCATAAACCACAATTCCATTGTTTCCAGGCTCATGGAGAGGATAGTAAAGGACCAGCTTGCAAACTTCCTGACTTCTCGAAATGTTATCAACCCAGCTTAGCATGGGTCCCTAAAGTCCTGTTCGTGCCTCACATGTCAGATGGACTTCCTCAATTAAATCACTTACAAAGCAGACAGCAACAAGTCAATCATCGTCATCTTTCTCGGCATGACTAAAGCCTTCCACCGCGTATCTCAAGCTCGCTTACCGACAAAAATTAAATCCTACGGCTTCGCTGACCCCCTTCTGTCTTGGCTATCGTCTTACCTCTCTGAACGTTCTCAAACCGTCATCGTCAATGGAACATCCTCTCGGCCAGAACGAATTACTAGTGGGGTCATACAGGGTGGCGTTCTAGGTCCTCTCTTATTTCTTATGTATATAAATGACATCTTCCAGGTAGTGCTTAATGGCACGACATTCCTCTTTGCTGACGACATAAAACTAGTCTATAATTTTGAGGCGAACGCCACGCACTCAGCTGTCAGTGATATTCTGTCAGACTTGAAGTCCCTTGACGAATGATTTACTCAATGGCTGATGAAGTTTTCGGCAGCTAAGAGCTCCCTTCTGTCTTACAAATGCAATGTTCCACCTTGCTCCCTCAAAATAAATGGTCTGCCGATTCCCACTGCTCATGTGGTAAGAGATCTGGGCCTGCAATTTTCGTGTTCCCTCACCTTTCATGAACAAGCATTGACCCAAATTGGCAAGGCAAAACGGGTGACTGCACTTATCCTCAGGATATACCGTACTCAGAAGAGTAAGCTCCTGATATTTAAGACACACCCCAGCTCGCTGCTGGAATACCCCCCCCCCCCTAGTCTTTGCCCTGAAGCGAAAGGCCGACCGGGTCAACATAGAGAAAGTGTAACGTTCCTTCACCAAAATATTACTTGGCACCTCTCCCAACCTTAACCACAGAGCCAGGTGCGAACTACTCCGGCTTGAGCCACTATGGTTATGTCACATCAAGCTCACTCTCTCACTTTTCTTCAATCTCCTGCACTCAAAAGTCTACTCATCTGATAAGCCACTGGGTTTCTCTAGTGAGACTTCCTACTTACTCCGTCATAGGCAATTCACCATTACAAACCCCCAATCTGGACTCTCAATCAGATCTAGATATTTCTCGATTATCTACTCCAGCCTCTGGAATAAGCTTACTGACTCACTGCGATCGTGTCGCATGCTAATGCTACTTAAAAGGGCCCTATGCAGAATCCTAGACGCATCTTATGTAATTAGCATGATCCGTGATAACATTAACATAGACCAATCATATGAAGATTTCCTTGATTGTTAGACCACAATATGCCGCAGTCTTTTGCATCCGACCGCTCTCCCATGACCCGTCTGATGATCGCACCCACGTATGCAGCTATAAACACACATATATATTGAAGAGAAAAAAGCCGTTCCGCCCTTTAGTGATAGGTGCTCCCCTTCACTTAATTCCTCCGTCTAAGGCCAGAACACAACCGCCCCATCCTGCTTTTCTTGCGCCCTCCTCGTATACTGGAGTCTTGCCACACAGACTACCACGCCCTAGTAACTAGGCCTCACTCCTCGTGGTAAGTTAGGACTCCATTCCAACCGGAATCTGTATACCTCCTATTTCTCATGACCCCGCGGAATATCAGCACTTTTGCTCTCACATGAAGAACCCTCACCTTAACACCCAGTATTTTCCTTCCTTTTCACTGTTTGCCATCCTCGACCACAGCTGGTGAACTGACCAGGCTGCTATCTCCCTATTTTCCCATTCTTCTTCCAGATCATACCCTCCTATATTGTTTTATTGCTGGTTCCCAAATGGACACCCTCTCCTCATCCATCACCTACCTGATACCTCCCTAAAACTCTACCATCACCCAACTACCCTAGAAAGCTACCAGTTTCCGTCAAGGGATCCCTAATAGACCGACCCACTAGCCGAACGATAGCTAATTGTTCACATAAAATGTTCTTTTTCTGGTTTCCATTAAAACAATGATCATAACCCACAGCTGTAACACTCTCCAGACTGCCGCATTCCTGGTCTCCCCCAGATGGCATTGGTTACTTGTTTAGCCATCGGCCAACTGGAAGTTAATCCGGGATTACCGTAAGGACTGGAAGATTAGATCAATGGTTTAAACCTATACTCTCACCTGCTGACGTTATTTGAGGCACGGCGCACGGAGTAACAAACCCTCATGAAAGTCTTACCGGATCGCAGAGGCGAATCCTGACACCAGCCATCAACCCACATCCGCTCAAAGTCTATTCCCCAATAATCCATTCCAACAGTTTAATTCTTTCCGCTTTTCATTACGAAGCCAACGGCAGAAACCCAGCCCTCGCCGCTGTCCACTCCGTCAAACCAGCCCCTTTTTACCTCCTACCCTCAACAGTCTACCCGCCATCACATGCAACCAAGGTTTTCATGAAACAGAATACCCGTCATCAGCAGCCAACCAGAATTTGGCTGACAATTTTTTATCACATATACAAAAAATATTTTTTCTTCTTTACACCCTTCCAACTTCTGCCTAGTTGCACCAGTAGCGTTTGTCTCCACAAGTCCTTTTCTTTGAAGGCCGTTCTTTAAAAGTCCTTTCTGCGTCCATACACCATTCATGCTCTTCAAAATTTCACTGAAGTCTTTGTGAAGCCTTTCGCTTTTATGCGAATTTCCACATGACACTGAAATCACCTGTACAAAAGGTCCGTTTTATTATCACCTTTTACTTACTAGCATTTACTTCACATGCTTCCTCCACAATTAGTTACCCAATGATGGATCAGTGTTCTATATTTCGCTGGCATCTCTGATTGCACGTTGGAAGCCCCCTGCGCACTTTACTTTGAGTCTTGTTCTTTGGCATCTCTTCCGCCCGGCTACTCGTCAGTGACCGTCCAATGATTGCTTATATCAGCAATCCCGCTTTTGTCTTGCTATCTACACTGTCCTCACCGAATTCGAAACCGATTCGCAATTCCCGCTTCAACCATTACCACTTTAGTTCACTGAAACACTACATGACTTTACTGGTGTTTTTCTGTTGCTGTGTGATTCACAAACTTATAAATTGTAAATACCTCACACCGACATGTACTTCTGCATTCTCTGATCTTGCCTTGTGCATGTGTATTGACCACAGTCAAGAAATATACAATTCCATTCGATTCAATTCTTTACATGTACAAAGAACATGCGAGGTCCTTTCTCGAATATTGTCCCTCAATCTTCACTAGTATTCAAAGATCTGATAGGATTATAACTAATGTATTCAGAGAAGCTTAAAAAAGCAGCTTGCTGGTTGGTCGTCAAAAGTGAACTACACGGAACGATGCTTATCTCTCAAAATCGAACCATTGTGGCTTCGTCGGGTCAAGCTAAACCTGGTATTTCTGTATAACCTATTGATTAAGCAATCTTTTTCCTCCAACAAGTTGTGCTTCTCCCCGGATACTGGATATTCACTCCATAATAGACAGTATACTATTACCACACCTTCCGCGAGGACTGTTCCACGCTCTTAGTTCTTTCTCTCCACGTGCCCAAGAATCTGGAATAAACTTCATTTGCACATCAGATCTTCTCAGTCAAAGTATGCATTCTTGCATGCTATTGATAAATGCCCTTCTGTCCCAATTGTGTTGCGCTTATTGAACTTTCACACAACAGAAAGTCGAGCTTACGAGAAATGCGTGGGATTTTTAGACCATTGCTGTGCTTCCTCGCTTTACCTTACCCTCCTAAATAACCTCGTCGTTTTTGAATTTCCGAATGCCCCGTATGACCACTTCTCCTTAGGCTTCGCCATCGACATAGTTAAAGCATATCTGTGTCCACTGATTGTTTTTCCATACCAACTCATAGGATACTGCCAATTTCACTTTGAACTGAGCCCTTCCATGTGCGTCCGCATACATAGAGAGGCCACCGTATTACTCCTCACAGATTGTCAATATGCCTCATCCGCTCCACGATTTATTACCTTCATTTGGTTAGATGAAGCCTGCGGCCCTGAAACTAACCTCAACAACGCGATAGAAACTGCTTCAGTAACTACTCCCTGGCCCGCTATATATACATGTATGTATATGTATAAATATATACATATATGCCAATTACGGCCCTGTAATAATAACAAAAGCATGGTAAGTAACCCAATGCTCCTCGATATCTCTTAGCTTACAACGCCCCTTTTCCACACCAGGTCCCACCACATATACTTCCATCACCACCTCTGCGATTGTAAACTGGAAAATCCAGTCTCATTTATCCCACTTAGCGTGGCTCCCTAACTGAACTCGACATGCAGTTATGACGTCACCAACTCTTCCCCACCGTGTCTCCCAGCTAAGTTTCTTCCGTAATTTCATGCAGAACTTAATCTCTTCGTCTACTAAATGACTACTCTAGGTTAAATAATAACCCCCCATTGAAAGTTTTGGCCCGTACTTAAGCTTTTTCTCTTTTAGTCTCACGTTCCATGGTCTCAATTTGCCTTAGGGATCCCCTGCATCGATGAGCTTGTGTTTCACTTTTGTTCCTCTTTCCGTTAACTGGTAATCCTAAGTTGGTCTATACCCAGACTGCTTTCCTCTATCTCACTTCCCTTTCCAGTGATCCTCGATGCTGGCCAATTACCTTGGGCACTAAGCTGACCACCTCCGTGGCTGGTGAGCCTGGAAGATAATGCTGTATGGCTGTTTACCACTCGCTGTTCCCGTTGGCTCTGTTGTCCAAGATCCCACAACCTGTCTAATTGGTCCTGGACCATATACCCTTATCCTGGTGTCTCAGCCCTTTGTGCAACCATCAGTGAACACTCATGCCAATCCCAAAGTTGCAGGGCGCGGTCAGGTCCACCGCTTTGGCCGGCGCACATCGGGCGTGCAGGCCGTCTACAACAATTTACGAGCGCAAATATGCCAGTGGATCACACTTCGTGTGTTCACTTCATGAAGTGTTTTCAGGTTGGGTATCCAGCGCTCGGTCAGCCCCACTCATTAGCATTGGTCGCAGATTACACGCTTCAACTCTCCTCACCCTACCGCATCTATCACTGTCCGTTGCGGACCGCATGCTCCTACCACTCTTCCGCCACGTTTCGCTCATCTATCGTTCTCGTCAGCACTTTTATCACTTCCCTTCCGTGTCGTTCCACTTCTGTATGCGCACCCATTCATTCTGTTTTTCTTCCTATCGTGTTCCACAAAGACAACCCTCACTGCAAGATGTCACTGTCAACCTATCCACTTTACTCTGCCCAAGCCCGAAATATGTTCTTTTCCGCACATTTCGCCCCTGTCGGCTCCCAATCAGCATTCACTTAGTACCTCCATATGCTTATAAAGGTCATGGACTGCATACCTCAATAGTCACCATTTGCCATATCCCTTTTTGTCCATCTTATACCCCCCACTTTTATGCACCAGACACATTCGTAACCATGACCAATTACCACATTAGAACTCGCCTTTCCAATCTTGCCATCTTTTACGACCAAATTTATTATCTTCTTACGGCCTCCATATTTTTCATGTCTGAATCCGTAATTCTTCCGTAGATCACCCTCTTAGGCAGAGAACCGATTAGCAACTTCTAGCCCAATCCATAGGTGCAGTGGCCTGTATGCACGCAACTCTCCAGTTCCACTCTCCCAAATCCGAAGTGCAACAATTTTTCGTGCATTTTCGCTCCATCCCAGGCAGTCCCGTCCGGATTCCTTTCTTCTTCTCGGTCTTCATCCTGTGTCATCTGCAGTGAAACAATCTGATTCATCGTCTCTTACCTGGTTTATTCTGGTTAACACTCTGGTCTTCTTCGTAAATTGCTCGCCACAGGTATCTTCATTGTGCCTTTCAGGCTGCGCTGCTTTTCCGCTTTCCACTCAGTGTGGTGTCATCGTAATGTCATCATTCTCACCTACAGTTTCAATCCATATGACTTGCCATAACCTGATCTTTCTGATCCTTTACTTCCTTATCTATCTTCCATGTTATTTGCTGTAACAACCGAAAAATCTTCACACCACAGTTTTTCTAACCTCCAAGTTACCCTGCCCCAGTGATCTTTTACACCCCTTCAACCACCCTGTACTTCCATCCACTCTGCTTTCTCATGCCATTTTCGCGGTCATCTTTTTGCTGCATAATTTACGACCACGTATTACCGCTTCACCCATGTTCAACCGTCACCAAAAGCCACACCTGCAATAATCAGAATGTTAGATTCACTCCTTTCTGTGTTCCTCAATCCTTTCCTTCATATTCCCTCGTTTAACAGCTTCTGCTCACAGTCATCACTTCTTTGCTTCCAAAGTTGGTTCTCTTTTGCTGTTGACCCCTATGTTCACCTGTCATAAAACAATTTATCAGGGTTCATCCAAGTTAATGCTGCACCATTTGACACAACCCTACCTTTCTCGTCCAACCACTGATACCTTCGTGACCCGTCTCTTCACTGCTGTTTGCTCCGGCTCTGATATACATACATATATATATGTTTATGTACCCACATATTTTCTCTGCCTCCAGTTCTTTTGCCACCATACCACCGCCCCTCATCACATGCGTCCATTTTGTCCATAACTGTGCCTCACATTTACCGTATCTCGATCCTTCTGCGGCATTGATGCCATCTGACTCACTCCTTACGTCTTGCATTCCAGCTCCCTATTTTCAAACTGTCACCGTCCGTTTATTGCAATAAAGCATAGTTCATGGCTATCTAATCCCCAGCCATGCAACCCAATTATTTTGTTCTTCTTTTCTTCTCTTCGTTCTACCTTTTTTCTTCATCGTTTCTCGCAACGGCAGTTTTTCATGCTGACTTTCAGTCCTCCTCATGGAAAAACTCCTAGGTTCCGTCCTCCCCCACCTGCCTCAGTCAGTTGCTCCATCTGACCTTGGCCCTCTTGTACACCGGGCCTCTAGTTGGATCCATCTCCGGGTTCACCTGAACTCCCCACAACACTCCTTGGTGTGCATGCATTTATCTCTCTATCATCTCCCCTCTGTTTCTTCCTGCCCCTCTTTGTGTTACGTATTTCTAAAGTTTTCGTGAATTTTGTCTGTCGGTTTTGTCTTTTGTAAAATTTTGGTCACGCGTAGGGCGTGATTCGGGCGTCCCTTAAATAAACTATTATCATTATTGTTAACTCGAGAGACATAGAAAGAGAGCCACGAAGCACGAAGGAATAATGTCGAGTCGACGGAGAAGGAAATAAGCATCGTGAAGTTCCGCCGCCTGGAAACCTCATCCGTGGGAGGGAAAAATCGGGAGAAGAGACAACAAAAACTGCCCAGAAAACCTCGGGAAAGCTTCGGGCTGCTGTTTTCAATCAGATCGTCGAAAAAAGGAAACCGGCCTGACGTGGAATTCAGGTTGCTTACAACATTTTTTTCATTCCAAAAGTTACTTTTCCGTTTACTATTGCTGTTTAGCCTTGAAAACATTTGTTTGTATTCTGTACCAGACTTAGCTGCCTATTGTGGTGCGTAACGTTCCATAACCAGTGGTGAACGCCGAGTTGTCTATGGCCGTAAATTGAAGTGGCGCCTGCTGTCACAAAGAAGGCTAGGAAAGACAAAGAACAGAAAGTCAGGCGTCATGCGGAAACAAGAACTGTAAGGAGGATGTAGATTGTGAAGGGATTCTTTTTTGATGCCTGCAAAAGGTGGCACCATAGGACATGCAGTAAAACTGCTAAGAAAGCATTTGGGATTTATTTGAAGGATTTATTTGAGGTAACAAACTACCGTCCCATTAACCATACACCTGTCCTCTCTCGGCTAATGGAAAAAATCGTAAAAGAACACATCGTCAAGCACCTCTTTCAATTGGACGTTATTAATCCTCGACAACACGGCTTCCTTCAATCAAGATCTTGCGCAACCTGCCAGCTCGATTTTTTAAATCTCATCACTGAAATGGCAGACAGTGGAATGGCCCTTATAGTACTTTACTTGGATATGTCAAAGGCATTTGACCGCGTGCCACACCCACATCTACTAGCCAAAATCCGATCATTTGGCATTACTAACCCTTTACTATCTTGGATTAATTCTTACCTGTCTAATCGCTCTCAGGTTGTCTCGATAAACGGACACTGTTCCAAGCCTAAACCAGTTACAAGCGGTGTTATACAGGGTAGCGTCCTTGGCCCTCTGTTGTTCCTCATGTATATAAACGACATATTCCTCTCAGTGAGCCATGGCACCCCATTTCTTTTTGCTGATGACATTAAAATTGTATACTCATTCAAGCCTGAATGCATCGCCTCGGCTATCTTAAACATCTCTAAAGACATATCTGCACTCCATAGATGGTGTTCAACTTGGCAGATGAATTTTTCTGCCGACAAATGTGAGGTTCTTACATATAAATGCAAGCTACCTCCAGGATCCTTAACCGTTTGTGGTTCAACCATTGCTAACAAGCAAATAGTTCGGGACCTTGGCTTGAACTATTCCTGCACATTTAATTTCTCGGAATATTCGGCCCTCCAAGTCGCTAAGGTCAGAAAGTGTCTAGGGCTAATATTTCGCTCCTTCCAACTTCGAGACTGCATTCTTTTCCTTTATAAATCTCATGCCAGGCCTTTATTAGAATACTGCCCACTGATCTTTTCTAGTATGCGGAAATCAGACAGAATTGGTATCGAGTCAGTTCAACGTAGTTTTACCAAGCGACTGATTGGATGGAGCTCAGCCCTCACTTATAAAGAACGCTGCTTATTTTTTAAACTAGACCCTTTATGGCTTCGCCGTATGAAACTGAACCTTATGTTTTTGTATAACATCCTTCACAGTCGGACATATACTTCTAATCCACTGCACTTTGCGCCCGTTTCTAGCTATCCACTACGTTCTAGAATTCTTACCCTTTCAACCCCTATTACCAACACCAGCTTACGTTCACATTTCTTCATCATAGTGTACTCTAACTTATGGAATAAATTACCGTTAGAAATACGCAGTTCTACTTCCAGCCATCGGTTTAGAAGTGCGTTGGATAAATTCCTCACGGTTACCCAAACCTTACAGCTCCTAAATGTAGACATGTCCGATGACCAAGCCTATGAGAAGGGTCTAGACTTTTGAATCGCGCAAACACCGGCGGTCTATGACAGATGAAATTAAATAACCATTCTTAGTTTTTCCGCCTTCTGCAATCGAAAAACTAGTCTCAGAGAGTCACTGTCTATTATTGTTGCCTCTTTGCATCGATTCTCATTTATCCTCAGCTGGGAGCATCCCAGACTGCGCTCCTCTACTTTTTCTCTATTTCCAGACCTTCATCCTTGCGTACCTTTCTCTCGATGACTCTTAATACTCTGGAGACCACACCGGTCACTAACCCGGCCTACGCATCTACCTGACCGTTGGCTATTCATACGCTACCCGAATGACGCTTCCTTGGTTACGTTCCGGGATCCCCTGGTGCCTGGTTGCCTGATCGCGGACTTCCTGATGCCCACGGCCGTTTGGCCCCACCAAGAAAACCCATGTCAATCACAACGGTGCGAGGCGCGGTCAGATCCACCGCTTTGGCCGGCGCACATCGGGCGTGCAGGCCAACTGCGATGATACGCGGGCGCAACTAGGCCGGCGGATCGCACCTCCTGTCACCAGAATTGGTTTTCAGGTTGGGTGTCCAGCGCACGGCCAGCCTCACCCACTAGTGCAAACTGCGGATTGGAAAACAACATCCCCTGCATATTACTGCTGCCACCCATTGCCTCCTCCAACGTTCCTGAACAAGGTTTACCATACCAGCATTTATATCCACCGACTTACCTTTTATTTGTCTGAGCTGATGCCATGTTTACCCTCATTCGATTATATCCAGTTACCGGATTCTGTACCCCAAAACATGAAACGGTTTCACTGTTCAGATCTTTATTATGAATATGACAATTCCTGGTATACTCTTGAAGAGACCATTCATCCAATTGGTAATTTGTATGTCACAACTACATTTATCTAAACAAAACCATCATTTAAAGATTCGTCTCTCACGTGCCAACAATTCCACACAAAACGAAATGGTCCTCCTTCCAGCGCTTCATCGGCGTGACACCACCTTTATGTTCAGTGTATCCTTCCGTTGCACCTTTTCTCATTCAGCCATTTGCATTTCATGACAGTTGCATTGGCAATGAAGTATTCACAATCCAGGACAAAAATAGTTCGACACTGAGAAAGCTATTTCTCCAAACATTTGCTGGCAATGAACTATACGTATGCCAGTTTACTGACCTTCCAGTTGTTTCCCAAATACCCCATGTCAGACTCTTACCAGCGCATCCCGTTAAGCGATTCTTTACATGTTTTGACAGTATCGTTTATGCACCACCCCCTTGAGACTTCATAAGATCATCGTATATCAACTGCTGTTGTCAAATTGTGTTCACCAATTAACCTGAAACGAACCCTTTATTCGAATCGTGTTTCACTCACCTGTCAACTTTCGTCACTCTGCTCCAGTGAAATTTCCAGGCTCGGGCAGCTACATCCACCTCTTTATGAGGGCGTTCTCCACAACCTCTTGATGAATAGCAAATACCAATTCCGTGGTTACACGGACTGTTTTATATACGCATTCCCCCTCCTCGAAAGGCACCACAAATCCTTAGGTATTATATTTCTGCTATTTTCCGGGTCATCTGGACTACTGGTTCAAGTGCATGTCCTTCATCACCCAAAATTCTCCAATTTTTCGTTGGTGATTTTTCGAAAGTTTTCTTTGTCAGTTTACTCACCCTTGCGACTTTACATCGACGCTATCCAAAATACTGTGCATCTTTACTTCATCACCGCTTTACTTCATCACGTATCTCGACGGCGGAGCCTTTTTCACTCAATTCGCAAGTGTACGCCCACCCGACCTTCAAACTCAAATATGCCGGGCAATCGTTCGTGCGACCACTAAAACCTGTACACTTTTAGGCTGCATTTACCCAAATGAATATCCAAGGAACCTTTTTGTGACCTCACCTGTATCATATGATCATGCAATCGAGCATGCTTCGGGTGTCTCCGAAATAAACCATTATTATTATTAAGTACCTGAAGTGGTTCTGCTTGGATGGCCAATCCAAAATAAGTAAAATTGGTTTAGCGGTATAAGGGTGGTCGGAGTTGTGAGAACTATAACAAAGACTGGCAAAAGTATCCTGAAAACAAGTTCGCGGGTCCGGGAGGAGAAAATGATGAGGGAGAGCATGGAGAGGAAGGCAAGGCCGAAGACGGACTGAGCGAAGGTAGAGGGAAAAAGGAGTGAAATTAAAGCGGACTAGGAAACCGACTGGGGACAAAAACAGGACCGTCGTGCGAGAAATTGTGGTCAATAAACCTACATGCCGTGAGGAGCCGCTTCTTAAATTTCCCACAAAACTGGAAGATCATGGTAAATTGTTAGAGGGCCTACTCGAGGAGCCGTGGAAATTCTGTCAACCGATTGGAAGCCTAAAATGACTAGTGAGGTAGCTACGGGAAAGCATAGAAACGTAGTGATTCACGGGTTTCCGGAACCGCTTATACAGGACTAGGGCCATGAGATATCTCATAGTAAGCTGGCTACGGTGCGTTGGTCTGTCTGACCGAGCCAAAATATAAAGAAGCCTGTGGCCAGGACAACGGAGGACGGATATATTGGAAAGCAACGGGAGGCCAAGACCCACACTGGTGGATCTCACAAACCCAAGGCACGAAGAGAGGATGTTGACTGCCTACGAAGAAGTGATAGGGCTTTCTCGCGGTCGGGTCTACGTCGGGCCGGATGGTGTCACCGGCAATTATAATACTCACTAAACCTTGGAAGTGGGTGTACAGTCTGCCATTCTGAAATCTCCGAAGCTGGCAATAAAAAAGGCCACTGTACCCGCGGATGAGAGGTTTGTGGAGGATAGCAGGCGCCCCAACCTGAAAGCTTGTAAGCATTGCTGAGGAAAATGAGTTCTGTGAAAATAAAATGAACGGGGCAGGCTCTCGAGTTTAGGTTTTGAGAACTCAAAAAGTTCCATTAAATGCCCTGAGGAGAATAGACGGCTAGCTTCCGCGTGCTTGCCGATTATATACACAAAAGCCTGCTGTACTCGCAAAACGTGGGATGAATTAGCAGCCACATCGGTCGGCGCACGGATCGCTGAGCTCACCGAGACGTGGCTGACACCACAGGATGCCTTCGCTCACACTTCCATGGGAGGCTCCGAGTAGTAAACGAGGGATAGGAAGACGGTAGATTAGATGGTGGCGCTTTGTTGCTGGATGCCAAGCTCTTGTGCCGGCAAGAGGGAGTGGAAATAAGGTTACCAAGTGTGCAGTGTATTAGTTGTCGAACTAGAACATAAAGGGGACTTGTGGCTCTCCTCTGAGTTTGCCAAAGCCCATCCTCTACCACAAAGGACGATACTGAACAGCTGGCGGTAACTGACACGGTCAGTAAGGGCAAAGCAGTGCTCATCATATGGACTTCATCTCCCCAGAAATAGATTGAGAATTGGAAGATGCACCACCGGGATCTTCCGGAATTGCCCTTCTGCAGGTCCTACAACGAGAATCGCTAGTTCAGTAGTTGTAGCAGGAGACTCGTTCGAGTATAAACCAGAACTGCGCGGTACTTGACTAGCAATGACTAGGTATAAAGGGGACTTAGTTCCGGTGATCATCACAGCGCCATTCGGGAAAGGTGATCATGGGGTGTTAAACATTGAACTAGTGGAGTGTGAAAACGCACCATCAGACAAATACCGCCTTAAGCTCAGCGGGTTAAAGACCCCAGGGCTAACGGAAGCGGCGGCGGCGGAAATGAATTGGGGGATCACTCATGGCAAAGTGGAGGGGAAATAGAGTAATATCAAGTAAGCATAAATACACTCCTGGATGCTTTTCCATCGTTGGTGAGAACTAAACCAAATGGCCTGCGCCGTGGTGGGAGCCCAGGGCACGGAAATCACAGGCCATAAAACACAAAGCCTAGTGCAGGTTTAGGGAGAGCGGGAACAGTAGGAAACTGCTGGAATATATGACAGCTCGTGAGAAGGCTTCGAGAACCCAACTAGAGTGTAGAAACGAGTGCGAAGAGAGGCTAGCTTGAGGGGTGGAAAGTAACCCAAAGGGGCATTTTAATTGTATCCAGTCAGAGTCCACCCTATCGGCTGCAGTTGGTTGCCTGAAGGACTCGGGGTCCAAAACACTGAAACGAACGAAGACGAGGCCGGCGTATTGCTCCAGTACTTTGAGGGAGGGCACAACAACGATGGTGGTGAAAACACGTCTAGTCTCTCTCCATTCAGTGGGACAGGAAGGCCACCCGTCCAACAGGAGGAAGAGGAAGTTAGGCGGGGGCTAACAGGACTAGAACTGTGTAAGGCAGCTGGCCCAGATGAAATATGCCCAGCCCTGCTTAAGCCGGTAGCCAGCCTGTTGGCCGAACTCCTTTCACAGCTATTCAACCAGACTGTTGGGGACTGTCAACCGCCGGGAGGCTGGAAGCTGTCGCAGTCGGTGCCAATCCGCAAGGGTGGGATTAGAGAAGGTGCTTCCAGCTACAGACCAGTGAGCATGACTTCTGTGGTGTTGATGATAATGATATATTTCTCGACCATGGTCGAGACGCACGCGCTAGCGCATGATCATGGTGTGACACGTTACTCGATAAGGTGGAATATTCACAAATTCAAAGTATGAAAGTCGAGAGTATCAGCGATAGATAGACATAGCCAGCAACAGTTTGAATGGATCGCTTTACTAATGGTTTGCGCGGCAGTTTCAAACCGGTTTCGATTCCGGGCTGGGCGGTAGAGATATCGAAAAACCGTTGGCGCAGTGTCATGGACGCATCATGAATGAGAATGATGCAAGTTGGGAAACGGAGGCCTGCTAAGGTTCTACAGATGGAGTAAATTTTGAACAATGAAGAAAGAAAGAAAGAAAGAAGAAAAGAAAAGAAAAGAAGAAAGAAAAAAATTGTAAAGAAGTGTTCTCGGGAAAATCGGTGCACGCAGAGAGGATAGCGATCCATGAAGACGATGCAGACCCTGAATGTCGGATTTACCGGAGTTCAACAAATGGAATGAGTTTCGAAACGGTGCCGAGACCAATTTCGTAAAAGTGAACACTGGTGGATATGGGAGAAACAGCAGTCCATAAAAAGTGAGTTTAGATTCAGGATCAGTAACATGTAACATTCAGAAATGAGAAAACGCAACTGGAAGGTCCTCGAGGAGTGGAGAGTCAATTTCCAACCGGCTACGGTTCGGAGGAAAGGTGGACTGTGGTAACGGATAATAAAGTGTGAAATCTTCGCATGGACTTGAGCGTTAATATGCTGTTTCGCTAACAAATATACATATACATATGTTGACGCATTTGCCTTCAGTGATATTCAGCGTCGTTTCTGGTAACGTACGACATCATGCGGGTATGTTTCGTCTAGCAGGGCAAAGTATGTGTCGGTCAATTGGCTGAGTGTGGTGGTATATTAGCAAGATGCGCATGAACTGGAATGTGTTTTGGTTGTTTTAGAAAAAGCTGAATGATCTGATAAGCAATTGGGAGTATTTCCTGTCGGGTGGCTTGGTTTCGGTCCAAGTTGCTATGGTAGGTTCTATTGAGTCTCTGTCCGTACGAGTCAAAGTGGCGTCCTTGGTTATCCGGTTTGGTGACTGCGATAGTGGGAGACAACAGACCTGAAATAAAGGGGGGTTGCAGTCTGGACGTGGTTCCAGCTGTGGGTTATGATGATATATGAAGACAATAGATAATGGACTGGTTACGTCTGTGTGAGTGAAGCATGGATGAAGTTTCATTTGAGCAGTCAATGGCACCTACTCCACATTCTAAGTAAAAATAGGCTCGCGGTGGATTTGTGCTATACTGCTGCAGGCTAACGGAGTTGCGTACACTAGTTTGGTAACGGTGTATGCATCCCAAAGGATTTATGCTTTTTCACGTTGGCATGGCATCGCTCGGATGCTAATGAAAGACCTAGGGTCTCACGGTTTAGAGCAGTTAGAAATGATAATCCTCAGTACCGTTTGCTTACGCAGAAAGCAGCTTGGCAACAATGCAATAGTATAAGTTTGAAATAACAGACTGTGAGCGAATGTGACTGGCACACTGGTTGGGTTTATATGAACGGTCAGTGGCACATTTAATATTTTGGTATGGGTTTAAATTCGAGAGTTTAAATAGTGTAGGGTTGGTAAGTACTACCTCGGGCTCGCAATATAGCGTAAACCGGGTGGGCTGCTGCGTCTGCATTTCAAAGGATTAATTGTTTGCACGCAATTAGAAGTTCTGAAGAGCAATTAAGGAAGAATGCAGAAAGAATCGCTAGGGCATCAGTGGTGATGCACTATAGAAAATTGTTATCATGCACAAGAACGTGGACGTATGTTGCACTGGCGTTTGTCATCGGGCGAGAAATGAAAGTTCTAGTGCAGTAATCCTAGTAATCAAACCCATTTTCGTAGGCCACCTCCTCGGTGACGGTCTGGCCGGTAAGAAGCATCACATTGGGAACAGTCAAGAAGTGATTCAGCGAGCCTCTGAACTGGGAAATTGAGAGACTCTCGCGGATGTTTAGCGGGAGTTTATTCCATAACTTTGAGTATTTTATAAGGAAGAAGTTAGATCTTAACGCTAATTTTGATCTAGGAATAGAGAACTGCAATGACCGATGGCGTAGAACATAATTCGTGGAGGGAGTGAGACGAATAGGTTCAGTACACGAAAAGGCCGTACGGTGGTACAGCTTAAACAGGAAGCACAAATTGAGCTTCATGCGACGCAACCATAGAGGGTCAAGATTGAGTAGGATGCATCGATCCTTGTAACACAGACTGGAGGAAAAGCCTACTAATTGTTTGGTGAATTGGCGTTGCACGGACTCCAGAGAAATGCGGTCGGATTTCGTCATGTTGGTGAAGATAATGGGACAGTATTCAAGGAGAGGCCTGGCGTGAGACTTGTAAGTGAGCAGTTTGCAATCATTTAGCCGAAAAGTTCTGGAGATGAGACCAGTGGTTCTTCTGGTCTTTGAAATCTGGAGTGGAACATACTCAGAAAACCTAAAGCTACAAGAATAATGGAGACCAAGGTCTCGAACTAAAGGGCTGTACGAAATGGGTAGGTCGTGGATAAGCAGGGTTCCGGGGGTCACTTGACATCTGAATGTTGTGTAGCAGCTCTTCGAGGTCGAAAAGTCCATATTTCATGAATTGCACCAATCCCCGAGTCGCTTTAGGTCGCTAGAAATTCCATCTAGCACAATATTGAGGTTCTGACGAGGAAACTCATAGACAATCTTAACGTCATCAGCGAAGAGGAATGGGGTGCCATGGTGCAAGATGGAAAATGTATCATTTATGTAGATGAGAAATAGTAAAGGACCGAGTACACTGCCTTGTATAACTCCACTAGTGACTGGAGCAGGCTGTGAGAAACACCCATCAATGGAAACCACTTGTGAGCGATTCGATAGGTATGATGTTAACCACGTTAAAAGCGAACCGGAAAAGCCGTGAGCTTTGAGTTTGGTTAGTAATAAAGCGTGAGGGACGCGGTCGAACGCTTTTGTCATATCAAGGTATATAATGATGATGGATTGACTGTTGTCGGCGGCCGCCGTTATGAGGTTAAAAAAGTCGTATTGGCAAGTGATGCATGAACGTGACTTTAAGAAGCCATGCTGCCCACTATGGATGATGTTATGGGACAATAGGAAGTCGAACATCCGCTGTTTGATGAGGCGTTCCATCAACTAGAAGCGATTGGAGTGTGGTTGATAGGGCGGTAATTTGAGGGGTCATGTATTGATCCTTTCTTATAGGTTGGGATGATGACTGCAGTCTTCCATTGTGAAGGAAATATGCCAAACTTGATGGATAGATTGTAGACCTTCAATAGTAGGGCTGCGACATCAGTTCCTCCAAGACGTACAAGTGTCGGTGGAACACCATCATGGCCAAGGTGTGAGGACTTCCGGACACGAATAAGCTGGTTGGTCACCTCTTTCAGAGTAAATTCTAAATCAGACAGTAAGTGCTCGGTGACAGGGTCTATGCATGGGGGTAAAGTAAGGGGATCCGTAGTCATGGATGCAGCAAAGTAGGAATTAAGAGCCTCGGCTATCGCTACAGGTGAGGTAATGTGATCGTTATTTTCCAAAATGAGAGAGGGGATACCTGCCGGTTTGCTCTGATTTCTGTTCTTCATTAGGCGTGCCAACTTTGAGGAAGTATCATGGCATTGCAAGGCCGATACTTCTTGTTTTTTTAGCATATCGTCAGACTTAATTCTGATTGCTAACGAGAGACGTTGGAGCTGCAAGAATGACGATAAGTCACTACTGTTGTGATACACCTTCTGAAGCTTCAGATATTTGTTTTGCATTCCGCTCAGGACTGGGCTACGGACTCGGTTTGATATGATACGAGTTGTAGTGATTTTGGACAGCAAGTATGATAGGTTAGAATATAGTAAATCAGCAGCCAGCTGAGGGTCGCTTTGCAGGAAGAAGTCGTCCCAGTCGAACGAACGAAGCGTGCAGATAAGATTGTCCCAGTTGACTGCTGAAGAGAAACGATTGCGTGAATGGGATATATCGAAAGCTTGCGGAACCGCGAAGGCGCAGGACACCATTCTGTGGTCACTTCCTGGAAAGAGGTCGAGCGTACTGGCTGAAACATCAGATAAACCAATCGTGAACAACAAATCAAGGATGTTGTTACCTCTAGTTGGGACTGTTACATGTTGGGTCCAGCGCCCTACGCGGATGCCTGACATGAAATCTAATAAGTTGTTTGGAGCAGATAGAGTATTCCAACAGATGCTCGGTGCATTGAATTCCCCCGCGATGAGTTTGGAGGAACAGGGCAGCAATGAAAGATAGTTTAACGCGTCAATAATCTTGGTAAGGTCCATAGCGTTGGAACCAGGTGGCCGATAGATGCAACCAATATGAAGATAGGAGTTAGGTAAGGGAATCGGTAACCACAGAGAATCCTGAACGGCGTCGAGAGTTGTGTGTGAGAGTGGAATGGCCTGAAGAGTGTTTTTGACATAGATTAGACAGCCTCCTCCACGACGAGGCCTATTCCTTCGGAACATCTGGTAGCCAACTAGAAAGACTCGATCTGACGGGACGGAATCTGTTAGCCAAGTTTCAGTTACAATGATAATATCAAAGTTGGAGGGCTGAGCGATGCTGCGGATGGCTTCAGTTTTGTTCAGTAATGAACAGGCATTTACGAGTATGACGGAAAGAGACGATGCAAGCCTCGATGGTGGTGGATATGGTGGGGGGGGGTCGGTAGTGGTGATGAGGGTGGTAATTCCAGTGGAGAATAGGGCAAGGATGGGGGGAGGACCTCAGTTGTTCCACGGATTTGATGAGTTATAACCTGGTGGGGGATAGTGTAAGGAAAGAGGGATAGGGAGGTGCTGTTTAGGAGAGTAGTTTGAATGCGGGGAATATTCTCGGAGGGGGCCGGCAGGAAAAAAGCGGCCACGGATGGATGGCAGTGCTAGGCTAAGAGACGTGGATGGGTCCTGTGGGAGTGGGAAGCTAGGTGAGGCACGGACATGGTTCCCAGGGAGTGACTGGGTGGCAGTAGATATATAGAGCAGTTGGTGTGGTGGATAGTAATGTAATGGAGCGGTGATTGGGGGGATAAGGTGGGTAAAAGTAGGGTGGAAATGATAAGGCAGTTAGCCGAGATGGAACAGTAGGATTCACAGCCACACAAAAGGCTGGTAAAATGTCGCTCGACTGAGCTTTTTTCTTATGGTTTGCATGTGCATTATGTTGATGGGTCTTGTTCTTTTGGCGACGAAGTGTTCACTTCTGAGGGTCAGTCTGCACTGACGGGCTAACCAGCGGTGGTGGCCTAGGTGGTAACCAGATACATTCTGGTGGCGAATGGGTGAGTGCAGCGGGTGGGTTTAGGGGCCTGGTTGGGTTATCAAAAATGCCAGAGGTAACGGGATGCATGGGTGTAGACGGAGGTGGGTTGATGGTGCGGTGATTTTTAGGTACGGTTGCATAACCCGACATGGAGCTAGTAGAAGGAATGGGGTCATCTAGACTTGTGAATAACATGAGCTCGCGGGTGGATGAGTCGGAAGAACCTTCATCAGTTTTGTGAATGCTGGGGCGCTTGTTCCAGTCTATAGATTTGCTTGGGCTATTCTGAACATTGAGGCGTTTGCCAGGTGGCTCATTTGGTGAGAAAATTGGCGTACTGTCTAAATCTACGGTTGCATTGTGATCTGCGATAGATGGCAACATCGGATGATGGCCAGTGATAGGTGCACCGGAGTTACGAGGAGGCTTGACGGGGGGGGAAGATGGAGGTTTGTTACTTGGACTCCAGGAAAGCCTTCGACGCCGTAAATCACAGGCTGCCAGCGCATAAGCTTGGGGCCTGTGAAATTAAACCCACCTTTGAATGACTGAATAGCTGATTTTCCCACAGAAGGGAGATTCTGCGTAGAGATGGAGGGTCACAGGTCCGGTGTGGGCAAGGTCGCCGGTGGAGTCCTACAGGGGTCGGTGTTTGGGCCATTGCCGTTTCTGGTGTATATTGTCAACTTAGCTCATGAGTTGTATAGCCCAAACTTTGTGCCTACCGACGACGTTAAGTTAAAGGAAGATCCCAGGGAACGCACCCCGCATAGCGACCTCAGTGAGATGTATGGGTAGTGCACAAATTGGAAGCTCCCTCTCGAAACCTTTACAAGCAGGTAACTCGCTGAGGACAGCCCTCAGGCGAGCCCGAGGGAATTTGGGATGAGGATACTAGGATGGCCTTGGAAAGAACGGATAATGCGGAAGATCTGGGGGTCTTCAAGACTGCTGATTTCAAAACCCAGAGGTAATGTCTGGAAGCCGCAAGGGGGGGGGGGGGTAATAATGCCCTCTCACATATAATGAGAACCGCTGTCTAGCGGAAGACATGGGTAGTGTTACCGTTCTGAACAACCAACGTAAGACCACTTCTGGAGTATGCCGTTCGAGCTTGGCACGCATATCTTATTCGGGATAGGGAACTATTTGAGTGTGTGCAAAGGAGATACACACAAATATTTACTGAATTTCAAAAAAGGCTCTGTGAAGAGGGGCTTGGAGAATGGCACCTTGAGTAACAGGGCGCGTGTTGCTAGAAGCTACAGAAAAAAGGTTTCATCAGGACACGGAAGATCTGGACAGTGCAGCGACACTTGCCTGTGGGTGATGCTGAAATCCAACTTCTCTCGCTAACCTACGACGGTAAACTGATACTGAGTTTCATGGGCCAGTCAGGCAAAATTCAATATACATATCGTCACACCTGTTTTCCTACTTCTGCAGGACGCATCTACGGACTAAAATGCTCATGGCCGCGCACGCGGCCCAATCGCTGCCATAAGCGGGGCACGATAATATGGGAAGCGATTGACATTATTCGAAACACGAGACAGCTAAACACCATCCTCATTGCTGTCCCCAAAAAAGTCACTTAAATGGAGCAGTGATCCTCGGCCCGGCGGAAGGTTCCTTTGAAACCATAAACAGGGGCTGATGCGTAGTGCGATCCCCCTTGGCTCCTACCTTAACAGATTGCGGTCAGAATGTGGTTTGATAAATGGAGCCACCAAGCCCCTACAAGGGAAGCTGACTAGAAATTAAGGTACGATGCTAGGCTGCCAAAATATTTTATGGCTTTAAGAGAGTTCCCGAGGGCATTGAAGAAGCCTAAAAGCCTGAAAATCAAGGGTCGGAAAAAAGGAAAGAGTGTGAGATGAGCTCCTGGGCAGGGGTTATAGGGATTCGCCCCCCTGCAGTCACACATCACTACGCTGTCCTGGGCGGGAGCAGTTGAGTGTAGCACGCAGGGACTAGTAGGGATTACACCTGACAGCCCATCATTTGTCAAACCGGGTAATGCTATAGTCTCGCTGACAACGGGCACACCTGATCTGAAGCGGCCGACTCCCCATATAGCAAAACTGGAGATGACCTCTTTTGGGAAGTCAACACCTAAAGCCCAAGGGGTAATTCAGGCAGCATATGTGGCTTTAGACGTCGGCAAACAAAGGCCAAAGTTTTGGAAGTTCAGAAGACCAAGAAGAAGGGGACTCATAGGGCATTTAGTCCGGTTGGCGTGGAGAAAGGGCAGCCAGCCAGCTCGATTCTGAAGGTGACTCCCAAACTGCGAAGTTGGAGATATCAGAGGGGAAAGCCGAGGAAACCAGTTGGGCTTAGGTGGTCGTAAGACCATCCTGGGCCACCGGTATTGCTACTCAAAATGGAGGAACGTCGGCTGTGCACGTCGAGTCCCATACCGGGTCGACGGGTGGGAAAAAAAAGCCACGAAACTCAGAGTGCCACTCAATATCCACGATGCTGCACCGCAGACACCCATAGAGGCAAAAAACGGGGCGTCACCTCGGAGATTGCGCCCAAGAGTACCCTAGCCGTAAAATTACCAATGAATTCACTAGCCAGGACCAGGGAACCGTCAATATGGTACTCCAACACCTGCAGTCCCTCGGGAAAAATGGATGAGTTGGCGATTAGGATCGCTGAGTCTGATGTCGTTGCACTGACAGAAACTTGGATAGAGCCAGATACTGACACGCGCTTTCAGGGATACGCTGCCTACAGACAGGATAGAACAGATGGAAGGCGGAGGACGGAGTAGCACTTCAAATACGGACCGACACAGGCCATTGGGAGGCTCCGTTCTACTTAGTCTCTGGTAAAGTACTGGCCAGATCCTGCTTGATCAGGATCGAAGTGCGAACAGTATGCATTATCTGTATCTACAGGGCACCGCTGGCCACAGATGAGGAAGACGTTGAGCTCTTGCAAATGCTGGATGCGGTGCTTGTACGGACAAAGGAGTTCGTTCTGTTAGGGAACTCAACCTACCGGAAGTTAACTGGGAAAGCAGGATCGCACCAAGGGGATCAACAGGCGACTAGTTTCTGCAGTGGGCCCAGATACATGCACTTACGCAGCATGTGACGCGGGACACTAGACGCAGAGGTGGGCAGCTCCCGTCTCTCCTCCATTTAATCACAAAGTGGCACCGTCGGGGCGTTAAAGAAGTTAAGTGGGAAGAGCCACTTGGAAAAAGTGATCATGTAGTCCTAAGGGTCACACTAGGGCTTAGCAAGGCACCGCAAGAAATCGCGTTACGTCGGCGCCGTGACAGAATCATTATAGGTGAAATAAAGAGGGTGGCGAAGGAAGTCCATTGGACACCGAGACATACAAACGCCTCTGTAGAGGAACGTTGGGAGGCCATCGAGATGGGGCTGCTCGAACTTACGGAGGAGTCTGCACCTCTGAGGGTAGTTAACAGTAGAAATCAACCCCCATGGTGGAAGTCGAAAGTCCACAAGGCTATGACTATTCGCAGCGAACGATGGGCGGCGTACAAGTTGTACAAAACTCAGGGGGCATGGAACAGCTATAAGATGGCTAGGAACAGAGCTCAGGTGGTCCAAATAGTAGAGAAATATACCTACGAGCGTTAGCCGCTTCGGTCCGCGCAATCCCAAAGCCGTTCTATACTTGCTTGCAATCGCACAAACGTACGGGAGGAAGTGTAGCAACTTCGGAAGGGGCACAGGGACGACTAGCCCTAAACGACGAAGACAGGGCAGACATGCTTATGGCATCCTTTAGGAGCATATATCGACCAGAAAATAATTTAGAGGAAAGAATAGAGGGACCAGAGGCGCCTCCAATGCTCGAACTTACTGTAGAAGAAGAATTGTACGCGGAGTTGAAAACCTTGAATAGGAATAAAGCAGCAGGACCAGACGGGATTCATCCAGCCATCTTTCATCCTCTGGCCGAGGTCCTGAAGGCCCCGGTGAACAGGCTGATGGAACGTTACTTAGAGAGGGAATTGTGCCGGGAGACTGGAGGAGGGCAACGGTGGTAGGAATTTACAAGAGCGGACCCCGGCAAAAGGCCGGAAATTACAGGCCGGTTAGCTTAACTTCAATACTGTGTAAGTGCTTGGAGCGAATAGTCAGGAAACAGATCTCTAGGCATTCGGTTCACCACAACCTCACATCAAATGTTCGGCATGGGTTTGCGGCAGGACGATCCTGTCTGACGAACCTCATGCTGTTCCTCGTTGAGGTAGCCAAGCGCCTGGACGAAGGACAGTCGCTTGCTGCCTGTTACTTGGACTTCGGCAAGGCATTTGATCCTGTGAACCACAGGTTTCTGGACGTCAAACTGCAGTCCATGGGAATTGTTGGAAAGGCAAGACAATGGATAAGTAGTTTCTTAGCAGGGCGAACCTTCAGTGTTAAGGTAGGGAGTCATGTCTCAAGCTCGGAAGGTGTAACAAGTGGGGTGCCACAGAGCTCGGTGCTTGGCCCTCTGCTCTTCCTCATCTTCATCAATGGCCTGGCACGTGAGCTTACAGACACAACCTTTATGGTTGCCGATGACATTAAGATAGCTGGAGTAGATACAGAACTTGACGTGTTAGCAGTACAAAACTGGGCACGCAAATGGGACCTTCCACTAAACCTCACCAAGTGTCAATGCTTGACCACAAATACAGGGCTTGTGGGAATGGTGTGGGTTCGTTGCAAGTGGTCTCGCAGGACAAAGACTTGGGCGTTATAATGGACAAAAGCTTCAAGCCGTCGAAGCAGCGCGCCGCAGCAGCCAATACGGCCAGGAGAGAACTCTTTCGAGTTAGATCCATTATGTCGTGTAGAGATCCGGAGATTTTCGTTCCGATATACCAAGCCATAGTTAGGTCGCATATGGAATACTGCGTGCAAGCCTGGGCACCGCAATACCAGAAAGATATAGATTGTCTGGAGAAAGTTCAAGGGCTGGTCACTGGAATGGTGACTGGACAAGAGGGGTTTAGCCACACAGAGCATCTCCGTGCCCTAGATCTGTTTTAAATGGAAGGGCTGCGCATCCACAAGGATTTGATAGGAACCTTCAAGGTAATGAAAGGACTGTCAGGAATAAATCGAGAAGACCTTTTCTCTCCGATTCGGGAGAGAGGCACAAGGGGGCATAGCCTTAGAGTACAAAGGAAGCATTCGAAGCTCCAAAATTAAGGCGAGGTACTTAACCCATCGAGTGGTACCCCATTGGGATAAGCTCCCGGAAGAGGTCGTAAACACCATAACAGTGAATGCTTTTAAGAACGCAGTGCACCTATGTTGGGCTGTAGTGCACCCTGAATTGTGTTGAGCAGTATTTAGGGTCAGACGCAATTAACTCTTTGTTTCCACCTTTCTCTGCCAGGGCTGATACTGCACAAAATTTCCGCCTTTGAGAAAAATAAAGTCACGCAGTGTTGGAAGACACGGAAACGCGCCGACAACAGAACTATCTGGGCGCACTATTGGCTCTAGCCACACCAAGTCCCGTGCAAACTGAACTGAACTGAACTGGACGCTCAGTTGGTCTCCGCCACTTTCTTCCCGTGGGAACCGAACTGAACTTCTTCAGCAACAGGGTTGTGAACAGTTGGAATGGTAGATCTGCAGACCGTCCAATCCTTCAAAGGTGCCTTAGGTCGCAAGTGGTACAAGATATTTCCTCGTAGTGAGCCTTGAGTACATCAACTAGATGGATGACGGGTAGCACTGTGGTCCCCCTGGAGTATGTTTCAGCAGACTTTTTCCCTCATTGCATAGTTTCAGTGAAGGCTCATGATGCATAATGTCTCTCGCAGTTGATGTGCGATGAGGTTTTCCGTTTCGCTCTCGGTTTTAGCAGGGATTCGACGAAATACAATCGGCAGTGGTGGGTGCATAACTGGTGTGCATGCCATCGAAGGAATTCTGGACGCTCGATTTGCCGTGGCCATTGCCTGTTCTGTGCAAACTGAACTGAACTGAACTGAACCATAGGACGGACGCGTCCCGCGAAGTAGGCCCGGTCGGTAGCGCGCTTGCTTTCTCCTCGCCTCGTTTGACAGGGGGTCCTAATGGTATGGGATTGTCTGTGAAGAAACCGATATGTTTATAGCTTGTCCTTGTCATAGGTGACTTCCATATACCAGAACGAAAACACTCAATTCATCCCGCCTTCAAGACACTCTTAGCACCGGGGAAAATACAGCATATATTATGCACCGGAAACCTAACTACAAAGTGTACGTATGACTACCTGAAACTAATATGCGGGGACGTGCACGTCGTGAAGGGTGAATTTGATGAGGTTTGCCCGCTTGTTTTCTTCCTAATCAATATAGGGCTTGGAATTCCCCCACACGAAGGTCCTGAGTGTGGGGAGTTTCAAAATCGGTTTGACAAGTGGTTATCAAGTGGTTCCATGGGGAAACAAAGAAAGCCTTTCTATGCTTCAAAGACAGTTGGACGTAGATATTCTTATCTCCGGCCATACACATCAATTCGAAGCCTACGAATATGGTGGCAAGTTTTTCATAAACCCCGGCTCTGCCACTGGTGCGTTCAGTCCTACACTCAGGCAAGTAACTCAGGTTATATAATATCTTTGCCCTGGGTTTGTGCATGTGACATCTGTATTGTCGCAGTTCGGTTTTTAGCCATGTTGTTAGACTTTGTAGTCTCGGAGTTTTTGAAGTAATACACGGGTTCGAGGCGCGAGTCTAGTGGATCCTGGATCTCGTGTTTTTTTCTGTTCTAAAAGAAAAATTGCTAGACTGTAAGGTTGATTAGACCTTACTTCGCGGTTTCCTTAGTAAACGCGTGCTTCGGTCCTTCGTACTGCGTGGACCACCTGCACGTTACTCTAATGTGCGGCACTGCACAAATATGTTAACCAGAACAGTATTCTCCACGACCCGTGAGAATGAGAAGGCGATTGGGAGAGATAGTGGTTAGCGTGTATTTGGGAGCGTGCGCAAGAGCAACGGTCAAATGGCCACCGCGCTTGGCAGTCAGCGTTCAGTTAAACAATAAACGTGGTAAAAGTATGAACGAAGATGGCAACCGCTACAGGGGCCTCCTCCTAGAAGTCCGACGGAGTTGGGCTTCGATCGTGATGGTAAGCCGGAATTATTCGTTGTCCAGGAACTCCTCATAGCTTCTCCGTTATATTGTTGTTGACGTCGAACGACTGCTGATGAGTTTACCGGTGCCTGCACTCTCGAGGTCCGATGTGCGTGGGTCCAACTGTGTTTTGGCGCCCGCGGGTCTCATACGAATGCAAGCCGGAAAATGCCGCGTCAGGTCCATCCAAAAAGGCGTCCAGTTGCCGTCTCCAGTGCCAGGCTGACCAATCGTCCCGTTGTCCAGTGAGCGGTTGGCTCCTTGAACGTGCACGGGAGTCAGCCAGGCTACGGCTGAAGCCAATGTGACTTGTTAGATCCGTCTGAGAGAGGGCAAGGTAAACTGGGACAAAATAGCGCCTGAGGGCGCCGGCGGATGTTGGACCGTAATAACAACACATAAACGATGTTCGGTGTTGTTGTAGTCGCTAGGAGACCAGAAGAAAATGAAACCATAACTACAGATTGTAATTTCACGGGTCTGTTTTTTGGTAAATCCATGGCGAACTTCCCAACTTATTGCTAACAGTCGGTTGTAAAAATCGTCACGAAATCGGCGAAGCGGACGGGATTTCGTAGTTGGCGACCGCGACGGCTACTTCGCGTTGCGGGTACGGTTGGAGAATCTGATGGACTAGCTGCCGAGTCCTCACTAGGAGTAATTGGGGGTGGTTCGAGTAGTAACTCGCTCGATGCAGGTGACTGAGCGACTTGAGCGGGTGTAAATTGGCCGAGCGGCTTGCACTCAATGACGGCAGGCTTGAGACGGTCGATAGATACGGTGTCGTGTCGTCCGTTGATGTCTATGACAAGTGTTTTTGCCCTACGTTTTATCACCCGAAACGGGCCAGTGTATGGCGCTTGTAGTGGTGATCGAACGCCATCGACGCGAAGGAATACATGAGTAGCGGTTCCTAACGCAGTTGGGACATAACTTGTAGACTGTTGTTCACGCGGCGGACTGGCCTTGAGCACTCGCATGTGCTGCGTAAGGCGCTGAGCATAGTCACCGTAGTCGAAAGTCACGGTTGGTGAGGGGGCTACCAACTCCCCAGGCAGACGAAGTGTACAGCCATATACTAGTACGGCCGGTGTTGTGTGTAACTCCTCCTTAACGGTACTACGCAGGCTTAAGAGTGCTAATGGTAGTGTTTCACTCCAAAGGGGGTTACCGTTTGCTCGAAGGGCGGCTTTTAATTGCCGGTGGAAACGCTCAGCCATACCATTGGCCTGAGGGTGGTAAGCTGTCGTCTTAACGTGTTGGCAACCGAGCGTAGCGAGTAGGCTGCCGAAAGCGCCGTCAAAATGTGGACCGCGATCGGTGGTCACTATTGCCGGGCAACCGAAATGACTAACCCAACCGGTCAGAAAAGCTTTCGCGGCCTCTTCCGAGGTGGGACGAGGGATAGGGATGGCCTGCGGCCAGCGAGTAAAGCGATCCACGCATGTGAGTATGTAAACGTACCCAAGCGAAGGTGGGAGTGGTCCTACGAGGTCGACGTGCACATGATGAAAATGTGTTTCAGGTTCTGGGAACCTCGCTAACGCCGCCTTAGTGTGCCTATGGGTCTTAACACGTTGACACTGCAGACAAGCACGAGCCCATTGACGGACATCCCGTTTGACATTGTGCCAAACAAAACGCTCAGTTATCAGTTTCACCGAGGCAGTCACACCCGGATGAGCCAGATTATGGAGTGTCATGAACGTGGGATAACGGTGGGCAGCAGGAACTACTGGCCTAGGGCGACCTTGCGACACATCGCACACGATGGTATTCTGGGAAGCTGGGATAGGCACTGTGGTTAAACTCAAAGAACCGTTTTGTCGAAGTTGTTCGATGTCAGGGTCCATAGTTTGAGCCTGTGCCATTGCGTCCAAATTGATGTTAGGCGTTTGTGACAGACTTAGTTGATATACGCGCGATAAGGCGTCTGCGACGGGATTAAGTACCCCAGAGACGTGTCGTATGTCCACAGTAAACTGTGAGACAAAGTCTAAGTGGCGAATCTCGCGTGGTGAGTATCGATCCGAAGCTGACTTCAGGGCGTAAACCAAAGGCTTGTGGTCTGTAAACACCGTGAACGAACGGCCTTCGAGTGCATGTCGAAAATGACGGATTCCCAAGTAGATGGCTAATAACTTTCTACCGAACGTGCTGTACCTTGATTCCGCGGGTTGTAGGCGCTTGGAGAAGAATGCTAAAGGTTGCCAAGAGTCATCTACGAACTGTTGCAGTACTGCTCCAACCGCTGTGTCCGAGGCATCCGTCACTACCGAAATAGGAGCCAAAGGGTCGGGGTGTGTAAGGAGTGCTGTGTTGGCGACAGCATCTTTGACCAAGGCGAATGCGGCTTGTGCCGTGTCGGGAAACACGAACTTCCGCTTACCTCCGCGCAACAGGTCGGTGAGGGGTTGCATCATTTCCGCACAGTGAGGAATAAATCGGCGGTAGAAATTCACCAGATCGGCAAACTGACGCAACTGGCGAAAAGATTGGGGTTCAGGGTAGTCGCGAATAGCGGAAACTTTATCTGACAGAGGGCGGATACCCGAGGATGAAATAGAATGTCCTATGAAAGTGATATCAGACCGGCCTAATTCGCATTTCGCGATATTGATCGTAACGCCGTGCTGGCTAAGGCGTTCGAAAAGTGCTCGTAAGTGTGTAGCGTGCTCTTGCTCTGAAGAACTCGCCACCAAAATATCATCCAGGTATACGTGGACATTTTCCAAACCACGAGTTGCTTCGTGCATGAACCGTTGAAAGGTCTGGGCTGCATTGCTGAGTCCAAACGGCATTCGCAGAAACTCGAACAGCCCGAAAGGTGTAGTGACGGCAGTTTTAGGTATATCGGCCTCTGCTACCGGGATCTGGTTGTACGCCCGAACCAAATCGATACGGCTGAAGACGGAGCAACCTGATAAAGACGAAGTAAGATCCTGTATATGGGGAATCGGGTATCGGTCCGGGACGGTGACTTTGTTAAGCGCTCTGTAATCACCACAGGGTCGCCAGTCGCCACTAGACTTAGGAACCATATGAAGGGGAGAAGCCCAAGGGCTACTAGAAGGGCGTATTATACCCAGTTCTAGCATATGTTCGAATTCGGCCTGTGCAACACGAAGCTTGTCTGGTGCTAACCGACGCGGCCTACTGAACACTGGGGGTCCCTTAGTATCGATATGGTGAGTGACACTGGTGGTCACTGCTGGGAGAGGCCCGGCCTGCCGAAACATGGCCGGGTAGGCGGCGATGAGTTCGCCATAAGGTTGGTGTGCCGGTGGTTGAACGTAAAAGGGCGTGACGTGATTCACTCGCGAATTATGACCCGCAACAGCGAGAGTGGTCTGACGATCTACCACTCTGCGGCGCCGTGCATCAACTAACAAGTCAAAGTGCTGCAGGAAGTCAATGCCCAGAATTGGGTACGGGACGTCGGCGATGATGAATACCCAACGAAAATTACGCTTTAAACCCAAGTTTAAGGTGAGCGACCGCTGGCCAAACGTTGGGATGGCCGTGCCATTGGCAGCGCGTAGTGTTTGGGCCTGCGGTGTGCTATTGTCGTCTTTCGCTCGGGGGAGGACGCTCACTTCGGCACCGGTATCTACAAGGAATAGGTTATTTGAAATAATGTCCCTTACGTTCAAAAGACGACTATTGGTGTGATACTCGGCTTCGTGGGTCGCCACCACGGGCCGGGGGTTTAGTTTCCCTGATGAGCACCGGGAAACGTACACCCTCGTTCGCATCGTTCGGCTCCCTCACCGAAGCGACTGTGGTATTTACAATACCCTTCTTTTGAAGAACCGACGAAACGTCGTCGCAATGACGGACTATGGCGCCTAGGTGAGCGTGCGCGGTGCCGCTCCTGTGACCCACTTCTAACTGCTAGGCGTTGCAGGCTCGCGTCAATTCTAGACAAAACTGACGCGAATTCGTTAGATGTTGGCAAGGCAGGCACCGTTGCGACGGAGGGCCTGGTTACTCCAGCTACAGCGGGGTTGTATCGTGACATAATGTCATCAGCTATCGCTGCAGTTTCCTCTAGCGAGCATTTGCGCGTGGCACTTAGTAAAACTGGAATGTTATGCGGCAAACGCTGCAGCCAAAGTTCCCTCAAGAGCGGGTCCTCGCCTACAGTCGGTCCTCTCAAGCGCTGCATCTCACGCAGCAGTTCGGAGGGCTTCCTACTTCCAAGCTCAACGTTTTGAAGTTGTTGCATACGTTGGTCTTGCGTTGGGGTCGTGCGGGCAATGACGGCCTCCTTTAAAGCCTCATAGCTTCGGGAAGAGATTATTACGTCCCTTACTTGCATTGTGACCTCCGGCGGGAGGCGGCCTGCTACCCACCTGAAACGGCTGGCGTCACTGGTTATACGGCAGTTTTCGAATTCTAACTCAACCAGCGTGAACCAGAGTTCTGGATCAGCAGGCGTGAATGCCGGTATGTGCAGCGTGATCGCCCCAACGGTGGGGTCTGAGCAGGATTTCCGTTCGGCAGACATAGTGATTACTTTATGGAATACAGACGGGAAAAGAAATCAACGACCAATGGGGCACTATAGTCTTCGCGAAAAAAAAAAATCACGACGAATTAGACACACAAAATATGTATGGACGAAAAAAAATTATTTGGTAAACCAACCAAAAAATTAAGATAGGGAAACAATAAAACACACAAAAACGTACGCAGACGGGACCTTGGACGGTAGAAAACAAGGAAACTCACGTGACCTGGGGATCACGTCGGGCTCACCAATTGTAAGGTTGATTAGACCTTACTTCGCGGTTTCCTTAGTAAACGCGTGCTTCGGTCCTTCGTACTGCGTGGACCACCTGCACGTTACTCTAATGTGCGGCACTGCACAAATATGTTAACCAGAACAGTATTCTCCACGACCCGTGAGAATGAGAAGGCGATTGGGAGAGATAGTGGTTAGCGTGTATTTGGGAGCGTGCGCAAGAGCAACGGTCAAATGGCCACCGCGCTTGGCAGTCAGCGTTCAGTTAAACAATAAACGTGGTAAAAGTATGAACGAAGATGGCAACCGCTACAAGACAGCGTGGGCGTACCGGACGCATTATGGAGAGAGTGTATTAGGTGGATCAGATCGGGTAAAGTCAAATTGCACGACCAACGGTACAAGCAATGTTTGTAACAATTACGGAAAGATTCTGGTCAAGAGTTAGGTGCTGGAGTAAGTGTGGGTCCTATGTGGATGTGTGGCTTTTGGTTGAAAGCCTCTTGTTTGGGGCATTGTGATCGATACTTGAGCTCGAGACCTGGTGCCATTGCAGCGAACGTAGTAAACACCCCGATCCGAACTGAGCGTACTGAAAGAATAAGAACATCGATTGGACTGAATCTCAATTCGCAATTGTACTCTGCGCAGTCGTTATGTACGAGCATCCGAGGATGTAATAAGGCAAAAAAGGAACGTCATTAACATCCATCCCAGGCGTCCACTTTCTCTCGTGGGAGTTTATTCCAAATAAGAATCAACCTTGACGTGAAAACATGTTTGCGTAAGAATGTCCGTGGGCGATGTTTAAATGGTTTCACAGAATGTCCTCTAAGAGTATCTAAGTGTGGTCGCGTGAAGAATCTATCAACTAGCCCGGAAGTGGTAAGGTGAAAAACTAAGAAAATATCTCGAATGCGCCTCATATCCAGGGGATAGAAGTTAAGTGCAGTCGGTCCTAAAGAGTAAGAAAGATCGGTCAACCCCTGCACAACTTTTGTAGCCTTTCTCCGAACCCGCTGGAGATAGTTACGGTCATGGACGAGACCCGTGTGTGAAATTTAGCTGCCGTATTCTAAGATGGGGTGGGCGTAGGTGCCGTAAAGAATCCGGAAATCTTCCTTAGGTATGTGGGGGGAATGCCCTCTTGATAAGGTGTAACATTCGGGAAGCAGCCGTGCTAGTGTTCAGTTGATGTGATGAGACAGAGAGGTCGCTGGTCAGCCAAAAACCTAGTATCTGCTATTGGTCTACCCTTTGAATTGGCGGTGTTCCGTTGGTTCGAAAGGGTTGATCCACAGAGCCACCGAAGGACATACTGACGCATTTATCGTCATTAATCTGTAGCTTCCAGTCCACTGACCAGCGCTTGGTTGCATCCATAGCCAACTGAAGTTGTGTTCTTGAAGAGCCTTAGATGGTCACATCATCCGCGTACATGGCGATGTTGGACTTCACGGTTTTCGGGAGGTCGTTGATGTAGATTAGGATCAGTAAGGGACCCAGTACGGAGCCCTAAGGGACTCCTAGTGGCTGGGGATAGAAGGGAACGCGAAGCGCCTGCACGCATAGTGAAGGCGCGCTCAGACAGAAAGCTGTTAAGTACGCAACAGAGTTTACTGGTGATACCGTGCACTTCCAGCTTGTGCAGCAAGGGAGAGTGTGGCGCTCTGTCGAAGACTTTCGCAAAATCTATGAAGATGGCGTGGGGATGGGGTTTCCCTGGTCGTCGGCCTGCTTCAAACTATCCATGTCGGTTAGCATGTTATTGATGCATGATCTGCCTGGCAAAAATCCGTATTGGAAAGGGGAAATTAAGTTATTCGTCTGAAAATGACGTAACGTCGCGCGTTTTATGGTGCACTCAAAGACCTTGCTGGGGATGCTAGTTAGACTTATCGGACTGTAGCTAGACGGGAAATGCCGGTCACCCTTTTTGGAAATAGGCGTGATTATGGCTTTCTTCCACGAGCTCGGGAAACTTCCGCAGTCCAGACAACGTCGGAATAGGATGGATTATGCGGGAGCTAGAATATTCGCGCATTCCTTTATTATCTTGGGGTATATGTCGTCCGGGCCCATTGAGCTATACAGGTTGGCATGTTTGATTTGTAGTCCAGCGTCCCGAACGGAGAAGTGGATACTGTCCAGGCTTTGTTCTACGGTTTTTGGAGGAAGAGTGGGGTAGGTTAACGTTGGCGAATAGTCGAAAATAGAGCGAAAGTGGTCCGTAAAAGTCTCAATCACTTGCTCGGACGAAGTAGCCGGGTACCGCCGGGAAGGTGGAGGGGTGTCGCAGAGGGTTTGGTCTTCCGTTTATAGCGAATATGCTTAAGCAAAATGGACTTGTTAGGGTGGGCCCTTGTGAGGAAACCCTTTTGCACCTCTGAAGTGTTTTCGAGCTTTTGACTTGCATTCGTTTAGAATCCGCCGTGCATTTGAACATTGCTGTTCAATCCAGTATCACTACGGCGGCGCTTTCTATCATTATTGTGTGCCTTCGCGGCCCGAAGAGCTGCCTTAGACCTGAGATGTACTCATCTTACAGATCAGTGGGTAGAGGGAGACCAAACAACGTTCTGTTTCGGTCGGTTGACAGTCTGAGAAAATAAACACTGATAGAGGCAGTATGTCCATAAAAAGACACTGGTCGGACGTCATTTCTAAAGAAACTCTTGCGCTGTTATTTTGGTCATCCTCCAGCTCTAGGTTAATATCCTGTTGTATTTTGAGTAAGGTTGTGAACTAAAATATGCTAGTTAATGCTTGAAAAAACGTCTCTGATTCTCGTTCAGACTTTAAAACAAGCGGTCGTTTAGGTTTCTCGTAAGAGGGTACCGTGTGTACAAAAACGAGTTATCATTCGCGAGACTGCACCTTGACGTGGTGTGATGGCTTGCGCGCCTCTATGACCCAAAGAGCTATACAGGATGGCTTCCTTAAGCCGGAGATGCAATCATACCTGACAGGTCAATGGGTAGAGGTCAGACAAAGTCCAGTCTCCTGGTCCTCCAGGTTGGGGGTCGATTTGAGCTGGCAACTCAGTCGGAAAAACCAGTGGAAGAATAATTGATCCAAGCAAATGGGCTTCCACTAAGCCATCCCGCTGCCTTGCGGATAGGTTCTTGTCAGAACTAAAGGCTTTGGATGAGGACCCTAATCGTTCTCCTGCTTTGTGGCTGGACACCCTAGCAGTACCCGTGCAACATCTCCCATGAACTGCACGAATACAAAGAATTCCATACTGCATCGGTCGTCGCGCAGGCTAATCAGGACCGCGCTGCCCATTGCATCGAGCGGGGTGGGTAGTGATAAGTGTGCTACTGCTCAGAGTTCCCTCTCTGTTATTCAACCTTTGTATTCTGTCCCTAACCATCCCTCTTTGCCCCATCTATCCACCCATAATGCTCCCACTGATAACACGGTCGATACTCGCAACGATTCACTGTCAAACAGTGTCGGGAATAATCCTCTGTCTGGTAACTCACATTTTCTCAAGCCTCGCCAGCCTCTGAATCTCGGCTCCTTCAACGTGCGTACACTCATGCAGGCCGGTCAACAGGCGTGCGTAGCCCTCACAATGAACTCTCTGAAGATTGATGTTTGCTGCTTAAGCGAAACGCGTATCCAGGATTCGAGCAATGTATATTCTGCGCACCTCAGGAGACGAAGCAGCTAGAGCTGTGGGTCAACGTGGTGTAGGAATTGTCTTGACTGACAAGGCTGAGGCTGCCCTTTTAGACTGGATCCCTGTTAACAGTCGTTTATGTGCTGTGAGACTCCAAGGGTCAGTCGGCGTTCGAAAGGATAGTTGTGTTAGACGCAATTTGTTCGTGGTCTCGGCGTACGCCCCAACGGACTGCAGCTCAGACTTGCAGAAAGATGAGTTCTATGATGCCCTCGCCACTCTCGTTCGCAGCAGTAAAGGTTCCGACATTGTAGTGCTAGCTGGTGACTTCAATGCACAAGTTGGCAAACTCAGTGCGTCAGAAGCCTGTTTAGGTGGGCGCTGTGCTTTACCTGCTGAGCGTACAGATAACGGGGATAGACTTCTCCAGTTTTGTGCAGACAATCTATTTTTCTTGTCTAGCACCAAATTCCGAGACAGCTCGCGTCACACAGCGACATGGCGCTCTAACTCTACAGGTACTTTGAGTCAAATTGATCATATTGCCGTAAGCTACCGGTGGCGCAGTTCTGTTCAGAACTGTAGATCTTACTGGTCCACGTACGTAGAGTCGGACCATGCCTTAGTTTTAATGCGATTATCTCTCCAGCTCCATGGCCATCGTCGCAAACCGCAAACCCGATTAGCCGCGCAACGTTTGTGAGATCCAGACGTTTGCACCCGTTATGAGCAGAAGTTAGCACATGAGCTAGGATCCACGGTGAACAGTAATGTAGATAAGCATTGGGCTCATATCAAACAAGCGATGCACGTTGCAGCAGGTTTCGCCTGTGGTCCTCGATCCGTTGTCCATCAGAGACACTGGATCTCGCAAGAGTCGTTGAGTATAATGGGGCAAAAGCGTCAGCTTTCGAACCGTAAAGAGATGAATAAGATGCGGAGAAAGCTGCGAAGACAAGTTACGAAAAGCCTTAAGAAGGATCGCGAAAATTGGTGGGTCAAGGTAGCCGAAGAAATGGAAGTAGCAGCTGCTTCAAGTAACAGTCAAAGACTGTTCAAACTTATTCGTGACACCGGTGGACGGCGCATCCAGGTCAGTGAAACGATTTGCAATAGGAATGGAGAACCCATCCATAACAAACAGCAAAGGCTTGACCGATGGGCCGAGTACTTCAAGGAACAGTTTAGCTGGCCGCACGCTAGTGTAGTTACTTCCGTGTCAACAACTGTGACTTCTTGGGTGGTATCACTTGAGCCCCCATCAGAAGTAGAAGTAGAGTCAAATATTCGACTACTAAGGCGGGGGAAAGCGGCAGGTCCCGACGAACTTCCTCCAGTTCTTTTCAAACTGGGTGGTGAGGCGTTGATAAAATCACTAACCGCCTTGCTCCGTGACATTTGGAAGGAGGAGCGTATTCCGTTAATATGGAGCGAGTCATTGATTGTTCCCATCTTCAAGAAGGGAATACGCAATGACTGCAGTAATCATCGTGGGATTAGCTTAATCCCGATAGTCACCAAAGTATTAGCTTCGATTTTGCTGCACCGTCTTACACCGGCTCGCGAGAGGAATGTCCGCGAACAGCAGGCTGGATTCCGCCCAGGTCGAGGATGCATCGACCAGATTTTTACTCTTCGCCGACTACTTGAAACGCGTCACACGCACCGCCAACCAACAATAATGATTTTCTTAGACCTGAAAGGCGCCTTCGATTCAGTTGATCGAACATCGCTTTTCAGTGTTCTTCATCGAAAAGGTATGCCCCAGAAGTTCGTGAACCTAATGAGATCATTGTATTCTCATACTTCTGGCCGCGTTAGAGTTTACGGTGAACTATCCGGTCGGTTCGAAACGACCAGTGGTGTTCGGCAGGGATGCCCTTTGTCTCCATTCCTTTTTAACTTCGTCATGGACGAAATAATGGGGAGTGCTTTGCAAAATCTTCAGGATGTAGGCGTCGAACTAGAAGATAGTGAAAAGCTATGTGACCTAGATTACGCAGACGACGTTGTCTGCTTGTTCGAATCCACGGAACATGCTCAGCGTGCACTAGATAATCTCGCAAGAGCTGTAGCTCCATTCGGCATGCGTTTTGCACCTTCAAAGTGCAAGGTGATGTTACAAGACTGGACGTCAACGATTCCGAGCTTGATGCTCGATGGGTAGGTGCTGTCAGTTGTCGATCACTTCACCTACCTCGGTAGCTGCGTGACGACGGATGGGAGCACAGTAGTAGAGGTGAGTACGCGGATATCCAAGGCTCGAGCGGCGTACGCTGGACTGAAGCACTTGTGGCGCCGATCTGATATTTCACTGAAGTTGAAAGGTCGTGTATACTGTGCCACTGTGCGTTCAGTTTTGTATGGTTGCGAGACTTGAAGTCTGCGTGCTGAAGATATTCGTCGTCTTGAGGTTTTCGACCATCGATGTTTACGTAGTATCGCCAGGATTGGGTGGAATAACCGAGTAAGCAACGATGAGGTAAGAAAGCGAGTATTGGGTACTAATTCAGAGAACGCTTTGTCACAGCGTATCCGGCTTAGTAGACTTCGTTGGTTGGGACACGTGTTACGTATGGTAAGCACACGTCTACCGTACCGTGTCCTACTCTCCGCCCCTCCTAGGGAGTGGAAGAGACCACGTGGAGGTCAACAGATGACGTGGCAGCGAGGAATGAGAAAATGTACAGCAAACTTAGGAAAAGTAGGTGCTTCACGTCTTCGTGGTTGGGGTCCAAAAGATCCGTCTACCAGTTGGCTGGATACACTGAAGGATATGGCTGCGAACCGCGAACAGTGGAGATCGTGTTGTCACTTTCTATGGAATCAGAATGTTTGATCGGTGTACGTTTGTACAGTTAGACTGTGTATTCCGTGTGTTGGCTACTAGGGCATTCTTTTCTTTCCCCACCCATATAGGTCCAGTCCCTGTCCATCTTGTATATTCATACTTTCTAATTCAACGTGCAACATGGTGAGAAAGGCAGTGGTCAGTGGGGCTTGCCCTACTGTTTAACGCTGTACGATGATGACATCTGTATATGCTATGGGGCACTCCGAAAATCACTGATTCTTGCTCCCTTGTCACTTCTTTATTTTTGCAGGTAACCGAAAGGCTGCACAAGGTCGTGACTAAAAAAGTGTAACTCGTAATATAATTAGTTGATCTAGGCGCAGTCCTCAGCCATCATTTTCTTCGCTTCTTAGACCCAAGCCATGCGGAGACTGTTTGAGCACTGATTTCTTTGAGGCATTGCTTGAATAAATAGAAGTAGTGTCGACAACCTCGAGGCTAGACGCAAGGTGTGAGAGACCAGGGTTCAGTCTGTAAACCGAGCGCTGTGGATATGGTCAGCGATGCTTCAACCTCTTTTGTATTCCTCGAAATAGCCCCTCGGTGTTTATTGGCTTCTGATGCGAGTAGAATTTGAAGAGACCAGGTTGATCCACGTTTGACGTGGTGAATAGGCATGAATATTTCGACTAGTGAGCTTGAATTTTCTAACCGTGGTTTTCCTAGAGTAGTGACCTCAAGGTATGCCCTCCGAATATGCAAAGACGCTCAGTGACGTGTCCGAGTGCAGCAGTCAGTGGCGTATTCACATTTAAACTGTATCTTTACGATCTCTCATCATACATTCCTTTGATATAAATTTTACTCGTTATATTCGTGTTTATTTTATTTGTGATCTGTTAATATCATGAGCCGGGAAACGTAGCTAGAGCCACAGAGTGCAAGTTTGATTGTATGAAAAACCCAACGAAATAAAATTGGTGAGAAAGCCCTTCTGAATAACACGAATGGCTTATTTTTGTTCGCAGTACATACTGCTGCAGTACTCGATTAATCCAGTACTAGACCTCATGCCTTCAGGTTAAACAGTAAAGCTAGCCGGAATGTTTTTCTGCCTGGGGCAGCTGCAGTCATCTTGAAGATTGGATATCAAATGCAATGTCATCGCGCATGCAGATGACAAGATTAGTTTCTGCTGACTTCAGTCACGTAAAGTGTCGTGACTTCAGTGGTCGACTATGCGATAATCCATCGACCAAGGGCCTCTGGAAACGTAAGGGCCAGTGTTTTCTGTTAGTTGCGGGTGGGACGTACGATGTGATGGGGGCATTGTTAGAGTCTGATAGGAACACGGGGCAGTGCTACCAATATGAGGCGCAGAATATTGAGTGCAATACTCAAGTTAACGCTTCGGGCTTACCACTAAGATGGCCAGTTTACCTATTGTGCATGTTTGAGAATAAACTTGGATTTCTCTTTGATGGAAGGGGTAGCGGTTGGAAAGTGGTTAAACGTGACCACTTCATACAAACGAAAAATATCGAATTCCTGTTCATAACATTCACCGAATCAAGCTTTCTGAGTGGAACGCACAAGACCCACTTAACCAAGGGTTAGAGGCATTAGAAATATGACGACATGTCGCGTCCGGTGGCGTTTTGGTATTCACACTGTTTCTTCGTCTAATTTAGTGATATTTATCATTATGCTCTTGGTAGTCTGGTCGATACGGTGTCAGCGTAAAGATAGAAGACCCTCGTGAATTCAGTGAAATGCAGCCGACCTTCGTCTAGTTACTTCTTGATGCAAGCATTTATCAGACATTGATATCACCGTTTGCTTACTGATGCTAGTATCTGATAATTCCATCCCCCTCATCCGAATCAAGTCTGATGCACACCATATGGAATCATCCGTGGCAACAGTCACTGCAGCTTTAACCCGGGAGGCCCCTTCACGAAATCAAGCCCGAAAAATACACTTGGGACGGCTTGCACCATTTGCCCACTTAGTTCCCGTCATTAACACAACACCGAGATGTTGATGATTTATTGCCATGGGATGCGTAAAACACCGGCAAACTGCTCATAATTTTCCAAGACAACATGTTCTTCGTTTTTTTCTTCAATATTTGACGTCAGATTTACGAAATTAACCTTCCCGAGGTATTGTTACTCGTTTAACAGGCTTCTACTGTTACTGCACAGATTTCATTCTCATCGTTTTACTCTCGGCCAGCCAGCACGTTCTCTTAATACGACCATATCTCTCACTGTATACAGGAATCCTCAGCCGTCGTTCGTTCTGCTCGACATTCAAGAATCTGTAATTCAACTCTATGTTTATACGCTGGTGGACGATGAGCACAAGGTATCCCGAATCGAGTACCGTAAACCCATTGCTGCGTGAATCGAGCGTGCTGAATAATCTCATGATTCTGATCACCTTCGTGACGTGAATGTTCTCTGCTAAGCACGTTTCAGACTGACGGAATAGCGTCCTGCTGCCTGCTTTCGTTATTATTGTCTCTTTTCAGTATTCATCTCCACAGTTTACCATGCGATCGCACCTGGCTCGCTTTTTAACTTATAAAATTTTCTATCTTCGATCGACCGTTTTCACTTATCTTGTGGGCTCATGGGAAGAATGCAAGTACGAACCGATGTGCGCGTTTGTAATGGAGGTCTGAATACAAACAGTTACCGTCTACCACGTATTATTCACCGAACAGTCCTTTAGTCATGGTCGCACTGAAAAGGTGCTGGAGAGCGGACAATTTTTCCTGGTGAATCCCATGCGTGCTCTCACAAATCGTATCGGCGAGGTGACATTGGAATGCGTTAACCGTCGGTCGAGGTAAAGGTCATTGTCGTGGCGTTGAAAGGGGGAGGGGGCGTCTCTATCGTGTGCGTGTTGAATGAAAACAATTGTTCGCTCTCAGCTTCTTGTTCTTAATGCGACCATGACTGTGGGACTATTCAGGTCTACCAAATTACCCATTTTGGTAAAGGAACTGAATGCGTTCCCTAAGTTTTCCACCGGATCTGCGAAGGGTAACGCATGTGCGACTTCTAATATGCTATGCGAACAACAACGAATATCAGACATTTTTGGGAACAGCTTCGTCGTGATCGGATATACCCAAAGTATAAAACCTTCCGGCGACATGCATTGAATATTTGTGATTCTGTGTTATGAAAACCTGAAATTTCAGGGAAATATCGCACAGCGACGACACTCCGTGGACAATGTCCCCAATAAACAAGTGTCAGTTTTACAGAATTCAAAAGTCGTATCTGTGCGCGCCGCGTCCAGGTTGTGAGCTTTTAGTCACAGGTATTAACCCAATAAAATCACGGATTACGTTTCCAACAAAGCCGGAAAAACATTTATGACATTTCGAGTATGACACTCAGCCTTATCTAGATAGAAGCTCTTTCACTTGGATGGAGGTTCTGCAGTCCCATAAAACGGCGACCGGCTGGAGTTGGAGGCACAGTTCGAGAACCTGGTGAATCAAACTAGGGATCTGTCACCGATGTCGGAAGTAGATCTCGAAAGATATAATAGGGTGCTGGTGGCAAGCTGCTACAGATTTCGCAAAGCTGGTTTCCAAAACCGTGATCCGCTAAACGGACATCATTTAGTTGCACTGAAGGCATTAAGAAAAAAGGAAGGTATATTGACGCTCGAACCAGATAGGAGATTTGGTGTTATCCATATGGGCAAGCAAGATAATCTCGGAAAAAATTTCAATTAATTCGAGACCCGACGAAATTCTCCACAAGCTGCACAGGGGAAGATGAAACTGAGAAAACAGGCTACCTGGATGTTTGAGAGAATTGAAAGATTATGGCTACATAAACAACGTTACTTACGAGACTGAAACCAAGCGGGTTGATCATTTCACGGTTTGCCCGAAGTCCATAAAGGAGGATGTTCTGTTCGATCAATTGTGGTCATGACCAATTCACCATATCAGGCAACAGATCAGTGGCTATTGGAGTTATTGGGACCCGTTCGCACAGAACTTGCGAAACAGTTTTGAGTTCGTGACCGCCATACAAGATTTAAACATTCAGAAGACTGCTCTCGTTAAACGTCGCATCACAGTTCATGAAGGTCCCGCTTTTGAAATCGCGGACTTCCTGTGTGAATACATAAATATGTCCAACGTACGAATGGGCATCCCGGCAAAACCTGAAGGAACTGTTGTAAAGTCGCTAGACCACGCATCGCAGTTTCCTTATTGAACGCGCCCTTCGTACTGCGTGGACGACCTGCACGTTGCTCTAGTGCTTGGCAGTGTACGAATACCAGAACGACATTCTCCACGGTCCGCAAAAACGAGAAGGCGATTGGGAAAGAAAGTGGTTGGTGTGTATTTGAGAGCGTGCGCAAGAGAAGCGGACAAATGGCAAACGCGCTTGGCCGTCAGCGTTCAGCTGAAGAATAACGTTAAAAGCTTGAACGAAGATTACTCTAGCTACATGGGCCTCGTCCTAGAAGTCCAACGGAGTTGAGCTTTGGTCGTGGCTGTAGGACGGATGTATTGATAAACCGGGGGCTCCTCGTATCTTGCACGTTATATCGTTGGTGACGTCAGATGACTGATGGCGTCTGCACTCTTGAGGTCAGATGCCCGTCGGTCCCGCGGCGTTTGTGCTCTCACGGGTCTCACGCACGCGAGCCTGAAGATGCCGCCCAGGGTCCACCCAAGAAGGCGTCCATTTGTCGTCTCCAGCGCTACGATGACCAATCGTCCCGTTGCCCAGTAAGTGGTTAGCTCCTTGAACTTACACGGGAGTCAGCGAGCATACGGACGAAGCCAATGACTGTGTGAACCCGTCTGATAGAGAGTAAAGTAAACTGGAAGCAAATAGCGCCTGAGAGCACCGGCGGATGTCGGGCCATGGTAACAAACATACGGACGACGTTCGGTGTTACTGTAATCGCTAGGAAACCAGAAGAAAAAGAAATTGTAATTTCTCGGACCTGCTGAGTGGTAAATCCATGGCAGATTTCACAACTTTGTACTAGCAATCATTGGAAAGAAACGATAGCGATAGAGCCGAACCAGAATGCGAAAGTTGATGCCGAAATTCTCCCGATTTTGTGGGGTCCGCGAAGCGTACTATATGGCGAAGTACCATGAAACGAAAAGAGACGGTAAACTGATGTAGCACCCGCAATGGACGAGGTTTAGTAGTAACTAATGATGTATGTTAAATCGTGTCGAGACGATAAACACGAAAGTTATTACTGCGAAGTGCTATGGTTAAGATCGTATTTGAACTAGTCGCGAAAACATGCCGGGCAGGCAATTTCCCGGCCGGAAAGTGAGACGCGAGCCTTATTCGCGGACGGGTTTATGGGCGTACGCTGCTAACTTAAACGTGAGACGACAATCTCATTCGAAGCCATATAGTCCCAACTGGGTGCTGTCATGAACGTGAGACGATGGCCTCATTCGAATTCGTAGCAGACGTGACATGGAAATTTCGTTAGCAGGTAGTGCAGGGTCAATATCGAATGTCGTGTCAGCGGGCGGTACGCTTGCATAAGCGTACGCGACTTTGGAACGATCGATGCTAGCAGCATCGACGCGACCGTGTCGATCAACCTTAAGGGTCTTATCGTGACGAGAAACGGACTGCAGTAATAGTTTGCGTACCGAATCAACACGAATGAATACATGCGAACGAGTTTCGTGTTAGGTCGGAACGAAAACCTGTGGTCGCTGCAATCGAGTCTGCGCCGGAGCGAGATTTTGCATGTACGTAGGCAAACGATGGACGTACGTCTGTACGACAAGTGAATTTGTACCCTGTGGCGTGAATGATTCCCCAGGCAGTCATAATGTCGTGCCGAAGACAAGTTCTGCGGCGAAACATTGGATATTCGCCTCGAGGCAAGTTCTGATAACAAGCAGAACTAGCGGCAACGTTTCGTACCAATCGGGGCTCAAAGAGCCGCTTTGAGTTGGCGATGAAAAGGTCCAACTAAGCCATCCGATGCCGGGTAGTACGCGGTCGTGCGAATACGTTATTGAAGAGAAGAGATCGGACTCAAGTTGTTGCTCTCGATCGATAGTGGTTGTAGAAGGATAATCACATAAAGCTGTTTATCGTTTAATCAGATGTCGAGTCACCGATTCGGTAGTGACGATAGAGATGGGAATAGCCTCGGGCCGCCTCGTAAATCTATCGATGCACGCTAATAAATGGGTATACCCGTGCGATGAGGTCAATACATGGATATGATCAAAACGAGGATCAGGCGTAGCGAAAGTACCGATAAGCGAAGCTACGTGCCCATGCATTTTAGATCGTTGACTTTGTAAACATTGTTTTGCCCACATACGAACATCATTATTCATGGACGGCCAGACGTATCGTGCAGCGACTAGTCGCAGACTGGCTGCGATGCCTGAATGTGAAAGTCCACACAAGGTGTCGAGCAAGAGACGTCGATATGAAAAGGGTCCGACTGGTCTAGGTATGCCAGTAGACATATCGCACGGTATAGTCCGGGCAGTGGTGGCCAGGGGTACGGACTGACACTGCAGCGACGATGACTTAACAGCTCCCATGCATGACGTATCTTGTGCCTGTGTTGCAGCCATGGCAGGAATGTTGGAAACAGGAGATTTGATAACACTAAGCGGAAAGCGTGACAAAGCATCCGAAACACAGTTTGACCCATCTTTAACAGGTCTTAGATCAGTCGCGAACCGAGAAATATAGTCCAAATCTCTTACTTCTCGTGGGGTGTGACGGTCAGGAACAAACCAGTTTATATCGGCGGTACGTGGATGACATTTTCTGCCTTAAAAATAAAGACACTGACACGTAGAAAAGACAAAACAGACGTTCAACAATGCTCATAAAGAACAACACAAGGTGGCGAACAAGCTCGTTTTCAGTGATTCGTAATCATGCCATTACATCACATTTTATATGAACAGTGTTAGGTGAACAGAACAGAAATCAAGATAAGGCGATGAGTCAAAATTTAAGTGGGGGAGAAGGGATCAGTTATCACATGCGTGACTTCGATCCGTCTCTGGACCGTGAATGGGTGTCTGTGGTGTCATTAGTCGGATCAACGGATCTGTGGCTAGTTTGTGGGTAGGGGGTGGGCCAAGGAAGCCTTAGCGCTTGCACGAACTGTTTTTCGGCGCACAACGGGGGATTGTAGAGACGAATGCATACCGCTTCCGCTGTGGCTAGAACACGGCACTTCACCAGTCTTGATTGCCCACTTCGGACTTTGTAGATTGGCCGGAATGCTTTGGTCACATTCATTGAATGGTTAGACTGAACAAGGTGTGAACACACAGCGCTCGTAATTACTTTGATTGCTCTAGTGTTCATAAAGCCATTCAGTTCACGGTGAAGACCGAAAAGAACGACACACTGGCTCTTCTGGAGCATCAATGGAACAGTCGAAAGGAGGATGCATAGAAAGCAGACATGGGCTGGACAGTACACCAACTTTCTCCGTTTCTTACCCATACGACCTAAAAGAAACCTAGTCCAATGCTTAGCCCCGCGAGTAAGAAGGTTATGCTCACAGGAGACCATAGAAGAACTGCACTTAGTTGAAAACACTCAGGGAAAACGGTTGCCCTGAGCACTTTATAGTACAAAATCTGACAGATAAACCCAAATGTGCTCCAAGTTGTGAAGTCCCCAAGAAGAAACTGTTTATCTATATGCCATTCAAAGGAGACGCCATATCGGACCTTGTCAACAGACGCTTAACACGTGCGGTGAGTGAAACATTCAACTAAGCTCGCGTTTCCTGTGTAGTGACCTCGGTCGTTCTGAGAAAATGACTATTTTCTGGACACCATTTTGGATCTATTTTCTCTACGATCTTTTCCGACGCTTGATATCGACCTTATAGTGTTCTCCGGTTGCGTACGTTTTACTGGACTGACTTTTCCGAGGTTTCCGTCGACCTCGTTTTAAATCACTTTCACTTTCGGTCGCTCGCCGATTGTACACGCTCGCGGTTCGCTTTCTGCACAGCCGTTGCGTTTCGTTTTCCGTTCGGTGTATCTCTCGTATCGGTACTGTTTCGGTGCCACGATATATAGAATACACCTTGCATCTGTAAACCGACTTGCGTCTTCTCTATTCGTCCGATAGAGGGGATAACGTTGGTACTCCGCTGCTAGACCCAATAGGAGACACGTTCATCAGCCGCTCTCGAACGTCTTCTATATTGGTGAGCCCGAAACTTCCAGAACCTCCCGGATTATTCGCCCGCCCGGTGAGTCTGTGATTTTTCGCTGTTTCACGTCCTCTTTTTGTTGCACGATATATATTTTTTACGATATATTATCGCAACGTAACCATGTCAGAGGATAAGATGCAGCTCGAACAGATGCACACCGAATCACAGGATTGTTTTCTAACATTCCTCACGATTTTCAGTCTTTATTTATTAAATTCCCCATATTGACTAAACCATTTGAAGAGATAGAGACAGTGACCGATCGTGTGGCACACCACATTGTCACTAACGGACCACCAGTCACGGCACGACCTCGCCGACTGGCACCGGACAAATTGGCTTTCGCCAAACGTGAGTTTGACACTTTACTTTCTAAAGGTATTGTTCGTCCTTCTCACAGTCCGTGGGCCTCATCTCTGCCCATGGTTCCTAAGAAAGATGGCATTAGCTGGCGACCATGTGGCGACTATCGCGCACTAAATTCGGTTACCCGTCACGATAGTTATCCGATACCCCACATACACGACATCACTTCACGGCACGACTGTATTTTCTAAGATCAATTTGGTGCGAGCCTATCACCAGATCCCAGTCGCCGCTGAAGATGTCGAGAAAACTGCTGTCACGACTCCTTTTGGTTTGTTTGAGTTCCTACGTATGCCCTTTGGTTTGCAAAATGCTGCTCAGACATTCCAGAGGTTTATCGATAGCATTACACGAGACTTGGGATTTGTTCATGTCTATATCGATGACTTGCCAATCGCATCGTCGAGCGTAGATGAACACTTCCAACATTTGACGCTACTATTTCAACGTTTGTCCGAACATCGAATAGTAGTCAATCCTGATGAATGTGAACTTGGCAAACCGGAACTTGTGTTCCTCGGCAACAAGATCACTCAAGAGGGTATTAAGCCTGGCGAGGATAAAGTGCGCGCTATTCTAGATTACGCCGTACCGTCCTCAATCAAGGAGCTCAAGGCATTTTTGGGGTTAGTTAACTTTTATCGTCGTTTCATACCCCATGCTGCTGAACGTTTGCTTCCATTAACTGACCTACTTCGTGGCAATCCACGTAAGTTGTCGCTTACGGATGCCGCACGAGTAGCGTTCTCGGAGATTAAAGCGACATTAGCTCAGACCACGCTCCTAACGCACCCAGTTCCGTCCGCCACGCTAAGCATAGCGGTGGATGCACCCGACTTTGCCATCGGAGCGGTCCTGCAACAGTCTGTTTCTGGGATATGGCAGCCATTAGAGTTCTTCTCTCGACGCCTCAATTCCACGGAAACCAAATACAGTGCTTTTGGTCGCGAACTGCTGGCTGCATATAATGCCGTTAAACACTTCCGCCATGCAGTCGAGGGTCGATATTTCATCCTCTATACCGACCATAAGCCTTTGACGTATGCATTGCATACTAAGTCCGACCGTTACTCTCCACGAGAAGTCAGACATTTAGACTGTATTTCTCAGTTCACGATTGACCTTCGACACGTTAAAGGTGAGTCGAACTGCGTTGCAGATGCTTTGTCGCGTATTTCGCTTAATGCAATTAAATCTCCGGTTTTAGACATCCCTGCCATGGCTGCAGCACAGGCACAGGATTCTTCATGTATGGAAGCCGCTCAGTCATCGTCGCTACAGTGTCAGTCCGTACCTCTGGCCACCAGTGCTGAGACTATAATCTGCGACATGTCTACTGGCATACCTCGACCAGTCGTACCCTCTACATATCCACGTCTCGTGTTCGATACCCTACATGGACTCTCACATCCAGGCATCGCAGCCAGTCTCCGATTAGTAGCTGCACGATACGTCTGGCCGTCCATGAATAAAGATGTTCGTATGTGGACAAAAAAGTGTCTACAATGTCAACGATCTAAAGTGCATAGGCACGTAGCTTCGCCTATCGGTACTTTTGCTACGCCTGATGCTCGCTTCGATCACATCCACGAAGACATTGTGGGTCCATTGACCCCATCACACGGGTATACCTATTTACTAACGTGCATCGATAGATTTACGAGGTGGCCCGAGGCTATTCCCATCTTTGTCGTCACGGCCGAATCAGTGGCTCGGCATCTGATAGAACGATGGATAGCTTCATATGGCTGTCCTTCTACAATCACTACCGATCGAGGGCAACAATTCGAGTCCGATCTATTCTTTTCACTAACTCACATGCTGGATACGGAACGCATTCGCACGACCGCGTACCATCCAGCATCGAATGGTTTAGTCGAACGTTTTCATCGCCAACTCAAAGTGGCTCTTAGAGCACACGAGAGCCCCCGACTGGTACGAAACGTTACCGCTAGTTCTGCTTGGTATCAGGACTTGCATAAAGGCAGATATCCAATGTTCCGCCGCAGAACTTGTCTACGGCACGACATTACGACTGCCTGGGGAATTCTTTACGCCACGGAGTACAGATTCACTTGCCGTACAGACTTACGTTCACCGTTTGTCTACGTACATGCAAAATCTCGCTCCGGCGCAGACTCGAATGCAGCGACGACAGGTTTTTGTTCCGACCGAACTCGAAACTTGTTTGCATGTATTCATTCGTGTTGGTTCGGTACGGAAACCATTACAACAGCCTTATGAAGGTCCATTTCGCGTGATTTCTCGTCACAATAAGACTTTTAAGGTTGATCGACACGGTCGCGTCGATACCGTTAGCATCGATCGTTTCGACACCATTTAACATACCTCATTAGTTATTACTGTATTCTGGTCAAGTCCATTGCGGCTGCTACACCAGTTTTTCATTTCTTTTCGTTTCATGTAACCTCGCCATATGGTACGCTTCGCTGGTCCCACTAAATCTGGAGAATTTTGGCACCAACGTTTGCATTCTGGATCGGCCCTGTCGCTCTCGTTCCTTGCCATTTACGAACCTACCGATTTGGCCTTCGGGTATCATATTGGTTGACGGTTACCCGACGCTGGACGTTATTGGTGTGGCACACCTGCATGACGATTCACGCAACCAATGTCATTGGCAACGAATCTGGTTTACGCTCGACCATCATCCTACGGTTCCTGCATACCACGGATTTTGCCCGTCAGCATCCTACAGCACAGCGACATTCACGTATTTTGCACATATTCACGCGCACGAATATCGTTTGTATGCCTTCTCCTCCTTGACATTTTCCGAAAGCTTTCCGTGCTTTCTAGCGGGGGGCTGCTGTAGTGACCTCGTTCGTTCTGAGAAAATGACTATTTTCTGGACACCATTTTGGATCTATTTTCTCTACGATCTTTTCCGACGCTTGATATCGACCTTATAGTGTTCTCCGGTTGCGTACGTTTTACTGGACTGACTTTTCCGAGGTTTCCGTCGACCTCGTTTTAAATCACTTTCACTTTCGGTCGCTCGCCGATTGTACACGCTCGCGGTTTGCTTTCTGCACAGCCGTTGCGTTTCGTTTTCCGTTCGGTGTATCTCTCGTATCGGTACTGTTTCGGTGCCACGATATATAGAATACACCTTGCATCTGTAAACCGACTTGCGTCTTCTCTATTCGTCCGATAGAGGGGATAACGTTGGTACTCCGCTGCTAGACCCAATAGGAGACACGTTCATCAGCCGCTCCCGAACGTCTTCTATACCTGCAAGCTCTTCAGTTATCCGAAATTCTAATAAGAATGTGTTGCCAATGCTAGCCACCTCAATGTTGATTTATTTGTTAAGGTGCAATGCAACCTACACTGGTTGAACGGAAAGGCAACTATCCCAAAGAATTAAGGAACACTGTGTACGGTGGCTACAACATGAAGGAACAAGAACCATAGGGAGTGCCATTCTCGGGCATCTGGTAGACTCAGGTCATCAAATAATCACAGGTTCTGCGTTCAAAATCGTTTATCGAGTGCCCCCCAATCCCCACAAACACATCCGCTTACACACACTGGCCACCGCAGAGGCGATAAGCATCCGTCTTTTCGCACTTACTCTGTGTACACAGAGGAAATTCGTCTAAGTCCACCAATTACCCTGGCCGCAAGTGGACCACTCCCAGCCCAGTGACCCAGCTCCGAATCGTGTGACTATCACGACCTAATCGTGCGGATCGACAGGTCGATCTAACCCCAGTCCTCTCCTACAAACTATGTCCGATACGAATGACCCTTGACCATCTTAGCACAACCATTTCCTATATGATAAGTAAAGACTGGAGAATGAATCATTGGGAACAATTGTTTGTCTCTTAAAACGTGTTCTGATGTCACAATGTACATTATTCAAAACACTGAACCCGAGTGCTATATTTCAACACAGTTTACTAGGTGGACTTCACCACAAACGCTTCAGTCTCCACGATTGGTAAGCGAGCACTCGTAAATCATACCTCACGAATCCTTTTCTTGTTATTAGTAAGAGGGAGACCCGGCGCTAGTATTGAGAGATGACTATCACCAAGACAGCAATTATAAAACGATTGGCAATGGCAAAGAGATCTTTATGTACAATTCTTTCGAGAACTGAGGTTAGTCGTCCTTTTCATAAGATATAGTTATTCGTCGCTTTTTAGAAGGCCCTGCCAAAACTAGATTTGCTTCTTGCTCCTCTTCTGCTTCCTCCGTTGCTTCAACCAACTCCTCAATATCTTCAACTTCAGACTCCGATGTGTAGACAACGTCTTCAGCAACTTCTTCTTCCTCCTCGGATTCTTCAAATTCGTCTTCCATATCTTCAAGTTCCTCTGTCTCCAGAGCTTTCACAAAAGCAGATTGATCGATGTTATATATTTCCTTAGAAGAGGTCGAAGCGCGCAATCGTTCAAGCAATTCTTGTTCCACGGTGCGTTCAACTCGAGCAACACGTAAAGCCTTTTCTTCTCGGCGAAGTTCGCGGCGTTCAATTTTCCGGTTAACTGGCTCTAATTTCTTTTGTCTAGCCAGCGCTAGGCGACGCATATTCTTCAGGTTGTCGCGAATGCGGAAAAGTCGCTGTTTCACTCTACTTATCATCCATTTATCCCAATAGAGCATGTGCTTTTTGATTTGCTCTAGCGCTTGTTTCTTGTTTCGAGATAGTTTGATTCTTTCCCACTGTTTTCCTGGATACGGCACACGCTCTGGTTCTTTTAAAAACAGAAAAATGACACCGTCTTTTTCTTTCACTGTGGCATACTGCGAGTTAGCAAGCGGACAGGAGTGACGATTGCACAGACCGGTCACATTGTTTTCGTTACGGCAAAAGTTTCCAGTTTTTGTTTTTACCATGAACGAACAAAATGACCGGTTGATAATCTGCCAGACCACATCATCGTTATTCATTTTTTGATAATATCTGGAATCAAAAATAAAATAATTCAGGAAATTAGAATTCCAATAAGTAACTATGGGTGGACTTCAAAATTCGATGAGATGGAATATATATATATATATATATATATATATATATATATATATATATATATATATATATATATATATATATAACCACCAGTTGGAAAACAAGCTTAATGCCAACGCAACACCGACAATTACAAAAATACGGGAAGCGGAGTAGGATACGGTAAGACAAAGACTATTAGCAGATAATACAATGCTGATTCTTCACTTTCCGCAGTAAACGTTTTGGCATTTTTGCCATTTGTCAGAATAACGTTGAGATTACCATTATCACCACAGAGACAAATCACGCAGTGATAAGGTTTATGTGACGGTCACAAACGGACAGCGAACTTCGACTGGGGTGAGGGGGGGGGGCGTCAAACTGTTTTCAAAACCGCTAGTGCCACTGCAGTGACATGTTACTAGAACACGTACTACATATGCCTCCTCGCCGTTCTTCGCCCCCAGAAGCTGGGGTTGATTAAAAAGCAGCATGAAGGTTAAGCTATGATGTGGAACCGATCGGTCAAAACGTTGGCATCGAGGCTTGCTTTTGTCAGTTCCGCATTCCTACCTGGCTATGGACCTCGAGATTCACAGCACGTTTTGTTGGTAACTTTATCGGATGTAACTCAAAGTTGTGGTAAGTGGCGGCTATGGTGCGAAAGATTGTGTTAGTTCAGGAGCATGGCTTTATGCAGCATACAAATCACATAGTGAATTCACAGTGCATGGAAAAAAAATTCTCAGATGTTGTTGTTAGACGTTCTTGCTGTCACCCAGCTTACTACGAGGTGTGATCTATTGAGGCCTTATGTGGTTTGCCACTCCAAGTCTCAGAATTATGTTTGGCAGTTCCTTTCACATTATGAATCATGACAATGCACAACCACGCACCTGTTTGCTTTCTTACTCGCTCCGCTCACTCGCAAAACAAACAGGAATTCGTCACCCTCACTAAAATCCGCGGACTGAACCACGATTATTTTTATGACACGCTTGCGCAGTGGAACGGGTATTAACCCCATAGCCACGAAAGCCCACTACACTATCAGGTATAACCGGTAACCGAACCCCGAGACTTGGAGTGGTGAAGAACCACAGAAGGTCCCGATATGTCAGGTGTGGTACCGATCCGGATGACAGTGGATGACTGTCTACCACCTAAGTAACGGGTGACGGCGAGGATTCGAACCTCGGACCTCCGAGGTGGTAAGTAAACGCTCTAAACCACTCGACCACCACCAGCAATATTGATTCCGTACACCGATTTCTCCAATCTTCTCCTCCTGCCCTATTACTGACTGAAATTCAAATTTCCTCTTCATCAGACACCAACCACCTCCGATTCCCCAACTATACCTTTCATTCTTTATTTCCACCCAAAGCCGATTTCTGTGCCAGTCAGTCGCCACATCTAGAGTTTTTCAGTCGTGAATCTTAGTCGATGTGCCTGAAGCTGCGACTTCCTTAAAATAATCGCTACTTTTGTGTTGTTTACCCTTCACCCAACAGTAGCGATCCCTCAATCTTTGATTTCCTATCTTCGAAAGTTGAGCATTTGTTTGTTACGGATCCCAACTGCCATATCACCATCCTCGGAGAATTTAATGTCCATAATCGAGATTGACTGATTCACTCATCGAATACTTCGGCTCTCGGGCGCGAAGCCGAACATTTCACCGTGGTCAACAACCTGTGCCAACTTGTTGACCTCCCCACACGTATTCCCGATCGGGCTGGCGATCGTGCCCATACCCTTGATCTTATTCTCAATTCTATTCCGTCTCTGTTCTCAGGCACCTCTGCTCTCCCTCCACTTGGCTCATCTGACCACTGTATTATTTCCTGTTCCATCAGTTTTACTCGCCCCGATCCTCCACCCATCTCGAGACATACATTTTGGTGGTACAGTTCAGCCAACTGGGATGGTTTTCGCGAATTCCTTGCCTCCTATTCTTGGAATGACTGCTGCTTTACCTCGGACGTTCCCGTTTCTGTTTCTAACTTCGCTGACATTGTTCTTCAAGGTATACAACTTTTTATTCCTCACTTTTCCAAACCCGGCAAACCCAAATCCCCCGAGTGCTTTAACCACGCATGTGATCGTGCTGTACGTTTGAACCGTGCAACATTTCGCCGCTCGCACACTACCGACTCCCATCGCCGCTTCGTGCAAGCCAGGAACAGATGCTCGTCAACCATACAGAGAGCCAAAGAACGCTCCGTCCACCGGAAATCCGAACGCTCACTTTCATCTGCCACCGGTAGCCGAACATTTTGGTCCCTTGTCAAAGCAGTCTGCCGCAATTTTTGCCCCTCCAATTTCCCTCCCTTCTGTAATTCCTCTGGTGATGTTGTTTGTGAATCACACGAGAAAGCCAAAGTTTTTGCATCTCGGTTTGCCTCCAACTCCACCTTACCCACTTATCCTACTCCGGTTTCCTCTTTTCCCTCTGTCTCCCACTTTCAACCTCATATTAGCACTAGGAAGATCCACCAAGCACTGCGTTCTTTGGACGTATCCAAACCACCCAGTCCGGACGGTGCACCACCCATCGTTCTTAAAATGTATGCCTCTGAATTGGCCCCTCTCTTACTTCGTTTTTTCTGTCTCTCTCTGCAGCTTTCTACTTTTCCGATTCCCTAGAAACACTCCGTGATTTCTCCTATTCCCAAACGTGGCGATTCTTCTGACCCGAACAACTATCGTCCTATTTCCATCGGACATAATTTTTCGACAAATATTTGAAACTGTCATCTCCGACCAACTGCGTACGTTTTTCGAAAGCGAAGGACTATTGAGTGATCGCCAGTAAGGATTCCGACCTCGCCGTTTCGCCGGTGATCTCTTGGCTCTCGTCTCACACTTCTGGTCGGCTGCATTCGACAACCACGGAGAAACCTTCATGGTCTCGCTCGACATCTCTAAGGCCTTTGACCGAGTTTGGCACGAAGGTCTTCTGGCGAAACTGCCCACGTTCGGATTCTCCTCCGCTCTCGTATCCTGAACATCAAGTTTCCTCAGTAAGCAAATCATCTCCGTCCGAGTCGATGGGGTTCTGTTCCAGCCACTTCGTGTGAATGCTGGCACTCCGCAAGGCCAAGTACTTGCACCGATCCTGTTTCTCTTATTTATTAGTGATCTCCTATCGATTACTTCCAACTCAATCCATTCCTTTGCCGATGACGCCACTCTTCATTCTTCCCTTTCTTACCGCACTCCCCGCCATGCCAACACCAACAGTGATCGTGACCACAGTGCAGTTAGTGCATCTTTCGAGTCCGACCTCAAACACATCTCCCGGGGATCCCACAAACATGTTGTATCTAATGCTTCCAAAACATCTCTTCTCTCAATTTCATTGAAACCTCAATCATTCTCCCCTCATTCATCCTTTGATTCAACTGTGCTGCCTTCCACAGGTTCTGTTTCTCTTCTTGGCCTATCTATAACTTCCTCTCTGTGTTGGTCCGCCTTCATATCTCAGCACGCCTCTCGTGCTGCGTGCAAAGTTGATTTTCTGTTTCGTGCCAGACGCTTCTTCACATCAGCTCATCTTCTGCTATACAAAGCTCAAATCCGCCCCGCACTTGAATACTGCAGTCACGTGTGAAATGGAGCTTCGCCTACCTCTCTTTCTCTTCTTAAAATGTTCAACGAAAGGTCATCCGGATGATCGACGACCCTTTTTTAACCTCCAATCTGTAGTCACCAGCTCATCGTCGGGCTGTTGCTTCGTTGTCTCTCTTCTACCGATACTACTTTGGATTTTGGTCTTCTGAGCCTGCTTCAGCAGTTCCTCTTCCCAAAAGTTTTTCCCGACCATCACGTGCCAGGCAACTAGTTAACCCTAATCAAGTTTCTGTCGCTAGATTTCGTACTTCTATCTTCCAATCCTCTTTCCCTGGACCGTTAAGTTATGGAACACTCTTCCTCTTTCTGTCTTCCCGCCCATTTACAACCTCTCCTTTTTTTTAAAAGCAGGATAAATAAACTGGTTCTAACGTGAATGTCCCTGCACAACCCCTTCTAGTGTCTTTTGATTATGAGGTTCACCTCTTATGTTGTAATTCACTTTACGTTCAGTAGAAAAATTGGTTATCTGTTAGGCTTTTAGACAACTGGAGACTTAGAGATTTACGCGTTTCATTGACTGTAGCACCCGGGGAGGGAGAGGATCTGCGAGCAGCCGACAGAGCAACTAATTTCACAGATATCCATCGTTTGTGAGGCTTACATGAACCGAAGTCCTGTGTGGCATCTGAAGCGGCACATAGAGCTTCGTTAGTCTATCTTCGATGTTCGTCTGGGTCCTGGACATCCGAGAGCATTTACAACCGTGTAGACAGCTTTAACCGAAATGCCATGGACGGACAACCCTTACTCCTCTACCAACCAGTACCCGTCTCAGCAAATACAGCACGCCGAGCGATCCTGTCGGGTGACATGCGTAACACATGTCCCAACTATCTTAGCCTGGTGAGCTCAAGTGTCTTATCTAATGATTTGATCCTTGAACCTAGGACTTTCCGCCGAACCTCAGCATTGCTAACACGGTGTTCCTACCAGATTCGAGCAATGCTGCGAAGACATCAGTGTTCAAATACCAACAACCTTCGTATGTCCTCCACCCTCAGTGGCCATGTTTCCGAGCAACACAGAAGCACGGGTCTGACGGCTGCAGCTTTCACTCGACCCCTGATGGGTAAACGGATGTCATGTCGACGCCACAGATGACTCACGTTGACAAGTGCCAAACGAGCCTTCTGTATACGCAGAGGCATTTCGTCCGATATCCGACCTCCGGGTGAAATGCAGCTGTCCAGATAACAGAACTTATCTAGCACGTTTATAGTCTCCCCAAACACTGAAAGGTTTGGCGTTGGACAAACCCAGTCCAGCAACAGCATCTTGCACTTTGAAGGTGCAAAACGCATACCGAACATTTCTACGCAATCCGTCAAGCTGTCTAGAAAAGCTTGCAACTTACCTGGATCTTCACTCAGAATAACTATGTCGTCCACATACTGAAGGTCTGATACCTTTCAATCCGCGAAACGTTCAATGCCGCTATCCTCACATGACAAAAGTGCGGTCTCTAGGACCATATCAATCACAAACTTAAAGAGGAAAAGAGAGAGGAGGAAGCCCTGGAGTACACCACTTCTCGTGGTGAACTCGGATGAAAGATCACCGTAAAGCTCGAACTCAGCTTCGGCTATTAATGTAAAAGGATTTTACGATGGAAATGAATTTCTCTGGCACACCCTTCAGCAAGAGGCAGTGTCAGAGAACTGTGCGGTCAACTGAGTCGAAGGCTGCTTTAAGATCAAGAAAAACGGAGACAGTGGGCTTACGGAAGGTGTCTCTATATTCTAAAATTTATCGAAGAGTGAAGATGTGATCAATACAACCTCGACCAGGTCTAAACCCAGCTTGATTCTCGCGCGGGCACTGTTCGCGGGTGTTAGATAAGCGGTGGAGAATAATACCAGCGAGCAGTTTGGATGCGATGCTAACCAGACTTATTCCCCTGCGGCTTTCACAGGACAGTCTGTCGCCCTTCTTATAAATCGGTACGATCACCGATTCACACCAACTCTTTGGGACTTGTTCTTTCTCCCATATCAAACCGAGCAGTTTCGTCAACTCCATTAAAAGTGCTGCGCCACCGTCTTTGAAAATAGACGGAGGCAACTCATCCGGTCTGTCAACCTTATGCCGTTTAGGATAGCTTATCTCACGGAGAACATCCGTTACTGATGGAGGACTGGTATCCACAACAAGAGCTGCGCCCATTGCGCTAGGGAGCAAACCTGACGAAGATAAAGGCCAATTAAACTGCATGTCAAAATGCGATTCGAGACCTGGACCGGTGGTGGTCGGGTGGGTTGGAGCGTTTGGTTACCACCTCGGAGGACCGAGGTTCGAATCCCCACCACTGCGAGTTTCTTCAATGTTAGACAGCATTTAACCGCCGTCTGGATCGATACTACACCTGATCTATCAAAAGACACTGTAGAAGTGGGTTGTGCAGGGACATTCACGTTAGAACCAGTTTATTTATCCTGCATTTAAAAAAAAGGAGAGGTTGTAAATGGGCGGGAAGACAGAAAGAGGAAGAGTGTTCCATAACTTAACGGTCCAGGGAAAGAGGATTGGAAGATAGAAGTACGAAATCTAGCGACAGAAACTTGATTAGGGTTAACTAGTTGCCTGGTACGTGATGGTCGGGAAAAACTTTTGGGAAGAGGAACTGCTGAAGCAGGCTCAGAAGACCAAAATCCAAAGTAGTATCGGTAGAAGAGAGACAACGAAGCAACAGCCCGACGATGAGCTGGTGACTACAGATTGGAGGTTAAAAAAGGGTCGTCGATCATCCGGATGACCTTCCGTTGAACATTTTAAGAAGAGAAAGAGAGGTAGGCGAAGCTCCATCCCACACGTGACTGCAGTATTCAAGTGCGGGGCGGATTTGAGCTTTGTATAGCAGAAGATGAGCTGATGTGAAGAAGCGTCTGGCACGAAACAGAAAACCAACTTTGCACGCAGCACGAGAGGCGTGCTGAGATATGAAGGCGGACCAACACAGAGAGGAAGTTATAGATAGGCCAAGAAGAGAAACAGAATCTGTGGAAGGCAGCACAGTTGAATCAAAGGATGAATGAGGGGAGAATGATTGAGGTTTCAATGAAATTGAGAGAAGAGATGTTTTGGAAGCATTAGATACAACATGTTTGTGGGATCCCCGGGAGATGTGTTTGAGGTCGGACTCGAAAGATGCACTAACTGCACTGTGGTCACGATCACTGTTGGTGTTGGCATGGCGGGGAGTGCGGTAAGAAAGGGAAGAATGAAGAGTGGCGTCATCGGCAAAGGAATGGATTGAGTTGGAAGTAATCGATAGGAGATCACTAATAAATAAGAGAAACAGGATCGGTGCAAGTACTTGGCCTTGCGGAGTGCCAGCATTCACACGAAGTGGCTGGAACAGAACCCCATCGACTCGGACGGAGATGATTTGCTTACTGAGGAAACTTGATGTTCAGGATACGAGAGCGGAGGAGAATCCGAACGTGGGCAGTTTCGCCAGAAGACCTTCGTGCCAAACTCGGTCAAAGGCCTTAGAGATGTCGAGCGAGACCATGAAGGTTTCTCCGTGGTTGTCGAATGCAGCCGACCAGAAGTGTGAGACGAGAGCCAAGAGATCACCGGCGAAACGGCGAGGTCGGAATCCTTACTGGCGATCACTCAATAGTCCTTCGCTTTCGAAAAACGTACGCAGTTGGTCGGAGATGACAGTTTCAAATATTTGTCGAAAAATTATGTCCGATGGAAATAGGACGATAGTTGTTCGGGTCAGAAGAATCGCCACGTTTGGGAATAGGAGAAATCACGGAGTGTTTCTAGGGAATCGGAAAAGTAGAAAGCTGCAGAGAGAGACAGAAAAAACGAAGTAAGAGAGGGGCCAATTCAGAGGCATACATTTTAAGAACGATGGGTGGTGCACCGTCCGGACTGGGTGGTTTGGATACGTCCAAAGAACGCAGTGCTTGGTGGATCTTCCTAGTGCTAATATGAGGTTGAAAGTGGGAGACAGAGGGAAAAGAGGAAACCGGAGTAGGATAAGTGGGTAAGGTGGAGTTGGAGGCAAACCGAGATGCAAAAACTTTGGCTTTCTCGTGTGATTCACAAACAACATCACCAGAGGAATTACAGAAGGGAGGGAAATTGGAGGGGCAAAAATTGCGGCAGACTGCTTTGACAAGGGACCAAAATGTTCGGCTACCGGTGGCAGATGAAAGTGAGCGTTCGGATTTCCGGTGGACGGAGCGTTCTTTGGCTCTCTGTATGGTTGACGAGCATCTGTTCCTGGCTTGCACGAAGCGGCGATGGGAGTCGGTAGTGTGCGAGCGGCGAAATGTTGCACGGTTCAAACGTACAGCACGATCACATGCGTGGTTAAAGCACTCGGGGGATTTGGGTTTGCCGGGTTTGGAAAAGTGAGGAATAAAAAGTTGTATACCTTGAAGAACAATGTCAGCGAAGTTAGAAACAGAAACGGGAACGTCCGAGGTAAAGCAGCAGTCATTCCAAGAATAGGAGGCAAGGAATTCGCGAAAACCATCCCAGTTGGCTGAACTGTACCACCAAAATGTATGTCTCGAGATGGGTGGAGGATCGGGGCGAGTAAAACTGATGGAACAGGAAATAATACAGTGGTCAGATGAGCCAAGTGGAGGGAGAGCAGAGGTGCCTGAGAACAGAGACGGAATAGAATTGAGAATAAGATCAAGGGTATGGGCACGATCGCCAGCCCGATCGGGAATACGTGTGGGGAGGTCAACAAGTTGGCACAGGTTGTTGACCACGGTGAAATGTTCGGCTTCGCGCCCGAGAGCCGAAGTATTCGATGAGTGAATCAGTCAATCTCGATTATGGACATTAAATTCTCCGAGGATGGTGATATGGCAGTTGGGATCCGTAACAAACAAATGCTCAACTTTCGAAGATAGGAAATCAAAGATCGAGGGATCGCTACTGTTGGGTGAAGGGTAAACAACACAAAAGTAGTGATTAAAATGAGAAAGCCGGAGTTTCAGCCACATCAACTGAAATTCGCGACTGGAAAAGTCTAGATTTTGGATTCTGTGTGTGGCGATTGACCGATGGACAAAGGCACAGACGCCACGCTTGGGTGAAAAAGAGGAGTGAAAGGTATAGTTGGGAAAGTGGGGGTGGTTGGTATCTGATGAGGGAGAGATTTGGGTTTCGGTCAAAAATGGGGTAAGAGGGGAGGAAGATTGGAGAAACTCGTGCACAAAATCGATATAATGGTTCATTCCGCGAATGTTAGTGAGGGTGATGGGCTCGTGCTTGTTTTCCGAGTGACCAGAGCGAGAAAAACAGCGAGTGCGTGTATCGTTGTGTATTTTCATGATTTGTAGTGTGAAGGAAACCGGCAACCATGATCCTGAGACTTAAAATGGTAACCACATAATGCCTCAATGGATCAGGCATGGTGGTGAGCCGGGCGACAGCAGAGCCGCCTACCACCATTGTAGCAGTATGATCTGATTCCAAACTGATTAAAGCCTATAAACAGCCATTCCGACTTATTCGTTTCGCTTGTGTGTTTGTAATTGCTCGTTTTAACTTAATCAGTTTGGATATGGAACGTATACTCCGACCTGATCGTTCCGAAGTTGATCCTTACTCGTCAGACGCTTCGGACAACTGGATTCACTGGGAAAAAACCTTTGATGACTTTCTCACTGCTGTTGATTCACTTCACATTGACAAACTCGCCACCCTGACGAACTCTATCGCTCCATCCATCTAGACACACTGCGGATTGTGAAGATTACGACAAAGCTATAAATCCTCTGAAAAGTTTAAACATACAACCAAAAAATGCTATTTTCGCTCGACATGTATTGTCAACTCCGAGACAAGAACATGGTCAGTCTCTCGATCAGTTTCTTCAGAAGCTGAAAACTCTTTCTGCCGACTGTGATTTCAAATCTGTCAGTGCTGAGCAGTATCGTGAGTTTATTCGCGATGCATTTATTCGTGAACTGTCGTCGAATCATATCCGTCAGGGACTGTTGGAAGAGAAAAATTTAGACCTCAAAACTACTTACGATATTGCAAGACAATCAGAATTAGTTCAAAAGCAATCCACGGTATATGCTGCTGACCTTTCGTCTTCGTATTCCCAACCTGACAAAAACACATCTTACGACCTGCAGGTTAACTCTGTTTCAGCCGAGAATCCTGTTCTTACAACAGCAACTTCCCGCTATTGTTGTGGTCTCACTAGACACTAGAATAAATTGTCCAGCCCGAGAAGCGCTGTGTGAATCTTGCGGTAAAAAGGGACACTTTCAGCGAGTATGTCGATCTTCTCAAGCGATAACAGTATCCCGGCGACATGTTCCCTCGACTACCAATTCGCTCTTATCTGCTGTCACCATCACTACTGTTCCAACCTGTCTCTCTAATGCTGTAATTACCATAGAAATCAGTAACATCTAGATAAATGCTCTTATTAACACAGACAGTTCGCTGAGTAATATCTCCAAATCTGTTGTTGATAAACACCGTTAAACTCCCTCACAGCAAAGAGTCACAATAGCTTCTACACGCTTTTCTAGTCTTTTCTGTGGTCACTTCTAGTTTTCTATCCAGTATAAAGATCAGTGCTACCGTCATATTAAACTCTCTGTCCTCCCCGACTTGTGTACGCACGTAATCCTTGGTCATGATTTTCTTAAGTTACACAAAACTGTCGAGATTCCTGTTTTGGAAGTAGACCTCCCTTTACTCTCTGTGGTCTTCTTGCTGCCCACGTTAACCCGCAATCTCTCTTTGAGCATTTAGCACTGAACTGCAAACCAATCGCCAAAAATTCAAGACGTCATTCAGTGCAAGACATAGCCTTTACCAAATCCGAAGTCGAACTGCTGTTGCAGTGTGGAATCATCGAATCGTCTAATTCCCCGTGGAGAACACAGGTTTTAGTAACCTCTAATGATCGCCACAAAAGTCGTATGGCTAGTGATTATAGTCAAACCATCAACTAATACACCTTCCTCGACGCATATCCATCCCCCGGATTCATCATCATCATCATCGTACAGCGTTAAACAGTAGGGCAAGCCCCACTGACCACTGCCTTTCTCGCCATGTTGCACGTTGAATTAGAAAGTATGAATATACAAGATGGACAGGGACTGGACCTACACGGGTAGCAAAAGGAATGCCCTAGTAGCCAACACACGGAATACACAGTCTAACTGTACAAACGCACATCGATCAATCATTCTGATTCGATAGAAAGTGACAACACGATTTCCACTGTTCGCGGTTCGCAGCCATATCCTTCAGTGTATCCAGCCAACTGGTAGACGGATCTTTTGGACCCCAACCACGAAGACGTGAAGCACCTACTTTTCCTAAGTTTGCTGTACATTTTCTCATTCCTCGCTGCCACGTCATCTGTTGACCTCCAAGTGGTCTCTTCCACTCCCTAGGAGGAACGGAGAATAGGTCACGGTACGGTAGACGTGTGCTTACCATACGTAACACGTGTCCCAACCAACGAATTCTACTAAGCCGGATACGCTGTGACAAAGCGTTCTCTGAATTAGTACCCAATACTCGATTGACGACTTGATCTCGAAAATCTCTAGATACGAAGTCTACAGCACGCTTGATCTGACAAGTGCTTTTCATCAGATCCCTATCCGTGCAGACGAGAAGATATATACAGCTTTTGAAGCATGTGGTAAGCTGTACTAATTCTGTCGTATTCCCTTCGGTGTTACAAACTGAGTGGCTTGCTTCCAACGTACCGCTGATAGCATCATTGAAGGCGAGAAGCTGTCTGGTACATTCGCCTACGTGGATAATCTAGTGATCTGTGGCACAACCGAACAAGAGAACGATCTGAATTTGTCCAAGTTCCTCGAAGTTGCTCGAAGATATCGCATCACACTCAACGATTAAAAGAGTATCATTCGTACCCGGCATCTCACTCTACTCGGTTTTGAAGTTTCTAGAGAAACAATCAAACTGGACCCAGGACGACTACAACCGCTGCAACAACTCCCATCGCCTACTAACATCAAATCACAAGAGCGTGCATTTGGCATGTTTGCCTACTATCCACAGTGGATACCTCGCTGCTCCGATAAACTTAGTCTACTTGTTCGAAATCGAACCTTTCCCCTTCCGGGGAATGCCCTGGAGGTTTCTGAGCAACTGAAAAAGCAGCTTGAAAATGCTGTTTGTGTCACTATTGAGCCGCGTGTCGCTCTTGTTGTAGAAACAGATGCTTCAGACATCACAATCGCCGCGTCTCTCAATCAAAATGGCCGTACAATTGCTTTCTTTTCGCGGACCCCATCACCTTCAGAACGTTGGCATTCGGAAGTGGAGAAAGAAGCATATGCCATTGTGGAGGTTTTGCGGAAATGGCGTCATTTTATGGTTGGATGCCATTTCAAGTTGAAAACTAACCAAAGTTCTGTTGCTTTTATGTTTGGTCAGTCACCCGGATGAAAAAATCAAAAATGAAAAAATACAGCTCTGGCGTTTGGAGTTGTCAGACCTCCGATTCGATATAATTTATTGTCCTGGCTCAAAAAATCACGTGGCCGATACGCTTTCTCGAGAATTCTGTAGAACTTTGACAAGTTTTGACTTGAGTGCCCTGTATAACTCTTTGTGCAATCCTGGAGTGAAGCGTACGTACCACTCTATACGATCCCGAAACCCACCCTTTACCGTTGATGATGTGAAGTCTGTCATCTCGCACTGTCAAACGTGTGCGGAAATCAGGCCTAGATTCTACAGACCACCAAAAGTGCACCTCATCAAGGTAACGCAACCATTCGAGTGTCTTAGCATTGACTTTAAAGGACCCCTGCATAGCATCACCAGAAATCGCTTTCTGCTCACTATCATTGATGAATTTTCATGATTTCCATTCGCATATTCCTGTTCTGACATGCCTACTTCGACGGTTATTGAATGCTTAACTAACTTGTTCTCTGATTTCGGAATGCCCAGCTTCATGTATTCCGACCGTGGATCTCCGTTTATGTCCGAGGAACTTCAAACATTCCTTCACAGCCGAGGTATCGCAACCAGCCGCACAACGGCCTATAATCCGCAGTGTAACGGCCAAGTAGAACGCCTCAATAGTACCCTCTGGAAATCCATCATAGTCGCGCTTAAGTCCCGCCGAATGCACATTACACAATGGGAAGCTGTACTTCCAGACGCACTTTATTCTACCCGTTCCCTTCTGTGTACGGCCACCAGTGCCACACCTCACGAACGTCTCTTCCAGTATAACCGGAAAGCTACCACGGGTACGCCACTCCCCAGTTGGCTACTAACCTCGGATCGTGTGCTTATCTGTAAAGTTCATCGTGCATCTAAATATGATCCTCTCGTAGAAGAAGTGGAACTCGTGGAGTGCAATCCCAACTACGCACACGTACGTTACGATGATGGCCGGGAAGATACTGCATCTCTTAAATACCTTGCCCCATCTGCACACAACTCGGAATCAATAGTGGAAAATATGCCTACCCCTGATGCGCCCAAACATTCAGACACAACAGGTCCGACGACTGAGCGCCCCAATGAACCCATAGATAGTGACTCGCTTACCCCTTCGGTAGAAGATCCTGCAAAGTTCGACTCAGTGGAAGAAATCAGCAGACTCCAACAGCGCGTGCGCCCTTACCACTTAAGAAACAGGGAAGCATGAACTCATCAATCCTTTTTACTGTCCTTAAACATTATTCGCCATGTATAACGCATCCTTTTGTATTTCGCTGGTATGTCACTCCCCAAAACACTCCCGGCGGGGGCGAATGTGGTGAACTAAATACTTTCGTTTCATCCCATGTTTCGTTCATATTTTTGCTAACAGTTCTCTGACTCCATTTCAGCTGTATGATCCGATTCCGAAATGATTAAAGCCCATAAACAGCCATTCCGACTCTTTCATTCGTTTCGCCTGTGTGTATTTGTAATCGCTCGTTACAGCCAGGTTAGTCGGTGTCGGTTTTTGTGCGAGAAATTTGTACTCGCTAGGAATAGTCCATGGTCGGAACTTAGTTGAATGAGTCAATCACCGTTAGCAGTTCAATCGCCTGGAACGCAATATCCGCCTCCGATATTACCCTCTATCTCGTTTAGGTTTCCGACTCGAGCACTGAAATCACCAGCAACAACTATGATGTCCGTAGAGCGCACGCTGCGGTACATCTGAGACAAATTTTGGTAGAATTCGTCTTTAGCTTCAGGACAGTTACAGTCAGTTGGGCCATACACAGAACCGACAACCAGGCACCGGCGCTTCAGTCTAGTGCTGTTCGCATGAACAGAACCATTCAACCAAACTGCGCACAGAAAGCTGCTGACTGGGATCCAGTCAAGCAGTGCACGCTCAACCTTCACACTCAGAGTGATGCCAACGCCAGTCTGACCACGAGCACTAGACACCGAATCACCCGACACGCGAAGAATGAAACGAGAAGCCGAGCTTGTATCAGAGGAGTGAAGCATCAACACTGAAGATGGGTCTTGTATGCGTGTTTCGGAGACAACACACATCTGTGTTAAATGTTTCAAGAATCCTACCTAGCGCAGCCTGTTGCCCTGTTTGGCGAAGTGTGCGGACCCAATGGGGCAAGCCGTGCATGAACGGGGCAGCATCCTTTAGGCTGGGAGCTGTCCAGCTTAGGCTGGCGATAGTTGCCCAATGAAGTGCGATGACTTCTACCACCGTCGAGAAAAACACCAAGTACGCCACTCTTACGTTCATCCCGTGGAGGTTTTTAGACCGGTAAACTGTTTCTCTCCGTCTTTATTCGCTGGAATGTCCTCTCCAGGGGCATACTGGTTGGAGTCAGATGTTGCCCATCAACTGATTTCGAGACAGGAATTTGTCTGGCCTCTACCCATCGACCTGTCAGGTATGACTGCATCTCCGGCTTAGGGAAGCCGTCCAGCATAGCTCTTTGAATCATGGAGGCAGGCAATCCATCACACCATCCAAGGTGCAGTCTCGTCGTAATGAGCTTTGATTTGAGTAGACTTTGAAATCTCGCAAAATGTAATAAATTCGTCCATGTGGGCCGGTTATATGCACTCAGATAACGAGTAATTATTCAGCGTGTAGCAGTCAGGCAAAATTGGTGACACTGGGAAGTATAGAGAAGTTCAAAACAATTTTTTTAAACGAGCCATTAACCGGCTCGTGCGCACCAGGCTGGGTTGAATAATCAACAAGTTACAAGGTCACTCAAGACGTAATTTCTTTTGCTAATCGAGCAGTCATCTACAGCCCGATACAGATCAGGTCAGCGGATCAATAATCAATCTGGCAACCTAATTGGCCCATCAGGTCTCGGACCCAATTAGACACTCGAGTTTGGGAGGGGGGGGGGTGTTCGATTTTTGCTTTAAATACCACGTAATGATTCTTGTAAAAAGCAGTCGTTTTGGTTAGCTGAATTGTCGTCTTCTGACTTGCTACAGTGGGTTGGAGCGATCGAGGCCACAAGCTGAGATCGAGTGCGCGGGTGTCCCCATTCATATCGTAGAAAAGAACAAATTGGTCATAAAAGGTTTCGTAAATCTACGCGCGAACTCAAGCAATCTGGTTGGTCCACCAACGCAACATTCACTTGCCAAAGTAGAAAGCCCGACAATGCGCATTCAGCGCATCGTGCAACCGAGTGCCATTGATTAATCAGCCGGTGGGGAAATTCAGCGACGCTTTGGAAACTTTACACCACTTGGTCATCGTTAAAGAATACTGGACCTCGACTGAGTACAGTGTCGATTCACCGGGTGATTTGGAGACTGCCAGGGACTAAGCCACGAGCAAAGATAAAAGTGAAACCTATTCCCCTTGGGAAGGAAATTACGAAGGGGCCCAAAAGAGGTGTTCGAGACTGAGAGGGACGGACACGTCAGAAGAACCAGGGAAATCCCACTAGATTTCGGGATTTTGACAAACTGCGAGAGCTCAAGACCCAGCTCGGGAAAGATCGCGTAAAATCAAGGATTAGGAGCCAGCCGTTCAGTGTGAGGTCTGTAAACGAGCAGCATAAATGGGGTAGACCACTGTTCTAAACTTCAACTGGACAACGCTTTGGGAGGATTGTTTTGTGAGAGTAGCGATTAGCAACTCCTTTGTCACCGTTCTGTCCCCCTTCTTTCGTCTGTCATCGGCCTTTTTTCCATGGGGTGATTGGCTAAGCAAAACTGATGACTAACAACTTAGTCCTAGAGTCAAGTCAGAATGGATCACTGTGGTAGGTCTCGTTTGAGGTTTCCTGTCTTCCCGTTCCTATACTAGCCTACGGAGAGGCGACTCTGCGTGACATCGAAACACCTGAAGATCAAAGAGCTCACCAGTGCAAGATTATGGACGATCTGACAGGCTGCCGTCAAGTCCTGCAAGCTGAACCGAACTGAACAGTTGCCTCTTAATACCAGTTGTTTCTGCATGGTTTCCATTCGTCTTACAGGTCTAGCAAACTAATAAACATCCGCACCCACTATTATTACCAATATTAAAGCTGTAATAATTAAGACAGTATTAGTTCAGTTCAGGTCAGTTTAGCTTGCGCAGGACGGAAGCGGTCGAGATCATTCGTGCATCCAGGTCGCTGAGCTATCGGCCAGTTTCTCGGGCTCCAAACACTACGCGTTGAATGTTTTGTTTGGAAGGTAGAAATTGCTAGACACAAAGCGTATTCTAGAACCCCGAAAAACGTGGTTGGTGAGATCATGTTGAATGCGTTAACCTACAAAAAAGTGACGGTTTTTACAGACAGAATAAGTCCAGCCAAAACAAGAAAAGCCCGCATGTACGGCGTGGCGCAGTTGGCTCGGGCCAATCTCCAATCTTTCAGTTCAGTTCAGTTCAGTTCAGTCTGCACAGGACAGGTAATGGCCACGGCCAATCGAGCGTCCAGAATTCCTTCGATGGTATGCACACCAGTTATGCACCCACCACTGCCGAGTGTATATCGTCGAATCACCGCTAAAACTGAGAGGGAAACGGAAAACCTCATCGCACATCAACTGCGAGAGACATTATGCATCGTGAGCGTTCACTGAGATAGTATGCAATAAGGGAAAAAGTCTGCTAAAACATACTCCAGAAGGACCACAGTGCTACCCGTCATCCATCTAGTTGATATTCTCAAGGCTCACTACAAGGAAAGATCTCGTACCACTTGCGATCTAGGGCACATTTGAAGGATTGGACTGTCTGCAGATCTACCATTTCACCAGGCAGACCGTTCCAACTGTTCACAACCCTGTTGCTGAAGAAGTGCGATCTAGCCATCAACCTAGATCGGGCTTTTATCAACTTCTTTTCGTGTCTCCTTGTTCTGGAGTCTACGGCCAATTGGAAAAGACTACCTGGTCTAAGGCCAGAAAAGCCCCTCATTACCTTGAACGTTTCTATGAGATCCCCTCGATGTCTCCTCCTTTCCAACGAGAAGAGATTCACAGAGTCTCTGCTCGTAAGTCTTACCCCTCTGACCTTCAACCATTCGCGTGGCGAGACGTTGGACTCTCTCTAGGCAGGCGGCGTCCTTTTTGTAGAAGGGTGACCAAGCCTGCACGCTACCTTCTAAGTGAGGTCGTACTATAGCCATGTAAATAGGTACGAATACCTCCGGCTTCCGGCAAGACAAAGCTGATCGCAGTCTAAAGAGCTCCCCACGAGCCTTATGCGCAGCCACGTTGCACTGCTCCGACCATTTGAAGTCACTTTTCATGGTGACCCCCAGGTCTTTAACCCTACTGGCTGCCTCTACGGTGAACAGCCCTTGCTCATGAGCGACAGTTAGGCTCTCTGTTGTCCTTGACAACAAATGGCTTTTTTGAGCGTTTAGAGGTAAGTCCCATTTGTATGCCCAGTTCAGGACGGTGCCTATTTCCCTGCCCAAGTCCGCCCTACCCTTAGATCCAACAATCTTCACATCATCCGCAAAAATAAAGCTGGGCGATTGAAGAGTGGATGCTAGGTCATTAATAAATAACAAGAATAGGACTGGGCCTAGGACGGATCCCTGAGGTACACCACTGGTGACGTTCACCAAACTGGAGCACCTGTCCCCCACTTTGACATAAAGCGTCCTGTGGGAGAGGAAGTCCTCCAGCCACCTATATACTGGCCCACCTATCCCGAAAGTCTCCATCTTGCATAGCAAAAGACGATGATTAACGGAGTCGAACGCCTTGCTTAAGTCGAGGTGGCATACCTCAACTTCCTTACCTTCGTCCAGTCGTCGAGTTACTTCATCTAAGAAGCACAGGAGATTGGTCAGGCAAGATCTATTTTTCAGGAATCCATGCTGCGCCGGGCTTAGCATGGAGTGCTGCAGTAAGTGCTGGCAGATATGGGCACGGATGATCTTCTCAAGAACTTTACAGAGAACGCTAGTTAGGCTTACCGGCCTGTAGTTCTGCACATCCGACTTAGGCCCACTCTTATGTATTGCCACGACTGCCGCGACTTTCCAGTCCTGAGGCAGCTTTCCCTGGTCCAAAGTGGATCTATACAATCTGCATACCGATGGAGCTATGATATCCGCCAACGGCTTGATGATAGCTGGATGAATGCCATCTGGGCCCGCTGACTTGTGGCTGTTTAACTCCTGTAGGTACTTACGCACGCATTCCTCTGAAAGATCCAGCTCGTTTAACTGAGGAGGATGTACCAGAGCCAGATCTACTAGTACCCCACTATCTATCCTATGTACACTACCAAAGTATTCCCCCGGGGCGTCTGCTTTGCCCTGGTCATCAGTGACAATACCATATTCTCTAGTGGATAGCGGACCTACGGCATTTCTTGTTGAGCCTTTAGACTGTACATAGCTGTAGAACTTTTTCGGCTGTTGTCTTACAGACTGGGCAAATTTCAGCTCAAATTCCCGCTTGGAAGTTCTCAAAAGGCTTACAGTCTCGTTTCTCAGCTTCGTATAGCGGTTTCAGGCTAGCTGGCTGCCGGAAGCTTTGTACTGGTTCCAAAAGCGGTTTCTACGTCTGATGGCCTTGGCTATTGCAGCCTTCCAACACATGGGCTTGCCCTCTCCACTCCTTCGTTTTAGGGGTGCGAACTCTTCCTGTAGGGCAGTCAGGGATCCCTTTATGGCCTGCCAGCGCTCCTCCACAGTAGCCTCCTCTGTCGCGTCCCAGGTCAAACCCATCGCCCTATTACGAAGCCTATCTATGTTTATACTACCGAAATTCCTAATCAGCCTTGAGGGTACCTTCGGTTGCCGCATGCATAGAACTATTTTGACACACACGTGGTCACTCTTTCCCAGCGGTGCACAATAATGCAGTCCAGCCACATCGTTGGGGAAGTTCGTTATAGCCAGATCCAGCAGGGATGGAACGCATCCAGTCCTATACCTGGTATTCTCCCTAATATGCTGATGCAACGCATTATCATGCAGCCATTCTAAGTATGTTTGCTCCTCCGATCCCGGCACGCAGACCTCAGCCACCCAGTCGATGTGCGGAAGATTGAAGTCACCCACTATGAGGGTCTTTTGTGCGTCCTTAACTAGTTCAGTCAAAGTCCACAGCAAACAAACGTCCTCTTCGTGGTTTGTGCTTGGTGCCCTGTAGACGCCGACGACGTTAACCCTTCTGCCTGGAAGGATGATCGTAACGGCGCATAGCTGGATATTGCGAGTGCACATCTTGGTCTGGGACTCAAGGTGGTTTGCACCTGACCTAACGAGGATGGCTACTCCACCACCAAGGCAATCTTGTTCCCGATCCTGCCTGTAGACTGCAAAACTGTTACTTATTAGGCCTGGCACATGGTCTTCTTCAGAAAGCCACGTTTCCGTGACGGCAACTATTGATGCTTTCTGTTCGTCAGCCGTTTTGGCAAGTTCCGCCCATTTGTTTCTAATACTACACGCGTTAGTATATAACACCACCGCTTTTGCTCCGTCGCCTAGGTGTCTTTTGTCATTCATTCCTGACTGTTTCTCAGGCGCAACGCCTGAGATGATGGCACGTTTTTTGCTTCGGATGTCCCCACTGGGGTGCATGAAGCCGGCTGATGGTCCAGAATTTCTGACGACTCCCAATTCATCTCTATAAGAGTGGCCACAACATCCAGACTGGCAGGGGTCACGCTGTCATCTATCTTCGGACAGCACTGCCAATTCTCGTCTTCCAGCGCATCTTCAATTACAACTATTAGCGACCCCGCACGTGGCTTCTTTTCTATTGCCGGGGTCTGGGCCTGAGAGCCGAGTACGGCATTCCGCTGAACTTTTAGATTTCTCACCAGCGCCCTGGCTGGTCGAGCAAGGATACCTCTTGGGGCTAGACCACCAGGCCTTACCCTATGCTCGTCCGGCACAATCTGGTATCTGCCCTTGGTAATCTGAGCCACTACCGCTGCCCTCGCCAGTAGTCGATCCCGGGTAGCCTCATCAGCGAACTCCACCAGTATTGGTCTCGCACGAAGTTCGCCTTTGTTCCCCAGTGGTGACTTCCATGTCCCCACTCTGTGCACCCTTCTTAGAGTAGAAGGGTACGGAACACCTGCGATTCGCAGTATGTCGCAGACCCTCCTCCTGTCAATGTCTCTCCTGGCCTTCGATTCCCTTATAAAGGGTTCTTCTTGGTTTAGGATCAGAAGCCCGTGGCTTGAGATCCTGCCCATCGACAAGATCTGCCTCTGCAGGTCCTTCACCTTGTTTTCTAATACCAGAAGAGCAGGGTCATCCACCCTAGCCAACCCATCTTTCGCTCTATTACAGTCTCCCTTCTTTTTGACCTGCCTCGCCCTTCTCGGCTTCTGCTCCGTCCACTGGCCCTCGTCGGTCTGCTTCAAAGGAGTGGAGGCAACGACCGCCTGGCAAGCCTTCGGAGCTGGCTCTCGGGTGTTGATACTACTTCCGCAAACGACTTACTACAACCTGCTTGCGGTGGTTTGGGGCTTACAACCGAGGTACTACTTGGTGGCCGTTGGTCCTGCGGTTTAAAGGCCAGACTGGCCGCCTCCTTGCAGGGGGCACAGACCCATTCAGCACATGGGTTCTGTTTATAAAGGACATAGATGTCCTTTGCTATCCCTGAACACCTTGGGTGGGCCCATCTCTTGCATATCTCACACTCTATACCATTTACCACACGTTTTCCGCACTTGGGTGCTAGACACGGGTCGGAAACGCGTGTCATACCGAAAACCCCAAAAACGAGGGAAAATACAACTCAAGTGCTCTTTACCCAACCACAAAATACGCACTCTGACAATAGCAGGTAAATCTCGCTAACACAAAAAACAAAAACAAAAAGAAAGACTAGAAGCGAGGAAAGATCGTCTCAAAAAACACCGAACGCTACTCGGCAATGCTACAAGGAGAATAAAAATATTCTCCGGATAAAGCGCACCTTAAATGCAATTATGATACGCTCAGTATTGTGGATTAAACTGGGTTAATTCACAAAACTATTCAAAAACTCAATTCAAAGACGAGAGCACTATGAATTCAAACCGCGCGGCACTTACAGCACCACGCCAGTTCAGTTCAGTTCAGTTCAGTCCAGTTCAGTTCAGTTCAGTTCAGTTTGCACAGGACTTGGTGTAGCTAGAGCCAATCGTGTGTCCAGATAGTTGTGTTGTCGGCGCGTTTCCGTAGCTACCAGCACTGCGTGATTTTCTTTTTCTGAAGGGCAGAAATTTTGTGCAGTACCAGCCCTGGCAGAGTAAGGTGGAAACCATAAGTAAATTGCATCTGACCCTAAAAGCTGCTTGACATAACTCGGGGTATACTGCCACCCAACATAGGTGTACTGCTTTCTTAAAAGCCTTCCCTGTTGTGGTATTTATGACCTCTTCCGGGAGCTTATTCCAATTGGGTACCACTCTATTTGAGAAGTACTTCGCCCTAATTTGGAGCCTCGAATGCTTCCTTTGTAATCTAAGGCTATGCCCCCTTGTGCCTCTCTCCGGAATCGGAGAGAAAAGGTCTTCTCGATTTATTCCTGACAGTCCTTTCATTACCTTGAAGGTTTCTATAAAATCCCCGCGAATGCGCCGTCTTTCCATCGAGAATAGGTCTAGGGCACGGAGATGCTCTGTGTAGTTAAACCCCCTTTGTCCTGCCACCATTCTAGTGGCTAGCCCTTGCACTTTCTCCAGACAGTCGATATCCTTCTGGTAATACGGTGCCCAGGCCTGCACGCAGTATTCCATATGCGGCCTAACTATGGCCTGATATATCGGAACGAAAATCTCCGGATCTCTACACGACATAATGGATCTAACTCGAAAGAGTTCTCTCCTGGCCGTATTGGCTGCTGCGGCGCGCTGCTTCGACGGCTTGAAGCTGTTGTCCATTATAACGCCCAAGTCTTTGACCTGCGAGACCACTTGCAACGAACCCACACCATTCTCACTAGCCCCTGTATTTGTGGTCAAGCATTGACACTTGGTAAGGTTTAGTGGAAGGTCCCATTTGCGTGCCCAGTTTTGTACTGCTAACACGTCAAGTTCTGTATCTACTCCAGCTATCTTAATGTCATCGGCAAACATAAAGGTGAGGTTTGTAAGCCCACTTTCTAGGTCGTTGATGAAGATGAGGAAGAGCAGAGGGCCGAGCACCGAGCCCTGTGGCACCCCACTTGTTACACCTTCCGGGCTTGAGACATGACTCCCCACCTTAACACTGAAGGTTCGCCCTGCTAAGAAACTACTTATCCATTGTCTTGCCTTTCCAACAATTCCCATGGACTGCAGTTTGACGTCCAGAAATCTGTGGTTCACGGAATCAAACGCCTTGCTGAAGTCCAAGTAACAGACCACAATCGATTTCCCTTCGTCCAGACGCTTGGTTACCTCATCGAGGAACAGCAGGAGATTCGTCAGACAGGATCACCGTGCCATAAAAACATGCTGAGCATTTAATAATAATGGTATATTTCTCGACCATGGTCGAGACGCATGCGCAAGCGCATGATCATGGTGTACAACGTTACTCAAAACAATGAACTATACACGAATTTCAAAAAAGCGAGTGGAGTCGTCAGAAGCAAAACAATATAGCTAGAGATAGTTTGAGTCGACTGAAATTATAAAGGTTTGCGCGGCAAATACGGTTTGGTTTCGGATTCGACTGGTTGGTGGTGGTCCGTGAAAATACAAAATATATCGAGAAAATATAGCGCTAGGGATGCGTTATAAGTCATAGTAATGCAAGATGTGGGTAACTGAGGCCTGTTGCTGGTTCTATGCACGGAGTAAGTTATGGACATGGAGAGGTTAAAGAAATGAATGGGAGTACAACCGTGAACTTTGGTGAATATGAAGAGAGCGGCTCTCTATGGAGATGAAGTTGGCCCGGAATGATGGATATTCCCGATTCTAATAGAGGGAGTTCATCATGAAACGAGGGGACATGAGGAAACTTTGTGGAAATGGACAGGCAACGTTGATGAATGTGGAGGAAACAGCAATCCATATATAAGGTGAGTTTAGGTTCGGGATCAATAACCCTTATCATTCAGAAAAAAAGGCTGCCCAACTTGAAGGCCTTTAACTGGTGAAGAGTCAGTTTCAAGCTGGATACCGATCGAAAGAAAAATGAAATCTTGGAAGAGAAAACGGAGCGAAAAATCTCCTTGTAGGCTCGCGCCTTATTGTTCTGTTATGCTGACAAATATATTGACTTATTGATTCTCAGTGATCTTCGGCATCATTGTTGGGAACCAAGGATGTGAGGGACAAATGGACTCGCGTTCGGATAACGTATCGAATTTTAATGAGAGAAAATTCCTGTGTTGCGTATTCTGGCTCTGTTACAGGCTCTGATACAGGCCTCGGTAGTGGTGGATATGGTGGGGGGTTCGGTAGTGGTGATGAGGGTGGTAATTCCAGTGAAGAATAGGGCAAGGATGGGGGGAGGACCTCAGTTGTTCCACGGATTGGATGAGTTGAAGCCTGGAGGGGGATAGTGTGAGGGGAGAGGGATGGGGAGGTGCTGTTTGATATGAGGTTGTGTTGAACTAAATGCCTAGAGATCTGTTTACTGACTATTCGCTCCAAGCACTTACACAGTACTATACCTCTACTGCCACCCAGTCACTCCCTGGGAACCATGTCCGTGCCTCACCTAGCTTCCCACTCCCACAGGACCCATCCACGTCTCTTAGCCTAGCACTGCCATCCATCCGTGGCCGCTTTTTTCCTGCCGGCCCCCTCCGAGAATATTCCCCGCATTCAAACTACTCTCCTAAACAGCACCTCCCTATCCCTCTTTCCTTACACTATCCCCCACCAGGTTATAACTCATCAAATCCGTGGAACAACTGAGGTCCTCCCCCCATCCTTGCCCTACTCTCCACTGGAATTACCACCCTCATCACCACTACCGAACCCCCCACCATATCCACCACTACCGAGGCCTGTATCATCTCTCTCAGTCATACTTGTAAATGCCCGTTCGTTACTGCACAAAACTAAAGCCATCCGCAGCATCGCTGAGCCCTCTGACTTTGATATTATCATTGTAACTGAAACATGGCTAACAGATTCCGTCCCGTCAGATCGAGTCTGTCTAGTTGGCTACCAGATGTTCCGAAGGAATAGGCCTTGTCGTGGGGGAGGCTGTCTAATTTATGTCAAAAACACTCTGCTGGCCATTCCACTGTCACACACAACTCTGGACGCCATTCAGGATTCACTGTGGTTAACAATTCCCTTACTTAATTCCTATCTTCATATTGGTTGCATCTATAGGCCACCTGATTCCAACGCTATGGATCTTACCAAGATTATTGACGCGTTAAACTATCTTTCATTGCTGCCCTGTTCCTCCAAACTCATAGCGGGGGACTTCAATGCACCGAGCATTTGTTGGAACACTCTATCCGCCCCAAACAACTTACTAGATTTTATGTCATGCATCCGCGTTGGGCGCTGGATCCAACACGTAACAGTCCCAACCAGAGGTAACAACATCCTTGATTTGTTGTTTACTATTGGTTTATCAGATGTTTCAGCCAGTACGCTCGACCTCTTTCCAGGAAGCGACCACAGAATGGTGTCCTGCACCTTCGTGGTTCCGCAATCTTTTGACAAATCCCACCCACCCAATCATTACTCTTCACCAGTCAACTGGGTCAATCTTATCTGCACGCTTCGATCGCTAGACTGGGACGACTTTTTCCTGCAAAGCGACCCTCAGCTGGCTGCTAATTTACTATATTCTAACCTATCATACTTGCTGTCCAAAATCACTACAACTCGTATCACATCAAACCGAGTCCGTAGTTCAATCCTGAGCCGAATGCAAAACAAGTATCTGAAGCTCCAGAAGGTGTATCAAACCAATAATGACTTATCGTCATTCTTGCAGCTCCAACGTCTCTCGGTAGCAATCAGAATGAAGACTGATGATATGCTCAAAAAACAAGAAGTATCTGCCTTGCAATGCCATGATACTTCCTCAAAGTTGGCATACCTAATGAAGAATAGAAATCAGAGCAAACCAGTAAGTATCCCCTCTCTAATCTTAGAAAATAACGACCGCATTACCTCACCTCTAGCGATAGCCGAGGCGCTTAACTCCTACTTTGCTGCATCCATGACTACGAACCCCCTTACTTTATCCCCATGCATAGACCCTGTCACCGAGCACTCACTGTCTGATTTAGAATTTACTTTAAAAGAGGTGACCAACCAGATTACCCGTGTCCGGAAGTCCTCACACCTTGGCCATGATGGTGTTCCGCCGACACTTCTACGTCTTGGAGGAACTGATGTCGCAGCCTTACTATTGAAGGTCTACAATCTATCCATCAAGTTTGGCATATTTCCCTCACAGTGGAAGACTGCGGTCATCATCCCAATCCATAAGAAGGGACCAATACATGACCCCTCAAATTACCGCCCTATCAACCACACTCCAATTGCTTCTAGGTTGATGGAACGCCTCATCAAACAGCGGATGTTCGACTTCCTGTTGTCCCATAACATCATCCATAGTGGGCAGCATGGCTTCCTAAAATCACGTTCATGCACCACCTGTCAGTACGACTTTTTTAACCTCATAACGGCGGCCGCCGACAACGCTAAATCTATCATCATCATATACCTTGATATGACAAAGGCTTTCGACCGCGTCCCTCACGCTTTGTTACTAACCAAACTCAAAGCTCATGGCTTTTCCGGTTCGCTTTTATCTTGGTTAACATCTTATTTATCGGACCGTTCACAAGTGGTTTCCATTGATGGGTGTTTCTCACAACCTGCTCCAGTCACCAGTGGAGTTATACAAGGCAGTGTACTCGGTCCTTTACTATTTCTCATCTACATAAACGACATATTTCCCATCTTGCACCATGGCACCCCATTCCTCTTCGCTGATGACGTTAAGATTGTCTATGAGTTTCCTCGTCAGAACCTCAATATTGTGCTAGATGGAATTTCTAGCGACCTAAAGCGACTCGGGGATTGGTGCAATTCATGAAATATGGACTTTTCGACCTCGAAGAGCTGCTACACAACATTCAGATGTCAAGTGACCCCCGGAACCCTGCTTATCCACGACCTACCCATTTCGTACAGCCCTTTAGTTCGAGACCTTGGTCTCCATTATTCTTGTAGCTTTAGGTTTTCTGAGTATGTTCCACTCCAGATTTCAAAGACCAGAAGAACCACTGGTCTCATCTCCAGAACTTTTCGGCTAAATGATTGCAAACTGCTCACTTACAAGTCTCACGCCAGGCCTCTCCTTGAATACTGTCCCATTATCTTCACCAACATGACGAAATCCGACCGCATTTCTCTGGAGTCCGTGCAACGCCAATTCACCAAACAATTAGTAGGCTTTTCCTCCAGTCTGTGTTACAAGGATCGATGCATCCTACTCAATCTTGACCCTCTATGGTTGCGTCGCATGAAGCTCAATTTGTGCTTCCTGTTTAAGCTGTACCACCGTACGGCCTTTTCGTGTACCGAACCCATTCGTCTCACTCCCTCCACGAATTATGCTCTACGCCATCGGTCAATGCAGCTCTCTATTCCTAGATCAAAACTAGCGTTAAGATCTAACTTTTTTCTTATAAAATACTCAAAGTTATGGAATAAACTCCCGCTAAACATCCGCGAGAGTCTCTCAATTTCCCAGTTCAGAGGCTCGCTGGATCAGTTCTTGACTGTTCCCAATGTGATCCTTCTTACCGGCCTGACCGTCACCGAAGAGGTGGCCTACGAAAACGGGTTTGATTACTAGGATTACTGCACTAGAACTTTCATTTCTCACCCGATGACAAACGCCAGGGCAACTATTCTCTTTTACGTTATATTGCTTACAATCTATACTACTGTAGCCACAGTTTGCTGACTTTTATAACTATACCTAGTTTAATGCTTGCCGGTTCTCCTAATTTTAGACAATGTTCCTGTTCTATTGCCAACCAGTCTAAGTTTCTTAGTCTTAGATGTCTCCACAGCAAATAAGTACGTGGCTTCGGACTCTAGGACACTGAGTTCCGCCGTCTACCACTTTACTCGATCCTTTCACTCCTCTCCCGTTCATCTTGGCTACCACCACTCACCTGGGTTTTATGCCCGGCCTCAATTCGCCTTTCTTAATCACCTCATTCCAGGATCTATTATCCCAGAAGCCCACCTGCTAGTACTTACCTGGTAGCTTTTCCTCACGTCTCACCTATGTATCTACCATCCACCAACTACTATCATATTCTCTCTTATGCACCACACCATTTCCCATCAGCAGAGCTAAACTCATCTGCACCAGCTAGCCCGGAATGGACTCTGATGGTCTTAGGTATGGCCTGGCGCTGTATGAGACTGACACACGTATGCTAGCTTGTGCTTTACAACGTTCGTTGTCCTACTCCGTGTGTTGCATAATCCCATCCTGCATTTCCCCAGCCCATTGCGTCGTTGGAACGTGGGGAAAACAGACCACCCCCAGCAGTTGCGAAAAAAGACAAATACGCATAAAATTACGATCGGGCGGAGGGGCTATGGAAAGTTCCTATATGGGCTCAACCACCCCTCTGTTAGGAAACAAAAAAAAAAATAACAATAATAATAAAACTGAAAAAAGAGAACAGTGGAAACGAAAAAGACCTCGTGGGATCGATTCGATCTCCAAATACCACTGACATCGGGCTGTGAAGGAATTGGGCAACCTTCATCTATGGGAAAGTATCCCATCAGCCCAGACCTGATCCTGCGAAAGGGGAAACCCCACATCGCCCTTGTTCGCTCGACAAGCTTTGGTCTTCACGCTCGAGACTGACTGGGGTGACAGCGCACTGGACTCTCCACATACGCTTTCCCACCCCCCGCTCTAAGTTTCAACCACCCCATACCCACCATAAGCGCACCTAGCATGCACGTCGACGTCAAATACAATCGCTACCGCAGCCCTGACCTTCAACCCATTGACCTGGACAGAGTATCGACGTACCTGACGAATAACGGCGACCTCGATGAAGCCCGGAAAAGGAAAAAAGAGATAAGAACATAGTGGAAACCGGTCACCTTTTCCATCTATACCCCTCTATCTTCCGTCATCTTTTTTTAGAAAGCGGTCTTCTCGATGTCCTAGCATCCAAGCCACGCTTAGGTTTACAACCCTACCTAACAGTAACCACTGCCTCCTGCCAACTACAATCACTACCGCAGCCTGCTCACAATTAAGTTAAATCTCCGAAATGCAGACGCAGCAGCCCACCGGGTTTACGCTATCTTGCTAGCCTGTAGTAGTACTTATCAACCCCCTGCAACCCTACGTTACTTAAGCTCTCTAATTAAAACCCAGATCAAAGTACGAAATGTAACACTGACAGTCCACATAAACCCAGCCAGTTCATTATTAATTGTCGCTAATTATCATAACTAACAGCTGGAACCACGTCCAGACTGCTAACACCATTTATTTCAGGTTTGTCGTCGCCCACTCTCTCGGGCACCACTTTCGGTGACCAATGTCCACACTTTGACCTGTACCGACAGAGACCTTAATGGCATCTTTTATACCAAACGGGATTGCAATCGGGCCACACGACCTAAAACACCCTCAAATGCTTACAAGCAGATTGATAGACGTCTTCTAACGCAACACCTCTACTACTGATGTCACTGTTGGAGGCTTCAGAAATAACAGTTCGCAAGCAAACTTCTATTGATTGATTGACACGTCCCTTACCCCACCTGATGAACCATACCCACGGGATGCTGCACATCACCTTGGTCTCATGTGAAACAATCCAATAACAGAGCCAGAATACGCAACACAGGAATTTTCTCTCATTAAAATTCGATACGTTATCCGAACGCGAGTCCATTTGTCCCTCACATCCTTGGTTCCCAACAATGATGCCGAAGATCACTGAGAATCAATAAGTCAATATATTTGTCAGCATAACAGAACAATAAGGCGCGAGCCTACAAGGAGATTTTTCGCTCCGTTTTCTCTTCCAAGATTTCATTTTTCTTTCGATCGGTATCCAGCTTGAAACTGACTCTTCACCAGTTAAAGGCCTTCAAGTTGGGCAGCCTTTTTTTCTGAATGATAAGGGTTATTGATCCCGAACCTAAACTCACCTTATATATGGATTGCTGTTTCCTCCACATTCATCAACGTTGCCTGTCCATTTCCACAAAGTTTCCTCATGTCCCCTCGTTTCATGATGAACTCCCTCTATTAGAATCGGGAATATCCATCATTCCGGGCCAACTTCATCTCCATAGAGAGCCGCTCTCTTCATATTCACCAAAGTTCACGGTTGTACTCCCATTCATTTCTTTAACCTCTCCATGTCCATAACTTACTCCGTGCATAGAACCAGCAACAGGCCTCAGTTACCCACATCTTGCATTACTATGACTTATAACGCATCCCTAGCGCTATATTTTCTCGATATATTTTGTATTTTCACGGACCACCACCAACCAGTCGAATCCGAAACCAAACCGTATTTGCCGCGCAAACCTTTATAATTTCAGTCGACTCAAACTATCTCTAGCTATATTGTTTTGCTTCTGACGACTCCACTCGCTTTTTTGAAATTCGTGTATAGTTCATTGTTTTGAGTAACGTTGTACACCATGATCATGCGCTTGCGCATGCGTCTCGACCATGGTCGAGAAATATACCATTATTATTAAATGCTCAGCATGTTTTTATGGCACGGTGATCCTGTCTGACGAATCTCCTGCTGTTCCTCGATGAGGTAACCAAGCGTCTGGACGAAGGGAAATCGATTGTGGTCTGTTACTTGGACTTCAGCAAGGCGTTTGATTCCGTGAACCACAGATTTCTGGACGTCAAACTGCAGTCCATGGGAATTGTTGGAAAGGCAAGACAATGGATAAGTAGTTTCTTAGCAGGGCGAACCTTCAGTGTTAAGGTGGGGAGTCATGTCTCAAGCCCGGAAGGTGTAACAAGTGGGGTGCCACAGGGCTCGGTGCTCGGCCCTCTGCTCTTCCTCATCTTCATCAACGACCTAGAAAGTGGGCTTACAAACCTCACCTTTATGTTTGCCGATGACATTAAGATAGCTGGAGTAGATACAGAACTTGACGTGTTAGCAGTACAAAACTGGGCACGCAAATGGGACCTTCCACTAAACCTTACCAAGTGTCAATGCTTGACCACAAATACAGGGGCTAGTGAGAATGGTGTGGGTTCGTTGCAAGTGGTCTCGCAGGTCAAAGACTTGGGCGTTATAATGGACAACAGCTTCAAGCCGTCGAAGCAGCGCGCCGCAGCAGCCAATACGGCCAGGAGAGAACTCTTTCGAGTTAGATCCATTATGTCGTGTAGAGATCCGGAGATTTTCGTTCCGATATATCAGGCCATAGTTAGGCCGCATATGGAATACTGCGTGCAGGCCTGGGCACCGTATTACCAGAAGGATATCGACTGTCTGGAGAAAGTGCAAGGGCTAGCCACTAGAATGGTGGCAGGACAAAGGGGGTTTAACTACACAGAGCATCTCCGTGCCCTAGACCTATTCTCGATGGAAAGACGGCGCATTCGCGGGGATTTTATAGAAACCTTCAAGGTAATGAAAGGACTGTCAGGAATAAATCGAGAAGACCTTTTCTCTCCGATTCCGGAGAGAGGCACAAGGGGGCATAGCCTTAGATTACAAAGGAAGCATTCGAGGCTCCAAATTAGGGCGAAGTACTTCTCAAATAGAGTGGTACCCAATTGGAATAAGCTCCCGGAAGAGGTCATAAATACCACAACAGGGAAGGCTTTTAAGAAAGCAGTACACCTATGTTGGGTGGCAGTATACCCCGAGTTATGTCAAGCAGCTTTTAGGGTCAGATGCAATTTACTTATGGTTTCCACCTTACTCTGCCAGGGCTGGTACTGCACAAAATTTCTGCCCTTCAGAAAAAGAAAATCACGCAGTGCTGGTAGCTACGGAAACGCGCCGACAACACAACTATCTGGACACACGATTGGCTCTAGCTACACCAAGTCCTGTGCAAACTGAACTGAACTGAACTGAACTGGACTGAACTGAACTGAACTGAACTGGCGTGGTGCTGTAAGTGCCGCGCGGTTTGAATTCATAGTGCTCTCGTCTTTGAATTGAGTTTTTGAATAGTTTTGTGAATTAACCCAGTTTAATCCACAATACTGAGCGTATCATAATTGCATTTAAGGTGCGCTTTATCCGGAGAATATTTTTATTCTCCTTGTAGCATTGCCGAGTAGCGTTCGGTGTTTTTTGAGACGATCTTTCCTCGCTTCTAGTCTTTCTTTTTGTTTTTGTTTTTTGTGTTAGCGAGATTTACCTGCTATTGTCAGAGTGCGTATTTTGTGGTTGGGTAAAGAGCACTTGAGTTGTATTTTCCCTCGTTTTTGGGGTTTTCGGTATGACACGCGTTTCCGACCCGTGTCTAGCACCCAAGTGCGGAAAACGTGTGGTAAATGGTATAGAGTGTGAGATATGCAAGAGATGGGCCCACCCAAGGTGTTCAGGGATAGCAAAGGACATCTATGTCCTTTATAAACAGAACCCATGTGCTGAATGGGTCTGTGCCCCCTGCAAGGAGGCGGCCAGTCTGGCCTTTAAACCGCAGGACCAACGGCCACCAAGTAGTACCTCGGTTGTAAGCCCCAAACCACCGCAAGCAGGTTGTAGTAAGTCGTTTGCGGAAGTAGTATCAACACCCGAGAGCCAGCTCCGAAGGCTTGCCAGGCGGTCGTTGCCTCCACTCCTTTGAAGCAGACCGACGAGGGCCAGTGGACGGAGCAGAAGCCGAGAAGGGCGAGGCAGGTCAAAAAGAAGGGAGACTGTAATAGAGCGAAAGATGGGTTGGCTAGGGTGGATGACCCTGCTCTTCTGGTATTAGAAAACAAGGTGAAGGACCTGCAGAGGCAGATCTTGTCGATGGGCAGGATCTCAAGCCACGGGCTTCTGATCCTAAACCAAGAAGAACCCTTTATAAGGGAATCGAAGGCCAGGAGAGACATTGACAGGAGGAGGGTCTGCGACATACTGCGAATCGCAGGTGTTCCGTACCCTTCTACTCTAAGAAGGGTGCACAGAGTGGGGACATGGAAGTCACCACTGGGGAACAAAGGCGAACTTCGTGCGAGACCAATACTGGTGGAGTTCGCTGATGAGGCTACCCGGGATCGACTACTGGCGAGGGCAGCGGTAGTGGCTCAGATTACCAAGGGCAGATACCAGATTGTGCCGGACGAGCATAGGGTAAGGCCTGGTGGTCTAGCCCCAAGAGGTATCCTTGCTCGACCAGCCAGGGCGCTGGTGAGAAATCTAAAAGTTCAGCGGAATGCCGTACTCGGCTCTCAGGCCCAGACCCCGGCAATAGAAAAGAAGCCACGTGCGGGGTCGCTAATAGTTGTAATTGAAGATGCGCTGGAAGACGAGAATTGGCAGTGCTGTCCGAAGATAGATGACAGCGTGACCCCTGCCAGTCTGGATGTTGTGGCCACTCTTATAGAGATGAATTGGGAGTCGTCAGAAATTCTGGACCATCAGCCGGCTTCATGCACCCCAGTGGGGACATCCGAAGCAAAAAACGTGCCATCATCTCAGGCGTTGCGCCTGAGAAACAGTCAGGAATGAATGACAAAAGACACCTAGGCGACGGAGCAAAAGCGGTGGTGTTATATACTAACGCGTGTAGTATTAGAAACAAATGGGCGGAACTTGCCAAAACGGCTGACGAACAGAAAGCATCAATAGTTGCCGTCACGGAAACGTGGCTTTCTGAAGAAGACCATGTGCCAGGCCTAATAAGTAACAGTTTTGCAGTCTACAGGCAGGATCGGGAACAAGATTGCCTTGGTGGTGGAGTAGCCATCCTCGTTAGGTCAGGTGCAAACCACCTTGAGTCCCAGACCAAGATGTGCACTCGCAATATCCAGCTATGCGCCGTTACGATCATCCTTCCAGGCAGAAGGGTTAACGTCGTCTGCGTCTACAGGGCACCAAGCACAAACCACGAAGAGGACGTTTGTTTGCTGTGGACTTTGACTGAACTAGTTAAGGACGCACAAAAGACCCTCATAGTGGGTGACTTCAATCTTCCGCACATCGACTGGGTGGCTGAGGTCTGCGTGCCGGGATCGGAGGAGCAAACATACTTAGAATGGCTGCATGATAATGCGTTGCATCAGCATATTAGGGAGAATACCAGGTATAGGACTGGATGCGTTCCATCCCTGCTGGATCTGGCTATAACGAACTTCCCCAACGATGTGGCTGGACTGCATTATTGTGCACCGCTGGGAAAGAGTGACCACGTGTGTGTCAAAATAGTTCTATGCATGCGGCAACCGAAGGTACCCTCAAGGCTGATTAGGAATTTCGGTAGTATAAACATAGATAGGCTTCGTAATAGGGCGATGGGTTTGACCTGGGACGCGACAGAGGAGGCTACTGTGGAGGAGCGCTGGCAGGCCATAAAGGGATCCCTGACTGCCCTACAGGAAGAGTTCGCACCCCTAAAACGAAGGAGTGGAGAGGGCAAGCCCATGTGTTGGAAGGCTGCAATAGCCAAGGCCATCAGACGTAGAAACCGCTTTTGGAACCAGTACAAAGCTTCCGGCAGCCAGCTAGCCTGAAACCGCTATACGAAGCTGAGAAACGAGACTGTAAGCCTTTTGAGAACTTCCAAGCGGGAATTTGAGCTGAAGTTTGCCCAGTCTGTAAGACAACAGCCGAAAAAGTTCTACAGCTATGTACAGTCTAAAGGCTCAACAAGAAATGCCGTAGGTCCGCTATCCACTAGAGAATATGGTATTGTCACTGATGACCAGGGCAAAGCAGACGCCCCGGGGGAATACTTTGGTAGTGTACATAGGATAGATAGTGGGGTACTAGTAGATCTGGCTCTGGTACATCCTCCTCAGTTAAACGAGCTGGATCTTTCAGAGGAATGCGTGCGTAAGTACCTACAGGAGTTAAACAGCCACAAGTCAGCGGGCCCAGATGGCATTCATCCAGCTATCATCAAGCCGTTGGCGGATATCATAGCTCCATCGGTATGCAGATTGTATAGATCCACTTTGGACCAGGGAAAGCTGCCTCAGGACTGGAAAGTCGCGGCAGTCGTGGCAATACATAAGAGTGGGCCTAAGTCGGATGTGCAGAACTACAGGCCGGTAAGCCTAACTAGCGTTCTCTGTAAAGTTCTTGAGAAGATCATCCGTGCCCATATCTGCCAGCACTTACTGCAGCACTCCATGCTAAGCCCGGCGCAGCATGGATTCCTGAAAAATAGATCTTGCCTGACCAATCTCCTGTGCTTCTTAGATGAAGTAACTCGACGACTGGACGAAGGTAAGGAAGTTGAGGTATGCCACCTCGACTTAAGCAAGGCGTTCGACTCCGTTAATCATCGTCTTTTGCTATGCAAGATGGAGACTTTCGGGATAGGTGGGCCAGTATATAGGTGGCTGGAGGACTTCCTCTCCCACAGGACGCTTTATGTCAAAGTGGGGGACAGGTGCTCCAGTTTGGTGAACGTCACCAGCGGTGTACCTCAGGGATCCGTCCTAGGCCCAGTCCTATTCTTGTTATTTATTAATGACCTAGCATCCACTCTTCAATCGCCCAGCTTTATTTTTGCGGATGATGTGAAGATTGTTGGATCTAAGGGTAGGGCGGACTTGGGCAGGGAAATAGGCACCGTCCTGAACTGGGCATACAAATGGGACTTACCTCTAAACGCTCAAAAAAGCCATTTGTTGTCAAGGGCAACAGAGAGCCTAACTGTCGCTCATGATCAAGGGCTGTTCACCGTAGAGGCAGCCAGTAGGGTTAAAGACCTGGGGGTCACCATGAAAAGTGACTTCAAATGGTCGGAGCAGTGCAACGCGGCTGCGCTGAACATGATGATCAAAGAGATGCAAGAATCGAAGCTGTCTGGGAGGATTTACCAGGATAGAATACCGGATATGGAAAAGCACCAAACAACTGATGAATACGTTTGCGAATTTGGACTGTTAAATAGTAGACAGGTGAAATACCATCTGCTAATATTGTTTGTAAAAGGTGGACCATGTGATGGCGAAAGATCAAAACGCGATACAGATGTCTCTCAGATGTGAGTACATGGAGAGGACATTAATGTTTGCAAAGTGAGGATATCGCAATTCCACAGCCGTGTGGGCGAACAGAAGGACTAATAGAGAGAGCGAACTGTCTCAATGTCACCGACTGTTGGGATGCTCTGGAGACAAATATTCCTCAGTGAAATATACCGCATGGACTTTGTGGAACGGAAGTGTATGGCAACATTAAATGTGACTTTTAGCAAATATATCAGTAACTGTGATAAAAAAGGTATGTTCTATCTCGGGGACTTGTTTAGTTTGCGAATAGGACAATCGGGTGGTTTGGCACGAATCCTCGGGAAAAAGAATCATGAACGGTAAGCCGAGTACGGAAACGGTCTTTTAACCCCGAGATAATTATGTTCTAGGGAAGGTAGATTTTGCCGGGCGTAAGAAGCGGTAAGTTAAGACGGCGAAGAGGGAGAAGAGTACGATGAAAAATAGGCGATAACTGGGAAAGGTAGCTCTATATTTGCACTATTTCGGGTGTATAAATGTTTTTTTGCCGCAACCGGCCCTGGTGGGTGGGGCTGACCGTGTGCTGGCCACCCAACCTGAAAACCACTTTTGGTGACGGGGATGCGATCCACCATTCAAGATGCGCCCGCACATCGTTACAGACTTCCTAAATGCCGGACGTGCTCCGGCCAAAGCGGTGGATCTGACCGCGCCAGCACCGGGGGGCTTTGCTTGAGTGATATTACGTTATCAAGCAGCTGCAGAGATCGAATAGTCCAGCAGCTTTCCACCAGTTGGCGAGGGGTCCTGGAGAGCACGGCCAACGTGGTAGTGACGAAATGACGGGCAGGTATCGAATTTTTAGCGGAAAATTTGGGCCAGGTATAATGCCGAGCCATCGAAGAGAAGGCACACATCAGTGGTTGTCTGGAAAGTTAAAAGTAGAAAGGCGCATTCTGGGGTGCTCCCAGCTGGGGATCAGCGGTCGGTGGTGAAGAGAAACCTCTGGTATGTAGAAATTGGAACTACTTGGTGGATGGCTTGACTTTGCAATACACAAGGTTGTACACGAAAGATTAACAAAACATTAGCGATATATACGGCAACTTGTGTGGTACGTAGGTCTCGTGGCCTCCGACTCAGACCCGCGTGTCAGTAGCCCAAACCAACTTCGTACGCTCGCTCCTCCGAAGTGTATGGATCATTGTTTGATACGAGTGTCAATTCGTCAAGCCGTTTGTTTAATTCCTCTTTAAATCTCGGCAAGTGGCTTATTGCATGGACATGCGGTGGAAGTTTATTCCACATTTGTGAATATTTAACAATAAATAAATTGGACCGTAGGCTGGTTCTCGAGGACAGCACAGTAACCGAATGACTGCTTTGTCTTAACAAATACCTTAAGCTTAATGGGTCTCGTACCACATGGGTGGCTTTGCAGGGCCTGTGTTTTATTAGTGAGTGGAAAAAGGACAATATTTTCTTTGTCCGTCGGAGCCAAAGAGGTTCGAGGTTTAGCAGGCCACAGCGCTGTTCATAGTTGAGACTAGACGAATATCCAACTATTTGTTTAATAAAGGTGCGCTGAACATTTTCGATGGAGATCCTATCAGTATGGCGCATGTTGGAGCCAACTATTGAACTATACTCTAGCAATGGTCTAAAGTGCGTTGTATAGACACTGAGTTTACTTTTACGCAAAAGGAATGTTTTGTGAACCTGTCCTATGAATCTGGGATACCCAGCAATGTGAGTGTCTGTTTGCTCCAGGAAGTTGAACGAACATGAGTAGTATAAGCCCAGGTCGCGTACTGATGATTTGTTGGGGATCAGATGACCGCCTGTGTTAAAGGTTTCGAAAGGGACATGCCACTTTTGCGTAAGAATGCAGCTTTTTTCCGCCGAGAACTTCATTACCCAATCGGTAAACCACGAATTGAGCATCCGTAAGTCCTCCGATATTTTTGCTATGGTATTACCCAATGAATTGTGGTCGAAGGTATACAACAACTTTACATCATCAGCAAATGAAACGGAGTTCCATGGCGAGCCGCGGTAAATATATCTTTTAAATACATGAAGTGTGGAAACTGTATCATCAACGTTTACCACTTGACCGCGCGAGGACAAGTACGATCCTAGCCAGACATGTAGTGGGTCAACAATGCTGGATGTCCCGGCCTTTGAAAACAAACGAATGTGAGGCACCCGGTCGAAGGCCTTAGACATGTCTAAAAAGACTGAGATCACTGCCTTGACATCATTGGCGGCTATCGTAATAAGGTTCAGAAAGTCAGTGGTAAAAGTTGAGCAGGATCGACGTTTTAGGAAACCGTGCTGACCTTCACCTATAAGGCGATTTTTCAGGAGGCGATCTGTGAGTTTAACTTTTGTTAATCTCCTCATACTCCTCAACACTACTGGCGTATGATTCGCAGGCCGGTAGTTGGTCGAGTCTTCCCGTGTTCCCTTCTTATGAGTTGGAATAAGAACCGAAGTTTTCCACTGTATGGGACGCCAACTAAAGCACACAGATAAACTGAATAAATTCGATAAAAGAATTGAGATATCTAGGCTACCCAATTTAATGATGGCCGATGGCAGCCAGTCCGATCCGGGGTGAAAAGACATTCTGATATTTGAAATTAAAGGCTCGATTTCGGAAGTCAGGAATGTTACAGAAGAAAGTGGCTCATATGATGGTACTGGTGGATTGCACAAAAATGGTGCTGTGTCACTAGTTCAGGAAGAAGCGAAAAAACGTGTTGGGCGCTTCTGGTATGTCCAGCTGTTTGTCAAGGCACGTGTTATAGAAAGAGATAAAAGAGATAGATGAAGTTGTTTTTGGGTTCCTCGACTTCATCAGTTTTGCAAGAATCTCGAATTTCTTGGAATCACTTCAGGCCCTGTGTTCCTGTTGTATTATTTCACTCTCGGAGTACGGTTTTATCGTTTCATCCAAACGACTTAACTGTACAAACAGTGGAAAGTCCCTTATTTTAAGATAAACGCGTTAGAGTCTACTTAACTTCAAGTTGAGGCGAGACAATTCATTATCTTTATGGCAGATTGACTATCTTTGTGACGGGGTTATTCGGTTGAGGCATCGTTCAAAGATAGAGTAGAGTTGATCTGCCTTCAGCTGGGGATCTGCACTTGAAAAGATGCCCCAATTTCGGCTGCAAATCAGAGAATAATAATAATAATAATGATAATAACAATTTCATATTTCGGAAGCTCCCGAAGCAAGCTAGAATGCATGATCAGATGATTATAGTGATACTGAAACGAGACTTTACAAAACGGTACAACACGTGTATGCAGAGTATCAAAGAGAGTGTTACAGTAGACTAAAACGGTAGCAATGCCCGGCAAATTTGAAGGTCACGGTCGAGTGATGTCGGCTGAAAGACTTGGGTACATGCATAAGTAGTATAGGAAATAATTACCACTGGTGGAAATTCGAACATATTCAAAGGATAACTTGTTGGTCGGCTGCAGAATATGAGAGGCATATGGATAGAAATCTCGTCGAAACGTTCGGTGAATTATCCACTGAATGACAGGTATGTCAAAAAGTATTAACATGGAAATATATCAGTCTGCAAAGATGGTAGTATACAAAGTGGTGGCTGTTTACTGGAGGAATCATATATGTGGCAAACGATTGCGTATTTCATGGGAGGGAGACTATTAGAGTGCTGGTGGTGGGGGACGGCCGGAGGAAAACAGGTGAGCGTGCAGCAAATTGTTAACTTTATATAGGGTTGGTACGGAATGTCAAAGCGGAAGTGGAAGACGAATCAATATTGACTTTGTGGTCACAGGCATTATACAGGTGTTTACTTCTGCAAGAGGGATGGTAGAGCAATCCACAGATAAGTGTACGTCAATATATGAGCGCTGGGTGGAGTGTACCATGCAAAAATGACAGATCAATGAAACTGCCCAAGTATATCGCGGAAAGTGGCAGTAGATCAACGAATATAGAAATGAAATGTATCAGCCGGTGCAGATAATGGTGTGATTTAGAGGCTGAATACAGGGTCAGTTTCGGTAATATAACACGAATGCAACATCTGGAAGATCAAAGGTGTCGATAACGGTGATGGTATAGTAAGTAGACGGTGAGTGTCACATTTCTAATAACCAATTTGACAGGTGAAACGGATTATGGGAAAGGAGCGGCGATGCTGCATGGGAAGTGTATCGGAGACGCTCAGTCACGGAGGGAACGTGGTGATCTGCAGAACCCGAACACTCGATGCAACAGCATTGCGGATGCGATCGGATGGACCGATGAAAAGTGCAGGTAATTACTAATTACTTCGCTGCCCACTGGAGGACTACCGAAAGATATGTCAGCGCCGGACGTTTTTTTGGTGACCTTTGAGGCAATGAACATTGACAATAAATGTGCCAGTGATTGAACAGTATTGGCGAGTTCTAACACGGAACGGGCATAAGGACATACGGGATTAAAATGAGTTGTATGAATGCAGTGAGATCGAGTAGTCCAGGTCCAAGTAGTCCGATGGTGGGAATCCTGGGGGAGGCGATCGTGAGACGGGCAAAAATGGAGTCCTGTGTAAATCCCATTTGTTCTGTCCAGCGAGAGAGGTTCCAAGTTATTCCTTGGATGAAGAAGGCGACAATCGTCCTTAGGGGGTAGGTTCTGAAAACAAAACGGAGAAGGCTGCAGTCTGGCAATTCCACCAGCTGTGGGTTAGGGGGGAAAGACAGAACACTAAAATCATGCCAGTAACAGAAATGGGTGGTCTTGACATTGAGGTCTGGTTTTTTGGATTAAACCACACACGGAAAGCGAAGAAGACTAGTACTAGCGACTAATTATCGTGCGGGCCTAGTGAGAGTTACCAACAAAGCAAGGAGGCGAGAATGGGCGACACCGGGGGCAAACACTTGTGTAGTTCAACGAATGGTTTATGGAAGACCACATCGATTGTGGCGGTTCGTTCATCAGAACGAGGCCTGGAATCTCGTGTGTTGAAATAGGGTCTCAGTGAGTAAATAGTTGAAGCGTGGATGAGACTGGTACCTTAAGGACAATATTATATATGCTGATATGGAGTTTCTGGCACTATAAATGCTCTTATACGTGGCGGCAGCTGATAAAAAAGGACCTAACCAACTATGGTAAAATCTGACAGCATGAAAAAAGAATCACCGGAGTAACGGTGGCCAGTAGGGGGTCGTGGTCAGGAGCGTTGAAAGTAGGAAGTGGCTAGACAAAGACGTGGAGTGTGTTGTTGACTGTCATGGAGTATAGGTTGGACTGCTTTTATTTGCTAACTATAATATGGAATGAATCCACTTGCCCCTTACCATCCGTCGGTAATAACTGTCTACTGAACAAAGTTGTTAAGCTTTTGGTTAGTATCCCAGGCCCAGTTCGTAGGCTGGGGTAATAGACATGTAGGGATCATGCATTCGGACGAGGTTTTGGACAGTTAGATGTCTATTTATTTCTTTTTTGAATAATAAGGAGGCCGAAGACATTGACCTAAGTTGATGTGGGGGGTTGTTCCAGAGGGAAGAATATTTAATAATAAAGAAGTTCGACCGCATCGCAGTCCTGGCTACTGGAATCAAGACCATAGAGTCCCTATGTCGTAAAGAATAGTTGGAGGGATTTTTGACCTGGAGGGCTGAATTGCAAGATTTATGTTTTACAATATTGCAAAAGAAAGACAGGTTCATTCGTAGGCGGAGCAGCCGTAGGGGCTCTAGGTGCAATATTTCACACCTTTCCATATAGTTTAAAGGCGAGGAATATCCTAGTAGTTGTTTGGTAAATCTACGTTGTACATTCTCAATTGCAAATCTGTCTATCTGCCGCATGTTAGAAAGGACGACAGTGCAATATTCCAGAAGTGGTCTGACATGAGTTTTAAAAATGCTTAGCTTACTCTCCGGAAGACCGGAGGCTCTACTGATCAGACCAATTAGCCGTCTAGCTCTAGCAACCTGCACGGCCGAATGTTCGGATAAATTAAATGTACGAGAATATTGTAATCCCAAGTCCCTTACCTCCGGACTGTTGGGGATGAACTGATCATTAATTTTAAACGTTCCTGCGGGAACCTGACACTCATACATAAGGATGCAACTTTTGACCGAGGAGAATTTCATCAACCGTTGGTTGCTCCATGAGTCTAGCGATAGTAAATCGCTTGTTATGCTAGCAATGGTAGAAGCTAAGGCGTCAGGTTCAAGGGAGTACATAATTTTTATGTCGTCTGCAAAAAAGAACGCAGCCTCATGTGTGATGACGTTAAAAATGTCATTAACATATATAAGAAAACGGAAGAGACCTAGTACACTACCCTGAATAACTCCACTAGTTACTGGTCGAGGTGATGATAAACTGCCATCAACGTCCACCACCTGCTTTCGGGAAGTTAGATATGATGAAAACCAACTCAGGATCGGGTCAACAATTCCGAAGGTTTTCATCTTCGCCATTAGCCTATTGTGGGATACTCGATCGAAAGCTTTAGTCATGTCAAGGAGGACTACGATCACTGATTTATCACTGTTAGTGGCCGTGGTTATTAGGTTAAGGAAGTCACTCATACAGGTGGCACACGATCATTTTTGAAGAAAACCGTGCCGTCCAGTGTTATTGAGGTTATTGTTCAGTAGATGAGTTGTCAGCTTATTTTTTATCAGTCTTTCTATAATCCGGGAAACTATAGGGGTGTGGTTCATTGGCCGATAGTCGGTTAGGTCCTGGCGTGAAAATTTCTTAGGAATTAGGATAATAACTTATGTTTTCCAGTGGGAGGCAGTATATTCCAGTTAGCCTTATTATATGGTTTATGCGGGGGTGTCGGCTGTTTATCTTTTATGGGCACTGTGAAGCGGCAGTGGACATTTGCGTGATCCCTCCGGGGTAGGTTATTCTGAACTTTTGTTATAACCTGGGTTAATCCTAGTGAAAAGATTAAGTCAAGAGTGTGGTCGTGTCTGGTTGGGTGCGTGACGTGCTGCTTCCATCCCCCGAGGTGAATTCCATTCAAAAACTGTAGTAAATGGCTTGGTGCTGTGAGGGATGCCCAGCATACTTCTGGAGCATTCAAGTCACCAGCTTTCAATTTTGGGTCTACTTCAAGATCACTCATTAAGTTGAGTGCCTCGATACTTTTCAGGAAGCCGTTAGAACTAGATCTAGGCGGACGGTATACGCGACCCAGTATCAGTTCTTGACTTTCGACTTCAACTTTTATGCCATACAGGGTCGACAATGCCGTCTTGGATAGGATGCTGAAAGCTTGTCGCCCTGAGAGTTTCCTTCACATACACTAGACAGCCTCCACCACGTTGATGTGTTCTGCCTTTGCTGAAGGATTTGTGGACGAGCACCTCAATGTCCTTCACTGAATAGGAATCCGGTAACCAAGATTCAGTCACTAAAATAAAGTTATGGTAGTCCGTTAATGCAGCTGATCATATGTATTGGATTTTTTCCCAATAGAACGTGCACTGACCTATGACAATGGGAAAATTCCAGTGCCTCTGACATCATCATCGATACTAGTACTTACAGTTCGGTGACAGCTGTATTTAACCGGAAAAGAGTCATCAGAGCAGAATGCAAGCCCGCTTAAGTTGTCATTCTCAAAGATAGGACTTGGGTCTGCTTGTGGACTAATAAATGACAGGGTTTTGGGTATTACACTACTATACCGCTGATTATAACGGTTTATACGAGGCATATCTAGGCTACGGGGCTATGTTGTTCCCACTGTACGTATGAAAAAAATGGGCACTATGGCTAGATATATGGTACTCACTGGTAGAAGGGAGGATAGGCGATGCGCTCGGGTAGTTTAACAGAGGGGGGTAGTGTAATACACGTTTAAGCAATGCGTGGGCAAATTCGCGAAGGATCCCGAAATCAAAAGCGATTATCCGTGATATTCTACGATACTAAACTATTGAACGAACAATGACATCAAACAGGTACAAACCTCAATAATGAGATCACAAGGACCCGACAAGCGAGAAACCGAACTGCGGCGTGCGAGCAAGGAGCATGTGCGTCACGCGGGTTCAGAACAGGGATATGACAAAGTAGCGCTCTGGGCGCGAACAAACAACAATTGGTCCATAAAAACAAACAGTTCGTAAAGACACGTCAATAGTGTAAGCAACTGAGTGATGTTCAGAAAAACACTGAATCGCAAAGGTTTTGGGGGGATTTTCCACGACCGGTCGTTACAGGTAGGAAAGATGGAAGTAATGAAAGATTAGGTTGATGGGAATGTTCCATTAGTCCGGAGTTGGGTATGAAGACCGTTCACTCACCATACTGTCTGTTCTTACTACGGGTATGGTCCCACTGTTGTTGTATCATCGTCTTGAAAGTGTTATTATTTCATACGCTGAGAGATCCGAGGGTATCCCCGATGAGAGAAGTCGGCCGGTGACGAATTTGGTCTAGAGAAGTAACCATCATCGTCATTGTTCATGCCTCCCCGTGTCGTTTGCCCTCAGGAAGACTTAGCCTTGGCAACTGACCTCTCGTTGACCCTCTCTTCTGGACGGTTATTTATTGTCGGCGACGTACATGGCATAAGAGTGGCTCGCCTGGGTTTTTTAGTAGGTTCTAAACGGGGGCCTATGGGGACAGATACTGGTGCTGAAGGTTTGATTTCATTTAGAACTTGAAGGCCCGTGGAACGGTCGTCCGGAGCTGGAGACGTAATGTGAGGACACTCCTGGGATGAGACTGTAGTCGTTGCGGTTGTAGTTGTAATTCGGTCGTACGCCCTGATGCATACGCACTTGCATGATACAGGTTTATACTTCATAACTCCTATCAAACATTTTGCAATGCTCACCGCTTTTTGTTGACGTTACCGAAGACCTTTCGCATACGTGGTGGTAGTTGTGATTCTATCACACACACACTCACACAAGCACATTCAGTCCACGCATGGCGGCTCTCCCAAGGACAGCACCCTTGTTCCACCTTCACGCCCGCCATCGATCGGCCTTCTTCGTGGACGATGCAGAGTAACCTCGCGTCGGTGTGGCCATCGGATCAGGTGCGATCATGGGTAGAACGTTGACGACAAGGTATAAGGTACATGCACTGACGGCGGGGTCTAGGTAGGTAGGAAGAATCAGTACCTCTATGCCAAGCCTTTTATTCTGCTGAGGTTCGGAAGGATTTTGGTGGGCGGTGTAACGACCAATCGTGGAAAATCCCCCAAAACCCCTGCAGTTCCATATTTTTCCTAACCACTCACTTACTTACACTACGGACTTGTTTTGTGCACTGTGTTATTATGGACTAACTTTGTTTGTTCCAGTCCAGTGCGCCGCCCTGCCATATCCTTGTTCTGGACCTGCGTGAAGCACGTGCTCCTCTCTCGCATGCCGCAATTCGATTCTCGTTTTTGAGTCCTTGTGATCACATAATTAGTGTTTGTATCTGTTTCGTGCTATCGTTCATTCAGTAATCTAGTATTGCAGAATTTCACGGATAATCGCCTTCTGATTTCGGGATCCGTGGCGAATTTGGCTGCGCTTGGCTCAAAGGTGTCCTACAGTCACAGCGCCCTAGTGGCTGTTGGTACTCCATTTGATCAACATCGGAAGGCCTTGGAGATATCCCCAGATCTAGGATAGACGTATGGTGCCCCTGGGTTCGGGTCGGTCTTCTGACATGTTGGCACAAGGAAAGCTCTAGCACCGTTAAAACGGGCTCGCGGGAAGATAAATCCGCTCCTGCATTGCACAGTAGGTTCTCCCGGTCCACATTCGGCGAGTCGAAGTCACCCAAAATTGGGCAGTGACCATAGCCAGCCCAAGATCATACGCCAGTCAGTATTTCTCGAGGACCGATAAATGGCTCCGACAGACTCCAATCCACTGGGTGTCGAATTCACTCGACACCAAAGAGATTATTCAAAGCCCTCAGGGTCTATCAGACGATCCAACTGTAGCGAAGGGACGTCGGCTCGGACGCACATCGTCAAGCCTCCTCCTCCCCGAGCTTGGCTCCTATCAGCAAGGTGAATTGTGTATCCTGGCATAGCCAACTTCGAATCCTGCACCTCACTGGCAAGCCACCTCTCCATCAAGGCGACCAATGTTGGTCATTGGCGAACCACCCATGCCTTGAGCACATCTCGCACGTTCAACAGACCCCTGACATTAGACGACATGATAAGTGTTTGTCCTCTTCTGTCTTCCCTCTCCGTCCGGACCCTCACTGCATCTCCACAGCAGGGGCCGCCTGGTTGGTGACGCTGTTGAGAGTGAACGGTTCCCATCTCAGTTGAGGACCCCTCCCATTTAACCCAAAAATCCCTGATAAAAAGGCCTGTTTCTCCATGTGCCTGGCTTTCGAGGAGCTTTCTCGGCGCTAACCGGTGCCTCTCTCTTTCCTCGGGGTCAAGATCTCGAAGGGGTCGCTGTTGCTCTCCTTTTAGTCCGTAGGACCGCTGCAGCCCCTAGCGGCTTTACTCATCGGATCCCAAGACCACTTTGAGCGGACGAGGGTTACCATTCTTATTTCTTTTCCCCAAACGAAAAAAAACTTTAACCTTCACATTATTTGCCATGTTTTCCTCATTTGTGAAGAACATCTTAGCGAATATGTTCCGTAGAAGAGACACGTCGTAATCTAGTCTACTTTGTGATGCCGACTCGGTTGATTCCGGCAGATTCACGACTAGGAAGCATTGGGTCCTTGGTGGCGGCGCCATCCGTTGATGTGGCTTTACCGTTTTCCACTGATCCGTGGTTTCCGTCTGCCCTGAACCGGGGCTCTGTATCTCCACCGGCTGCATTCAATACCTTAGGAACAAAAGTATTGTCTTCTGAACTTACAGCTACTTCAGCTTTGTCGCTAACCACGGATTTCCTCAGAAATTGCTTCTACATTGACCTCGATGGGCTGTCCGTAGCGACTTCGGCGTAGGACCTGGGGATCTTCGCCAACTGTGCCGCGAGTGCCTGGTTAGCCGCTGCTTCAGATGCCCCCGTTTTCTTTTATTTGCGGTGGTACAGTTTGTGCGCAGAATTCGGGGGATTGGGGAGCTGCAGGAACTCAGCCATTCATATTTATCCTTATGGTTTTTTGTACACTTTAGGTGAATGCCCCCCTCACAATAACCACACATCAGGACTTTGACCCGGAGGCCAATATTCTTCTTGCATGCATAACACGCACATTGATCCTTGGAGGTAATTGAACCCATATTCTTTGTAAATCCGCTGAGATGCCACAAATATCACAAAACAATATATATCTACGAAGCACAAAGGTAGACACCCGGCGTGCATGCCATCGAAGGAATTCTGGACGCTCGAATGGCCGTGGCCATTACCTGTCCTGTGCAAGCTGAACAGTGCCAGAGCACAAAAATAAAAAAGACAACCCAAGCCAAAGGGCAAAGAGGGAAAAGAAGTAGCAGGATTCACCAATGTGGGGAAAAGCCTTCTGACAGAAGTGGAATCCCTCAAGGAGCAGGTCAAACGCCTAGATGCTGAAGTGCAACGCATGAAGCGTGACACTGAGGTCATGACAGGCAGAAGTAGAGGACTGCTACTTCGTAACCTTAGGGAGAATACCGTAAAAGACGGTAGAATCAGGAAGGAGGAAAACCGCCGGCATGTGACTGAGGTTCTTAGGATGGCTGGCCTACCTCCTACGACACCAATAGTCAAGTGCCATCGAGTAGGACTATGGCGTGGAGCACAACCAGCGCCGCCACGACCTCTGGTGGTTGTATGTCACAGTGTCTACTGGAGGGATATGCTTCTGTCCAGGGCGGGAGCACTTGAGGGCAACACGAAGGGAATGGTTAGGGTTACACCTGTCAGCCCAGCATTTGTCAAACCGGCTAATGCCATAGTCTCGCTGAGAACGGGCACACCTGATCTTAAGAGGCCGAAGCTACATATAGCGAAACTGGAGATGACTCTTCTTGGGAAGTCAACACCTAAGGCCCAAGAAGTAATCCAGGTACCAAAGGTGGCTTCAGGGGCCGGCAAACAAAAAGCCAGAGTTCAGGAAGTTCAAAAGGCCAAAAAGAAGGGGACTCATGGGGCATTCAGTCCGGTTGGTGTTGAGAAGGTGCAGCCAGCCAGCCCAACTTTAGAGGAAACTCCCAAACAGTCCTCTCTGGTGCAACCAGCGAAGGTGCAGGTATCAGAGGGAAAAGCCGAGGAAACCAGTTGGGCTGAGGTGGTCGCAAGACCATACCGGGCCATCGGTACGGCGACTCAAAAGGGGGAACTTCCTTTGTGCATGTCGAGCCTGACACCGGGTCGACGGGTGGAAAAGAAAAAGCCACGAAACTCAGAGCGTCACTTGATATGCAAGATGCTGCACCGCCGACACCTTTAGAGGCGAAAAACGGGGCATCACCTCGGAGATTGCGCCCGAGGATACCCTAGCGCTAGAATTAGCAATGAAGTCAGTAACGAGGACCAGGGAACCGTCAGTATGATACACCAACACCTGCAGTCTCCCAGGAAAAAGAGGGGAGTTGACTGCTAGGATAGCACAGTCTGATGTCGTTGCGTTGACGGAAACTTGGATAAAGCCATATACTGACATGCGCTTCCAGGGATACGCTGCCTGCAGACAGGATAGAACAGATGCAAGGCGGGGGCGGAGTGGCATTTCAAATACGGACCGACACAGGCCATTTGGAGGCTCCGTTCTACTCAGTCTCCGGTAATGTACAGGCCAGATCCTGCTTTATCAGGATCGAAGTGCGAACAGTATGCATTATCTGTATCTACAGGGCACCGCTAGCCACAGATGAGGAAGATGTTGAGCTCTCGCAAATGCCGGATGCGGTGCTGGCACAGACAAAGGAGTTCATCTTATTAGGGGATCTCAACCTACCCGGAATTAACTGGGAAAGCGGGATCGCACCAAGGAGATAAACGGGCGACAAGTTTCTGCAGTGGGTCCAGTTACATGCAATACGCAGCATGTGACACAGGCCACTAGACACAAAGGTGGACAGAACCTGTCTCTCCTTGACTTAATCATAACGCGGCACCATCAGGACGTTAAGGAAATTAAGTGGGAAGAGCCACTTGGAAAAAGTGATCATGTAGTCCTAAGGGTCACACTAAGACTAAGCAAGGCTCCGAAGGAAATCGTGTTACGTCGGCGCTATGGGAGAATCAACATAGGTGAAATAAAGAGGGCGGCGGAGGAAATTCAGTGGACACCGAGACACACAAACGCCTCCGTAGAGGAACGTTGGGAGACCATCAAGATGGGGCTACTCGATCTTACAGATGAGTTCGCACCCCTGACGGTGGCAAGCAGTAGAAATCTACCCCCATGGTGGAAATCAAAAGTCCGCAAGGCCATAGTTATTCGTAGGCAACGATGGGCGGCGTACAAGCTGTACAGAACTCAGGGGGCATGGAATAGCTATAAGATGGCTAGGAACAGAGCTCAAGAGATCCCAAGAGGGGAGAAATATGCCTTCGAGCGTCGAGAGGTGCATCGGTCCGCACAAACCCAAAGCGATTCTACGCCTACGTGCAATCTCACAAACGTATGAGAGAGAGCGTAGCAACTTTGGAAGGGGCACAGGGACGACTAGCTCTAAACGACGAAGACAAGGCTGACATGCTCTTGAAATTCTTCAAGAGCATATATGGACCAGAAAATAGTTTGGAGGAAGGAATGGAGGGCCCACAGGCGCCTCCAATACCCGAACTTACTGTAGGAGAAGAAGAAGTGCACGCGGAGTTGCAAACGTTGAATAGGAATAAAGCAGCAGGTCCAGACGGGATTCGTCCAGCAATCGTTCAGCCTCTGGTCGAGGTCCTGAAGGCTCCGGTGGCGAAGCTGTATGAAACGTCACTTAGAGAGGGAATTGTGCCGGGAGACTGGAGGAGTGCAACAGTGGTAGGAATTTACAAGAGTGGACCCCGGCAAAAGGCGGAAAATTACCGGCCGGTTAGCTGGCTGGCTGCACCTTCTCAACACCAACCGGACTGAATGCCCCATGAGTCCCCTTCTTTTTGGCCTTTTGAACTTCCTGAACTCTGGCTTTTTGTTTGCCGGCCCCTGAAGCCACCTTTGGTACCTGGATTACTTCTTGGGCCTTAGGTGTTGACTTCCCAAGAAGAGTCATCTCCAGTTTCGCTATATGTAGCTTCGGCCTCTTAAGATCAGGTGTGCCCGTTCTCAGCGAGACTATGGCATTAGCCGGTTTGACAAATGCTGGGCTGACAGGTGTAACCCTAACCATTCCCTTCGTGTTGCCCTCAAGTGCTCCCGCCCTGGACAGAAGCATATCCCTCCAGTAGACACTGTGACATACAACCACCAGAGGTCGTGGCGGCGCTGGTTGTGCTCCACGCCATAGTCCTACTCGATGGCACTTGACTATTGGTGTCGTAGGAGGTAGGCCAGCCATCCTAAGAACCTCAGTCACATGCCGGCGGTTTTCCTCCTTCCTGATTCTACCGTCTTTTACGGTATTCTCCCTAAGGTTACGAAGTAGCAGTCCTCTACTTCTGCCTGTCATGACCTCAGTGTCACGCTTCATGCGTTGCACTTCAGCATCTAGGCGTTTGACCTGCTCCTTGAGGGATTCCACTTCTGTCAGAAGGCTTTTCCCCACATTGGTGAATCCTGCTACTTCTTTTCCCTCTTTGCCCTTTGGCTTGGGTTGTCTTTTTTATTTTTGTGCTCTGGCACTGTTCAGCTTGCACAGGACAGGTAATGGCCACGGCCATTCGAGCGTCCAGAATTCCTTCGATGGCATGCACGCCGGGTGTCTACCTTTGTGCTTCGTAGATATATATTGTTTTGTGATATTTGTGGCATCTCAGCGGATTTACAAAGAATATGGGTTCAATTACCTCCAAGGATCAATGTGCGTGTTATGCATGCAAGAAGAATATTGGCCTCCGGGTCAAAGTCCTGATGTGTGGTTATTGTGAGGGGGGCATTCACCTAAAGTGTACAAAAAACCATAAGGATAAATATGAATGGCTGAGTTCCTGCAGCTCCCCAATCCCCCGAATTCTGCGCACAAACTGTACCACCGCAAATAAAAGAAAACGGGGGCATCTGAAGCAGCGGCTAACCAGGCACTCGCGGCACAGTTGGCGAAGATCCCCAGGTCCTACGCCGAAGTCGCTACGGACAGCCCATCGAGGTCAATGTAGAAGCAATTTCTGAGGAAATCCGTGGTTAGCGACAAAGCTGAAGTAGCTGTAAGTTCAGAAGACAATACTTTTGTTCCTAAGGTATTGAATGCAGCCGGTGGAGATACAGAGCCCCGGTTCAGGGCAGACGGAAACCACGGATCAGTGGAAAACGGTAAAGCCACATCAACGGATGGCGCCGCCACCAAGGACCCAATGCTTCCTAGTCGTGAATCTGCCGGAATCAACCGAGTCGGCATCACAAAGTAGACTAGATTACGACGTGTCTCTTCTACGGAACATATTCGCTAAGATGTTCTTCACAAATGAGGAAAACATGGCAAATAATGTGAAGGTTAAAGTTTTTTTTCGTTTGGGGAAAAGAAATAAGAATGGTAACCCTCGTCCGCTCAAAGTGGTCTTGGGATCCGATGAGTAAAGCCGCTAGGGGCTGCAGCGGTCCTACGGACTAAAAGGAGAGCAACAGCGACCCCTTCGAGATCTTGACCCCGAGGAAAGAGAGAGGCACCGGTTAGCGCCGAGAAAGCTCCTCGAAAGCCAGGCACATGGAGAAACAGGCCTTTTTATCAGGGATTTTTGGGTTAAATGGGAGGGGTCCTCAACTGAGATGGGAACCGTTCACTCTCAACAGCGTCACCAACCAGGCGGCCCCTGCTGTGGAGATGCAGTGAGGGTCCGGACGGAGAGGGAAGACAGAAGAGGACAAACACTTATCATGTCGTCTAATGTCAGGGGTCTGTTGAACGTGCGAGATGTGCTCAAGGCATGGGTGGTTCGCCAATGACCAACATTGGTCGCCTTGATGGAGAGGTGGCTTGCCAGTGAGGTGCAGGATTCGAAGTTGGCTATGCCAGGATACACAATTCACCTTGCTGATAGGAGCCAAGCTCGGGGAGGAGGAGGCTTGACGATGTGCGTCCGAGCCGACGTCCCTTCGCTACAGTTGGATCGTCTGATAGACCCTGAGGGCTTTGAATAATCTCTTTGGTGTCGAGTGAATTCGACACCCAGTGGATTGGAGTCTGTCGGAGCCATTTATCGGTCCTCGAGAAATACTGACTGGCGTATGATCTTGGGCTGGCTATGGTCACTGCCCAATTTTGGGTGACTTCGACTCGCCGAATGTGGACCGGGAGAACCTACTGTGCAATGCAGGAGCGGATTTATCTTCCCGCGAGCCCGTTTTAACGGTGCTAGAGCTTTCCTTGTGCCAACATGTCAGAAGACCGACCCGAACCCAGGGGCACCATACGTCTATCCTAGATCTGGGGATATCTCCAAGGCCTTCCGATGTTGATCAAATGGAGTACCAACAGCCACTAGGGCGCTGTGACTGTAGGACACCTTTGAGCCAAGCGCAGCCAAATTCGCCACGGATCCCGAAATCAGAAGGCGATTATCCGTGAAATTCTGCAATACTAGATTACTGAATGAACGATAGCACGAAACAGATACAAACACTAATTATGTGATCACAAGGACTCAAAAACGAGAATCGAATTGCGGCATGCGAGAGAGGAGCACGTGCTTCACGCAGGTCCAGAACAAGGATATGGCAGGGCGGCGCACTGGACTGGAACAAACAAAGTTAGTCCATAATAACACAGTGCACAAAACAAGTCCGTAGTGTAAGTAAGTGAGTGGTTAGGAAAAATATGGAACTGCAGGGGTTTTGGGGGATTTTCCACGATCGGTCGTTACACCGCCCACCAAAATCCTTCCGAACCTCAGCAGAATAAAAGGCTTGGCATAGAGGTACTGATTCTTCCTACCTACCTAGACCCCGCCGTCAGTGCATGTACCTTATACCTTGTCGTCAACGTTCTACCCATGATCGCACCTGATCCGATGGCCACACCGACGCGAGGTTACTCTGCATCGTCCACGAAGAAGGCCGATCGATGGCGGGCGTGAAGGTGGAACAAGGGTGCTGTCCTTGGGAGAGCCGCCATGCGTGGACTGAATGTGCTTGTGTGAGTGTGTGTGTGATAGAATCACAACTACCACCACGTATGCGAAAGGTCTTCGGTAACGTCAACAAAAAGCGGTGAGCATTGCAAAATGTTTGATAGGAGTTATGAAGTATAAACCTGTATCATGCAAGTGCGTATGCATCAGGGCGTACGACCGAATTACAACTACAACCGCAACGACTACAGTCTCATCCCAGGAGTGTCCTCACATTACGTCTCCAGCTCCGGACGACCGTTCCACGGGCCTTCAAGTTCTAAATGAAATCAAACCTTCAGCACCAGTATCTGTCCCCATAGGCCCCCGTTTAGAACCTACTAAAAAACCCAGGCGAGCCACTCTTATGCCATGTACGTCGCCGACAATAAATAACCGTCCAGAAGAGAGGGTCAACGAGAGGTCAGTTGCCAAGGCTAAGTCTTCCTGAGGGCAAACGACACGGGGAGGCATGAACAATGACGATGATGGTTACTTCTCTAGACCAAATTCGTCACCGGCCGACTTCTCTCATCGGGGATACCCTCGGATCTCTCAGCGTATGAAATAATAACACTTTCAAGACGATGATACAACAACAGTGGGACCATACCCGTAGTAAGAACAGACAGTATGGTGAGTGAACGGTCTTCATACCCAACTCCGGACTAATGGAACATTCCCATCAACCTAATCTTTCATTACTTCCATCTTTCCTACCTGTAACGACCGGTCGTGGAAAATCCCCCCAAAACCTTTGCGATTCAGTGTTTTTCTGAACATCACTCAGTTGCTTACACTATTGACGTGTCTTTACGAACTGTTTGTTTTTATGGACCAATTGTTGTTTGTTCGCGCCCAGAGCGCTACTTTGTCATATCCCTGTTCTGAACCCGCGTGACGCACATGCTCCTTGCTCGCACGCCGCAGTTCGGTTTCTCGCTTGTCGGGTCCTTGTGATCTCATTATTGAGGTTTGTACCTGTTTGATGTCATTGTTCGTTCAATAGTTTAGTATCGTAGAATATCACGGATAATCGCTTTTGATTTCGGGATCCTTCGCGAATTTGCCCACGCATTGCTTAAACGTGTATTACACTACCCCCCTCTGTTAAACTACCCGAGCGCATCGCCTATCCTCCCTTCTACCAGTGAGTACCATATATCTAGCCATAGTGCCCATTTTTTTCATACGTACAGTGGGAACAACATAGCCCCGTAGCCTAGATATGCCTCGTATAAACCGTTATAATCAGCGGTATAGTAGTGTAATACCCAAAACCCTGTCATTTATTAGTCCACAAGCAGACCCAAGTCCTATCTTTGAGAATGACAACTTAAGCGGGCTTGCATTCTGCTCTGATGACTCTTTTCCGGTTAAATACAGCTGTCACCGAACTGTAAGTACTAGTATCGATGATGATGTCAGAGGCACTGGAATTTTCCCATTGTCATAGGTCAGTGCACGTTCTATTGGGAAAAAATCCAATACATATGATCAGCTGCATTAACGGACTACCATAACTTTATTTTAGTGACTGAATCTTGGTTACCGGATTCCTATTCAGTGAAGGACATTGAGGTGCTCGTCCACAAATCCTTCAGCAAAGGCAGAACACATCAACGTGGTGGAGGCTGTCTAGTGTATGTGAAGGAAACTCTCAGGGCGACAAGCTTTCAGCATCCTATCCAAGACGGCATTGTCGACCCTGTATGGCATAAAAGTTGAAGTCGAAAGTCAAGAACTGATACTGGGGTCGCGTATACCGTCCGCCTAGATCTAGTTCTAACGGCTTCCTGAAAAGTATCGAGGCACTCAACTTAATGAGTGATCTTGAAGTAGACCCAAAATTGAAAGCTGGGTGACTTGAATGCTCCAGAAGTATGCTGGGCATCCCTCACAGCACCAAGCCATTTACTACAGTTTTTGAATGGACTTCACCTCGGGGGATGGAAGCAGCACGTCACGCACCCAACCAGACACGACCACACTCTTGACTTAATCTTTTCACTAGGATTAACCCAGGTTATAACAAAAGTTCAGAATAACCTACCCCGGAGGGGATCACGCAAATGGTCCACTGCCGCTTCACAGTGCCCATAAAAGATAAACAGCCGACACCCCCGCATAAACCATATTAATAAGGCTAACTGGAATATACTGCCTCCCACTGGAAAACATAAGTTATACTTATCCTAAT